>CM059560.1:63528718-64970934 GCA_030386875.1 Morinoia aosen
ATCTCGCCGATGCCGTCACGCTTATTGGAAGCACGAGGTAGGTTTTTGGCAGCTTGTCTTCCTTATTAAGGATAATGGAGGCTCTGAAATATCAGGTTTGTCCCGCACCGTGCGCTTGCCAAAACCCGTTGCACACCGTTTTGACCTGTCCCTCACGTGCGATTGCTAAGACTTGTTGCACACCGTTTACCCCGGTTCGAGCAAGCCAAAAGCATGAGAATACAACTCCACATTCAAAGTCTATAACTATGAGAACAGTTGCTTACGAACTGAATTCAAAATCAGAACGATAAGGTGACGAGTATTTCAGTACCGAACATACGATTTACTTCACAGCCAAACCGAGGGGGAAACAGCAGAGAACGTTCAGCGAGTTGCCTCCTGCCAAAATTCGCGACTGTCGCCCAGGCGTGACACAGTTTTGAGCAACGCCCACCCAGTGCCAACGGGGTCCGCAAATTAGGAGCCCTTCTTTGCAGACTTTGCACTACTGATCGCCGCTGCTGTGTGGACACGCAAACATTTGTAGCGGACTGCACGGCTGTATTACTGCGTCATGAGCAGTACGTACAGCTGTAATAACTGTAAGTAGGTCATTGTATGCATCAATAAATAGAGTAATAGGCGTAGACGTAACAATGATGTGAGTAGAACATTGAAGTTAATAATAAATAGAGTACTAAGTGTTAGGGAGGCTTAAACTAGCTTCTAATCTAATTTAAGAGTCCTAGGTACACTTGTAATAACTAGGTGAATAGTTCATTGAATACAAGTACAAATATAGTAGCAGGAACAGCTGTATTGATGTAAGTAGTTCATTGAACACAGGTACAAATAGAGTACTATATATAAGTGTTCGGGAGACCTGAAACTAGTGTCTAATTTAATCTAAGATTCCTAGGTACACCTTCAATAACTGTGTGACCAATTCATTGAATAGAAGTACATTTGAAGTACTAGGTATAGTTGCAATAACTGTGCGAATAGTTCAATGAATGCCAGTATAAAAACCGCACGAGGAACGGTTGCAATTGCTACGTTGGTAGTTCATAAAATACAAATAAAGTGCAAGGAATAATGCACTAATGGAGATGCGATATGTACGGTATATTTGTTCCCTAAATGTTCCTAACAAAGAATGAAAATTGAGGAACGAAATATGGTTTGTGATCGACGCTTGATTGTTAGAATGGAATTACTCGGGGATATTTACGCGTGAAAGTGTAATAAAGATTTACTAGCGTACCAAAAACGTTTCGATATGGAGTGGCTGCCGAATGATCAAAAATGAATTGGAAAATAAGCGAATAAATACTTGAATGGGCCGTGAAAAGTTAAAACTTGGTAATGCATACGAATATTAGGAACAAACTTTCGCGTGAGAATGAGCAGTTATTTGCACGGAATGGTAATTGTCATGATTTTTTATTCATTTTAATTGAAATTAATTCGGAATATAACCCAAGCTTGGAACATTTAACGAATCGAGAAAGCAAGAACCAAAAGGGAGATACTCTGACGTTAGATACTACCACGAACAATTCAAATTACCGATAGCTTATAAGCACCAAACATTATATGCTCTAAAATAGATATCCACGTAGAAGAGCGTGGTACAAACTGAGAAATAGCCTACATGAATTATTGAAATCTAGTCCACCCCCTTAATTTGAAATGAGAAAGAAGGCGAAATAAAAGAAAGGCCATAAGAAATAAAAAAATCAATCTCTCAAGAGTTGATGAGGCCGAGTGCACACGGCCCGTCAAAAATGTACAATAATGTTCAACAAATCACATGACACAAGTTCCTATTCCCTAAGAATTCACGTGATTTTCATCCCTACTCGAATATGATGGATTAATGCACTGGAAATTGTGGAGTCGATGAAGCTTGTTTCACAGATACGCTCATCACACACTGCAGGCTGACTTCGGACAGACAAACAGACGGACACCGCTCTTGTTATAGAACAGATTATGCTCTTATCCCTGAAATAGTTGTACAGGGTAGACCAAAAGTGGTGAAAAATAAATAACATATTTTGAGACTATGTATACACACAATTATATATTTTAACACAATTATTACATTGGCAATTACATTTCATTGCCAATGAAATAACTTTGTTAGTAAATATATTTGTACGTATACGTGGCTGTAAATGAAGTAAATGTTATTTACCGTCCACCAACTTTTGGACCACCATCTGTATACCGATAGTTGATGACAAGCTGCAGTAGACTAAGAATGTTGCATGTTCGTTTCAGTCAACCAACATGGGGACAGAATTTTCTGGCGTTTTACACAGAAAAATCCCCCAAGCGAGATGATCGCGCTGCGCCATATTCATAACGCTCCTGAAACTATTTCAAACGATTTTCAATTGCGTCTCCAGAATTATTTTTAATTAACTCTCCTAAAATTACACCTCCCAGCGTTAGCCGGTTTGATACAAGGCAAACAACGTTCGAAACACTCGTAACAAGATACATGTGGAATTCACGTGCAGCAACAAAACTCACGTACATTGAGGCACGTGCGAAACTCGCGTACATTGAGGCACGCGCAAAACTCACGTACATTGAGGCACGCGCAAAACTCACGTACATTGAGGCACGCGCGAAACTCACGTACATTAAGGCTCGCGCAAAACTCATGTACATTGAGACACGCGCGAAACTCACGTACATTAAGGCTCGCGCAAAACTCATGTACATTGAGACACGCGCGAAACTCACGTACATTAAGGCTCGCGCAAAACTCATGTACATTGAGACACGCGCGAAACTCACGTACATTAAGGCTCGCGCAAAACTCATGTACATTGAGGCACGCGCGAAACTCACGTACATTAAGGCTCGCGCAAAACTCATGTACATTGAGGCACGCGCGAAACTCACGTACATTAAGGCTCGCGCAAAACTCATGTACATTGAGGCACGCGCGAAACTCACGTACATTAAGGCTCGCGCAAAACTCATGTACATTGAGACACGCGCAAAACTCACGTACATTAAGGCTCGCGCAAAACTCATGTACATTGAGGCACGCGCGAAACTCACGTACATTAAGGCTCGCGCAAAACTCATGTACATTGAGACACGCGCGAAACTCACGTACATTAAGGCTCGCGCAAAACTCATGTACATTGAGACACGCGCGAAACTCACGTACATTAAGGCTCGCGCAAAACTCATGTACATTGAGGCACGCGCGAAACTCACGTACATTAAGGCTCGCGCAAAACTCATGTACATTGAGACACGCGCGAAACTCACGTACATTAAGGCTCGCGCAAAACTCATGTACATTGAGACACGCGCGAAACTCACGTACATTAAGGCTCGCGCAAAACTCATGTACATTGAGGCACGTGCGAAACTCACATGCAATGTTCGGTAAAACCCAAGTGCAACAAGCACCTAATGACTTACGGAATTTACATGCATCAAGACGCGCGCAAAACGCACATGCAGAATGACACGATCGTCATTTAACACGTTGCGTGCGATACGACTCACCGGTTGGTCGTGCTTAAGCTTTTTCTGCTGCAAAATGACCCATCGATGAACCGTTGGAAAAATAGCAACAATTTTTTTAAATTAATGGCATTTGATGGATACCGTTAATGTTTGGCGTTAATGAAATTGCCAGTAATATATGACATTAAATTTGAGTAGAATAAAGAACTTCAGTTTAACCCACCGCAGTCAAAATGTGATATCAGTACTGCATCATTACGACAATTTCGCCCATGAGCCTCGCACAGCACGTGTCACAAATAACCACGGCCACGCAACCCCCTAGTGTCTACCGACCATAGAGGTTGAATGGATTCTTACCTCCTTGGTCATGACCCTAACTAAATAGATCTGCCCAGCGTGGTTAAAATCAGACTCTAAACTTTATTATTATCATTATTACATAAAAAAGTTTTAGCATCCCTTAACCACGACAAAGATGTTCTTAGAAAGGAAGAAGGAAGGCACCATTTAGTATGGAGTTGAGGGAGCGAGGAATCTATGCACAAGGTGCACAGAAACAGTAAGTTGAGAAAGGAAAGAAGATCATGAAACAAGATAAAAGTTGAAGAAAAAATTAGTAGGTGCTGAAAAACAGGACAGCAGTGAACTGAAAAAAGATGATCCTTTAACACTACAAAAAATGTTTTATTCCAACAAAAGGAAGGCTTATCTAAATCTCAAATCAGGACTTCATATTTTCTTCCTGGGAAAGCTAATTCCCATAGATACTGCAGTTGCATCTCTGTGATACAACTATTGTACCTATGGGTTACGAGCGACACTTCGGGAAGCTTCAACTTGTATCAACGTGAATAGAATAGAGTCCCCTTTCCCATCTATCATGTTTTTTGTGTCAGTGTGAATATTTAGGTAATTTTGTCAAGCGATGAATTTTAAGAGAATTCATCCACTAAGTTGACTTCGATAGGCAATAAATTTTAAGGGAGTTTACTCGTTCTTAGTTGACTTCGATAGGTATTAAATTTCCAGGGTCTATTCGCTCCTACTCGAGTTCGATAGGCAATAAATGTTAAAGGAGTTTATTCGTTCGTACTTAATTTTTATAGGGAATATATTAAAAGAGTTCATTCAGTCATATAAGTTCACTTCAAACTGACTGGGACACATCCTTTATCGGACTGATTTAAATAAGTTGTTTCGGATTATAATATAGTTATCATATTGGGGAAATTTCCTTTCTCTCTAATTCTTCCAAATCGGGTCAACATCCTACTGTCATTTTCCGTCATACATGTTGTACCTCACTCAAACAATCCTATCTTTTGTAAGGGTATAAAATTATTATCTTTTACGTCTAAAAAAACTGAGTTTACGCACTTCTCAGCCAGCTTAACACTTTGACTGCGACGTGCGTCACCGGTGGTACACGGAGGCAATTTTCATAATGCTCCTGAACGACCAGTAGTCGCAAACTCAATTTTCAAAAAAACTTAATCAAAGCTAAATGAACTCACGATCCAGTTCATGTTTGGTATTTTCAAAATAGTTCACAATTGACTTTAAATTTGAGTTTGGTATTGAACTTAATATTAAGTTGCCGCAGTCAAAGTGTCAATAATGTTCAGTGACTAATGTTCAATTAGGGTTCAGAGGTCAGTAAATTCGGGGGAAAACTTCACCTTATTTCCAGCATTACTCACGTTTTTTATTCTTGCGCTTCTTTCCAATGGGAAAAACTTGCTCAATCTGCATTATTTCACGCGTTTTTTCTAACTTTGCATTTCTTTCCAATGGTAGAATACTGTCAAATAACAGCATTACTTCGCGTGCATTTTCAATGCCGCACTTTCTTCCGATGGGAAAGTTCCACCCAAAACCTCATTATTTCACACGCTTTATCAACTTAGCATTTCTTTCCAAAAAATGGAGAGTTCCGCGCCCCTTTTTTCGGTCATTCCTGGACCGATGGGGACCCGAGCAACTCTTGAGATCGGCTTGTTTTGTGTACGTCGCGGATCCTGCGGTCGCGACCTGCGCTGTTTCTTGTTTTGTTTCTTGTTTATGAGCCGCAAGGATCGTTGTTAAGGGCAAGGGTTGGGGGCTCAGAAATCCGATTTTTCGTAAAATTTTCGATTCTGGGATTTTCACCCAAAAATGGTGCTGGACAGTTCTTAAATGTTAGGTAATAACGCCATGCTCTCAGTCATGATCAGTGTTATTCACTCATTTTTGCAAGAGAGTAACTTCGGTTAAGCGCATTGATTGATAGAGCCGCAGCTACTGCAAGTTGGCGTATATAATTTAAATTAGATATTAATTGTATGTATATTTATTTTTCGAAATCCGCGTAATGAATATCGCTGGTTTAGATGCTCAAACTCATGCTTCCTGCTATTCTTTAATTAACTTCTGACGAGTTTAATTTTTAAAGCTGATTTTCTCAAAACTGTGTTTTTGCTCCTGCATGTCAGCTTCTCTCAGCAACCGTACCTTGAATATCTATGAAATTTTGCCGAAGGATACAGTATGTATACCAACTCAGTTAGAACGAAAATTATAGTCTTAGCTATAATATTTTCTGAGCTATGTTCACGCAGTTTCTGAATTCATGTTACAAAAAAGGCACTTTTCTGTCCGTCAGACATAGGCCGCTACAGTTTCATTAAAAAATTGTTTTTGTTATATTTTATCGAAGTGCCATAACTCGCTCATCAAGTTTCAAAGAAAGTCATGTGTTGGCTTGTACATCGTGACATCCCTGAAGCTGTACTCCTAATGCTCACCACGGTGGCGGCCATTTTGAATCAACATAAAATAGCATAAATAGGTACAATTTCATTTTGAATCAACATAAAATAGCATAAATAGGTACAATTTCATTTTGAATCAACATAAAATAGCATAAATAGGTACAATTTCATTTTGAATCAACATAAAATAACATAAATAGGTACAATTTCATTTTGAATCAACATAAAATAACATAAATAGGTACAATTTCATTTTGAATCAACATAAAATAACATAAATAGGTACAATTTCATTTTGAATCAACATAAAATAGCATAAATAGGTACAATTTCATTTTGAATCAACATAAAATAACAAATAGGTACAATTTCATTTTGAATCAACATAAAATAACATAAATAGGTACAATTTCATTTTGAATCAACATAAAATAACATAAATAGGTACAATTTCATTTTGAATCAACATAAAATAACATAAATAGGTACAATTTCATTTTGAATCAACATAAAATAACATAAATAGGTACAATTTCATTTTGAATCAACATAAAATAACATAAATAGGTACAATTTCATTTTGAATCAACATAAAATAACATAAATAGGTACAATTTCATTTTGAATCAACATAAAATAACATAAATAGGTACAATTTCAATTTGAGGGACAAAATCTGAGGAATTGGTTCATGGACAATGCAGATTGAGTGTAAATTAACTATGGAGTTGTATTATTCGTAGTCTGAGGCTCGCCTGAAAATTCCATGTTTTTGAGTCCTTGCAGTCCCAACCCTTGCCTTAAATGAAGTATTAACAGTGTAAATTCAAGTTACCTACATTAATTTTGGTTAATGTCAATTTGCATTATCTACATTAATTGTGTTGAACTATGTCAATTTTCATTATCTACATTAATTTAGGTTAACTATGTCAATTTTCATTATCCACATTAATTTTGGTTAACTATGCAAATTTTCATTATCCATATAATTTTTAGTAAACTCTTGTGTCACTGTACTAGCACAAAGCTAAATATGTGCTCCTTTAAGGGGTGGAATTAAACGTTTTTTAATCCTGTGCTTTATTCTATGGTGTTGTCGTGCTTGCAGTTTGTTGCTTCTAGAAGCTTCCACGCACCGACACAGCTTTACGAATCTCGGCTTCAGTTGTCCTCGTTGACTGTTTCATTCGTTGAATATATCCGAACTTTCTCTTTTTGTTAAAATTAAAATTCAATGATTTTGTCATTTCAAGATTTTAAACTTTGAAGGGAATGAGCTTAATTGAAATTGATTACCTATTGAACCGCGTTTCCCTTGTTTATGCCAAGTGCAGGCTGTAAAAAATTTTTTACGATGCATGCCTCAAAAGTAACTGTAACTCTGAATCACATTCAACCACATCAGTAACTAACTATGAATTACATTACAGCTTTAAATGTGATACAGCTTTAAACTGTAACTATGAATCACATTAAACCTCAACAGTAATTGTAACTATGAACCACATTGGACTTCAGCAGTAACTGAAACTATTAATCCCATTAGACCTCGCCTTATCTATGATGTACGAAATACCTTGCCCGTCCAGCGAAAAAATTTTTATCAAAGACAGCATCTGAATGAAACTTTTGTTTTTTCATAGAAACAAAGGCTAGGTAGGAAATATAAAAACTCGAAACGAACAAGAACATCAACCAGAAGCTCGGGAAAATTTCAGCTACAAAGTCAGACCCATACTCCAATTTGCACACAAACGAGTTCTGTAGAAAAAGGAGAAAAGATCGGTGACACAAAAATTTCTGCGAGTTGCATTGGTGCTGCAGCTAGTTGCTTTGACAGTTTAGGGTAGGCCGGTGTGACTTGATTTTGCCCAAAACACAGTTGAACACGACGCACAATCACAGATTGACTTGGCGTTATGTTGCAAATGTCCATGCGTTGAACCCTGTGTATGCATGTGCATTAAATTGACTTTCAAACACTTAAAAATGTTTAAATCCGAAATATTTCATCTTAAATATTCAACTTCAGTTACATCCATCGCACTCAACGTGTTAGCTCAGGCTCATTTCACACAGAGCTAGCAAAGCAGCATCTAGCAAGCTCGCATAAGCCATCTAGCAGAGGGTCTGCGAGACTGGTAGGTAGGAATAGCATTTTCACCTCGCGTGCTGGATGCTGGATAAAACGTGCGAGTTCAGTGTGAAGGCAACGGCTCGTGATAGTGCTATTCCTACCCACCGGTCTCGCAGACCGTCTGCTAGAAAGCTCATGCGAGCTTGCTAGATGCTGCTCTGCTAGCTCAGTGTAAAATAAGCCTAAGCGTGACAAACTAAAACTTTATCTAAGCGTATAACGATAGTTATAACAGGCATCTTTAAAATGTGAAATAGTTTTTTTCAGAAATTGATGCAAATCACGGGATCAGTTCGAACTTAGTTTGTCTCGTGGATATGAAAGGAATTATTTTTTCTGACAACAAGCTAGCAATTTTCCGACAAACCAGCACCACAAACCGACAATGAAGTAAAATCTTTCAAAAAATCTCTACGGTAGTTTTCCCGATCAGCCCCAGAAAATGAGAAGCAAGGAAACATCATTTTTTTCCCTGCTCTCCCGCTAGTAATAAAAACACTTCAAGTTTGAAATACTGAAGATTGTTTCGAAACTTGGCTGTAAAGAAAACGAAATTTCTTTGGAAATCTGCACCGCCTTGCAGCGATACGCAGGCCGTGACGGAGCGTCGACCTCTCAGGTACGACACTTTGTAAAAGTTCCAGCGTTGGAAAAATATAGGAAATTCTGAAGATTTTAACGGGTTCAATGTTAATATTTTATGTAAAGAATACTGCAGACCTGTTGTGAAGGCTTTCATTTCTTTAACATAGTGAGTGTGGCATTGCAGTAATTTAGTGAGTTATGAGTGCGTGAGAAATGTTCTTCGAAAAATAAGTTTTCCCAAGAGAAAACCAGAGTTCTTTTGTGCGTTGTTGTATTATTCAAATAAGAGTTTGCGTGCCGTGAGCTTCTTTGCTAACTTTATAAGGCAGTGGTTCTTAACCTTTTTTGGCAGTGGCCCAAAATTTGTCCAAAATAAAATTTTCATTCTTAATATGACTATTCTTTTGAAAACATGTTACTTCTAGGTTAACACAAACAGGTTACACAATACCTTAGCAACCCAATGAAATGGCTTGGCTACCCAACTTTGGGTCGCAACCCAGGGGTTAAGAACCACTGTTATAAGGGTTAAAAAAGGTGATGCTTTAGAAGTATAAGATGTCCACATCATCAAACACAGATTAGCTAAGTAGGCAAAACATACAACGGAATATCATGGAAACCGCAGAATAAACCTTGAAGAAAAATAGATAAAGTATGCAGTTGTTATTGAACTCGGGGACCTGATACTCCGACCCGCAATATATTCTAAGAGGAGGAGAACAACGAAAAAGTGTAACAAGACCCACAACAGACTCTGAAAACAACCGACACTGGTTCCTTTGAGAGTAGCATAAAAGGACGCCAATTCTTTAGATTCACCGAAGACTACAGTCAACTGTCTGTATCTCCCCTCATTCTAATCCCTTCGCTGACATATGTAAGATTTTCCCCAATGGGCTTTCACTAAAACACTTGTATTGAAAAGGATGAATAGAAGTCAGGAATTCAAAGGGTACAGATCCCTCATGGAGCATGAAGTGTAACAGGTGCGCTCGACAACGTTCACCTTTTGCGCTCCATTGTTGAACCCTTGGCTTCATATCGTCAAATAATTCATGAGACTATTTGCGAAAGTATATTACGTGTCAAATTCACAGATGGTATATTAGAATACTGTATATACATACATGATATATTACGTGTCAGATCGTCAGCTAGTGCATACGACTATACTGTATGTACTGAAGTATGTTTCAGTTCTGATCGTCAAATTTAGATTTGACTATATTGTAAAGTTTACTACGTGCATACGAGCGACCACGAAAAAGAAGAATTAAGTACATACTAGGAATATAATGTACGCAAGATGGCAGAAAAAATTTCATTTTTGGTATGGTTACCAAACTGGCTATTTCTCCTCGTGAAAATTGTTTAATTTTGTCGCCTAGGAATGATATTTGACCGAAATCACCCTCATCATCTGTCAAATACGGTCAAATACAAGCATTTTGGCTAGAAAATATCTGACTATCGTGCCTGACTATGTGCTCATTCGAAGCCCCTGCTATTCGAAGTTATTCGAAGTTATACGAAGTTATTCGAAATTATTCAAATTAATTTGAAGTAATTTGAAGTAATTTGAAGTAATTTAAAGTTATTTGGAGTTATTTGAAGTTATTTGAAGTTATTTGAAGTTATTTGAAGTTATTTGAAGTTATTTGAAGTTATTTGAAGTTAGAGTGGCCTGTTATATTCCTTGGCCTGTCATTACAGCTGCACTTGCTTACAGCTGCGACGCAGCGTGCGCAGCTTAGCGAATTAAGTTCAACATTAAGCTGCAACGCATGTGGACGGCAAGCTCGGAAGCCCTGCATGCATTCGCCAACTTCTCGATTTCGCAAAATGCTCCCCCTCGCATAACTTTCTGTTGAACTGTCATTGTCACACGGAGGCTAAAGCTTCTCAGTCATGCTTTGAACTGCTTTTTACTTGCTATGTGAAATGAGAAATTCTGGAGTCCTAACAATGAGAAAAATATTTCGCTTCCTTGAAAAATTTAAGATTGAGTCGTGTTTTCTGGATTACTCCCGATTGTTTTTTTCGCCATCACGCCATTTATTCTTCGTCATTCTATTTAAAGCCTGCCTCACTTGCACAGTGTTTGTGTGCAAGATTGATTGATTGATTAAAGGTTAGTTTTAGCAACCTTTACCACAACAAAGATGTTCACAGAGAGGAAGGAAGACGGCACCATTTACCATGGAGTTATGGCAGCGTGGAATCTATGCACAAGGTGTGCTGCCGCCCAGGATTTCATGCACACAGAAAAATTACGGTAAGAAGGAAGTCTATGAAAGAAAAAGAGAGTTGCAGAAAGTCAGAGGTGCTGAGACGTAGGACATCAATGAACCAAAAAAGATGGTCCTTAACAAAACAAAAGTATTTTTATCACAACAAAAAGAAGCCCCCCGAACTCTCAACTCGGGACCTCACATTGTCTCCTTGAGAGTGGCAGTAAATGTCTCCCACATGTATGTACTGAAAAAATAGCGCAACAATTTCATTCATGTTCACTGTGATGAACCTTGAATCCGCTGAAGACAGGCGTTTTATTTATCGCCTTCTGTTTATTTTGAACAATAAATATATCAGTCATTCGTGCCATATTCGCCTTGGTAATCTTAGCTTTGGAGACACAAATGGGAATCCCCTTGTGTCTTCAAACGTACTGGAAACTTTGCAATTGATCTGTTAAATTGCCGTCCCAGATGAGCAAAGCATTTTCAGGGTTTCTCTTTTTCAAGCAGGTTTCCACTCATGGGAGATTTGCTCTTTTTTTGGTGAATTAAATTAGAATAGATATGTTAGTTTGGGCCTCATTAACACTTTGACCACAATTGGTTAAGCTGAAGTTCAATATTCAACTCAAATTTAATGTCAATTGTAGTAAGAAATTTTGAAAATAACAAACATTAACTGGATCGTGCTTTCAATTAGCAGTAAGTATTTATGAAATTTGATTTAGTGACTCCTGGTCGATCAGCAGCATTTTGAAAATTTCCTCCGTGTACCACTGGTGGTTCATGATGCGGTCAAACTGTTAACCACAGCAACGGTGCTCTGCTTAATATGGAGTCAAGGAAACGGGGAATCTATGTACAAAGTGCGTTCCTGTACAAGATTCAATGTTTATTGAAACGGTAATTTAGGAAAGAGGTTTATGAAACAAGAAAAAAAGTTGAAGAAGAAAGTTAAATATGCTGGAAAAAGGATTGCAGTTAAGTGACAAAAAGATAGTCTGGAGCAAAATTAAAACCGATTTCATTTTAGCTAACGAAAGGCCTATCAAACTTACAACTCACTGAACTCAGTGCCTCACATTTTCCTTCAGGGGGTGCTAAATCGCATAAGTTAATAATTTTATTCCTCTGAGGTATTACCGCACTGCAAGCAATCTATCTTTTGCATTTTAAATCCCGCCTGATGACTGCGTTTTAACGCGTTGACTACGGAGTGGGATAGTGTACCACTAGGTAAATGGTTCATACAGGCACCAATAAAAATGAATAATATTTCAAACCATTTCGCTAACTCTTAGTTTAGTTTATTAGTTAGTTTAAGCCTCCCTATCCTCAACAATGAGATGTAAAGAGAGGAAGGAAGAAGGCACCATTTAGTATGGAGTTAAAGGGAACGTGGAATCTATGCAGAAAGGGCACAGAAACAGAAAGCTAAGAAAGAAGTTCATGAAACAAGAAAAAGTTGAAGAAGAAAGTAGTAGGTGCTGAAAAACAGGACAGCAGTGAACCGAAAAAAGATGGTCCGTAACAAAACAAAAACCTATTCTATTTTAACAAAAAGAAAGCCTACCTAATCTTTAGCTCAGGCCCTTACATAATCCCCCTGGAAGCGCTAATTCCCATAGACACAATAGTTGTATCCCCCTGAGAGGTCATTCCCTGCGTATTGGGCCACATGTGCACCAACAGGTAAATTGTCCATTCAAGTGCCGGTATACATGCACGACAATTGATCTGTTTCCCCGAAACATTTTAAAAATAATTGAAACCATACGAGGTAAATGTAGTCGTGCAGTCGTATTTATCCTAATCAATATGAAAAAGTTACAATACATTCAAGCTGGAAAATAAATTTCCCTATTTTTCAATTTACAGCCAAACCAAAAAAAAAATCAAAGCCGCTGTAACGCAGGAAACGTGTTGAAAAAGAGACCTCTTCCCCTAGCACGCAGTTATTTGTTATAGAAGTTAAACTACAGCGTTTCGCGCTGAACTTTCAAAACAAGTACATGCAATCTCGATAGCAAATAAGCATCGGCCGGCCTCCGCTCAACTTTCCACGCAGGAACAAGCAGCATTTATGGAACAATAATTCGAATGCACAAAACAATTAAACTGCTCAAAAACAACCCAGTCTAACTTTTTCGCCGAAGCATGCATTTTTTTCGCTGCTTAACTGATTTAATTACTTGGGCGGCGATAAACATGCATGCAGGCGGCGAAAAAGTTAGACTGGGAATAATTTAACTGCGAAAAAACTATCAAATTGGAATAACACTAACTTAAATGCGGAGAACAATATTTGGACTGCAAGAAGCAATGATTTAACTTCGGGAGGGGGGGAACTGCACTCCATAATTTATTTGCGTAAAACAATTTAACTGGAAAAACGATAATTGAACTGCGAGGAATAATAATTCAAGTATAAAAACCAGTAATTCAAGTGCAAAAAGCAATAATTTTATGTCAGAACCAATTTGACTGAAAGGAACAATAACTTAACCTCAAGAAACAATTCAACTGCGAGAAGTAGTTGTAATGTGAGCAGGCGATGTTTTCTTGGAATCGATGACGGTGGTTGAGATCCCAATCCGAGCTATCGGTTGGGATCTACAATATTTCCCCATTTGTCATGAGCATTTCCTCAATCATTCCTTTTCGCTCTCCGGATATCATGTGTTCCGTTCCAGGGTATCACCGCTCGCGTCCCTCCAGAGACGTTCTCAGATTTTGCGATAATTCGGCTTCCGTTTTGTTCTAATGTCCAATTTTTATTCGTTCTGAATTGTCCCGTTGGTTCCAATGTTCCACTTATTTCCTTCGATGATTTATCTTCTAACTTGGTGTTTGTTATCCTTTTCGAACACGACATACGTAATACGTAATATAATTGCTTAATTTTCTAGTTTTCTTCAAGACTTGGACTGAGAGTTTGATTGTCCAACTTTCGTGAAGGTATCCAAGGGCGGGACAGATCGTTAATCACATTCGAACATAATATAATTGTGTAACCCAATTGCTTCATTTTCAGTTTTATTTTATAAATAAACTCCAAGTTGGATTCTTCAACTTTCTTGAAGGTTTTCTGGACGGGATATAGATCGTAATCATGTTCTTACATAATATCTCATGTAATGCGTGATGTGAATATTTCAGTTTTTTAACACACAAACTCAGAGTTTGATTCATCAACCTTCGTGAAGGCATCCAAGGGCGGGATAGTATCAGAGAACATTGCGTCCCAAGCTGCCTACAGCTCAAAAAAAAATCGCATATAAATAGCCAACGCAAAGCGAAGAATCTGAGAACTTACCTCACTCAATATGAGGCAATTATGAAAGTGTAATTTCCGAGAATCCGACCAATTAGTAAGACATAGCAATCAAGCATTAAAAATAGTTTATTTCCGATAAAGATGAAACAAAAATCGTCCTTGCAGATGCAATATTTACGTACATTTATAAGTACACATCAAAGTTGACCTACATCTGATGATCATAGCTATACAGGGAATTTCACTTCGCACGTGCCATTTATTTCAATAAACAACATTGAAGTGTTTCCCGAATAAAATAGTTCTGAATACAACCGGCGATTTCAGAATTTTAACTGATATGACGAATAGGAATTTCCTGTATTTTGATTTTCTAGTTCCGTCTAATTTTGAAAAAGATTGTGCATAGAAACTAAGTCAATAATGAAGGTTATGAAACAGGGTAAAAGTTGAAGAAAAAGTCAGAGGTGCTGAAAAACAGGACAGCAGTGAAATGAAAATATTCTCCTTAACAAAACAAAAATCTAAAATGTACAAAAAGAAGGCCTACCTAACTTTCAGCTCAAAACCACACATTTTTCCCCTGGGAAGGCGCGAAGATAAGCAATTAATTACTCCAGATTTAGCATATTTTCACTCCAAATATGATAATCACTCCAGGTAAGATACATAATCACTCCAGATATGAAATATAATCACTCCAGGTATGAAATACAATCACTCTAGATAAAATACATAATCACTCTAGATATGAAATATAATCACTCCAGATATGAAATACAATCACTCCAGATCAATTACATAATCACTCCAGATAAGATACATAATCACTCCAGATAAGATACATGATCACTCCAGATACGGCTACCATCCACTACGAGGGAACACAGTCTCCACAATACGGAAGCTGTGCCAAAACTAGCCAACTAGGATCAAATGTTCGCTCTTTCCTCGATATGACCGTGTCATTGATCTGCTCAATTCGGGTGCGCACAGCCCCGTAATATTCGAACAATATCAGGTTAACATGAAGATTATAAGTTAGTTTAAGCCTCCCAAAACCGCTACAAAAAGGGCGTGTCAAAGAGAAGAAGGAGGAAGGCACCATTTAGTATGGAGATTAGAGAATGGGGAATCTATGCAGAAAGGGCATAGGAACAGTAATTTGAGGAAGAAGTTAATGAAATAAGATAAAAGTTGAAGAAGAAAGTCAGAGGTGCTGAAAAACAGGACAGTAGTGAACCGAAAAAAAAAGGTGGTTCTTAACGGAACAAAAAAACATTTTATTTCAACAAAAAGAAGGCCTACCTAATTCTCCGCTCGGGCCCTCACATTTTCCCTCTAGGAGCGCTAATTCCCATAGATACAATATTTGTATCCCCCTGATGGGTTGGAACAATATCAATAAGTAAATTCAATATTGTACTCTTCTTTTTTCATGCTCGCCATTTCTCCGAGATTTTTGTTGTTGCTGGGTTGATTTTTCAATTTTTTCTTGCGTGAAAATGGTGTGAAATATCAGCTATCATATTGCATTTTCAGTTACTAGAAACTGAGGTGATCGTTTTGGCTTAAAATATTCGGAAACGTACTTGGAAAATAGGGCATTTAATCAGCTAAAATGAGCAAGTTAGCATTTTGAAGTTCAGTCTGCTGAAGGTATAGTATTTGTGTATTTTATTCATAAGCGATGCGCACCGTGTGCGGTCTTCGTAACTTAGACGAACGATTGTTACACTCTCGATAGTAAAGAAAAATAAAAGAAAAACAGTTTGTTTACAATAAAGATGGTACAAAAATAAATGGTTCATCATTGGTTTTTAAAATATCTCAAAGTGAATACACTTCTATGCTACACACATATGGGCATTGTAATACCCATGTCACTAGTCGAAAACAAATGTTTGAGGAGGGCAATGTATTCCTAATGTTTCTCAATCTAAATTTGATGATATATGCAACTACAATTATAAGAGACAACACAATTCCATTGACGATGTGTGTTATCTTAGAAAATTTGTTTCACGAGTGAAAATGTATACTATCTTGTATAAATGTTTTATGTTATCTTATAAAATGTTATAAATAAAGCGAGTAAGTGAAGTAAAAGCTCAGCAAGTAGAAGAGTTTGCTTCTATGCTACGCATCTCGTTTTCTTCGTTTGCTCTGGTTTCCAGAATGCTGTCCGCACTCTGGTGAAAATACCGCTAGGGCTGGCTGGAATCGAACCCCTTCAGGAAATAGGATATTTGACTCGTCGCTAATGAATAACTGAACAAACACTATGCGCAATTTTATGCTCAAATCGTCAGTTATTTACAAGACTGTGCAAAATGATACAATAATTGTCATGGAATTTTTCAGTGTTTCCCTGCAACAATTTTTACAGAAATTGAATTAGACAAGATTATGAGCTAGTTTGAGCCTCTTTCATTACAACAAAGGTGTTTCGAAGCGAGGAAAGTGCAGTGCACCATTTAGTTTATAATTAAGGACCGAAGAATTTACGCTCACGTGAAGCCACTGCCTGCACACATATGAACAGCAAGATATAGAAGTTTTGGAAACAAGATGAAAGTTGAAGAAAAAGTCATAGTTACTGATAGAAAGATAGATGTTTACAAAAAAAAATGGTCATTGACAAAACTAACACCTATTCTATAATAGCAAAATAGACGGCCAACCGAACATTCCACATGAAATCTCATGTCTTCCGTCTTGGCAGATCTTTACAGAAGCCTTTTCTCAGAAAATCGCAATGTTGCTGTAATGTTTGGTCTGCGACGGTTAAATATTTTGTTATTGTTAAAGCAATAAGATGCCTACAAGTTCTCAAAACTTCGCTTCAAGAAAGTTATTTAACTGATTCATCCATTTTCATTACAAAATTTCTTAAAGTTCAGTCTGAGTTACGCTGTACACCCAGTTAAACGTAGTCTCATTTCCCCGATTTAGAGTAATGTTTTACATTCATTCTATTTAGTGATTATTTCAAAAGTCAGACAAACGTTTCACTTCCGGTCAATTTACTACCACTTCTCCGAATTTTAGTAACTTTTTACTTTCAGGTTATTTACTGGCACTTCGACGAAACTGAGTGACATTTTACGTCCAGTAACTCAACTGGAACTCTTCCGAATAGGATTAACGTTTTACTTCCACTCAATGTACTATTACTTGCGCGAATCTGATCAATGTTTTACTTCCAGTCAATTCCCTGGCGCTTTCCCGAATCCGGCTAACGTTTTACTTCAAGTTAATTTGCTGCCACTTCCATGAATCTGAGTATCGTTTTACTTCCAATTCATTCACTTCCATTCCTCAAGCACCAATGCATTCGACAATAGCGATTTCCGTTTCTCTTCACCGAGGCCACCGTGGCCGAGTGGTTAGGAGAGCGCCCTTCACGGGAAGGTGTCGGCAGTTCGAAACCCGGCAGTACCACCAGGTGTTTCTCCCCCTTGTGAAAAGGAAGAACTCGGCCACGATTCCCCACTCCACCCAGGTGCCGGAAATGGGTACAGGCTTGACCGGGGTAACCGTCATTACGTCCTGGTAATAGTAGTAATAAGGCATTTGAAAAACCAATGTACAAGATGATATGTATCAGGCTTGATTGGAGCAAAACATCCTTTTTTTTCTGCTGTCGGAATAACGTATCCGCTTTTCCAGTTGCTGGGTGCTGAAATGCTCAGCGAAGGAGAACCTTCACATCCGGGACATCTTCAGAACGTTCCTGCCCATTGGCCACGAATCTAAATAACATTTTGCTTCGAACTAATATACTGTCATTCCCCAAGCACCAATACACTTAAAAATTACTACTTCCATTCCTCTGCAGCTGTCGGGTGCTGGAATGCTCAGCGAAGGAGAACCTCCACATCCGGGACATCTTCAGAACGTTCCTGCGCATCGGCCGCCTGCCCACCACCAACGAGGGGGCAGGTCCAGGGAGCGTGCCTGAAGGGCTGCGATTAGGCGGCTTCAGGAGACAGTCTTCCGCCTACAGCAAGAACAGGCCCACCAGGAACGGCCAAAACGCCGCCAAGCTCGAAGCCGCCAAGCAAGAGGTAAGTGCTCTAAGCTAGTGACTTTTCTTAGTTTTGTTCAGTGATATTAAAGAGGGAAGTGCTCTAAGCTAGTGACTTTTTTCTTAGTTTTGTACAATGATATTAACGCTTCCCAACTTGAAGGTGCCAAGCAAGAGCTACGTCGCTCGTTTCAATAAATTTATCGTCGCTAAACTCGAGGCCGTCGAGCAAGAGGTAAGTGCATTAGGCTGTAACTTTTCTTAGTACTGTACGGGGATGTTATAGAAGCTGCCAAGAAAGAGGTAAGTGCACTAAGCGAGTAACAATTTCTTAGTTTGATATAGCAAAGTTAATGAGGGAAGTGCATTACGCTGCGAATTTTTCTTCGTCTGGTACAGTAATATTAACGCTTCCGAACTCGAAGTCGCTAAGCAAGTAAACAGACTACATCGCTCATGTTTTTGTCATGTACATACATTAATCTTGAATCCGTCGGGTTTCCTTTAGAGTTGCAGCAAATTAGTGATATGAAATTAGTGAGGTAACGTCACTCTAAATGGTGCTCAATTTCTGGTACCATTAAAATTAAATTAGGTGGATTTGTCCGTCTGCTCGTAAATAAATTACACGTGGCTTTATACAGCGAAACGCATCACACCACACACGCCATTATAAAGCGATGTATGCCCATTTTTACTGAGGCTTGTCACAACATTCAACGAAAATGACATTTGAACATAACACTCTGCTGCAATGTATGTGTACATCAGAGGAATAAGCGCATTGATTGGTGCAGCCAACGTACATAAATGTATATTAGTAACCTCATTCGTGTAATTTACGACGGAAAACCGCATCGTTAAAAAAAATTTTCGCACCATTGAAAAAATTTTATTCCAGATAATAAAAAACACTACTTGTCAATGGAATTCAGAATCATACTGAAAAAGGTTAAAACCTTTTATGACCAATTGTTTCGAAGCCTGAGCGCGCTATTGATTTTTTCAAGTAATTTCAGATTAAAATAAGGTCAAGATTATTAGTTAAAGCCTCCCTAATCGCTACAAAAAAGAGCGTATCGAAGAGAGGAAGGAAGAAGGCACCATTTAGTATGAAGATAAAAGAATGGGGAATCTATACAGAAGAGGCATAGAAACAGTTTGTTGAAAAAAAAGTTTATGACACTAGAAAAAGTTCAAAAAGAAACTAGTAGGTGCTGTAAAACAGAACAACAGTGAACCGAAATAAGATGGCCCGTAACAAAACAAAACCCATTCTATTTCAACAAAAAGAAAGACTACCCAACCTTTAGCTGGTGCCTTCACATAGTCCCCCTGAGAGCGCTAATTCCCATAAATACAATAGTTTTATTCCCCTGAGGGGCAGAACAACGCTGAACAAAAGCCAGTTATTATTGTACAGATGTTATGCAAATTCAGCATCCTCAGTCTGGCATCTGCATCAATGCTTTTGTACGCTATTCCAGAATCATCTGTGGTACAAGGTAGCAGAAAAAGAATGCATTGATTTCAAACTAGTATAATTGGCTTTATATAATTATAAAAAAACTGAAGCTGGAAGAAATTGTAAATCCAACTAGTAAAATTGCTTAGAATAATTCCAGATATTTTTCAAGCCCAAATATTTTATTAAAACGAGTAGTTTCATATCGATTCCACCCATTTTTTCCCAGCCGAGTCCAGCGTTTTTATTCGGTTTCAGAGGAACTTTAAATCATCCGGGATTTTTTTATCGATTCCACCCAGTTTTTCCCAGCCGAGTCCAACATTTTTATTCAGTTTCAAAGGAACTTTAAATCATCCGGGATTTTTTTAAACAAAAGCAACTTGCAGCCGCGTAACTGCTTGATCGTCGAGATATCGCACAGCCTAGAACTTACCGAAAAGAACACGGAGAAAGCCGCATTTCCGATATTAGGGAAAATTGAAAAAAATCTGTAGAGAAGAAGCCGTTCCTTTGATCGACAGGCCTATACAACGCGTCCGTGAAAGTTTTATTTTGACCTAGTGAACTTTTTTCGAGCAAATTGCATAAGGCACGCACCAAAGAGGCCTGTGAAGGCAGCCTAAAATATTACTAGGCCATTAATGTTGTTAGTTTTCAAAATGCTAGAGGTTCACGTCGAGAAAATCAATTGAATTCAGAAAAACGAATAATAATTCTCATAAATAAGGAAAACTTCAACGGCTTTACTGCTACTTGACTTCCTGTGGTACTTCGAAACAACATTTTAAACTTTTGCACTAACAGAACGTATGAGTTTATAAGCGTGGAATTTAAGAGAATGTCAGATGCTCACGTCGTTGCGCTCACCTCTTGAGGATGCATTCTGTGGAGCTATTGAAAGCCTATTTTGAACAACCAACTTAGTTATTTTCCGTTGTCAATACCAACAGGTACTTTTTAAGATTAGTTAGATCAATTTATCATCCATCTAATTCATGTCATGTTTTTCCAGGTACATTTATTTTGCTGATGATGAGTGAATGCTCGAAAGGTTCAATTTTTTATTTGCAATTCTTCAATTTGAGTTAATGTTTTATACGGTATTTTCGGTTCCCTCCATTTTATCTAAAATCAGGAAGCCTCCCGATAACTTTTCTGCCGATATTGAAACCATCATCCATCAAGGCCACCATTGACACTTGATGCTTTGAACGAAACAATGTAAATCCGCAGGAGGAATGATTCTTTGAAGATTAGATTAGATTAGTCGTTAGTTTTAGACTCCCTACCCAGCAACAAATGCGATCAAAAGAGAGGAAGGAGGAAGGCACCATTTAGTATGGAGTTGAGCGAACGCGGAATCTACGCAGAAAGGCATAGAAACAGTAAGTTGTGAAAGAAGATCATGAAACAAGACCAAAGTTGAAGAGGAAAGTAGTAGGTGCTGAAAAACAGGACAGTAGTCAACCGAAAAAAGGTGGTCCTTAACATAACAAAAACATTTTATTTCAACAAAAAGAAGGCCTACCTAACTCTCAGCTCAGACCCTGACATTGTCCCCCTGGGAGCGCTAGTTCCCATAGATACAATAGTTGTGTCCGCCTGAGGGGTTGATTCTTTGAAAGTTTCACGATGAACTTCAGCTGAAAAGCTCAAATTTGTGATCGTGTGTGCCAGTGGGTCTTTGGAAGCTGAATTTTACCACTCAATAGGATAATGTCGCCATCTTGTTATCAATATGGAAGCATTTTGTGGCAGTAACATAAAAATATTCTTCCAAACCTGAAGCCTTTTTTCCTTAACAAATGTTGGGAAGATGCTGTCGCGACAGCTTCACTCAATTTAGATTTTTTCAGTCCTTCATCTGCAGTCTTTCATCTGCAGTCTTTCATCTGCAGTCTTTCATCTGCAGTCTTTCATCTGCAGTCTTTCATTTGCAGTCTTTTATCTGCAGTCTTTCATCTGCAGTCTTTCATCTGCAGTCTTTCATCTGCAGTCTTTCATCTGCAGTCTTTCATCTGCAGTCTTTCATCTGCAGTCTTTCATCTGCAGTCTCTCATCTGCAGTCTCTCATCTGCAGTCTTTCATCTGCAGTCTTTCATCTGCAGTCTTTCATCTGCAGTCTTTCATCTGCAGTCTTTCATCTGCAGTCTTTCATCTGCAGTCTTTCATCTGCAGTCTTTCATCTTCAGTCTTTCATCTTCAGTCTTTCATCTTCAGTCTTTCATCTTCAGTCTTTCATCTTCAGTCTTTCATCTGCAGTCTTTCATCTGCAGTCTTTCATCTGCAGTCTTTCATCTGCAGTCTTTCATCTGCAGTCTTTCATCTGCAGTCTTTCATCTGCAGTCTTTCATCTGCAGTCTTTCATCTGCAGTCTTTCATCTGCAGTCTTTCATCTGCAGTCTTTCATCTGCAGTCTTTCATCTGCAGTCTTTCATCTGCAGTCTTTCATCTGCAGTCTTTCATCTGCAGTCTTTCATCTGCAGTCTTTCATCTGCAGTCTTTCATCTGCAGTCTTTCATCTGCAGTCTTTCATCTGCAGTCTTTCATCTGCAGTCTTTCATCTGCAGTCTTTCATCTGCAGTCTTTCATCTGCAGTCTTTCATCTGCAGTCTTTCATCTGCAGTCTTTCATCTGCAGTCTTTCATCTGCAGTCTTTCATCTGCAGTCTTTCATCTGCAGTCTTTCATCTGCAGTCTTTCATCTGCAGTCTTTCATCTGCAGTCTTTCATCTGCAGTCTTTCATCTGCAGTCTTTCATCTGCAGTCTTTCATCTGCAGTCTTTCATCTGCAGTCTTTCATCTGCAGTCTTTCATCTGCAGTCTTTCATCTTCAGTCTTTCATCTTCAGTCTTCCATCTTCAGTCTTTCATCTTCAGTCTTTCATCTTCAGTCTTTCATCTTCAGTCTTCCATCTTCAGTCTTTCATCTTCAGTCTTTCATCTTCAGTCTTTCCTCTACAGTCTTTCATCTACAGTCTTTCATCTACAGTCTTTCATCTACAGTCTTTCATCTTCAGTCTTTCATCTGCAGTCTTTCATCTGCAGTCTTTCATCTTCAGTCTTTCATCTTCAGTCTTTCATCTTCAGTCTTTCATCTGCAGTCTTTCATCTTCAGTCTTTCATCTTCAGTCTTTCATCTTCAGTCTTTCATCTTCAGTCTTTCATCTTCAGTCTTTCATCTGCAGTCTTTCATCTTCAGTCTTTCATCTTCAGTCTTTCATCTTCAGTCTTTCATCTTCAGTCTTTCATCTTCAGTCTTTCATCTTCAGTCTTTCATCTGCAGTCTTTCATCTTCAGTCTTTCATCTTCAGTCTTTCATCTTCAGTCTTTCATCTTCAGTCTTTCATCTGCAGTCTTTCATCTTCAGTCTTTCATCTTCAGTCTTTCATCTTCAGTCTTTCATCTTCAGTCTTTCATCTGCAGTCTTTCATCTTCAGTCTTTCATCTTCAGTCTTTCATCTGCAGTCTTTCATCTTCAGTCTTTCATCTTCAGTCTTTCATCTTCAGTCTTTCATCTTCAGTCTTTCATCTTCAGTCTTTCATCTTCAGTCTTTCATCTGCAGTCTTTCATCTTCAGTCTTTCATCTTCAGTCTTTCATCTTCAGTCTTTCATCTTCAGTCTTTCATCTGCAGTCTTTCATCTTCAGTCTTTCATCTTCAGTCTTTCATCTTCAGTCTTTCATCTGCAGTCTTTCATCTTCAGTCTTTCATCTTCAGTCTTTCATCTGCAGTCTTTCATCTTCAGTCTTTCATCTTCAGTCTTTCATCTTCAGTCTTTCATCTTCAGTCTTTCATCTGCAGTCTTTCATCTCCAGTTTGTCATCTCCAGTTTGTCATCTCCAGTTTGTCATCTCCAGTTTGTCATCTCCAGTTTGTCATCTCCAGCTTGTCATCTCCAGTTTGTCATCTTCAGTCTTTCATCTCCAGTTTTTCATCTCCAGTTTTCATCTCCTGTTTTCATCTCCTGTTTTTCGGTGATGCAGCGAACAAATTTCCTATTCACTTAGGTGCTTAAGCTTTGGTTTGCCTTCTTCAGTTTGCCTTATATGGCATCTTATATTACCCTCCCTGTTCAGTTTATGCAAGTCATGTCCTGTTCCCAAAACACAGTGATGTAATTGCAGAGCCGCAAGCAGCCTGCGGTCCAAGAGTTGCAAAACTTAAGTCAAACGAGAAATCCAAAAGCTGTCATGCTGTCACAAAACACCGATCTGGATTGAAACTCATTGTCAACCGCAATAAAGAAACAAAAACAATTTCTTAACGTCGGGAAGAATCAAGATGACCAGACAACAGCATTTGGAGTACCACAGTCTTTAATATATGATCTTTGGAATATTTGGAGTATCACAGGCTTTGAAATATGATCTGTGGAATATTTAGAGTATCACAGGCATTGAAATATCTTTTGAATATTTGGAGAATCACAGGCTTTGAAATATCTTTGGAATATTTGGAGTATCACAGGCTTTGGAATATATTTGGAATATTTGGAGTATCACAGGCTTTGAAATATCTTTGGAATATTTGGAGTATCACAGGCTTTGAAATATATTTGGAATATTTGGAGTATCACAGGCTTTGAAATATATTTGGAATATTTGGAGTATCACAGGCTTTGAAATAAGATCTGTGCAATTACTTTGATTCATATGCCAGACTAAACACGTCGAAGTAATGCCAGACTAAACTCGTCAAAGTAATGCCAGACTAAACTCGTCAAAGTAATGCCAGACTAAACTCGTCAAAGTAATGCCAGACTAAACTCGTCAAAGTAATGCCAGACTAAACTCGTCAGAGTAATGCCAGACTAAACTCGTCAGAGTAATGCCAGACTAAACTCGTCAAAGTAATGCCAGACTAAACTCGTCAGTGTAATGCCAGACTAAACTCGTCAAAGTAATGCCAGACTAAAATCGTCAGAGTAATGCCAGACTAAACTCGTCAAAGTAATGCCAGACTAAACTCGTCAGAGTAATGCCAGACTAAACTCGTCAGAGTAATGCCAGACTAAACTCGTCAAAGTAATGCCAGACTAAACTCGTCAAGGTAATGCCAGACTAAACTCGTCAAAGTAATGCCAGACTAAACTCGTCAGAGTAATGCCAGACTAAACTCGTCAAAGTAATGCCAGACTAAACTCGTCAGAGTAATGCCAGACTAAACTCATCAAAGTAATGCCAGACTAAACTCGTCAGAATAATGCCTGACTAAACTCGTCAAAGTAATGCCAGACTAAACTCGTCAAAGTAATGCCAGACTAAACTCGTCAAAGTAATGCCAGACTAAACTCGTCAGAGTAATGCCAGACTAAACTCGTCAGAGTAATGCCAGACTAAACTCGTCAAAGTAATGCCAGACTAAACTCGTCAGAATATTGCCTGACTAAACTCGTCAAAGTAATGCCAGACTAAACTCGTCAGAGTAATGCCTGACTAAACTCATCAAAGTAATGCCAGACTAAACTCGTCAGAGTAATGCCTGACTAAACTCGTCAGAGTAATGCCAGACTAAACTCGTCAGAATAATGCCTGACTAAACTCGTCAAAGTAATGCCAGACTAAACTCGTCAGAGTAATGCCTGACTAAACTCGTCAAAGTAATGCCAGACTAAACTCGTCAGAGTAATGCCTGACTAAACTCGTCAGAGTAATGCCAGACTAAACTCGTCAAAGTAATGCCAGACTAAACTCGACAAAGTAATGCCAGACTAAACTCGTCAAAGTAATGCCAGACTAAACTCGTCAGAGTAATGCCAGACTAACTCGTCAGAGTAATGCCAGACTAAACTCGTCAAAGTAATGCCAGACTAAACTCATCAAAGTAATGCCAGACTAAACTCGTCAGAATAATGCCTGACTAAACTCGTCAAAGTAATGCCTGACTAAACTTGTCAGAGTAATGCCAGACTAACTCGTCAGAGTAATGCCAGACTAAACTCGTCAAAGTAATGCCAGACTAAACTCATCAAAGTAATGCCAGACTAAACTCGTCAGAATAATGCCTGACTAAACTCGTCAAAGTAATGCCTGACTAAACTCGTCAGAGTAATTCCAGACTAACTCGTCAGAGTAATGCCAGACTAAACTCATCAGAGTAATGCCAGACTAAACTCGTCAAAGTAATGCCAGACTAAACTCGTCATAGTAATGCCAGACTAACTCGTCAGAGTAATGCCAGACTAAACTCGTCAGAGTAATGCCAGACTAAACTCGTCAAAGTAATGCCAGACTAAACTCGTCAGAGTAATGCCAGACTAACTCGTCAGAGTAATGCCAGACTAAACTCATCAAAGTAATGCCAGACTAAACTCGTCAGAGTAATGCCAGACTAACTCGTCAGAGTAATGCCAGACTAAACTCATCAAAGTAATGCCAGACTAAACTCGTCAAAGTAATGCCAGACTAAACTCGTCAAAGTAATGCCAGACTAAACTCGTCAAAGTAATGCCAGACTAAACTCGTCAAAGTAATGCCAGACTAAACTCGTCAGAGTAATGCCAGACTAAACTCGTCAAAGTAATGCCTGACTAAACTCGTCAAAGTAATGCCTGACTAAACTCTTCAAAGTAATGCCAGACTAAACTCGTCAAAGTAATGCCAGACTAAACTCGTCAAAGTAATGCCAGACTAAACTCGTCAAAGTAATGCCAGACAAAACACGTCAAAGTAATGCCAGACTAAACTCGTCAAAGTAATGCCAGACTAAACTCGTCAAAGTAATGCCAGACTAAACTCGTCAAAGTAATGCCAGACTAAACTCGTCAAAGTAATGCCAGACTAAACTCGTCAAAGTAATGCCAGACTAAACTCGTCAAAGTAATGCCAGACTAAACTCGTCAAAGTAATGCCAGACTAAACTCGTCAAAGTAATGCCAGACTAAACTCGTCAAAGTAATGCCAGACTAAACTCGTCAAAGTAATGCCAGACTAAACTCGTCAAAGTAATGCCAGACTAAACTCGTCAAAGTAATGCCAGACTAAACTCGTCAAAGTAATGCCAGACTAAACACGTCAAAGTAATGCCAGACTAAACTCGTCAAAGTAATGCCAGACTAAACTCGTCAAAGTAATGCCTGACTAAACTCGTCAAAGTAATGCCAGACTAAACTCGTCAAAGTAATGCCAGACTAAACTCGTCAAAGTAATGCCAGACTAAACTCGTCAAAGTAATGCCAGACTAAACACCTCAAAGTAATGCCAGACTAAACTCGTCAAAGTAATGCCTGACTAAACTCGTCAAAGTAATGCCAGACTAAAATCGTCAGAGTAATGCCTGACTAAACTCGTCAAAGTAATGCCTGACTAAACTCGTCAAAGTAATGCCTGACTAAACTCGTCAAAGTAATGCCTGACTAAACTCGTCAAAGTAATGCCAGACTAAACTCGTCAAAGTAATGCCAGACTAAACTCGTCAAAGTAATGCCAGACTAAACTCGTCAAAGTAATGCCAGACTAAACACGTCAAAGTAATGCCAGACTAAACTCGTCAAAGTAATGCCAGACTAAACTCGTCAAAGTAATGCCTGACTAAACTCGTCAAAGTAATGCCAGACTAAACTCGTCAAAGTAATGCCAGACTAAACTCGTCAAAGTAATGCCAGACTAAACTCGTCAAAGTAATGCCAGACTAAACACCTCAAAGTAATGCCAGACTAAACTCGTCAAAGTAATGCCTGACTAAACTCGTCAAAGTAATGCCAGACTAAAATCGTCAGAGTAATGCCTGACTAAACTCGTCAAAGTAATGCCTGACTAAACTCGTCAAAGTAATGCCTGACTAAACTCGTCAAAGTAATGCCAGACTAAACTCGTCAAAGTAATGCCAGACTAAACTCGTCAAAGTAATGCCAGACTAAACTCGTCAAAGTAATGCCAGACTAAACACCTCAAAGTAATGACAGACTAAACTCGTCAAAGTAATGCCTGACTAAACTCGTCAAAGTAATGCCAGACTAAAATCGTCAGAGTAATGCCTGACTAAACTCGTCAAAGTAATGCCTGACTAAACTCGTCAAAGTAATGCCTGACTAAACTCGTCAAAGTAATGCCTGACTAAACTCGTCAAAGTAATGCCAGACTAAACTCGTCAAAGTAATGCCTGACTAAACTCGTCAAAGTAATGCCTGACTAAACTCGTCAAAGTAATGCCTGACTAAACTCGTCAAAGTAATGCCTGACTAAACTCGTCAAAGTAATGCCAGACTAAACACGTCAAAGTAATGCCAGGCTAAACTCGTCAAAGTAATGCCAGACTAAACACGTCAAAGTAATGCCAGACTAAACTCGTCAAAGTAATGCCTGACTAAACTCGTCAGAGTAATGCCAGACTAAACTCGTCAGAGTAATGCCAGACTAAACTCGTCAGAGTAATGCCAGACTAAACACGTCAAAGTAATGCCAGACTAAACTCGTCAAAGTAATGCCTGACTAAACTCGTCAGAGTAATGCCAGACTAAACTCGTCAGAGTAATGCCAGACTAAACTCGTCAGAGTAATGCCAGACTAAACTCGTCAGAGTAATGCCAGACTAAACACGTCAAAGTAATGCCAGACTAAACTCGTCAAAGTAATGCCTGACTAAACTCGTCAGAGTAATGCCAGACTAAACTCGTCAGAGTAATGCCAGACTAAACACGTCAAAGTAATGCCAGACTAAACTCGTCAAAGTAATGCCTGACTAAACTCGTCAGAGTAATAAGGCGCACCGAGTCGCTGCAAGGCCTAAAAGCACACTAAACTAACAGAACATTCAGGTAGAGTGGAAAATGATTGGAAATAAACCGATGCACTAACTTTTTTTCATGAGACCAGCTACTTCAGTGCAAGTCAAACTGCACACGAGCAGAGAAAATCTTCTTTCACTGAGGCATTAGGATGGTTTTTCGAAAAACTCTCAATATATTCAACACTTTGACAGCGGCTGGTAAAACTAAAGTTCAACATTCAACTCAAATTTATAGTCAATCGTAGTGAACAATGTTGAAACCAACACACATTAAGTAGATCAAGCAATTATTTTGCTTTCAAGTATTTATGAGCATTGTGTTTGTGACTACTGGTCGGCCAGCAGCATTAGGCAAATTCCCTCCGTGTACCACCGGTGGCACACGTCACAGTCAAAGTGCTAAGCCATGCAGCACATCATTGATTAGTCGAGTCTCAGAATCGAATTCAGAACCAATACATAAATTGATTTATCTGAGACGCTTATCGATCGAGATAGCGCACGAACTTGATACAGATGGCTCCCGAGGGAAGAGCTGTGAGGCCAAGTTAATGAGATTGTTTTCAAAAGAATCACGTCTAAGATTTTATCATTGCTTTGAAGAAGCGACGTGGTTATTGGATAGAGAGTTTCGGGCTCTAGTGAACAATTACTTCGTAACCCAAAAGGTCTTGGAAACCTAAAACCTTCGGAAGTATAGTTCAATAAACTCTTATACGACCAATATAGAAGCTTGATATTGGAGCGCGGAAACATTGAGAACGCAACATAAATATAATTTTTGCTCAGATGAAAATGCAGCGTTCACGTAATCCTTTAACGTCCCTGCCGAACTATACAGCCCCTGTGGTAAATAGCCTTTACATACCATGTTTCTTCCGATCCTCTGTGGTAAATAGCTTTTACATACTACATTTTTTCAAATTTTGTTCTCTAACGTGTTTTTGAAGTTCAAACCGAGTGGCAGGTTCATTTTCTTTCAGATGGCGGTGCCAGTGCCGGTCTAATGGTGGTGGTTGTGATGATGTTGATTCGAGGGAAAAATGCTGATTTTAACGGGTCAGGAAGTATATTGAGCACTAGGTTAATATGTGTAAACATAAAAAAAAACTCTTAAAGTTGTGACGAGTTAGGTATAATGCATTTGAACAATAATCCTGACCAAAATTCCCGTGCAAAATTCGACTCGACTTTAAGAGTCTTGGAAAAATATTTTTAGAATGATCAGAAACGCAATGGCTTTTTGGACGAAAGATTTTTGACCGAGGGCTTAAAAAACCGCTCAGAAGATAATCCTTTGATGGAATCTTTTGAGGGCCACCTGACAGTGAAGGGCCGGTCGAGGCCCTGAGGAATGCTTTAGGTCTCTGAACTTCAGTTGAAATTGAAGAAAGAAATTTAATTCTTTAAATGAAACGTTGCAGCACCCAATTGCCCGTACCAGCAAGATGAAAATTCAGAGTTAGCCAAAATACGAAAATGATAGAACGTGCGATGAATTCTCAATTGCATGGATATACTATGTTGCAGAACCCGACTGCACGTACCAGCAAAATGAAAATTCGTCGTCAGATTAGATTAGAATATTAGTTAGTTTAAGCCTCCCTATCCGCAACAAAGGCGACCCAAAGAGAGGAAGGAAGAAGGCCCCATTTAGTATGGAGTTAAGGGAACGTGGAATCTATGCAGAAAGGGCATAGAAACAGTAAGATGAGAAAGAAGTTCATGAAACAAGATCAAAGTTGAAGAAGAAAGTAGTAGGTGCTGAAAAACAGGACAGCAGTGAACCGAAAAAAGATGGTCCGTAACAAAGCCAAGTCCTATTCTATTTCAACAAAAAGTTAGCCTACCTAATTTTTAGCTCAGGCCCTCACATAGTCCCCCTGGAAGCGCTAATTCCCATAGATACAATAGTTGTATCCCCCTCAGGGGTGAAAATTCGTCGTCAGTCAAATGCGAAAATGATAGAACGTGCGATTAATTTTCAACAGCATAGATAAACTATGTTGAAGAACCTGATGGCCCGTACTAGCAAATTGAAAATTCAACGGTAGCCAAATACGAAAATGGCAGAATGAGCGATGAATTATAAACAGCATGAATAAATTATGCTGAAGAACCTGATGGCCCGTACTAGCAAAAATAAACATTCATTGGAAGCAAAATACGAAAACGGTAGAACGTGTGGTCAATTTTCAGCAGTATGAATACATTATGCAACCTACGTGCGAACAAAATTTTACTTAGAATTACCAAAAGAACAAGACATGACCTCATTTAACGAATGATATAATTTCGTACGTTTTTCCGCGAAGGATATTCCTTAAATCGAGTTTCATCAGCCTTATCTACACATCAGCAATTTAAATTGTTGTGACTTCGTACATTGGATCATGTTCGAAATAAGTTTTGACCCGTCTCCACATTAATCGAATTCTAAAGAAGCATACTGCAATAATTCACGAATCTCGAATTAATTCATTAAAAGTCAGTTTTACCCTCCATCATCACAACAAAGATGTTCATGAAGATGGAGGATGGAGACACCATTTAGTATGAAGTTAGGGGAACGCGGAATCCACGCACGAGGTGTGTTCCCGCACAGGGTCCGTTGCGCATAGAAACAGTATGTCAAGAAGGAAAGTTATGAAACAAGATAAAATTGAAGAAGAAAGTAGTAGGTGCTGAAAAACCGGACAGCAGCGAACCGAAAAAAGGTGGTCCATAACATAACGAAAAAAACATTTTATTTCAACAAAAAGAAGGCCTACTTAACTCTCAGCTCAGCCCTTCACACATTCTCGCCCTGGAAGCGCTAATTCCCATAGATATAATAGTTGTATCCCCACTTCACCAATCCTAGCTTCATAGCTCTCGAGCAATCAATTATTTTAATTATTCCATTTCACTTGGCAACCCCAACTAGACAGCTCTCGCGCAATCAATTATTCATTAAATATCACTTCGCAAATCCCAACTAAACAACTCTCGTACAATAAATTAATTATCCCAGTTCACAACGCAAATAACGAAGCTTTTGCTCATAACTATTGCCTCTAAATTTGTGCACTCAGCATTACTGCAAATGAGAGCAAGAGACTCTAGGGCACAAATCCCGAGTTAATAAATCCCGAGTGAGATACTCGTTAAAATTGAGCAATTAGTGACCGTAAACTCGTGCCCATGAGAGCTGAACTTTAATTCCATCCAGATTGGCGACTTAACTAATTGGTATCGGGCTCGGCTGAAAACTATTTAAATCATTTTCGCTTTAAAGGCCCCCATTAAAAATGTGACGTCTTTCTATCAAAGACAGAATTCGCGAGACTCTTGCTCACTCCAGGGAACTTTAAGTGGACTGGCTGGTCTTAGGAGAAAAGAATGTAATTGACGTATATTCTGGTGACGAATAAGAATTTAATTGGCGTATATCGCGGTGAAGAATAAGAATTTAATTGGCGTATATTGCGGCAAAGAATAAGAATGTAATTGACCTATATTGCGGCGAAGAATAAGAATGTAATTATTATACTGTAACAATCGCGCGTCATTTCAGACGTATCAATACTGCGCAGAACTTTCTTTCGTCAGATTTTTCAAAAACGTGGAACGTTAAGTGAATTGCGGATACATTTTATGTTCACCAAAGCAAATGATGACTTATCGTTGACTGAAGACAAAATGGGACTTCAGAGATTTAACTCATCTGTTCACATCTTCGTCAGTGTGTTCAAGCTATTGCAGTACTTTCGACTGTCAAAAAAATAAAGACCTGTGAAATGAAATAGAATTCTCCTTATGTCTATTTTCAGCTATTTACCCGAAACGTTCAGGTTTATTTGATAATTTTTAATAAAAATGACTTTACGTGTAGCGATTTTCGCCTTGCTTTTTATTCTCAAGAGAAGCATCAATCTTGGAGTTATTTTAAGGCTTCATTTAGTGTGGACTCAAAGAAACGCTGAAGTACTGTGCACACTTTTGAAGAACTTTTAAAAGACATTAGCTGAATGGCTTCATGTTGTTCGTTGAATGTTGCACAGAGAGTGTGTATGGTGGATGCAAATCAACGTTTAAATCTATTCGGCTTATAATTAACTTTTTAGATTATTTTTAGAGTATGTTCTTGTATTTAGATTATCATTTTTAGAATAGGTTTTCAATTTAGATCATTTTTAGATTAGGTTTTTAAATATTTTCGATTATGATTTTTAGATTAAATTTTTAGGTAATTTAGATTGTCTGTATTTTTATATAATTTAGATTATTATAGTTAGATTAGGTTTTAGATAATTTCGATTATTATTGTTAGGTTAGGTTTTTAGATTATTTCGATTATGATTTTCAGATGTTATAAATTTATGTTTCCTGGAAAAACGAGCGCAAACTCATTCGCTCGTTGGACGCAAACGTTACATCTCGTAACACGCTCACGCTGTGAAGAATGTCACTACTGAACTATATTTTGCTACAGAAGATGGAGAGAAATGTAAAATATTTGGTCAAACTAACAGCCTCGTAATGTTACCTAAAAGCATAATTTGCCGCCAATTTGCATTTTTTCTAGCCTCTTATAAAAAAGTGGTGCTCCTATAGAAAATTTCTTCCGCCTCAGAAACTCTATTCACTAAATTGTTCATGGAAACAAGATAGTAAAATACGCCAAATTTAGTCCATCATTACTCGCATCCTCCACTTCGCATCGGATGCCCCATTAACCGAATTTGTAGCATCACGTTAAAAAATAGAAAATATTAGAACGTTACCAAGCTTCTCGAACCATTTACTTCCCAAAAACGGAAAACTTGTCATCGCGCTACAGGCAACAGCCCGTGAGTGAAGAGCGCTCTGCCTGGAAACATTAGAATCTAATTTCGGTAGAATAACTTTTTCTATCTCGGCCGTAATTAATTCTATTACTTCATCTTCAGTGAAATTGAATTTGGGCCTTTAATATTTCATGAAAGCACTAGCTGCGATGTCAATAAAGCGCTCCGATTGGATGTTGGCAAAAATGTTTTTGTGATAGCATTTAGCGCGAGTCAGGTCAACGATTGGTATTTACGTCGAAAACTATTGGACTAGATAAGTTAGTTTAAGCATCGTTATCCGTAACAAAGGCGTTCCATAGATTATTATTATTATTATTATTATTATTATTATATAAGAAAGTTTTAGCCTCCCTTAAACACGACAAAGATTTTCTAAGAGAGGAAAGAGGAAGGCACCATTTAGTATGGAGTTGAGGGAACGCGGAATCTATGCTCAAGGTGCGCAGAAACAGTATGCTAGGAAAGAAGTTCATGAAACAAGAAAAAAGTTGAAGAAGAAAGTAGTAGGTGGTAAAAAACAGGACAGCAGTGAACCGAAAAAAGATGGTCCGTAACAAAAAAAAACTATTTTATTACAACAAAAAGAAAGCCTACCTAACCTTTAGCTCGGGCGTTCCAAAGAAAGGAAGGAGAAAGGGATCATGCAGAATAAACTTGAGGGAACTCGGGTTTTACGCACCAGGGACTTAGCTTAGATTAGATATTAGTTAAGCCTCCCTATCCGTAACAATGGCGTTCCAAAAAAGGAAGGAGAAAGGCACCATATAGTATGGACTTGAGGGAACGCAGAACCTATGCACCAGGGACTTAGAAACAGTTGAGAAAGAAGTTCATGAAACAAGATAAAAGTTGAAGAAGAAAGTAGCAGGTGCTGCAAACAAGACAGCAGTGAACCGGAAAAAGACCGTCATAAACAATACAAAACACATATTCTATTCTAACCTTTAGAAGACCAAACCTCGGAACCTCACAAATTCCCATTGGGAACGTCGCAAGCGAGATCGAAGTACCATGGACCAGAATTATTTTCGAAAACCCGACAAGTTGCTAGCGTTTTGATGTTCCAAACCCAAAGATTAGCTGTTTAGGCATTTCACTTACATCGTCTCAGCGGTACAGCGGGTAGCGAAAATTCTAAGGCGACTTGGCTACGCAGCGTATTTACCAATGAAAGTTACACAGAGCATCTTACGAACCTAAAGAGTTGCCAAGCCTTTGACCGTGATGCTCACACCTGAAAAGGAAGCGATTTATTAATTTATTTTATTCATCTTTCATTACAAAGTTCATGTAAAACTATGACGTTGAGCCTTATATTTGGGGTGGAATACATTTAACATTCGTAAACATTTGCTTCTTTCTTGAATTTTCTGTGAAAGCCTAAAGGTTTTATTGAGCTTTCGATAAAGGAAAAGTTAGCAAATGCTGGTGTTGAAACCATTCTTCGGAAGAATTTACAGCCATAAAACAACCATACCTCAACCATACCACAACCATACCACAACCATACCACAACCATACCACAACCATACCACAACCATACCACACCCCAACCATACAATGCCACACTCATACCACAACCATACCCCAACCATACCCCAACCCTGCCGTAACCATGCCACAACCATACCACACCCCAACCATACGACACCACAACCACACCACGCAGTCCAAGGCAACCACAGCGCGGTGTACCTTCCCCAGTCCCACAGAATCTCTTGATGGTTTTCTAATCCGCGAGATAAGCCACTTGACACCTCATCGGCTTACGCGCTCCGAGCCTCCGCCAGCAGTCTTTTTATTTGAGCGATAATTCTCGGGTTTGGTCTTGCTTCTCAAACTTGTAGTATTGAAGGCGTTAAATATACTTTTCTTAAGTGAAACTCGGTCCTATTTCATCACGTTTATTCTGTATTAGTAGCATTAAATTTAGTTTTTTGGGGGTAAAACTCGTTCGTATTTTAGCACGTTAACTACGTATTGGTACGTATGTGTACCACAATGAGTACCACTAGGTAAATTACTTATTTACGCTTTTGCTGAAGCGAATAACATTTTGGGTATTTCAATATCTTTATTAAAATGGATTTTAAGGTAGATGCTAACATTTTTGCATGTAAATCATATATTTTACGCTTCTAAGAATGATGCAAATGTATTCGAGGATAAAATTCGTTTCTTCAACTCAATTACGCACAAACGAACCAAACCAACTGTAGCCACCGCGCAAACGTCGTCAACGTGTTTGCGTCGTACGCTAATATTTCGATTGAAAATTGGTTGCATGAATACGTTCTTTCAACGGAAACAAAACTGTAAGACGTCTCGTCGAAGAAGTAATTTCAACAGAATCAAAACTATAAGACGTCTCGTCTAAGAAGTAGTTTCAACAGAATCAAAACTGTAACACGTCTTGTCAAAGAAGTAATTTCAACAGAATCAAAAATGTAATACGTCTCGTCAAAGAAGTAATTTCAACAGAATCAAAACTATAAGACGTCTCGTCTAAGAAGTAGTTTCAACAGAATCAAAACTGTAACACGTCTCGTCAAAGAAGTAATTTCAACAGAATCAAAACTGTAAGACGTCTCATCAAAGAATTAATTTCAACAGAATCAAAACTATAAGACGTCTCGTCTAAGAAGTAGTTTCAACAGAATCAAAACTATAAGACGTCTCGTCAAAGAAGTAATTTCAACAAAATCAAAACTGTAAGACGTCTCGTCAAAGAAGTAGTTTCAACAGAATCAAAACTGTAAGACGTCTCGTCTAAGAAGTAGTTTCAACAGAATCAAAACTATAAGACGTCTCGTCAAAGAAGTAGTTTCAACAGAATCAAAACTGTAAGACGTCTCGTCTAAGAAGTAGTTTCAACAGAATCAAAACTGTAAAACGTCTCGTCTAAGAAGTAATTTCAACGAAACCAAAACTGTAAGACGTCTCGTCTAAGAAGTAGTTTCAACAGAATCAAAAATGTTAGACGTCTCGTCAAAGAAGTAATTTCAACAGAATCAAAACTGTAAGGCGTCTCGTCTAAGAAGTAATTTCAACAGAATCAAAACTTTAAGACGTCTCGTCTAAGAAGTAGTTTCAAGAGAATCAAAACTGTAAGGCGTCTCGTCTAAGAAGTAGTTTCAACAGAATCAAAACTCTAACACGTCTTGTCAAAGAAGTAATTTCAACAGAATCAAAAATGTAATACGTCTCGTCAAAGAAGTAATTTCAACAGAATCAAAACTATAAGACGTCTCGTCTAAGAAGTAGTTTCAACAGAATCAAAACTGTAACACGTCTCGTCAAAGAAGTAATTTCAACAGAATCAAAACTGTAAGACGTCTCATCAAAGAATTAATTTCAACAGAATCAAAACTATAAGACGTCTCGTCTAAGAAGTAGTTTCAACAGAATCAAAACTATAAGACGTCTCGTCAAAGAAGTAATTTCAACAGAATCAAAACTGTAAGACGTCTCGTCAAAGGAGTAGTTTCAACAGAATCAAAACTGTAAGACGTCTCGTCTAAGAAGTAGTTTCAACAGAATCAAACCTATAAGACGTCTCGTCAAAGAAGTAGTTTCATCAGAATCAAAACTGTAAGACGTCTCGTCTAAGAAGTAGTTTCAACAGAATCAAAACTGTAAAACGTCTCGTCTAAGAAGTAATTTCAACGAAACCAAAACTGTAAGACGTCTCGTCTAAGAAGTAGTTTCAACAGAATCAAAAATGTTAGACGTCTCGTCAAAGAAGTAATTTCAACAGAATCAAAACTGTAAGGCGTCTCGTCTAAGAAGTAATTTCAACAGAATCAAAACTTTAAGACGTCTCGTCTAAGAAGTAGTTTCAACAGAATCAAAACTGTAAGGCGTCTCGTCTAAGAAGTAGTTTCAACAGAATCAAAACTGTAACACGTCTTGTCAAAGAAGTAATTTCAACAGAATCAAAAATGTAATACGTCTCGTCAAAGAAGTAATTTCAACAGAATCAAAACTATAAGACGTCTCGTCTAAGAAGTAGTTTCAACAGAATCAAAACTGTAACACGTCTCGTCTAAGAAGTAGTTTCAACAGAATCAAAACTGTAACACGTCTCGTCAAAGAAGTAATTTCAACAGAATCAAAACTGTAAGACGTCTCATCAAAGAATTAATTTCAACAGAATCAAAACTATAAGACGTCTCGTCTAAGAAGTAGTTTCAACAGAATCAAAACTATAAGACGTCTCGTCAAAGAAGTAATTTCAACAGAATCAAAACTGTAAGACGTCTCGTCAAAGAAGTAGTTTCAACAGAATCAAAACTGTAAGACGTCTCGTCTAAGAAGTAGTTTCAACAGAATCAAAACTATAAGACGTCTCGTCAAAGAAGTAGTTTCAACAGAATCAAAACTGTAAGACGTCTCGTCTAAGAAGTAGTTTCAACAGAATCAAAACTGTAAAACGTCTCGTCTAAGAAGTAATTTCAACGAAACCAAAACTGTAAGACGTCTCGTCTAAGAAGTAGTTTCAACAGAATCAAAAATGTTAGACGTCTCGTCAAAGAAGTAATTTCAACAGAATCAAAACTGTAAGGCGTCTCGTCTAAGAAGTAATTTCAACAGAATCAAAACTTTAAGACGTCTCGTCTAAGAAGTAGTTTCAACAGAATCAAAACTGTAAGGCGTCTCGTCTAAGAAGTAGTTTCAACAGAATCAAAACTGTAACACGTCTTGTCAAAGAAGTAATTTCAACAGAATCAAAAATGTAATACGTCTCGTCAAAGAAGTAATTTCAACAGAATCAAAACTATAAGACGTCTCGTCTAAGAAGTAGTTTCAACAGAATCAAAACTGTAACACGTCTCGTCAAAGAAGTAATTTCAACAGAATCAAAACTGTAAGACGTCTCATCAAAGAATTAATTTCAACAGAATCAAAACTATAAGACGTCTCGTCTAAGAAGTAGTTTCAACAGAATCAAAACTATAAGACGTCTCGTCAAAGAAGTAATTTCAACAGAATCAAAACTGTAAGACGTCTCGTCAAAGAAGTAGTTTCAACAGAATCAAAACTGTAAGACGTCTCGTCTAAGAAGTAGTTTCAACAGAATCAAAACTATAAGACGTCTCGTCTAAGAAGTAGTTTCAACAGAATCAAAACTGTAAGACGTCTCGTCTAAGAAGTAGTTTCAACAGAATCAAAACTGTAAAACGTCTCGTCTAAGAAGTAATTTCAACGAAACCAAAACTGTAAGACGTCTCGTCTAAGAAGTAGTTTCAACAGAATCAAAAATGTTAGACGTCTCGTCAAAGAAGTAATTTCAACAGAATCAAAACTGTAAGGCGTCTCGTCTAAGAAGTAATTTCAACAGAATCAAAACTTTAAGACGTCTCGTCTAAGAAGTAGTTTCAACAGAATCAAAACTGTAAGGCGTCTCGTCTAAGAAGTAATTTCAACAGAATCAAAACTGTAAGACGTCTCGTCAAAGAAGTAGTTTCAGCTACAATTATGGCAACCAGTACTGTTTAGGGCAATAAAACTGCAACATTTTATCGAGCATCAAATGTCGTTATTACAAAACACAAAGGAAGTTAAAAAGAGTACAAATAAAATTAAAAACACGTTTGATTAAATTAGATTGGAGCACTCTAGCCAGCTTTAAAATGAAAATGATAGTAAAGATAGCTGATTTAAAAATCATTCTAATAAGTGAACGTTTCGGCTTCAAGCTCAAGCTACTATCAACACCCGTAGAAGCAAATTGAAATGCAGAAAAATCGACATGGCTTAAAGACAAAATGAATACAACTTAAAATTAATAGTACCAAAAAAAGAAAGTAGAGATTATACTGAAGTTTTTTTTTTGAAAATCAGGCTATTTCTAACTGGAATGATGACAACATTGGATTCAGAACTGGTTCACTGTTTGATGTAAAGAGATTCTAGTATTCTAGTACCTACATGAAGGTCGTTTCTATTTGCACAGAAACTTAAAATTGAAAAATCAGATTTTCTTACTATTTGCTCTGATTTGCTTGAATAAAAATTTTACCATCATTCGCCACTGTCATGATCCCGCAAAAGCGGATACGTGCTAAATAAGTCAGTAATCAATGTACCTCCATGAGCTAGCGCTACTCGTCTCAAATTCGAATGCTTAAGCGGCTTCCAAATCATTTGTGCGTCATTCACGATCATACATCAGCGGGATGTAACGAAATAGTCTGCAAACAGTCGACGTGTTTCAAGCGCAAGAACTCTGCCGACAGTCAATGTGTTCCAAGCGCAAGAACTCTGCCAACAGTCAATGTGTTTCTAGCTCAAGAACTCTGCCAACAGTCAATGTGTTCCAAGCGCAAGAACTCTGCCAACAGTCAATGTGTTCCAAGCGCAAGAACTCTGCCAACAGTCAATGTGTTCCAAGCGCAAGAACTCTGCCAATAGTCAATGTGTTTCTAGCTCAAGAACTCTGCCAACAGTCAGTGTTTCAACCTCAAGGACTCCGCAAACAGTCAATATATTTAAAACGAAATAAATTAACAAAGAGTCGATGAGTTCTCCATTAACGCAGCCGCATTTGTCAAATTGAAAAGTTCGAGCGGTATCCAAATATTTTGTGCCTCGTTGAAGTGTTTGCAGCGCAGCGAAGGCACTCCTCTTGATTAGGCTCATCAGCCGGCACCCCAGGAGCCCTGGGCTGTCCGGGCGTGACCGGGATTCGACAGGCACTTTGCAATGGAAGCGGTCGCCCACTTGTCAATACCGCCCGCAAAATTAATCTCCTGAGACCTCTGTTTCGTCATCGCTGATGTCCGTACTGCATCATATGAGATTTTTTAGTTTGTCTTCTGAGTTGCCGGATGAAGATCCCGGAACGATTCTTTTTGTTTTTCATTATTTCGACTTATCCGTTTATTTTGAAGATCCCAGTACAATTTTTTTTGCTTCATTACTTTGACTTCTTCGCTACACTAGGAAGATCCCGGTACAATTCTTTTTTGTTTCAGTATTTTGACTTCTCCGTTACACTAAGAAGATCCCAGTACCATCTTTTTTGTTTCATTATCTTGTCTTCTCCGTTAGGCGATGAATATCCGAGATCGATCCTTAATGTTTCTTTATTTATTTTTTCCGTCACGCCACGCTAGAACGTTACACTTTGAACAAAAGGATCCCTGTACGATCCTGTATATGAGCAGTAATTGTCAGGAGAAAACATCTTCTCTGGGAATGTAGAAAATGGAAGAGAATGAGATACATTGCAGGGGATCTGATCTGAATATCCATTTCTCTCGGTTATTCCGGGCTGGAAAACCTCTGTATTCCACAAATGAAACTCAACTGTAAATTAGAGCGATCAGATCATATATTTCTCCCGATCAATGAGTATTTAGCTAATGCTTTCGTAAACTTAATATTGTTGCTAGACTATCTTATCTTCTACGAAGTGTTGATTCGCTTTGAATTTACTGATCGTGATCAACATGGATAAAATAAAAATTCTTCTGTGTTTGCGCAACGTCAGATAAAATCGATATTTTTTACCAAGATTTTGTTTCTTATTACAGAAAATGGAGCAGCGAAAATATTGACTTCAGTTCATACGTATAATAAAAGGTGTTCAACACAATAAGGAGAAGCCTTTAGAAGTAGAAAATTTCGAGAGATTGCAGTAGGAATTATATCCGCACAGATTGTCTTTGACAATCCTTTTCAATTCAGTGATGGAATAATTACGTGCAAACATCAATGTTTATTACATTATCGGATAATTCACATGCATTATACGTTAATTTGTCGTACAAAAGGTAAACTTCCGCCCGTACTGTGGAGCTGAACACGTTGCTTGCGATACGACCCATCGATGGGTCGTCCGAAAAAATTCTACAATCTTTTATACTCATTGGTATTTAATGGAGCCAGCTTATATTCGGTATTTATAAAATTACCAACAACTTCTGACTTTAAATGTGAGTTGAATATTGAACTACAGTTTAACTCATCGTAGTTAATGTGTTCAACTTCATCGAAAGACTTTGAGCTTCTCTTCGAGAGAGAAAGCATTCCACAAATTGACAGCAACTGAAGTATATCTAGTCTAACCCAATTGTGATATGGACTTTAACTTTAATTTCTCGCCCTCGTAAAGAACTCATTTGGCTCCTGAGAAGTTTACAGACGTACGCTAAGGGCACGCATCGCGACAATGTGGACTAAACAAGCGATGCGCTCTGAACAATAAAATTTACAATTTACAAATTTAGAATTTACAATTCACAATTTACGAATTTACAATTTACGAATTTACAATTTACAAATTTACGATGTACGAATTTACAACTTACGAATATACAATTTGCAAATTTACAATGTACGAATTTACAATTTACGAATTTACAATTTTCAAATTTACAATCAAAAAATTTACAAATTTAAAATTTACGAATTTACAATTTACGAATTTACAATTTGCAAACATTAAGGGCTCACATCGCGAGAAAGTGAACTAAACAGTAAAATAAAATCCTCAGAAGAATAAAATCATCAGAGGTAAGAGATCAAATACATTCCATTCACTCGCAAAGTTCATCGTTAACACTCCCGTCCTCCGAGCTTTGTTGCCGAACTCGCAGCCCGAGTCGTACGTTTCCATTAATTTGCCCGCTACTAAAATTTCGGAGCTGTTGTACGAGGGTCATTCATCACCTGTCCTTTCTCTCTCAAAACTTGATGGATGTCGCAAGTCGACGGGGCGCAACTCTCGTCGAAGGCCTCGAAACGAAGCCTTGCAATACGGCCATTGTCACTCGCAACACAACAAGACGGAAGAAAAGAACAACAGTTTATTTCCAATTAAGATGGTACAGAAAACATCATTGGGTTTTAAAATATCTTAACATAAAGGTCCTTAGTGGACATAAAGATCTTTAAATAGCATTTGTTTTTAAAATATCTGAACATAAAGATCCTTAGTGGACATAAAGATCCTTAAATAACATTTGCTTTTAAAATATCTTAACATAAAGATCCTTACACACATGGGTATTGTAATGCCTATGCCAATAGTCGAAACAAGTGATCAAGAGAATTACGAACCACGAGATATCAATCTTGGCAACTTTATGTTCAGTGCTCAGGCGGTGAAGTGGCGAGTAGCCCGGACTGAAAATTGATTTTGATTTTATTCCTCGAAAACATTTGCATTTTTTTTCTATATTTCTAAGCTTGAAAATATTTTAGCTCTTTCGCTGAATACCATTTTAAAAAAGTGTTGAAATTATAGAACTGCTACTCTTTTATACCGGTACGTATATGAGCAAGTTGCCGAGCGGTTCGCATGTGTACCAGCAGCAGTCAAAGTGCGAAACAGATTTGCTCAGAGTTAGTTGAGCGTAGCGTTCAGATAGGTAAGATCGATATTTTCGGTAAAATAGTGTGAACGTAAATAAGAATACGATGTGCGAAAAAAACTACTAAGAGAACTGGAATTATTTAAGCATTTCTTACTCTGAAAAAGCTTTTTCACTCTAAACGCACTCATTTTCAAAAATTATTATTGAACAAACGTATAATTAATGACAGCACGTATTCACTTAACTATTCATGGCTTATTGGTCTTGTTCAAAGCTTATTTACAGTCAATAATGAAAATTTCTAGGTGCACTCTGACACTTCGTAATCCAGTTATGAACAAAAATATTTTTCCATTGAAGTTAAGTAGTACCATTAAAGCCCTACCCTGTCGATGCACTCTTGGAGTTTGGCCTGAACAATTTTGGGGTCGCTGTGGTGGTACCCGAGCTGGAAGTCGTTTAACAGCTAACTACATTATTATCGCCCTATTATTACTGCTCCCGTACTACGTTATCATCGTTGCTGTTCCCTGTACATTGTTATCGCCCTATCATTACTACGTGCATACTACGTTATCACTGCCCTATCATTACTGGATACAAACTGCGTAACCTCATGCACTTCAAGTATCTGATATCCGAGATGATTTATAAGACAACTCTCTGCGTTCACCAGACACGAGCCACTTTGCGTTCACCAGAAACGAGCCACTTTGCGTTCACCACACACGAGCCACTTTGCGTTCACCTCACACGAGCCACTTTGCGTTTACCTCACACGTGCCACTTTGCGTTCACCTCACACGAGCCACTTTGCGTTCATCTCACACGAGCCACTTTGCGTTCACCTCACACGAGCCACTTTGCGTTCACCTCACACGAGCCACTTTGCGTTCACCTCACACGAGCCACTTTGCGTTCATCTCACACGAGCCACTCTGCGTTCACCACACACGAGCCACTTTGCGTTCACCAGACACGAGCCACTTTGCGTTCACCTCACACGAGCCACTTTGCGTTCACCTCACACGAGCCACTTTGCGTTCACCAGACACGAGCCACTTTGCGTTCACCAGACACGAGCCACTTTGCGTTCACCACACACGAGCCACTTTGCGTTCACCACACACGGGCCACTTTGCGTTCACCACACACGAGCCACTTTGCGTTCACCTCACACGAGCCACTTTGCGTTCACCAGACACGAGCCACTTTGCGTTCACCAGAAACGAGCCACTTTGCGTTCACCACACACGAGCCACTTTGCGTTCACCACACACGAGCCACTTTGCGTTCACCACACACGAGCCACTTTGCGTTTACCACACACGAGCCACTTTGCGTTCACCAGACACGAGCCACTTTGCGTTCACCACACACGAGCCACTTTGCGTTCACCACACACGAGCCACTTTGCGTTCACCACACACGAGCCACTTTGCGTTCACCACACACGAGCCACTTTGCGTTCACCGCACACGAGACTTTGAATTCATCACACACGAGCCACTTTGCGTTCACCTCACACGAGCCACTTTGCGTTCACCACACACGAGCCACTTTGCGTTCACCACACACGAGCCACTTTGCGTTCACCACACACGAGCCACTTTGCGTTCACCACACACGAGCCACTTTGCGTTCACCACACACGAGCCACTTTGCGTTCACCTCACACGAGCCACTTTGCGTTCACCACACACGAGCCACTTTGCGTTCACCTCACACGAGCCACTTTGCGTTCACCAGACACGAGCCACTTTGCGTTCACCAGAAACGAGCCACTTTGCGTTCACCACACACGAGCCACTTTGCGTTCACCACACACGAGCCACTTTGCGTTCACCACACACGAGCCACTTTGCGTTCACCTCACACGAGCCACTTTGCGTTCACCACACACGAGCCACTTTGCGTTTACCTCACACGAGCCACTTTGCGTTCACCTCACACGAGCCACTTTGCGTTCATCTCACACGAGCCACTTTGCGTTCACCTCACACGAGCCACTTTGCGTTCACCTCACACGAGCCACTTTGCGTTCACCTCACACGAGCCACTTTGCGTTCATCTCACACGAGCCACTTTGCGTTCACCACACACGAGCCACTTTGCGTTCACCAGACACGAGCCACTTTGCGTTCACCTCACACGAGCCACTTTGCGTTCACCTCACACGAGCCACTTTGCGTTCACCAGACACGAGCCACTTTGCGTTCACCAGACACGAGCCACTTTGCGTTCACCACACACGAGCCACTTTGCGTTCACCACACACGGGCCACTTTGCGTTCACCACACACGAGCCACTTTGCGTTCACCTCACACGAGCCACTTTGCGTTCACCAGACACGAGCCACTTTGCGTTCACCAGAAACGAGCCACTTTGCGTTCACCACACACGAGCCACTTTGCGTTCACCACACACGAGCCACTTTGCGTTCACCACACACGAGCCACTTTGCGTTTACCACACACGAGCCACTTTGCGTTCACCAGACACGAGCCACTTTGCGTTCACCACACACGAGCCACTTTGCGTTCACCACACACGAGCCACTTTGCGTTCACCACACACGAGCCACTTTGCGTTCACCACACACGAGCCACTTTGCGTTCACCGCACACGAGACTTTGAATTCATCACACACGAGCCACTTTGCGTTCACCTCACACGAGCCACTTTGCGTTCACCACACACGAGCCACTTTGCGTTCACCACACACGAGCCACTTTGCGTTCACCACACACGAGCCACTTTGCGTTCACCACACACGAGCCACTTTGCGTTCACCACACACGAGCCACTTTGCGTTCACCTCACACGAGCCACTTTGCGTTCACCACACACGAGCCACTTTGCGTTCACCACACTCGAGCCACTTTGCGTTCACCACGCACAAGCAACTTAATCAATAATGAGCCATCAAGTTTAAAAGGACCTACACTTCCAGCTCTCACGTTCATGTCGCTCGTTGCTGCTGAGTAACAACGTGCTTCTGCCTTCCTGTATGTCACCGACGACACGCTTCGTATCTTTATTTTGCCGTATTTTATAGTTCGAATACCACGTGAGCCACCGGTGGTCGCTGAGGGAATTTGCATAATGCTGCTGAACGACCAGTAGTCACAAAAAAAAAAGTTTATTTCAAATAAAGTAAAAACATGAAATGTTGATAGATTGGTTTTTAAAATACCTTAACATTAACATCCTTAACTGATAATACATTGGTATCGTAATACCCTTGCAAAATGTTGAAACAAGAAAATGATTTACAGAAAAGCACAACAAAAATGAGTTCACTTCAAACTCTACTTGCATGAATACTTCCTTAAATTTAAGGGACGACATAAGCTGGCTAATGATTGCAATTGTAAAAATTGATCACACACTAAAATTGACTTAAATTTGAGTTGAGAATTTAACTTCAATCCAGTTTACATTTGCTGTTTCAAAAACTGACCGCGTACTAAAATTGACTAGAGTTGAAAATTGAAATTCAGTTTGACACGTCGCAGTGCAAGTGTTGTATGAACTGCGTAAAATTGCTGCTTGAATGAAAGCGTATAAACAAAATGTAGTGATCGTCAGCCTATATGATTAGGAAAAGCAGGCTATGGAGCTGTTCGCCGCTGTTGTGTGACCTGGACTTCCGAGGTTGAGTTTGGCAAAAAATGTTAAGAGCGACTGATTAAGGGCGCTTGTTTGAACTTGAAGTTTTGTGCTTAGGTCAGATTAGATAAGTTAGTTTAAGATAAGGAGATAAGTTAGTTTGAAATAAGGAGATAAGTTAGCTTAAGATAAGGAGATAAGTTAGTTTATAGATAAGCCCAAACGAACAAATCATTATTCCGCCGAGTCTCTGACCCTTGGAGGCAACAAACCCTATTTAGACGTACCCTAGATTTAACGAAAGGACTGCATTAGACTACTTCTCTACTGAGGATTGCCCAAGTTCTTTAACTGATGTTTTCTTAGGTTAAAAATACCACTCTATATCACACCCCTCCACATCACACCCCTCCATATCACGCCCCTCCACATCACGCCCCTCCACATCACGCCCCTCCACATCACGCCCCTCCACATCACACCCCTCCACATCACACCCCTCCACATCACGCCCCTCCACATCACGCCCCTCCACATCACGCCCCTCCACATCACGCCCCTCCACATCACGCCCCTCCACATCACACCCCTCCACATCACACCCCTCCACATCACGCCCCTCCACATCACGCCCCTCCACATCACGCCCCTCCAAATCACGCCCCTCCACATCACGCCCCTCCACATCACGCCCCTCCACATCACGCCCCTCCACATCACACCCCTCCACCCCAAGCCCCTCCACCCCAAGCCCCTCCACCCCAAGCCCCTCCACCCCAAGCCCCTCCACCCCAAGCCCCTCCACCCCAAGCCCCTCCACCCCAAGCCCCTCCACCCCAAGCCCCTCCTCCCAAAACTCCTCCACCCCAAGCCCCTCCACCCCAAGCCCCTCCACCCCAAGCCCCTCCACCCCAAGCCCCTCCACCCCAAGCCACTCCACCCCAAGCCACTCCACCCCAAGCCACTCCACCCCAAGCCACTCCACCCCAAGCCACTCCACCCCAAGCCACTCCACCCCAAGCCACTCCACCCCAAGCCACTCTACACCAAGCCACTCTACACCAAGCCACTCTACACCAAGCCACTCTACACCAAGCCACTCCACCCCAAGCACCTCTACACCAAGCCACTCTACACCAAGCCACTCTACACCAAGCCACTCTACACCAAGCCACTCTACACCAAGCCACTTTACACCAAGCCACTCTACACCAAGCCACTTTACACCATTCTACACTAGGCTAGGCACCCCACAACACCTTTTCACATACTATACCACTTCACATCATACCACTTCCTATGTGTGTGTGTATATGTGTATATCTACATACACATATATATATATATATATATATACGTTATATATGTTTCTATTTCTATATTTTGCTTAAAACCAATTTTTCAAGGTCCATTACATTTCACCTAATGCTCTGCGACCAGTTAACTCTGAGCCATTTTTCAGAAATAGCTGGCTAGTACAGTAAAATAAATTCATTGAACACGCTAAATGATCCAAAAATAGATCTATCACTACTACAGAGAGAGTTTCTGTGAATTAAAAAATAAAAAATACAAGCAGAAAAAGAAAATACAGCGCAATTTGAGCACATGGCTCGTGATTCTACACTATACTACCCTGAATCGTATCGCCTAAAACCATTCTATACCCCCCTACACCTCACCACTCAAAACCCCACCACTCAAACACAAGACCACTCAACACCACACCACTCAAACACAAGACCACTGAACACCACACCACTCAAACACAAGACCACTGAACACCACACCATTCAAACACAAGACCACTCAACACCCCACCACTCAACACCCCACCCCTCAACACCACACCCCTCAACACCACACCCCTCAACACCACACCCCTCAACACCACACCCCTCAACACCACACCCCTCAACACCACACCCCTCAACACCACACCCCTCAACACCACACCCCTCAACACCACACCCCTCAACACCACACCCCTCAACACCACACCCCTCAACACCACACCCTTCAACACCACACCACTCAACACCACACCCCTCAACACCACACCCCTCAACACCACACCCCTCAACACCACACCCCTCAACACCACACCCCTCAACACCACACCCCTCAACACCACACCACTCAACACCACACCCCTCAACACCACACCCCTCAACACCACACCCCTCAACACCACACCCCTCAACACCACACCCCTCAACACCACACCCCTCAACACCACACCCCTCAACATCACACCCCTCAACACCACACTACTCAACACCACACCCCTCAACACCACACCCCTTAACACCACACTACTCAACACCACACTACTCAACACCACACCCCTCAACACCACACCCCTCAACACCACACCCCTCAACACCACACCCCTCAACACCACACCACTCAACACCACACCACTCAACACCACACCACTCAACACCACACCACTCAACACCACACCCCTCAACACCCCACCCCTCAACACCACACCCCTCAACACCACACCACTCAATACCACACCACTCAACACCACACCACTCAACACCACACCACTCAACACCACACCCCTCAACACCACACTACTCAACACCACACCCCTCAACACCACACCCCTCAACACCACACCCCTTAACACCACACTACTCAACACCACACTACTCAACACCACACCACTCAACACCACACCCCTCAACACCACACTACTCAACACCACACTACTCAACACCACACCCCTCAACACCACACCCCTCAACACCACACCACTCAACACCACACCACTCAACACCACACCACTCAACACCACACCACTCAACACCACACCACTCAACACCACACCCCTCAACACCACACCCCTCAACCCCACACCCCTCAACACCACACCACTCAACACCACACCCCTCAACACCACACCTCTCAACACCACACCCCTCAACACCACACCCCTCAACACCACACCCCTCAACACCACACCCCTCAACACCACACCACTCAACACCACACCCCTCAACACCACACCCCTCAACACCACACCCCTCAACACCACACCCCTCAACACCACACCCCTCAACACCACACCCCTCAACACCACACCCCTCAACACCACACCCCTCAACACCACACCACTCAACACCACACCCCTCAACACCACACCCCTCAACACCACACCACTCAACACACCCCTCAACACCACACCCCTCAACACCACACCACTCAACACCACACCCCTCAACACCACACCCCTCAACACCACACTACTCAACACCACACTACTCAACACCACACCCCTCAACACCACACCCCTCAACACCACACCACTCAACACCACACCTTTCAACACCACACCACTCAACACCACACCACTCAACACCACACCCCTCAACACCACACTACTCAACACCACACCACTCAACACCACCCCACTCAACACCCCCCACTCAACATCACACCACTCCATTTCACACCAGCCTCAGGTGCCGAGATCAGCACGGCCCGATGAGCGACTGACATTTGCTAAGCTCGTGAGCGCAGAGCCAGCGCATGATTTCATTGCAGGCCGTTGGATTTACTTCATTGAGAGCCGCACTCGCCGGGATCACGAGTTCTGAATACATATTTGTTGGCTTGAAATTAATTGTGGTCTCAGCCTTTGGAATATTCGAGTAGTGAATTGAAATGTTGCTGACGTGCTACATTGGGAATTGTAACACTGTGGCGCAATTCGATATTTTGAAGTTGATTGAAATTCGTTGTAGTCTCAACGCTTGCAGCAATTTAAATTTTGAATTAAATGTTGTGGACGTGTTGCATTTGAACTTTAACAGGTCTGATGTAAATTGCAGTCTCAACATGAAATTCATAGTATCAACATTAGGACGGGGACTTGTAACCCGTCTGACGTAAATTGCAGTCGCAACTTGAAATTCAATTTGGTCTCGACGTTTAGAACCAGTCAAATGTTGAATTGAAATTTTGTATACGAGTTTCGTTTGGACTTGCAGCCCGTATGACCCAAATTGGTGCCACAAATGGGGTGATAGCGGGTAAAATTACCCGGGATGCCTTTTGCAGTTATTGAATTACTAGTCCACCCCCTTTATTTGAAATAAGAATAAAGGTGATAAGAAAGATATGCCGCAAAAAATATAAAAAATCAATCTCTCGAGAGTTGATGAGGTCGGGTTGCACACGGCCCGTCAAAATATTAGGACTGAACGCTCATCATACACTGCAGGCTGGCTTCGGACAGACAGAAAGACATACGGACGGGGCTCTTATTATAGTATATAGATTGTGTCACGCTTGTTGATGAAAGGAATGAATAGACGCTTTGCCTGTTGACCTATTTGAGGGAAATACAAGACTTTGTGCTTGAAGACCGATATAAAATGGCAATGATCACAATTAAGCTCTATGACCAAAAATCTACATTCCTTTTCACTGTAGTCTTTCCCATCACCAAAAATTTACACTTATTTTCACTGTAGACATTCCCATCACCCAAAATCCACATTTCTTTTCTCTGTAGACATTCCCATCACCAAAAATTTACATTTATTTTCACTGTAGACATTCCTATCACCAAAAATCTACATTCCTTTTCACTGTAGACATTCCTATCACCAAAAATCTACATTCCTTTTCACTGTAGTCTTTCCCATCACCAAAAATTTACATTTATTTTCACTGTAGACATTCCTATCACCAAAAATCTACATTCCTTTTCACTGTAGTCTTTCCCATCACCAAAAATTTACATTTATTTTCACTGTAGACATTCCTATCACCAAAAATCTACATTTCTTTTCACTGTAGACATTCCTATCACCAAAAATCTACATTTCTTTTCACTGTAGACATTCCTATCACCAAAAATCTACATTTCTTTTCACTGTAGACATTCCTATCACCAAAAATCTACATTCCTTTTCACTGTAGACATTCCCATCACCAAAAATCTACATTTCTTTTCACTGTAGACATTCCTATCACCAAAAATCTACATTCCTTTTCACTGTAGACATTCCCATCACCAAAAATCTACATTTCTTTTCACTGTAGACATTCCTATCACCAAAAATCTACATTCCTTTTCACTGTAGACATTCCCATCACCAAAAATCTACATTTCTTTTCACTGTAGACATTCCCATCACCGAAGAACTACAATTCATTTCAAGTAAATGTTTACAAAGGACAGCAAAATTGTACGTTCTTCGTTATGTTCTATATCGTTGATTGCAACCTAACGGTCGATATAATATAGCTAGGAGTAAATAAATATATGCGTGCTTACAAAGTCGTCCATTGCTACCCATTGTCAGACATCGCAAAAGAACGAAGAATGAATAAAATTTACAATATATACAACATGATCCAATGCTACGTCGTGTTTAACATCATAAGAGAACAGAGAAGTAAAGGTTACTATGCATAAAACACATTATTCCATTCCATGATAATGTGCGAAATTGTAGCAGGAGGAAAAATGTATAAAGTTCCTGAAGCCAGTTCATAGAGGCTGATATGTCTCAGTTAAATGAGGCGCCATAACATCTTAAAATTATCGTTCTACACACTTAACATTTTGACTGCAACATGCGCCACCGGTGGTACACGGAGGTAATTTTCATAATGCTGCTGACCGGCCAGTAGTCGCAAACTCAATTTTCATAAATATTTAATCAAAGCTAAATGAATGCACTATCCAGTTCGTGTTTTTTTTCCAAATTGCTTACTACAAATGACATTAAATTTGATTTTGATGCTGAACTTAATATTTAGTTGACGCAGTCAAAGTGTTGAATGCCTTTGATCAACGTGGGATCTTTAGGATGTAATTTTATGACGTGTTAATTTGTCTCGTGGTGTGGCAACACTTATCTGAAATCGTCAATTTTTTTAAATTAGCTTAAAAATCCCTGAAATCTATACAGTGTATGTGAGCATCTCATCACCGTGCTCTCGACCTGTTAGAATATCAAAATTTAAATACCATTCATGATATCAAAGCATGCTTCTCTGCTGTGACGTTTTATTTACCCGTTGTGTTCCAGGTCGCCATGAAGTTCAAATCTCTTAAAACGGAAATATAAAATAATTAAATGGTGTTCTTATTGAGTTAACCGCAGTATTGTATCACCTGCCACGTCGATCATCAATAATAGTATACAACTGCATCCGTAGCATGTTTTGTGTTTGGCTGATAATTTTAGGCTGGGTCAAAATTCCATCAATAATTAATACAACCCTCTCAGAAACAAGTTATATGTATTGAACAGGTACTGCAAAAATCCCCAGCGAAACGTTCATTCCCGAATACTGAAGCTGAAAACCAATCTCTGTGACCAACAGCGAAATAAACTGCTTAACAAATGCAGCACTAGTATCGTAATTCGAATGTTATTTCGACGTATTCATCTGCGTGAGGAGAAACGATGGAATTATTTAAGTTGTTTGACACTAAGAACGTCTTTGAACAACAGACGATAGCGTAGAAAAAGACAGAAATCTCATCACTGTTTGACTTTCAGAATCTGTTTGTGCAAGAGATGATGGAGTGAGCATTTTCTCAAAAAGTGGCTTCAACTTCGTTAAGGCAAGCTCAATTTACCCAGAGAAGTAAAGATTATGTTCATTCGCAATTACGATGTCAGTTAGTGGTGCTGTGATGAACACTTGTGATGACAAATTAGGTTTTAATTCCGCAAAGAATGGCATTTCCATCATTGAAGTTTTGTAATCTGTTGGATTATGCGAATCTTTTACGAGTTGGACTATGCGAATCTTTTATGAGTTGGACTATGCGAATCTTTTACGAGTTGGACTATGCGAATCTTTTACGAGTTGGATTATGCGAATCTTTTACGAGTTGGATTATGCGAATCTTTTACGAGTTGGATTATGCGAATCTTTTACGAGTTGGACTAGCGAATCTTTTACGAGTTGGATTATGCGAATCTTTTACGAGTTGGATTATGCGAATCTTTAACGAGTTGGATTATGCGAATCTTTTACGAGTTGGATTATGCGAATCTTTTACGAGTTGGATTATGCGAATCTTTTACGAGTTGGATTATGCGAATCTTTTACGAGTTGGATTATGCGAATCTTTTACGAGTTGGATTATGCGAATCTTTAACGAGTTGGATTATGCGAATCTTTTACGAGTTGGATTATGCGAATCTTTTACGAGTTGGATTATGCGAATCTTTTACGAGTTGGATTATGCGAATCTTTTACGAGTTGGATTATGCGAATCTTTTACGAGTTGGATTATGCGAATCTTTTACGAGTTGGATTATGCGAATATTTTACGAGTTGGACTATGCGAATCTTTTACGAGTTGGACTATGCGAATCTTTTACGAGTTGGACTATGCGAATCTTTTACGAGTTGGACTATGCGAATCTTTTACGAGTTGGATTATGCGAATCTTTTACGAGTTGGATTATGCGAATCTTTTACGAGTTGGATTATGCGAATCTTTTACGAGTTGGATTATGCAAGTATGCTTTTGTGTCATTTAACTGCTCTGAAACAACAACGCCGTTAAATACACAAATTCTAGTTCCAGACACGCTAGATTGCAAACAAGCTAGATTGCACACGGCTAGATTACCAACAAGTTAGATTGCACACTGTCTATACCGCACAAATCTGGCAATCCAAGAAAATATTTACGACCCCCAAAGAAATCGTGCACCTGCCCGACTAAATTCCAGAATTTATCTTTGTTCTGAGGAAATACATAATTTCTCAAAATCCAAGACCAGTTCGAGCCGACGAATGGCAGGCTTTAAAATTCAGGGAAGTGCTCACCCAGAATTGGATTCCACAACCGCCAGAGATGAATATTGAACAGCTTTTCTTTAGAACTCGATGAATAAATTCTTTTTTGGTATGTGTTTATTGTACCGAACAAAAGAAATATCTTCCTTTGCTTGGCGTACACGGACTATTTGTGTCGAGTCCGGAAAAGGAAATTTTCCCGTTCTAAACCGCAATTTTCCTTAGCTGATAGAATCTGAATTGTAATGGAAGACCTGATGTTCAAAATACAGACGCGATTTTCTGGATGAGACTTGAACTATATCGAGGTCACCTAAAAATATTTTTCTCACTGGTCTTCGTTATAATTTACTTGAATATTCAGTCCGTCGAAAATGAAGGGATTCGATATTTTGCTCAAATAAATCTTGCAGATGTGGATGACAAGCAAGTATATCCACCCTAATAGTATCTGCAATTAAAATATTCTTGTACTTGTGCAATTAGTACTCCTCGTATGGAACATTTGTTTTAGGATGTCCTATATTAAGAAACTTTTAAAAGCCAATATGTTGGCATGTATCTCATGTGACAACTTGGAAATACACATTTTTTTTTCTTTTTCACTGGTGAAACTCGTATCACAGATACGGTCATTAAGCGTCCTTATGAGCGTCACAGAGAAACAGACCAACCAACTAATTATATGTTCAATGAGAATCCCATTCTAATATTAACATAGGAGATATTACGCACAATAATCAATTAATTTATTCATTCATAAATTCAAAGAGACTCTCGGCACTTAATTATATAGTAAGTGATAATTATGCTGCTGATGAAACAAATCATCATAAAACTAAAAGTAACTTTGGCGCTGGTAAAAATATGTTCGGTATGATGTCATCGATTATATACCGTAAACGCCAGTAAGAAGATGACTATCCACGATTTAGCTTCGACGTATCTTTTTGTTTTCCTCTATACCTCTCACTTAAAAACATTTCGTTCAGACAATTTAAACAATTTATTTACCACAAGCGATACAACAGTAGATTTTTTCCCAGGTCTATGTAGTACAATAGCCACATTTGGTATAATAACTAATGCTAAAGTTGCGCGACTTAAAATTGACATTCATTTCTTAGATTTCTATACCAGAGCATTCTGAAGGCAAGGGCTTCCATCGGAAGCCTCCGTCCGAAGCGCAAATGCATCCTATCTGTTAGCACTGTACATCAAAAAGAAGCATGGAACATAGAATTCATAGGTCAAAAAGGTGAGTCAAATATTAAAAGCCTCGCGCAGAGATTCACATAACCCACCATTCCTACTCAAGCCTCTGTACTACAGCAAAATTTCTCTGTACAGAGGAAAGATTTTTGTAGCAGGCCCGTATCTTGGATGTCAGAGAGCGGTGCGGCGAATTCATGGGTCAAAAGGAGTCAAATGCTAAAAACTTATACAGCCCACCATTCATACTCAAGCTTCTTTACTACAAAAGAAAGATTTTATAGCAGGCCCGTATCATGGATGCCAGGCAGGCAGTGAAAACAAGACAACAATTGCGTTATGAGGGGCTAGATCATCCTGTTTACAACCAAGACTTCGTTTTCCCTGATGAACAACACTTGGAACAACTCAAATATGCTCTGCGTTGCCTAATTTGCTGTTCTCCAGTGGCTGAATAAATGGAGAAAGGGTGGATAAATAAATGGAGGCTCGTGCTACAAACCTTTGCTTAAATGAAATAAGAAAGAAAAAAACGTTCGTTTCTAATGAATAAGGTGCGTAAAACAATTAATGTGTTGCAACATTGGTAGTGCCGTGTCCTTTTTCCAACACAGAGGTCCGTAATTGATTGCAATTACAAATTTCAGAGCCCCGTTCATTTAGTTTTGCATTACAAAACTAAATGTCTTTTTTTTTGGCCAAGATTTCCGAATTATACCAAGTTTTCCGGAACGTCAAATTAAAGAGTTTATATTAAAAAAAATACCCTGCTCACACTCGTTTACAGTCACCAAGAACCTCAAATTCGGCCCTTCTGTTTAAAAACGTCAAATGTGACGCTTTTGACGAACGTCAAATGTCAAAATTATATAAGAAAGTGTTGGCCTCCCATTACCTATACAAAGATGTTCCATGAGAGGAAGGATGAAGGCACCATTTAGTATGGAGTTGAGGTATCGCGGAATCTATGCACAAGGTGCATAGAAGCCGTAAGCTAAGAAAGAAGATAATAAAACAAGAAAAAGTGGAAAAAGAAAGTAGTAGGTGCGGATAAACAGGACAACAGTGAACCGAAAAAAGATGGTCCGGAACAAAACAAAAACCTATTCTCTTTTAACAAAAAAAAAAGCCTACATGACCTTTAGCTCGGGCCCTCACGACAAATCCGTGAACTGGAGCGGCATCTTCACAAGGCAGAAAAGTAGCTCTCCTTCCTACGTAGCTAGGGAAACGATCAAAACTTCTGCATAAAAAAATTGTGGTCTGCAAGATGGCGCTAACCACGGCAATATGACATGCGTTCAATTGCCTGTGAACGCTGCAATTACCAGAACGCTGCAATTACCAGAACGCTGCAATAACCTGAACGCTGCAATAACCTGAACGCTGCAATAACCAGAACGCTGCAATAACCAGAACGCTGCAATAACCAGAACGCTGCAATGACCAGAACGCTGCAATAACCAGAACGCTGCAATGACCAGAGCGCTGCAATAACCTGAACGCTGCAATAACCAGAACGCTGCAATAACCAGAACGCTGCAATGACCAGAACGCTGCAATAACCAGAATCACTAGCAACAACTGGCGATTCTATTGCACGTCCAACTATAGGGTAGGGAAACGGTCAATCCAGCTGTTTATGTCAATCCAGCTGTTTATGTCAATCCAGCTGTTTATATCAATCCAGCTGTTTATATCTATCCAGCTGTTTATATCAATCCAGCTGTTTATGGCAATCCGGCTGTTTATGTCAATCCAGCTGTTTATGTCAATCCAGCTGTTTATGGCAATCCGGCTGTTTATGTCAATCCAGCTGTTTATGGCAATCCAGCTGTTTATGGCAATCCAGCTGTTTATGGCAATCCAGCTGTTTATGGCAATCCAGCTGTTTATGGCAATCCAGCTGTTTATGGCAATCCAGCTGTTTATGGCAATCCAGCAGTTTATGGCAATCCAGCAGTTTGTCAATCCAGCTGTTTATGGCAATACAGCAGTTTATGGCAATACAGTAGTTTGTCAATCCAGCTGTTTATGTCAATCCAGCTGTTTATGTCAATCCAGCTGTTTATGTCAATCCAGCTGTTTATGTCAATCCAGCTGTTTATGTCAATCCAGCTGTTTATGTCAATCCAGCTGCTTATGTCAATCCAGCTGTTCATGTCAATCCAGCTGTTCATGTCAATCCAGCTGTTCATGTCAATCCAGCTGTTTATGACAATCCAGCTGTTTATGACAATCCAGCTGTTTATGTCAATCCAGCTGTTTATGTCAATCCAGCTGTTTATGCCAATCCAGCTGTTTGTCAATCCAGCTGTTTATGTCAATCCAGCTGTTTATGTCAATCCAGCTGTTTATAGCAATCCAGCTGTTTATGACAATCCAGCTGTTTATGACAATCCAGCTGTTTATGTCAATCCAGCTGTTTGTCAATCCAGCTGTTTGTCAATCCAGCTGTTTATGGCAATCGAGCTGTTTATGCCAATCCAGCTGTTTATAACAATCCAGCTGTTTATGCCAATCCAGCTGTTTATGTCAATCCAGCTGTTAATGTCAATCCAGCTGTTTATGTCAATCCAGCTTTTTATGCCAATCCAGCTGTTTATGTCAATCCGGCTGTTTATGCCAATCCGGCTGTTTATGTCAATTCAGCAGTTTGTCAATCTAGCTGTTTATGGCAATACAGCAGTTTGTCAATCCAGCAGTTTGTCAATCCAGCTGTTTATGTCAATCCAGCTGTTTGTCAATCCAGCTGTTTATGTCAATCCAGCTGTTTATGTCAATCCAGCTGTTTATGTCAATCCAGCTGTTTATGTCAATCCAGCTGTTTATGACAATCCAGCTGTTTATGTCAATCCAGCTGTTTATGCCAATCTAGCTGTTTATGCCAATCCAGCTGTTTGTCAATCCAGCTGTTTATGTCAATCCAGCTGTTTATGTCAATCCAGCTGTTTATGTCAATCCAGCTGTTTATGTCAATCCAGCTGTTTATGTCAATCCAGCTGTTTATGTCAATCCAGCTGTTTATGACAATCCAGCTGTTTGTAGCAATCCAGCAGTTTGTAGCAATCCAGCTGTTTATGACAATCCAGCTGTTTATGACAATCCAGCTGTTTATGTCAATCCAGCTGTTTATGACAATCCAGCTGTTTATATCAATCCAGCTGTTTATGTCAATCCAGCTGTTTATGACAATCCAGCTGTTTATGACAATCCAGCTGTTTATGGCAATCCAGCTGTTTATGCCAATCCAGCTGTTTATGACAATCCAGCTGTTTATGTCAATCCAGCTGTTTGTAGCAATCCAGTAGTGTGTCAATCCAGCTGTTTATGTCAATCCAGCTGTTTATGTCAATCCAGCTGTTTATGTCAATCCAGCTGTTTATGACAATCCAGCTGTTTGTAGCAATCCAGCAGTTTGTCAAACCAGCTGTTTATGACAATCCGGCTGTTTATGTCAATCCAGCTATTTATGACAATCCAGCTGTTTAGGTCAATCCAGCTGTTAATGTCAATCCAGCTGTTTATGCCAATGCAGCTGTTTATGACAATCCAGCTGTTTATGTCAATCCGGTTGTTTATGTCAATCCAGCTGTTTATGACAATCCAGCTGTTTATGACAATCCAGCTGTTTGTGACAATCCAGCTGTTTATGACAATCCAGCTGTTTAGGTCAATCCAGCTGTTTATGTCAATCCAGCTGTTAAGGTTGAGTTCAATCGTCCTCTTGAGGTTAAAGCTCAATCCTGCTATAAATGTATACCTTTAGACCAATCCAGCAGCTAAGGATTAAGGCCAATCCAGCTGTATGCGCAGCATCACTCACTTCTGTACTCTACCTATGTTGAGAAAGAATTTTATAAAACAAGGTAAAAGTTGATGAATAAAGTAGTAGGTGCTGAAAAGCAAGGAGACAAAGAACCGAAAATAATATGATCCGAAACAAAACAAAAAACTTATTCTATTCCAAGAAAGCAAAGCTCTGAATAGAATATCTTACACCTTCCCTGTGACCTCACATCTTCCCTGTGGGCTCACTAATTCTCATTTATTCAATTTATACAATACTGTATTCTCCTGAGGGAAGGCATATTTTAATCTTCAGGATAACGCAAGTAAATTAAACGTTATAATAATTGTTTCCATTAACTGACGATGTTTTAATCCTATTTCATTCTCAATTGATCTATATTTATTGAACATTTCGTGCGAATTTGCAAGCGCTGCTGAATTTTTTTTGACCGGAAATGAAAAAAAATAATGGACGCTGTCGGCGAGTACATTCTGAAAGTTGAGACATACCCAATTTCCCGTGTCAACTGATGTCAATCCCGTGTCAACAGATGTCAATCCCGTGTCAACTGATGTCAATCCCGTGTCAACAGATGTCAATCCCGTGTCAACAGATGTCAATCCCGTGTCAACTGATGTCAATCCGGTGTCAACTGATGTCAATCCGGTGTCAACTGATGTCAATCGCGTGTCAACTGATGTCAATCTCGTGTCAACTGATGTCAATCTCGTGTCAACTGATGTCAATCTCGTGTCAACTGATGTCAATCTCGTGTCAACTGATGTCAATCTCGTGTCAACTGATGTCAATTCCGTGTCAATTGATGTCAATCCGGTGTCAACTGATGTCAATCCCGCGTCAACTGATGTCAATTTAAATAACAGAGACGATGCAACTATTCAAAACAAAAAAGGTTATTTCAATAAGTGAATAACGGATATTTTGTAAGGCTTTATTTATTTCATGAGAGATAATATTCTGACCAGTGAGTTTCAAGTAACACGTGGAAGTTATTTCAAGATGAGACATTACGCAGAAATATAATTATTCATTATTTCCTATAAATTATTTCCTTAGTTAACACTGAGCATTCCATTCCACAGCATTTCCTCCGTTCAACACGGCATTTAACTCCCTAACATCATTGTAGCTTTTAATTCTTTGAAGCGTCCTGAAAAAGCAGTTTCCCATCAGCCTTTCTGGCGCAAATGCCAGCGAATTATCACCCCATTCGAGTAAACGCTCCGTAAAAGTGGGCTGCTCTACTTCTCCAACGAACAGGAGGCACTTCGCCTGTAATTACAATCTTCCCAGTCCCAAGCAATAGAAAATCAGACGACCCAACCGCTCGTTTTACGGAAAGAAGAGCCTGATTTACAGCTAGACAAGCAGGCTTTTGAACGAGGGTCAAATGCCGAAAACAGCCGTCGAATGTTGGCGGTTGGTGTTTCATGGGAATGTTTTGATTAGCGGTATACAGGATACACTCTGTCTTACCGAGGGTCGAATGCCGAAAACAGCTTTCGAATGTTGGCGGTTGGCGTTCGATTCGAATTTATTGACTTTGTTATAAACAAGGCACGTTGTCTCACCGAGGGTCAAATACCGAAAACAGCCGTTGAACGTTGGCTTAATGCTCTTCGATTGGAGTATTTAGGCCTTGTAATATGCATGAGTATGTAGTAGTGAGCTTTGATTTGGTAGCATACAATGAATGGGACAAGCAACTACTATGGAGACAAGAAGATGGATACAAATCGTAGATGAATGGATAAAATTTTGTGTTTTCAAGTAGATTTTACTTTATATTTGCTGTTCTAGGAGAGAGTTCGCAATAGTTGAATTGAATCCCCTAATTTTATGCTCATATGAATGCTTAATACCTGCACTTTTGGGTGTATTTACGTGTATATTTAATTTATTATACAGAGTTTCAGATGAAGAAGCTAGCTAGACATAAATTTTAAAACGAATAATAACCATTTAGTCAGCGTGATTTGACTGAAGACCAAATAATGTATCAACAACAAAACTATTTTACATTTTATGATATTAATGTGCGCCAACTGCGAAAACTTATTTCTGGCAAATTTTTTTAACAATTGTCGTGGGTTTTATGACACCGAAAGTGTGTTAGCCAACTGAGGATTCTTGTGTTAGGACATCTTAAAAACCAGTGACACTTTCTCGTGTCGCCTTTATTGAAAATTATTATTATTATATAAGAAGGTTTTAGCCTCCCTTAACCACGACAAAGATGTTCCAAGAGAGGAAAGAGGAAGGCACCATTTAGTATGGAGTTGAGGGAACGCGGAATCTATGCACTAAGTGCACAGAAACAGTAAGCTAGGAAAGAAGTTCATGAAACAAGAAAAAAGTTGAAGAAGAAAGTAGTAGGTGCTGAAAAACAGGACAGCAGTGAACCGAAAAAAGATGTTCCGTAACAAAACAAAACCCTATTTTATTACAACAAAAAGGAAGCCTACCTAACCTTTAGCTCGGGCCCTCACATGGTTCCCCTAGGAGCGCTAATTCCCATAGATACAATAGTTGTATCCCCCTGAGGGGCCTTTATTGAAAAGAAACTGTTTTGCTTTTGTTTCGCTTTTGTTTTTCATTCGTTATTCTCCTTCAGGCAACAGTTTCCACAGCATGGGATAGACAGAGCTAGCTGACCAAATTTTATTGCTGATCTTTTGGCCATTCGGGGGCCAAAAACAGAACAGAAGATCTCCAACAGAACAGTGCGAATGTGAGCAAATCCTGTGTGAGCGAATGTGTTTGCAATTATATTATCATTGGGGTGCTTGTGCGCGTTATTATAGGAACTATTTTCGTCCCACCTTTAACTGTGTTATTATTGCGGAGCTATGTGTTATGATCACGGTTATTTTCATCACACCTTCAGCATAACGAAAAAAATGAGAATTTGAAAAGAATTTTATTGTACAGATGTCAAAGAAGCTGAGTTTGTGCTACACAACATTCACCACGTGCGGCATTTTCTCAAATTGATGATGAATTTTCAAGCATTTTTCAAGGCAAAAGTGAGAAAGACAAGCACAACTGAAACATTGTGCAGGGCCTGGATGTGCTGCTATGTTGGCATGCTCCCAACATCTATCAATGATCGAGTGGGAGTCGTAACAAAAAATGAAGTCAGTTGAAGCAGAGGAAAAATTTCTGAAGTGCGGCGCGAGTTCAAAAATTAACTGGAAATATTTTTGAACTAGAAGAAAACACTTATCTTTTGAACTGCAAATGAGAGTTTTGATGATTCAAACGATGTGAAATAACGCTTTGAAAAATTATCGAAGATAAATAGTACACAAGTAGATACTAGCAATGCAAAATTTTAAATCCACTACAAAAAGAATACGTATCTTCATTTGTAGCAGCTCAGAACAACATGCATTCACAAAAAAATCAATGAATTTAGAAAAATGTTTACAAAATAACGTTCATTTCAGTCTCTGGCAAAACGGATTCTCAGCTGAAGCATAACTCCACCACCAATGGGCTGAAATCAACACACGAGCCCGTAACGATAAAGGAAATTGAAACCTGAGGCACTACCCAAAATTACTCTCCGTAATTTTAATGGCACTAAAACTTGCGACTTAGACGCTTTATTTCACGAACTTTAAGAATTCTTCAAGCCTCACTGCACGAAGCCGGCGATAAATATCAGGAAGTATCTTCGAGAAAACCTCAAATCGCGAAGCGTCAGTTAATTGACAACAAGACACTGATGAGTGCAATAAATTGTGACTTGAGAGACAGCCAAGGCGAAAGTATTCTTGCAAAACAGAAGAAAGAAACACTCTGGATAGAAATTATCCATGGAAACTAAAGCCACTTAACTGTCGGTTTTAAAACAAGGACGGAGTCTCGTTTCTTGTCAGTACGGCAAAACGAATTTATTCTTGCAAAACAGAAGAAAGAAACACTCTGGATAGAAATTATCCATGGAAACTGAAGCCACTCGTCGGTTTTAAAAGAAGGACGGGAGTCTCTTTTCTTGACAGTGCGGCTAAAGTCTGAGCAATAAAAATGTCTCCAAAGTACTACTTGATGAAAGAAAACCTCTAACGACCTACAGCCCGCAGATTATAGATTAATTAAGTAAGTTTATGCCTCCAGAACCACAAATAAGATTTTATAAAATATGGAAGGAGGAAGGCATTATTTCGAATATGTTTAGGGAACAGGGAACCTATGCACAAGGTGCGTTCCTACACAAGATCCCCTATGTGTTGAATCGGTAAATTGAATAGAAAGTTTAAGAGATAACAAAAGTCGAAGAAACAAATTAGATTCTCTGAAAAACATGACAGCAGTGAACTAAAATTACATGTCCGTAGCAAAACCAACATCCTACTCTAATTTAACAGAAGCAAGGTCTACCGAACGCCCAGATCAGGACCTCACATTTTTCCCTGGGAGTCGAGACTGGCAACACTTCATCCCGAGTATGTAGCCCTCATGATCACCGGGACGCCAACTTCTGGAATTAAAATTCCGTCCGAAGCTCGAGAGGATTAGCCTCATATGGCATCCCAAGAAAGAAAAACTCTCACTAAACAATAATATGAACAAGCACGAAGGTTATTATTATTGTGACTAGTCCACCCCCTTTATCTAACCTAGTAATACCCGTTGTGGGTTTATTTATGTATTTGTTTGGTGTCCGCTTCTTAAGAAACATAGGATGTCTGAGTTTGCGGTATCATGAATGCTGAATTCCTCACTGAATTGAAAGATGGCCTTACATGCATTGATATGTTTGACATTTTATCAGGATAGATTCGGTTAGGACGTGATAAGTTAGGATAGGTAAGTAATGTTGACTGAATTTTTTCACGGGTCCACTTAGCTTAACGGTTACATTGTCAGTGGAATTTCAACGGGTCCTGCTACTCCCTGATAATACCCTTGGTTTATTTGTTTGGAGTCCGCTCCTTCCATTTCTATGTCACGCTCATGAGGATAGTTATAATGGTCGTATCTGTGATACGAGTTTCACCAATGCACAAGTACAAGAATATTTTTTACCATGGGTACTGTTAGGATGGGTATATTTGTTTGTCACCCACATCTGAAAAAAAATTTTCAAGAAAGGTATGGAATCCTGTCATTTTTGGCGGGCCGTGCACACTAGTTTGAAATAAGAAAGAAGGTGGAATGAGAGAAAGGCAGTAAGAAATAAAAAAATTTAATCTCTCGAGAGTAACTGTTGATGAGGCCGCGTGAACACGGCCCGTCAAAATTGTATATAGGACTGGAGCTTGTATCACAGATACGCTCATCACACACTGCAGGCTGGCTTCGACTGACGAACGCGGCTCTTATTATAGTATAGATTTAGTTGCTATATTCCACTTTCCGCGTACTTTGATCCATTTTTGTTGTCATTTACGTAACTGTTCATATTCTTATAAACACGATTATTTTGGCTTGCCTTGATTGCCCAAGACGACATTAGACCAAATAGAAGAATTTTCAACTATTGAAATAACTTGACACGCTTGCGATACGACCCACCGGGGGGTCGTGCTCAAATTTTTCCTGCTGCGGATCGACCCATCGATGCGTCGTTTGAAAAAATTGATCAATCTTTTAAAATTAATGTTTTTAATAGACCGAGTTAATGCTTGGTATTTTTGAAATTGCCAACGGCTTTTGACGATAAATTAAAATTGAATATTGAACTTCTGTTTAACCCACCGCAGTGAACGTGTGAAGCGCACCACGTTTCCGCGGTTGTTAACGGCTGTTTGGTTAGGCTGTAAGTAGCAGTATGGGGCAATCAACTTTACTGCTGGAAAATAAATTCTAATTTTTCCAGATAAACATGAAATATACAAATGTACGATAACATTTCAGCGTGTATGATAAGTTGTTTCTTTAAAGAGGTCACGGAAAAGATGAAATGTCATACATTTAGGCCGGTACGTGAACGAATAATTTACCCATTGGAACACGTGTGGTCCAACACGCGTGGAACACGTTGACTACGGGTGTACGGTTGCTACGGTCAGTTCGGTTAGGCTAGAAGTCGTATTGAAAAACCGGCTTTTGTGCTTTAAATGCATTTTTAACATTTCTAAAATGCGTTAATACAATTGAATCATAATATGTTACCTTATACTCCAAAATTTATCTCGTGAAAGGTAGCCAAATAGTTGAAATTGTATTTTTATATTCCGGTACGTAAATATGCAATTTACCTAGTGGTGTACATGTGTGCCATGTGTACCAATACGAGTAGTGGTACACATGTGTACCAATATGTAGTCAACGTTGTAAACTCACCGCATCCCGACCTCAGCAACTTTTGAGCACTGCCCTACCTAATGGTTCAAAATTTGAACAATTCTCTGGTGAATAGATTAAAAGTTTTTGGTTGTAAGTTATCTCAACCACAAATGCTTTCATAGAGGAAGGAGGGAAGCACCATTTGGAATGGAATTTAAGGAACGGGGAATCTATGCAGAAGGTGCGCCATCACACCCTGCGCATAAAAATAGAAAAATCGAATGCAGTTCGTGAAACAAGGTAGAAGTCGGAGCAGAAAGCTATAAGTGCAGAAAAAAAGACAGTCGTGAACCGAAATAAAAAAGCACGTAACAAAATGATAAAAAATCTGTTTCAACAAAAAGGCGGCCTACCTAACCTATGCAGAAAAACGACACTTTTCTCTGGGGCTACAATTGCGAATAACTATCCGCTAAAATGGACGAAATAAAATGCCCAGTCCCAGCAAAACTTCAATTTCGATGCATTCTGCTAAACTGAAGATTAGATTAGATTATTAGCTAGTTTAAGCCTCCCTATCCGCAACAAAGGCTATCCAAAGAGAGGAAGGAAGAAGGCACCATTTAGTATGGAGTTAAGGAAACGAGGAATCTACGCAGAAAGGGCATAGAAACAGTAAGTTGTGAAAGAAAATCATGAACCAAGACCAAAGTTGAAGAGAAAAGTAGTAGGTGTCGAAGAACAGGACAGCAGTGAACCGAAAAAAAGTGGTCCTTAACATAACAAACACGTTTTATTTGAACAAAAAGAAGGCCCACCTAACTCTCAGCTCGGGCCCTGACATACAATGTCCCCCTGGGAGCGCTAGTTCCCATAGATACAATAATTGTATCCTCCTGAGGAGACGGTCTGCTGAACTGAAAGCCGGCATAGTCGTACAACCCACCATATGATCAACTCGAAAAACTTCAGAACATTTCTTTGTGAGGAGATGACAAGCGCTGTGCTGGTGTGAGTGCATTCTTCTCAAGCTGATCTCTAAGAACATTCCTTAGTAGCCTTCCAACATCGACAGCACTGAAACCCTCTTCATTGAGGTTAAAAAAAATAAGAATTCCTCACTGCGCAATCTACAGACCTCATCTGAAAATCTGAATGCCTTCATAAACGAACTAACGAATGCAGTCTGTAAACAAATAATCTATACTATAATAAGAGCTGCGTCCGTCTGTCTGTCTGTCTGTCCGAAGCCTCCCGAAAGTGTGCGATGAGCGTATCTGTGATACGGGCCGTGAGATTGTTACGGGCCGTGCACAATTATATTACTGCACTCGGCCTCATCAACTTTCGAGAGATTGATTTTTTTTTTGTTTTATAGCCTTTCGTTCATTTCGCCTTCTTTTCATTTCAAATAAAGAGGGGTGGACTAGTTTGATATAATAATATATGGAAACTTCAACCCAGATTTGATAAACGTGGAAAACTGTGTAGGAACGTAGTAATAATTGTCAACTTTGATGTAATTAAAATCCCTCTTCCTGCTGATAAGTTCACCGACAAGAATTTCCATTGGACCTATCTCAGTAATAAAACAAAAACTTTTACTCGTTTCTTAATGAATGATGATTATAAATTACATAGTTTTAGCCTAACTTACCACTCCAAAGATGCTCAAAGAGATAAAGGAAGAAGGAGCCATTTACTATGGAGTTAAGGGAAAGCGGAATCTATACACAAGGGGAGTTCCGTACAGGATCCCACGTGCATAGAAACAGGATGTCAAGAAGGAAGGTTATGAAACGAGATGAAAGTTGAAGGAGAATGTCAGAGATGCTGATAAACAGAAAAGCAGTGAACCGAAAAAAAAGTGGTCCTTAACAAAAACAAATAATTTAATTTCAACAGAAAGAAGGCCTACTTAACAATTAAGCTTGGGCCCCAACACATTTTCCCCCTGGGAGCACTCGTTTCTTAATTTATTCAAAGTTGCAGGAGTTACACCGCTCTATCAGAGTTAAGTCAAAACTTGCAATGACTATACAACAATTTCAACATTTCCGAACTTGGTTAAATTTTTAAAAAATTGTAAATTCAGCACATTTTTATCGAGAGTGTAATTTATTTTTTAGGATAAGCTATTCATAAAAATAGGGAACTGAAGCTATTTGAAATCGCTTATAATATCCTATTTCATATACAGATGAGAGCCACTTAGAACTTTATGCTTAAATTGACTTTAACCCTTTGGGTACTGACGGCTACTCCAGTGGGATGGCTAGCGGTAGCCATCCAGTTGCTTTAGGTGTCAAGATGGCTACCCAATTGAAATTCTGAGCCTTTTACAGATCGTTTTCAGGCAGTTATAAGCCAAGAGTTTAGTCGTTTTCAAGCAGTAAATTAGCCTTTTTCGGAGCAAATGTCTACTTATTTTAAGCCCTTTTAAACGGCTATTTCTGGGCATCGAAACGGCTAATGCAACGGCCATTTTGGGCTTCTCTACTACCTGAACGAGGCTATTCACGACCATTTTTGGCTTTTCCATTGCTTGAACGAGTCTCGTCCTGGCCTTTTTGGGCTTCCTTACTGCTTGATCAAGGCTAATACCGGCCCTTTTGGGCTTCCTTACTGCTTGATCAAGGCTAATACCGGCCTTATTAGGCTTCCGTACGACTTATAGTGGGCCTTGCAACGACCTCAAAGAGCTCCAACATCAGATTTTTTATACGATATAAAGAGTTTGTAAGGCCGGGTCTTGTGGCTGCTTCGCCTAGAGAGTTCCGATATGAGGCGAGTGAAGCAGCGGACTTACGTTTATACTTCTCCGGCTGTAGGTATCGGTGATAAGCGGCGGAGAAGTGGGAACTTTCTCTGAAATAAATTTACATTGGGATATATTAAGATTACTGAACATAAAAGGACTAGAATCGAGGTTTGAGGGGTAACTAGGGTAAAGCATTACAAGTTGAATGCTCAGCGTTCGACAACCCAAGTGTTCCAACAGTTATAAGCTATCATTCATATTTAATTTATATAATGCATTAATAAAGTGCCAATTTGATGTTATGCTCAGCAGTTAGCTTTTCTATCCTAGTTTTCATGTTGACTGGATCAATTATTTATAGTATTGTTGAAGATGTTTAACGAACCTTACCTAATCTAACTTAACTAAGTTAGGTTAGTTGAAATTCATTTAGTTCTTTACATTTACTGAAGTAATACGACTTGTACAACATTTACGATTACGAGTCTTTTTACAATCTATTACGCGTCCAAATAGAGGTCGTCGAAAAGGCTTGAAAACGACTTTAAACGACCCGAATGAGCCCGCAAACAGCCATTGACTAGACCTATAAAAGGCCAGTTGAACAGTTGAATGAAGAGCCCTTTTCAAGCCCTAATAGGCCAAGTATAGGTAGGAGTCGGTTTGAAGTCGTGATTTTTGGCCCTTTTGGGCCGTTTTCGACCTTTTACGACTAATTTACTACCTGAAAAGGGCGATAATTTTCAATTGGGAAGTGCTTCCAGTTTAGGGCATCAAACCTAATTTTAAAGTAATTTAACTAGTGAGGGAATATTTTGGAGTAAATAACAAAATTATGAAAATTACAAGCATTCATAAAACTAGTTTTTTGATATTCCAGAAGCCTGCACGCGTAAATTACTATTGGTTACCTCTTAAGTTCATGCTACAGGGTCCGTGTGACATATTCAATAACCTTTGTATTTAACGTGAGCAAGTTCTTTCTGAACTTCATTTATTTTAGATAAATTCAGGCAAACATTTATGAATAATTTCGTCGTGAATTCAAAAACCTAATCATTAACGTCGAAAATTTACCTGTCAAGCATAGAGTTTTAAAGCTTCAAAAAAATTTTAAATAAAAATAAAGAAGCAGGCATATGCTTACGCTAAAAGCACCCACACTAAGACAATTTCACTGACAATTCAGGGTTATCACAAATTTTTCCCCTGGAGATTTTTCCCTCAACCATTCGAATTGTCATCCCCAAAGGGTTAAAAAACATCAGATTGTGCTGATCACGACATACTAAGTCATGGCATACCAGGTCTTCCCATTGAATGGTTTCAAACCTTCCTACAATCGTAAATATGCACAATAAAGTACATTAGTGTACAATCGTAATCAATGCAACACTGTATAACTGCAAAACATAACGATGGACCCTCTCAAGGATCCAATCTAGTACCTCTTATACTTCTAATTTTTGTAAGCAAACGGTATTATGAAATCAACATCGTTCTTCGACTTTCTAATACTTTTCATCACATTCAAAGTGTTTGTGGACGACAGCCCGTTATCATCGAGCTCTTCCTCGCAAACACCGTAAATATCGCAAACCAAATAAGCCACCTGGAACGAAATAAATGACCTGCCGCTCTGGCTCGGGGCGAATAAAATTAGAATAAACATCAACAAAATATACATTCAACTTTAAAGATAGTTTCAGTTGTGCAAACCACAAAAAGTTCAAAATGAAAAAGGATTAAATTTTCAGTTAGTTTAAGCCCTCCTGAACACAAAGATGGTGTTCCTAATAAAAGAGGATTAGATTAGGTAAGTTAGTTTAAGCCTCCCTAGACGGAACAAAGAGGTTCCAAAGAGCGGAAGGCATCTTCTAGTACGGACTCAAGGGAACGCAGGATCTATGCACAAGATGCAGAGAAGTAATAAATCGTAAAAATGATTATGAAAAGCGATAAAAGTCGAATAAGAGAGTAGTAGGTGTCATTAGGCAAACAACTGCCGGTATAATCGTTTCAATAGATTAGATTAGATCATTAGTTAGTTTAAGCCTCCCTATCCGCAACAAAGGCTATCCAAAGAGAGGATTGAAGAGGGCACCATTTGTATTGAGTTAAAGAAACGCGGAATCTATGCAGAAAGAGCACAGAAACAGAAAGCGAAGAGAGAAGATCATGAAACAAGGAAAATTTGAAGAAGAAAGTAGTAGGTGCTGAAAAACAGTACAGCAGTGAACCGAAAAAAGATGGTCCTCAACAAAACAAAAACCGATTCTATTTCCACCAATAGAAAGCCTACCTAACCTTTAGCTCGGGCCCTCACATAGTCCCCCGTGGGAGCGCCAATTCACATAGATACAATAGTTGTATCCCCCTGTGGGGTAATCATTTCAATAACCCTCGTATATCGTTGTACAGTAGGTGACAGCCTAAATTGAAATAAAGTCAAGAAAAATACAATTTCTCGTCAATACTGGTGAACTTATTTCAGTTTTCCTCCCGGCAAATGCACTTAATCTGATTATTTTTTATCAAGCATTACATCATCTGAAAAGTCTTGAAAATAGGCTTTATCGAAGGTTTCTCGTTTTTTACACTTGTGCCCATTAATTAGTGTAGCCTATTTAGAATTTGACAATTTCCTAGTTATGCTACACTTTTTCAAATTTAGACAACATGTGCGTAAAGAACATTAAAAGATTTACTTTGTGACCAATTTTCCTCGAAATCGGTTTAAAAATGAATTTTCAACGGCGAATATTGCCTTTCGTTGTGAATAACACGCACTGCAGGTTTAAGTTATTTACTTTTATTGCGCTAGGCAAATAAATAAGCCTGATCGTAGGCTAAGAAAATCGTACACAGGCACGATACAACTCGCAAGTGAGAGTAGGTTTTGAGGTTGCGCAGATTGTTTCGCTAATTAGAAAATACAAGCACTCTCGCGCTCTTGTGTCCTTGTGTCCTTCGGCCAGCAAGGGTTGGAAAGAGGTCTTCCTCGAGTCTTGACTCTGGTCTCGAGCAATGGTCTCGAGCAAAGGTAAAAGAGAGGTGAAAGGTTTTCTGCACGAGGAGAGAGAGAAATTGAGATAATTAATTTGCCAAATTAATTGGATGAAGGTGAATAGCTCTTCCAATGAAAATAATCACAAAAATCAGACACAAGCTCTCTTACCCTCTTGATGTTCGACGTTCGTGCAAAATAGTTGCGCTACGTGGCAAAGAACGAAGTTGCAGGAACCAAGGAAGATGCTTTGGCAGTGAAGTGCAGTTATACTGCAAGTGAAGGTTTAGGAGTAAAAATAGGGTAACAAGCGAGTTGGAGCATATAACTCACTGTGATTCAGAAATAATTAGTTGTATTTAAAGGTCGGTCGAAACTCACCTAAGGAATCTATCCTAAGTGAGGTTTCTCCTCTTTTAGTGGTAAGTACGGTGCAAGGCTCAAGGGGAGCAATAGAACACAGAAGATAATGAAGGCCTTAAAAATACCTTAAAGTAATTAATACTACCTAAGTTGACGGTCGCCTCACAAGGACGACAAAAGGTAAGTTAAGCGTCGCCTCACAAGGAGCACGACAAAAGGTAAGTTAAGCGTCGCCTCACAAGGAGGACGACAAAAGGTAAGTTAAGCGTCGCCTCACAAGGAGGACGACAGAAGGTAAGTTAAGCGTCGCCTCACAAGGAGGACGACAAAAGGTAAGTTAAGCGTCGCCTCACAAGGAGGACGACAAAAGGTAAGTTAAGCGTCGCCTCACAAGGAGCACGACAAAAGGTAAGTTAAGCGTCGCCTCACAAGGAGGACGACAAAAGGTAAGTTAAGCGTCGCCTCACAAGGAGGACGACAAAAGGTAAGTTAAGCGTCGCCTCACAAGGAGCACGACAAAAGGTAAGTTAAGCGTCGCCTCACAAGGAGGACGACAAAAGGTAAGTTAAGCGTCGCCTCACAAGGAGGACGACAAAAGGTAAGTTAAGCGTCGCCTCACAAGGAGGACGACAAAAGGTAAGTTAAGCGTCGCCTCACAAGGAGGACGACAAAAGGTAAGTTAAGCGTCGCCTCACAAGGAGCACGACAAAAGGTAAGTTAAGCGTCGCCTCACAAGGAGGACGACAAAAGGTAAGTTAAGCGTCGCCTCACAAGGAGGACGACAAAAGGTAAGTTAAGCGTCGCCTCACAAGGAGGACGACAAAAGGTAAGTCAAGCGTCGCCTCACAAGGAGGACGACAAAAGGTAAGTTAAGCGTCGCCTCACAAGGAGGACGACAAAAGGTAAGTTAAGCGTCGCCTCACAAGGAGGACGACAAAAGGTAAGTTAAGCGTCGCCTCACAAGGAGGACGACAAAAGGTAAGTTAAGCGTCGCCTCACAAGGAGCACGACAAAAGGTAAGTTAAGCGTCGCCTCACAAGGAGGACGACAAAAGGTAAGTTAAGCGTCGCCTCACAAGGAGGACGACAAAAGGCAAGTTAAGCGTCGCCTCACAAGGAGGACGACAAAATGCAAGTTAATAATAGCTAGGTTTAAACATTAATAATTAAGGTCACCCTAGTGAAAAAGATGACATGGAAGATATACAGTAAGTGCAAGTTTAGAGGAGATAGGAGAAGATAGCACAAGAGGAACAGAATTGTTCGTCCTCTTGCTCAACCGCGGGCCTTGATGGCAGCCCCGACGGAACTTCTCAGCACTCGTCCTTGTGCACAAATCTTAATATCCGCAGGCACAGGTGACACTCCATGGGTGATTTTCAGTAGCGATAGTGAAGATGATCAAGGCAATAATAGCAATAATGATTGTAGTAGCAATGGTAATAATCTTAAAATTAGGAACCAGTTCACGATCTCACCTCCGTTCGCGCTCCCAACTTCAAGTGTGTGGTGAAACGAGGTCTAGACTGCTATGTTACGGAGGTGAGCGCACTGTATTTCTTATATCGTAATGAAAATTAATAGCGATGTAACTTCTTTAAAAAATTGAATTTTGGAAAAAACACCACAGTGTACGGCTATGGTGACTTTACTTGTCCTTAAAATATTTGCACTGAATTTTCCAACACCCTGAATACACACGGATTAACTTCACGAAGATTAACCATTCTTTCTATTTACAACACCTTCACACCTCCCAATGAACGCCTCGCACAGTCCCCAAAATTCACTATATTTTCGTTAGTATATACTCCAATGAATGAACATTTATGCATATTATATTTCCGCTGGCAACGAGCAACTTCTGAAGACTTTTATAGCCGAGGTGAGCACGACTCTTCGGAGACTCGTTCTCTAAAGTCCTAAAATTGAACTCTGAACTGAAATGAAAGTCAGGGAATTAAACTCTAAAATGAAATGTAAGTCGTGAAATTAAACTCTGCAATGAAACGAAAGTGGTGAAATTAAACTCCAAATGAAACGAGAGTCATGAAATTAAACTCTAAAATGAAACTAAATTCCTAGAATTAAACTCTAAAATGAAACGAAAGTCGTGAAAATAAACTCTAAAATGAAACGAAAGTCATGAAATTAAACTCTAAAATGAAACTAAATTCCTAGAATTAACACTTTGACTGCGACTACTAAATATCAAGTTCAACACCAAACTCAAATATAAAGTCAATTGTAGTAAACTATTCTGAAAAAAACCAGCATGAACTGGATCGTGCCTTGATTTAGCTTCGATTAAGTATTTATGAAAATTGAATTTACGACTACTGGACAGTCAGTAACATTATGAAAATTACCTCCGTGTACCACCGGTGGCGCACGTCGCAGGCAAAGCGTTAAACTCTAAAATGAAACGAAAGTCGTGAAATTACACTAAAATAAAACGAAAGTCCTGAAATTACACTAAAATAAAACGAAAGTCCTGAAATTACACTCTAAAATAAAACGAAAGTCCTGAAATTACACTCTAAAATAAAACGAAAGTCCTGAAATTAGACTCTAAAATAAAACGAAAGTCCTGAAATTAAACTCTAAAATGAAATGAAAGTCGTGAAATAAAACTTGACGGCGCTACATGCTTTAATTTTGCGTCATTAATGTTCGCAAGATCACACGAGGCAGGCTACGGTCTGGAAAGCACTGGACCAGGTAAGTTACATTAAATGGCGGGGCTTCGTAAGACTTGGCGGCCTTTGTTACGTGCTAATATTTATTGAACTCGCATACCAAATTGCTTGATTGATTGATTATAGGAAAGTTTTAGCCTTCCTTTACCACACCATATATATATTCAAAGAGAGAAAGGATGAAGGAACCTTTTAGTGTGGAGTTGAGCGAACGCGGAATCTACGCACAAGGAGCATTAAAAACAGTACGTTAAGAAAGAAGTTCATGAAGCAAGATAAACAAGATAAAAGTTGATGAAGTAGTAGGTGCTGAAAAACAGGACAGCAGTGAACCGACAGAAATATGGTCCGTAAAAAAAGACAAAAATCTATTCTATTTCAACAAAAAGGCCTCCCTAACCTTCAACTCGGGACCTCACATAATTTCCCTGGGAGCACTAATTCCCATAGATAAAATAGTTGTATCCCCCTGGGGCGGACCAAATTGCTTTTCGACTTTAATAAGCATGTGATTTTAAAGCTTTTTTTATATTGTATAGATTTCTGCACTTATTATTACTTTTTTACTGCGGTGAACCTGTGGTTTTGTAACCACTCTTCATTTTAGTAAACTTGGGATTACATAATCGCTTTTCAATTTTAATTTGCATTTGATTACACAATTACTTCACACGTTTTAATCAACATTTTATTACACGATTAGGACAATATTTATTTTATGTCAGGCAAGGAAATTGATAATTTGGGGGCAAATAATCAATAAAGGAACACATTTAATAACCTTTTACACGAATGACATTCTGCTCGCTGATGCGTTATTTTTGAATAATTGTACTTTGAAGTTGGCGCCGGCGCGCGCGCGCGCGAGCCGTTATTTAGTTAATAAGGGTAGTTAACCCCCTATTACAAACGTAAAGAGGTTGGGTCGTGAGGGTTAGCCACAGTTCTTATGGCGAAAATTATAAATAAAGCTTCTAACCCACCCATTAGGGTGACGACCGCAATCTTGTTTACATCAAATCCAAGATGGCGGCGCCCATAATGGTCGTTTGCCTGACATAAAGTAAATATTGACCCACGATTATTTTACAATTTCAATTATTCTTTGATAACACAATTACTTTACAATTTTAGTGACCCTGCGATTACATACTTATTTTTCAATTTGAAAAAATTTAGAAAAAATTGAATAAGGCTCTCTAAAACATTTCACCAAATATCACTAACACTGAATTTTATTACTGTAAACTCTCATAGAATAGAAGTGTTATTAACGTAAATTCAAAATAAATATTGCTAGTAATTGGGTAACCAAATTTTATCCTTTAAAACAATGAACAGCCAATAACTCAAAAACCCGAATTTTTCTCCGAAAATTTCATATAAATAGAGTTTATTTGGTCATTTTCTACTCGGTGTGCAATTTTGTACCTCTTGTTCTCAAACATTGTACATTGCGTGAAAATTGAATCTACAATTGAAGAAACGTAGCTTATCGTGATGATGATGAAAAAGATATAGCAAATTTATATAAAACTTATTGGCTAAAAATATTTAAATAATAATGCACAGTTGTTGCTAGCTTGGTTGGTGCACGAGTCTGTGACGTTCTTAAAGGATGCCTAATGACCGGATCTGTGATACGAGTTTCACCAGTGCACAAGCACAAGAATATATTAATCGCGGGTACTGTTGGGATGTATATATTTGTTTGTCATCCACATCTGGAAAATTTGTTTCTGAAAAGTATTGAATCCCGTCATTTTTGACGGGCCGTGCACACTAGTGTATAGTAATGTTTGACAAATCACGACGCATGTTCCTATTGCATACCAATACACGTGATATACATTCCGACTCCAAATCTGATGGATTAATACACCGAAAATTGTGGCGTTGATGAAGCTTGTATCACAGATACGCTCATCACACACTTTCAGCTGGTGGGTGTGACAGACGGACGGACAGACGCGGCTCTTATTATAGTATAGATGTGTTGAGCGAGCCGGTTTTCAGCCATGGTTTTATCATTAAACAGATGTGTATCACATACGACAGCAAAGCACAATGTACCCCGCTTTGAAGCGGCTTAAAAACGATTGCAGCTGTTTAAAAACGGTTGCAGCTGTTTAAAAACGATTGCTGCTGTTTAAAAACGATTGCAGCTGTTTAAAAGCGATTGCAGCTGTTTAAAAACGATTGCAGCTGTTTAAAAACGATTGCAGCTGTTTAAAAACGATTGCAGCTGTTTAAAAACGATTGCAGCTGTTTAAAAACGATTGCAGTTGTTTAAAAACGATTGCAGTTGTTTAAAAACGATTACAGCTGTTTAAAAACGATTGCAGCAGTTTGAAAACGATTACAGCTATTTAAAAACGATTGCAGCAGTTTAAAAACGACTGCAGCTGTTTACAAACGATTTTAGCGGCTTAGAAACGATTGCAGCTGTTTAAAAACGATCGCAGCTGTTTAAAGACTAGCTCTTCGCAAAAGACCTACTAATCAGGCTCTAGCCTCGACGATTACCGCAGTCTCGGCCTCGATCACTTCCAGCAACAAAAAGAAGCGGCTTTGTAGGCCAAGATCCTCAGAATCGCAAGAATTCCAGGAATGAGCCGCCGACCTTTTTGTTCGATGTCTTCCACGAGCTTTTATGTCATCAAATGGATCGCTGATATTAAAAACATTTCGAAGTTTGGGTAAAGCAAGTTCATGCGCGAAATAATTCGAAAATGTATACCCTGATTTTAAAAAATAATTATAAAATTATCAATAATAATAATGGTAATAATGGAAATAATAATAGTAACAATATTACATATATATCAATTTAATGACCGTAATGATACAGTATTATTAACATCCTTTTATTTACATCCTAATAATAATATGAAATACATTGGGCAATGTCTTCATTTAATGCGTCATCCTAGATATGATAAATTAATGTTGCATCATACATATACAACATTAATAATATATGAAATAATTGTATGCACATATATATATATATATATATTATATATATATAATATATTATATAAATATATATATATATAATATATCCTGTAAACAGCAGGAAAATGAAGGATATCCTAATCTAAGTCATTTAAATGAGCTTACGAAATGCACGGGAAACATCACATTTATGTACAGAACGTAGAAAATTCAAAACTCTGGTTTTGGTCTCACAAACGCAACCAACTGAAGAAATACCCCTAAAGAAATTCCATTATAAAAATGTAAAAGATAGAAAGATAGATAAGCTAGTTTACTTATTTAAGGTGTATATATTCCAATAAAACTAAATTTCCCAAAATTTCGGTTACAGGATATCATCAATGTTGAGAATTCTGAATTCTAAAGAACGCTGGCCACAGGAATTCTGGAAACAGGATTTCTGTGGCCGAAGCGTTTAGAAATTAGGTTTTATTCGCATGTACTGTATACCTTAAATGCTTACAGTAGCTTAACTTGCTCATTTATTTTTTTTTGCCTCTGCATAGCACTGCACTAATAGCACTGCAATACCAGCACTGCAATAATAGCACTGCAATAATAGCACTGCAATAATAGCACCGCAATAATAGCACTGCAATACCAGCACTGCAATAATAGCACCGCAATAATAGCACTGCAATAATAGCACCGCAATAATAGCACTGCAATAATAGGACTGCAACACCAGCACCGCAAGCCGCGATTTGTTGCTACCCTTCTCAACACTTGGCACTGCCCAGAGATCAATTTAATCCGTAATTAGTATCTTTAAATTGGTCACGATTCCTATCTTTAAATTGGTATCGCGATTCCTATCTTGAAATTGGTCTCGCGATTCCTGTCTGTAAATTGGTATCGTGATTCCTGTTTTTAAATTGGTATCGTGATTCCTGTTTTTAAATTGGTATCGCGATTCCTGTCTTGAAATTGGTATTGCGATTTCTATCTTCAAATTGGTATCATGATTCCCATCTTTAAATTGGTATTGCAATTCCTATTTTTAAAACACTTGACACTGTTCAGAGTAGCCAGTTCATACTCCTGTATGATTCGTATTTTCTGAACAATGCGTAGTACTGCTCAGACGGATCAATTTCTCTTTCTTCCAATCAACGACTTTTTCCTTTGCACAAAGCGTATTGCAACTCAGAATCGCTTGCAAACTCCACACAATTCTCCTTCACGATTTGCTTTCCTCATCATTTACTCAACAATGAACTTCTACAGAAATGCTCTAGAATTAATTGCCTTATTTTGTCAGCGTAATTCGCACGGGAATGCAAGCCACGATCAGTTTCCCTTTTTTATATTGCACATTTTTTATGTTATATTTTCCATTTGTCATATTGACAACACAATCTCCCGCTGCCCCTGCAACTTCCCAGACCGAAATTAATCCACTGCTTTCTAGAAGACCTTGATGCAATCTTCCACTTAAGGACTCATGTCCCCAATAAACGTTGCACGACGACCATCAAGTCACATCAATACGGCAGTAATTGAAGCTTTTCATGGAACTTATTGAGCTCAGTCGATCTGTCGCGGTTTTCTGCTTCGAGATCTCTGAGACCGTCTCTCATGGATGTTTCTTTGCAAAGCATCTTTGTTTCATTAATGTGATTAATCCCGTGATGGTCGCGCTGCGATAATTGCTAGCTTTTATACTGAGCTACAGCTACGAACGTTTGAATTCTGTGCCACATTACAAAGGATTAAATTACTTTTATTCTGAGCTACAGCTACGAACGTTTGAATTTTGTGCCACATTACAAAGGATTAAATTACTTTTATTTTGAGCTACAGCTACGAACGTTTGAATTCTGTGCCACATTACAAAGGATTAAATTACTTTTATTCTGAGCTACAGCTACGAACGTTTAATTCTGTCTCACACTGCAAAGTATTGAATTAATTACGCTTTGCGGCGTCTCTGCCTTACAGGTTTTTGTTTTATGATTTCGTGAAAATGCGTGTACCATTTATGCATTATTATTTGTACATAATTATTTGCATTATACATCATTTGTGCATCATCATTTGTGCATCATCATTTGTGCATCATCATTTGTGCATCATCATTTGTGCATCATCATTTGTGCATCATCATTTGTGCATCATCATTTGTGCATCATCATTTGTGCATCATCATTTGTGCATCATCATTTGTGCATCATTATTTGTGCATCATCATTTGTGCATCATCATTTGTGCATCATAATTCATACATCTTCATTCATACATCATCATTTAGGCATCATCATTTAGGCGTCATCATTCATACGTCATCATTCATGCATCATTTATGCATCATCATTTATACGTAATTATTTTCGTAACGCAGGGCTGTCTAATTTTAATTTGATTTTAAAAGCACCACTACAACCACAAAATAGGCATGTAACTTTGTACAAAACCAGAAACATTTTTGTATGTTTACCATTTTACAACACAAGTGTGCTTTCTCCCTTCCCCTTTCCATTTCCCTTCCCCTTTTCCATTTCCCTTCCCCTTTTCCATTTGCTTCCCCTTTCCATTTCCCTTCCCATTTCCATTTCCCTTCCCATTTCCATTTCCCTTCCCCTTTCCCTTCCCCTTCCCCTTCCCCTCTCCCTTTCCCTTCCCCTTTCCATTTCCATTTCCCTTCCCCTTTCCATTTACCTTTCCCTTTCCATTTCCCTTGCCCTTTCCATTTCCCTTGCCCTTTCCATTTCCCTTGCCCTTTCCATTTCCCTTCCCCTTTCCATTTCCCTTCCCCTTTCCATTTCCCTTCCCCTTTCCATTTCCCTTCCCATTTCCATTTCCCTTCCCATTTCCATTTCCCTTCCCCTTTCCATTTCCCTTTCCCTTTCCATTTCCCTTTCCCTTTCCATTTCCCTTTCCCTTTCCATTTCCCTTTCCCTTTCCATTTCCCTTTCCCTTTCCATTTCCCTTTCCCTTTCCATTTACCTTTCCCTTTCCATTTACCTTTCCCTTTCCATTTACCTTTCCCTTTCAATTTACCTTTCCCTTTCAATTTACCTTTCCCTTTCAATTTACCTTTCCCTTTCAATTTCCCTTTCCCTTTCAATTTCCCTTTCCCTTTCAATTTCCCTTTCCCTTTCAATATCCCTTTCCCTTTCCATTTCCCTTTCCCTTTCCATTTCCCTTTCCCTTTCCATTTCCCTTCCCCTTTCCATTTCCCTTTCCCTTTCCATTTCCCTTTCCCTTTCCATTTACCTTTCCCTTTCCATTTACCTTTCCCTTTCCATTTACCTTTCCCTTTCCATTTACCTTTCCCTTTCCATTTACCTTTCCCTTTCCATTTACCTTTCCCTTTCCATTTCCCTTCCCCTTTCCATTTCCCTTTCCCTTTCCATTTACCTTTCCCTTTCCATTTACCTTTCCCTTTCCATTTCCCTTTCCCTTTCCATTTACCTTTCCCTTTCCATTTACCTTTCCCTTTCCATTTACCTTTCCCTTTCCATTTACCTTTCCCTTTCCATTTACCTTTCCCTTTCCATTTCCCTTTCCCTTTCCATTTACCTTTCCCTTTCCATTTACCTTTCCCTTTCCATTTACCTTTCCCTTTCCATTTACCTTTCCCTTTCCATTTACCTTTCCCTTTCCATTTACCTTTCCCTTTCCATTTCCCTTCCCCTTTCCATCTCCCTTTCCCTTTCCATTTACCTTTCCCTTTCCATTTACCTTTCCCTTTCCATTTACCTTTCCCTTTCCATTTCCCTTTCCTTTTCCATTTACCTTTCCCTTTCCATTTACCTTTCCCTTTCCATTTACCTTTCCCTTTCCATTTACCTTCCCCTTTCCATTTACCTTCCCCTTTCCATTTCCCTTTCCCTTTCCATTTCCCTTTCCCTTTCCATTTACCTTTCCCTTTCCATTTCCCTTCCCCTTTCCATTTCCCTTCCCCTTTTCATTTCCCTTTCCCTTTCCATTTACCTTTCCCTTTCCATTTACCTTTCCCTTTCCATTTCCCTTCCCCTTTCCATTTCCCTTTCCCTTTCCATTTACCTTTCCCTTTCCATTTACCTTTCCCTTTCCATTTACCTTCCCCTTTCCATTTCCCTTCCCCTTTCCATTTCCCTTTCCCTTTCCATTTACCTTTCCCTTTCCATTTACCTTCCCGTTCCCATTTCCCTTCCCGTTCCCATTTCCCTTCCCGTTTCCATTTCCCTTCCCGTTTCCATTTCCCTTCCCGTTTCCATTTCCCTTCCCGTTCCCATTTCCCTTCCCGTTCCCATTTCCCTTCCCGTTCCCATTTCCCTTCCCGTTCCCATTTCCCTTCCCGTTCCCATTTCCCTTCCCCTTCCCATTTCCCTTCCCCTTCCCATTTCCCTTCCCCTTTCCATTTCCCTTCCCCTTTCCATTTCCCTTCCCCTTCCCATTTCCCTTCCCCTTTCCATTTCCCTTCCCCTTTCCATTTCCCTTCCCCTTTCCTTTCCCCTTTTCATTTCCCTTCCCCTTTTCATTTCCCTTCCCCTTTTCATTTCCCTTCCCCTTTTCATTTCCCTTCCCCTTTTAAAATAAAACGAAAAACTGGAATACGCCGTCCAAGTTCACCTGTTAATTTGTACGTTATAATAACAAGGTTTTACGTTATATTTAACTGTACGAATGAATACAAATTAGGGTTCTTAGACATTGATAGAATTATGTGGAATATGTTTTCTCATCGAGATTTTTAAGCATCTTCTGATTTTTCTCCTGTTTCAGCACTGATGAGGGAATTTTAATAATTCCGAAACGTCTACAATAAATGTAATTTTCGTTTTTATTGTGGTTCTTCTTTTTATTTTACTAGCAAGATTCTCAACGAATCACCCTATTGGAAATATAATTACTAGGAACTGTATTAAACTCACCACCATTATTTACATAAGAAGAAAACTTCAACTTCGTAGAAAAATACATACGCTTCTCGCTGGTTTCTTAAATTGCCACCTTTCTTATTTCAATTCTTTTCTTTAAACTTTATTCCACTTTTCATTCACAAACTCACATATCATGTACGAAATTTTTCATGAAACAAAAGAAAAACACTATTTCCAATATAGATGATACAAAAATCTCATCTTTGGTTTTAAAAATGTATCTTAAAGTAAGGTTTTTTTATGCTAAACACACATGATTATTGTAATACCATCTCACTAGTCTAAATAAAATGATGAAGGCAATGTATTCCTAATGTTGCTTAATCTAGATTTGATTATACATGCAACTACAATAATAAAAGAGAACACAATTTCAGTTACGATACATTGTTGAAAAAATTTTTTTTTCGTGCACACTTACATTAAAGTACGAGATCAGGGAGCAACACAAGATATTCAGCAACTTTGACGCAGCTAGCAATCCATCAACGTGAACTCAATTTCTTATGCGTTTTAAGCTTATATCGTCTCTGGTATCATGTTTTTTTCAACTTATATTTACATGCATTATCAAACCTTGATTACGCAACAAAGATAATGTATTTTACCATGCCATTCTCTCAATCTATTGTTTCGATTATCAACATGGGTATTACGACACCCATGTTGATAGTATAGCAAATAATGATTTTCGTGTTAAGACGTTTCAAAAACCAATGATCTTTTTCGTATCATCTTTATTGGAAATAAATTATTATTATTTTCTCTTTTATAAAATGAGCAACATGAGATTTCCAGCTGCGTAGACGCAATTTACAATCCATTACCGTGAACAGCACAACAATTTCGACGCTAGCCTGTTTTTGAGATGTTCCCGAACTGAATCAGGGTCTTCTTTTTTTTTTGCCGGGGGTAACGATCATTGCGTCCTGGTGTTAATTGTAGAGCATTTGAAAAACTAATGTACGTACAAGATGATATGAAGCCCTTAGGAGACTGCTTTTGAAGAGGAGACTGCTTTTCAAAAACGTCAAAAAACTTGAATCAAAGTTTCACCACTTAGAATTCATAAAGCAATTAAAAGATATGCTACCATTTTGTAGCATAGGACCCATTGCCCAGACACGAAGAAAAATTTGGGGACGACAGCAATTAATAACTCATTTCCGCTAGACGTATCTGGCGCTTGGCCCCGTATGATTCTAAGGGCCTCATATGCATCAGGCTTGATTAGAATAAAGCATCCATGTATTTTTATTTCCCGCAGACGAGCAGCAGCAGCAGCAGCGGGTCGGGGGCTGCAGCTGCAGGCAGCTCTTCTCCACACCTCTTCTCACGCAACAAACCCCGGAGCCGGTCCCTCATCCGACGGGCCTCACACAAAGCCAAGCAGAAAATTAAAGAAGCCCCTGCGGACGACTGCACCGTATCGTAAGGGCCGGGAGTCATACAAGACGCTCTCTTGTTCCTGGGAACTGAAACTGGTTGTTTTGGCAGCGCCATCGATGTTTTGACTTCTCGTTTTAGTAGTGTGAAGCGCGATTTTAGTAATTAGGTGAATCTGGGAGGACGTATTTGGGGATTTTAGGTGAATATGGGCGGACGCACTCAGGGATTTTAGGTGAATCTGGGAGGACGCATTTGGGGATTTTAGGCGAATCTGGGCAAAGGCGTTAGCACGAATCTGTTCAGTGCTCTCTTAGATACGTTGGGGTGCCAACGACAACCATGAAATTTACTTTTCCAACTCACGTACAGAAATTTTGGAGCGCACACAGGATGAAAAGGTTGGATGTGTGCTCATGCTTAGGGTGCGGCAATCAATCCTGCATTTCCGAGACAGCTGTAGAAGGCTAAAAACGCAGGGTTGACTGCCGCACCCTGTATGTAGATGCAAGCACACCTACACAAGCCTGCACGAGCAGCTTATGTGTTCGTGTGTGCTTGTTCAGGGATACATATGTGCGTTAGTTGATCTTAACAAAATTACCTTGCGTATTTTAAGGATGTATGTCTGCACACGCTGCTGGAATACGAATGGGCGTAAGTACACATGGAAAAAATTACCTTGCGTATTTTTAATATGTATGTCCGCACACGCTACTGTGTTGTATGAACATTCGTAGCTTTCCGATATGAATTCGACATACTGGATTACTTTAAGGATGTTATCGAACCAAATACCCAAACCAGGATTAGTAGAAAAATCTATAATCTGCATCACGAGCAACACAATTCTGGGTGAACTGATCTTCTCTGAATTTTACCATCCTGCCGAACTCGCAAACCGCATTTTTTGGCCGTAAATTTTCTAAATTTTTAATATTTATATTATTATTACTATTACTATCATTATTTTTAGATGCGAGGTTTTACCACCAAATACCTAGTTTAATGTTTTCGCTGGAGCATGCATGTTTTTCGCCGCCCAGGCTAATTACTTGAACGGCGGAAAACATGCATGCAGGCGGCGAAAAAGTTGGACCGGGTAATTTTCAGACTTTTTCCGCGCACCGCACGTCGTTTCGGCCACGAGAAAAACTTAATCCGCTTGTTGTTTAACATCGTTGTTTAAAAGACATTTTAACAGTTTAACATCGTTGTTTAACAGACCATATTCATTACAATTTAAGGTTCCTTGCAGAAGCTAGAGAGGATGATGTAGATTATACTTACTACCGCATTATAATGAGGGACAGAGCTAGGACCTACAACGTCGACACTTACGACAAGCAAGAAACATATGCAGGAATAGGCTCACTATCCATTATCAGGTAGGCCTATTTTGGTAGTTGACATCCCTGTGTATTTTAACACCGCAAATATCTACCTAATATCTTCGTCGCTCGTTTACCGCTGAAAATGTGAGTAAAACTCATGTTTACCGCAAAAGCGTAATGAAATAATGAGTAAATTCACTGTTTGTGCCAATGAAAACATTAGGTGGAAGTTATCATAGTAAAAATTTTTGTAAAAATCAGATGTACTTTGGTAGAAACACTACCATCTTTTAACGAATAATGAGCCAAATATTTTTTTGCCCGAGGTATCACGAGGCAGCTTTTATAAATCGAGCGCATCGGAAAAGACAATAAATCATAGTCTTCTGCTTCAAAAGCTAAGCGCAAAAAAGCATTCGATGTATTCATATGGAAAATAAAATGCCTTAAAATCCTATTAACGAAAGTCAAGGCTATTAACAAGCTGCTTACCAGACATCCTTTTATATCAGCGTTTTCCGGGAAGTTAATTGTATATGAACCACGTCTTTTCTTCCAAATTTTCCGAAAGATATTTGCAGTATTTATAATTTGGTCTGCGGAGAAGCTTCGCTCACATTTCTTGACTATGTCTCGTGATGAAATATTATGGTCTCGATAGCGAACGTATTTGATAGCCGTGTGAAATCTTCATGATGGTGAAAAGTTCCGGTCCAAACTCTAGTTTAGCTAGAGCATGTTACTACGAATAAACACGTAGCCATATGATTCTGCGTGTGGGCTGGAATGCGGTTCTTAATTCCAGATTATTAACACTTTAACGTCCGCATTTTGTACTCAGATTACCGTTATCACAACCACCATCACTAAACTGGCACCGGCATCATGTAGTTACCGAGGAAGTGACTGCCACTAGACAATGAACTTCGAAGAACACATTAGGGCACAAATTTTCCTAGGAATAAAATATGCTAGAGCTCTTTATGGAAGTGGATTTTGAAACCCACAAAGGGTAAACAGACTCGGTTTTTCAGCTCAGAGTCTTTTCAGAAGCTCGTTCAGTGAACTAGACTCGTGAAATGCGTCCAACGTAGCAATAGTCGTGCACTCTCACTTTATTCTTCGAATGCACCTTCTCTCATGTATGCATGTTTTGCCTGTTCCTTCCTACCGTGCGTTCATCTCGACGTGAAATAGCTTCAAGGAAAAGTAAATCCAAATTTAATTCTCCGCTAGTGCATGTAAATAATTACACAAGTAGTCCATCCTCCACTTGAACTACAGCACATATGAATTTCAAATTGCGCAAGTATGTAATGACCGTAGTTATTCCCAGTATTATAGCTTGAATCAAGCTAATTGAAGTTTTGCAACTAGCTTGAGTTATTAATGAGTTATTAACTTATGGAGTTATTCAAGCTAGTTGAATAACTAGGACGAATTTTTATCTGTATAACTTCAGGCTCTCATAAAACGAAGTATAACTCGAGGTATAACTCGAGGTATAACTCGAGGATCGGCTGTATTTCACATCCGTATCCCCTGAAAAGCAACTCTAGCAGGAAACTCAACAAATTTTGGCTGTTCTAATTGCAGCGGGCGAAAGATTTGCTCACAGGAAGTCTATGAAATTTACGAGAAGCCGACAGAATAACAAGGAAGGTCTTGTATGATATAACTGCATTGGTTGTCGCAACTTTCGGGAAACTAACAACCAATCAATGGTTTGTTTTGGCAAGCGGAGTGCTTGTTTTTAGAATTGCATCAGAGACCGCAGCAAGATTTGATAGGCCAAGCGGTACTAATTGGGCCGTGATCGCATGCATCTTCCTCTCTGAGCACGGTAGAGTTGTAATTGTCCTATACGTAGTTAGTGAAAATAAATTCGACAGCAGCATGGTTGAAATATTCGTGGCTGAAACATGAAGCGGCATGGTTGAAACATGGTTGAAGCAACATAGCTGAAACATGGTTGAAGCAACATGGCTGAATCATGCTTGAAGTGACATAGCTGAAACATTTAAACAATTTAAACAATTAATTTACCACGAGTGGATGAGAGGTAGATTGTTTCTCAAATCTAGTATAATGGTTAAATTTAATATAGCTGCATGGCTGAAACAAGGTTGAAGCGGCATGGCTGAAGGCAGAAATATCCTCCTCCGAGGAATTTCTCGCCAATACTCGCACCGTGACGTGAGCCGCCGGTGGTCACGGAGGGAGTTTTCATATACTCAGTCAGTAAAAGTGGTCATAAACTCAAATACTTCAGTAGTGATAAACTCCATTTACATGAATGCTTAAAACTAAATGAAGGCTCGATCCAGTTAGTGTTCGCTGTTTTCAAAATTGTAAAAATGTAACTACAATTCTCTTCAAATTTGATATAAATATTGTGCAATTTGAGTTGGATAAAATGCTCTCACCGACCTCCTGCACAAAAGATGAAGGGATTAACAATAAAGACCTTTCTAACATCAAACCAAAACCCACAACAGACTCTTGCATGAAGTGCAGCTGATAATACTTCATTCACATCTGAGCTCTAGTTCTCAACACTTTGACTGCGACGTGAGCCACCGGTGGTACACGAAGGGAATTTTCAAAATGCTGCCTTTCGACCAGTAGTCAAAATCTCGATTTTCTCGAGAGCTAAATGAAAGCACGATCCAGTTAATGTTGGCTAGTTTCAACAATATTTACTACAATTGACTTCAAATCTGAGTTGAATATTGAACTTCAGTTGCACCTGCCGCAGTCAAAGTGTTAATGACGAGGTTAGACACTATCAGCATTTCCTATGATTGGTACTTAGGTAGTCAACAAATGCTTAATTCCTAAATTAAGTTGAAGGGCAGACTTTTTAAGTGCATCTCCGAAGAAGAAAGTAATTTCAATAGAAGTAATTTTGATTTGAAAAATAAGTATTCTAGAATCAGACCCATTCTAGAATCAGATTATTTCTCTGATATATCAGACCTTCACGCTGTGCCCTCGAATAGTAAGTTTTCTACCAGAAAACTTGAATTTCTTAGTGCAATATATTTTAATGCCATGAAATATTTTGGAGCTATCTTGAATTTTAAATTAAAAACCTGGAGACCTGAGGGAGCAAAATAGCAGAACGGAAGGAAAAAATATTATTTCCAATAAAGATGGCACAAAAAAGATACATCATTGGTTTTTAAAATATCTTAAAATAAATATACTTAGAGGATACACACACTTGAGTATTGTAACACCTATGTCACTAGTCGAAAAGAAATTATTGAGGGCAATGTACTCCTAATGTTGCTTTATCTACATTTGATGATACATGCAATTGTAATAATAAAAGACAACACAATTTCATTGAAAGAAAAAGAAAGAAATAAAAACAGTTTATTACCAATAGAATTAAAACATGAAATGTTTTACATTGGTTTTTACAATATCTAAACATTACCATTTTTAATTGACAATTACACATCGGTATCGTAATACCCATGTAAAACGTCGAAACAAAAAAAGCGAATGCTCGTCCATGAATGAAAAATTTCGTAATCTTCTTTACGTTGCAAAAACATAACGCGCTAAATATTTTTTTTCTAAATTAATAACTGCAGCGGCAAGTATCTCTTCAAAATGTTGCTTCTAACATAAGGTGGAAATTCCACCTCAAAAATCAAGCAGACCTTATGCCTCTAAAAACTAAGTGAAAGTTTCATCTCTGGAAACGGGGTAGAAATTCTATCTCTAAAAACGAGGTAAAAATTCCATCTCTAAAAACGAGGTAAAAGTTCTATCTCTAAAAACGAGGTAAAAGTTCTATCTCTAAAAATGAGGTGAAATTCCATCTCTAAAAACGAGGTAAAAGTTCTATCTCTAAAAACGAGGTAAAAGTTCTATCTCTAAAAACGAGGTAAAAGTTCTATCTCTAAAAACGAGGTAAAAGTTCTATCTCTAAAAACGAGGTAAAAGTTCTATCTCTAAAAATGAGGTGAAATTCCATCTCTAAAAACGAGGTAAAAGTTCTATCTCTAAAAATGAGGTGAAATTCCATCTCTAAAAACGAGGTAAAAGTTCTATCTCTAAAAACGAGGTAAAAGTTCTATCTCTAAAAACGAGGTAAAAGTTCTATCTCTAAAAACGAGGTAAAAGTTCTATCTCTAAAAATGAGGTGAAATTCCATCTCTAAAAACGAGGTAAAAGTTCTATCTCTAAAAACGAGGTAAAAGTTCTATCTCTAAAAACGAGGTAAAAGTTCTATCTCTAAAAACGAGGTAAAAGTTCTATCTCTAAAAATGAGGTGAAATTCCATCTCTAAAAACGAGGTAAAAGTTCTATCTCTAAAAACGAGGTAAAAGTTCTATCTCTAAAAATGAGGTGAAATTCCATCCCTAAAAACGAGTTAAAAGTTCTATCTCTAAAAACGAGGTAAACATTCTATCTCTAAAAATGAGGTGAAATTCCATCTCTAAAAACGAGGTAAAAGTTCTATCTCTAAAAACGAGGTAAACATTCTATCTCTAAAAATGAGGTGAAATTCCATCTCTAAAAACGAGGTAAAAGTTCTATCTCTAAAAACGAGGTAAACATTCTATCTCTAAAAATGAGGTGAAATTCCATCTCTAAAAACGAGGTAAAAATTCCATCTCCAAAAACAGGGTTCAAATTCCACCCATAGAAACGAGATTGAAATTCATTTTCATAACCACAGAGGACATTTTACGGAAATTCGTAAATACCAATACCACCATGTTTATGCCACATACAGATAGACACATTGTCAATGTACGGCATTGTTGTACACGTTTCCAACGTATATTGCAGAGGTTTCAAACGCGCACACACAGAAATTTCAAATGCAGAGGAATTAAGCGTTGTTCTCTCTCCGAGCATCCTGGCCAGCTTCCGTGTTGTGAAGCTTAGTCCAGAAATTCTGTTAAATGCTCACAGAAATTGCGAGCAAAATGAAATAGTAAACATCGCTTCAAAGGCTCTCAGCCTGCTACATCAAGAACATTTATGCGCTGCAATTCACGCTGGCGCGCGAAAATCCCCGATTTCATTTAAAATGATGCTGAATAGCTGTTACAGGAAGCGTTTCTGAATAGATTTTTCAACGTCAGCGTCGAATGGCAGTTCTGAGATTAGGAGCTGGTGTCAACACACAAAATTTCAGAATATTTCGAGTAATACGAAAATTGCTACGTATTTTTAAAATGGAAAATAAGATTTAAAATTCACAGAATGAAGTACGGTTGGTTGAGGCATTCCGACTGGCTCTCTTTACGCTCCTGGGATCAATGGTGTCGCAGCAACAGGCGTAAATGCTTTTCCAGTCGCCAAGAATGAGAAAAAGCACAGATTTGAATATGAAATAACTAAATGTGAGCTTCAGTAACAACGTAAAATGGGGTCCCGAAAAAGGAATATTGAGTACTCCATTCAGTGTAAAATTTTGGGAATGTGGAATCCATGTATATAAGAGTGCTTCTCTACACAGGATACTTTCCGCATGGATACAGCGAAATTGGAATATGTGAACCAATCACGATTGAAGAATGAAATGTTATCTAGTGAAAAAATGACATAAATGAACAAAAATAAGATAGTCCATTACTTTTCCCATTTTTTCAGCAAATAGAAAGTGATAATTACCGTACCTTCAATTCGAAACCTCACGGACCTCATGGTCCGTAATTAAAAAATATTTGAACAAAAAGAAGGCCTACCTAACTCTCAGCTCAGGATCTCTCAGTTTCACTCATTTGTGAACTGTAATATTGTCAATATTTTGGGGAATAGCGGAACATGAATTGCAGACAATGATCATGTTTCACATCGAGTACAAAGAATGATATTCTGATCTTATGGCGCTAGATACCAGTACTTGCTCGGACCGAGCTGTTTTCAACGCCTTCCATTGGTCAACACAGTTCAACGTCTCCCGTTGGCCAACTCAATTCAACGCCTCCCATTGACCAACACAATTCAACGCTTCCCATTGGCCAACTCAACTCAATGTCTCCCATTGGCCAACTCAACTCAATGTCTCCCATTGACCAACTCAACTCAATGTCTCCCATTGACCAACTCAACTCAATGTCTCCCATTGACCAACTCAACTCAATGTCTCCCATTGACCAACTCAACTCAATGTCTCCCATTGACCAACTCAACTCAATGTCTCCCATTGACCAACTCAACTCAATGTCTCCCATTGACCAACTCAACTCAATGTCTCCCATTGACCAACTCAACTCAATGTCTCCCATTGACCAACTCAACTCAATGTCTCCCATTGACCAACTCAACTCAATGTCTCCCATTGACCAACTCAACTCAGTGTCTCCCATTGACCAACTCAACTCAATGCTTCCCATTGACCAACTCAACTCAATGTCTCCCATTGACCAACTCAACTCAATGCTTCCCATTGACCAACTCAACTCAACTCAATGTCTCCCATTGACCAACTCAACTCAATGCTTCCCATCGACCAACTCAACTCAACGCCTCCCATCGACCAACTCAACTCAACGCCTCCCATTGACCAACTCAACTCAACGCCTCCCATTGACCAACTAAATTCAACGTCTCCCAATGGCCTAGTCAATTCAACGTCTCCCAATGGCCTAGTCAATTCAACGTCTCCCAATGGCCTAGTCAATTCAACGTCTCCCAATGGCCTAGTCAATTCAACGTCTTCCAATGGCCTAGTCAATTCAACGTCTCCCAATGGCCTAGTCAATTCAACGTCTCCCAATGGCCTAGTCAATTCAACGTCTTCCAATGGCCTAGTCAATTCAACGTCTCCCAATGGCCTAGTCAATTCAACGTCTCCCAATGGCCTAGTCAATTCAACGTCTCCCAATGGCCTAGTCAATTCAACGTCTCCCAATGGCCTAGTCAATTCAACGTCTCCCAATGGCCTAGTCAATTCAACGTCTCCCAATGGCCTAGTCAATTCAACGTCTCCCATTGACCAACTCAATTCAACGTCCCCCATTGACGAAATCAACTCAATGGTTCCCATTGACCAATTTAACTCAACGCTTCCCATTGACCAACTCAACAGGAGTAAAACTATATCTGCATTCACATTATAACTCTCAAATTCACTGATGAGTTTAGAGAATTGTTCGCAATTCAGACTGCAGCAGTCACCGGTAATAAGATTATGTTATTAGCAGCACTGTTATTGTTCCCTCTTCTAATAAGAAGTATTAATATTCATCATGCTAAACTACATGTGAAGAATGAACAAAGATACAGGCCAAGAATGAACTGTAAGATACAGGCCAATAATGAACTGTAAGATACAGGCCAATAATGAACTGTAAGATACATGTCAAGAATGAACTGTAAGATACAGGTCAAAAATGAACTGTAAGATACAGGTCAAAAATGAACTGTAAGATACAGGTCAAGAATGAACTGTAAGATACAAGTCATGAATGAACTGTAAGATACAAGTCATGAATGAACTGTAAGATATAGGTCAAGAATGAACTGTAAGATACAGGTCAAGAATAAACTGTAAGATACAGGCCAAGAATGAACTGTAAGATACAGGCCAAATATGAACTTTAAGCTACAGGCCAACAATGAACTGTAAGATACAGGTCAAAAATGAAATGTAAGATACAGGTCAAAAATGAACTGTAAGATACAAGTCATGAATGAACTGTAAGATACAAGTCATGAATGAACTGTAAGATACAGGTCAAGAATGAACTGTAAGATACAGGTCAAGAATAAACTGTAAGATACAGGCCAACAATTAACTATAAGATACAACTCGAGAATGAACCATTATAGTCCGAGAATGAACTGCAAGATACAAGCTATGAATGAATGTAGGATACAGGTTATGAATGAACTGTGAGATACAGGTCAAGAATGAATCGTTATAGGCCAAGAATGAACTGTGAAGCTTAGAATAGTGGCGCTAGTAAGCAGTACTCACTCTTCTGAGATCCAGTGATCTAGTAGAATTGAAACCTAGAAAAATTTGCGTGGACTGTCTCACATGTTTCATTATTCTCTTTTTCTGATTTTTTTTATTATCCTTCGCTCTGCATGCTAATCAGAAGCAAACCATCCAAAGGATAATCAGGAAATATATTTCGAAAAGAGGCAAGGAAAAAAATCATAAACTCTAATTTTATTTCCTGGGTTTTTGAGCACAGCCTGATACAATAAGTTGTAGCTCGACCCTCGTACGTTAATTCGCCAACATATCAGTGAGTAGTATGACTATGGAGTAGTAAGACTATGACAACATAGTAGGACCATGGCAAAAAGTAATCTGGTTCAGTTTCACAACACCAAGAATATTATACAAACAATGTTCTCGGGGTTGGATGTTAAGACTTCCAATTTTTGACGGATCGGATAGGGAAAGAAGTAATATATTCCTGGGGATCAAGAATACCTCATGAAACCAAGCAGTGTTGTCGTGTTTTTCAAAGGTCTCTGCTGAGTTTGACAGACCTTGGCTTCATTCCAATCAGTCGCGACCGGCAAACATGATTGCTCCTGAAATCCGTCCTTTTTTGTTCTGAGTTCGTTTATTAATGTGCGATTGAACTTCAAACTTTAAAATGGGAAGGGATCCTTTTGGTGTACCACACAGCGAGAGCTTGTATTGCATCCCGTGTAATTCCGTTATAGAAGCAATACTTCATTTCCCCAGAAATACCGACCGACTCTGCCTGACTGATTTGCTCTAGCATCGATTGATTTGATTTTAATGGCGCTCTGAAGATTCCTAGCTCATCATGAGCCAATATAAAAATGCAACGAGGATGCACTTTCATGCTTTCTCCAATTGCAATTCCTAGAACTCATGACAGATTCCAGACTTATTCCAGACAGATTCCAGACAGATTCCAGACAGATTCCAGACAGATTCCAGACAGATTCCAGACAGATTCCAGACAGATTCCAGACAGATTCCAGACAGATTCCAGACAGATTCCAGACAGATTCCAGACAGATTCCAGACAGATTCCAGACAGATTCCAGACAGATTCCAGACAGATTCCAGACAGATTCCAGACAGATTCCAGACAGATTCCAGACAGATTCCAGACAGATTCCAGACAGATTCCAGACAGATTCCAGACAGATTCCAGACAGATTCCAGACAGATTCCAGACAGATTCCAGACAGATTCCAGACAGATTCCAGACAGATTCCAGGCATATTCCAGGCATATTCCAGGCATATTCCAGGCATATTCCAGGCATATTCCAGACAGATTCCAGACAGATTCCAGACAGATTCTAGACAAATTTCAGACAAATTCCACACCGATTCCAGACAGATTCCAGACAGGTTCCAGACAGATTCCAATGATTCCAATGATTCCAATGATTCCAGACGGAATTTTTTTTCATCGTATTTGCAGCTGGCAGAACACACCAATTAAAGCAGTTATTTACAGCAGAACAAAAACTTGGGGTAGATCCATTCATTTTCACCGTGTTGGCAGCTGGTAGAACACAAATTATTTTAGATAAAAAAAGTAAAAAACGCGACGTAAACTCTTTTTATAACTGCATATCAATTTCAATAGAATATTTAGGGTAATTCTGTTTCTTTTCAAAGTATTTTCAGCTGGGAGAACATCAATTATTTCAGGCAAAAGAAAATTAAAAAAGTGAGGCAAATTTTCATATCATAACTTCATATAACCCACCATTAAAATTAGATAATTTCATTTCTTTTTAAAGTTTTTTCGGCGAGGAGAACACACCAATTATTTCAGGAAAGCTGGAGTGGAAAAAAATTGACGAAAACCGGCCTGGATATCGAGTGTCAGAGCGGGCAAAATCCGAGCAGAACTCGGTGACGCAATTTTGTGGGACTGACAGGCAATAAAGACCGGCAGGTCCCAGCCAGCACAGACTGTTGACTTCAAAGCTGCGTGAACAGCACCGTGGTGAACAGCCAGAACTCGGCGCCCTCGAGGAGATAATACGAGGGAAAAGTTCGTGGTCGCACTCCATTTTTAGTAAATGTTATTATTTTCAAGTAATATGAAGAATTTGTGAGTTTAAAATTCAAAACTACTCATGCGACACTCATGACTAGGCCCCCATGACTAGGCCCCCATGACTAGGCCCCCATGACTAGGCCCCCATGACTAGGCCCCCATGACTAGGCCCCCATGACTAGGCCCCCATGACTAGGCCCCCATGACTAGGCCCCCATGACTAGGCCCCCATGACTAGGCCCCCATGACTAGGCCCCCATGACTAGGTACCCATGACTAGGCACCCATGACTAGGCCCCCATGACTAGGCACCCATGACTAGGCACCCATGACTAGGCACCCATGACTAGGCACTCATGACTAGGCACTCATGACTAGGCACTCATGACAAGGCACCCATGACTAGGCACCCATGACTAGGCACCCATGACTAAGCACTCATGACTAGGCACCCATGACTAGGCACCCATGACTAGGCACCCATGACTAGGCACCCATGACTAGGCACCCATGACTAGGCACCTATGACTAGGCACCCATGAGGAGTTTTCAAATACCCCTTTAAATAAGGAAAAAAAAGCCTTCATGGATCGATGTTTTGAGTTGAAACCGATGGACGCCGAAGTGTGAGTGTTTGCAAAATCATATGCTCCAACTTTTGAAAGTAGTTATTGGAAGACTAAGTTCAGGTGTCCAAACCGTCTATTCAACACTTAGACTGCGGCAGGTAAAACTGAAGTTCAATATTTAACTCCATTTTAAAGTCAATTGTCGAAAATTATGTTGAAAATCGCAAACATTAACATGATCGTGACATCATTTAAGTTTCATTAAGTATTTATGAAAATGGAGTTGGTGAATACTGATCGATCAGCACCATATGAAATTCTCTTCCGTGTAGTACCGGCGGCTCACGTCGCTGTCAAAATGTTAAAAATTATCGTTCATCCAGTATTTCGGGTTCTGATAGATATTTTTGTTAGTCATTCACGTCTGGAAAGTTTTTTCAAGAAATGTATTGAATCCCCTTATTTTTCGCGGGCCGTGCACACTAGTACTATAACAAAAGCCGCGTCTGTATGTCTGTCTGAAGCCAGCCTGCAGTGTGTGATGAGCGTATCTGTGATACAAGCTTCATCAACTCCACCATTTTCTTCGGTGCATTAATCCATCAGATTCGGAGTCTGGATGAATATCACGTTTAAGGTTAGAAAACAGGAACGTGTGTCATGTGATTTGTCAGACATAATTGTACATTTTTGACAGGCCGTGTGCACTCGGCCTCATCAACTCGAGAGAGAGTGAAATTTTTTACTTCTTTCATGCAGCCTTTATTTCATTCAGCTTTTTCCTTATTTTAAAAACGGGAAAAACTAATAAAAATCAGCTCTAGAATTTCGAAGGGGGTGGACTAGTTATAATAAAAAGAACATGACGTGTTCCAAAAGATGTTTTCGCTAAAAGGTTGTCTCACAAGTGAGCTACGCGTGCCGCGCAAAGTGCGTCTGCTGCTGGCACGAAACAACTTCAGAAGAGTTCCAAAGTCAACATAAATTTGCGTAATTCAGAGTCTCTTCGCAAAAGTTAAAGGCGGAATCATCAACTAAAAGGCCGAATGTAACGCTGGTGGTTACGAGGCAATTTCAGCAGTTTCGATTGCAATCGAAACTGCTGAAATTGATACACTGCTCGACAGAAAATGCATCAATCGAAGCTCACTACAACATTGCTCGCAATATCTCAGTCACGTCAATTACTAGAGGATTTAGTGTATATTTTCTATCAATTGGAGCACTAAACGAAGGAGTTTTCATCAAACATTGAGTTAATTAAACTTCATTCCATCCGCACGCACTCGAATGACAAATATTCCACGACGCGAAAATTCACAGCGAGAATTTCTGGTACCCACCTACATAATTGGAACTTGACTGACTTCTAAAGTCCTGCAGATCGACCAAATACGAAATTTACTTTCGAACACCAAGAACGTAATTGAATTAGCATCTTCTATCACGGTTGTCGGAGAGATCTTCGTGAAATTCAGACGATGGCTTGCGACAGCAGAACGGCATCTGGAAGATTAAGGAACTCGCTTTCAAAAATGGGGAAAATCTTGTCTATTGGATCGTCGCTCGAAGCAAACGTCTTCAGTTGCGCGCTGAAGATATTACAGCAGCTCATCTCTCGCCTGTGATCTTGGGTAGAGAAAAGGAAAATTTCGCGCCAGCGTTTACGATTTTGTCCGGAGATTTTCATGCTCTCAGTTTTTTACGTAAATTTATTGGATAAGATTATAAAATCATGTGATTAGCAAATTTATTTGACCTAATTTATTTGATTTGTAAAGTTGTTTGATTAGTAAAGTTGTTTGATCAGTAAAGTTGTTTGAGCAGTAAAGTTGTTTGAGCAGTAAAGTTATTTGACTAGTAAAGTTATTTGACTAGTAAAGTTATTTGACTAGTAAAGTTATTTGACTAGTCATGTTATTTGACTAGTAAAGTTATTCGACTATTAAAGTTATTCGAATAGTAAAGTTGTTTGACTAGTAAAGTTGTTTGATTAGTAAATTTGTTTGACTAGTAAAGTTATTTGACTAGTAAAGTTATTTGACTAGTAAAGTTATTTGACTAGTAAAGTTATTTGACTAGTAAAGCTATTTGACTAGTAAAGCTATTTGACTAGTAAAGCTATTTGACTAGTAAAGTTATTTGACTAGTAAAGTTATTTGACTAGTAAAGTTATTTGACTAGTAAAGTTATTTGACTAGTAAAGTTATTTGACTAGTAAAGTTATTTGACTAGTAAAGTTATTTGACTAGTAAAGTTATTTGACTAGTAAAGTTATTTGACTAGTAAAGTTATTTGACTAGTAAAGTTATTCGACTAGTAAAGTTATTCGACTAGTAAAGTTATTTGACTAGTAAAGTTGTTTGATTAGTAAAGTTGTTTGATTAGTAAAGTTATTTGACTAGTAAAGCTATTTGACTAGTAAAGTCATTTTACTAGTAAAGTTATTTTACTTGTAAAGTTACTTTGCTAGTAAAGTTATTTGACTAGTAAAGTCATTTTACTAGTAAAGTTATTTGACTAGTAAAGTTATTTGACTAGTAAAGTCATTTTACTAGTAAAGTTATTTGATTACAAAACTGTTTGGTTACCAAATTTATTTGATTAGATAAGTTTAGCCTCCTTCACCCCAACAAAGGTGTTTCAAAGAGAAAAATTAAAACACCGTTGATTTTGGAATTAAGAACACACGGAATCTACGCACAAGGTATTTTCCCACATAAGATTTCATGCGTTACGAAACAGTAAGTTGAGAACGAGGTTTATGAATAAGATAAAAGTTGAAGAACGAATTAGAAGATGTTAAAAAAAACAGGACAGCACTGAACCGAAAAAGCACCCTTAGCCCTTTAACGCCCACATTTTTATACTCGTATTACCGTTATCACAACCACTGTCACTAAACCGACACTGGCATTAGGTAGTCACTGTTATCAAAATGTGGAAGGAACTGCCACTCGGCAGTGAAGTTCAAAGGACACATTAGTGATCAAATTGAATAAGAAATACAATATATTATTGTTATTTCTGAAAAAGGACCGTACAGTCCACTTGGGCGTTAAAGGGTTAACAAAACAAAACACTATTGTATTTATAAAAACAAGACCTACCTAATTTTAAGCTAAGAACCTTACATTTTCCCCTAGAGATTCATGCTTGTTTTTAAAATTAGAGAACAACTCGAAGCCTTCACGCTATAAAATCCATTAAAAAATCAAGTTCCCACAGGACGTCAAGGGAACGCTGTCTCACTAATGCATCCGATGCAAGAAGAGAGTTTACTCGCGTAAAGCTTTGTTCTACAAAAATTTCAGTCCTGACCAGAACGGGGATGTTTCAAGAATTGTTACGAGGTCTATTATGAGAAAATTCTGAAAATTCATCTACATTCCTCATGCAGTTCATGGGTGGATAATTTCAGAAATGATGTAAGATTTTACGTGAAAAATTCTAATCGAAAATAGGATGTGGAGGTTTGACCAACACGCACTTTACCGCAGGATTGTCTTTGAGCGACGATTCCGATTGCAGTGATCGACTTACTCTCGAACTGCGGGCGTCAAAGAGAAAAAATCTCATTAGCGCTTTGTTACACCACAGTAAGAGAGATGCATCACATTAGCGCTTTGTTACACCACAGTAAGAGAGATGCATCACATTAGCGCTTTGTTACACCACAGTAAGAGAGATGCATCACATTAGCGCTTTGTTACACCACAGTGAAAGAGATGCATCACATTAGCGCTTTGTTACACCACAGTAAGAGAGATGCATCACAATGGCGCTTTGTTACACCACAGTAAGAGAGATGCATCACATTAGCGCTTTGTTACACCACAGTAAGAGAGATGCATCACATTAGCGCTTTGTTACACCACAGTGAGAGAGATGCATCACATTAGCGCTTTGTTACACCACAGTAAGAGAGATGCATCACATTAGCGCTTTGTTACACCACAGTAAGAGAGATGCATCACATTAGCGCTTTGTTACACCACAGTAAGAGAGATGCATCACATTAGCGCTTTGTTACACCACAGTAAGAGAGATGCATCACATTAGCGCTTTGTTACACCACAGTAAGAGAGATGCATCACATTAGCGCTTTGTTACACCACAGTAAGAGAGATGCATCACATTAGCGCTTTGGTATACTGAGGAAAGCATCACATTAGTTCTTTGTTACACCACAGTAAGAGAGTTGCATCGCATTAGCGCTTTGGTATACTGAGGAAAGCATCACATTAGTGCTTTGTTACACCACAGTAAGAGAATTGCATCGCATTAGCGCTTTGGTATACTGAGGAAAGCATCACATTAGTGCTTTATTACACCACAGTAAGAGAGCTGCATCACATTAGCGCTTTGGTATACTGAGGAAAGCACCACATTAGCGCTTTGTTACACCACAGTATGAGAGTTGCATCACATTAGCGCTTTTTTACACAGCAGTATGAGAGTTACATCACATTAGCGCTTTGCTACTCCACAGTATAAGAACTTCATCATATTACCGCCTTGTTATACTGAAAAAAGCATTACATTAGCGCTTTGCTACACCACAGTATAAGAACTGCATCACATTAGCGCCCTGGTATACTGAGAAATGCATCATATTAGCGCTTTGCTACACCACAGTATAAGAACTGCCTTTGTATAATGAGAACTGCATCACATCAGCGCCACGTGACACCACAGTATGAGAGCTGCATCACATCAGGGATTCACTGCACCACAAACTGTAAGAATGTGTCAGATTCAGTCTCCATGGACCAAAAAAGGCGTTAGTGAGAGAGAGGAAGGAGGAAGGCACAATTCAGTATGGAAATAAAGAACTGGAAATCGCCGCACAAGCTCAGTCCCCACACCATGTGCAAAAAATAAGATGAAAAGAAGTTTACGAAACAAAATAAAGGTAAAAATAATCGTGTGCTGAAAAAGCGCACAAGTAAACTGGGAAAACAGTTCGTAAAACAAACGGAAAATTATCCAATTTGAACCAAAGGAAGGTCTATCTAAACTCCAACTCAGGACTTCACATCTTCCCTCTGAAAGCCTTAATTCACGCAGTGTTGTTACCAGTGGCTGTTGCCAGAGCACACAGCGGCTGTTGTTGCCAGAGCACACAGCGGCTGTTGTTGCCAGAGCACACAGCGGCTGTTGTTGCCAGAGCACACAGCGGCTGTTGTTGCCAGAGCACACAGCGGCTGTTGTTGCCAGAGCACACAGCGGCTGTTGTTGCCAGAGCACACAGCTGCTGTTGTTGCCCGAGCACACAGCGGCTGTTGTTGCCAGAGCACACAGCGGCTGTTGTTGCCAGAGCACACAGCGGCTGTTGTTGCCAGAGCACACAGCGGCTGTTGTTGCCAGAGCACACAGCTGCTGTTGTTGCCAGAGCACACAGCTGCTGTTGTTGCCCGAGCACATAGAGGCTGTTGTTGCCCGAGCACATAGAGGCTGTTGTTGCCAGAGCACACAGCGGCTGTTGTTGCCCGAGCACACAGCGGCTGTTGTTGCCCGAGCACACAGCTGCTGTTGTTGCCCGAGCACATAGAGGCTGTTGTTGCCCGAGCACATAGAGGCTGTTGTTGCCCGAGCACACAGCGGCTGTTGTTGCCCGAGCACATAGAGGCTGTTGTTGCCCGAGCACACAGCGGCTGTTGTTGCCCGAGCACACAGCTGCTGTTGTTGCCCGAGCACATAGAGGCTGTTGTTGCCCGAGCACACAGCGGCTGTTGTTGCCCGAGCACACAGCTGCTGTTGTTGCCCGAGCACATAGAGGCTGTTGTTGCCCGAGCACACAGCGGCTGTTGTTGCCAGAGCACACAGCGGCTGTTGTTGCCCGAGCACACAGCTGCTGTTGTTGCCCGAGCACATAGAGGCTGTTGTTGCCCGAGCACATAGAGGCTGTTGTTGCCAGAGCACACAGCGGCTGTTGTTGCCCGAGCACACAGCTGCTGTTGTTGCCCGAGCACATAGAGGCTGTTGTTGCCCGAGCACACAGCGGCTGTTGTTGCCAGAGCACACAGCGGCTGTTGTTGTCCGAGCTCACTGTGGCTGTTGTTGCCAGAGCACACAGCGACTGTTGTTGCCAGAACACACAGCGGCTGTTGCTGCTCGAGCACACAGCGGCTGTTGTTGCCAGAACACACAGCGGCTGTTGTTGCCAGAACACACAGTGGCTGTTGTTGCCAGAGCACACAACGGCTGTTGTTGTCCGAGCTCACTGTGGCTGTTGTTGCCAGAGCACACAGCGACTGTTGTTGCCAGAACACACAGTATATGTTGTTGCCAGAGCACACAGTGGCTGCTGCTGCCAGAGCACACAGTAGATGTTGTTGCCAGAACACACAGTGGCTGTTGTTGCCAGAGCACACAGAGGCTGTTGTTGCCAGAACAAACAGTGGCTGTTGTTGCCAGAGCACACAGCGGCTCTTATTACCAGAGCACACAGCGACTGTGGTTGCCAGAGCACACAGCGACTGTTGTTGCCAGAACAAACAGTGGCTGTTGTTGCCAGAGCACACAGCGACTGTTGTTGCCAGAGCACACAGCGACTGTTGTTGCCAGAGCACACAGCGACTGTTGTTGCCAGAGCACACAGCGACTGTTGTTGCCAGAGCACACAGCGACTGTTGTTGCAAGAGCACACAGCGACTGTTGTTGCCAGAGCACACAGCGGCTGTTGTTGCCAGAGCACACAGCGACTGTTGTTGCCAGAGCACACAGCGACTGTTGTTGCCAGAGCACACATCGACAGTTGTTGCCAGAGCACACAGCGACTGTTGTTGCCAGAGCACACAGCGGCTGTTGTTGCCAGAGCACACAGCTGCTGTTGTTGCCCGAGCACACAGCGGCTGTTGTTGCCCGAGCACACAGAGGCTGTTGTTGCCCGAGCACACAGCGACTGTTGTTGCCAGAGCACACAGCGACTGTTGTTGCCAGAGCACACAGCGGCTGTTGTTGCCAGAACACACAGTAGATGTTGTTGCCAGAACACACAGTGGCTGTTGTTGCCAGAGCACACAGCGGCTGTTGTTTCCAGAACAAACAGTGGCTGTTGTTGCCAGGGCACACAGCGGCTGTTGTTGCCAGAGCACACAGCGACTGTTGTTGCCAGAGCACACAGCGACTGTTGTTGCCAGAGCACACAGCGACTGTTGTTGCCAGAGCACACAGCGACTGTTGTTGCCAGAGCACACAGCGACTGTTGTTGCCAGAGCACACAGCGACTGCTGTTGCCAGAGCACACAGCGACTGTTGTTGCCAGAACACACAGTAGATGTTGTTGCCAGAACACACAGTAGATGTTGTTGCCAGAGCACACAGCGACTGTTGTTGCCAGAGCACACAGTGGCTGCTGTTTCCAGAGCAGACAGTGGCTGATGTTGCCAGAGCACACAGTGGCTGCTGCTGCCAGAGCACACAGCGACTGCTGTTGCCAGAGCAGACAGTGGCTCTTGTTGTCAGAGCACACAGTGGCTGCTGCTGCCAGAGCACACAGCGACTGCTGTTGCCAGAGCAGACAGTGGCTGATGTTGCCAGAGCACACAGCGACTGCTGTTGCCAGAGCACACAAAGGCATGACAAAGCGACCAGATGAGATCAAAGTCACTCCGTCGTTAATTAGAATAGCGATGTCACAACACACCTTCGTAGTGTTCGCTTCTACAAAACTTGAGCTGGCCTAATTAATGGCTGTTTACTTCAATCGTCACTCAGTCAGTCTGCTGCGCCCTGTGTGGTCCAATGGAAAGACTGCGCTCCGTTCCAGCCAAAGTTTGTGCTAGAAAATTCGGCGCTGAAATTTTTGCCGCGCTGGAAAGTTTTGGCTTCGTTGCTAAATTGGCAAAGCCTCGCATGTGAAACCAATTCGCAAAATGGGAGCATTTTTTCGTGCCTGTCTTTGAATGAAATTTTTCTTCATTATGTAGTCATTTAGCTACCATTTTATGGAACAAGATAAAAATTGATAACAAAATTAAGGAGGTGCTGAAAAACAGGACAGAAGTGAACCGAAAAGATGGCTCGTAACGATACAAAAAACTCACTCTATTGCAACTGACGGAAAAGCAATCTAACTTTTAACTCGGCACCTCACAGTTTCCCCCGGGGAACGATCACCTCGTTGATTACTCGCCAGTCTGCACGAAAAAATTACAAAGCAATTTTGTGCGCGCTAGAGGATGACATTCACAAAGCGAGGAAAAATCGCAGCTGCAGGCCTAGTATTCGTACACTAACAGGTTCTAGATATTCCTGAACATTAAGCCATGCTACTTCTAAATGGACTCTAGCTAAATAACAGCCCATTGCTTAAAAAACTTTTTGCTATATAACAGCCTATCGCCAGATAGCCAATTGCTAAATAACAGCCAATTGCTAAATAACAGCCCATTGCTTAATAACAGCTCATTGCTAAATAACAGCCCAATGCTAAATGACAGCCCATTGCTTAAAAAACTTTTTGCTAAATAACAGCCTATCGCCAGATAGCCAATTGCTAAATAACAGCCAATTGCTAAATAACAGCCCATTGCTTAATAACAGCTCATTGCTAAATAACAGCCCAATGCCTAATGACAGCCCATTGCTTAAAAAACTTTTTGCTAAATAACAGCCTATCGCCAGATAGCCAATTGCTAAATAACAGCCAATTGCTAAATAACAGCCCATTGCTAAATAACAGCCCATTGCTAAATAACAGCCCATTGCTAAATAACAGCTCATTGCTAAATAACAGCCCAATGCAAAATAACAGCCCAATGCTAAATAACAGCCCATTGCTAAATAACAGCCCATTGCTAAATAACAACCCATTGCTAAATAACAGCCCATTGCTAAATAATAGGCCATTGCTAGATAACAGCCCATCGCCAGATAGCCAACTTCTAAATAACAGCCCATTACCAAATAATAGCCTATTGCTAAATAATAGCCTATTGCTATGTGAACTTTTGCTAAATAAAAGCCAATTTCTAAATAACAGCCCATTCCTAAATAATAGCCCATTGTTAAACAATAGCCCATTACTAAATAATAGCCCGTTGCTAAATAACAGCCTATTGCTATATGAACTTTTGCTAAATAACAGCCCGTTGCTAAATAAAAGCCCGTTGCTATACACCGAGGAAAGATTAAGATTGTAAGTTAGTTTAAACCTCCCAAACCGCTTAAAAAAAAGCGTATCGAAGAGAGGAAGGAGGAAGGCACCATTTAGTATGAAGATAAGAGAATGAGGAATCTATGCAGAAGGGGCATAGAAACAACAAGTTCAGAAAGAAGTTGATGAAATAAGATAAAAGTTGAAGAAGAAAGTAAGAGGTCTGAAAAGCAGTACAATAGTGAACTGAAAAAAGGTGGTCCTTAACATAACAAAAAAAAATATCATTTTATTTCAACAAAACGAAGGCCTACCTAACTCTCAGCTCAGGCCTTCACATTCTCCCCCTGGGAGAGCTAATTCGCATAGATACAATAGTTGTCTCCCCCTGAGGGGGCCAAAACACCGAAGAAGTGGCCGGTAACATGGGAGGCATTTTAATTCCGATCACGGAGAAATGACGCGCTGATGCTTAACAGTAGGAATACTAAATAATGAATAAAAAACTCTAATAACAAAACTTGAATAAGAGGACTGCACCTCCGTAGTAAGGGAAGTTAAAAATAACAGAGGGCGTGGTTACCAAAAAAGGCCAACTAGAGATGTTAAATAATGGGGACGCTGAATTACGGAATGGCTGCTCTGTGCCACCCATAAAAAATTGATGAGCACCACTTTTATTACTAACCAAATAAAGCCTGTTGTATAGTGAGCGAGGCTCTGAAATTTACACGGGATTATTTGGTAATTCTAATGAGAATTTTGGTTTCCCAGTAATTCATTCAAGAATTATGATTTTCCAGTAATTAATTTAAAAGTTGTTTTCCCAGTCAATCTTCTGAGAGCTATAGTTTCCCAGTGAATAGTTTGAAAGCTATTTTTCCTGTAACTCGTTCGAGAGTTATAGTTTCACAGTAATTCGTTCCAGCGTAAAATTTCCCAGAAATACACGTATTTGCACAAATTATATCTAATGGAATATTTCATACATTCAAATGATTCGCCCCAATAAATAGTAGACTATTCAACAAGTTACAGTTTATCTTATTTCAACACTTTTATACAATTTTTTACACTTTTATACACCCAACACACTTTTATTTATACAGTGAAAAAAGCGCCATTCCATTAGTGAAGGAAAATTCGGCGGTCAATTTCCGACAAAGTTGCGTCTTTGCATCTAAGAACGTGTATATATCGTCGCTCGATGCTCATATACTCGCGCTTCAACACTTTGACTGCGGCTACTGAATATTAAGTTCAAAGCCAAACTCAAATCAAAGTCATTGCAGTAACCTATTTTGAAAATACTAAACACGAACTGGATCGTGCCTTCATATAGCTTTAATTAAGTATTGACAAAAGTTGAGTTTGCGACTGCTGGTCGGTCTGCAGCATCATGAAAATTACCTCCGTGCACCACCGGTGGCACACGTCGCAGTCAATGTGTTAATTAACACGATACTTGCGATGCGACCCATTGGAGGGTTGTTGAATTAGTTTAACTGTCTTTTAAAATTAATGGTATTTTATTTACATTCGGTATTAATCAAATTGCCTGTAACTTTCAACTTTAACCCCTTCCCCAAAAATTTTTTTCTTAGAAACGTTTCGTTTTCAGACTAATTTTTTCATTTTGGTTCGATATAATTTTTTGATGCAGGTTATAAAACAGGTTGTAATTATTTTTTCTTCCAATTTTTGTGGTTAAATTTTTATTTAGAAAATACCTTTGTCGGCAAAAACGAGTCTAATAGTCATTGTCTGATGTCGAGAAATAGTCATTGTCAAGAAATAGTCATTGTCTGATGAACTGGCAGAGTTATCAGGAGTAATCAAGCTTCTGAGGGAAGATTCATATTCACTATCTTCCGTTGAACTAGACATTTGGGGTGTAACACTTGAAAATGCTACAAAAAAATTAATGCAAATGTGGATGCAAACAACGCCCATCCGACGGCAATGGCTGTCGGAGCAAGTCTAGTAACAATGTCCTTGAAATCCCACAGCTCTACCCTATCGCCTCTGCCAGGCGTACAATTTGACGAGAATACTCGTTTCACACGTATAATGGCTTACAAAGGCTTAAAATCGACGAGTATATACGTATGCAGCTGGTTTTGAAGGTAAAGTTTTAGACGAGTATACTCGTCGACGGCTGAAAATAGAACACTGTGAAAGAGTATATACGTTTCTGCCGGGGAAGGGGTTAAATTGGAGTTAAATATTGAACTTCAGTTCAACCTATCGCCGTCTCCGTGTTAACCTGTTAACGTTACTACACAAAATCGGATCCGATCGCCTTCTCGATTAACGTTACTGCATAAAATCGGTGACGATCGTCTTATTGATTAACGTTACTGCATAAAATCGGTGACGATCGTCTTCTTGATAAACGTTACTGCACAAAATCGGTTGACGATCGTCTTCTTGATAAACGTTACTGTACAAAATCGGTGACAATCGTTTTCTTGATGTGGGATATTTCGAGAAACATTCTTCAACTCGCGTCTATTTAATGCGATATACTCAGTGTTAGCATCATTTTGCGTGAGTAAAACATTTACCGAAAGAAACTCTAACTAAAATCAACAGATTGTTTGCTTGAATAGCTCGCGATCGAAGGTAGCGTTAGATTGAAGTTGTTAGATACTTTGACAGCGGCGTGACCCACCGGTGGTCACCGATGGGATTTTCCTAATGCTGCTGACTAACCAGCAGTCACAAACTCAACTTCCACAAATACTTATTGGAAACTAAATGAAGGCTGGATCTAACATGAGTTCGGTATTTTCAAAATTCATCTCTAAAATGTACTCTAATTCGAGTTGAATATTGAACCTCGATTCAACCCGCTGCAGATAACGTGTTAATTCAACCCACTCGTGAGTTTTTTAAACGCTTCGCAAACTTCAACTTTTGCGCTACCCAACTCACTACAGACGACGGCGTCGTAAAATTTCGCGTCGATAATAAAGTTGATGTGAAAGCTAGTTAAGAAGAAGTTGAACTTTGGCTAATCTAATCAACTTACAAAACTCTTTATCGCCCAACTTTCGCTCGCTTGGGTTACCCTCCTGCAAGTCTGACGGAGTTCGTTGCCTGAAATTCGATCGACGATTTGCGAGAAGAAAGGCTGTACACAGAATTTTGGCAGCCTGGTCTTGCACTTCATTTGGCTGAGCGGTTCCAAATATAGAGTTGAATTTCAGTAAAATCTTCATCCGCGTTCTCAAAGTTCCCTCATCCAATTTCTTAAAGTAATCTTATGGTTGCAGTCCTAACAACTTTGTCCATCAGGTATGTGCCAAAATTGGCTCCAGATCGAGTCGTCCAAAAATTGCAATGGGGAATGAATACGATATTGCCAAAAACTGTTGCAATCATTTTCGTAATGGAAGCCTCGGGTCCGACTCGAACCACAGTGCCAAAAACTGTTTCAATCATATTCACATTGAAAGCCTTGGATCCGATACCAAATTCATTATCGAGCAGCCACCCAAGGCTCAGAAAAAGCAAATTTTAAATGAAGAATGGTTTTCGATGTCACCCCGTGAAGAACACAGTAACACTTTCATTCACCAATCTCCGATAATTGGCAGGAAAGTGATGAAATCATCAAAACTTGGACGCGTGATCGAACTTTTCTCGACCTTATCGGAGCTCATTACCGGAGCCGTGCACCCATCGCTCCAGCGGCGAATTTTATTGAGATAGAAACACCTCCGCTGATGTTCACGTTATTCGGTTAATTTGAATTCAACACGTTAAGTGCGGCGGGTTAAAGGCGGCAGGGCTGTCAAAGTGTGAGTTTATACTTCGTATGTCCCTGCAGAACAGAAATTTACCATTTGAAGTTATTTTCCGATTTCAGATTTGGAGCTTCATCCAACAGCAATTTAGATTCAATGAAATGTGTTGAAAAAAAATTTGACAATATGGCAAAACTTGACTACGTAACACTATCAAATCTCATCTTTTCGTGAATTTAGTACTTATTGAGGCGTATGCGAGGCAAGCTTTGCTTATTTTTCCACTCCGTACACTTATCTGTCAGCATGACTTAAGGCTGTCTGATTTTTGGTTATGTTTTAACTTAAATTGTTGAATTAAATTTAATTTGAAATTAATTTTTGTTAAAATGTGAAATTTAAATTAAATTTAAAAATTTAATTTTTTAATTAAATTTAAAAATTAGATTTTTTATTTAAATTTAAAAATTTAATTTTTAAATTAAATTAACTTCATTCTCAACCGCGACGCAACAAACTGCGCTCATATAAACGGATTTGCACAAAGGAATGTTCTAATTCGAAGCTACGAAAATATTCTTGAACTCGAAATACATTTTACGCTGCTGATGCTGGGATTCCTCGTCATTTGACGGGAAATCTGTGCCAAAGCCGGGTATCGATTTTTTTACATTTTCCAATCGAAGTAGAATATGACTTACAATACCGTCTCAATTTTTCCCAAACGGATATGTCATCTGCTCTATTGTAAGAATTTTTGATGAAGACATCAAGGAAATTAAAAATATCTACAAGCCATAAGAGCGACAACTGTGCATGAGATTTCTTTGTATTCATGATGCATTTCGATAATTCATGATAAGCACGACGGAGTTAGAAGGAAGTAGTGAAAGAGTATAGAAGAATTAATCTTTGCTCAAATAGCTAAGATCTTATTCGTTCTGCAGTATAATTTCACCTACCATTGACTCATGAGTCCACACGGTTTATGAAGATTTCGCGACCTATTCAAGAGCAAGAAACGTATCATGCTGAAAAATGTCACTCAAAATGTCCAGCAAACAAGAAATCTAAAATTGCCAGTCAAAATTCCACGAAAAAGTGCCAATAAAAAGGTCTCATTGGACCTAAAAGCCTGTTTACACGATCATTGAGTGCGCGCGTAAGCGTTGAAGAGAGGCGCAAGCCCCGTCCCCTTGCTTTCGCTTCAGGCGCATTTACTGCTCAAGGGCAATGCGGACTATGCTGGTTTTCATGGAGCTTGCCAAAGCTTGTCAGTGTCATTACAGGCACACTATCATTGAGCAAGTAAATGCGCCTGTCATTGAGCAGTAAATGCGCCTGAAGCGAGAGCAACTGGGCGGGGCTTGCGCCTCTCTTCACTGCTCACGCGCGCACTCAATGGTCGTGTAAACAGGCTTTAAAGTCAAGATAAAAATTAAGGATGGAAACAATTTGGCTCGCCAGATATCTGCGAGAATAATTTCCTACTTAAATGACGAGACGAGTCTTTCCCTGTGAGATCGAAGCAGGAAAAATGTAGTGTTCATTTTTTGGAACGTAGGTGATATTTTTGTAAAAGGTTAGTGACCATATACCAGATTTTCGAGCGATTTACGACGTCGTACCGACACAGCGTAAGTTCTCCGAAGTTGACTAGGCTACGCTGCGTGCTAGCAACACGGCTGGCTGCGTAAGTTCTTTTAAGTTGACTCGGCTACGCTCCGTGCTAGCAACACGGCTGGCTGCGTAAGTTCTTCTAAGTTGACTCGACTACGCTTCGTGCTTACGATTACAGCTGCACTGGTACGACGGCGTACATTGCTTGATAATAATGTCCCAGGTTTGATTAATTAAGGTTTGACACGGCCGACTACTATCGTTTTGATACAAAAGTGCTGCCAGGAGTAGAGCGTAGAATAGAGGTAGTCTGTTCATACCAGCATCGTAGACGAATAGTATAGAACTAATATATAATCGCTAGATTGTTGTATTTTTAAGGAATACTTTACATGAATGTCGTGATTTAATAGTGGAATAATGTCCACTAGCTTAGCTCATCGAGTCAGTAATACGCGTGAGGTCAAGAAAAATGTCTAGCGTTGGAGTGAGTTCATTAGAGTTAGTAGGGATGAACAAAGCCGATTAGAAAAAAAAAGAAAATTGGTTTATCTATGATAAAGTAGACGCATGAAATGTCTTACCACGTTGTGTTTGAAACATCATTATTTAAGAAATTGGTATTGATAGTGAACGTTTCTAGTTATTAGTTCATTTTGTTACTCAACGTTTCTAAAACAGAATTAGCGACTCCAAACCTAGATAACTCCAACCTGCTTCAATAACGAAAAATTAATACATTTACAATTCATCATAAACGTTTGATTTCGGTCTCACGTTTTTACTGAACTTCAGATGGCACAAAATCGCCAATCACGGATGCTCAAATTAAAATTCCGGAACTGTAAATGTTCATTTTCGAACACAATACAGTAATAAATAATGCGGGTTTAAAGGCTTGCCTAGAATGGAATTAATTTCCGTCAAATTCTTCTAAAGCAGAACAGGCAACTCTCGCCAGTATTTTAGATTGCGGTGCTACTGACGAACTCATATCGACATTTTAAGTATTGGTGAACGATGGTCGAACTCTACTAAGTGGGTTTAGGCTCAATGAATATAATTGTGAATTTATGAGAAGTGATTCGGAATTTATTTTCAAATAATTGTAATATTAAATTAGAATTTACGTGGAAATCCACCACATGGAAACTTTGACACACCTAGGTGTGTCAAACCGTTGTTGAGAGAAATTTTGGTACATGTTGGTGAATCGTTTTTAATTTCATATTCGTGAGGTTTAGAAAGTTAAATCCCATATTCATGCGTCAAATTGACAAAAAATTCTAATCCGGTAATGGATTAAGGGATTTTGTGAATGGGATTTAAATCTTTCAAGAAATATTTCTATATTTGTTTTTTTCTCCAAATTCTGTAGCATTTTCTCATTATCAGCTCAATCATTATATAACTTGAAATTTTTAAATGATTTTGAAAGTTTTTTAGATCTAACCTAATCTTCTCGTGAATTTAGTATTTATTGCGGCGTGTCCGAGAAAATTAGGTGTATTAATGCTGTGTTACACTTAGTGTGTCATGATTGGCACACGTATGTGTGTCCTGTCAGCCCATGACACATAAAAGTGTGCCACCCTACAATGAGTGATGATGTATATTGACATTTTTGTTTGTCAGTTTTGTGACGAGTAGACACACAAAAGTGTGTTGGTTTTGCGACAAATCGTCTCAGTGCATGACCATAACATGAAGAATCTTGTCGTTAGTTAGTGAAAGAAGTAGTTTATACATAGTATTTATCGTTAACGTATTTAAATTGAATACTGTGTTAACAATTCAATTTTGAAATAAACATAAAATACGAATTTTCATTCATGTTTTCATTAACTTGTACCAGCATTTCTTGGGTACTTCATTCGATTCTTCAGACATTTGCAAAATGGACTTCGTGTTGTTTTGTGAATTTCTACGATAAATTTTTATTGGTTGAGCGTTGCAATGCAGAGGCGTATTACGTAGTTTCTTGATGGCACACACTTTGCTAGTATCACGTGAACTGATTGTAAAGGGTGCCCCAAATATGTACTCTCTTTTTTAATACTCTCAGCACTCATGCATTTTGTTTTGACGTACGTGTATATCGGCGTCGACACAGATTTAATGAGTGAAATCACAGACAAGAACTTTAAATTTAAAAAAAATTACATATCATTTGATGGTCCGGTGCCATTGCATTGGAAACAAACAAAAAACGCCTGAGGAATCGCTAAAAAAATGTATATTTTTTGGGACACCCTATATTTTCTTTTGAAGAAGTGTGAACATGATAGGCCTATTCAAGATCTAAGTGTCTGCTCCGAGTAGAAGGTACTCCCAAAAGAAGTATGCAATTTTCGACTTACTGCTTAAGACTCCTGGTACGGATTATCTTTAATAATCATCAAATTAAATCCTGCATGATACGATACGCTATTTTGTTAATAACCTTAATTAGAGTTTTGATGTGTCTATAAGTTCGGAAATTTACTAGGAATGACAAGCATGGCCCCTAAATGCCTGAGTGCTGCATGGAATGACATGCAATTTTTATTCACTCTCTTATTTAAAGTCCGTATGTTCGGATATATAGCTTGGAACGTTACGGCATAGTTTCTCATACATGCTAAAGTAATCGATTGATCAATTGATTATAAGAAGGTTTTAGCCCCCCTTTACCACGACAAAGATGTTCAAAGAGAGGAAGGATGAAGGCACTATTTAAAATGGAGTTAAGAGAAGGTGGAATTTACGCACAAGGTGCCTAAAAACAGTACGCCAAGAAATAAGATCATGAAACAAGATAAAAGTTGAAGAAGAAAGTAGTAGGTGCTGAAAAACAGGACAGCAGTGAACCGAAAAAAAGATGGTCCATAATAAAAAGCCTATTTTATTTCAACAAAATGAAGGCCTACCTAACCTTTAGCTCGGGACCTCACATAATCCCCCTGGGAGTGCGAATTCCCATAGATACATTAGTTGTATCCCCCTGAGGGGTGCTCTAGTAATCACTGTGAGGGGGTTCAGCGCACAATGCATATGAGCATGCTGTTCTAACAGTAGAAAAAAATAAATTTTATGGATTGATATATTTTAAAATTGAATTTTCTTGCAATTACAATGGTTTCTCAGCTAGTCTTACTTAATGGGAGTGAAAGCAAGCTCACTGTGTTGAAGGGTTTTCCATGCCCCCTTTTATCTGCCGTTTGCATCACCAGATGAGCTGTGTGTTCCGGAAAATGTACCGCTCAGTAGCTGGGTATTGAACTTATGACATTTGCGCGACGCTAGAGTAAAGCTCTGTTTTTGCGTCACGAAAAAAATGCAACTTATTTTTTGACTGATATTTCCAGATACATTGTTCCTATTGGATACATAGTTCCTATTGGATACATAGTTCCTATTGGATACATTGTTCCTATTGGATACATTGTTCCTATTGGATACATTGTTCCTATTGGATACATTGTTCCTATTGCATACATTGTTCCTATTCCAATCAATCCTCTATGTTTCGCTTCAATTTGTTAGACGGCGACCAAAAATGAACGGTAGAGCCGTGCATACGCAGGATGCTGCAATTTTTTTATATTTTTTTGAATGATGTCGAACTTAGAACAGAAGACAATGTTTTTAAACAAAGAAGTTCTGACATCATGCAACGCGGGGGATGATTTTTTACGGTACATTAGAGGCTCAGCAGGCAGCAAGAGTTCTTTTACTGAGTTTCATTGCGCATCTGGCAACTTTTGACGGTTGCCAGATGTCAACGCTCAAATTAAACTTGGAAAAAGCTCACGTTCAATTTTTGGTGATGGAAACAACAATTTTTCATGATGGAAGCCGCCGTTGGTAGTGCAAGTTTCTTTGACACTTCAAACAGAAACAACCAAGTCGATAGAAAAGATTTCGTTGCCAGTTTAACGCTGCAACGACGCATTTTTTTCATATTCTGCCTCCGCGTTGTATACGAAGCAATTTTTCTAGCGCAAGAATTTATGATGACAACGAATAATGCAGATTTTCCAGACATTAGTTCTATAGACGCGTTGTGCTGCACTGAAGCTAAGTTTTTTACTCAACACTTTGACTGCGGCAGGTTTAACTGGAGTTTAAGTTTAACATTCAACTCAAACCTAAAGTCAATTGTAGCAAGCAATTTTTAAAGTAACAAACGTTAACTGAATCCTGTCTTCGTTTAGCTTTAATTAAGTATTTATGAAAATTGAGTTTGTGACTACTGGTCAGTCAGCAGCATTATGAAAATTCTCTCCGTAAACCACCGGTGGCGCACGTCGCAGCCAAAGTGTTAAGCAAGATCGGTACCGAACCAATTTCTTAACTTAACTAACTAATGCCAAACGTGACATCATTCTTCTGTCATTTAATTATTATTTTGTGATTTGAACAAGAGTACAGTCCCGTGACTGTAACATGACAACAACAATGATACGCAAATCTCAACGGAAGTCTGTACGACGTATCACTAACATTTTAAAATTAAATTACTAATATGTAAGCCCGCTGCCTCCGGAGACAAAGAAATTCTTTTGATCGGGTTTTATCAGCTCTCTGCTGTTACTTATTCGATCGATGAGGATTATAGCTTGTGATCGGCTCATTTATCGACTCTATCAGAGACTTAGCTGATCAGTTAGGAACAGTGGTCCTTTCAAACAGAATAAATTTAAACAAAATAAACCCAAACTATTTTAATAAAGTTTGCCCCCATAACCGATTCAAACAAAGAATTCAAATAGAACTAATTTTAAGTATTCAAACAAAACTGACTCAAACAGGGCATTTTAATTGATCTCATTTAAATGAAGCTTCTAAATAAACAGAGCCGATTCGGCCTAAGAATACGAACAGAGACGATTCAAACAAAAAATACAAACAGAGCCGATTTAAATTTAGGACAATAACACAACCGATGTCTACTTTGCAAAATTACATGAACCTACCGTGGCAACGCTGTAGTCGTAGCGTATCCTGGGATCTGTGAGTTTGCTATTGGTAACCAGCATAAGAATACAAAATGCCCGTCTATTTTAGAGATAAACGCCATAGAAGATCCTTTGGTTTTTATAAAAGAATAAAACGAGCTTCAATTCAAGAGAAGAACGCCACGGAAGATTTCCATGTGTAGATTTAAGGAGATAAGAATGAGAGAACGTGTGGTCTTGTGTTGATTATTGTGAAATGTTCTACATTTTAGGGAACGAGTCACGTATTATGAGTTATTGAGGTTATGGGGTACTGCGATTGTGAGTTTTTGTGAGGTATTGCGATTGTGAGGTATTGAGGTATTGCGATTGTGAGGTATTGAGGTATTGCGATTGTGAGGTATTGAGGTATTGCGATTGTGAGGTATTGAGGTATTGCGATTGTGAGGTATTGAGGTATTGCGATTGTGAGGTATTGAAGTATTGCGATTATGAGGTATTGAGGTATTGCGATTGTGAGGTATTGCGATTGTGTGGTATTGAGGTATTGCGATTGAGGTATTGCGATTGTGAGGTATTGAGGTATTGCGATTGTGAGGTATTGAGGTATTGCGATTGTGAGGTATTGCAATTGTGTGGTATTGAGGTATTGCGATTGTGAGTTTTTGTGAGGTATTGCGATTGTGAGTTTTTGTGAGGTATTGCGATTGTGAGGTATCGAGGTATTGCGATTGTGAGGTATTGAGGTATTGCGATTGTGAGGTATTGCGATTGTGTGGTATTGAGGTATTGCGATTGTGAGTTTTTGTGAGGTATTGCGATTGTGAGTTTTTGTGAGGTATTGCGATTGTGAGGTATCGAGGTATTGCGATTGTGAGGTATTGAGGTATTGCGATTGTGAGGTATTGCGATTGTGTGGTATTGAGGTATTGCGATTGTGAGTTTTTATGAGGTATTGCGTTTCTGAGGTATTGAGGTATTGCGATAGTGAGGTATCGAAGTATTGCGATTGTGAGGTATCGAGGTATTGCGATTGTGAGGTATCGAGGTATTGCGATTGTGAGGTATTGAGGTATTGCGATTGTGAGGTATTGAGGTATTGCGATTGTGAGGTATGGCGATTTTGTGGTATTGAGGTATTGCGATTGTGAGTTTTTTTGAGGTATTGCGATTGTGAGGTATTGCGATTGTGAGGTATTGAGGTATATCGATTGTGAGGTCTTGAAGTATTAGGATTGTGAAAGATTGAGGAATTGCGATTTTGAGGTATCGAGGTATTGCGATTTTGAGGTATCGAGGTATTGCGATTTTGAGGTATCGAGGTATTGCGATTGTGAGGTATTGTTGTATTCCAATTTTGAAGTATTGAGGAATTACGATTTTGAGGTATTGAGATATTGCGATTGTGAGGTATTGATTGTGAGGAATTAGGGTCGTGAGAAATTGCGAAGTGTTCTTTACCCAATCGGCATTCCGAACTAAATTGAGTGCTTCCAACAATATGAAGTAGAGCGCAGGGACGCCAAATTAAGTTTTTTCTGGCTAACATTCTGAAAATCGGTCATTTCTCAAATGAAATATGATCCCAAATATCAAGTAAATAATTTTTTTAACACTTTGACATCGGCGGGTTAAACTGAAGTTCAATATTCAATTCAAAATTAAAGTCAATTGTAGTAAGCAATGTTGAAAATACCAGACATCAACTGGATTGTGTTTTCGTTTAAATTTAATTAAGTATTTTTTAATGTTGAGTGACAACTGGTAGGTCAGCAGCGCAATGAAAACTTCTTCGGTGGCTAAATACCCTAACTTTTTCGCCGCCTGCATGCATGCTTTTCACCGCTCCAGTTATTAAATCGCTCAGGCAGTGAAAAACATGCATGCTCGGCGAAAAAGTTTGACCAAATATGGCTGACGTCACAGTCAGATTTTTTTAAAATGACCGAGTTTGAGAATTGTTGCAAAAAAAAGTGAATTTAGGATCCCTGGCATGATGAGCTGTAAGTTATGTGACATGTCGCTGAACAATGACTTATATGTGATTTTTAAGTGTAATTTTAAGGAGAAAATATAGAGACGTTGTGTTTGGCTTACCCACGAGATTTTTCCGGTTGAAGTTAAAAAACTGCAAGATTTTAATTAAAGTTTCAGAGAATTACTACACTTTGATGAACGTTTCAAAAAAGAATCACGAAACGATACTTTTTTGTCTTTGATGAAACATTTTTTTATGTACGACATGGAAACTTGTTTGTGAATTTAACAGAATTAGAACGCAAGTTTATTTTCATTTGTGCTGCCCTTGTAATAAATTATTATTAAGGTCGAACCAATCTGATATCTCAAAAATTATCCGTTTCAAGATAAGAGTATTGATAATTTTCTTGTTCATAAGTTAGAGCAGAAATTTTACATGTGTTAAAATAAAGCAAGTTGCTGAAATTCAGTAGTTTGATTGTACCCATCACACATTCGCGATTCCGGTGGTATTATTCTATTATGTTAGTCAACTTTAACACATTGACCGCAATTGGTAAAACTGAAGTTCAATAGTCAACTCAAATTTAAAGTCAATTGTAACAAGCAATTTTGAAAATAGCAATCATGAACTGGATCGCGCCTCTATTTTAGTTTTAATTTAGTAATTATGAAATTGAGATTGTGACTACTGGTCGGTCAGCAGCATTGCGAGATTCCCCTCCGTGGCCACCGGTGGTGCACGTTGCGGTCAAAATGTTAAGACTCCCTGGCCACATCGAAGACAATCTCACGGTTAAAGACCATTTGGTATGGGTTGTAGAAAGCGAGGAATCTATGCACAAGTGGTATTCCATCAAAGCACATCGTGCGCGTAGAAACAGAACGTTGAGTAGGAAGATTATGAGACAAGATGAAAGTTGTTAAAGAAAGTCAGAGGCGAAAAACAGAACAGCAGTGAACCGAAAAAGAAAGATCCTTGAGAAAATAAAAAAAATTATTTCGCTAAAAAAAGGCCTAAAATAAAAGGAAGGCCTATTTGACTCTCAGGTCAGGACCTCACATCTTCCCCACGGGGAAATACCTAAAATGCTAATTGCACCAGCACCTACATGAGCAATTCATCAATAGTTGTACACACGTCTCAGTGGATATGGCTTCGTAAAAATGTGTAGTTTAAATGATGAACATTAACACGCTGACCACGGAGTGGGACACATGTGTACCACTAGGGAAATTGTTCACATACGCACCAATGTAGACGTCTAACATTTCAAACAATTTTGCAACCTCTTTTGAAGGAAGTTTATCATACCATGAAAATATTACTGAGCTTACACATTTTCTACATTTCTTACAAAGGATGGAAACTTATTCACTTATTCAACTTATTTATCAGTCTGTTTTTTACAACCTAACCAAACCAACTTTACGATCCGTGCAATCGTAGTCAACGTGTTTTAAAATGCTAGTTTACATGCGCCCTAGATGAAAACTTCGAACATCATGTCTGTAAAGCACATATGATCAACTTAACGTGACATATAATAATGAATAAAAGTATATTTAAGTCTTATAATAGTGAATAAAAGTTCAATAATGTCTTATACTAATGAATAAAAGTTCATTAATGTTACATAATAATGAATGATAATTTAATACGAATACATAATAATCAGTAATAATGATATATAATACTCAATGGTATACAATAACCAATAACAATTTAAGAATGAACACATTTTATATATTTTTTTAAATACCAATTACTGATCTCTTCGAGTATTCATAAGTACACATATGAAGCACTGGATTAGATTATAGATTATAAGTTAGTTTAAGCCTCCCTAACCGCTGCAAAAATAGAGCTTATCGAAGAGAGGAAGGAGGAAGGTACCATTTAGTATGGAGATAAGAAAATGAGGAATCTATGCAGAAAGGGCATAGAAACAGTAAGATGGGAAAGAAGTTCATGAAACAAGATAAAAGTTGAAGAAGAAAGTCAGAGGTGCTGAAAAACAGGACAGTAGTGAACCGAAAAGAGGTGGTCCTTAACATAACAAAAAACATTTTATTTCAACAAAAAGAAGGCCTACCTAACTCTCAGCTCGGGCCCTCACATTTTTCCCCTGGGAGCGCTAATTCCCATAGATACAATAGTTGTATCCCCCTGAGGGGACATATGAAGCACTGAGCTGCTGTAATCTGCCCTTAACTGCCGTAATCTGCCCTGAACTGCCGCAACCTGCCCTGAATGAAGCAAGTGCTCATGTTAGAGCCCCGACACGACTTTTATTCGCCTTCATAATGAAATTCTTCCGAAGGCAAAACCTCGAAAGGCCCTCATTAAAACTTTAGCCCGCGCTTCATTAAGTCGCAAAAAATAACAACTTTCATATGTTAGCTTCGGCATCGCGTCTTGTTGACGCTCTTGTGCGTAAACACCGACGAGAAGCTGCGGGCCTGTATTTCTCTTCAGCGGATTTTATTTTAATGGGTTTTTGATCGTTAAAAATTTGAGCGATGAGAATTGTTTTGCATCACACTGGGCATAAATAATGGCGCATCATACACGTGATGTAGAAGGATGGTATGCTTTGCTTGGAGATGTAGAAGGATCGTATTTTTTCTTGTTCATTTTCTTGCAGATAATAAAGAATGGCTTTCTCTGCTTACTGGTATAAAAGAATAACGTTATTCTGCTCATACATGTAAGAGATTAGATTAGATCACAATGTTCCCTTCGTGTTGGGCTACATGTGTACCACGAGGTGAATTGCTCGTTCACGTACCTGTATAAATGAATGGCATTTCATCTGTTTCGCGACATTTGAAAAAACTCTTATCGAGCGAGGTGAAATGCTATCGTCCAATTGTATTTCTCCCTGTAAATCAGGAGGGATTATTATTGTTATTATTTAAGAAAGTTTTAGCCTCCCTTAACCACGACAAAGATGTTCCAAGAGAGGAAAAAGCAAGGCACCATTTAGTATGGAGTTGAGGGAACGCGGAATCTATGCACAAGGTGCACAGAAACAGTAAGCTAGGAAAGAAGTTCATGAAACAAGAAAAAAGTTGAAGAAGAAAGTAGTAGGTGCTGAAAAACAGGACAGCAGTGAACCGAAAAAAGATGGTCCGTAACAAAACAAAAACCTATTTTATAACAACAAAAAGGAAGCCTACCTAACCTTTAGCTCGGGCCCACACATGGTTCCCCTGGGAGCGCTAATTCCCATAGATACAATAGTTGTATCCCCCTGAGGGGAAATCAGGAGGGATTAAAATGTACTCGAGCAATAATGTCGATTTCTCAGTTCTGCTATTAACAAATTCGCCAAGCCAATCGTTAACGCCCGTAAAAATGCAGGGAATGTTTCAAATTAAATGGTAGTTTAAGCCTTCCTAAATGCAATAAAGGCGTCCCAAAGAGAAGTAGGAAGAAGGAACCATTCAATATGCAGTTAAGGAACGCAGAATCTGTTCACAAGGTGTATAGAAAAAGTAAGTTGAGAAAAAATTATTTAACACTTTGACTGCGACTACTAAATATTAAGTTCAACACCAAACTCGAACTTATAGTAAATTTTAGTAGGCTATTTTGAAAATACCAAGCATGAACTGGATCCTGCCTTCATTTAGCTTTGATTAAGTATTTATGAAAATTGAGTTTGCAACTACTGGTCGGTCAGTAGCATTATGAAAATTACCTCCGTGTACCACCGGTGGCGCACGTCGCAGTCAAAGTTTTAACAAGATAAAAATCGAGGAAGAAAGAAATAGGGGCTGAAAACAAGGCAGCAGAGAACCGAAAAAAGAAGGTCCGTAACAAAACATAAAAAAAGTTCAATTTCAAAAAAAAAAATATGTATACCTAGCTTTTAGCTCGGGACCCCACTTTTTACAATTGAGTGCATAGATTTGAATTATCTGTAAGATGAAAAAGAAGTGAAATTTTGTCCTATGTTATAGCTGAGAACAAAGCTTTGAAGGTAGCAACCAAGGAAGAATACGTACAAAATAATTATAAGAGCAAAGGTCAATTCCAATTTTGATCATTTATAACACAACTTCAAATCCGTATCATCGATACAGGATGAAACTTGAAGATTTTCTCTCTCATTACTCATTAGTATGGCTGTATTAGTGGTCGTGTTGTAGATGTTCAAAGTGGTGAGGTAACTTTTGCGCCACCCTGTATAATATTACACTCGAAGTTTTGTTCAAGAATGTAATAGATCAGAACACCACAGGTGGCACATTACAAAGAAAATGATTCTTTACAAGTGCTCCAAATCCCACACGTGGCACATTACAAAGAAAATGATTCTCTAAAAATGCTACAAATCCCACACGTGGCAGCACATCACAAAGAAAATGATTCTCTAAAAATTCTACAAATCCCACACGTGGCACATTACAAAGAAAATTATTCGTTAAAAATGCTACAAATCCAACACGTGGCAGCACATCACAAAGAAAATGATTCTCTAAAAATGCTACACATCCCACACGTGGCAGCACATCACAAAGAAAATGATTCTCTAAAAATGCTACAAATCCCACACGTGGCAGCACATCACAAAGAAAATGATTCTCTAAAAATGCTACAAATCCCACACGTGGCAGCACATCACAAAGAAAATGATTCTCTAAAAATGCTACAAATCCCACACGTGGCAGCACATCACAAAGAAAATGATTCTCTAAAAATGCTACAAATCCCACACGTGGCAGAACATCACAAAGAAAATGATTCTCTAAAAATGCTACAAATCCCACACGTGGCAGAACATCACAAAGAAAATGATTCTCTAAAAATGCTACAAATCCCACACGTGGCAGAACATCACAAAGAAAATGATTCTCTAAAAATGCTACAAATCCAACACGTGGCAGCACATCACAAAGAAAATGATTCTCTAAAAATGCTACAAATCCAACACGTGGCAGCACATCACAAAGAAAATGAATCTCTAAAAATACTGCAAATCCAACACGTGGCAGCACATTACAAAGAAAATGATTCTTTAAAAATGCTACAAATCGAGCTTTGAGCAATTCGCTGCAAACGAAAGCAAAAATTCTCGGCTGTAGAGTTCACACAAAGAGATGCGGCGGAAAAGAGAAGCCTGATAGCGTTCTTTCTTCGGTCGAGAACGAGACACTGCAGAGGTAATGCGTGCCACAAAGGAGACTCAGAAGTAAACTCGACTTTTACTGCCCATAGAGACAGGAGTATCTACTAATTAATTAAACATTGAAAACAGACGAATAAAAGTTTTCTGAAAGTGTTGAAACGATGATAGTTGAGCTGTCTTTCAATTAATTTATAAAATGATTGATGTTACAGTTTACACTTTCTGTATTTATAATGATTGTATTTGTAATTGTGTGAATGGATCCTAAAAATATTCTATTGGAAGGGCTGATGATTTTCACGAAGTGAAATAGTGCGGAAAGTAGATGTAGAATCCAAGACTAAATAGATGAGATTATAAGTTAGCTTAAGCATTCTTAACCACCTAACATCCGCAAAAATGCTCCAGAATAAGAAAGATGAGAACACCATACACATAGCATGGAGATAAAGAACGCACAATTTGAACCCAAGGTGTGTTCCCCATAAGATAGCCTGCGAATAGAAATCGGAAATAAGGAATACAAAATCTGAGACGAGATGAAATTTTAAGAAAATAAGTAAAAGGAGCCGAAAAACTGGACAACACTGAATTGGAAAAAATGATCCACGATATACAAGCATGACTTACTCAAACCCTAACCTACCGCATACCCTAGGGGACGCTAAAACCTATTGAGCACGATAGACAAACCTGACTAACCTAACCCCTAACCTAAGCCCTAACCTAAGCCCTAACCTAAGCCCTAACCTAAGCCCTAACCTAAGCCCTAACCTAAGCCCTAACCTAAGCCCTAACCTAAGCCCTAACCTAAGCCCTAACCTAAGCCCTAACCTAAACCCTAACCTAAACCCTAACCATATTATTATTAATATATAAGAAAATTTTAGCCTCCTTTAACCACGACAAAGATGTTCCAAGAGAGGAAAAAGCAAGGCACCATTTAGTATGGAGTTGAGGGAACGCGGAATCTATGCACAAGGTGCACAGAAACAGTAAGCTAGGAAAGAAGTTCATGAAACAAGAAAAAAGTTGAAGAAGAAAGTAGTAGGTGCTGAAAAACAGGGCAGCAGTGAACCGAAAAAAGATGGTCTGTAACAAAACAAAAACCTATTTTATTAGAAGAAAAAGGAAGCCTACCTAACCTTTAGCTCGGGCCCTCAAATGGTTCCCCTGGGAGCGCTAATTCCCATAGGTACAATAGTTGTATCCCTCTGAGGGGGGAGTCATTTTATTAATACAAATAGTAAAGTCTAGACGAATAAAATTGAACGTTTTGAACTAAACAGTTCATCTTCAGCAAAAGAATTCTGCGACAAAAACAAAACGAATATGAGTAAATTCAAACTACCCTATACAAAAGAATACTAAAATATATACAGAAAAAAGTCGTAGATCTAAAAATATGAATGAAAAATAAAACAATTAAAAACGTAAACTAATGATCACGTATTTGCGACGAGAAGAGGAAAAGCACTTTGAGTATCATTTAGAGGGGGTCTGAGTTAAAAGATGTATAGCGACTCAAGGATGCGTAAATCAATCATGTGAGGGGCACCTGCAAGGATTTTAAATGGTTCACGGAAGCTGGAACTTTACAGTTTTGGGCATGGGATCGAACAGAGGACAGTCGAGGGGAACCAAGAGGACGACAGGTTCTACAGCTGCGCCCAGCGTGCTCGGCTACTCTGGACTTAAGAGTACGACAGGTGGAACCTATGTACTGTGATTCACAACGTGAACAACTAAGCTGGTAAACCCCAGAGGACCACATAGCAGGAGGCAGCTTATCCTTAAAACGGAAAAGGGAACCGATTGTAAAATTGCTGACAAGAATAGAATGAATTTTAAGTTGTGGAAAAAACTTGCTGATTAAGAGTTGAACTTCCTTATTTAACTTAATCGACATATATCCAAAGTAAGGAAGCTTGGGAACAACTTCTGTTGACGACATGATTGGAGTGCTGGAGTGAGATCATAAATTTTAGACACAAATTTACGGATTTGTTTATCGATAGTAAATATATGAAAATCATTCTTAAGAAAAAATTGTAGTAAAAAATCGAATTCTTGATGTAAATATCGGAAGTTAGAACAAACTAAGCGCTCGATGGATGAGAGTTCAAATGCAGCAGAGTTTAAAGGGTTTTCACAAAAATTAAAATAACTACTACCTAAACCTGAGAAAGTGCCTTTCCTATAAACAGAACATTGGAAAGTATTATCAACTTTGCAGACATTGACATCCAGAAACAGTAAACAGAGGTTAGCTTCATCTTCCCTCGTAAACTTAATATTCTTATGACGTGAATTCAAATAGTTAAGAAAAAGGTCCAATATATATATATACAAAATATATATATATATATATCCGATAAAAAAGAAACATATATAAGCCTCCACTATTAAATTCGTAACATTTTGAGGACCCCCAGTCAAAGAACCACGGACTCCTGAGGTCTGCGCACCCCACTCTGAGAACCCCTGCCCTAGGGGACGCTAAAACCTTCAGAGCGCAATAGACAATCCAGACAAACCTAAGCCCATCGCCTCTCTTGAAATTCCCCTCGGGTTAAATAATAACTTTACACAAACTGTTTGCGTGAGCTCCGCATTTGGTGTTCCAGTTTCCCAGCTGCAGAAATGCACTTCAGGATCTAATTCGTCTCACTCAAAGTCGATGACTAAATTTCAGAACACTACGTTCTAAAGTAGTATTCGGGTTGGTAAGTTCGAAAGCTACCAAACAGAAAAAAAAACATTACTGTAAAAATGCTTGCACAAACCCTTTGATATCATGCTTTTCAAAATTGGTGTCCTGAGCGACATGAAACTGCTGGGAAATCGACATGAAACGGCATGAAACTGTTTTGGGAAATCGTCATGAAACTGAACGAAGCTGCTGGGAAGTCGTCATGAAACGTTCTTAAACCACTGGGAATTGTCATGAAACGTCATAAAACTGCTGGAAAATAATCATGAAACATGAAACTGCTGGGAAATGTACTTCATCAAACATTCAAATATTTATGATTAATTACGGCCAGACATTCATGACTAATTATTGCCCAAAACTTAAAACTGTGGATAGAAAGTTAATTTAAAAATCTTACATTTGTTCACCAGGTAATTTTTGAAATGGAGACAAACACAAGTCGCTCGAAAGGAGTAAACTTCATCGCGGTGTTGTAATTTTACGCATAGAGACAAATACAATTTGCTTTAAGCTTCAAAACTTAGAGAAATGAGCAAACTTGGGCGCAGTTCGAGGCCTGATGATAGCGAAGTTTCCAGAACAGAGCGCCATTTTGCAAGCGCTGCGATGTGCAACTAATTACCCCAACTGGTCGTAATTACCCTAATAAGCATACGAACAAAGTTTGGTCATTCCCATGAATTGGTTCCTCATTTATTTAAGATTAGGGAGTCAATGGAGCGTGCTGGATGTACAAGCTAGAATAAAGGACAATGTGAAGACAATTTGGCTATCTAGAAGCCTAGCTTGGCTGCTCACATGCTGGGAGAAAGAAGAAGTCAATGCTGTTTTGGTTTTCCAGAAATCTTGGCCACGGACATTCTAGAAAAGGAAGGCGTCGAAACCGTTTTAGTTTTCCAGAAATCTTGGCTGCTCACATTTTGGAAGATGGCGAGTATTGTTATTTATATGCAATTTGGACGAATATTTTCATGTGCGTGTTCTTGCTTTGAGTAATTTTAAAAGCTCCGGCAATTAGATGAATCGAAAATCCAATATAATGTGCATACAACAGTCGCGGACCAAACGGCTAAGAATTGCAATGACATTTGATGCGCAGGGGTAATCCCTATACATATTTAGAGCGTCACATGAAGAGCAGATTAGATAAAATGCTAGTTTTAGCCTCCCTAACCTCAACAACGACGTTCCAAAAAGAGAAAGAAAGAAGGCGCCAGTTAGTACGGAGTTGAGGGAACCGGAATCTATGCACAAGGTGCATAGAAACAGTAAATTGAGAACGAAAATAAAAGTTGAAAAAAAAGTAAGTGCTGAAAAACAAGACAGCAAGCAGTGAACTAAACAAATTTCGTCAAAAACAAAACAATAAACTTATTTATCACAATAAAAGGAAGGCTTGCCTAACCTTTTATTCGAGCCCTCACATCTTCCTGTTGGGAGCGCTATCCCCCTAAGATATAATAGTTGTCTCTCCATTAAGGGAATTCTGCAATAAGAAACGTTAGTATTCAGAAAACTATTCTGAGATCATGAATACAAAAAGGCACAGGAACGAGGTTTTAAAGTAGCAAAATAGCATTTTAAAAAATCACACCTTAAAATTTACGATGACAGAAATAGATCAACCAACTTCGTCAACACATGCGTCATAATTCCTTCATTTCAGAATTCCTTTACTTATCTACAGAAGACCATAAATAATAGAAATTGAATCCTTCCTTAACAGTTACCCAGATGTCACCTAAACTTTTAAGTCCTGCTTATCAGAGTTACAAGTCCTGCTCAACACAGAGTTACAAGTCCTGCTCAACACAGAGTTACAAGTCCTGCTCAACACAGAGTTACAAGTCCTGCTCAACACAGAGCTACAAGTCCTGCTCAACACAGAGTTACAAGTCCTGCTCAACACAGAGTTACAAGTCCTGCTCAATAATAATAATAATTTTACGGAAACGTTTCTACCGGGGGCCTGCTCAACACAGAGTTACAAGTTCTGCTCAACACAGAGTTACAAGTCCTGCTCAACACAGAGCTACAAGTCCTGCTCAACACAGAGCTACAAGTCCTGCTCACCACAGAGCTACAAGTCCTGCTCACCACAGAGCTACAAGTCCTGCTCACCACAGAGCTACAAGTCCTGCTCACGACAGAGCTGCAAGTCCTGCTCACCACAGAGCAACAAGTCCTGCTCACCACAGAGCTACAAGTCCTGCTCACCACAGAGCTACAAGTCCTGCTCACCACAGATCTACAAGTCCTGCTCACCACAGAGCTACAAGTCCTGCTCACCACAGAGCTACAAGTCCTGCTCACCACAGAGCTACAAGTCCTGCTCACCACAGAGCTACAAGTCCTGCTCACCACAGAGCTACAAGTCCTGCTCACCACAGAGCTACAAGTCCTGCTCACCACAGAGCTACAAGTCCTGCTCACCACAGGCCTACAAGTCCTGCTCACCACAGAGCTACAAGTCCTGCTGAACACAGATCTACAAGTCCTGCTCTACACAGAGCTACAAGTCCTGCTAAACACAGAGCTACAAGTCCTGCTCAACACAGAGCTACAAGTCCTGCTAAACACAGAGCTACAAGTCCTGCTCAACACAGAGCTACAAGTCCTGCTAAACACAGAGTTACAAGTCCTGCTCAACACAGAGCTACAAGTCCTGCTCAACACAGAGCTACAAGTCCTGCTCTACACAGAGCTACAAGTCCTGCTCTACACAGAGCTACAAGTCCTGCTCAACACAGAGTTACAAGTCCTGCTCACCACAGATTTACAAGTCCTGCTCAACACAGAGTTACAAGTCCTGCTCACCACAGAGTTACAAGTCCTGCTCAACACAGAGTTACAAGTCCTGCTCACCACAGATTTACAAGTCCTGCTCAACACAGAGTTACAAGTCCTGCTCACCACAGAGTTACAAGTCCTGCTCAACACAGAGCTACAAGTCCTGCTCAACACAGAGCTACAAGTCCTGCTCAACACAGAGCTACAAGTCCTGCTCAACACAGAGCTGCAAGTCCTGCTCAACAAAGAGCTACAAGTCCTGCTCAACACAGAGTTACAATTCCTGCTCACCAGAGCAACAAATTCCTCCGACCTAATGCGGTTGAGTTGCTCTCGGTGTTCGTAAATGACAAAACCGTCAAACGAAATCTTTTAGGAAGTTGTTTTCGGAAGATTGTGGTGCCAATCAGGGATTGTTTTTGCTTTGCGATCGCTTGATTTGCATTTAGAGAGAATACATCTCGAGGAGCCCAGAGCCGGGCAACGTTTGATGGCTTCGTGGAGCAGACGCTTCCAAGCTGCGTTTCATTCAGTCCAATGCTGGTGCGTTTTACCTTTTTTCGACGATGTGTCTGGTGATTTTAAAGTTAAAAACCTACTTCATTATCAGCTCTGGCATTAATTTTTTTTTTCAATATGTCGAATAATGCAAAAGTTAAAGTCGTATTTCGTTATCAACTCAAGCATTACCTTTTTTTATCAATATGTCGAATAATGCAAAAGTTAAAGTCGTATTTCGTTATCAACTCAAGCATTACTTTTTTTACCGATATGTCGAATATTTCCAAAGTCGTTTTGAAGTACAAAACATGCAAGGGATTCTTTAGGGTACGCTACTTTTATCCATAGGTGGCCCGCAGGGCAGCAAAATAACAAACTACAGCCTAAAGTGGTTTGAAAAAGCCTAATTTGAGGATTTTTAAAAAAATTCTCAACATAGCAACCCTGCCTGGAATGAACGCTGAACTCCCTTACTTATATAAGCTTGAGAAAAATGACATTAGGTTTCAGATTAGATTAGTTGCCTCCCTAACCGCAACTAAGACGTTCCAAAGAGAGGAAGGAGGAAGTCACCATTTAGCATGGAGTTTGGGGAACGCTGAATCTACGCACAAGGGGCATAAAAACAGTAAGCTAAGAACCTAATAAAGATGGTCCTTATCTAAACAAAACCTATACTATTTCAACAAAAAGGCCTACCTAACATTTACCTCGGGACCTCACATAGTCCCCCTGGGAGTGCCAATTTCCATAGAGACAATAGTTGTATCCCCCTGAGGGGATAAAGGAAGTAAAAGCATTTAACACAACGCCACCTACGCCGCTGGAGACGTTCAGGACGGCCTACCTAACACAAAACTGGACTTTATTAGGGACCACGTCCGTGAGCGCCTCACGTCCAGATGAGGCGGTTCTCAGTAAAGACCAGATGAGGCGGTTCTCAGTAAAGACCAGATGAGGCGGTTCTCAGTAAAGACCAGATGAAGCGGTTCTCAGTAAAGACCAGATGAGGCGGTTCTCAGTAAAGACCAGATGAAGCGGTTCTCAGTAAAGACCGGATGACGCGGTTCTCAATAAAGACCAGATGAGGCGGTTCTCAATAAAGACCAGATGAGGCGGTTCTCAATAAAGACCAGATGAGGCGGTTCTCAGTAAAGACCAGATGAGGCGGTTCTCAGTAAAGACCAGATGAGGCGGTTCTCAGTAAAGACCAGATGAGGCGGTTCTCAGTAAAGACCAGATGAGGCGGTACTCAGTAAAGACCAGATGAGGCGGTTCTCAGTAAAGACCAGATGAGGCGGTTCTCAGTAAAGACCAGATGAGGCGGTTCTCAGTAAAGACCAGATGAGGCGGTTCTCAGTAAAGACCAGATGAGGCGGTTCTCAGTAAAGACCAGATGAGGCGGTTCTCAGTAAAGACCAGATGAGGCGGTTCTCAATAAAGACCAGATGACGCGGTTCTCAGTAAAGACCAGATGAGGCGCTTCTCAGTAAAGACTAGATGAGGCGGTTCTCAATAAAGACCAAATGACGCGGTTCTCAATAAAGACCACATAACACGTTTCTCAGTAAAGACCACAACACGTCTCTCAGTAAGGACCACCTAACACGTCTCTCAGTAAGGACTACCTAACACGTCTCTCAGTAAGGACCACATAACACGTCTCTCAGTAAGGACCACGTAACACGTCTCTCAGTAGAGACCACATAACACGTCTCTCAGTAAGGACCACCTAACACGTCTCTCAGTAAGGACCACCTAACACGTCTCTCAGTAAGGACCACATAACACGTCTCTCAGTAAGGACCACACAACACGTCTCTCAGTAAGGACCACACAACACGTCTCTCAGTAAGGACCACCTAACACGTCTCTCAGTAAGGACCACATAACACGTCTCTCAGTAAGGACCACATAACACGTCTCTCAGTAAGGACCACACAACACGTCTCTCAATAAGGGCCACACAACACGTCTCTCAGTAAGGACCACACAACACGTCTCAGTAAGGACCACATAACACGTCTCTCAGTAAGGACCACACAACACGTCTCTCAGTAAGGACCACACAACACGTCTCTCAGTAAGGACCACACAACACGTCTCTCAGTAAGGACCACCTAACACGTCTCTCAGTAAGGACCACATAACACGTCTCTCAGTATGGACCACACAACACGTCTCTCAGTAAGGACCACACAACACGTCTCTCAGTAAGGACCACACAACACGTCTCTCAGTAAGGACCACACAACACGTCTCTCAGTAAGGACCACACAACACGTCTCTCAGTAAGGACCACACAACACGTCTCTCAGTAAGGACCACACAACACGTCTCTCAGTAAGGACCACACAACACGTCTCTCAGTAAGGACCACACAACACGTCTCTCAGTAAGGACCACACAACACGTCTCTCAGTAAGGACCACACAACACGTCTCTCAGTAAGGACCACACAACACGTCTCTCAGTAAGGACCACACAACACGTCTCTCAGTAAGGACCACACAACACGTCTCTCAGTAAGGACCACACAACACGTCTCTCAGTAAGGACCACACAACACGTCTCTCAGTAAGGACCACACAACACGTCTCTCAGTAAGGACCACACAACACGTCTCTCAGTAAGGACCACACAACACGTCTCTCAGTAAGGACCACACAACACGTCTCTCAGTAAGGACCACACAACACGTCTCTCAGTAAGGACCACACAACACGTCTCTCAGTAAGGACCACACAACACGTCTCTCAGTAAGGACCACACAACACGTCTCTCAGTAAGGACCACACAACACGTCTCTCAGTAAGGACCACACAACACGTCTCTCAGTAAGGACCACACAACACGTCTCTCAGTAAGGACCACACAACACGTCTCTCAGTAAGGACCACACAACACGTCTCTCAGTAAGGACCACACAACACGTCTCTCAGTAAGGACTCCACAACACGTCTCTCAGTAAGGACCACACAACACGTCTCTCAGTAAGGACCACACAACACGTCTCTCAGTAAGGACCACACAACACGTCTCTCAGTAAGGACCACACAACACGTCTCTCAGTAAGGACTACACAACACGTCTCTCAGTAAGGACCACACAACACGTCTCTCAGTAAGGACCACACAACACGTCTCTCAGTAAGGACCACACAACACGTCTCTCAGTAAGGACCACACAACACGTCTCTCAGTAAGGACCACACAACACGTCTCTCAGTAAGGACCACACAACACGTCTCTCAGTAAGGACCACACAACACGTCTCTCAGTAAGGACCACACAACATGTCTCTCAGTAAGGACCACACAACACGTCTCTCAGTAAGGACCACACAACACGTCTCTCAGTAAGGACCACACAACATGTCTCTCAGTAAGGACCACCTAACACGTCTCTCAGTAAGGACCACCTAACACGTCTCTCAGTAAGGACCACACAACATGTCTCTCAGTAAGGACCACACAACACGTCTCTCAGTAAGGACCACACAACACGTCTCTCAGTAAGGACCACACAACACGTCTCTCAGTAAGGACCACACAACACGTCTCTCAGTAAGGACCACACAACACGTCTCTCAGTAAGGACCACCTAACACGTCTCTCAGTAAGGACCACACAACACGTCTCTCAGTAAGGACCACACAACACGTCTCTCAGTAAGGACCACACAACACGTCTCTCAGTAAGGACCACACAACACGTCTCTCAGTAAGGACCACACAACACGTCTCTCAGTAAGGACCACACAACACGTCTCTCAGTAAGGACCACACAACACGTCTCTCAGTAAGGACCACACAACACGTCTCTCAGTAAGGACCACACAACACGTCTCTCAGTAAGGACCACACAACACGTCTCTCAGTAAGGACCACCTAACACGTCTCTCAGTAAGGACCACCTAACACGTCTCTCAGTAAGGACCACACAACACGTCTCTCAGTAAGGACCACACAACACGTCTCTCAGTAAGGACCACACAACACGTCTCTCAGTAAGGACCACACAACACGTCTCTCAGTAAGGACCACACAACACGTCTCTCAGTAAGGACCACACAACACGTCTCTCAGTAAGGACCACCTAACACGTCTCTCAGTAAGGACCACCTAACACGTCTCTCAGTAAGGACCACCTAACACGTCTCTCAGTAAGGACCACACAACACGTCTCTCAGTAAGGACCACACAACACGTCTCTCAGTAAGGACCACACAACACGTCTCTCAGTAAGGACCACACAACACGTCTCTCAGTAAGGACCACACAACATGTCTCTCAGTAAGGACCACACAACACGTCTCTCAGTAAGGACCACACAACACGTCTCTCAGTAAGGACCACACAACACGTCTCTCAGTAAGGACCACATAACACGTCTCTCAGTAAGGACCACACAACACGTCTCTGAGTAAGGACCACACAACACGTCTCTCAGTAAGGACCACATAACACGTCTCTCAGTAAGGACCACACAACACGTCTCTGAGTAAGGACCACACAACACGTCTCTCAGTAAGGACCACACAACACGTCTCTCAGTAAGGACCACATAACACGTCTCTCAGTAAGGACCACACAACACGTCTCTCAGTAAGGACCACACAACACGTCTCTCAGTAAGGACCACACAACACGTCTCTCAGTAAGGACCACACAACACGTCTCTCAGTAAGGACCACACAACACGTCTCTCAGTAAGGACCACACAACATGTCTCTCAGTAAGGACCACACAACACGTCTCTCAGTAAGGACCACACAACATGTCTCTCAGTAAGGACCACACAACATGTCTCTCAGTAAGGACCACACAACATGTCTCTCAGTAAGGACCACCTAACACGTCTCTCAGTAAGGACCACACAACACGTCTCTCAGTAAGGACCACACAACATGTCTCTCAGTAAGGACCACACAACACGTCTCTCAGTAAGGACCACACAACACGTCTCTCAGTAAGGACCACACAACACGTCTCTCAGTAAGGACCACACAACATGTCTCTCAGTAAGGACCACACAACATGTCTCTCAGTAAGGACCACACAACACGTCTCTCAGTAAGGACCACACAACATGTCTCTCAGTAAGGACCACCTAACACGTCTCTCAGTAAGGACCACACAACATGTCTCTCAGTAAGGACCACCTAACACGTCTCTCAGTAAGGACCACACAACACGTCTCTCAGTAAGGACCACACAACACGTCTCTCAGTAAGGACCACACAACACGTCTCTCAGTAAGGACCACACAACACGTCTCTCAGTAAGGACCACACAACACGTCTCTCAGTAAGGACCACACAACATGTCTCTCAGTAAGGACCACACAACACGTCTCTCAGTAAGGACCACACAACACGTCTCTCAGTAAGGACCACACAACATGTCTCTCAGTAAGGACCACCTAACACGTCTCTCAGTAAGGACCACCTAACACGTCTCTCAGTAAGGACCACACAACATGTCTCTCAGTAAGGACCACACAACACGTCTCTCAGTAAGGACCACACAACACGTCTCTCAGTAAGGACCACACAACACGTCTCTCAGTAAGGACCACACAACACGTCTCTCAGTAAGGACCACACAACATGTCTCTCAGTAAGGACCACCTAACACGTCTCTCAGTAAGGACCACCTAACACGTCTCTCAGTAAGGACCACACAACACGTCTCTCAGTAAGGACCACACAACACGTCTCTCAGTAAGGACCACACAACACGTCTCTCAGTAAGGACCACCTAACACGTCTCTCAGTAAGGACCACACAACACGTCTCTCAGTAAGGACCACACAACACGTCTCTCAGTAAGGACCACACAACACGTCTCTCAGTAAGGACCACACAACACGTCTCTCAGTAAGGACCACACAACACGTCTCTCAGTAAGGACCACACAACACGTCTCTCAGTAAGGACCACACAACACGTCTCTCAGTAAGGACCACACAACACGTCTCTCAGTAAGGACCACACAACACGTCTCTCAGTAAGGACCACACAACACGTCTCTCAGTAAGGACCACACAACATGTCTCTCAGTAAGGACCACACAACATGTCTCTCAGTAAGGACCACACAACACGTCTCTCAGTAAGGACCACACAACATGTCTCTCAGTAAGGACCACACAACATGTCTCTCAGTAAGGACCACACAACACGTCTCTCAGTAAGGACCACACAACACGTCTCTCAGTAAGGACCACACAACATGTCTCTCAGTAAGGACCACCTAACACGTCTCTCAGTAAGGACCACCTAACACGTCTCTCAGTAAGGACCACACAACATGTCTCTCAGTAAGGACCACACAACACGTCTCTCAGTAAGGACCACACAACACGTCTCTCAGTAAGGACCACACAACACGTCTCTCAGTAAGGACCACACAACACGTCTCTCAGTAAGGACCACACAACATGTCTCTCAGTAAGGACCACCTAACACGTCTCTCAGTAAGGACCACCTAACACGTCTCTCAGTAAGGACCACACAACACGTCTCTCAGTAAGGACCACACAACACGTCTCTCAGTAAGGACCACACAACACGTCTCTCAGTAAGGACCACACAACACGTCTCTCAGTAAGGACCACACAACACGTCTCTCAGTAAGGACCACACAACACGTCTCTCAGTAAGGACCACATAACACGTCTCTCAGTAAGGACCACACAACACGTCTCTCAGTAAGGACCACACAACACGTCTCTCAGTAAGGACCACACAACACGTCTCTCAGTAAGGACCACACAACACGTCTCTCAGTAAGGACCACACAACATGTCTCTCAGTAAGGACCACACAACATGTCTCTCAGTAAGGACCACACAACACGTCTCTCAGTAAGGACCACACAACATGTCTCTCAGTAAGGACCACACAACATGTCTCTCAGTAAGGACCACACAACACGTCTCTCAGTAAGGACCACACAACATGTCTCTCAGTAAGGACCACACAACACGTCTCTCAGTAAGGACCACACAACACGTCTCTCAGTAAGGACCACACAACATGTCTCTCAGTAAGGACCACACAACACGTCTCTCAGTAAGGACCACACAACATGTCTCTCAGTAAGGACCACACAACACGTCTCTCAGCAAGGACCACACAACACGTCTCTCAGTAAGGACCACACAACACGTCTCTCAGTAAGGACCACACAACACGTCTCTCAGTAAGGACCACACAACACGTCTCTCAGTAAGGACCACACAACACGTCTCTCAGTAAGGACCACACAACACGTCTCTCAGTAAGGACCACACAACACGTCTCTCAGTAAGGACCACACAACACGTCTCTCAGTAAGGACCACACAACATGTCTCTCAGTAAGGACCACACAACATGTCTCTCAGTAAGGACCACACAACATGTCTCTCAGTAAGGACCACACAACATGTCTCTCAGTAAGGACCACACAACACGTCTCTCAGTAAGGACCACACAACACGTCTCTCAGTAAGGACCACACAACACGTCTCTCAGTAAGGACCACACAACACGTCTCTCAGTAAGGACCACACAACATGTCTCTCAGTAAGGACCACACAACATGTCTCTCAGTAAGGACCACACAACACGTCTCTCAGTAAGGACAAGGTGACAAGTTTATCAGTTTTCGAGGACGAAGTCTGAACGAAAGTCACGCTTGAGACCGAAATTTAAGAAGCAATCAATAGAAATGTGATCGTCCAAACGGCTTCGACTCGAGCGATTCTATTACTGAAGAACACGTGAGACAATTTCAAGAAAACGCTAGACGTGGCATTATTCATTTGGTGCTTTTAATTTAACTTTAATTTTAATTGAAATATAATTAAATTTAATACAACTTTAAGCTCTAACAATAATTTAATTGAAATTAATGGTATTCACCATGAGATAATGTTTGGTACTCTCATATTTTTTATCAGCTTTTGACTTTAAGTTAGAGTTGAATATCGAACTTCAGGTTAACCCATCGCAGTCAACGTGATAAGGTTTTAAATAAGAAGTTATTGTTTGAACAGGACTCGGCTCCTGCCCACTCGGCGGGCAAAATTATCAGCTTGCCCTGTGGGGTTCAGGAAGAAAGACTTTTGGCCTTCTAAAGCGCCTGACTTCAACCCGTTGGATTATTGTTTTTGGTCGCAAATTGAGGTTCAAACCTTATCTAATTACCTACAACAGCGTCACAGCCCGTAAGAAGGATATCAAAAAGGCTGTGAAGTCGTCAGAAATGAAAGTAGTGTTAGTCGTCGTGTCTAGCTTTCGGAAGCGCGTAGAAGCCGTTAGTTACTATGGCTAAAGACGGTCGTTTTGAATAAAAATTTTATTTTCCGGTGCTGATGAACGAGATGTAAAAATTTCGAAGTTTTACGTTTCTTTTTCCTCCAGTTGAGATTTCAGTATAGAAAGAGAAATTATCCGTTATCTGAAAGACCCTGTACACGTCCAGTTGTCTTCAGATTTTATTCATATTTTACGATCTTACACAAAAGAGTTAAATAAATATCTCTGAAAGTTTAACTTCAACGAACATTTTTAACTTGTTGAAAGAATGTTACTAATATAACCTAAAGGCTCCACAACTCTCCAGTCCTATACAGACCACAACTCCTCAGTCTGCTGAGCAGAGATCGCCAATCCTCAGTCCCACAGACCACAACTCCCCAGTCTGCTCAGCAGAGATCACCAATCCTCAGTCCCACACACCACAACTCCCCAGTTTGCTCAGCAGAGATCGCCAATCTTCAGTCCTACAGACCACAACTCCCCAGTTTGCTAAGCAGAGATCGCCTATCCCCGCTCTGTCGACACAATGCTCACATTCTCCAGTAGGCCTGCAAGAATTTGAAGGCCTGCCTTCGCAAACGGAGCTCGGATCGACAGAAGAGTTGGTCTTTTGCGGGACTTATTTGCTCTGCAAAGGCGACTGGCACAACTTCGGCCTCGTGTAGCTCCCTGCTTAGAATTTTCTTGTCAAGAAACACGATCCGCTAAAATATTCCTGGGACTGTCAACCCTTGCATCGTCGTATGCGAATTTTCTTGTCAAGAAAAACGATCCGCACAAACATGTCAAAGACTGTCAACCCTCGAGATGAGTATTGGTATACGTGAATTTTCTTGTCAAGAAACACGATCCGCAAAAAATATTCCTGGGACTGTCAACAATAGAACTGCACATCGTCGTATACGAATCTCAACTCATACGCATGATAAATAGCTCCAGTTATTCAGGTGGTCAGATCCTTTTTATTCACGTCGTGCAGAACAGGGACGTTTTTTTGTCCTTATGACTTGAGGTTTTTGTATGAATATGAAAAGCTCGTTTTGATAATATTGCTATTGTTCGTGAATGTTCGAGTGCTCACCATTAAGGTTTAGGATTGAGTTTGTTAAATTAGATTACAATTTTTGCCTTTTTAATTACAACGAAGGGGTACCCATGCGAAGAAGGAGGAAGGCATCATTGTGAACGGAGTTAAAGAGATGCGAAATTTACGCACATTAATGCGTTTCCATACTCTGCGCATAGAAACAGCGATATTGGAAGAAGTTAACGAAACAATGTAAAAATTGAAGAAATAGGTAATCAGTGCTAGGAAAAGTCTAAGTTCTATTTTAATAAAAGAAAGATCACCAATTCTTCAGTTCGGGACCCCACATTTTCCCAATTGGTTTACTCAATTCTCTCAGAAACAATAATGATGTCCCCTGAAAGAAGATATTGAAGTTCATCCATGATATAATCTACAGGAATTTTATTTAAATTCCTTTACAAAGAACGGGAATATTTTTTTCAAAAAAATTAGCTCATGGATTCATTTCTTCAAAAAAATGTAGCCATTCAAGAGGAGGCGTGCAAAATATTCGCACGAGTGAGCTCAGGTTTTGAAATCACCGTTTTACACAATGCCGCGTTTTAAAATGTAATCTGTTTTAAGACTTTTCATGTCATTTGTTGTGAGACTTTTCATGTCATTTGTTGTGAGACTTTTCATGTCATTTGTTGTGAGACTTTTCATGTCATTTGTTGTGAGACTTTTCATGTCATTTGTAAGACATTTCATGTTGATGTTGTAAGACATTTATTGTTCATGTAAAACATTTCATGTTCATGTTGTAAGACATTTCTTGTTCATGTTGTAAGACATTTCATGTTCATGTTGTAAGACATTTCTTGTTCATGTTGTAAGACATTTCATGTTCATGTTGTAAGACATTTCATGTTCATGTTGTAAGACATTTCATGTTCATGTTGTAAGACATTTCATGTTCATGTTGTAAGACATTTCATGTTCATGTTGTAAGACATTTCATGTTCATGTTGTAAGACATTTCTTGTTCATGTTGTAAGACATTTCATGTTCATGTTGTAAGACATTTCATGTTCATGTTGTAAGACATTTCATGTTCATGTTGTAAGACATTTCATGTTCATGTTGTAAGACATTTCATGTTCATGTTGTAAGACATTTCATGTTCATGTTGTAAGACATTTCATGTTCATGTTGTAAGACATTTCATGTTCATGTTGTAAGACATTTCTTGTTCATGTTGTAAGACATTTCATGTTCATGTTGTAAGACATTTCATGTTCATGTTGTAAGACATTTCATGTTCATGTTGTAAGACATTTCATGTTCATGTTGTAAGACATTTCATGTTCATGTTGTAAGACATTTCATGTTCATGTTGTAAGACATTTCATGTTCATGTTGTAAGACATTTCATGTTCATGTTGTAAGACATTTCATGTTCATGTTGTAAGACACTTCATGTTCATGTTGTAAGACACTTCATGCCATTTGTTGTAAGACACTTCATGCCATTTGTTGTAAGACACTTCATGCCATTTGTTGTAAGACACTTCATGCCATTTGTTGTAAGACACTTCATGCCATTTGTTGTAAGACACTTCATATCATTTGTTGTAAGACACTTCATGCCATTTGTTGTAAGACACTTCATGCCATTTGTTGTAAGACACTTCATGCCATTTGTTGTAAGGCACTTCATGTCATTTGTTGTAAGACACTTCATGCCATTTGTTGTAAGACACTTCATGCCATTTGTTGTAAGACACTTCATGCCATTTGTTGTAAGACACTTCATGCCATTTGTTGTAAGACACTTCATGCCATTTGTTGTAAGACACTTCATATCATTTGTTGTAAGACACTTCATGCCATTTGTTGTAAGGCACTTCATGCCATTTGTTGTAAGACACTTCATATCATTTGTTGTAAGACACTTCATGCCATTTGTTGTAAGGCACTTCATGCCATTTGTTGTAAGACACTTCATGCCATTTGTTGTAAGGCACTTCATGCCATTTGTTGTAAGGCACTTCATGCCATTTGTTGTAAGACACTTCATGCCATTTGTTGTAAGGCACTTCATGCCATTTGTTGTAAGACACTTCATATCATTTGTTGTAAGACACTTCATGCCATTTGTTGTAAGGCACTTCATGCCATTTGTTGTAAGACACTTCATGCCATTTGTTGTAAGGCACTTCATGCCATTTGTTGTAAGGCACTTCATGCCATTTGTTGTAAGGCACTTCATGCCATTTGTTGTAAGACACTTCATGCCATTTGTTGTAAGACACTTCATGCCATTTGTTGTAAGACACTTCATATCATTTGTTGTAAGACACTTCATGCCATTTGTTGTAAGGCACTTCATGCCATTTGTTGTAAGACACTTCATGCCATTTGTTGTAAGACATTTCATGCCATTTGTTGTAAGACACTTCATGCCATTTGTTGTAAGACACTACATATCATTTGTTGTAAGACACTTCATGCCATTTGTTGTAAGACACTTCATACCATTTGTTGTAAGACACTACATATCATTTTTTGTAAGACACTTCATGCCATTTGTTGTAAGACACTACATATCATTTGTTGTAAGACACTTCATATCATTTGTTGTAAGACACTTCATGCCATTTGTTGTAAGACACTTCATGCCATTTGTTGTAAGACACTTCATGCCATTTGTTGTAAGACACTTCATGCCATTTGTTGTAAGACACTTCATATCATTTGTTGTAAGACACTTCATGCCATTTGTTGTAAGACACTTCATGCCATTTGTTGTAAGACACTTCATGCCATTTGTTGTAAGACACTTCATGCCATTTGTTGTAAGACACTTCATGCCATTTGTTGTAAGACACTTCATACCATTTGTTGTAAGACACTCCATATCATTTGTTGTAAGACACTTCATGCCATTTGTTGTAAGACACTACATATCATTTGTTGTAAGACACTTCATGCCATTTGTTGTAAGACACTTCATACCATTTGTTGTAAGACACTTCATGCCATTTTTTGTAAGACACTTCATGCCATTTGTTGTAAGACACTACATATCATTTGGTGTAAGACACTTCATGCCATTTGTTGTAAGACACTTCATATCATTTGTTGTAAGACACTTCATACCATTTGTTGTAAGACACTTCATACCATTTGTTGTAAGACACTTCATATCATTTGTTGTAAGACACTTCATACCATTTGTTGTAAGACACTTCATACCATTTGTTGTAAGACACTTCATATCATTTGTTGTAAGACACTTCATACCATTTGTTGTAAGACACTACATATCATTTTTTGTAAGACACTTCATGCCATTTGTTGTAAGACACTACATATCATTTGTTGTAAGACACTTCATATCATTTGTTGTAAGACACTTCATGCCATTTGTTGTAAGGCACTTCATGCCATTTGTTGTAAGGCACTTCATGCCATTTGTTGTAAGACACTTCATGCCATTTGTTGTAAGACACTTCATGCCATTTGTTGTAAGACACTTCATGCCATTTGTTGCAAGACACTTCATATCATTTGTTGTAAGACACTTCATGCCATTTGTTGTAAGACACTTCATGCCATTTGTTGTAAGACACTTCATGCCATTTGTTGTAAGACACTTCATGCCATTTGTTGTAAGACACTTCATGCCATTTGTTGTAAGACACTTCATACCATTTGTTGTAAGACACTTCATATCATTTGTTGTAAGACACTTCATGCCATTTGTTGTAAGACACTACATATCATTTGTTGTAAGACACTTCATGCCATTTGTTGTAAGACACTTCATACCATTTGTTGTAAGACACTTCATGCCATTTGTTGTAAGACACTTCATGCCATTTGTTGTAAGACACTACATATCATTTGTTGTAAGACACTTCATGCCATTTGTTGTAAGACACTTCATATCATTTGTTGTAAGACACTTCATACCATTTGTTGTAAGACACTTCATATCATTTGTTGTAAGACACTTCATACCATTTGTTGTAAGACACTTCATATCATTTATTGTAAGACACTTCATATCATTTGTTGTAAGACACTTCATGCCATTTGTTGTAAGACACTACATATCATTTGTTGTAAGGCACTTCATATCATTTGTTGTAAGACACTTCATATCATTTATTGTAAGACACTTCATATCATTTGTTGTAAGACACTTCATATCATTTGTTGTAAGACACTTCATACCATTTGTTGTAAGACACTTCATATCATTTGTTGTAAGACACTTCATATCATTTGTTGTAAGACACTTCATGTCATCTGTCTTATCATCATTGATAGGCATCATCATTGATATCATATGTCTTACAACATATTACACGAAATGTCCTACAACATATGTACTACACCAAATGCCTTACAACAAATTTCACGAAATATCCCACAACACTTCATGTCATTTCTTGTAAAACACTTCAGGTATCAACGTCTTTGAAAATAAAGGAGTTTTCTTTGCCCTCAGAGTACGACCGGCTCAGCGATCTCCCAGGACGCTTCGTGGCTGGAAAAAGCGAGGCGCGCTCGCTGTGTACTGCAGTTCTGACATAGGAAGACTTGCTTGAAATGGCGAGAAAAGCTGGATTTTAGAGTTCAAATCCTGTTTGCAAGGCTCGTGTGATGGGAGTGCTGGTTTATCATTTGAGAGGAATCATTTACATTTTAGAGGCATCATTGAGAGGTATCATCGAGAGGTATCATCGAGAGGTATCATCGAGAGGTATCATCGAGAGGTATCATCGAGAGGTATCATCGAGAGGTATCATCGAGAGGTATCATCGAGAGGTATCATCGAGAGGTATCATCGAGAGGTATCATCGAGAGGTATCATCGAGAGGTATCATCGAGAGGTATCATCGAGAGGTATCATCGAGAGGTATCATCGAGAGGTATCAGATTAGATTAGATTATTATTTAGTTTAAGCCTCCCTATCCTCAACAAATGAGATCCAAAGAGAGGAAAGAAGAAGGCACCATTTAGTATGGAGTTAAGGGAACGTGGAATCTATGCAGAAAGGGCACAGAAACAGTAAGATGAGAAAGAAGTTTATGAAACAAGATCAAAGTTGAAGAAGAAAGTAGTAGGTGCTGAAAAACAGGACAGCAGTGAACCGAAAAAAGATGGTCCGTAACAAAATATAAACCTATTCTATTTCAACAAAAATAAAGCCTACCTAACCTTTAGCTCAGGCCCTTACATAGTCCCCCTGGGAGCGCTAATTCCCATAGATACAAGTTGTATCCCCCTGAGGGGCATCGAGAGGTATCATCGAGAGGTATCATCGAGAGGTATCATCGAGAGGTATCATCGAGAGGTATCATCGAGAGGTATCATCGAGAGGTATCATCGAGAGGTATCATCGAGAGGTATCATCGAGAGGTATCATCGAGAGGTATCATCGAGAGGTATCATCGAGAGGTATCATCGAGAGGTATCATCGAGAGGTATCATCGAGAGGTATCATCGAGAGGTATCATCGAGAGGTATCATCGAGAGGTATCATCGAGAGGTATCATCGAGAGGTATCATCGAGAGGTATCATCGAGAGGTATCATCGAGAGGTATCATCGAGAGGTATCATCGAGAGGTATCATCGAGAGGTATCATCGAGAGGTATCATCGAGAGGTATCATCGAGAGGTATCATCGAGAGGTATCATCGAGAGGTATCATCGAGAGGTATCATCGAGAGGTATCATCGAGAGGTATCATCGAGAGGTATCATCGAGAGGTATCATCGAGAGGTATCATCGAGAGGTATCATCGAGAGGTATCATCGAGAGGTATCATCGAGAGGTATCATCGAGAGGTATCATCGAGAGGTATCATCGAGAGGTATCATCGAGAGGTATCATCGAGAGGTATCATCGAGAGGTATCATCGAGAGGTATCATCGAGAGGTATCATCGAGAGGTATCATCGAGAGGTATCATCGAGAGGTATCATCGAGAGGTATCATCGAGAGGTATCATCGAGAGGTATCATCGAGAGGTATCATCGAGAGGTATCATCGAGAGGTATCATCGAGAGGTATCATCGAGAGGTATCATCGAGAGGTATCATCGAGAGGTATCATCGAGAGGTATCATCGAGAGGTATCATCGAGAGGTATCATCGAGAGGTATCATCGAGAGGTATCATCGAGAGGTATCATCGAGAGGTATCATCGAGAGGCATCATCGAGAGGCATCATCGAGAGGCATCATCGAGAGGCATCATCGAGAGGCATCATCGAGAGGCATCATCGAGAGGCATCATCGAGAGGCATCATCGAGAGGCACCATCGAGAGGCACCATCGAGAGGCACCATCGAGAGGCACCATCGAGAGGCACCATCGAGAGGCACCATCGAGAGGCACCATCGAGAGGCACCATCGAGAGGCACCATCGAGAGGCACCATCGAGAGGCACCATCGAGAGGCATCATCGAGAGGCATCATCGAGAGGCATCATCGAGAGGCATCATCGAGAGGCATCATCGAGAGGCATCATCGAGAGGCATCATCGAGAGGCATCATCGAGAGGCATCATCGAGAGGTATCATCGAGAGGTATCATCGAGAGGTATCATCGAGAGGTATCATCGAGAGGTATCATCGAGAGGTATCATCGAGAGGTATCATCGAGAGGTATCACCGAGAGGTATCACCGAGAGGTATCACCGAGAGGTATCGTCGAGAGGTATCGTCGAGAGGAATCATCGAGAGGAATCATCGAGAGGAATCATCGAGAGGAATCATCGAGAGGTATCATCGAGAGGTATCATCGAGAGGTATCATCGAGAGGTATCATCGAGAGGTATCATCGAGAGGTATCATCGAGAGGTATCATCGAGAGGTATCATCGAGAGGTATCATCGAGAGGTATCATCGAGAGGTATCATCGAGAGGTATCATCGAGAGGTATCATCGAGAGGTATCATCGAGAGGTATCATCGAGAGGTATCATCGAGAGGTATCATCGAGAGGTATCATCGAGAGGTATCATCGAGAGGTATCATCGAGAGGTATCATCGAGAGGTATCATCGAGAGGTATCATCGAGAGGTATCATCGAGAGGTATCATCGAGAGGTATCATCGAGAGGTATCATCGAGAGGTATCATCGAGAGGTATCATCGAGAGGTATCATCGAGAGGTATCATCGAGAGGTATCATCGAGAGGTATCATCGAGAGGTATCATCGAGAGGTATCATCGAGAGGTATCATCGAGAGGTATCATCGAGAGGTATCATCGAGAGGTATCATCGAGAGGTATCATCGAGAGGTATCATCGAGAGGTATCATCGAGAGGTATCATCGAGAGGTATCATCGAGAGGTATCATCGAGAGGTATCATCGAGAGGTATCATCGAGAGGTATCATCGAGAGGTATCATCGAGAGGTATCATCGAGAGGTATCATCGAGAGGTATCATCGAGAGGTATCATCGAGAGGTATCATCGAGAGGTATCATCGAGAGGTATCATCGAGAGGTATCATCGAGAGGTATCATCGAGAGGTATCATCGAGAGGTATCATCGAGAGGTATCATCGAGAGGTATCATCGAGAGGTATCATCGAGAGGTATCATCGAGAGGTATCATCGAGAGGTATCATCGAGAGGTATCATCGAGAGGTATCATCGAGAGGTATCATCGAGAGGTATCATCGAGAGGTATCATCGAGAGGTATCATCGAGAGGTATCATCGAGAGGTATCATCGAGAGGTATCATCGAGAGGTATCATCGAGAGGTATCATCGAGAGGTATCATCGAGAGGTATCATCGAGAGGTATCATCGAGAGGTATCATCGAGAGGTATCATCGAGAGGTATCATTGAGAGGTATCATTGAGAGGTATCATTGAGAGGTATCATTGAGAGGTATCATTGAGAGGAATCATAGAGAGGAATCATTGAGAGGAATCATTGAGAGGAATCATTGAGAGGAATCATTGAGAGGAATCATTGAGAGGAATCATTGAGAGGATTCATTGAGAGGAATCATTGAGAGGGATTATTGAGAGGGATTATTGAGAGGTTTATTATTATTATTATATAAGAAAGTTTTGGCCTCCCTTTACCACGACAAAGATATTCCACGAGAGGAAGGAGGAAGACACCATTTAGTATGGAGTTGAGGGAACGCGGAATCTATGCACGAGGTGCACAGAAACAGTAAGCTAAGAAAGAAGTTCATGAAACAAGATAAGAGTTGAAGAAGAAAGTAGTAGGTGCTGAAAAACAGGACAGCAGTGAACCGAAAAAAAGATGGTCCGTAACAAAACAAAAAAAAAAGCCTGTTCTATTTCAACAAAAAGCCTACCCAACCTTTAGCCCGGGCTCTCACATAGTCCCCCTGGGAGCGCTAATTCACATAGATACAACATTTGTATCCTCCTGAGGGGGTCCTCTATGAAAAATGTCTTCCTGGATGAAGAAGACAATCTTTCTTTGAGAGACATGAGGATTAACCTCAAAGGACATGTTTCAATACTTCAAAAAATTCATTCTAGTCGACAAACAACATTGAATGTCCTCTTAGATTAAAATGCAATTTTTTCAGAAGAAAAAAAAACATCAACCTCATTGAACTCGTTTCGATACTTCGAAAAAAAGTCTATTCTAGTAAAGAGAATGGCATTGGATGTTTTCAAGGTAAGTTCAATACTCGAACAAAATACCCCACTCCTAGTAAACGGAATGACATACGATGTCGTCTTGGGGGTTCCGATACTTTTAAAAAGTCCGTTCTGGTAAAAAGAATTATATTCAATATCTTCATGATAGTTTCGATGCCTCAAAAAAATTAATTTATCCTAATAAACAAAATAGCATTCGATGTCTTTGAAGTATAAAAATATTGCAGATGTGCGCATGAGCTCGAGCACCGGACCCGTCACGGAGATGCCACCCAATCCTTCCTTTAAATTGAAAAACCGGACACCGGACGACATGCGAGACTCCATCTGCGTAACAGCAGCCGTTGTGACCTCACGACCTTCGTGGAATATTGCAGTTCACTTCATCTAAGCCCAAAGATATGATGGAAGGATAAAGAGGAAAACCAACGTGGCTAAGAATATTATGATAAAAAACGAAGATGGATTTTTTATAATCCGAAACATTTGTTTTTTATCATGATATTCACAGCCACGTTGGTTTTCCTTCATATAAAAAATGATGTTTTTTTATAATCCGAAACATTTGTTTTTTATCATGATATTCTTAGCCCCATTGGTTTTCCTTTTTATCCTAAAAATGAGATTTCCCAGAAATCAACCTATTTCATTTATTTCAAAGATATGATGGTATCGTAAAATATACCAGCGAAGTGTACACGAAGAATAAAGAATGCAGACCCAAAAACCTGTACGGTGTTTTCGTGAGTGTCGAAAATTTGACAAAGAAATCGATTTTCTCGCTTGGATGGATTTGAATATTTGTATTTGCCATCGTCCCCACCAGAAACTGTTGAAATTTTATTGCAAGAAAAGAGGGGGAAGAGATGGAGCTGGTCTAGAAATTGTACTGTTTCCAAATAGATGCTCCAAAACCATTTCACTCTTCAAAAAAATTGCTCCTTGAGGTACAAAATACTTGAGCGAAAAGAAAAACAATCATGAAAAAAACAATCAAACACAAAGAAAAACAACAATCAAACAACAATCATTCATATTTTCCTAAATAAGTAATTCATTCAACTCCATTGCAACGGAAATGACAATGAATATACGAAAAACAAATATGGGTTTGAACCTTCCTGGAATATTGCAGTTCACTTGATCTAAACGCTAAGAAATGGTCGCAGGGTAAAATATGCCTGTGAAGTTTATACAAAGAATAAAAAAATCCAGACCCGTACGGTATTTTCATGAGCGTCGAAAGTGATTTCTGACGAAGAAATCGACTTTGACTCTTGGAAAGATTAAAATATTTACATTTTTCACTTTCTTCACAAGAAAATATCGTATGACTGTTGAAGTTTTGTTGCAAGAAAACGAAGGGAAGGGATAGAGCTGGGCCAGAAAGTTGCCCTTTTCCCAAATAGTTGGACCGAAATAATTTTACCTTGCTACTAAAATGTTACTCCTTGATAAAAAATACCTGAACGAAAAGAAAGAATAATTTTTCTCATTTTGCTAAATAAATAATTAATTCCCCTGCTGAAATGGCATTGAATATATGAAAACCAACAGAGTAATTTTGAAATTCTACTGCTGAAATGGCAATGAATATATGAAAACCAACAGAGTAATTTGGAAATTCCACTGCTTGAATGGCAATGAATATATGAAAACCAACAGAGTAATTTGGAACAACACATAAAATGTCTCCAGGGTACAACAACCTCGGAGCAGAAGGAGAGCAATATAATTAGTTCCCCTTTCTAAAAATAAATTAACATGTTTTATTTTCTGTAAAATTCGGGACCTATTGCATTTTGTGTCCTCCGGCAAAACATTGATCATCAAAATTTGTCTCATTTTCTAAGTCTTAAATTACAAACTGATGAAACTGATATTTTTATAATAAATACAAAAGCAAGGACAGGTACTCTCAAATTTACCATTATATTTAAATAAATTTAAAAGAGTTAAAAACCCAACGTTTCGACCATTAAGGTCATCTTCAGCATCTAAAAAAAACTTGACAACGTAAACTCTATTTACGATGATTTCATAGTACATAGATGACGATATCTCGATTTCTTATTTCGATCTTTTCTTTCTTATTTCAAATAAAGGGGGGAGGGGACTTGTGACTGTAATTCACAGCAATAAAAGGCTATCCTCACCTACTTCTAAGGATAATTGAGATGCCTCAGAAAGCGATGCTCCTATCCTTCTGAGGATAATGGAGATTGATCAGAAAATGAGCCTCCAATCCTGCAGAGGTTCAGTTTAAAGCATCAGGAAATGATCATCTTATTCATCAGAGAATCATTGAAAAATATCAAGAAATGATCATCTTATCCGTCAGAGAATCATTGAAAAATATCAGGAAATGATCGTCTAATCCATCAGAGAATCATTGAAAAATATCAGGAAATGATCCTATAATCCATCAGAGAATCTTTTAAAAATATCAGGAAGCGATCATCCAACCCTTCTGAGGATAGTTGAAAAATATCAGAAGGCTATATCCCAATTCTTAAAAGGATCACAAAACAATATCATGAAGTAATTTCCAAAGGTTAACTAAACAACGTCAGAAAACAACACCCCAATCCCCAAAAGGATAACTGAACAAAACCCCAAAGAAGCACCCCTAAGCACAACAGAACAACACAAGAAAGCAACACACCTCAGAACAACAGAACACCACCACAAAGCAACACCCCTAAGCACAGCAGAACAACACAAGAAAGCAACACCCATAAGCACAACAGAGCAACACCGTTAATCAACACCTCTAAGCACAACAGAACAACACAAGATAGTAACACCACTAAGCACAACAGAACAACACAAGAAAGCAACACCCATAAGCACAACAGAGCAACACCGTTAATCAACACCTCTAAGCACAACAGAACAACACAAGATAGTAACACCACTAAGCACAACAGAACAACACAAGAAAGCAACACCCATAAGCACAACAGAACAATACCGTGAAGCAACACCACTAAGCACAACAGAACAACACAAGAAAGCAACACCGCTAAGCACAACCAAACAACACCAGAAAGCAACACCTCAATACTCCAGAGCAGCTCAACACGGCCATCAAAGCCCCACAAGTAACGGGGGGCCCACCATCACGGCGAGTACGGGCCGGCTGTAGAGGCAGGAGGGCACCACCATCAGCTCAAATGGCACCCGGTTCATAAAATCAAAACCTCATTAAAGTGATTGCTTTCGAATGAACAGCGGGGGCAGTTACAAAAGGCTTCGTAATGCTCAATAATGTTGGGCTGCTGCAGACACTACTTCACTTCTCCCAATCGTAATGCCCAGTAATGTTGGGCTGCATACACTACTTCACTTCTCCCAGTCGTAATGCCCAGTAATACTGGGCTGCAGACACTACTTCACTTCTCCCAATCGTAATGCCCAGTAATGTTGGGCTGCAGACACTACTTCACTTCTCCCAATCGTAGTGCCCAGTAATGTTGGGCTGCAGACACTACTTCACTTCTCTCAATCGTAATGCTCAGTAATACTGGGCTGCAGACACTACTTCACTTCTCCCAATCGTAATGCCCAGTAATACTGGGCTGCAGACACTACTTCACTTCTCCCAATCGTAATGCCCAGTAATGTTGGGCTGCATACACTACTTCACTTCTCCCAGTCGTAATGCCCAGTAATACTGGGCTGCAGACACTACTTCACTTCTCCCAATCGTAATGCCCAGTAATGTTGGGCTGCAGACACTACTTCACTTCTCCCAATCGTAATGCCCAGTAATGTTGGGCTGCAGACACTACTTCACTTCTCTCAATCGTAATGCTCAGTAATACTGGGCTGCAGACACTACTTCACTTCTCCCAATCGTAATGCCCAGTAATACTGGGCTGCAGACACTACTTCACTTCTCCCAATCGTAATGCCCAGTAATGTGTGGCTGCAGACACTACTTCACTTCTCTCAATCGTAATGCCCAGTAATACTGGGCTGCATACACTACTTCACTTCTCCCAGTCGTAATGCCCAGTAATACTGGGCTGCAGACACTACTTCACTTCTCCCAATCGTAATGCCCAGTAATACTGGGCTGCAGACACTACTTCACTTCTCCCAATCGCAATGCCCAGTAATACTGGGCTGCATACACTACTTCACTTCTCCCAGTCGTAATGCCCAGTAATACTGGGCTGCAGACACTACTTCACTTCTCCCAATCGTAATGCCCAGTAATACTGGGCTGCAGACACTACTTCACTTCTCCCAATCGTAATGCCCAGTAATACTGGGCTGCATACACTACTTCACTTCTCCCAGTCGTAATGCCCAGTAATACTGGGCTGCAGACACTACTTCACTTCTCCCAATCGTAATGCCCAGTAATACTGGGCTGCAGACACTACTTCACTTCTCCCAATCGTAATGCCCAGTAATGTGTGGCTGCAGACAGTTGGGTTTTTATGCTAAACAATTGCAAAAACCAATTATGTTTTTTGTATCATCTTTATTGGAAATAAATTGTTTGCCTTTTCTGTCTTTCATTTCATTGTGGCCTTAGAAGCGACGCTCTGAGCTTAGATTAGATTAGATTAGATTAGATTAGATTAGATTAGATTATGAGTTAGTTTAAGCCACATTATCCGTCACAAAGGCGATCCAAAGAAAGAAAAGAGGAAGGCACCATTCAGTATGTAGTTAAGGGAATGTTGAATTTATCCAAAAAGGGCATAGAAACAGAAAGTTGAGAAATAAGATTAAGAAACAAGATGAAAATCGAAGAAGAATAGGTGCTAAAAAAAGGACAGCAGTGAACCGAAAAAAGGTGGTCCTTAACATAACAAAAAACATGTTATTTCAACGAAAAGAAGGCCTACCTATCTCTCAGCTCGGGCCCTCACATTTTCTGAATATAGAATATTTCTAATACAAGTAGTCTGAACACTTTGACCGCGACGTTGGCCGCCGGTGGTACACGGAGGAGATTTTCATAATGCTGCTGACCGACCAGTTGTCACAAACTCAATTCTCACAAATTCTTTACCTAAATTAAATGAAGGCATGATCCAGTTAATGTTTGCTTTTTTCAACATTGCTTAACACAATTGATTACAAATTTGATTTGAATGTTGAGCTTCAGCTTTCAAACTGAACGGGGTCTGTCTACTGCTACAGTGCAGTAGACAGGGTCTGTCTACTGCTACAGTGCAGTAGACAGTCAAACTGCTGAATGCACGCACTGAACTCTCCGACGACTCAAATCTTCTATGCGCGCCGTAGAGGAAGGTCTTTTGTTGATCAGTGATCTATAAAGATCTTTGATCTATATTTTATTGATGAGTGATCTCTAAAGATCACTGATCAAAATATGGTATTTGGACTATAAGAACATTTAGATCTATAAAAATCACTGATCTATATTTTACTGATGAGTGATCTATAGTATTCTGCGGAAGGACGCAGAAACAAAAACACTATCGTAAAATACTGCGCCACATTCACTCCGTATTTCGACCTCTTGCTTATCAGCGAAGACCGGTGCTGCTATAGCGTGAGGTCTACCGCCATATATCGCCTACCCAGGTGTAGTTTGAGATGGACGAATAATATTGTTCATCGCTAAATAAAATGGATGAAAAATAGTAATATCCATTAGTAACCTAACCTAACCTCACGCTTTAGCACTAGCTAGATAATAATAATAATAATAATGAGGGGTGTTGATACAATCAACATTAAAGCACGGACACGGGTCCTTTACTGCTCCCCTTTATGCATGTCATCTGCGATCGCAAGGTCAATTTAGAAACTCATCATTAAAGGTAAGTCAATTGCGATGCAAAGTTACTGAAACATTTAAATTAGGTCGTAGACATCTATCACACGAAGATAGTTCATTAATTCCTTGACGTCTAAATGGCGTCCCAATACCGTCTCGACGGTAGGTTGTAGCGTTTGGCAAGCCTTTATACAATTTCTAATAATTGTTAGACTTTCACATTCTATGATTAGGTGTTTGACAGTTAGTGTTGAGTTGTTGCAAAACTCGCACACTGGTGCAATATCAGGTATCTCGTTGTTCATCAGGTAGCCATGCGTTAAGAATGTGTGTCCTATTCTGAGTCTGTTAACTATTATTTCCTCTTTACGTGATATTTTACCGAAGTCCAACTCTATTCCTGGTGATGGTTGTATTTCCCTTAATTTGTCTCTGCAATTTTCCCACCTAGTTTTCCACTGGTTAATCACGGCTTGTCGAATTAATGGTTTCCAATCTGTGTAGCAAATTAGGATAAATTCTTCGTTTTTTTGGGTTGCGTTCTTGGCTGCAGTATCTGCAGCATCGTTATCGCCTATTCCGACATGGGAGGGGATCCAGCATATGTTGATGGCTTTGCCGCCTTTTTGTTTTTCGTGTATGTCGTGTTGTATTCGGCGTAGTACTGGATGGTATGTCTCGTACTTTAGGCTGTTAACGACACTCAAGGAGTCGCAGTATATTACGAATTTTTTATCTCTTTTTTCATTAATGATGCCAAGGGCCAAGTGGATGGCGTGTATTTCGGCTGAGTATATTGAGGCCTCTTTCGGTAGCGTTGCAGAGCGAACAATGGTGCCACATACTGCTGCCGCTCCTGTGCCATTTTCTCCTCTTGAGCCGTCTGTGTATATAGTTACATATCCGTCATATTTTTCTTTTGTCATTCTTTTAAACTCTTGACGGATTATGTATTCAGGGGTTTCGTTTTTTGGTAGTTCGGTGAGGTCGGTATTTATTGTTGGTTTTGTTAGTGCCCATGTGGGAGTATTAATGTTTAGTAGTCGGTATGAAAAGTCTGGTTTAACTCGATTTTTCCGGAGGCCAAATTTTTCTATCAGTATTTGCATTTTAATAGCGAATGTTGGAGTTATTTTCCTATTTTGGAAGAGTAGTCGGTTACTCGGCGTCACAGTGTAATTGAAGGCGGGGTTTCCATGTTGACTTCGGATTTTGTAGTAATAACAGAGGGATAGATAGTTTCGCCTAATATCGGGAGGCATTTCATTGCAAATAATGTGTAGACTATTTGTTGGGCTGGATTTGAATGCTCCTGTAGCGATTCGTAGTGCTTCGGATGTAATAGACTCGGTGGGCTTTAGAGTTGTTTGGCTGGCAGAGTTATAGATTATTGATCCATAATCGAGGATTGATCTTGTAATGCTTCGATAGATTTTGAGGATCGTGGTTTGGTCTGCTCCCCAGCTTTGAGCTGTTATTGATTTTAATAAGTTCAGGCTATCATTCCCTTTTTTCTTTAAAGCAGTGATGTGTTGTTGCCAGTTCAATTTTTTATCGAAGATCAGGCCGAGGAATTTATGTGAGTTTGTGTATTGAATGTTTTCATCATTGAGTTTAAGTATTGGGCTGAGGAAGAGTCCGGGTATGGTATTGAAATGTATTGCTTTGCTTTTACTGGATGAGAATTTGAAGCCATGATTTTGGGACCACTTAAATATTTTATTGATACAGGATTGCATTTTGTCTTGGATAACCTTGAGGTCTTGGTGGTGGTATCCAACTTGTAAGTCGTCAACGTATAGTGAGTGGTGGAATTTGTTGTCCGGTGGGATCTGCTTGGCTATGTCGTTTATTTTGAGGGCGAATAACGTGACCGAGAGGACACTGCCTTGAGGGACTCCGTTTCGCTGTTCGTAAATATTTGAGCTATAGTTGTCTATTCGGACACTTAGTGTTCTACGTTCTAGGAATTTGGCGACAAAAGTTGGTAATCTGCCCCTGAGTCCGATATCGAATAAATCCCGTATGATCCCATATCTCCATGTTCTGTCGTAAGCTTTTTCAAGGTCGAAGAACACTGAGATGAAGTGTTCTCTGTTTGCGAATGCTAATCTTATGGTTGAGTCTAGTCTGACCAAATGATCTGTAGTGCTACGCCCCTTTCTGCATCCACACTGCTCTTTACTAATTATATTGTGCATATCTAAGTATTCGATCAGTCGATTATTGATCATTCGTTCCATTAATTTGCACAGACAGCTCGTGAGTGCGATGGGTCTGTAGTTATTTGGTTTACTATGGTCTTTCCCGGGTTTTGGGATTGGTATTATTATCGAGTGCTGCCATTGTGGTGGGAAGTAGCCCGTTGTCCAGAATTTGTTAAAAGTGTTCAAGATGTATTGTTTAGCTGGTAGTTTTAGGTGTTTGATCATGTCGTATGTTATTTTGTCGTTTCCTGGTGATGTGTTTTTAGTTTTTCTTAGGGCGGATTCAAATTCATGCATATGGAATGTTTGGTTATAGATTTCTACGTTTGGCGAACTGAAATGGATCGGTATAGTTTCATTTGCGGTTTTGATTTGTTGAAATTCAGGGGAATAGCTTTGATCGCTTGACACTTCGCTGAAATTTTCAGCCAGTTTATTCACAATATCAGGGATTGTGCTGTAGTCTATATTGTTTTCGATCAAAATATGGACTTTTCTTTGTACTCGACCTTTTATTTTCCTTATTGTTTCGTATACTCTGGCCATTGGTGTATATTTATTAAGTTGGTTTACGAAATTCTTCCACGTTTCCTGTTTGCTTGCTCGAATTTTGTATTTATGATTTGCTCTTGCTCGTTTCCAGTTAATTAAGTTAGTAAGAGTTTTATTGCGGTGGTATTTCTTGTAAAGTTTTTCTCTTTCTTCTTTTGATTCTTGGAGTTCTTTTGTCCACCATGGTTTGGGGTAGTATTTTCCTGGTATATAAGTTGGGATGGCTTTTTCAGCTGCTGAGTAGAACCGCTGGTATAAGTCGGTGAGTAGTTGTTCGTTATTAGTTGTTGTGTTCAACATCGGCTTGTTCCATGCATTGTTATTGGAATATAGATCCCAGTTAGCTTTTGAGTAGTTCCAGATAGTTGATGGGGGTTGGTTGGGACGATTTTCGTTAAGGTAGGTGATCAAAATTGGGCAATGATCGCTATCACCCGGCGAGTCGAAAGCAACCCAGTCTAATAGCACGGCCAATGTAGGTGAGCAAATTGTCAGATCGATAGCTGATTCTGAATTGTATCCTATTCTAGTGGGTGAACCAGTATTTAATAGGCAAAGGTTATTGTTTGTAATAACAGTTTCTATCAGCTTCCCCCTATTATCTGTATTTTTGCAGCCCCATATGGTGCTGTGTCCGTTGAAGTCGCCGGCTAGGATGAAAGGATTCGGTAGTTGGTGGATTAGGTTATTTAGTTTTTCGTTTGTGACTGTTTGTCTACCGGGTATGTAGATGCTGCAGATGGTTATCAGCTGTCCTATGTTTACTTGAATGGCCACGCTTTGTAGTTCAGTCTGTAGATTCAGTTCACAAAAAGGTATTGAGCTATGGACATATATTCCAACACCTCCATGGGGGGTTCTGTTGTAATGACCGTGTCGTAGCACATTACTGTAGCCGTTTATTCTAAACTGGCAGTTATCCCATAGCTTTGTTTCTTGAAGTGCTATTATACTGGGTTGGTGGTTGTTTATTGTTTCCATTAGTTCATCTTTCTTTCCCCTGATGCCTTGGCAGTTCCACTGCAGGATTCCTACGTTAGCCATGGGGTGTGTTTGATTTGATTTTGTCATTCAATCGTTCAATTAGTTACTTTCTTTTGGGTGATCTATCTCTAATCCTAGAGTCACGAGAGTAGTGTGATTGTTCCTCATCTGAGTAAATTTGTCGTTTATCATGTCTGTTGCGGCTGTAGGTGGGGGATCGTGATTTTGATCGTGATCTTGGTCGCTTCTTGTTTTGGGTTTTGGAAGGTTTGTGCTGCTTTGGGGGTTTGAATTCGTTGAATATTCGTCTGGCTTCTTGTCTCATAATAGGGTTGCATTCGCTCGTGCCATCTTCCTCATTTTCAGATCCTTCGGCTGTAGTTTCAATATTAATTGTGGTTTTGAGCAATTGTGTTGGGTTGGGTTTAATGCGGAGTATCTCTTTTTCGCATGTTTCGTGGTCGCGTTGTGAAGTATGCGGTGGTTTGGTTTCTGGTGTATCGGTTGTGTTATCAGTTGTACCTGGTTCGTTACAAAGTGGGGGAGCCATATTTTGTTCGGTGATCGTTTGGTTTTTGGGAGCCGCCATAAAGGGTTGGGGGGTTGGTACTTTGGGTATTTGATCCGTTCGATTTCTGGTTATTTGTGCGTAGCTTTGGTCGAGTTGTGGGGATCGTTTGTGGTATATTATAAGGGCTTGTTCTCTTGATACGTTTTGTTTAGTACGGATAGAAATTAGTTCTTGTTGCTTGCGTTGTTCAGGGCAAGTCCGGTCTCCAGTTTTGTGGTTGTTTCCGCAGTGGTAGCATGTCAAGTTGTTTTCCGTGCAATTTGTTGCTTCATGGCCTTTTGTTGCGCATTTTCCACACACGAACTCTTCACTGGTACATCTTTTAGCAGTATGGTTGTATTCCAAGCACTTTTTACACATCATAGGGCGGTCGAAGTATTCATATATCCTACTCTTGCAGTCTTGACCAAGGATGTCGATATACTCAGGGGGGGTTGAGCCTCTGAAAGTTAGAAGTATTGCTTTTGCATTTGTGTTACGGCTTTTTATCCAATTTGCTGGTTCGACATTTTTGATTATATGGTTTTCCATTAAACCTTGTTTGAATTTCTCGAAGTTGGTGAAGTCGTAATTATAGATGTAGGCGAGTCCTTTTGAAAGATTTACATAGTTATTTTCTGTTACTTGCACAGGGATGTTGTTTATGTCATTGATTTTCTGTATTTCATCTTTTTGTCGTGTGTGATCTAATTCTACAATAAATGTGTTTTTGCCACCCGATCGAATAGATTTGGGTTTTCCTTGGATTTGGTTTGCAATACATTTTTCTAAGAGCCATGGAGTAATTTTCCGCTTTTCGTTTTCCTGCATTGTTATATTGAAATGAGTTGTGGGGGTGTTCGTATCTGATATTGGTATCTCGGAGTGTCCTGTGACTATCTGTACAGCACGACGCCTATTAACTCGTTGTTCTTGTTGGACTTTGCATATTTCTGTTTCCATGATATGTTTCGGGCATTCTCTGTGGCCAGTTTCATGTTGACGCTTGCAATGCATGCAGGAGAGGGCGCTGCCACAGTGTTCGCTGTCATGGCCTGTTTCTCCGCAGCGTTTACAGTTTGCTTCGTTATGGCAGTGTTTGGCTGTGTGGCCGTAGTTTTGACATTTGTGGCAGATCATTGGTCTATTAATAAATGGGTATACTATCGTATCTGATTTTTCGCCTGGGATATATATAGAGTCTGGTGTAGTGTAGCTATTAAAGGTTAGTAGGAGTGGGGTGGTTTGGGAGAATCGAGTTTTAATGAAGCTGGCACGGACAGCGTCACTGATATTGTACTGGCTCTTTAGGCCTTCCACAAAATCTTCCATATTATCTACATCGTATTCTTGAATATATATTAGTCCTTTGGATTGATTGTAGTATGGGTGTTCGCTGATCTGGCAATTAATGCCGTCGACGTTATTAAGTCTGGTGATGCGCTCAGATTGGGGTTTGTTTCGAGTTTCTATGATAAAGCTATCTTTACCTGAATAAGTTATTCTTTTCGCCTTCAAACCAGTTATTTTGACTATTTCTTCTTGGAGGCAAAATGGATTTATTTGGTTTCTCTCTTCGGCTTTGAATTTGACCGAGAAGAACTTTGTATAATGGTCGTTCTTCGTCATTTCTTGGTCCAACGATATGGGTGTGTATTTGTTAGCTTTGCTTTGTTTTCTCACATTTTCTTTCTCGCAGCCCATGATTTTACTGTTTTTCCCTATGTTCTGCGCTTTCGTCATTTCTAGGATTTTTTCGAGTGTATTTTCGATTTTCCTTATTCGATCGTCTACATTTTGTGCTTCTTTTTCAACTTCATGTTTATCGGGGTTGATGCATTTGGTTGCATCACCTGCCGCAAGTCTATTCAGCACTTCATTTAATTTAGCTTCCAATTGGTCCACCTTACAGGTAGCACCGTTTGGTTCCGGTAGAGTTTTTTCGGTTGTTTGGTCAGATGTTTCATTGTTTTCGCTTATCTTCCTGGTGATGGTGTTAGTTTTGGGGTTTGTTGCACCTACGTTGGTAGCAGTGCTTAGGTTGTTTTTGTTGGGGTTTATTCGTTGTTTGAATTTGTTTTTATTTTTGGCGTACATACTCCCGGCTTCAGAGGGGGTTTCCCCGCCTCGAAGTCGGGGTTTGAGGTATTCGCTGATTGTTGCCAGAAGTGCTTAAAGTTTTACTTTGGGATTCAAAGTAGTAATCCAAAATGGACTATTGGTCTGCGTAACTTAAGTCTATTCTTATAGGCTATTTAAGGGCCCTGGAATATAGGGCAAATTAAAGAGAAAATAACTACGCAAAAGAGACCCAAGCTCCGAAGAGCTCGGGCCGCCGCCCGACTTTGTTCTACCCAACAACGGGGAATTGGAAAAAAAACCAAAATCTTAATCCCTCGAAAGAAAACTCAAAAGATAGAGGAAAGAGCAGTTGGGTATTTCAACGGTACCACCACGAGAAGGTGCCGGGTCAGCTGGATACCTGCTCGTGAGTAGGTATTCCTGTATCAATCCTTGTCTACGACTTCTTTCCCTTCACCAAGCTCAATAATTCAATAATTTGGTACCAGTAAAATTGGTAAAGGGAACAGTGAAATTTCCACTAGATCTCATGCTACAGTGCAGTAAACCTCACGCTATAGTACTAGCCAGAGGTAGACCTCATGCTACAGTGCAGTAGACATCACGCTATAGTACTAGCTAGAGGTAGATCTCATGCTATAGTGTGGTAGACCTCACGCTATAACACTAGCTAGAGGTAGATCTCATGCTATAGTGTGGTAGACCTCACGCTATAACACTAGCTAGAGGTAGATCTCATGCCATAGTGTGGTAGGCCTCACGCTATAACACTAGCTAGAGGTAGATCTCATGCTATAGTGTGGTAGACCTCACGCTATAACACTAGCTAGAGGCAGATCTCATGCTACAGTGCAGTAGACATCACGCTATAGCAGCACCTGGAAACCTTGAGGCCCAGTTTGGAAAATACGGCATGGCTTTCCTCGCCATCCGTGAATTTTTCAGCGCAGCGGAATGCAGGAACACAAAAGTTCACTACGAGGGAATTTGGGCCGAACTGCAGCTTGGAAGATGCGTTGTCCTGATCCCAATAATGCTGATCAGCTTTCTTTTTCTCAGACGTCTCTTCTTTTTCTCGGTCGTCTCTCCTTTTTCTCGGTCGTCTCTCCTTTTTCTCGGTCGTCTCTCCTTTTTCTCGGTCGTCTCTCCTTTTTCTCGGTCGTCTCTCCTTTTTCTCGGTCGTCTCTCCTTTTTCTCGGTCGTCTCTCCTTTTTCTCGGTCGTCTCTCCTTTTTCTCGGTCGTCTCTCCTTTTTCTCGGTCGTCTCTCCTTTTTCTCGGTCGTCTCTCCTTTTTCTCGGTCGTCTCTCCTTTTTCTCGGTCGTCTCTCCTTTTTCTCGGTCGTCTCTTCTTTTTCTCGGTCGTCTCTTCTTTTTCTCGGTCGTCTCTTCTTTTTCTCGGTCGTCTCTTCTTTTTCTCGGTCGTCTCTTCTTTTTCTCGGTCGTCTCTTCTTTTTCTCGGTCGTCTCTTCTTTTTCTCGGTCGTCTCTTCTTTTTCTCGGTCGTCTCTTCTTTTTCTCGGTCGTCTCTTCTTTTTCTCGGTCGTCTCTTCTTTTTCTCGGTCGTCTCTTCTTCGTTCGTCTCAGTCGCCTCTTCTTCGCCTCAGTCGTCTCTTCTCCGTCTCGGGTGTCTTTTCGATTTTAAGATCTGCGCGAAGTAGCTAGTATTCTTCTGTCTTATTGGAGGTGGCATCGTTTGTTTTGTTGCATACGGACTGCCATGACGCAGCGCAAAGATTAGATTATATGTTAGTTTAAACCTCCCAATCCGCAACAAAGGCGTTCCGAAGAGAGGAAGGAGAAAGGCCCCGTAAAGAGATAAGGGATCGCGGAATCTATCCACAAGGGTCATAGAAACAGTCCGACGGCACAAATCACGCCTTTATTGCAATCTTAATTTCAAACCGAATTGGGTAGTCGTAGCGGTACAGCTGGTAGCGTAGGTCCGGTCAGTCGATTTGGCTACGCCACGTGCTTGCCTGTGAATTACAATTATAAAAGGAGCCGCGTCCGTCCGTCCGTCCGTGCGTCACACCCACCAGCCTGCAGTGTGAGATGAGCGTATCTGTGATACAAGCTTCATCAACTCCACAATTTTCGGTGCCTAAGGGCGCGGCCAGACAAACAGCAGTGGAGCAGGGCAGAGCAGAGCAGACACCGCGCGGAGTTTTATGTTAGTGGCATTCCTATTAGGGTGGCCAGACAAGTAGCACAGAGCAGAGCAGGGCAGCGCTGTCTGAAGCAAGCAGTAGCGGCGTTTTATCTCGGGTGATAAAACACTGCTCGGGAGCTAGCAGTCAGTTGCACCCTAGAGTTCGTACGGGGAGGATGTCGACTTCTGATCTCCTCGGTACACGCTATTCCTGCGATCGGGGGTGCATCTCTTAATATTTCGAGCATAACTATGCTAATGAACAATGGTCATTTATAGCAGACGCTATGAAAGTTAGTGGTAGGTGGGATTGTACAATTATTTAAACGTATATAGGTATTTTCTACCTCATAAATCGAAAAAACTATACTATATCAAGCATTTTCTTTGTCAATACCTAAACTTTAGAGCGTACCAATGCCGAATATTTCATATCTGGTCTATTTTTGGCACATGACATTAATCTTGACTTGAAACATATATCTTTTACGTATGAACTATTAGTTTTTTTAGTTATAAACATTAATCATTTTTCTCCTAAGTAATACTGAGGAAACACAGGTTAGGTCATCTGTGAGAAAGTAAGAAAAGAAAACCGTTTATTTCAAAAAAGGTTGGCATATGAAATACATGGCAACATCTTGGGTTTTAAAAATTTTTTCAATATAAGACGTCCTTAGACAAACGTACCGTATGAGGAGTACTAATAGACAAACTATACGTGGTCTACTAATAGACAAACCATTCGAGGTTTACTAATAGACAAATTATACGAGGCGTACTAATAGACAAACTATCCGAGGTGTACAAATAGATAAACCAAACGACGCGTACTTGTAGACAAACCAAACGTGGCGTGCAAATAGATTAACCCTGTCAAGGGCTAGTTAAATCAAAAATATAATTTCTTGGAGATTTTATATCCCAAGAGATGGCTGACAACATAAATAATTCAAAATACTACTAGAGAATTCTTCGGAATTCCTGAATTATTTGTTGTATAGATATAATCATACGCACAGAGATGATGATTTTTCACGAGCACTTTTTTAATTTGTCTTTTTATATTTTTCATTGTTTTTATTCACAGATACGCCCTCTGGGGCAGTGATAGATTTATTTTTGAATCATTAAGCAATTGCAATAAATATATCTATTTTTGAAATATGATTCAGTGTTGACTTGTCGCAGAGCTTTGGGTAAAATGTAATATGTTTTGAGGTTTTGTTTCTACTCAAAAAATAGGAATAGAAACATATATATGCATAGATGCGTGTATATATATATATATATATATATATATATATATATATATATATATATATATATAAACACGTATATGTGCGCACACAAGTAGAATTGTTAAACGTGAGTCAAAAGTGGAGAGGATGGATCTTTTACTTTTTCTGTACCAGCGCAAAGTGCTGGGCAAAGCCGATACAGAATTTTTTAAGTTTGCGTTTTATCAGCATTCCATCGGTTAAAATAACCTTGAAAGCACGCAACTAAAAAACTGTTAGTTTCTTCAAAAACGATAGTGATGTTCGAATTTTACGTGAAAATTGCCATTAAACTGAAACTTAGTGCCGCACGTCAACTACAAAAGATCCTTTTATACTTAGATATTGTTCATTGGTTTAAAAATTCCAAATTCTGGTTGTTATATCCATAGATGTTTATATTCAAACGCCTGAACGAATATGTTCCTTGTTCTGTAATGTCTCTACGCGTCCAGTACTGCAAAATAATCCACATTCAAGTATTTATGAGTTTCAAGTCATGCGTGTCAGTGAATTATTTGCATGCTTGTTCCATCATCAACCATAACTAGCATATTATCATGCAATTAATTTTTTGTCGAATTTCCTGGAACAATTAAAAAACAGTATCAAAGCCATTTCAAACATTGTGGGTAGAAATATTTTAGCGAAATGAAAAGTACTATACGACAGTGTACGGATGCACTTGTAATGCTAAGAAGATAATGCACAGCATGGTAATATGTCTAGATATAAATAAACTTGATCCGATGAAATATTGCCTGTTCTACATCTATTTATTTATCAAAATTTGAGGTTGCCTGTCACAAAACACCGCCCAACGTAGCGCCAAGATTACAAATGCTGCGGACTCACGACCAGCCACTGCTGTTTGTTTGGCCACCTAACTTACGAGCATAAGCTAGCAGCTACCAGCGAGCCGAAACTGCTCTGCGCAGCCCTGCTTCACTGTTGTTTGTCTGGCCGCGGCCTAAAGCCCCGTACAGACCTTGTGTTCCCATAGTGCCTGTGATCGTCGCAGTGGCGTTGCAAAACAACCGCTCTTGACCAGACTGGCTTGACTGACTGCATTAGCAGTCAGTTATCAGTTATCATTATCAGCAGTCTAAAAAATTATTTAAATCCTTAATTGCTATTCATACATGGTTATCGAAGTACATGAGAAGAGAAAGATGTTTAATAACGACGATGCGCTGTGCGAAGCCACGGAGACTATAGCCGCGGAGAGATCGCGGAGCGCTACAACCGTCCTCAATGCCTTCCGAAATCACACTGACGGTGCCTGACCGTGGAGGGAGTAACCCGGAGTATATATGGCAGGGTTTCCACGCGAGGCGACTCTAATTACCCTAGCTGAAGGGTGTTGATTACCCCAGATTACCCTAAAACAGCAAATCCTGACCTATGATCTATTAATTAACTAAAAGGTAAATGGACTGGTGTCCAGAGCTCTGTCAGTATGAATAAGCCCTGTGTTACATACTGCATGAGCGTCAGGAGGGAAATCCAGTCGAACGACGTTAGAATGCTGGTTTGATATCCAGACGATATCACGTACAAGATGTTTGCCAAAAATCTGTCGAATTAATTTTGATGCCTGCTGTTTTACAAGGCGCCCTTTTTTCTTTGACTCTTTGCCTGGGAACATTGTTTTCATCAAATTAAAAGAGGCTCACACAATGAGATAGGTGGTGCTTAGCTGAAAATGCACAAACTTGCAGTTCCACTATACGAACACGATTTTCGAGAGGATCATTGGATAGCACTTAGCGGCAATTGATGTTTTTTTTGCCACCATGGATCGTTGTTTGTGTCGCTGAGAGCATGTGACGCCTGATCTTCGATTTCCCACAAGTAATATAGGTTCGACAAACCTCACAATATGCCACATCATTTTGCTCTGTTGATTTTGAGAACTTGGCTAACCATCCCTCAAACCCAGGTTCCGATGTCAACGAATCTTTAAATTTCTGCTGGAGGTTTCTAGCTTTCAAGTGGAGCTTTCCTTTTTTTTGTGGTGGTGTCGTTGGCTCTTCCTCACTCGGTGCGCGATCATCTGCCATGCTGCAAGAAATGCAATAATATGTGTACCTATCACTAGTACAATTATTTATTTTTTATTCAATTTTCCATTCATTCACGCACTTCAGCGATTCTTTCCAAACGCTCAATCTAACCTAACACTGTACGTGCAGGTAAACAGGAAACACTTGTGAGCTTGGCGCGGAGTTTATTTAGCTAGATGTTGACAGAAGGCGAGATGTTGAGGGATTGAGCAACTGGCTTCGACATTAGCAGCCTTTATATAAGTGACGTACAGATACAGAACGACGCGGAATACAGACATGTGCAGAGATGGCCGCACATATGTCCCCCCCCCGACAGTTGTTAGGATACCACAAAAAATAAAACGGTTACCCGAAATTCAATATTCGCAAAATGGAAGCAATCAATGAAAGAACAAAAGAAAAGAATTATAGCAATCAAGTCATGAATTGACAATAATGTATTTTACTATAATTCTCAATTCTAAACGCAAAAGAACTATTATGACATCGCTCGTAACCGTTGTACGTTAATTTACGTTAACTGTGACAACATCCATAATCATAAAAAAAATTATACTAATCAAATGATAAATCGCACCAGCCAAGCATTATTGTAGGTTTACGCAAAAGAAATAAGCATTAACAAGGTAGCTTCCAGCGAATACTATACGCATACCAGGTTTAACTGAAACACTAAAAATACTAAGGTTAATACTTTTAACTTGAAACAACGCCACGCTAATACGGCAAGTAAGAACGGTTACAATAACCAAAAAGATATAGAATAACGCAAGCACTTAGATTATAGGTAAACCGCCTCAAAAGTTAAACACCAGGGAACATTTCGTAACTTCAACGGATACAGCAAAACATGTTAAAGGAAGGAACCGTTAGGAAGGAACCGTTAATACTTTTACCCCGCGCCTCTAAAAGATCATGGCCTAACATTTCCGTAATAAATCAAAACCCGTTACCGCAATCACCCAACAAAAGATTAAAAACTATCTTTAATACGTCCTCAGGGGAGAAAAAAAAAATTTTTTACGTTACGGAAAGAACAACCAATTTAATTTACTTAGATACTTAATTTCAAGAAAAAAAACATACCTTAAACCAAAACGGTCTCTATTAGTACTTTCAGATATAATGTTTAAATTCGTTCCTTGGTAAAAAACCATATCACCAATTTACCACAACCATCCAAAACGAAATTGCAGGTAAAAATTCAAGTTCACACACTCCTAACAAAAATTAAAAAAACAAAACCTTAATAATTAGAAAGCATACAAGCAAAGCGAATGGAACAAGCAAAAGCAAAGCAACACACTTACCGTGCATCAATTAATTACCGCACGCTGTCACCTCGTTGAATGATGAAAGGATTTAAAACGCCATCTTATCCATAAAACGTCAATTCAACTAACCATTTCCCTAATTACGCATTAAATATCGGAAAATTAAGTTACTACAACAATTTTTGATTTATACAAATCAAAACATGTAAAACATATTTCCAAACTTCGCAAGAAATTTTCGCAAAAAAAGACTAGGATTAATACCATCACACAAAAAATATGTAACGAAATCTAATCACATCATTAAAATTAGCAAAATTTTTTTTTTAAAAAAAGTCTTTACAATAAAAATAATACTCAATTTGGTTAATAAAATCTTGAAACTTAAACATCAAAAAACGCGTTAATACGAAAGAAAAATATGAAAGAAACACAGCAACCTTAGAATAAACACTGAACGCTTTTATCATGCGTTCCGCATTATTATTCTTCAACACAGCGCGCCAGATTTCAACAACTTATATCTTACACTTCGAATAAAAAATTTTCCTACACTTTTCAATATTTGCTAATACTTTTCCATCTATTTTTCAATTTTAATTTCCACTAAATTATCCAATTAAATCATCACCACGTTGGCAGGTTCATGACTACAGTTCTTTAATACTGATCTCGCCGGTTTAGAAGAATAACCGTGCGACCACGAAGACTATGAAACGTCATGCTGAGTCCTACTGTAGTAAGCAGAACTAACGTGAAGATCAACCCGATCTCCACGTGACGTTGCTCCGAGTCAATCTCCATTGCCTGGCAGACGACCAACACATTGTCATATTTGACAAAGTCGCCGCCACCAGCTCGCCACCCTCGACTGCGACCGCCTCGGCCATTTACGATTCGTCCAGCGCATTTGCTGCAAAGAACAAATACAGAAAGATTTAGCATGGCCACCATAAAAATGAATTAACTACAACATACAATTTGGTATCAAATCTCGGTTGCATGACAACTGTCCTTGACAACCACGATAGCCTTGCCTAAAGCAAATCACCGCTCATCGTATGTGACCGGTGACAAGACACCCTTCTCACGAATGCAATCTAAATTTGCTGATCGCCGGACATTCCGACGGCACAAAAATAGCACTCCGGTACACGTCCGCAGTGTTAAAACAACCCATCTCGCAAGGTGAACAGCAACCTCAGCGATTTGCAATTCGACGTTGTCACATCCGTTCATGATTAAAACTGTCAATTTAGCAAAACGGATGTCTGAGTGAATTCAATTAAAAATTTAATGAAACGTCTTAGCGACAGCTAGACGAGAAAATTCCTCAGGGTAAATACCTAACATAACCTCCTTACTCGGCATAAAGCAACATTAAAATTAATATAAAAAATACAACGCATTGATTAGTGAGATTAATATGAACGCAAAGCATATTGCACAGAGCAAAAATGCGTCTAAAATTACGATTATATTTCTTAACATTATTTATACACAACGGTAAAACAACGGTAAAAGGTTAAAAAATGGTAAAAGGGTAATATTACTCGTCGATTAGTTAGCACGTCACATAGTCCAATGAATTCGTCTTTTTAACTCACAGATTTTACCTTTTTGAGCGGTAAAACATGATTAAGGTTACTTCTAACGATTTTAGATCCAATTTTAATATCAGCGTAATTACGTTTAACCTTTTGGACGACCGCAGGCCCAATCCAAGTTAATTCCAATTTATGGGTCTTGTTATGATTCCTTAATAGGACTCTGTCACCAACTTGAATATCCTTATTGCGCCGCTTAAGGTTTCTATAAAGATTTCGCTCTGTTGTGTTGTTAATAATTAAATTTCGTATATTTTCTACTGTTCGAACGGCTTCTCTAGCTCTAATATTCACTAAATCTATTTCTTCATCAAAACTGTAAATGACTGAATCGAAACTGTCAGACTGATAGTAAGCACACGTATCGCGATTGAACATAATATAGCTTGGTGTTTCGCCAATGGTAGAGTTTAAAGAATTATTCAAGGCATTTTCTACTACTTCCAATAATTGGTCCCACTCTACATTAACAAGTGTATGAATGTAAAGTTTCAGCAGATTCGTAATTTTTTTATTGTTGCGCTCCACAATTGCATTAGAATGTGGGCTGTAAGCCAAAACTTCTCTTTTTGAAATGGCATGTAACTTTGCAAATTGTTTGAGAGCCACTGATTTAAACTCCCAAGCGTTATCCGAAATGAGCGTCTTAGGGTAACCTAGTAATGAGAAACAGTTGCTTAAGCAAGAAATCACTGTTTCTGTATTTCGATTCGAAATTGCATACAAACGACAAAACCTCGAGAAAAGGTCAATCACCACTAGAATATATTTATTTCCATTATCAGTTACTTTAAGTGGGCCAAGCAGATCAATTGATACAACTTCGAAAGGTTCTGTGGCTATTGGAGCTGTTAAAATTTTAATTGGGACTGATGGTCTCGCTTTAATGATCTTGCAAACTTCGCAATCGCTAACAAATTTTCGCACAAAAGTTTTCTCTAATTGATTCCAATATTTTAACTTAAATTTAAACAAGGTATGCTTGTAATCGACATGATATAAACTGTGGATCGCTAGGATAGCTTTACTCATTAATGAATTAGGAACGACTGCAGTCAAAAGTGTACTCGGTCGATTATCGATTTCTCTACGTCGATAAAGAATATCATTCAGAATTAAAAATTTTTGCAAATCTGGGATAGTCGAAATACTGTCATGTAGTAAAGCATTCTTAATTTCTATGCAAAATGCGTCGTTGTTTTGTTCGTCGATAAACTCCTTAATCGTCCAAGATATCTCAGACTCTGTCGGTACATAATTTATCAGCGCCGGACGCGCGTCTCTGTCTGCTGCATTGTCAGCATTGTCTCGAGTCGGAGGCAGGTCAACTACCTCGCTTCCTGTCATGTGTTTGCGCCGTGCTCGAGTCTCCACCACACAAACTTCTGATTCAAATGCGACTTCCAAATCACTACAAGAATTTAGGTCCTTAAGGTTTAACTTCTCGTTATTAACAGGCAATCTGCTTAAATAGTCTGCGACAACGTTTTCTCTACCAGGTAGATATTTTACAACTGGGTCAAAGGAATGTACATTTAGGCACCATCTCGACATGTTCGTGTCGTCAGGGAGTTTTTTATTAAAAAGGGGCGCCAAAGGTTTGTGGTCTGAGTATACCCGGACAGGGTAACCCGTTATTAAATACTTAAAGTGTTTTAGAGCTGAATGAATTGCGAAGAACTCTTTTTTGGTAGTAGCGTATCTTCGCTGGCTCGAATTTAAATTTTTACTAAAATAAGCTATAGGTCTTAGAATTTTGTCGCTTGAATCATCCGCTTGCATTATAACAGCCCCAATTCCGGTATTGGAAGCGTCCGTAAAAACATGAAAGTCCTTGGTATAGTCAGGATGTCTTAGAACTGTGTCAGAAGTTAGTGACAACTTCAGAAAATCAAAACTTCTCTGACACTCGTCGGTCCAAGTATAACCTACATTTTTCCGCAAAAGGTTGTACAAGGGGTAAGCTACTTCTGCAAAGTTGGGTAAAAAATTTCGGAAATAATTCGCCAACCCTAAAAACTGTTGCAGTTCCTTCACATTGGTCGGCGCTCGGCAATTTTGTAACTTCTCTGAATGTTTACACTTAATACCGTCAGCGGCAATGGTATGGCCCAAATATTCGAGCTCTTTTTTAAAGAAATGGCATTTCTCAAGCTTTAAGGATAATTTACCGGATCGCAGCATCTTAAGCACAATCTCTATATCAATCAAGTGCTGATCCTTATTTTTTGAAAACACCAATATATCATCTAGGAATACGAAAGCTAGTTTACCCAGAATGGGTGCAAGAGCAGACGTCATGACTCTTTGAAATATTCCAGGGGACGTAGAAAGTCCGAATGGTACACGACAGAATTGATATTTACGGTAATTAACGCTAAATGCCGTGTATTTCCTGCTCTCTTTTTCTAACTCTATTTGATGAAATGCCGAGCGAAGATCAATGTTAGAAAACCACGTGTTACCACCTAACGTCGATAAGATGTCGTCAATGCGGGGAATTGGGTAAGAATGTTTAATCAAAACCTTATTCAATTCACGGAAATCTATCACAGGACGCAAATCTCCTGACTTCTTTTTAACTACAATGACAGGGAAATTGAACTCAGAAGATGACTCCTCTATTATTCCCTGATCAAGCATATCGTTAGTTATTCTCATAACCTCTTCTTGGTACTTATGAGGTATTCTGTAGGGAGCTAAATTTAATACAGGCGCATCAGTTTTCAACTGAATATGATGCTTCAAGATATTCGTTACACCTATTTTTTCGCCTTCCAAAGTTACTACATCCCGGTACTTATTTAACAATTTAACTAAAGGAAATTGTACGTCATCTTCCTTACATGAAATATCATTTACCGTCAACTCACGTCTTAACTCCTTTTCTCCACTTATTAAACCTGCATCTACTTCTGCATAGTTTTCCAACTCCTTATCATTAACAAGAATTTCACCTCTGCCACGAGTATCAGCATCCCACACAAGTTTACTATCGACTATGGCATTCCTTCCACCACATGTCGATTTAACTTTCGCCGTATCTGACCCCGCAACAAAATTTACTTCAACTTCACACGCATCTCTGAGCGCTGTGTCAACACTTGTTAAATACATTTCGCTCTCAATATCATCAGATTTTATCAATTCCACGTGGCATAGCATCGTGTTCTCAGAGAAGTACAACGTCTCCTCGTTAGCATTTAGAATCATGACTGGTACCACACCGTCTTCATTTACTTGCACAATTGAGTCAGCTATTAAAGCACCATTACCGAGACATCTTTTTATAATCATGTATTCTCCTGGCACTGGTTTCTTAAGGAAGCCATAAATGACATTAAGTGAATTCCCAGGCACTTCAGCCTGATTGCAATGAACGATTAATTGCTTCGTACTCAATGTCTGTGCCTGAGCTACCGCAGCTCTCATTGTCTCGCAGTCAGCATTTTTTCTCCTGCAGTCAGCATTGTTTCTGCCGCAGTCATCATTTTTCCTGCTGCAATCATCAATTTTTAATTGCCTCCTGTTGCTCTTCCTCGCAACAGCAATCTCCGACAACAGACAGTCGCTGTTAACTATCTTTCTCATTACTACTTCTCTACTTAACAATGGTTCCATATTTAAATCTTGAAAAGGAATTGCGACATTATTCCAAAGAAGTTCCTTCTCTCTGAAGTTTATTACGGCGTCTTTTAAGACGTCACGACCTAGAATTAAATCATAATTAAATTTGGCTTCACGGACAATGAGTGCACTTGTTTTAATTACTTTACTTGTGCCGGGAATTTTAATAGCTAACTCCACTTCACCAGTGACGTCACTTTTTCCGTTCACGCCTTTCACTCTCAATTTACTCGGTTTTACTTCCTCACTTAGATTTTTAACCTGTCTGAAACTCAGAAGACACTTTTCTGAGCCGCTATCGAGCAAAGCGCTTAAATACTGGTCATTATTTTTGAGAATGATGGTCGGTTTGTTGGAATCCTTGAATGATATTAAACCAGCATCGTTTTTGTTAACATTCTTTACAACGGACACAGAAAAATATGATTCCACCGTTTTGCCTTGACCATGGTCATTTTCAAGCTCTTCTTCTTGTAATAAACTATATCTATTTTTACAGTTAAACACAGGGTCAACATACGATTTGGTTATTTCGGTGGTATCTGGGATTGCCACGGTCTCCAGTTTAACGAGTTTGGTACCGCTAATTAACTCGGGCTCAATCTGTTTCAAATCCCCCTTGCTACCTTCATCTAGTTTAAAAAATCGCTTGACGTGCTCTCCGCCCAATGAACTTCACTCTGCCCACGGTTTGTGCTCCCTCTACCGCGTAAATACGCGTCATAACTTCTAATCTCCGAACCTGACGCTCTACAATTTTTTACAACGTGCGTTCCGCCTAATAAAATAAAAAATTAACTAACGTGCCCAAAATGTCACTGACAGACTTAATAGCGTCAATACTACCTAAAAAATTAATTCATCAAATACCACACTCAAATTATTATTGCTGTTCTTGCTGCTTATTCGACACCAAAATTTCTAAAAATTCATTTAAAAATCAGTATCGTACTCCACAACGATAATACACACGAAATGCAATCCTAAATGCAATGCAATACCATGTAATGCAATGAAATATACACAAAAACTACACACGTAAAATTATCAGCAATAGTAACCAATACTTCATCACTAGCATACGCTATGAAAAGCAAGAATTAGCGTCACGAATCCTGCAAATTAAAATTTTAGCAACACAATAAGACTTGTGCTTAGCAACAATAAGATCGCGCGGTGCGCACGTGACAGCTTCTGCTCACGTGATAGCTCAGAAAGAAAAAATATATCGCTGCTTCACAGCGAGAACGTGAATTTAATCTCCAATTAAGGCTTCAATAGTTAAAACCAAGGTGTTCATGACACTTTCACTAACATTACTACTCAATTACTGTAAAATTTGAAACTTACAATGGTAATGTGTCGCTCAAAATGGGGTAAACTGCTAATCCGTCTTGACAGGCACAGATGTGTCGTCTACAATGCACAAAGATATACTGATGCCTATTGAGTTCTGACTGCAGAGCTACTCGGGAAGGGGTACGGCAAAAAGACTTCCGCAGCAATAATTGCGACAAAAAAAACATGCTCTGCTCAGAGAACGAGACCGCTTGCATCTAGTTACAGAAAATGCTTTTTCCTAAAGACTTATCTGAGAACAAGGAAGACAACAGCAGCTCACGTCGTCGTGGCAGGCAAGATGGGTGGGGGAAACAGTCAATGCAGGTACAGCAATGATGTCGGCTGCAAGCTGATACTTGTTTTTACACGCTGATACAGTGCACCACGCTAAGAGTTACACTATGAAAGTACGTGTCACTTCACTCGTACAGTTATTGGTGTAAATCACACTGCTACTGTTTTTGATGCAAATGACACTTATTGAAGCAATTCACACTGCTACTGTTATTTATGCAACTCGTAGGAATTTATCTCAACACAATAAAAGTGTTTTTAGCACTTGCATCTGTAGAATTCACTTCTTCACTCAATGGTTGACGCTGGGAATGATGAGATCTTGATTTCAATAACTAATTCGACGTCCACGCCAGCTTCATATATCAAAATTCTTGTGCGCAACGGTGAAATATCTTGCAGAGAAATACGAATATCGTTGATAACTTCTTGTAGCAAAATTCTTGGCATGCCGATTCCGCGCAGCATTACCTTACACACAACCGTTGTCTCTTGAGGTTGCCAAAGTTGGTTGTTTCTTCCGGGGCACATCGATATTTTTATACTTGTCGAAATCTTCAGTAGTTGGATACTTGACATCCACTGATGTACGATGATGCTAATGATGATGGACTACGTGGGTTGAGTTCACCACATGCTGTGCCACCAAATGTACGTGCAGGTAAACAGGAAACACTTGTGAGCTTGGCGCGGAGTTTATTTAGCTAGATGTTGACAGAAGGCGAGATGTTGAGGGATTGAGCAACTGGCTTCGACATTAGCAGCCTTTATATAAGTGACGTACAGATACAGAACGACGCGGAATACAGACATGTGCAGAGATGGCCGCACAACACTTTGATCCACTCTGCGGCGACTTTCTGGCTTCCCTCACACATGACCTTCGTCATATCATTTCATTACGGATTTTATCCAACCTTGTTACACCATATATGCTTCTCAGACTCGTTGCAAACACAGTCACTTATCAACTCATAAAGTTGATCGTAAAGTTATCAAATTTCTTCATTTCTTGAAGGGCGGGTGAGGAAATTCAGAGGTTTTTGGAAAAAACTCCCTTGCCTTTATTAATATGCATAAACTTTGCTCAATACTCAGTTGTAGAACCCCTAGTGTATCAATTTTGGTTGACGGAATTCTAGGCATGATCGCAGCTATATCGAATTCTACGTCTGTGCTACTGCGCCTGAGATAGACAGTGAGAATACAAACATATATTGCAAGTTTCAAGTCGATAACTGCACTCTTTTGTTTATATGAATTTTTGTTACTAATTTTATATCTTCTTCTATTCGCGTTTAGCACTTTTTGTAACTCGAAGTGTCAAAAAACTCTGTCTAATTTTTTTTTGTTTGCATCGCTACAATAACATGCTTCTTTGGCGTACAACATGGCTAAAAATAGGACGCCTTCCATCTAATTAGCTGACAAAAAACCGGCGCTGTGAGGTAACGCTGCTGTTAATTCAATGACTATCACAAGAATGAACCTATTAATTATTTCTACGATGAAGTATATTAGCTGTGGAATTTAAAAAAACAACAAACATACCTGTCAATATTCTGTTGAAGCTTATAACCACTAGCGCAATCAGAACAGGACAGTGACTTTAGTCGACTGGCTGTTGCTGATACCGATCGAGATTTAATTGGCAAAATGCAACTCGGAATCATTTGTCAAAACGAAGTGGACAAGAGATATTATGGCTTCGTATCTTGACGCCGTCTTTCGTGAGCGATACCTGATGACATTCAAATATGCGACACTAACCACATCAGCAGTGCAGTTTTGTGAACACGAAATTCTGACCCGTTTCATTACATTTCGTTCAAGTGGTAACCAGTAGGGTGCTTGCATGTTGACTTTCAATTTTTTATTTTTCGTAGATTAGGTGGTCACTTCCTTCACGGAGCTCTGATTACCCTAGATGTGCCCATATTTTTCATTACCCTAAACATTACCCTAGGGTACCCCTGATTACCCTAAACTAGGGTAATTACCCTGCTCGTGGAAACACTGATATATGGAGGGAGCATAGCCGTCTGTGAAGAGAACCAGTTTTTGAGATTTCTCCCATGTTTGTGGTAACCAATAGCCGTCTCGCAAGTGTGACGTCAGCACGGAAGCCAGTTACCTACTAACTACGTTAGGGTGCGCACATGCTCGCTGATTGCTCTTCCAGCTGTTGAGTTTATCGTAATCATTAATTTGGGATTCTAAGACTCCGAAAGATAATAAATTGTGTTTCCTCACTCGAGGACACTTAATAATATCAAAATTACTAGCAAAGATACATTAAGAGTTAAAAACTGTAAAGATTACAGGCCCTTGAATATAACAAATTAGAGAGCGACTTGCACGCGCACCTCATCCTTCGATTTGTGGAGCGGTACTAATCTTGCTTTGGCAAATGAACGAGTTGTAGAGGAGGCGAGGAGGAGCCAAATTCAGCCAAGCGTCTGTGGTTGGCTCACGTGTGGGGTCTTGCCAATGCCCCAGTCTCCCAACTTTTGCAGCTAATTTGAACCCGATTGGAATCGGCTATGCTCCCTCCATATATCCTAGCTCCATGACACTGACTGGCCACGCATAGTCAGGGCTGCCACTGAGGTTTTTCTCTTTCCCCCAGATTTGCGGTAGAAATTCCCCCATTTTCGTCAAAAATCCCCCAAAATTAAGGAAAAAACGTATCATGGTATATATTAAATAAAAACTGACATTACTTAATGCATATTAAATCCAAATGTAATTTCGTCCTTTTCATTGACAGCTTGTGAGCTATCTTGCTGTAGGTGTAAATTGTTTTACCCGCAGGTAAGAAATTATACACACTTGAGGAAAGGTCGTGTTGGTAAAAGTTTTCTACATGAGTAAGCTCACTTATGGTAATTCCACTGGATTTCTTGGATGGCTCTCCTACGATATCAGTGTTGGTACTTGCAACATTTATGTTTCTGTTATATTGCACTGAACATTGTTTTTTTTTTTAATTTTACAAAGAAATATTGCAGCACTTACATTACCTACAGTTGGGATTACGATTTCATTTCAGACGAGTTTTAATTCGGTGGCACAGAGCCAATAATTTCTAAATGACTGCGTACAGAACTTTCGTTTCGTAGAACATGATTCGGTTCAGAAAGCGATTGGAAAAAATAATCAGCATTCTAAAGCAAGAAAAATAATTATAAAATAATGAAATCATTATATAAATAGCCTTAATCACTAAAATGAACCTATTTGTCATCTTTGTAAAGTTTTGCTCGTTAAAACCTTAAGTTAATTTTCAAAGTTGAAGAACTAATTGCTGAAAAACATGTAACAGAGTTAGTCTCTGTAACGCATATAAGTTATGAAAAGACATAAAAATAAAATGTTAATATTGAAAGTTATTGATTGAAACCTAGGCGTGCCGCACATTTTTAACATCTCTTAATTTCGAACCACACAAGTATTCAATCTACAAGAACTCCAGCTTCCGCCTATTTTGCAGAAGAAAATACAATAAAAATATCTGAATTTCCAAATTAACATATAGGAATAATTACCACATAATTTAAGTTAATGGAAAGAATGTCGATCAAAACGTATTCGCTCAGAGGAAGGAAGCTAGCAACCGTCAAGGTCACTTTTTGCCTTTTTATTCCTTTTATAGAGCCAACTCTCGAGACTAAGCTCTGTGAGCTGTGAGAATTAGAGTAATGTTACTGTTCATTGTTCCGATGTGAATCTCGTTGCTAGTCTAATGAGTTCGATCCTCGTTCAAACTTCGTTATATCGCCTTTTATTCATAGTTAAAAGGGGGTATTTCCTGTTCTGCATCATAATTTCTTCATCCAAATGAGCATACGTCCACTTGTAATTCAAAATTATCCATGCTATACATTTTTTGCATAGGAAATAATTTCTGGCCGAATTCCCCCAAATTTTATGGTTTTTGCGAAAGTTTCCCCCATTCCCCTAGACTACGAGTGTTTCCCCCAGATCTAGGGGAAATCCCCCATCAGTGGCAGCCCTGCATACGACCATGGCTGCCACTGAGGTTTTTCTCTTTCCCCCAGATTTGCTGTAGAAATTCCCCCATATTCGGCAAAAATCCCCCAAAATTGAAAAAAAACACGGAATATGGTATATATTAAATAGAAACTGTTATCACTCAATGTATAATAAATCCAAATGTGATGGCGTCCTTTTCATTGACAGCTTGTTAGCTATTTTACTGCATGAGTGAATTGTTTTACCCGCAGGTAATAAATTATATACACTTGAGGAAAGGTCGTGTTGGTCAAAATTTTCTACAAGAGTAAGCTCACTTATGGTGATTCCACTGGATTTCATGGACGGCTCTATTACGATATCAGCGTTGATACTTGCAACATTTGGTTTTTCTTATGTTGCACTGAGCATAGTTTTGTTTTAATTTTTCAAAATAATATAGCTGTACTTTCAATATCTACAGTTTGGATTTCTATTTCATTTCAGACGATTTTTTTCAATTCAGGTGCACCGAGCCGATTACTACTAAATGACTGCGTACAGAACTTTTGTTTCTTAGAAGATGATTCGGTTCGGTACGCCATTGGGAAAAAATAATCAGCATTCTACAACAAAGTAATAACTGTAAAATAATGAAATCCTTATATAAATGGCATTAATAATTCAAATGAACCTATTTGTCATCTGTGTAAAGTTTTGCTGAAGAGCATTGTTACTAATTGCTGAAGAGCATGTAACAGCTTGAGTTAGCCTCTTTAACGCATGTAAGTTATGGCAAGACAGACAAATAAAAACATTAATATTGAAAGTTACTGGTTGAAAACTAGGCCTGCTGCACATTTTTAATATCTGTTAATTTTGAAGCACACAAGTATTTCATCTTTAAGAACTTCTGCGTTCCGCCTCCTTTGCCGAAGAAAATACGATAAAAATATCTGAATTAAATGTCATGGAGCCTTTTCTTGATGTCACTCTTTAATTTCTTTTTCGTATAAATGACTCTCTTTTTGTCGGTCGTGATCTATTAATCACTTTCTTTTATTTTAATTAGTAGACGTTGATGCTCAACTGAAGATATACTGGGACTTTTCAATGTCCACAAGTTCAATTAATGAGTGAGCGGCAAGTCAATTGAACGGCAAATTGGCAATAATTGGTAGCGCGGAGTAAATAGTAAGTTGAATGTATTGGTAGCGTGGAGTGTCTCCACAGATCATGACAGTTCATCTCCCTAACTAGCAGGTAATTATACGCGATGACGCATCGACATTTATTACTTATTCTCGTTACATGAAATTGGCGTTCTTGAATACAAATAGACCTAACGCACTAAGTTACATTCAATACTCATTTTAGCTATATGCTGAAGGCAATAACACAATAAGTGCTGAGGGCAAATACATAACATGCGCTGAAGGCATAACGTTTACAAGTGAATGCTTAAGGCACGACGAAACCTAGGCACAGAGGAATCGACACGGGGATGCTCATGGAAAAGTATACAATACCGAATGAGACTCATCTTAGTTTCGGATTCCGTCATGGTGTCGCTTTATATAACGCGGGCAGCCATTTACGTTATTACAATACTTCGGAAAGACACTTGATTTACTTTGACACTAAGTAAATATAATGACGTCAGATGAACAGAAGACCCCTAAGGGTTGCCCGAGGGCGAGGAAAGAAATCTTATGTGCGTGCTCTTTCTCTGGCTGCCGCGCTCTAACTAACTCCCCCACGCTTGGTAGCTGTGCGGTAGTGCGCTTCTCGGTAAGGTTGACTTTGCATGAGAACATAAGCCTTTACGATGAATTGACTCATAATTGAGCGTTATAAACAACTCTATCGTCTTTAGTTACTTCGTGCGATGAAATATCAAGTTATGATAATGGCATTAATGATCTAAGAAAAGTTAGGTATAAAACAATACGGACATTATACAGAGAAGATCTTCTAGTAGCGATGTCTTGAAATCCCTCTTCGGTCGGTTGACGTCCTTGTTTCTTCCGCGACCTCGGAGTCGACACAGAGTAGAAGTAGAGGGGAAGGAAAGAATAACTTATTGAGCGCGACTTGCAGAATCCGATAACCGTTCTCGTGGCACATGGCGTCTCTCTCTGGCTGCTTTGAATCTATTCGAACAGTGGAGCGTCCTCCTTCGAACGAAAATTTTTTTTTTGTATGCGTTGTGAATAGAATCACAACACGTGCCCCGTCGTCATTCAAAGATTCGATCTCCTGATCGACGATTGCTCCATACAGTCCTCACGTGCGGGACTTACGCTGACGAAACGGATCAGTTCTTTTTTTATAATCTCCACATAGTCCATTTGAGGCAATCTGAAGGCGGCGATAAACTGGGTTTGTTCATGTGTCGAACGCTGAATCGAAGTCCTCAAACAAGGCTACGTCTTCCGTGCGTTTTAGGCAAACGATGGTTTCCGCAAGACGAAGCGACGGCTTCCCCAGCTCGCAGAGTACCTCTAGAAGATACTCAATGGAATAAAGATTCCATTAAATGACGCGGAACATGTAGAGCTCCGGTTGCCTCGATTGCGCTCAATTTGCATCCGTATAGGAAAGAATAATCTTCGTGACCTCTGTTTCCAGGAACATCTTCGAACCGTGCTTCGTCATACACGATCTCTTTTTAGGACGGGACATGACTTTTGAGTCCTGAAGACTTCTTTTTAAACAGCCATGAAGTTACGCCGATGTCACAAGAAGATCATCAAAATCTTTGTAGTTGTAGTTCATTTCGTTGTTCATGATGCGCTGGTATATCCCGGAGCTTCGTCGTAGTCGAGTTTCCCTCTTCTTCTTGCCGATGTTATCTCCACTCAGGTTCCGCGATTCGAAATATCCTCCCAGAAAATTTCAAAGTAGTTGACCCAGTCAACTGGCGGACGGTTTTCTTTCGTCGTTTTCCTCGAGGTCGTGCGTCTAGCTCAGACTGTTCTTGTTGGTGAAGTGTCGCTGAAGTATTGCCGAGCAGCGTCTGAGCGGACCATTTTCTACGACGTTTTCTCCGCGCTCGTGCGTTGAGCTCGTCGGAGTGTTGTTGTTGTTGTTGCCGCCAATGCCCCGTTGTTGCGTCGCCGCTGCCACGTCCACGTCCGAGCCATGTCGACACTTAGCGCGGACCACATGAACGCGATACCTGTCGCGAGTGTGGCGGCTCAGGCATCGAGGTAGAAAGTGGGCTGGTTGGTGAGGGGGCTGGTATTGAAGACGCACCAGTCCACTCCGTCCGCTCGCAGAGTCCACGGCATCAGCTGAAATTACCGTTACTGTTATTTATCGTTCTTGTGAATTTTATTCATTCCCAGACAAGTTCTCATTCATTCCATACGATTCCCGCACCTCGACCCGTTCTATTCTCAGTGCTTACAATAGGACATAATACACTTACACTACGTTCCAGTTTCGAAGTGACATTATAATCTAGTACGACGTGAAGCAAAATTTTTAAATAGCGCATTCACGTTGAGCACGTCAAATGACAAAGAACTCCTGCGATTAGATTAATATCAAGGGTGTCTTTATAATGATCGGATTTTAAATTTCGTTATAAAGTCCATTATTCTGATGATGGGTAAACTCAAATTTTTAAATGAATGAAATTAATACACGCTCATGCTATTATTTATCACACGTTTACAATATTACACCGAATTCAAATCATTAAAAGTCTATCCTAAGTTCAAATTTATCGAATCTTTCAGCGTAATAGAACTGCTATGTAAAGTAGCGATCGAAAGACGGCGAGTATCCAAGTCTAGTATCGAGCTCGCGAGGTAAAGCATGTTCGTACGACAGTTAGGCCTTTTCTTTTTGAACAAAGGCGAAGGAGGGAGCAAGCCGAGGGTCTGAGGGTTGGAATTAGAAGGGGGGTGAATGTGGGGTTCTTTGAAACAACGTGAACGACGAGTGGGCTCTAGCTTGAGCGCACCCTTTCACGTCGCGACTTTCCTTCACGCAGCCTTGCCCAACATACATTCCGTCACCACAAAACATCCAGGCAAACTTTCATTACAATCACATGGTTAAGACAATACCTAGAAATGAAAATTAGACACGAACATCATGATGGAAAGAAATGGTTCTTTGCATGATCACTTCTTGCATATACAAGGTACATGAGAGCGTGAAGTTGCACGTCGGGGTAAAATGTTAGTAACGCGAAAACGTTATTCTAATTGAATGAAATTCACTTCTGGATGAATCTCTTTTTTTTTAGAGTGGAACGCAATTGAATTTCAAAGATAACTCGATGGATTTAAATTTAAATCATTCATTAAGTCAGACGTAAGGAAAATTTTTCAAATTACCTTATATATTTCGTTAGAGTTGATTACGTGGCAGAATGATAAATGATACACTATCACATCTATAATATCAACGAAATACTAAACATTTGTCAATGTTAAGTTCAAATTTTATCCTTTGAGTTTCTCAATGCGATTCAATATAATTGTCGAAAAGAAAAGCTGTCGAACAAGGTGGAATCCCTGATAAAGCGAGAGAGAGGGGGGGTGAGGTAGAGTGAGCTGAAGCGAGAGTGTCTGCACTGGCCGCCATAGAGGAGGGCGGTGTCGGGGTTCGTCTCAAAACAAAGCCGAGCTCAGGCCCCTAAAACCACAAGCACAGCCAGCCTACCTCGCGCATTCCTTTCCATCTCAATACGTACACTTCAAGCGAATTTTCATGACGATAATATGAGTAAAATTAGTGCATTAAACTGTAATTTGTATGCGGACATCCGAGTGAAATGAGTCGCCATAGACTTAGCATTATAGGATCCACGATAATTTGTGAATATGAATTTTTAATCATGTAAATAATTTCTGATTAAATGAAGTTTACTTCTAAAATGAATTTTCTTTTGTGTATAAATGTGGTCGAATTTTTAAGGAGATGATTTACTGAACGTTATTTATAAGCCGAATTTAAAGGAATGTCTCAAATTATTATATATTTTATAAGAATAATTTCGCGACACGAAGATTCAGAGTTTAAATGAATAGCACGATGACGTTCGTCTAGAGTCATGAAAGAGAGTTACATGGTAAATTGGGGAAATTTATACGGTATATCAAAATTTTACATAAATCATTGGAGTGCAGTTATTCCGCATCGTAATTAATTGAATGATTCACGTTGTCAAATTGGCCTTTAGTAATTGAATGCTCTTGGATCAGAAGGTTAATTCATATTATCATATTCCTCACAATCAAACGATTTGACATATTAAGAGAATTGATACGTCACACCTACTAATGGATGTTACATGAAATAATATTTAATTAGTCATTAAAATAAAGTTCACACGTAAATGGTAAATTATGAAATGCACAGTAAATCACGTAAATGGTAAATTATGAAATGCACAGTAAATGGTTGCACGAAAATGCAATAGAGATCAAAATGAACACATAGCGATAATAGGTTCACAGAAATGGATTAGAATTTTAGCAACACATACATGAAATATTAGATTATACAAACATCCTAACGTGGAGATGAATTTATCAAGATCTGCTGGAGGTTCATTTAATTTATTTTTGTTTTTGAAGGCGCGAGCGTTTCGGAGGAAGAGGGCAAGGGAATTTTAACTCTTATTCAGAAAATAGGAATCAAAATCCACTACCGCTGCTCACCAAATGTCATGGAGCCTTTTCTTGATGTCACTCTTTAATTTCTTTTTCGTATAAATGACTCTCTTTTTGTCGGTCGTGATCTATTAATCACTTTCTTTTATTTTAATTAGTAGACGTTGATGCTCAACTGAAGATATACTGGGACTTTTCAATGTCCACAAGTTCAATTAATGAGTGAGCGGCAAGTCAATTGAACGGCAAATTGGCAATAATTGGTAGCGCGGAGTAAATAGTAAGTTGAATGTATTGGTAGCGTGGAGTGTCTCCACAGATCATGACAGTTCATCTCCCTAACTAGCAGGTAATTATACGCGATGACGCATCGACATTTATTACTTATTCTCGTTACATGAAATTGGCGTTCTTGAATACAAATAGACCTAACGCACTAAGTTACATTCAATACTCATTTTAGCTATATGCTGAAGGCAATAACACAATAAGTGCTGAGGGCAAATACATAACATGCGCTGAAGGCATAACGTTTACAAGTGAATGCTTAAGGCACGACGAAACCTAGGCACAGAGGAATCGACACGGGGATGCTCATGGAAAAGTATACAATACCGAATGAGACTCATCTTAGTTTCGGATTCCGTCATGGTGTCGCTTTATATAACGCGGGCAGCCATTTACGTTATTACAATACTTCGGAAAGACACTTGATTTACTTTGACACTAAGTAAATATAATGACGTCAGATGAACAGAAGACCCCTAAGGGTTGCCCGAGGGCGAGGAAAGAAATCTTATGTGCGTGCTCTTTCTCTGGCTGCCGCGCTCTAACTAACTCCCCCACGCTTGGTAGCTGTGCGGTAGTGCGCTTCTCGGTAAGGTTGACTTTGCATGAGAACATAAACCTTTACGATGAATTGACTCATAATTGAGCGTTATAAACAACTCTATCGTCTTTAGTTACTTCGTGCGATGAAATATCAAGTTATGATAATGGCATTAATGATCTAAGAAAAGTTAGGTATAAAACAATACGGACATTATACAGAGAAGATCTTCTAGTAGCGATGTCTTGAAATCCCTCTTCGGTCGGTTGACGTCCTTGTTTCTTCCGCGACCTCGGAGTCGACACAGAGTAGAAGTAGAGGGGAAGGAAAGAATAACTTATTGAGCGCGACTTGCAGAATCCGATAACCGTTCTCGTGGCACATGGCGTCTCTCTCTGGCTGCTTTGAATCTATTCGAACAGTGGAGCGTCCTCCTTCGAACGAAAATTTTTTTTTTGTATGCGTTGTGAATAGAATCACAACAAAAACATTAATATTGAAAGTTACTGGTTGAAAATTAGGCCTGCTGCACATTTTTAATATCTGTTAATTTTGAAGCACACAAGTATTTCATCTTTAAGAACTTCTGCGTTCCGCCTCCTTTGCCGAAGAAAATACGATAAAAATATCTGAATTCAAAAATTAATCTATAAAAATAGTTATCACATAATTCAAGTCAATGAATGGAATAATGATCAAAAAGTATTCGCTCAGAGGAAGGAAGCTAGCAACCGTAACGGTCACTATCTGCCTTTTTATTCCGTTTACAGAGCAAACTATCGAGACTTAGCTCAGTGAGCTGTGAGAATGAGACTGTTCCCTGTTCCGATGTGATCATGTGAATCTCGTTGCCAGTCTGAGTTCCATCCTCGTTTAAACTTCGTTATATTGCCTTTTATTCATCGTTAAAAGGGGCATTTCCTGTTCTGCATCATAATATCTTCCTCCGAATGAGTTTACGTCCACTTGTAATTCAAAATTATTCAGGGTATACATTTTCTGCATAGGAAATAATTCCTGCCCAAATTCCCCCAAATTTAGTAGTTTTTGCGTAAGTTTCCCCCATTCCCCTAGACTACAAGCGTTTCCCCCAGATCTAGGGGAAATCCCCCATCAGTGGCAGCCCTGCATACGACAAGAATCGGGTACGCTCAACTTCGTGGTGGGCATGAAAAATCTTCTTCCGTAGCGGTCAGAGAGCCATCTGCAGTTCATCTAAGCGGCATCAAGCACTATGCTGACGCAAGGTCTGGACGGGGCTTTAACCCAGCAGATTGGGAGTCGGAATGAATATCACGTGTATTGGTAGGTTAGATTAGGTTGTATAGAATATCACGTGTATTGGTAGGTTAGATTAGGTTGTATAGAATATCACGTGTATTGGTAGGTTAGATTAGGTTGTATAGAATATCACGTGTATTGGTAGGTTAGATTAGGTTGTATAGAATATCACGTGTATTGGTAGGTTAGATTAGGTTGTATAGAATATCAGCGGTTGAGACTTGGGAAAGTATTGGAAAGCCCTAGAATAGCATAGGAAATCATGGGAAAGCCATGTTGAAGCTCAGTTGATCCTAAATCTAATCCTGTCGTTTTTTCGACGGGCCGTGTGCACTTGTTGCAATAAACTTTTGGTGACCCCGTGAGGTTTGTGGTAACGTAGCATAGTCACGTTAACTGCAAATAACTTTGAGGTTTGTAAATTCTCGGGCAAACACGCGGCGTAGCCAAGTCAAAGAACGTATGCAGCCAGCTGTCCCGCAGCGACTATTAAATTTGGTTGAAAATCAGGATTGCAGCGAAAGTGAAATTTGGGTTCCGTGATTGAAGTTTCAGCACAACTTTGTGCAGTTGGATTAAATTAACACCTTGACTGCGACGTGCGCCATCGGTGGTACACGGAGGTAATTTTCATAACGCTGCTGACCGACCAGTAGTCGCAAATTCAATTCTCATAATACTTAATCTAAGCTAAATGAAGGCACGATCCAGTTCATGTTTGCTATTTTCAAAATAGTTTACCACAAATGATTTTAAATTTGAGTTTGGCATTAAACTTAATATTTAGTAGTCGCAGTAAAAGTGTTGAATAAGTTAATTTAAGCCTCCCTGGCCAGAACAAAGGCGCGCCCAAGAGAGGAAGGTAGAAGGTAACATCTAGTATGGAGCTAAGGGATCGCGGTGCGTAGAAGCATTGCGTTGTGAATAAATTTGGGATAAAAGTTGAAAATTGAAGCAGAAAGTGGTTGGAGCTGATAAAACGGGATGGTAACGAACCCAAAAAAATGGTCCACAATAAAAAAAATAATTCTATTCCAATAAAAGAAAGGAAAACCCAACCCGCCTTCTGCTCAGATTTTCAACAAAAATTAGATACACCTCACCTTTAGCTGGGGACCTCACACATTCCCCTAGGAGCGCCAACCAGCACAGACAATAGTTATCCCCGTGAGGAGACTCCGCCCAGTACCCAGTCTAACTTTTTCGCTGCCTGCATGCACGTTTTTCGCCGCCCAAGTAATTAAATCGCTTAGGTGGCGAAAAACATGCATGCTCCGGCGACAAAGTTAGACTGGGTATAGCGTGTTGATATTTCTCTCGTGAACACGTCGCAGCGACCGCCTCCAATTGGCACATAAAGAACGGAGAAGAATGCGCCTCGAGCCATAAAGTGGCGAGACAATTCAACGCGTGTGGGAAATGCGATCAGACTTGGGCCTCTCGTGACCGGCCAGCTGAGGCCTTCAGCAGTGACAAACAATAGCAGCAGTAACACAATAACAGTAGCAGCAACAGTAGCAGTAGCAGTAGCAAGTGCAGCAGCAACACCAGCAGCCACTGTAGCAACAACACCAGCAGCAACACCAGCAGAAACTGTAGCAACAGCACCAGCAGCAACACCAGCAGCAACATGTTTTTACCAGCAGCAACACCAGAAGCAACACCAGCAGCAACACCAGCAGCAGGATGTTGGGCATATGAAAACGTTCACATTTGCTCGTTGTACGAACGTATATTCTTTAAAAGATTTTCTAATTAGTACCTGCCCTGAACCGGACAGAAAAATCATTTTCTTCCACAGCAGTTCCAATTAGACTGGAGAATCCAATCGCTATGGCAGCCACCATTTTTGAAATGCAACGTTCGTTCATTTCGCTTTGCATTTCATTCAAATTTTCCAAAACTTCATCTGCATACCTTCGCTCACTCCTTTCATTTTTCTGCTCTGTTCAGTTATAAAGTTGCCTTTCTAGCTAAAGAGCCATCTTATTTCAACGCTACTTCCAGCTCTATTGCTCTTCACGTAACTTATCTGTGTGGACTTCATGGCATTTGATTTCTGACATCTAAATATTTGACATAGTTCATTCAAGACCCAAATTAACACTTTGACTTCGACGTGCGCCACCGGTGGTACACGGAGGTAATTTTCATAGCGCTGCTGACCGACCAGTAGTCGCAAGCTCAATTTTCTTAAATACTTAATCAAAACTAAATGAATCCAGTACATATTTGGTATTTTCAAAATAGTTTACTGCAATTAACTTTAAATTTGAGTTTGGTGTTGAACTTAATATTTAGTAGTCGCAGTCAAAGTGTTAAATTCTGAAACTTTTTGTGGATATTAACAACCGCCTCGTGATGAGAAAAGAATAACTACTCGATCTGACCCAGAAAGTGACCCATGCAATTCCTGTGCACGACCGTTCAACAATGGTGCCTCGGTACTCTGAGATTAGATTAGATTATTAGTTAGTTTAAGCCTCCCTATCCGCAACAAAGGCGATCCAAACAGAGGATGGAAGAAGGCACTATTTAGTATTTTAGTAGGGAATTAAGGGAACGCGGAATCTATGCAGAAAGGGCATAGAAGCAGTAAGACAAGAAAGAAGTTCATGAAACAAGATCGAAGTTAAAGACGAAAAAGTAGTAGGTGCTGAAAAAACAAGACAACAGTGAACCGAAAAAAGATGGTTCTTAACATAACGAAAGCATTTTTTCAACAAAAAGAAGGCCTACCTAACTCTCAGCTCGGGGCCTCACATTGTCCTTCTGGGAGTGCTAATTCCCATAGATATCAGTGCTCCGAGATCGAAAGACAAATGCTCGCAGACGAAATGTTATGATGCTTGCAAATACAGGGTTGAACAAAATAATGGAAACGCCTAACATTTTGGAATCATAATCTCTGAACATGTTGTAGGCAATCCAAACTTGACATGTTTTAAACTTTTATTGTGTATTATTATTGCTATTTGGTGCTTTATTTAAATAAACTTTTTCATAGATAGCTATGAAAAATGGCAGACCTCTTTGACTTTAAATGAGACCAAGTTGTTGGTGCTCGTATGGCAGAAACTGGCCGTATGCTTGTCGTTTAAAAAGGTACTCTCTCAAAGGTTATGAGTGCTTTTAAAAGAGACGGAAAAACGTTCTCAGAAAAACACAGGTCTGGCCGAAAGTCGAGGTTGTCTGCATGAGAGAGGCCGTCGAACTCTCTCAGTCGAGGGTGCACATGGTATTCGAAAATTGAATTCCGTGTTACCAAAGCTATTGAAGAAGGCACGGAGGCAGAAACTTATGAATTTATAACCTCGTAATGTACTACTCTGAAAAGGGGAAGAACCCTGCATTTTTTAGAAAAAGCCCAGTATTTTTCAGTGAAAGCGGAAGTTTTCGCGGTAAAAGCCTTGAACTATGTAGTTAGACCGAACTATCAAAATCAGCCAATTCGATCAAAAGATTAACGGTCCTGTTTTCCCTGAAAGACCAATGATCTTAAGAAATCATGTATCTTGTACATTTTCATTAGAGATGCCCTTTTTTAAATGTTCAAAGTCCGCCACAACTCCAGATATGACTACTGCTTAGAACTTTCCCTGCTAGTCTTCTTTAAGTTAGCAGTATATAAACTATTTCCTTTAGCGTTTAATATCCTATCACATTCTTTACCAACATTTATAAAGATGAGTTATTCTCATTGTAAACTGATGTTCTAGTGATATTCAAGTGTAACACATGAAGCTGACATGGTCAAAAGAATTCACCATGAGCATTAACGCTGAGCTGTGCTCAACATGTGGGCCAACTTCTGCGTCGTTGAAACCACCCCAGAGCGTGACAGAACCTCCACTTCCTCCTCGTATGGCACCTTTGGTTCTTCGACACAGCGAGGAAAATAACGGAAAATGCCGTATCAAATTTTCATCATAAAGTCTGTTTTCTCCAACGTAACAGAAATTAACGACTGTAATGCCTGCGAGCGATGCCTGTAATGCCTGAAACTCTTTTTGAATCACCTAAATTTGAATAAGACTAGGATAGCTTTTGTTTTTCAATAGGCCCTCAATATAAATTGGTAAAGATCATTTCAATTTGCGTCGTAAAAATTCAAAGAAATAATAGATATGTACTATACTAGTACATCGGTCTCGCAGCTAACTCAAGTTTCAGCTACAAAAAAAAACATTAAAGGCGCGCACGCTAAAAAAAACGCAAACGTAAACAATCAGATTCAAAAATTGACTGTGACCTTCAAAAGAACTTCAGAAACACCGACTTCAAACACGCAGTAAATCGCGACACTTCAGCTACACTTTGACGTTCAGAAAACGATCCCAGAATGGGAGAAAGCTTGCCCGATAAATCACGACATTTCAGTTACACGTTGACGTTTAGCACACGTTGATTTATTGCAGAATGGAAGCACGTCAGCTTGCCCGAAAGAAAACCATGTCACAAAGTCACCCAAGTAACACAGCGAAGGAAACAAGTCAGAGAGCGCCCAAGTTACCCGAAGAGGAGCCGTCATTTGCGCGATGAGTTTCATCAGGCGGGTGAGCGCTATTCATTTGCAGGCATTGTCTCCTAAATGAGGCCGGGACACGGCGCCCGTCTGTGGCACCGTAGACAGGCCCCACACTCGCCTGTTCTGCGACTTGGGCAACGGGAATGGATGCGTGGATACGGGAATGGATGCGTGGATACGGGAATGGATACGTGGATACGGGAATGGACTCGTGGATACGAGAATTGAAACGTGGATACGGGAAGATGCAACCTTAAATAACACTTATAACTTGGTCAACATTGAGTTTGAAGCAATCACGGAATTTATAAAATTGGTTCCCAAGAATCAGAAAAGGAGCACATTTTAAAGCGTTTTGAATGAATGGCATTTTGTTCGCTGAAGCGTAAATTTTGAGATATAACAGGAATTACGTTCAGGTAAGAATAACATTATACAGTCGGCTGCGTCGTACCTGCATTGTTGGAACACGCGCAGTATTTTGGCGGGAACCATCAGTGTCGGTATGGCTAAGTTAAGTTATTTTAAATTTATTTAGGTTAGGTTAGGCTAGTTCATACAACTAAACTAACGTTTCGTACCTAACCTAATCTAACCTATCATCACGTCAATACCATATTACAGCATATTTATGTGTCCATTACTTTACTCGTGAAACGACGTTGCTATAACTTCAAAGTTTAACTACCTCGAAAACTACGCATCAGCGAGCAAAATGTCATTTATGTAGAATGTTATTAAACGTGTTCCTTAACTGATTGTTTGGAACAGAATTTTTAATTTCCGTGAGCGCATTAAACTCAATATCGACCATAACTTGTTTCATCCATTCCGTTAAAATTTTGGATAAGAACGCAAATATTTTACGTCTACCAATTTCGAAGCCGACAATTCTACACCTGAAGCACACAATTATTTGTTTGCAAATGCGCGCGTTTCTTAGACACAGTGGTTTTCACACCCTGTTGAAAAAGAAAAGAAGAAAAAAGAGAAACAGTTCATTTCCAATAGAGATAAAACATGAAATGTTTAACATAGGTTTTTAAGCAAGTCAGTTTTAAATTTTCCGCATGCATTATTTGCGATATTAAACGCCACAGGAAAGAAGGTATGACTAAACTCACCTCTAATATGGGAACTACCGCCGTGTTAGAAGATGGTGGAAATCGACCTGCTGCAAACTTAAGACGTAGAGCTTCTTTGTGCTTTAAGTTGACGCGTATTTCCCCTGTGGAATTTTCACCTCATTTATGGTCTTTTTTGGTTAGATGGTGCAAATTTTTCAGCGTATAGCTTCTTTGTGGGTCAAATTGAGGCGCATTTTTCCTTTGGAATTTCCTCCTCTTTTCTGTTTTTTTTTGGTTAAATGGTGCAAATTTTCCACCACTTGAGGAAAGTATTTCTTCAGCACAACACTGCCCTATCTTGTTATCATCACCAAGCCAGCGTTTTATTTAGGTTCTCTTCATAAAGTCAGCTAATGTTTATACGCTGCGACGAAATCGATTAGATTAGCTTAAGACTCCTGAAACTTCAACAAAAACATACGACAAAGAGGAAAGAGGAAGGTCCCATTTAGTATGGGGTTCAGAAACGCATAATTTAAGCACGAGGTGTGTTCCCACTCGAGATACCCAGCACATCGAAACAGTAAGTGGAAAACTAAAGGTTTATGTTTAGGAGATGCAACTAATCGATTTTCGAAATAGTGTTGCCTGAACCATGGTAATTGCATCGAAAGAAGCAACTTTTCTTCCATGCACTTTTTAGGGCAAATGAGTATTTAACGAGTTATAGCGGTAGGTTTAGTTTGGGTAGAGTGCGTTTGGGTACTTTGTAATTTAGTTTTTACCGGCCCCGCGGAGCCTGAACCCACTTCTAAGATCTTTAAGTTAATAGCACAATACAAATTATCACCCAAAAATGAAGAATTATATTGGTATGTTCATTTTCGTCTTAGATGGCGGGCATGCGCTCGATCATTCGAGCGCGTCGGAAGGGAGAGTCCATTGTAGTGTTGCCATCCGACGCGCTCGATGAATTACTTGCCGCTTCAAACACTAGAGTTGCGGTCTGCCATTTATCGCTATAACTCGTTAAATACTCATTTGCGCAAAAAAGTGCAATTAACGCAAGTTGTTTATTTCGACGCAATTGCCACGATATAGGCAACAAAATTTCGAAAATCGATAAGTTGCATCTCCTTAACATTAACCAAACTAAATTTATGAAATGAATCGGAAGTTGAAAAAGGAAGTTAAAAGTGAAGAAAGAGCGGTGGGTCGATAAAAGCTAGTTCGGAACAAAGCAAAAATCTATTTCATTTCAATGAAGCAGTAAACGAAAATTGAAAAAGAAAGAGGTGATGAAAAAGAATTGGTCAATGTATAGTTTCCCTTCGGCAGGGAAATTAAAGATGTCGTTGCTGATAATCACTAAATGAACACGTTTAAAAACCTTTTACATGAATGGCATTATGCTCTCTGATGCGTTATTTCCGAATTATTTAACTTTGAAGTTGGCGCGGGCGCGCGCGCGTGCCCGCGCCGTAATTTAGTTAATAAGGGTAGTTAACCCGCCTATTACAAACGTAAAGAGGTTGGGTCGTGAGGGTTAGCCACAGTTCTTTTAGTGAAAATTATAAATAAAGGTTTCTAGTGACGTTTGTTTACATCGACTGGAAGATGATGGGCGCCGCCATCTTTGTGCCGATGTAAACAAGATTGCGATCGTCACCCTAACGGGTGGGTTAGAAGCTTTATTTATACTTTTCACTAAAAGAACTGTGGCTAACCCTCACGACCCAACCTCTTTACGTTTGTAATAGGGGGTTAGCTTCCATTATTAATTAAATTACGCTTGGCGCGGTCACTTCCTGTGGCGCGCGACAGCCAACTTCAAAGTTAAATAATTCGGAAATAACACATCAGAGAGCATAATGCCATTCGTGTAAAAGGTTTTTAAATGTGCTCATTTAGTGATTATCAGCAACGACATCTTTAATTTCCCTGCCGAAGGAAACTATACATTGACCAAAGAATTAAATATACAAATAAAGCTAATAGGATGCACGATGTAGGGTAATTCATCAAATATCGAACTGAACTGATTATCGAACAACTGTGAAAATATGCGCGTAATAAATTTCGTAAGCATCCAAACTTGCACAGTGCCGGTGATCTTACATCTAAAACTCCTATTTTAGTGATAAGAACTCATTTCTGTGAGCTGCAAACTGCTACCAGCTGTTACGAACACATTTTCTGCACGACCCTTACAAATTGGTCTTATTTTTTCACTTGAAAAATCTTACGCACCTCGGGAAAATTGCGACGGTTTAACTGTTGTTGTGCCAACGTCAACCTCCCGTCATAACTAGAGAGTAGTGTTGCCAAATGATGTTCTGTTGCTGTATTTTTTTCTTTCCCGATAAAAACATGATAATTATTCCATGTTCGACATTCAGTTCCTATTTCATGTCAGTATTAAATACTGAACAAAGGTTTTCGAATCAAAATTCCTTAAAAATAATGAATTTATGCCTCGAACAAGGCTTTTCGATTCTTAATTCTTTTAAATAACTGAATCGATCTATTGAACGCCTGTTTCATTTCCTTAAAATATTGTATTAACGCTTGATAATGACAATGAATAGTTGAAGATGGCGACCAATCAGCTGCTGGTGTTCCAAGGCCCTCAAGATCATCAATGATTCGTCTGGCTACATTAACTGATGATCTATCCCTTGCCAAGAAAACTGATGCAAGCATCAATAATAATTCATTGACGAGTGCTCTACACTCTACTCCAAAAAAGGTCACACAGGTTGATGATCACAATGATGGTTCAGCAAGCACTGCAAATGAAACATCGACATCATATTCAAATTTTGGTAACTCTCCATTCAAATGCTTCCTGAAAATGAGTAATGAGACAGTTATTTCAAACAAACAAACAAAACAAACATCGGCATTTTTGGGATGCTTTATTTCCAATCAAGCCTGATACAAATGATCTTAAGCATTGGTTTTTCAAATGTCTTATAACTAACACTATACATAGGACACCATGACGGTTCCCCCGTAAAGCCGGTACCTATTTCCGACACCTGGGTCGAGTGGGGTATTGTGCTTGAGCTTTCCATTATACCCAACGGGGAAAATCGCAGCGCCAGCGCCGGGATACGAACCCGCGACTCCTACATACAAGTCCGATACCTTAACCGCTGTGCCACCGCGAGCACTTCCAAGAAAATCCAGTGCACCAAAGAAAAAAAAAAAAGAAAAACGTTTATTTTCCAAGTGGCCACATGAGATACATGTCAACGTATTGGGTTTTAAAAAGTTTCTTAATATAGGACGTCCTAAAACAAAAGTTCCATACGAGAAGTACTAATTGACAAACCATCAGAGGTGTACAAATAGAAAAGCCATACGAGGCATAATAATTGACAAACTATACGAGGTGTGCTAATAGACAAACTATCAGAGGTGTACAAATAGATAGACCATACGAGGCATATTAATGGACAAAATATACGAGGCGTACTAATAGACAAACCATACGTGGCATGCTAATACTCTCACAAAAGTTCCATACGAGGAGAACTAATTGACAAACCATCCTGTTCGGATCAAAATTCTTGTTCGATTCATGTTCGATATTGATGAAATTATGTTATTAAAGAATTCGATTTTTAGAACAATAAATAAATTCCAACAATCTACGTTGTCTTTAAAGCGACATCACAGAACAAGAAAGCAACTGTTCAAGAATAATGTTGAGGCCCGCAACAGTTATTCAGAGCAAAAGTTACCGATTTATGAAGGTTGTTTCTAGACACACGTGGTTTGTGTTCGATATTTGATGAATTACCCTAGTTGTTTTTTCAGATTTTCAAAATAACTTGCTTCAATTGCCTTCAAACTTGAGTAGAATATTAAACTTCAGTTTAACCCATCACGGTCAACGTGCTAGACTGCGTATGTAGCCTCCAATTCTGCTGCTACGCAGTCTTGCAATCGCTGAAATCCCGGATTTATTGGTTCCTTTTAATCCTTTTCCTCTTCAGACCAACGTTCGTATGAAAATCTTCTCTCCAATTCAACCACAGATAATTGAATTGCCGATTGGAAGATGCAGCTCGCCAGCATACGCTTCACGTCAGATTTTGCAAACTTAGAACGAACTAGGATTTCACGAAATAGATTACTGCCATGAGAACACTCAAACTGAACTTTTTTATTCAATTGGCGTATCATTTTTCAACGGTCATATCGAGTCATATGCAAACTTAGAACGAACTAGGATTTCACGAAATAGATTACTGCCAAGAGAACACTTAAATTGTACCGTTTATTTTACAATTGGCGTATCATTTTTCGACGGTCATATCGCGCTGCAGCTCCCGAACACCACAGGAATCCCCACTAACGTTTACAGCACTGAAAACAGAAGGTTTATTTACTCGCCGATTGCTGACGACACTTAGCGGGCTTACCTCTAAGGAAGCACGAGCAAAGTCGTAATTGTTCTGTCGATTTGTTCGTCTTAATAGAATAGGTTCCTAGAGACGATGAAGTGCAGGAGTCTAGTACGATATCTTGGAAAATGTTTGGAATCTGATCGTGCTTATAGCGTTGGATTCTTCCATCGGTCGCAAAAGGATTTAATTTTCTAGGTAATAAAAAGAAAGAAATGGTCACCACATCAAAATTGAGTGTTTCAGAATTATACCCAAGATCAGTGTGGTGTGAAAAATATAACGTCAGGTTAAGAACAAATTGCGCGAGCATTCAAGCACGAACATTCAAGGGATTAATGAAAAGCTTCATGTATGTTCCGTCTTAAAATTTATCAATAGCTTCATAAATATCCAGTTTCAAAATCAACGAAGAGCCTCATGCATGACGCGTCATAAAATTGATTAAGATCTTCACTCACATCCCGTCTCAAAATTTATAAAGATCTTCACTTACATGCACCCTCAAAATTTATCAAGATTTTTTGTCACATCCAGCATCAAAGTTTCTCAATATCTTCACTCACATCCAACCTCAAAATTTATCAATATCTTCAGTCACGTCCAGTCTCAAAGTATATCAACATCTTCACTTACATGCACCCTCAAAATTTATCAAGATTTTTAGTCACATCCAGTATCAAAATTCATTAATATCTTCCCTCACATCCAACTTCAAAATTTATCAATATCTTCACTCACATCCAACCTCAAAATTTATGAAGATTTTCACTCACATCCAGCCTCAAAATTCATCAAGATCTCCACTCACATCCAGCCTCAAAATTCATCAAGAACTCTCACATCCAGCCTCAAAATTCATCAAGACCTCCACTCACATCCAGCCTCAAAATTCATCAAGAACTCTCACATCCAGCTTCAAAATTTATCCATATCTTTCCTCACCTCCCGAGACTCAAGCCCCAGAACAATCCAATGCCTAGAAGCTCGTGTCCGACCCGCCACCTAACACACAAAGTTCACCTGCCGCGCAAACTCGGGTGCGAAAGACTCAAACTTCGCTGGATGTCAGGCCTGATATTTAGAGTAGGGCTTGTTTAGAACTTGCGACCAGGACGTAATGGGCGGAAGGGATGCAAGCGTGAAGAGTTTCTGAGCTGGAGAATTTGAGTTGTGCGTTGTTTAGGGACTCTTTGGAGAGCTAGTTTCAGGACCTCAGACTACTATTCATGTATTTTGGACTCCTTGTAGAGCTAGTTTCAAGATCTCGGACTACTCTTCATGTATTTGGGACTCCTTGTAGAGCTAGTTTCAAAATCTCGGACTACTATTCATGTATTTTGGACTCCTTGTAGAGCTAGTTTCAAGATCTCGGACTACTCTTCATGTATTTGGGACTCCTCGTAGAGCTAGTTTCAAAATCTCGGACTACTCTTCATGTATTTGGGACTCCTTGGAGAGCTAGTTTCAGGATCTTGGACTGCTCTTCACGTATTTTAGAATATGGAAGTGAGGTGACAGGAATGTGGCTGTACGAGTGAGGGGGTGGAAGTGATGTAACGTGAGAATGTGGCTGTACGAGTGAGGAGGTGAAAGTGAAGTCATGACGGGAATGTGGCTGTACGAGTGTGGGTTGTGGAAGTGAGGTGACGTGGGAATGTGGCTGTACGAGTGAGGGTTGTGGAAGTGAGGTGACGTGGGAATGTGGTAGTACGAGTGAGGGTTGTGGAAGTGAGGTGACTTGGGAATGTGGCTGTATGAGTGAGGGTTGTGGAAGCGAGGTGACGTGGGAATGTGGCTGTACGAGTGAGGGTTGTGGAAGTGAGGTGACGTGGGAATGTGGCAGTACGAGTGAGGGTTGTGGAAGTGAGGTGACGGGGGAATGGGGCAGTACGAGTGAGGGTTACGAAAGAAATTGTGGCAAACTTATGGAATGATGTCATGTTCAATATTCCTCGTCAGAAACTTTGATAACGATCTCCATTATAAGCTATGTTTGATCACATGACTGGCGGGACATTGGCTAGAGACATTTCTTTTGTTTTAGTCAGAAAAACGCAAGTTCCATTAGGTAGGGTATAGAACAAAATTCCTATTAAACCTCTCAGAAATTAAACTGTTGTTTCTACCATCATTCACTTCAAGGTGAAACTTGATACTGCAATTTTTGCAGGAATGGTGGTATATGGTGAAATATTTGGGTGAAAGTCCTCGCTACAAATGGTGAAGAAATGAAAATGTGTACAACAATGTTTAATTGAAACTCAATGTCACAATAGATGAAGAAAAAATGTGTGTTATGCGGTGTTTAAGAGAAAATCAGTTCTACAAATGATGGAGGAATGAAAGTATGTAAAATATTGAAGTAAAAACTCAGCCCGGCAATTGTTGAATAAATATAACTTCGTAGTATTATTAAGGTAAAAATTCAATAGCGCAATTGGTAAAGAAATAAAAGTATGTTAGAGTTTAACTTAAATGAAATCAGACCTGCTATTGATGGAGAAATTGAAGCATGAAGCAATATTAAAGTAAAAACTCATAACTGCAATTTTTAAGGAAATGAAATCATATCGATTATTAACTACAATGAAACTCAGATCTGCTATTTGAGGCTTCACGAAGTTATTTCTTATGGTCATCACTCTATATTTTACATAGTTCGCTCGTCATTTGCATGGAAAGTCGTGAGTTCGAGACCCGGTGTTTCTTCCAGTTGTGAAGTGGAACAAGTTAACCACAATTCCCCACGTGACCCTGGTGCATGATTATTTAACACTTTGACCGCGACGTGCGCCACCGGTGGAACACAGAGGTAACTCTCATGATGTTGCTGACCGGCCAAAAGTCACAAACTCAATTTTCATAAATATTAAATCAAAGCTAAATGATGGCGCGATCCAGTTCATGTTTGGAATTTCCCAAATAGATTACTACAATTGACATTTAATTTGAGTTTGGTGTTGAACTTCATATTTGGTAGTCGCATTCAAAGTGTTAAAAGTGGGTTTTCAGTTTCATATCCTGAGAAACACATGCAGCCAGTATAAAATAAGCTCTGGCTCGTCCAGTGCTTACAGTCGAATTGCGTCCTGACATTCAGTCTGAGTCGTCAGAAAATCCAATGTATGATTCTCCACCTAAATATTAAATGGAAGTAAATGTTTACGTAATATTCCACGTAATAAAAATAAAAAATCCTATTCACGTTGAAAATTAAACCATGCCATGAGGCATTGAAGTTCTATGCAAACTGTTATGAAAAATTTCACTTATTTACAATATATTTATTTATGGGCCAGACTCCCAAAAAAAGTCCAATGCACAAAAAATGTATTTTTTTCTAGATCTTTTTTTCAAAAGTCAAGGGAACCAGATTCTTCATGAGATAAAATGTGTTATTTCGTGGAAGTACAAATAAAAATATCTATGATACTATCCCTAATTAAAAACTTTGAACTGTAATGTGAGGTATCTTGTTGGACATATCATCACATTCTCTTTTATCGTCTCAGTCGAACTAATCCAGTCGACCATCTCACAAGCGTGTAAGAACATTTGTTATCAATTGCATTCACTTGATATCTTTCTTCCTTCCCTTAAAGAACTTCTGTAAGGTATTCTTCAGACAGTTCATTCAATTTCAAAGCTATCACGCCACCGTGAAAAAATTCATATCCCACAAAGAACAAAACAGAGCCATCGGAAAAGTTGCAGCGCTCAGGGAAGCCAGTTATGCGTGAATGTTCGGCAGACACTTGGCGAAAAATCTTGCCGCCTCGAAAACTTGGAGTCACAAGAGGCTCATTTCGCCGAGAACGAGGAACTCACTCTCCAGGAATGCCGGAGTTTCAAGTTTCTAAGAAATGCTTGAGTTTCTAAGAAATGCCTGAGTTTCTAAGAAATGCTTGGGTTTCTAAGAAATGCCTGAGTTTCTAAGAAATGCCTGAGTTTCTAAGAAATGCCTGAGTTTCTACCTTCTAAGAAATGCCTGAGTTTCTACCTTCTAAGAAATACCTGAGTTTCTACCTTCTAAGAAATGCCTGAGTTTCTAAGAAATGCTTGAGTTTCCTCATTCTAAGAAATGCCTGAGTTTCTAAGAAATGCTTGAGTTTCTACATTCTAAGAAATGCCTGAGTTTCTAAGAAATGCCCGAGTTTCAAGCTTCCTAGAAAGGCCTGAGTTTCAAGCTTCCAAAAAAGGCCTGAGTTTCAAGATGCTCAACAAGACGAGTTGCAGCAACATGGAATCAATCTTGAAATCAAACAGATCGCGCTTCCCATTTGATTGAGAGGACCGCCAGAATTGTTCCAGTTTAGAATAGAATTGTCCTGGTTTTGAAGATAATGGGATTCTAGTAGACAAACCTACATGTTCTACCGTGTTTTAATCGTTGCTCGTGATTAGAGACATTGATGCTGTATCAACTTTGGTCTCTTCACTTCTGAAGATCTTGATGAAAGCATTCGTTTCTCCCTTAAAAGTGCCAGCATTCTGAGTTTACTTATCTGAAGCCGATATTATGGATAGGCTTCGTGTTTCTTTGACTTTGGTTGGAGATTGAGAGACACAAACGAAAGATTCAATCATTTCAACGAAGTACTTGGTAATTACAGTCACGCTGAATGACTCAGGCGGGCAAATATAAAACTTCACAGGGACTTGAAAATTGAGTGCTTGGGATAAAAATTTCCAGTCGTTTTGCAATATTGCAATACTGCTATTGTAGTTACTAATTCATATGTATATCGTGTTTGTAATGTAAACGTTTATTTTATGCAGATGCAAATATGAAACTTCGATTTCTATTCATTGTATCACTTTTTTGCGTCTCATGCGTCTGTTTCCGAATGTGGGCCTGCGTAAGTTATTATAACTATAAAATGGTCTTGCTATCCCAATACCGTTACTCTAAGCACAAAAGCGTAGCCTACAGACTGACAAACGGATTTTCAATACGAACGAAACACAGTCAAAATTATGATGTAGGTTGAGCAGTGGAAATCGTGGATAACAACACTCGTAAAAATGCTGAATATTTGTGATAGTTATTCAGTTCAACCTGATTTTATGAGAAAATTACATGTATGTTAGCTAATCATTCTAAGCAAAATTTCTTTTGAGTAGAGATACGTTCTCGTCGCCATTTTAAATTAAGCTTTCACATTTTTCATTTCCTTCTTGTTTCTTACTTACGTTCTTTCAAGTCATAGAGTGTGTCGAGAGTTTCTTCCTTTAATAAAAATTTTTGTCAATTATACTTTCCTTAGCTGTTCATCCAAACGGTCTAAAAACTCGTTCGCTTCACGTATCGGAATGATAACATGTTGATTACGAATGATAACATATTCATTATTAATGACCAAATATTCATACGAATGATAAAATACTTATTACGAATGATTACATTTTCATTGTGAATAACCAAATACTCATTATGAATGATGACACATTCATAATGAATGACTAAATATTCATTATGAATGACCAACTATTCATTATGATTGACCAAATACTCATTATGAATGATGACATATTCAATATGAATCATCACATATTCCTATTAATTGACCCAATACTCATTATGAAAACATTACAAAAAAACTGTGCGTGTAAATGACAAGATTTCTAATTAACGATAAAAACAATGAAAAAGTGGTGAGCGAAGCATGATGAGATTTCTAATTAACATTGCAAATAATAAAAGCTTGTACGCGCAGAATGATAAGATTTATGGTAAAAAATAAAAAAATCCGGTGCGCGTAGAACGATGAGATTTCTAACAAACAATAAACTGGAGCCCGGACAACGATGAGATTTCTAATTAACCCTCCAACATAAAAAGGACAGAAAATGTTCTAATACAGCATACCTCGGTAAAGCGCTGTCTAGAAATCGAAGCAGCTGTTCATTGTCCCTGATTTTAATTTAAATTTTGGATGATCTTGATGCTCGTCTCTCTCATCAGACGACAATTCCGACAGAAACAAAGGCGTTCGACCGCTGAAAAAACGCGTCGTTTTAATTGCCGCCTTCCAGCGAACAAAGGCCGCAGAGCAGACAAAGATCTTGCGCAAAAATTTCATTCTTTGGGGCGCTCTGTTGTGAGTCTTTGCGTGTGCGGTAAAATTTGATACAAGAGGTAATGAAAAAATGTGAACTCTGGCGAAATTGAGAGTCTGGCAAAAATTTTCCAGCCATTTCGCAATGTTATGCATGTATAATACTGGGATTCTAGTTACTGGTTCATTAGTATAACGTGCTCGTGATGTGTACGTTTATTTTATGCGGGTGCAAATATTGAACTTCGTGAGGAATGGAAACTTTATTTCCCTATGAAGTTTTTTTTGTAGTTTCGCAATGTTAGGATACTGCGATTTTAGTTACTGGTTCATTTGTAGAACGTGTTTGTGACGTAAACGTTCATTTTATGCGGATGCTTATGTGAAACTTCGATTTCTATTCATTTGATCTTTTGTATCACTTTTTTGCGTCCCAGGCATCTGTTTTCGAATGTGGCCTGCGTAAGTTACTATAACTATAAAATAATCTTGCCATTCCAATACCGCCACTCAAGGACAGGCGTTGATATAGGCAGGATAAATTTCAAAAATCTGTGAATGTAGTTTCCTGTTTTAACAAGTGAGACAATATTTTTTGCGGTACAGAATTAGTTACTGGAAAGATAGGACTTCTTACAAAACAGGGTTTTTCCAAATGTTACTTGTTTCAGAACGGAGCTCTGCCGAGTGGGACTTCTCCCAGGTGGGACTTCTCCCAGGTGGGACTTCTCCCAGGTTGGACTTCTCCCAGGTGGGACTTCTCCAAGGTGGGACTTCTCCCAGGTGGGACTTCTCCAAGGTGGGGCTTCTTTCAGGTTTTACTTCTTCCAGGTTGCACTTCTTCCAAGTGGGACTACTTCCAAGTGGGACTTCTTCCAGGGGTGACTTCTTCCAGGTGGGACTTCTTCCAGGTGGTACTTCTTCCAGGTGGGACTTCTTCCAGGTTGTACTTCTTCCAGGTTGTACTTCTTCCAGGTTGTACTTCTTCCAGGTTGTACTTCTTCCAGGTTGTACTTCTTCCAAGTGAGACTTCTTCCAAGTGGGACTTCCTCCAGGGGTGACTTCTTCCAGTTGGGACTTCTTCCAGGTGGTACTTCTTCCAGGTGGGACGTCTTTCAAAACAGACTTCTTCTTCGTGCGATTTTTGCCAATAACTCTAAAGAATAAACATCACCAGATGAACGATGCTGCAGTGATCTCAGTTTTCACTCAAAATATAAATATATTGTGGCATAAACTCTGCTTATATTTACGGTCCAAAAAATATCAATAGCTGCTGTAAAAATATCAGTGTACGCCATTGCTAAAGAGCCAATTTTTAGTTGAAGTTCAATTTACATTCTGTCATATTTATTCCCCTCAAAAAATAAAATCTCGCCCTGCACCAATGTTAGCACTCGAGAATATTTCTATTAAAACAACTTATCAAGCTTGCGAAAAAGTAACACTGCTAAATTTTATATTTAAATTATCCACTTATAATTGAAAATAGATAATTATTATTAAACTTATTAAAAACACACAGACTTATTAAAACACAAAGCCATCATTAAACATCCCACGTGAAAATTCCTCTCTAAAATCCCTCACTCTGCACCAATGTTGGCATACGAATATTTAGCATTTGAAGCAACTTATCAAGCTTGCAAACGAGTTACACCGCTTCATTTTGTGTTTAAATTTCCCTCTTGAAATTGACAGTAGATAATTAGATCGAGGTTTACATCGCATGTGAAACAGTACAAAAGCACTTTATGTTCGGAGAGAAGCGTAAAATATTTCAGGCGTAAAGCTGTGAGTCTGGACGTAAAACAGCAGAAAGAATTAATCTATTTTACCTGCGGTTATTCTTTTCTTGCTTCTTTTGCCAATACCTCCACAACAAAAGATAAACTTCTCTGAGTCGCGACGGCTTGATTTAATTTTTATGATTCTGCTCTGTTTTGTTCCTGAACTTTGTTTTATAATCCCTTGTGTTTTGCAGAACATAAATCAACCTCGAACATTGTTGGTCAATGTTATGTTAGAATTTACATTGCACGCTCCTTGTGTAGCACATGCGCCCGTTTATCAATGGACCCAGCATAAAATAAAACTATTCTTCTTCTGCTGTGTTATATAATATGTACTCTATGTATTGATTTAACACTATTTGATAGAATTAACTTGAAAACGATTAAACAGTTGGCAATGAGGATGCATAAATCTGAGTCCGTGATACTTTTCAAACTTTAGTATCATCAATCGTGAATACTATACCTGGTGTCCCACAAAATGGTCCCCGATTTTTTAATTGGTTATAACTGTGCTCTAAATTAATATATTTGAATTGTCTTTTGTTTCACAATGTAGTAAATTTTGTTTTCTTTTCGAATAATTTAAGTTTTTGGAAATTTTAAGATAACTACTTTACAATGATCGATTTACAGAAAGAGGTAGGGATACTAACAGTTCAAAGGAAAAGTTTTAAAAACCACACTGGAGTTCTTCTTCATTTCTCAATACCTACTCCTAAAAATAATTTCACAATGATGTATCCTACATACCACCAGGTATTTAAATCCTTTGAGAGGTTTCAAGTTTCAAGTGTCTTCAATAATAGTGTTTTAAGAACTGAAAGAAACGGTGAAGTAATCCGCAAAACTCTTCGTTCAATGGTGGCTAGAAGTAAGTAATACTTGCCTTGAGAGAAATGGAGGAAATGTCGATGGATACTAAATTACTTTATATATTTAAACATTATTTAAAGTATCGATTTGTTACTTTTTTACATTTTTTTTGTTCGGTTTTTTGAAAGTACAAAATAAAGAAGAATATCAATATGGTTTTATTTTCTTTTCTTTCGAACGATTGGTTTTTCTATCCCTTTAGTAAATCGATCATTGTAAAGTGGTTATCTAACCAATTTGTAAAAAATTGAATTATTCGAAGAGGAAATAAAATTTACCACGTTGTGAAAAAAAGACAATACAAATATGTTAATTTAAAGCAGTGATATAAACAATTAAAAAGTCGGGGACATTTTTGTGGGACAACCGGTATAATAAAACGTCAGGTGTCTCCTTAAATATATTTTTAAAAATGTATATATTTTTGTGCATTATTTCTTTAATGTTATTACAAAAGGAATCTCATTGAACTCATTAAATTGGTTGGTCCATCTCTTTCTTACGCTCTTAATTAAAGGATGCTTAATGACCGTATCTGTGATACAAGTTTCACCAGTGCACAAGTACAAGAATATTTTAATCGCGGGTACTGTTGGGATGGATATATTTGTCTGTCATCCACATGTGTAAAATGTATTCAAGGTAAAATTGAGTCCAGTCATATTTGACGGGTCGTGTACACTACAGCTTTTTAACTTTAATTTAAAAGAGCTCAAGTTTAATTTAAAAAAGCTCAAGTTTAATTTAAAAAAGGTCAAGTTCAATCTAAAAAAGCTCAAGTTTAATTTAAAAAAGGTCAAGTTCAATTTAAAGAAGCTCAAGTTTAATTTTAAAAAGATCAAGTTTAATTTAAAAAGATCAAGTTTAATTTAAAAAAGCTCAAGTTTAATTTAAAAAAGGTCAAGCTCAATTTAAAAAAGCTCAAGTTTTATTTTAAAAAGATCAAGTTTAATTTAAAAAGATCAAGTTTAATTTAAAAAAGCTCAAGTTTAATTTAAAAAAGATCAAGTTTAATTTAAAAAGATCAGTTTAATTGAAGAAGTCTCCAGCAAATTATACTTAAAAAAGGGTCAATATCAATTTTGAAAAGCTTATGTTTCTAAAATTGCATACTTATGTAATAATAATAATATAATTAAAGTTTATTCATGAGAATGCATATTCATTTAAAAGTACTTGCACTGAAAATAGAGTAAATCGAATATCAGACAAAATAAGCTGCTCTAATTTTGTACTCAATTTGACATTCTTTAAGTTTTACCTATGAATCACTTGCTAAACAGATCACCGGTACTTATATCTGTTGACAAAAATGATGCGAATAAACTTTATGTAATAAGTAACTGTGCGACAATTAGCAAACTGCACTGACTGAAAATTTGAACATTACTGAGCTTCAACTTTTCAGTCAGTGCATATTGCTAATTGTCCCACAGTTACTTATTGCATAAAGCTTATTTGCATCATTTTTGTCAATAGATATAAATACCGATGATTTTTTTAGCAAATGATTCATAGGTAAAACTTGAAGAATGCCAAATTAAGTCCATCACAGCAGCTTGCCTAGTCTGATATTCGATTTACTCTATTTTCAGCGCCAATACTTTTAAATAAATATGCCTTCTGACAAACAAACTTTACTTATATTATTATTACATAAGTATGAAATTTTAGAAACATAAGCTTTTCAAAATTGAAATTCATTTTTTGTAAATACTTTTTGAGACTTTTTAAATTAAAAAGCAAGGCGAAAATCGCTACACGTAAAGTCATTTTTATTAGAAATGATCAAATAAAACTGAACGTTTCTAACTAACTGTCCATCTTCAGCAAGAAAATTTCTGTAAAACGAAACAAAATAAGAGAAATAAAAGCACAAAAGTATTATACATACAAAATCTAAACTTTGAAAAAACACAAACAACGGTTAAAAATATGTAAAAGACAAAGAAAAAACTGAATTACATATTGGCAACATGAAGCGGGAAAGCACTTTGGGTGTCATTGAGAGCAGGTTTCATTCTGTAAATATACAAAGATTCGAGAAGGTGCAGATCTGTTCTGTAGGAGGTACTGTTCTGTAAGAAGTGTTCTGTAAGCGGTTTTATTCTCAAGCTGAGAAGCATCAATGATGGACTTTTTAAATTAAACTTGATCTTTTTTAAATTAAACTTGAGCTTTTTTAAATTCAACTTGAGCTTTTTTGAATTGACCTTGAACTTTTTTAAATTAAACCTGAGCTTTTTTAAATTGAACTTGACCTTTTTTAAATTAAACTTGAGCTTTTTTAAATTGAACTTGACCTTTTTTAAATTAATCTTGAGCTTTATTAAATTGAACTTGAACTTTTTTAAATTACTGTAAAGTTAAAAAGCTGTAGTACACAGCTTCATAAAATTTACTAGCTGGACATGTGGGAAGAACTGCAGAGTAAATACATACTTGCACTCTGTATACAATGACGGTCAGAAATCCCAAATTCTATTATCAAATGATAATCACCCAATGACTATTCTATACTATAATAAGAGGGCTGTCTGTCTGTCTGCCCGAAGCCAGCATGCAGTGTGATGAGCGTATCTGTGATACAAGCTTCATCAACTCCACAATTTCCAGTATATTTATCCATCAGATTCGAGTAGGAACGAATATAACGTGAATTCATGAATAGGAACGTGTGTCATATGATTTTTCGAACATTATTGTACATTTTTGACGGGCCGTGTGCACTCGGCCTCATCAACTCTCGAGAGATTGAATTTTTTTATTTCTTTCGGCCTTTCTTTTATTTCACCTTCTTTCCCATTCCAAATAAAGACTAATCACAATTATCTCGTGCAGCTGGTATTGTTGTTAGGAGAAGGAGTGTATCAGCGATACATCAATTGTTACCATCAGGAGAAGAGTTCGCTCTTTTTTTAAGTATCGAATGCTGTGGAAACGAAAGAAACGGAAAACAGTTTGTTTCAAATACAGTTGATACATAAGAAAGCAAAACACTGGTTTTTAAATATTTTCAGCATTAACTTTCTCAGTTGATAAATGTAGATGGGTGTCATAACAGAACATGTCCATGTTTGTGCTAATGATTGGGAGAAAAACCTATAAGTATGTTCCCATGGCAAAGTTATTAATAACTAAGTTAGATAATGCTAGCAAATACGAGTACACAGTGCACAAACGTCAATTCAAAATTATGAACATTTATTAACAATATAACAACAACATAATTGAACATAACATTTATTGCTCGACAACTAATGCAGCTATAATATAAAGTTGGTTACATGTAAAGGGAAAGAGAAAATATTAAGGGCTTATTGTTTAAATAAGATATCCTTCAAGTGTTCTCCATTATTAGTGAAACATAAGAGTATTCTCCGTACGGTATTTTCTATGACTTTTTCCAAAATATCTGGAGTCATTCTGTTGATTTCTTCAATGATGTTTTTAGCTCTTGGAGAGTATTAGGTACATTGATCTGCTGCAACACTTAATGAAACACGTTGGATCACACATACATACATGTTGAATTACACATACTCAAATCTGCTGCAACACTCAATGAAACACGTTGGATCACACATACATACATGTTGAATTACACATACTCAAATCTGCTGAAACACTCAATGAAACACGCTGAATTACACATACATACATGTTGAATTACATATACATACATGTTGAATCACACATACATACATGTTGAATTACACGTACTCAAATCTGCTGAAACACTCAATGAAACACGCTGAATTACACATACATACATGTTGAATTACATATACATACATGTTGAATTACACATACTTACATGTTGAATTACATATACATACATGTTGAATTACACATACTCAAATCTGATGCAACACTTAATGAAACACGTTGAATTACACATACATACATGTTGAATTACATATACATACATGTTGAATTACACATACTCAAATCTGATGCAACACTCAATGAAACACGTTGAATTACACATACATACACGTTGAATTACACATACATACATGTTGAATTACACATACATACATGTTGAATTACACATACATACATGTTGAATTACACATACTAAAATCTGCTGCATTTCGTACAGACCTCGGTCAGCCACAGCGTTCTTTGTCTGCTATTGAGCCGAAATATCGGAATCCTGAAACCATTGCAATAATTCAATATTTGGAAGGCCTTTGTAGATTAAATCTTCCCACGGAGTAACTCTGTACTGTAACTAACGATCCATTGTGAGAGAAATAACTTTCCAATCTCTTTGCTCGCTGGAAATTCTGTATTTTCGCATTTTGGTGGCATGATAATTGTGTAAATTTTGATTACAAAATATGTTTCAAATCAGCGTCATTGGAACAGGATAAAACTTGGAAATTTTCTCTTTCATTTCGCTTGTAAGGCATTTTCATTATAGCTGTAACAGTTGTGCAATAAATGTTCAAAATGGTGAAGTGACTTTTGAACCACTCTTAACATGCAATATTAAAAAACGTATTTCGCGTATCACTTTTTATTGAGCTTAAAGATCAAAGCGCTCGCTTACCTCTACCAAACTGACCTTAGTACATGCAATAATAAAGAATTAATTCAGTGTGTCTTTTTTTTATTAACCCCAGAGACCAAATCGCCCTCTTACCTCTAGCAAACCGACCCGATTACATGAAATAATAAAAAACGTATTCCTTTTTATTAACCCTAGAGATCAAGTGCTCTCTTACCTATGCTAAACCGACCAACCACTGTATATGTAATGTTAAAAAAAAATTTCCGTATATCTCTTTTATTAGCTCTAGAGATCAAAGCGCTCTCTTACCTCTGCCAAACGACACCACCTGCAGAGAGTGAGGCAGGCTTCACAACACTCACATTAGACCTTCTTGAAGAGCCTCGTGTAGATTAGAGGCGCTTCCATTTACGTTCGTTGTAATTTAACAGGGAAGAATTTGGTGAGCGAGTCTACGAGACCCATGGGCCTCTGAAGTTCCTTTAATTGAATAGTTTTGATTGAATTTTGTTTACGCACTGGTCAACTCTCGCGTGAACTACATAAGTCCATCAGGCTCGGGTAAGTTAGTATTATTATCACAACTTTATTAAAATTAATATCATCGCGTTATCCCCGCATCATTATCGCTCAAACACATGGCTGCTCTATCACACATTAATAGAAGGGTGAGGAATATAATTGTAGGATGATATTTTAACTCACGCGCTGAAATCTTTTTTAAAATAGTTTGTAATAATTGAAATGCTATTCATTTACCTAGTGGTACGCAAATGAACCTCTACATACTTAGTCAATGTGTTGACTGATCTTTGCTGCGCTCGAAGTTGGGCGATCTTTTGCTCTGATAATGAGCTTATTTGTCACATAAGTTAGCTACTTACTGATGCTTCCCGCTAATTTAAATATTTTTTAATGGACGTTGCATCAGATGCTTACATGATTATTTTTCGCATAAGTTAGCAACTTAATGATCCTTTTTAATTAATTTTAATGGATATAGCATCGGATGCTAAATACATATACCAGGCTTCTCCTCCATATGGAAGGATAGCCGATGCATAGGAGCGAGGGGACTGGGGATCCCCTTCTCTGTAGTGATTTTCCCGAAAGGCAGCATCAGATGCTAACTTGATTAATATACGAAGAGTTTGAAAACGAATAATTCAAATTTCATCAGTTCATCAATTTCATCACATCGCAAAGTTAACACGTTTCCTGTGATGGGTTAAACTAAAGTTCAATAATAATTCAAATTTTTAAGTCAATTGTAGAGAACAATTCTTAAAATAGTCAACAATAACTGGATCATACCTTCATTAACCTTACATAAAGTATTTATAAAAATTTAGTCAGTGACTGCAAGTCGGTCAGCAGCATTATGAAAACCCCCTCCGTGACCACCGGTGGGTCCCTTCGCAGGAAAAGTGTTGGCTAGGGTCCATATAACAATGATGGAGGCAAATTATCGAGTCACAGGTGACGGTTGGATACTTAATTGATCACATTACTTTTTTATAGAATTGAAATCAGAAAAAGTGTTTAAAATACATGAATGCCAAATCAAAGCAGGTCTAGTACCAACACAGATGCAATTGGAGGCTGCCAAAGTATAAGCCCAACCTAAATAATACGAAAAACTGGCATCCCTTCCAAAGAGTCAATACACAGCTGCCTGTATACTAAAATCTACTCCATTGAATTTTTCTCGATTTGATTGGGCTTTTAATTTTTTTAGGAGTCGTCCCCAGTGAGTCAGGCACAGTCAATTCTTTTCGTGGGTCATTCCTAGTGGGTCCTGCACCGTCACTTCATTTCGTGGGTCATTCCTAGTGGGTCCTGCACCGTCAATTCTTTTCGTGGGTCATTCCTGGTGGGTCATGCACCGTCACTTCATTTCGTGGGTCATTCCTAGTGGGTCCTGCACAGTCACTTCGTTTCTTGGGTCATTCCTAGTGGGTCCTGCACAGTCACTTCGTTTCGTGGGTCATTCCTAGTGGGTCCTGCACAGTCACTTCGTTTCGTGGGTCATTCCTAGTGGGTCCTGCACAGTCACTTCGTTTCGTGGGTCATTCCTAGTGGGTCCTGCACCGTCACTTCATTTCGTGGGTCATTCCTAGTGGGTCCTGCACAGTCACTTCGTTTCGTGGGTCATTCCTAGTGGGTCCTGCACAGTCACTTCGTTTCGTGGGTCATTCCTAGTGGGTCCTGCACCGTCACTTCGTTTTGTGGGTCATTCCTAGTGGGTCCTGCACAGTCACTTCGTTTCGTGGGTCATTCCTAGTGGGTCCTGCACCGTCACTTCGTTTCGTGGGTCATTCCTAGTGGGTCCTGCACAGTCACTTCGTTTCGTGGGTCATTCCTAGTGGGTCCTGCACAGTCACTTTGTTTCGTGGGTCATTCCTAGTGGGTCCTGCACCGTCACTTCATTTCGTGGGTCATTCCTAGTGGGTCCTGCACAGTCACTTCGTTTCGTGGGTCATTCCTAGTGGGTCCTGCACAGTCACTTCGTTTTGTGGGTCATTCCTAGTAGGTCCTGCACAGTCACTTCGTTTCGTGGGTCATTCCTAGTGGGTCCTGCAAGTCACTTCGTTTCGTGGGTCATTCCTAGTGGGCCATGCACAGTCAATTCTTTTCGTGGGTCATTCCTAGCGGGTCCTGCACAGTCAATTCTTTTCTTGGGTCATTCCTAGTGGGTTCTGCACAGTCAATTCTTTTCGTGGGTCATTTCTAGTGGGTTCTGCACAGTCAATTCTTTTTGTGGGTCATTCCTAGTGGGTTCTGCACAGTCAATTCTTTTCGTGGGTCATTCCTAGTGGGCCAAGAACAGTCAATGCTTTTCGTGGGTCATTCCTAGTGAGCCCTGCACAGTCAATTCTTTTCGTGGGTCATTCCTAGGGGGTTCTACACAGTCAGTTCTTTTCGTGGGTCATTCCTAGTGGGTTCTGCGCAGTCAATTCTTTTCGTGGGTCATCCCTAGTGGGTTCTGCACAGTCAATTCTTTTCGTGGGTCATTCCTAGTGGGTCCTGCACCGTCACTTCATTTCGTGGGTCATTCCTAGTGGGTCCTGCACAGTCAATTCTTTTCGTGGGTCATTCCTAGTGGGTCCTGCACCGTCACTTCATTTCGTGGGTCATCCCTAGTGGGTTCTGCACAGTCAATTCTTTTCGTGGGTCATTCCTAGTGGGTCCTGCACAGTTAATTCTTTTCGTGGATCATTTTTAATGAGTCCTGAACAGTCAATTCTTTTCGTAGGTCATTCCTGGTGGATCCCGAAGAGTCTCTTTTCGTGGACCATTCTTAATGAATCCATCAGAGACAACTCTCCTGCCAACAAGATCCATGTCTGTGTTACAGTCGGAACTATTTTTACAATTTCCACCATAGCACATGACCGTGCACGAGAACAAACGTTGCGATAATTTGCAGATCTAAGATGATGCAGAGAGCAAGAAATTTTCCAAAACATCTACAGCCTTTGCGATTCGCTCTCTAAAAAATGCTGCATCATTGGAAATGATGCATGATTGAAAATGATGCATGATTTGAAAATGAGGCATGATTGAAAATGAGGCATGACTGAAAATGAGGCATGATTAAAAATTATGCATGATCGAAAATGATGCACGATTGAAAATGATGCATGATTGAAAATGAGGCATGATTAAAAATTATGCATGATTAAAAATTATGCATGATTGAAAATGAGGCATGACTGAAAACGATGCATGATTGGAATTAATGCGTTGTTGAAAACGATGCATGATTCAAAATGATGCAAGATTGGAAATGATGCATGATAAACAACACTGGCGAGAAGAGCCGAGAAGACGACCGCTCGAAGATATTCCTCTTCCTGGAAAAGGAGGTTATACTTCCTGGAAAAGGACGTTCTACTTCCTGGAAAAGGACGTTCTACTTCCTGGAAAAGGACGTTCTACTTCCTGGAAAAGGACGTTCTACTTCCTGGAAAAGGACGTTCTACTTCCTGGAAAAGGAGGTTCTTCTTCCTAGAAAAGGAGGTTCTTCTTCCTAGAAAAGGAGGTTCTACTTCCTGAAAAAGGAGGTTTCACTTCCTGGAAAAGGAGGGTCCACTTCCGCGTAAGGAAATTCCACTTCCAGAAAAAGATGTTCCACTTCCAGGAAAAGAGCCTCCACTCCACTTGAGCCTCCAGGGAAAAGGAGATTCCACTTCCAGGAAAGAAGGCAAGCAGCTGTGGAATAGGAACTATTGCATACACATCACGAGCAGCTGCAGGGAAAGTATGCGTAATGTTCGCTTACGCAGAGTAGTGAAGTGTTAAAAGAATGTTAATTGCTTCACGGCGGTGCTGTTCATCTTGCGCACGCAAAAGTTTGGCTGTGAAATGCTGTCGTTAGAAGATGGATCAGATGAATCCGAGAAAATTCGTTCGTAAAAGAAAGTGAAGGGATTCATTCACGTGAGTTTTAATTTTTTATAACTAAGCCTTTCCTTCTGAACAAATCGGGGGCTTGCGTGGACTGTGAAGTTATTAGGCGTTAAAAGGCGAAGACAATTTCGAGAAAATTAAGAACGTTTACTTGTAAAACGTTTCTGAATTCAGCTTTATCCTCAGTTCTGTGGAACTCGTGTTTCTCTGAAATCCATGATCAAATAACTGTTAATAAAATATATTAAAAATATACAAAAATGTGCAAGTTTATTCAAATAGCCAAATATCTATTGACTAATTGGAGAGAGGTGTCTGTGTTATTTAGGCTGACATTTAGCTAAAAATGCCCAAACATCTGATTTTCACTGTCGAGACGAGTTGATTTTCCTAATACTGATGACCGAACAAAACTTTGATGTCGTTATCGGTTGATGTAGTAAATAGGATAAAATTCAAACAAAAACACTCGTTGGAAGGTCTATCGTTCAAGGTTTTATACCTGCTTCATTTATCAACTCTTCTCCACAGGTGCTAAAATTTTGCTTAATTTTTTTCAACTAAGAGACACTAAGTCTATTAACTCTAGAAAGTGCAGAGCAACTTCAGTCACATACCCTGAGGTGAGATGTCAACAAAATGATAAGAATTCATCGTAAAGCAACGAAAATGATTCCAGAACTCAGTAACGTCAGTTACGAGCGACATCTCCGACTGACTAAACTTAACCCTTTAACGTCCAAATTTTTGTACTCATATTACCGTTAACACAACCACCGTCACTAAACTGGCGCTGGCATCAGGCAGTCACCGATATCAGGATGGGATAGGAACTGCCACCCGGCAGAGAACTTCAAAGAAGACATTAGGGAACTAATTGAACAAGAAATACAATATATTGAGGGTATTTTTGAAAGAGGACACTGGTGTCCTCTGGGGCGTTAAAGGGTTAACGAAGAAACCCTCAAACCCTTTGAACAAAGAGTGTTACGGGTCTTTTGAAATAACACAACAAAACGCAATCATTGGCTGAAACGGAAATTCACTCATTTTAAATAAATATTTATGGTTTGCGTCTTGCAAATCCTAATTATAAATAAAAGAGCAAAGAAAGTCGCTTTCAAATTCAACATTCTTATTATTACAGTCTAATACTAAAAGAAGAACTTTTCGACCTGTTAGGTCATTTTCAACTTCTGTCGATAGAAAATCACAAAATCCAATAAAATTTCAAGTAAAATTGCAGACAATGAGGAAAAGGAAAAATAAAAACACCATACTAAAAACAACAAATACAACCTAAACTAGCTGAAGGGGGAATGCAGACTGACTATCATTCAAAACCGGTTTTTCCGTTAAAATATACAAAGATTCTAAAATACGAAGATTAATAATACCAGATCTGGATGCAATTATTTGAAAATCGTTTAAGCGCAATGGAAGATCGCATTTCTCTGCATGAGAACGGATGGCAGAATGAGATGGCGTAGAGAGAAGAAGGCCTTTTCTAAACATATGACAACATTTTTGACAGCTAGAATTTTGTGATTTTTTTATCGACCGAAGTTGAAAATGACCTAACAGGTCGAAACGTTCTTCTTTTAGTATTAGACTGCAATAATAAGAATGTTGAATTTGAAAGCGACTTTCTTTGCTCTTTTATTTATAATCCACTCATTTTCCTGAGCAAAATTCGAATAATCAAGACCGCTAAAATCATTGCACGGACTCTCGCCTCATCCCGATCAAACAAATCTCTTCAGGATGCGCAATCTGATGCACTCCATTTGAATGCTGACCCAGGCATTTCAAGGGGCTCTTCGAGACAAATCTGAGAGCGTTTTGTATGGTAATGCGACTCCGGAGCTCAATGTCTCGCAGACCTGGTCGTACCGACACGTTCTCCTTGTAGCGATGTCTCTGTCGCTGAGGTTCTGTGATGACAAATTGATCTCAAGCGTACCTCGTCTTTAATAAGCTTGGAGTTAGGGATGTTCCACGAAGTGGATTTTAGAGTTAGCAGATGTTTCACTTAGTATGATAGGTGTTCGGCAAAGTAGATGTTAGAGTTAGTAGATGTGCCACATGTTAGACTTAGTAGAGCTAACAGACGTTGGTAGATGTTCAACGCCATCAATTCCACAGAATTTGAAATGAGGAAGTTCACAACATGTGTTTATCTACATCATGTCTGTCATTGGTCCACATAAGGATACCATTGTTTGAAGTTTAGATGTTATGTATTTTTAAAAATTAAAAAAATCCGATATTCCAAAATCTAACGTTCTTAACTTGGAAGCGTCAATTAGTGAAATGGCTTAGAGAATAAAAGCTATCATGTTCATTTTTTTGTACCATTATGTGGTTTAATATTTTTTAGTCTTATAATGTCAGCTTCCATAGTGATGTGTTTTGCATAATTTTTGTTTCTTTTAACTTTGAATGAAAGTAAATCAATGAATTTACATGAATTTTTTTTAAATCAACAGTGTTTTTTTCTAGCACATACGCCGTAAAATTCGATGAAAATGGACAATCCATTTATTTAAATGCATTTTAAGATTATTTTATTTTATTTTTTTTTAAATTTATTCCGAATTTTTAATTTAAAGACATTTTATTTTAAAAATGTCTGAGAGCATTTAGTGACTGAGACATTATTTCCGCTGCGTAGACGTATTCTAATCTAATGAAATATTTTTCAATTGCAAAATAACCAACTAACCAATTATTTCGTTAAGTAAATTGGGCTCCTATTTAAAATTTAATGATTCAACTGAAGGAAAAATAAATGTTTTATACTGTGAGAAAATATGTAAACAGTCAACAAAATTTCATAAGGCATTATTTTCAACAAGCTATAATTTTTTAACATTGTTTGCACTTGCTGAATTAACTTCATTATTATGTAAATCTACTTGGAATGTATTTTTTTCTCAATATTTTTAACTGATAAAATATTTATTGAGTATTTTATTGAGAAAATAAAATATTGAAATCGTACTTCTACCACGCTGTATAAATTACATTAAGAGTCTGAATACTTATAAAATTTTAAAATATTGAAAAAGGAGAAGATCGTAGTGATTATCGATATATTTCTTTTACGCCTACATAACTGTTTTACCCTACTTTTATGCTATTAACTTGTTATGTATGTTTTTAAAGCATTGATATCTACATGTAGACCTACAACAAGCAGGAAGTAACGTTCAGTAATCATTATAACCTGCATTTTCACAATTAATAATTTTATAGAACATCACCTAACTCTGATAATCTATTTTATGAACCTCCCACATCAGCCTGTGGTTAGTACCGTCGTTTTATGCTTTAACTATATATATATATATATATATATATATATATATATATATATATATATATATTTGCAGTTAGGTTTTTTTTTAAAAAATAACTCTTCCAGGTTAAAATATATATTGGGCCAAGCTTTCGAACTCACAAGTGGAGTTCGTCATCAGGGCTGAAACATTCACAAGAGCTGGACGTATATGGCTACACACGTACGTATCTATGATACAGTCTTCTAAAGTAATTGTTATTAAGCGGGTTTCGACTTGGTACTGACATCATTCCAAGCACATATGCTTCCAAGCATATGTGCTTGGAATGATGTCAGTACCAAGTCGAAACCCGCTTAATAACAATTACTTTAGAAGACTGTATCATAGATACGTACGTGTGTAGCCATATACGTCCAGCTCTTGTGAATGTTTCAGCCCTGATGACGAACTCCACTTGTGAGTTCGAAAGCTTGGCCCAATATATATTTTAACCTGGAAGAGTTATTTTTTAAAAAAACCTAACTGCAAATATGGAACCCAGGCGTCAACTATTCACCTTGATATATATATATGTATATATATATATATATATATATATATATAGTGTACACGGCCCGTCAAAAATTTGCATATTCGATGTTTACCTTGAATACATTTTCCAGATGTTGATCACAAACAAATACATATATTTTAATAGTACACGCAATTCAAATATTCTTCTACTTGTGCACTGGTGAAACTCGTATCACGGATACAGTGATTGGGCATCCGCCAGAGACAAACGTACCAACGAAGCAGCAACTCATTAATATTATTCATCATTTGCCAAAAAGTTTTTAAAAATTTTTTGTCTTCTTCCTCGATGTAATTTGCTTTTTCTTTGCCAATAAGTTCAATTTTCATTAGTGGAATATTTTTCGGCATATATGGATGCATGTACATCACTATTATAAAAGGAGCCGCGTCCGTCCGTCCGCCCCTCCGCCCGTCCGTCCGTCCGTCCGTCCGTCCGTCCGTCCGTGTGACCTTGATTATATTATGGTATCCACAATACGCAATCGGCTTATTTTTACAAATCAAAATTTTCTGAGGAGCTTTCTCTGTTAAAATTCATCATGTCGCTTTGATATTTTCAATTGAAGATGCGCAAAGAAATTTTTTAAATTCGTTTGACCAGTAACCTGGCTACCACTTAGTATTAGGCCCAAGATTTTGGGACTTGAGTTCTTGTTTTCGAAATTGTGATTTTCTAGAAAAGCTTCGAGAGATAATAGACGACATTTCAGAATAAAATTCCGGCAAAAGAGGCCACCAAGGATAGAAATGTGTCCAATTGAAAAGAGAAGTAGCAAGACTTTGACAGCAAGAAAAACGCCGAAGACGATCGGATGAACAACGTGAAATGGCAAGACGAAGCAATGCCGCTTGCCAACGAGAAGTTAGAGCTAAATTGACCCTTGAACTGCGTTTAGAAATTCTACGGAATAATGCAGAGCAACACCGAGTACATAGCTAGAGAGAGCTAAACACATGAAAGAAGAGAGGAAATTCTTAGGCATAACGCTGGACAACATCGAGTGGCACGAGAGAATTCAACTCAAGAAAGAAGGGGTGAAATTCTTCAGACTAATGCCTAACAGCATCGACTTGCACAATCGAATTTAACTCATGAAAGAAGGGATGAAATTTTTCAGATTAATGCTGACCAGCACGTTTGCACTACATAGTTATTATACATTTTTGACGGGCCGTGTGCACTCGGCCTCATCAACTCCAGAGAGATTTAATATTTTTATTTCTTCCCGTTTTCATTTCGTTTCGCTTTCTCTCTTATCTGAAAGTGGAGGAAAATTAAAGTTAAAAGCTGCGGCTTGAAGCTTCGGTTAGCTCTCATTATGCTTCAACGCACGATAGTGAATGAAGCCGTCTATAAATTTAAGTTAAAACAAATTCTCCAGTTCAATTGTGTCGTGAAGTGTTCATTAATTCTAAGCAAGTTCTGTTCAGCTTATTTTCGATAGTATCTTCTTCTATAATAATGAAAAAATCACTACAAATGATTTTAAGTGAGCAATACGCACCTAAAATATATAAACAAAGCTAGACAACCTACAAAATGTATTATACGATATAACTGCAAAACTCTACGGAATTTGAAACCAGTATTCAACTTACTATTTCCATTTCAAAGGAAAATTCTACGGAGTTTTCAAACAGTATTTAACTTCCTATTTTTTTGCGAATGAAAACTGTACGGATTTTGTATCCAGTATTCAACTTACTATTTTCTTTCCAAATGAAAACTCAAAGAATTTTTAACTTACTAATTCCAGTGCAATAAATGTCTAGAAGGCATGAATCGAATAAATATCATCTAAAACAAATATTAGAGTTTTAACCAGAAATAGGTAATGCCGGATGCCCTGCATTAACGTATGCGACTTTTTAAATGCCCAGATGAATTTTTTAGTGGACTTTAGCCACTGGGATTTTAATACTGAGTAATTTTATCATTAGCCAAATTGATTAATCATTCTAGAAAAAAACCGTTTGTGAGAGAGATGCACTTGCTGAAAAGCGCTCACCACTCTTTCCACAGCAACGCATCTTCAGGTCTCACTTCACTATAGTGTTGCACGAGCATGGGGCCAAACAAAATTTCTGGGGGCTTCATGAGCTTTATGTTCTAGTATGTATAATACAAGGGCATCAGAATATTTTTTTAGGGCTTCGGTAATTTTTTCTTAGGCATCTACATCAAATGTATTAGTTTGAGATATTCTGAATTGATAGGCTTATAATGTGAACAGAAACATAAATTTTGTAGAATCAATAGAATTATTCCAGTTCTCAGCGCAAAAGACCTAAGAACTGTTATATTCTAATTGCAATGGATCAAATTAAAATTTTACGCGAAACCACTTTTTTCTTGTAGGGATTTCATATATATATTGCATTTTTTATAATCATTCGAATACTTGAATGGGATTGTAATTGCATGCTGCTTTGATCACAAATTCTCTGGACGCGCGTCGTTTAGACCATAGGGTGCGAAGTACTGCTAGTTTAGATCTTGTGTTTCCTCTCCGTCAAAGACTGGAAGCAGACGGACATCAAATGCTAACTTCTGGTCGATTTAAGACGGAAGGCAAACAGAGTTGGAGGTGCAGAAAGCGCCTAAGTTCAGATACATCGATAGATTGTGACATATGCATGCCATACAAGCGCTTCCATTCATTTCACTCACTAAGCAATGTTAAGGCTCATCGGCCCAATTACTTTACTCATATTCCCCATATTTTATTCATTTCACACACTCAGCAATATTACGGTTCATCGCCCCAAATATTTTGCTAATATATTTTACTCATTTCACACACTCAGCAATGTTAAGGCTGATCGATCCAAATATTTTACTCAAATTCTCCATATCAGCAACCACTGTCATTAGACTGATGATGACACCAGGTTATCACCAATATCAAAATGAGGACTGAACTGCCATCCGGCAAAAAGCTTCAAAAAATCCATTAGGGCACAAATTTGACCAGAAATAAATTGTGTTACAATTTTTAGTAAGTGTGAAATATAAGGCTCGTGTGGCCGTTTAAGGCTGTTGAAGTTGCTAAATTTCAGATACATTTCATATGAGACCGTTCATTTGTCAGGGTTGCTTTAAAAATAAATCAATGCTTCTGAATCACGAGTTAAAACTTGAGATCAGGGTGAGCATCCTGTGAACTTACCTTATATATTTCATTTGTACCCCTTCATGGTAGAATGTTAAGTACCCCTGTTAAGTTTGTAGCCCTTCAGTGTCTGATTTGTTTTATTGAATGTAGCTCTGTTGAGTTTGTAGCCCTTCAGTGTCGATTTTTTTATTGAATGTAGCTCTGTTGAGTTTGTAGCCCTTCAGTGTCGATTTGTTTTATTGAATGTAGCTCTGTTGAGTTTGTAGCCCTTCACCGTCTGCTTTGTTTTATTGAATGTAGCCCTGTTGAATTTGTGGCCTTTCCATATCTGAATTGCTAAGCTGAAAATAGCCCTGTTGGATTTGTAGCCCTTCACTGTCTGATTTCCTGTGTTGAATATACTTTTTTAAAAACTACCATACTTTAGATTTGCACTGGCATCCAGTTGCAATCGACATTAAAATGAAGAATTAGGCGCCACTTGGGAGTGAACGTCAAAAAATACATTTAAGTACAAATTATACAAGAAATATAAATATATTGAGGCTGTTGAAAAAATTTGGCTTTGGAACCTGCTTCTACTGAAAAGGGTGAACTTTTTTGAAATTCTGAAGAGCTCATCACGTGTTGAAATGAAAAGGGAGTTACTAAGTAATTTTACTGAACTGTTATCGATCGTTAAAAATTTTCATCTCTGTCGGTCTATAAAACAAACGGCGGTGGTTGGTTCAGTAAAAATGGTGAGTGATTTCATTTTTATTTCTCGCACTATTTCGCGAAGTAGAAAGTTGGATGTTAAGAAATTCTGAAGACCGAATTCGGTGTACGAAATTTCCAAGTTAAACTCGCACTTCAAAAAAAGATCGTGAACTTCAGAGCCTTGAACACGCAAGGAAATGGTACTAGTCATACATGACGAGACTTCTAATAGATTGAGTGCCAAGTTTGAATGAAGTTACCATGATTATCATTTGTTATTGAAATCAATTAACCTAAAAAAAATTAAATACTCATTATAGCTACTGGGTACATGCATGGAGATATAACGGTATACATTCCTCATTCATCAAACCTTGTGCACAACCATGCGGCGATTCTGATAAATTGTTTCATGGAAACGAGAGATGGGGATTCGAGTTCTGTTTGTTATCAATTGTTTAGTGGAAACTATAGAATCGAGTTCTATTTGATCTGTGAACATTTCCCACACACGTCGAGCTGGAATCTATTTGCGAATTCCTGCGCGACGGCCTGATCTGGACGAACCTGTCACGAATCAGCTCATCAGTTCAGGCTTGAAATTCAGTCACAATTTACAGGATCGTCTCACTGTTTGTTAATGAGAGATTTCCTTGCGTGTTTCGGTGTGCTATTTTCTCGCAGAATATCGCCATCAGGCAGACGTTGCTGAGAAAGACGGAGGATTTTGTGTCAATGTTTTGGAAGTTGCGTTGAAGAGAATGGGACTTTGTACCAATATTGTAGGAGTTGCTTAAAAGAGAATGTTGGATTTTCTGCCAATGTTTTTGAGAGTTGCTTTACAGAGAATGGGACTTTGTACCAATATTGTGGGAATTACTTTATAGAGAATTTTGGATTTTGTGCCAATGTTTTGGGAGTTGCGTTGAAGAGAATGGGACTTTGTACCAATATTGTAGGAGTTGCTTAAAAGAGAATGTTGGATTTTCTGCCAATGTTTTTGAGAGTTGCTTTACAGAGAATGGGACTTTGTACCAATATTGTGGGAATTACTTTATAGAGAATTTTGGATTTTGTGCCAATGTTTTGGGAGTTGCTTTAAAGAGAATGGGACTTTTTACCAATATTGTAGGAGATACTTTATAAAGTATGTTGGATCTTATGCTAATGTTTTGGGTGGCCTTTTAGAGAAAATTTTGGATTTTGAACCAATTTCTTTGGAATTATTTTACTGAGAATGTGGTATTATGTATCCATGTTTGTGATTGAATATATTTTGGGAATATATCAAAATCCACATTTTATTGAGAATATTAAATTTTGCACCAATGGCTTTGGAGATTTTTTTTAATATTAGATTTAGTTTTATGTTTAGAGCGTTATATTATTGATTATTGATTGATTATGAAAATATTCTATTTTATACCAATATTTTAGGAATTATTTTATAAAGAAATGAAATTTTGTACAGATTTGTTATTTATGTGAGTTTTCATTATTGAGTTCAATTATTCTATTAATATATCAATATTATTTTTTTAAGAATATTAAATTTTGGACGCATATTTTGGGTTTTGAGGTTATTTTGTGGAAAATAATTTCTCGCTATCACACCTGCCAAAATTTTTGACAAATCGTTATAACACAATCAACGAGTTGCTACTCAGCTGTAATGTATTGAATAATGGTTCGAAGTTCTTTTACGAAACGAGGTGTAACATCGATATGTTAGCAACAACGTCGTGAATGTTCTTGAAGTGAGCTATTGTCCGTAGTGTATCGACATAAACCAGCGATTTCAAATAACTCCATAAAAAAGAATCGCATGGGACCAAATCTGAAGAGCGAGCCGGCCATTCGAGCGCTGAAGGCACGTTGCGTAGCAACAATTGAGCGACCGTTAGAAAAGAAGCTCTCGACTGCGAAGGCCCGCTGCTCTCTAGACCAGAGCATGATGGCAACTGACTGGTGGGAGAAACAAACTTGGGAACTTCCATCTTCAGATGCGCCCCCTCTCGCCCCTCTACCCGCTCAACTCACCGCGCGGGAATTTTTTCAAATCAGTAAGTTTCTCTGGCGCACCCTGTATTAGCTTCAACAAGACTGAAGTTGAACTTCAATTCCGAGCTTCAACGAGGCTAAAGTTGAACTTCAATTCCGAGCTTCAACAAGGCTAAAGTTGAACTTCAATTCCGAGCTTCAACATGACTGTAGTTGAACTTTGGTTCTGATCTTCAACAAGTCTGAAAATGAACTTTAGTTCTGAACTTCAACAAGTCTGAAGTTGAACTTTAGTTCTGAGCTTCAACAAGTCAGAAGTTGTAAAACACACTACGTAGAAGAAGCAGCAGGGAACATACATGTGTGTAGAAGTCATGTGAAACTGAGCCCTTATGAGGTATTACTTCATGTGACGCTCAGTTGTTCCGCAGTACGTTTCATTCATCCTGTAAATCATTTCCTTCAGTTGAAAGTATTTTCTTTTAACAGCCTTTCCTAACAACAGTCTCACTGTGCAACTAACATATAACTCAATCTAATGTCACAGTCCCGTTGTATTAACCTTGTGTTCGGCAAGGGCGCATTAACTGGTTCGCATCTTATATTTAAATTTTCAGAGTATACTTAATGCATCAAAAACCGCCACAATCAAATTCATGCTTCGATTCTTGTCTTTCTTAGCTGCCGATAACTTCAGAATTAAAAATACCAAATCGAAAAGTAGTAATAATTCCATTTGAAATTAAAAACGAAAACCATTTCAAAGAACAATAAAAAATTTGTCTGAAAATGAAACATTAACAATTTGGAAACGCAATCAAAAATTTTATCTGTAAGTGAAACGTTAAAAGTTTTGAAAAGTAATCAAAAATTTGCCTGAAATATCAGCGTTAATAATTTCAAAAAATAATCAAAAAATTTACCTGAAAGTGAAACGTTAACAATACCAAAAACTCTCAAAAATCCGTGCGACATTGAAACGTTTCCACCTTATCAAATCCTCAGAGAAGGAGTTAAACTGCCTCGTATTAATCTAAATCCATTTTCTTTGATCTTCGCATCACGGAACTCAGAGAGGACTCCATAGAGGCGCGAGACGACTGCACCAGATTAGGGTGGTGAGGCTGTGCTGCAATGGAGTTTCTATTCGATTTGCGTGGCCCTTGAGCTGCTTCAATGGCTCTAATTATCGCCAGAGTTGATTGAAGTCTGCCCTGTTCATTAGGTGCTGACAAATGAATTCAACAGCGCCGTTTAATACGGATCTACCACGCTATGAAACCCAGTTTACAACCTTCTGTCCTGCTCATTAGGTGCTGACAAACGAATTCAACAGCGCCGTTTAATACGGATCTAGCACGCTATGAAACCCAGTTTACAACCTTCTGTCCTGTTCATTAGGTGCTGACAAACGAATTCAACAGCGCCGTTTAATACGAATCTACCACGCTATGAAACCCTAGTTTACAACCTTCTGTCCTGTTCATTAGGTGCTGACAAACGAATTCAACAGCGCCGTTTAATACGAATCTACCAGGCTATGAAACCCTAGTTTACAACCTTCTGTCCTGTTCATTAGGTGCTGACAAACGAATTCAACAGTGCCGTTTAATACGGATCTACCACGCTATGAAACCCAGTTTACAACCTTCTGTCCTGTTCATTAGGTGCTGACAAACGAATTCAACAGTGCCGTTTAATACGAATCTACCACGTTATGAAACCCTAGTTTACAACCTTCTGTCCTGTTCATTAGGTGCTGACAAACGAATTCAACAGCGCCGTTTAATACGAATCTACCACGCTATGAAACCCAGTTTACAACCTTCTGTCCTGTTCATTAGGTGCTGACAAACGAATTCAACAGTGCCGTTTAATACGAATCTACCACGTTATGAAACCCTAGTTTACAACCTTCTGTCCTGTTCATTAGGTGCTGACAAACGAATTCAACAGCGCCGTTTAATACGAATCTACCACGCTATGAAACCCAGTTTACAACCTTCTGTCCTGTTCATTAGGTGCTGACAAACGAATTCAACAGTGCCGTTTAATACGGATCTACCAGGCTATGAAACCCTAGTTTACAACCTTCTGTCCTGTTCATTAGGTGCTGACAAACGAATTCAACAGCGCCGTTTAATACGAATCTACCACGCTATGAAACCCAGTTTACAACCTTCTGTACTGTTCATTAGGTGCTGACAAACGAATTCAACAGTGCCGTTTAATACGGATCTACCAGGCTATGAAACCCTAGTTTACAACCTTCTGTCCTGTTCATTAGGTGCTGACAAACGAATTCAACAGCGCCGTTTAATACGAATCTACCAGGCTATGAAACCCCAGTTTACAACCTTCTGTCCTGTTCATTAGGTGCTGACAAACGAATTCAACAGTGCCGTTTAATACGGATCTACCACGCTATGAAACCCAGTTTACAACCTTCTGTCCTGTTCATTAGGTGCTGACAAACGAATTCAACAGTGCCGTTTAATACGAATCTACCAGGCTATGAAACCCCAGCTTACAAGCTTATGGAAAGGCCCATTGTTGTGTTCTTTTGCTCCCGATTTCCCGCAAGAATTGCGTTTTCTCTCCTCTGTTCCTCTGGCTACAATCTCTTGTCTTTTCGTATTTTAGAATGAAAGTCTTTTTATTTCAATCAATTTGATGCATTTTTACCTCGTGTTCATTTTCAAGATATCGTAATTGATTATTCTTGGAAGCTTACAAGCATATGAAAGGACCGACTTTTGTCATTTTGTTTTTGTACTTTTCAGAATGAAAGGCTCTTTATTTCAATCCAGTCGGTGCATTTTATCTTTCATATATACATCATTATTAATTCATGGAAGCCACGACGGCCAGCTTCAGACGAGTACCCATTTCAAACTCTTGCATCTAGAGGAGGAACTATTATGATCTTTTCTACTTTACACGTAGAGAAATACTTGTTTTGCTCTCCGGGGACTGAAACCTACGACTATTCTATATACGATTGATGTACGCTCTTTAACCACTCAGCCAATCAAGCTGTGCTCATAACACTTTGACTGCAATTGTTTAAACTGAAGTTCAATATTCAACTCAAATTTAAAGTCAATTGCAATTAGCAATGTTGGTAATGACCAACATTAACTGGATAGTACTTTAATTTAGCTTTGATTACGTATTAATGAAAATTAAGTTTGTGACCACAGGTCTGTCAGCAGCATTATGAAAATTTTCTGCGTGTACCACCGGCGGCTCAAATGGCGGTTAATAGGTAAAAACGTGGGAAATAATTGTTTAAATTTGATGATAATTGCCTTAAAACTTCACAAAAATTAAAATTTGTTGATAATTGCGTTGAAAACAGCACAAAAGTTAGAATTTGATGATAATTGTCTTAGAACTGCACAGAAGTTAGGATTTGTTTATAATTGCATTGAAAACTGCGCATAAGTTAGAATTCAGGAATAATGGTAAGGTTTTCATTAACTCGGGTCATTTAATGTACCTAAATCAATTTATGGAAGCCGTAAAATTTATTCATAGGTTTTACCTTAGAAAACAATAATTTATTCTGGGCCTTCTCGATCAACAATATCAGTATTTTAAAAATGCATATTTTGATCACTTTTTGAGCTATGAGTTGATGGAGAAGTTCTCGTTTTTCGCAGAAATTCTATTTCTAACTGGCTGGAAACGCTACATGTGGAGCAGCGTAATGGGTTTAAAAAAGGCTTTAATATGAAGGTCATCAGTTGGAAGGTATATCACTATGGATACCGTGAAAAAATGCTTTATTATGAAGGTCTGTAAGTGTTAGGTATATCACTATGGATACCGTGAAGAAATGCTTTATTATGAAGGTCTTTAGGTGGATGGTATATCACTATGGGTACTGTGAAAAAAATGCTTTATTATGAAGGTCTTTAGGTGGAAGGTATATCACTATGGATACCGTGAAAAAAATGCTTTATTATGTAGGTCTTTAGATGGGAGGTATATCACTATGGATACCGTGAAAAAAATGCTTTATTTTGAAGGTCTTTAGGTGGAAGGTATATAACAATGGGTACTGTGAAAAAAATGCTTCATTATGAAGGTCTTTAGGTGGAAGGTATATCACTATGGATAACGTGAAAAAGGCTTTAATATGAAGGTCATCAGTTGGAAGGTATATCACTATGGGTACTGTGAAAAAAATACTTTATATGAAGGTCTTTAGGTGGAAGGTATATCACTATGGATACCGTGAAAAAATGCTTTATTATGTAGGTCTTTAGATGGAAGGTATATAACAATGGGTGAGGTTGATTACTATTTCAGCATATGAAATCGATTAAGACGTAAAATTGACTTCCTTCGCTTAGCTCACTATGTATTATAAAAGGCTTGTAAATGATTATGAGAAAAACATGATTTGACATTGATAAGAAACGCATTGGAAGACACTTATCTGTTTACATTGACTTTTGGTCTTCACAATTGTGCAATCGCAACCGATGCTGTTGGAAGTATTAGTAGACATAACCTATTCGAAAGACCCTATTGTTGAAAGTTCAAGTAAATATAACCTATTTGTAAGACCCTATTATTGAAAGTATGAACAAAAATAACCTATTCGTAAGACCCTATTATTGAAAGTATGGATAAAAATAACCTATTCGTAAGACCCTATTGTTGAATGTATGAATAAAAATAACCTACTCGTAAGACCCTATTGTTGAATGTATGAATAAAAATAACCTACTCGTAAGACCCTATTGTTGAAAGTATGAATAAAAATAACCTACTTGTAAGACCCTATTGTTGAAAGTATGAATAAAAATAACCTACTCGTAAGACCCTATTGTTGAAAGTATGAATAAAAATAACCTACTCGTAAGACCCTATTATTGAAAGTATGAATAAAAATAACTTATTTGTAAGACCCTATTATTGAAAGTATGAGCATGAATAACAAATTCGCAAGACCCAAACTTAAGGGTGCTCTATATGTAAACGTATTAATGTCTCGACGAAAGAAATATTGCTGAAAATTTATGAATATCAGATCGAGTTTATCGGAAATGCCCGAAATAAAATACAGGGCGCTGCAGAGAAAAAAAAAACAGGATAAGCTGCAGAAGCAGTGGTCGACTCGGAGAAGTTGGGTTACTCTGCATTGGGTCATTTATTACTAGGTGATGATAAAACTCAATTGTGAGCCGGTTGATGGCGACAATTTGACTTAAGTAACGAGCTACGTCAGTCGATTTATTATTGCCATGTAAAAGTGTAGGTTTAAGTATAAGTTTAATTCATTGACAACTATTTCATGATGTACATATTCAATGGTTGTTAGCAGTATATCTTGTCTCTTTAGCTTCTCTCGTACATCATTAGTTCATATGTTTTCATCGATCCCTCAGTTCTCTCATCTCACTTTCGTATTTCTTGCCTCTACTCCATCCGCTTTCTTCATTACTTCTTGCATCTCTGGCTTCTCTAGTAAATTATTTCTCCGTAAGAAATACTAATGAGTATGTTCGGAATTTCCATCCCTCTGCTCTATGTAATCACTTTATTACTTTGTTAATTTTTAATCACTTTTCTCTGGCTTTTTCGGTGCATCATTGCTCCGTAAGATTCACTTTGACCCTCAACTTTTTTCCACATTTCTGCTCATTCTGCTCCATCTACTCCCATTATCACTCCTCCGTTTCTTACTTCTCTAGTTAATCAAAACTTCGTAAGATGCAATTTGTTCCTTTTTTCCTTTCGTATTTCCTATCTCTCTCTCGGTCGAATCTCAATATTACTTTTCTGTCACAGGTTTCTCTGGAACATCTTTGCTCCGTAAGATTCGCTTTGGTCTCCAGCTGCGCCGGTTCAGGTCTCCAAATCGTTTGATGCTCTAGGGAATGCAATTGACGAACTGCATCGCCACCCTTTCATCATCACACGCTCTAATATCGCCGCCCTCTCATCATCACACGCTCTAATATCGCCACCTTTCATCATCACACGCTCTAATATCGCCACCTTTCATCATCACACGCTCTTCTATCGCCGCCCTTTCATCATCACACGCTCTAATATCGCCGCACAGCTGCATTGTTGCACGCTGCCCGAAAATCGTTTCCGTCGACCTATCACCTCCAAGATGGTGACTCCCTTGAGAGCGTAATTAACTGCTTGTAAAAGTTATGATTGGTAATTAAACAACGGTAAAGTTACGCTCCTCGTCACGCTTTCTTGTCGCTGTAATTTAAACAATTTATTTAAACAATTTATTTACCACAGGTGGTACAGAGGTAGAATGTTTCTTGAGTCTATTACAATGGTTAAATTTGAGTATAGCTACCTGTGGGCTCGAACAAGTTCAGCGACTTCTGGTACAAATGGATAGTACAAATGGAGAGTACTAATGGATAGTACAAATGCGATAATACAAATGGATAGTACAAATGGAGAGTACTAATGGATAGTACAAATGCGAAAATACAAATGGATAGTAAAAATAGTAAGGTAATTAGACACCATACGTTTTTTGTCACTATTTTTTGGCGTTATAATTAGACACACAAAGAAGTAGCAACAAGTAGAACAAAATTTTAAGGCGAGAATCCTTCCCACACTACTTACATGTATGCAAGTCATGATTTTTTTTATAACGCAAACAAGTAAAAATAATTCCAACAAAACGTGGGAAAACAGCGAGGATGATTCCCACGCTACTGACATGAATGCAAGTTATGATTTTTAAAATAACGCAAAGAAGTGAAAATAAATACAGCAAAATTTAGGGGCGAGGATCATCCGACGCCGCTACTAAAGGCGCGAGCTCTCCTATACTCCAATCCCGCACCGTCACCGGGGGATAACCCAGTCTAACGTTTTCGCTGCCTGCATGCATGGTTTTCGCCGCCTAAGTAATTCAATCGCTTGGGCGGCGAAAAACATGCAAGCTCCGACGAAAAAGTTAGACTAGAAAGTTATGTATATGACTGAAATCAAATTTGAAATAAATTAAATTATTTAAATTAATTAAATGAATTAAAATTAATTTGAATTAAATTAAATTAATTAAATTAATTAGAATTAATCTGAGTTAAATAAAATTAAATAAATTAAACAAAATTAATTTGAAGTAAATTAAATTAATTGAATTAATTGAAATAAATTTTAATTAATTGAAATTAATTTTAAATAAAATAACTTAATTAAATTAATTAAAATTAATTTGAATTAAATAGAATTGCAAGGTTTAGATGTCGACACGCCTAAAAAATCGAAGCGTTGCCTTGTATAAAATGACAATATAGAACTTTAACAATTAAGTTTTCATTTCAGTATAAATGATAAGTAATTATCTTCGTATTTTTAAAAGTGTAGAATGAGAATAATTTTGTATAGTTGAAAAGATGGAAATGTAATAGAATGGAGCGAAGAAATTAAAGAACTGTTAGTGTTACAACCAACTGTGATCGCTGACTATCCTTACTATGTGTACTTCCATTTGTATTATCTCATTTGTACTATTCATTTGTATGATCCATTTGTAATATCCATTTGTACTATCCATTTGTACGATCCATTTGTGCTATTCATTTGTACTATCCATATGTACTATCCATTTGTGCCATCCATTTGTACTATCCATTTGTACTATCCATTTGTGCCATCCATTTGTACTATCCATTTGTACTATCCATTTGTACTATCCATTTGTACTATCCATTTGTACTATCCATTTGTGCCATCCATTTGTACTATCCATTTGTACTATCCATTTGTACTATCCATTTGTACGATCCATTTGTACTATCCATTTGTACTATCCATTTGTACGATCCATTTGTGCTATTCATTTGTACTATCCATTTGTACTATCCATTTGTACTATCCATTTGCACCATCCATTTGTACTATCCATTTGTACTATCCATTTGTACTATCCATTTTTACTATTCATTTGTATGATCCATTTGTACTATCCATTTGTACGATCCATTTGTACTATCCATTTGTACTATCCATTTGTACGATCCATTTGTACTATCCATTTGTACTATCCATTTGTACTATCCATTTGTACTATCCATTTGTACTATCCATTTGTACGATCCATTTGTACTATCCATTTGTACGATCCATTTGTACTATCCATATGTACTATCCATTTGTACGATCCATTTGTACCATCCATTTGTACTATCCATTTGTACTATCCATTTGTACGATCCATTTGTACTATCCATTTGTACTATCCATTTGTACTATCCATTTGTACGATCCATTTGTACTATCCATTTGTACTATCCATTTGTACGATCCATTTGTACTATCCATATGTACTATCCATTTGTGCCATCCATTTGTACTATCCATTTGTACTATCCATTTGTGCCATCCATTTGTACTATCCATTTGTACTATCCATTTGTACTATCCATTTGTACTATCCATTTGTACTATCCATTTGTGCCATCCATTTGTACTATCCATTTGTACTATCCATTTGTACTATCCATTTGTACGATCCATTTGTACTATCCATTTGTACTATCCATTTGTACGATCCATTTGTGCTATTCATTTGTACTATCCATTTGTACTATCCATTTGTGCCATCCATTTGTACTATCCATTTGTACTATCCATTTGTGCCATCCATTTGTACTATCCATTTGTACTATCCATTTGTGCCATCCATTTGTACTATCCATTTGTACTATCCATTTGTACGATCCATTTGTACTATCCATTTGTACTATCCATTTGTGCCATCCATTTGTACTATCCATTTGTACTATCCATTTGTACTATCGTCGCCCCGCTGCATTGCTGCGCTCCCATCTAATGCCCGTCGCACTCGACAGGCGTTTGTACGCCTTTATAGAGGGAGGAAAGTTGCAATTGCACAGGTTCTACAGATTTTAATGCTTCTCCATATGAGAGAGCATTTATTGAGTGAAAAGAAGAGTATATTTTCAAGGTCAATCCACACCATGAATTTTAAAAGTGACATTTGACGTTTTATGAATCAATCAATCACGCTGAATCCATCTAACTCAGAAAATTTTTCAAATAGCACCGACGGTTCAGGAATGACTCATACTAAATTCAATTACTTCACCGAATTTTTGAATGAAATGGATTTTTTTTGCATAATAATTCATCCTAAATTTCATAAGCCCAGTGAATTTTTTGAATGCCATTGATTATTTTTTTGTATAACCGATACTAAATTCAGTTAAGTTGGCGAATTTTTCAAACAACACTGACGTTTGATGCATATCTGATGCTAAATTCAATTAAGTTTGTGAATTTTTCAAAACAGCACTGACGTTTGATGCATATCTGATGCTAAATTCAATTAAGTTTGTGAATTTTTCAAAACAACACTGACGTTTGATGCATATCTGATGCTAAATTCAATTAAGTTTGTGAATTTTTCAAAACAACACTGACGTTTGATGCATATCTGATGCTAAATTCAATTAAGTTTATGAATTTTTCAAAACAACACTGACGTTTGATGCATATCTGATGCTAAATTCAATTAAGTTTGGGAATTTTTCAAAACAACACTGACGTTTGATGCATAACTGATGCTAAATTCAATGGTATACGATATATTTCTATAATTATTACAATGAACCGAGGATGGGTACGACTCGAAAAGCGTTAGTGTAAGAAACAATGAAATCTTCCGAAAATTCAATAAGCAACAAATTAGGTTGTACGATTCGACATAGCTTTAAAATGAAGGTAATAGCAAAGACTATCGATTTAAAAGACATTTTCGTTAAAAACGAACATTTCGACCACTAAGGTCATCATTAGCGGATATCTGAAAAAAATGCACGGAAAAATATACATTCCCAAATTGAACAAAAACTACACAAAAATAGTGGCGTGTAGTTTTTTGTGTCGTTTTTCTTCAATATATGAATGTATATTTTTCCGAGCATTTTTTCAGATATCCGCTGACGATGAACTTGGAATTCGAAAAGTTCGTTTTTAACAGAAATATCTTTTAAATCGATAGTCTTTGCTATTACCTTCATTTTAACTTAATTATTTAACAGCATGCGGTTTCCGCTCACAATGTTGGTTTTCGTTACATCGAGGTAACGAAATCGAATTCGAAATGAAATTAGCGATCGTCTCGCGAACCTCGAGAAGATTTTGTTTATTGAGTTGACCCGGGCAGGCGGTGCACTCCTGCAGTAATGAGTAAATGCACTACGCCAGATTGCATTCGTTTTATTCCCAAGTTTGTAAAAAATAAAAGCCTGTAGATTTGTTTCTTCACGTGCTACACAAGCCTACAGTTGCAGAACTTCCATCAGGTGATCGACTTCCTCTGAAATAAGTTTATGCTGTAAGCCAAGGTATTCATTTTATTTCCAAGATTACACGGTTGCAGGAATTTAAGCTTCTAGATTTGTATTGTCACATGCTACACAAGCCTACAGTTACACAACTTTCATCAGGTGATCTATTTTCACAGAAATAAGTTAATGCTGTAAGCCAAACCATTCATTATGTCTCGAAAGTTGTAGGAACAAAAGCTTCTAGATTCGTATCGTTTCATCTTGTGCAAGCCTACACTCCCATAACTTTTTGCAGTTGATTAATTCACACTGAATGAATGAATACACTTTATAATACTCTGTTTATCTTATCTTCAAGTTTGTAGGAACAAAAGCTTCTACGGCTTCATCGTCACATGTCACACAGTTTCACCTGCCTAAATTAAAAATAATTTAATAAAAATAATTTTTTATTTTAGCATAATTTTATAAAAAATGACAGGGTAGAACGAATGCTGAAGAATATGGGAACAACTCGAATCACTTCCCTAATTTTCTTTGTCATTTCAATTTTCAGAACTGATATGACCTTCATATATTATGTGGGGTTGAAATTTTTGTTCTGTATCATTATTTTTTCACAATGGTGAAGTTAGGAACATAACTCAACATGCTTGGGTCATCATACTCCCTCATGGTGGCCTTCATAATTTTGAGCTAAGTTACAAGTTGATCGTATTTTTTAGACAATCACTATTATAAAGGGAGCCGCGTCCATCCCTCCGTCCGTCCGTGTGACCCCCTCTTGATTATGGTATCCAGAATACGCAATCGGCTTCTTTTTACAAATAGAAATTTTCTATGGAGCTTTCTCTGTTGAAATTCATCATGTCGCTTTGATATTTTTAATTGATAATGCGAAAAGAAATGTTTTAAATTCGGTTGACCAGTAACCTGGCTACTCTTGAAAAGCTTCGAAGAGATAATAGACGACATTTCAGAATAAAATTCCGCCAGAAGAGGCCACCAAGCATAGAAATGTGTCCAACCGCAAGAGAGAAGTAGCAAGACTTCGACAGCAAGAAAAACGCCGAAGACGATCGGATGAACAACGCGAAATGGCAAGACGAAGCAATGCTGCTCGCCAACGAGAAACTATAGCTAAATTGACCCTTGACCGGCGTTTGGAAATTCTACGGAATAATGCAGAGCAACACCGAGTACATAGCTAGAGAGAGCTAAGCACATGAAAGAAGCGAGGAAATTCTTCGGCATAGCGCTAAACAACATTGGGTGGCACGAGAAAATTCAACTCAAGAAAGAAGGGGTGAAATTCTTCAGACTAATGCCTAACAGCATCGACTTGCACAATCGAATTTAACTCAAGAGAGAAGGGATGAAATTCTTCAGTTTAATGCCGACCAGCACGTGTGCGCTAGTGTGTAAAAAAATTTGCGAATTTCACTTCTAGTTTACTTCCGTATGTGTCACAAATACTTCATTCAGGTGTATATCATAAATATTTAATTCATTGAACTTTTGGTTGGCTACTAAACATCACATATCTTGTAGAGTGTTGATTGTTTCTCAAATGACCGTCACTCTACATATCAAATAATATAAAGTTGGCGGTAGCACTATGCTGATAATCCATTACTCTGGATCAATAATAGTAATCCTCTGCTCTGGATCAATAATAATAATAAGCATCTACCCTAGATTGATAACAATGATAATAAAACTCGACCGTGGATAAATAATAATAATAATCCTCTACCCTGGACTAATAACAATAATAATCCTCTACCCTGATTTAATAACAATAATCATCTACCCTGGAATAATTACAATAATAATCCTCTGCCCTGGATGAATAACAAAAATAATAACCCTCTACGCTGGATTAATAACAATAATCCTCCACCCTGGCCACGTCTGCAGACGCCCGAGAGTTCAAACGCGATAATAAATACAAGCTAAATGTATTTAGGGGAGTCTTTGAAGTCTCGAGACGATTTAATTTCACCCGCAGGAGGGAGCTCGTGATGAAACTCGAGACCTACTGTAGTTTCCGTGTCGGCAGGGGCCTCTTCAAACTGTTCACGCCGTTGTAACGGTGCAGCCGGCAGCTGAAGTTCTTCTGGTGACTTGGCTGCTATATGTGCCGTTTTTAAGGCAATTATCGTCAAGTTATAACTTTTGTGTTGTTTTCAATGTCTCTTTTATAAAATTTTAACTTTTGTGCTGTTTTTAAGGTAATTGTTATAAAATTATAACTTTTTGCGGTTTTTAGGCAATGATCATTAAGCCCGAAGTGGCTCTAGGCATCATTTTACATTGCTGACAATGTGGTTGAATTCATTGTGAATTTATACTCGTTGGCATCACGTTACATATCTGACAATGTGGTTGAATTCATTGTGATTTTATATTCGTAGGCATCACGTTACATATCTGACAATGTGGTTGAATTCATTGTGATTTTATACTCGTAGGCATCACGTTACATATCTGACAATGTGGTTGAATTCATTGTGATTTTATACTCGTAGGCATCACGTTACATATCTGACAATGTGGTTGAATTCATTGTGATTTTATATTCGTAGGCATCACGTTACATATCTGACAATGTGGTTGAATTCATTGTGATTTTATATTCGTAGGCATCACGTTACATATCTGACAATGTGGTTGAATTCATTGTGATTTTATACTCGTAGGCATCACGTTACATATCTGACTATGTGGTTGAATTCATTGTGAATTTATACTCGTAGGCATCACGTTACAAATCTGACTATGTGGTTGAATTCATTTGGAATTTATACTCGTAGGCATCACGTTACATATCTGACTATGTGGTTGAATTCATTGTGAATTTATACTCGTAGGCATCACGTTACATATCTGACAATGTGGTTGAATTCATTGTGATTTTATACTCGTAGGCATCACGTTACATATCTGACAATGTGGTTGAATTCATTGTGATTTTATACTCGTTCGACAGGGCAGGGCTCGCGCAAAGGTGCACGAGAGTTCGACTAGAACAGTTAATCAAAAATAAAACTGGAGCAAAACTATTCAAGTAAAACAATTCGATATAACGATCACAAATCAGCAAATTATGTTATACAGATCGATTTGCCCGTAAACTAACACAACCTAATCTCACCCAACGCAGTCTTGCCTAGCATAACTCATACCAATATAGCCAAACATATCCAATCTAAAAATTTCTAAACCTAGCCTAACCTTTCCGATCTCAAACTAACCTAACCTAAACATTACAGTGTTAGGTAAACTAATTTAGTCGACTTGCACATCCTCCCTATGGCATAAGTCAAACTGGACCATAGTGGAACGCTTTCCCCCTAACAGCAACTCGAGCATACTGCTAAAAAAAATTCCCGGAGGCATTTTCAGATGATATGATTGCACTAGAGTTTCAGAATATAGCATTTCAAAGCGTGAGATTCCAATTTGTATGCATGAATGTATGAGAACATTGCGGTTTTGTGAGTCCAGGTTTTGGCTCCCAGAAGTCAAAAGGAGACGACTACATAGTGAGGCTCCGTGAAATACTGTGCCCGGGAGCGCATGACTTCAGGCGGTCAAAAATAGGAGAGTTTTCAGTGCATCGCAATGGAATCCCACGCAGTTTTCCAGTCACAGAGAGCACTTTGAAATAGTTCTTATGCTTACAGCAAGGCTTGTAGGGTCAAGATGTTGGTTCAGTGAGTTTTGATTGTACCCTGAAATGTATTGTAAACAGTCGGCTTGAGAGGCCAGGGCTTCGGTTCAGGGATTCTTGATTGTGTGATGAAATTTACTGCACGCAGTAAGCCTGGAAGATTAGGGATGTGAAAATTCCAAATTCCAATTGTACTCGTCAATTTAAGTTTACACGGCAATTGTATGATTTATACGTAGCCAGATATCAGTACAGAAGTGCAGGTTGAATACGCGTTCTCTTTTACCCGCGTTCTACGAATATTTGCTGGTGATCAGCTACAGATTTTTAAAATACATCATCAAAACTGAAATTAATTTTGTCATAGTGAAACTTGACATCATTAGTAAAAATTTTCTAATAACTGAACAAAATGAATTGCACGTTTTTAGAACTATTTCTATTTTATAAATTTTGACACCAGCTGTTGATACATAAATGCAAATTCTAAATAAAAGGAAGAATCTTCATGCAATTTGAATTCGAATCTATTACAGGTAATCAACACTCTTTGTTCTATTAAAAATTGCATCAAGCTTTTCTCCATGAGACGGAATGTCACGGGATGGATGAATAGGTACGGAAGGGTTCGAATCCTCGAAACTGCGCGGTCCATTTCGCGGTCCTCTGGTGATGTGTTACCAGAGAATTATCTCACGAAAGAACCTAGAGACACCCTTCTACTCAGTGAGCATGCATTTTACTCGACTCTCCTCTACTCGAAAGCTGAAAAAGCTGATTCCCGGTACAGTAATACCCTGATCTTAAAGTACTGGGCATTGAATGATGAACTCCCAATTTTGTGATACCATAATATAGAAGTCCAACACAACAATGCCATGATTTTAGGGTACCTCACATCAAACGAACAAATACGGGAATACCGTGATTTTAATGCACTGGACACTGAAACATGGTTCCTGGTAGTACAGCTAGTAATACCGTGATTTCAATGCACTGGACAATATGATTCCCGGGAGTACAGTAATACCATAATTTCAAAGCACTGGACATTGATATATGATTCCCGTAATGGTAATACCATGATTTCAAAGCACTGGAGATTGATATATGATTCTCGGTGCAATAATATCATAATTTCAAAGCACTGGACATTGATATATGATTCTTGGTACAATAATATCATAATTTCAAAGCACTATACATTGATATATGATTCTCGGTGCAATAATATCATAATTTCAAAGCACTGGACATTAAATAAGGAACTACGGTAGAACAGTAATTTTGATAGAAAATATATTTTTGTCTTGCTTCCCAGGACTGAAGCGCAGTACAGTACCCACAAACACCCGAGGTTGGGAACCCCTGCCTGCCTCAGAGGATGACTTCTACTCGGTGTTGATTTTGTGTTAAACAGAAATTATTTGCTACTTCACCGTTCTTCTTCCTGAACAAAGAGAGGATATTCCTTTTTCAAACCTGCCGTAGCTGAGCTGTAAAAATAGCTCATTTTAAGAGGTTATAATGGCATCTCTACTTACGTAGATATGCAGTAGGTAGCTCTACAACTTAGAAGAATTTCCTGAATTTGCACAACTACTTAATTCTTTTGCAGCGCGTTGTCAAACTTGCAGCACGTCATTGAAAACTTTCATAAGATACGAATGCTGCAAGAAACGTCTCAATTTTTAAGCAGGTTTTAGACAATAAAAACATCCAAATCCGTTGAGGCCTGGACTGACTGTTTACGCACGCAGTAACACCGAGTCATTTTGCGGAAAAAACTCGGCTCGCATCTTTGAAACTGCAAAAAATTTAGTTACTGATGTTATCATGGAATTGCGACTCTTTATGCATATGAAACCAAATTCTAGCGGCTTTCTCAACAAAATCCACTCTTTGCTTGTAAAAACTGTACCCTTTACTTTTAAAACTGTACCCCTTACTTGTAAAACTTTTTTTAAAAACTATACCCTTTACATGCAAAAACTGTACCCTTTACCTGCAAAAACTGTACCCTTTCCTAGTAAAAACTGTACCCTTTACTTGCAAAAACTCTACCCTTTACTTGCAAAAACTGTACCCTTTACTTTCAAAAACTGTACCCTTTACTTATAAAAACTTTACCCTTTACTTATAAAAACTGTACCCTTTACTTATAAAACTGTACTCTTTACTTATGAAACTAACAGCAAATGCGCTGAAAATTTTATCATATCGGTTTCTGTTGTTGAGAGACTGACACCTGCGCTCCATTCCGAGGACTGTTATATCGTATAAAAAGAAATACACTCCAGAACTTTGCAACCGAGTCGGAAAAAAATTATGCGTTCTAATCCAAGTCATTCCTTTCTACCTTTTCCTTTTTATTATTTTATTTTTTCCTTCATATGTTCCTTCCTCTCTTTTTTTTCTTTCAGTCTTACTTTATTTTTTTCGTTTCATTGAGCTACCAAATCTATGAGCCGAGATTCATTTCTCTATTTCTTTCTTTCTTTTTTTATTTCGTTTTTTCTTTCTTGCTATCTTTCTTTCTTGTTTTTTATTTCTTTCTTTCTTTCTATCTTTCTTTCTTTCACTTTTCTTTTCTTGAATCTTTCGTTTTTTTTCTTTCTGTCTCTTTCTTTTTATTGAGCTTCCATCCCCATGAACTGAAATACGAGACTGCTCGTCTAAAAAGTTGTACTCTACTTGTGCTTTATTTTCAGTAAGAAACGAATAATGATTTCTTATTTGTTGCGATAAATAAAGCGTTCAATTTGCGTTGAATGTTGAACATGCGTGGTATTAAACAACTCTGTTATGTGAAACATTGCATTTCACATGAGAATTATTCGATTTTTGCAAGGGATTATGCAATGAAATTCTTGAACTGTGCTCAATGTATTGCTACAAAATTGCTTTCTAGTATCACTTTTTGTTGCGTTGGAAGCTCCGTTCAAACGATCCGGATTTTATGTTTCATTTAGTGACTACATTGTAAATGAACTCTTTTCATTTCTATCACTGTTTGCGTCATTGTTTTCTAAATAAAGTTGGATAAAATCATTTATCAGCTGACATTCTAAGCGCGCAATTTCTCTACGAGAAAAAGTTTATGGTATCCCTAGTACATAAAGTTGGATAAAATCATTTAACAGCTGACATTTCTTAGTGCGTAATTTCTTTCAATACCTATTTGTCAAATGTAGGGAACCGCAGGCATTTTATCCCATGCCTCAAATTAACCTGTGTTACATCCGCTTTTTTCTATCTTGTCTACATGCCTAATTCTACGATTTAAACGCAAGTTCATTAAATTTATCTCCATGGTTTTCTCTAGAATTTCATTTTAACATGATAAGTTTCCTTAAAAGCCTCAAGAAGAATTTTGGGCTTACTATTCAAATATTTTTGACTGTTAGATAATGTTTATTCATGAGTGTCAAAAATAAAAATGTACATTTTGAGTCTTAAACATTGCTATGAGAGTGCCTTTATGATAATTTTGTGGTACAACGACATCATTTTCAAAACAATCCACCTTTTACCTCGTTACACACTTGTATCGAATAAGGTTTAACTCAATTAACAAATAATGTATTACATTAAACATTTAATAAACTCAATAATTCTTTCAAACTCATAGAGTGAATATCCGATGAAGAGTCCAGAATCACAAACCTAGCTTCCATCGTTATCAGGAGCGCTCATTTAACCTATATTTCGTTTTATCAGTAGAGTTCATTAGGCAAACACATACACAGACCCGCCTTCATTTTAGGGGTACGGAGGATTAAGGACACGCATAAGCTTTAACCTTTGAGGCGCAAGTGGAATTAAGGTTAATGTAATCAGTCTGCCTCACGATCAGGATTAGCATTCAAATAAGGTAGCGGATTCGACGAGACAGCGCCTCGTAGATCAAAGGATGTTGTCTAATGCAACCGGAATTTGAATCGAATCTACAAAGCAACGCACTTTGTTCATTCTGAATCGACGTGAAATTAACAGGCCTTTCTGTCTTTTCCGTGGGGCGGAACGTCATATGTTTGATGGAAAATTTTTTGAGGGTTCAAATCCTTGAAACGGCTCAGTTTATTTGGAGGAGGTGGCGGCTCATCTGGTGAAGTGGAGAACAGAGAGTTCACGCATGTAAAAGTAACTACTGAGAGACTTGGGAGCTCAGTGAGCATGCATTTCACTCGTCCCTTCTATAGTCGAAAGCTGAACTGAAATTCCAACTGTAAACAATGGTTGCCGTAAAATAGAGCTATCGGAAAACTGTGAAAGTTTCCTCAAGAGAATCATCTTGACTGATTATTCCATCAAAAAAAGCCCGTTGTGAAAACAGTTTTTTAGCTTCTTAACCTAAGGAGAGGAGTAGTGAATAATTTAAGTGTAGGTACAGCGTGTATAAAAGTTTCCCAGTAACCTTTATACTCGCCTTGGCCTACAACTGCAATGACTAAAGAGCTGCACTCTTATAAAAATTCAGCGGCTACGAAACTAGGATCGAGCCAAGATCTTTCTTGTGAAAAATGCGGTGCGTAACGCTTTGTGTTTTTCATACTTCTTCACAATGCCTCCAGAACATGGATACAGCAGCGCATCTCAGAGCATACGATGATGGGTGTTTTATTGCAATCAATCCTGATACATATCTTCTCGCAAATTGAATGTTCAAAGGCCTTATGACTAACACCAGAACGCATTGATGGTTACCCCCCGTAGAGCCAGGGCTTAATTTTCGACACTTGGTCGAGTGGGGTATTGTGGCTGAGTTCCCTCTTTTCTCAACGAGTAGAACCATTAAGCTGGCATTACCGAGGTACAAATCGGCGAGGAAAAAAAAAATATGGCGATGCATGTCATGATGATTGTAAATCCAAAATTATCAAAGACATTTGACGCTACTGAGTCTTTGAATTATGATTCCTATGGTGCTTCCATGACATGCATAAGAGAGGAAACTAAGAATAAAAAAACGTGCTCCGAATCCAAGAAAACCTATTCAGAATCCAAAAAGTTACATGCTTCCTTCTTAATTGCTCTTATCACACTTGTACTTTCCAATGAAAAGGATATCACAATTGGAGGGCAAATATGCAGAGTATCCTAACCCTCAAATCAGAGGTCAAAACTGGAGAGTGGATTAAGTGATAATTTCACCTCACAGCGGCGTAGATGTCTTTCAGGCAGAGTGGCCTAGTTCCTAGTTTGTAGCTTGGCTAGGAAAAGCCAGTTCGGCAATCCTGCGATGAACACCACACCTCCAACTTGAGTGTGCTAAAATTCTGTGTTTTGTGGGTTTGGACACTTTGCATATTTGTCCTCCAATTGACGCCTACCATATCATATACTGGTATTTAGAAAAACTCAAAACTACTGGCCACATTCAATGGCGGTTGTTCCCTGTCGGTCAAGTAACCGTTATATAAGTACACATTGGTTGAACAGGATGTTGTAGTTAGTTTCTTCCTTTTCCCACCGAGAAGAAATACCGGGGACCTAACATGAGGTCGCACAGCGAGCGCGCTCACAACTAATCCTCTTAGCTTGAACAGTATTTATTGTAATTTTCGCAGTACGTTTTTTCTGAGATCATTCTTAATTTGTTTCCTTTCACCTTAACTCAATATACCTATTAGATTACATTTCATGGGTATTACGATACCCATATGTGTATATCTACTAAGGTTCTGTATATTGAGACAATTTTAAAAACTAATTATGGTTTTTGTGTCATCTTCGTTGGAAATAAACTTTTGTTTTTTCGTTTTACGGTCCTTTAAATATTCAGCATTGTTTCTAGGTTGATTTATAAACTCATTTGCAGTCAAATTGATATCCAGCACAAGCTTCACGTTTCTGAATATCATGTTGAAACCTGTCTTAACTAGTTTCACAATGTATGGAATATAATTAAGCTTAACCCCAAAAAGAGAAATTTCAAGATAAGGGTTATTTTCATTTGACGTAACCAACGTGATGACGTTATTCGACGAAGTTGTTTTGATTAAGCTGATTTTATTTCGTCCATATTTTACATCAGCGACAATCGGTGTAATGACTGATCACAATTGTCTCATTGATATTTTCATTTGTACAATTACATTGTTGTTTCTACAGTTCTTCATCTTCTCGTCCTAAAGATAACATATATAATAAGGGGAATAATTTACAAGCTTACTTATAAGAAAAGCTTCCCTCAAAATCTCTTCTTTTGTACTAGTCAACTTTTCACAATCACCGGAGGAGTTGCTGGCTCTGAAAAAGTGTTATGCAATAGCGGGTCGGGACTAGAACCAGAATTTTTCTTCCCCAAAGCAAACGTTCGCACTAGGTCAACGAATGTGCTGATAGTACACGTTAAATAATAAGAAAAACTAAGCACATCCGAAAAATTAAATACATCAACTAATTTTAGCATTGTTTTTCGGGAATTCTTCCCATAAAAATCCTTTATTTATAGTGAAACCATTGAAGATATTATGCTGGCTATGTCAATAGTTTATTCAAAATCGAGAAAAAATATTTATATTCTCTTGATTAACCTACTGTTAACTTAAAAGCTCATAAATACCGCTCACCAAAGGAACTAGGCGGACATTTATAACTATGTCTTTGGAAACATAGTCTCTAGTTACATTGAAATTTGAGCCGAACGGTTTGGCGATGGTGACCAATATTGTGGAAAGTAGTGTGAGCAGAAATAATATATTGTTTTTAGAGTAATATTTTTATTTACCCTTATGTTTTGTAACCGAGTGTGAGTGTCTTACAAATTAAGAATTAATTGGTAGCAGACGTAGAAATTGCATATCGCCCCATGTTTGAGGTTTCGCATTCATTTATTTATTTATTTATTCACAAAAATTTTGAATACATTGTCAAATGAACTTATTGAGGACAGTATAATCAAACGATGTGCGAAAGTAGTGGTTCGGTAGTTTATAAAAAGATACGGTGCTTGGAGTTCAAATGAAAGTTACATATGTATTTGGCTTGACAACTTCGCGCTATCTCTTTTACAAATCTCCACAATCCTCATTAGCTGAGCAACATACCCTGGTTCTACTAAGCATCCAAGCTGACGCTTGATAAACGAATAATTCGTGAGAAAGAAAGACTCAAATAAATTTGATCTAACATTTCGCTGGTTAAAAGTTTGATTTTCTCCGAGCTCGATATTTGTCATACAAGGTTATAGGTAAGAATGTAAAGATTGTTCCAAATTTGGACCATATAGTTTTAGTCCCTGATATTATTATATATGCCCATTTCACTGTCAACAGTAACAACACTAATCCCTAATATCGCAAGTTCCACGGCTGGTGTTTCAATGTAAGAGCACACAACAGGAGCATTTTCATCAATATGTCACATGTGTTACGTTATTTTTATACTTTCTGTTACTTGGATTTACATGCATTATCAATCTTACATTAACGCAACAAACGGAAGGCACGGTATCATGTTTTTATCTCAATCATGTGTTACGGCAATTGAAACAGATATTTCGATACCCGTGTATGCATATCAACTAGGATGTTTAATGTAAAGACATTTTAAAGCCCTTTTCATAAGTTTCATTTATCAAATTAATTCTAAATAGACTATTTTTTTATTTTTTAGATATCAACAAACATATGGAATAAAGGTGTCTCCACACGTACAAAATTCAATCGCGGCTTGGACGAAACGCATACTGTATGTGCCTATGCAGTAAAATGGCATTTAAGCTTGAAAATACATAATTTATAGTTTAACTATTCATAAAATTACACTACTAACGGAAGTTTTTGTTCCTGTTATGAATTCTGATAATTTTTAAATGGAAGGTTTCATGTTGTCGAAATAATTTTGAATTGTATACGAGTGTCTTGGCTAAAATATTCGAGTTCGTTTCTGAAAGGATGCGGTTTTTAAGTTACTCGCGACCTATTCACCGTACAGCTGCATCATTAGCTGTTTCCCCGAATAACTTGAACTTGAACTTGAAATTGAGGGCCGACAACGTCGGGGCCTTCGTACCGGCCTACAATTCCTTCCACAATTTTCACAAAAAGAGTTCAGCGTCTGGTACCAGACTTGTCCACTAAACTATTCAGGATCCACCAATCATTGTCACAAGATGCTCCTGGACGGCATCACTGGGATAACCAGTGTGTCAAAAAACCATCCCCAGGCATATTGGGTCATTACAGCCCACTCTACCTGACTGGCTCATTCCAGTCACTGTCTCTTACTCCAGGCACCCACAAGAAACATTTTCATAGCTTCAATGATACTCAAATTACACTCCTGATCCAATCCAGCAAGACAGCTTATACCACAATCATCTTCAGCGCATCTGGCATACCACTCATTCTCTCCATACTGCTCAAACACCACATTCATAAAACTCTCTCTCTCTTTCTCTTGCTCATACTTACTACATTCCAGCACAAAATGCTCAATTGTTTCCTCCACTCCACTATTACACTGCCGACATAATATATTATTATTCTCATTTCATCTCCATGTACGTCTGTTCACACTCAATGACTTACATCTCACAGCAAACAAGAGTTGACTTCCAAAACTACCATCATAGAACATCTCAAACTTGGGTGCTTCCATTTTCATATATACCAGTTACATGTAGGCTTCCGTATCATGCTAAGCTTCCCCTTGTTCAATCCATACTCTTTTGTTTGCCTCTCAATCTCATTTTTCCACCTCTTGCAGTCCCATTCAGACCCTACACCTCCAACATTTATTAAACTCCAGTCATCCACAGGTCTCCAAATTCTAACATAAATAATCTTGTGCATACTAAGTTTCCTTGCATGCCCCCAACACACTTTCTCCTAATAGCTTACACTCAGATTCCATTAAAAAATTCGCTTTACCCACCTGCTATTCTGCATTCTTTCAATTCTCACCTTATAATTCAGCCCAGCTTTCATAATTCTTTCTGAAAATAGGCTCCCTCTAGGTCAACTCTAATGGCTTCTGTAGCTGTCCATTTTGGAGCACCCACTGCTAAACGTCCTACCTTATTTTGTATCACATCCAGCTTTTCAAGATCACTTCCATTCCAGGGAAGAGCACTCATACCATACATGACAATGTTCAAGGACTTTGCCATATCCCGTGGTGTACTCCTCCTTCATGTTCCGCAGTTTAGTTAGGACCAGATATTTTGCTGTTGACATAGTGTACTGTGTAGGCACTGCTCGCGAGGTTGCGAAGAAATAATCGCGTCAGATTGTGGTAGCAACCATGACAAAGCTACTCGAATGAAGCTTTTGCAACATTAGGTGTTGATGTCCCCATAGAGTGCGCAAATAATTGGGACTGATATTTAAAGCTATTGAGTTTCTACGAAGACTTGGCCAGTGTGTGATGAGCATTTCGAAGACAAGAATGTTTTATCAGGGTAACAAATTTTATCACATATTTGTTGGTCGTCATGCTACTGGAATTCATTTAGATATCCACCGACTTGTTTGCTGAAAACAATCTGTGATGGCAGTAGTTGGTGGCTGAAACAGTAGAAATTATACGTTTGCAATGAGTTTATATAAGTTATACTCTTGACATTTGAGTCTGAAATGTAACTGTTTCATAGTAGGTCTACAATTTTGACCAAGGCAAATAGAAGATTGGGAATTCATTTTATTGTGTGATTATTTTAATTGCCACTTATCATGACATATGGATTATAGATTAAATAAGCATTTGGTAATTTGTTTATGTAATAGTCATTTCCCTAACATATGTCTTTGATTTATTTTATAGTCAATGAATTTGGTAGATTTTGATCTTTAACACGTTAGTTGCGATGGGTTAAATTGAAGTTCAATATTCAACTTGAATTTACAGTCAAAAGTGATAAGCAAATTTGTAAATATCAAACATTAACTGAGCCTTTTAAATACCATTAAGTTAGAAAGGTTGTTAAAATTTTTCAAAACGACCCATCGATGGGTCGTTTCACAGCAGGAAAAACCTAACTACGACCCACCGGTGGGTCGTACCGCAATGAATGTGTTAAATTATGTAGAATAGATTAAAATTTTTCTGCTGATTGGTTTATTGCATCAAAACTTCACCTTGGAGCTGATTCAAATTTAGATCAAAGAATATGTTTTCTAATATTGATTTATTGTGTGCAAATTAACTGTGCTGTTTACTAACTGATATTGGGATTCAAGGCTAGTGCATGAAAAAAAAATCATTAAATCTAAATAATTTTTAGTAGGAAAAAGCATATATTTGATCAAAAATAAAGCAGAAATTTAAATATTTTTCTCATATCCTATATGTATCACATAAAACTAAGACTTGGGTCAATGTAAAGCGTGATGCAATCATAGAAAATAATAATTCCGACCCCAAAAATTACTAAAGAAACCCATTTAAGAATGTTTTACATGAATGACTTTCTGCTCTCTGATGCACTATTTTTGAATTATTCAGCTTTGAAGTTATATGTAAAATCGCCTTCCCGCGCAAAATGTGGAACACAGAGTACGACCAGGTTGGATCGGAAAAGGCAAAGTTCTGATCATGAGGTGTTGAAGTTTTTGCCAGAACTTTGTAAAAATAAAAGAATAATAGGAATTTTTAATAAAATAATATGAAATATGATCAGTTAATAACATAAAAAAGTTAACGTGCTATTTCTCTAATTTGGTGCTTTTGAAGTTTTTTTTTAGTCGTCTTTATTACGTCGTCACCTTCACAGTCTCCTCATAGATGGCACCACCCAGTACCGTCACCTTTACAGTCAGCCCATAGATGGGGCCAGCTGGTACGGCTGCCGCCATCATAGAGCAGATGTAAACAGAATTGTTAACATGACCTTAATGGGTTGCTTTCAACCTTTATTAATAATTTTCACTAGAAGAACTGTGGTTATCCCTCACAACCCAACCTCTCTACATTTGTAATAGGGGGTTAACTTCCGTTATTAATAAAATTCACCTTCCTTTGGCGCACGGAAGCCAACTTTAAAGTCAATTAATTCAAAAATAACGCATCAGAGAGCAGAATATCATTCATGTAAAACGTTCTTAAATGGGTTCCTTTTGTGATTCTTGGGGTCGGAATTATTATTTTCCGTGATTGTATCACGCTCCACATTGACCAAGACTTGACATCAATCAAATGTGTATAACTAGATGTTCAATGTTTAACTGATCAGATTTTCCAGAAATCAATATATATACAAGAATTTAGTGATGTACCGATACCATTTTTTTGGCCGATACCGATACCGATACCCATTTTTTGGCCGATACCGATACCGATACTCCGATACTTGAAAATACCGATACTTTGACCGATACTACTACCGATACCGATACTTTTACTATCATCTAACCTAATAATACGTATTTCGTTGTATGTTTGTTTGTGTATTTGTTCGGTGTCCGCTTCTTAAGAAACATAGGATGTCTGAGTTTGCGGTATCATGGATACCGAATTCCTCAGTGTAACATTGAAAGATCGTCCGTACATGCATTTATATGTTTGAAATTTTATCAGGATAGGTTAGTAGTATTGGGTAGGTTGTTGTGATCGCCGTAATTTGCCCATTTTTCCTAACCATGTCGCTTTCGTGCAGCTTTCAGGCCATATTGAATAATTAAAAGACATTAAATTAAATGTAGTAATTTTGAGAATAGCTGTGCCCGAAGTAATCGTTTTTGAGTTATGGCGATTTGTCACTGGAGGGGAACTCCGAGTCAAGAGAGCTTTGTGTGTTCTTGTACATATGTGCTCGGCATTAAAATTTAAAACCTACCCGACTTTCCGTTCTACAATACGTATTGGCAACAGTGGACAACGCATTAGTGGTGTAGGGCCTACAAGAATCGCAGTTGCTACCATGTAATGACGATCGCTAGGCCTTCGCGTCGTGAACGTGCTTTGCGGCGGTGCGAGACACGACATAGAATTAGGATAGCATAAGTTAGATAATGCTGACGGAATTTTTCCATGGGTCCATCTAGCTTAACGATGGCATTGTCCTTGGCATTTCCATGGGTCATGCTGCTACCTAATTAATACCCTTGCCCTTGGTTTATTTGTTTGGTGTCTGTTTCTTCCATTTCTGTCACGCTCATAAGATAGTTATAATGACCGTAACTGTGATACGAGTTTCACCAGTGCGCAAGTACAAGAATATTTTTCATCACGGCTCGGGTACTGTTAGGATGGATATGCTGTATTTGTTTGTCATCTACATCTTGAAAATTCGTTCATGAAAGGTATTGAATCCCATCTTTGGCGGGCCGTGCACACTTGTATTAAAATAAAACCATTATAAGCCCTACATGGGGTTATAATAAAATTATTTGCTAAAATATCTAATAATATAAAAAGTTTACAATAAAGTTTGCGATTATGATAAATAAAATGCTCTTGCTATGTTAACTATATTGTCGAGAAAAATAACAAAATGAAATCCATTCAATAGATATGCGTTTCTAATCGTATTGCAACGTAATGTAGACTAGCTATAATAGCAACTGGCTCCAAAAGTGGACCAAAACAATAATTTCTCCAAAAAAGGGTTGTCATTTTTGCGTTATTCACACCAAATACGAGTACATACTTTGGTGAAGAAAAAAAAATAGTAAAATTCGAAAATATCCGCAAACACGCAACCATCTATAAGATGAGGAGTTTAAAAACGAAAATTTCAAGGTACTGGAGCATGTTTATTAGGAATACGTTTCGGAGTCCAGATCCATCATCAGTTCGTAAATGTACAAATCATTATGTCTGCAATAGAAGAAAAAACAAAATGTTGGATACAGTCATTAAACGAAATCAAGAAAATAAAAATAAAATTAAAACATGTCCCAGAAAAACTAAAATCGACAAAACTATTATTCAGTTACAATTTATAATGGGTAGGAACTATCAGAACTGTTGAGGGCCGGTTTACGTTTAAAAATATGTAACGATTCTAAAATTCTGAGTTCACATGCAGTTGAAGCCGAATATAAGATTTTGAAGTCCGCAGAGGATATTGGTTCGTTGTATTTAGCTGCGTGATTACGTACTGCGGAGTGTGTGGAGTAAGCTAATTAGTTCCCCGCGCAGAAGCTTCGACCCCGATGTTCGCCCATTCTGTTATAAAAATATCGTGACGTCATGCCGACGTACGATGATGTGCACTGCACACAACTGTACAACTGTTAACAATAAACCAGAGAGGCTCGCATCTCCATTGGAAGCGAATCCTTGTACCGGAAAAAAGAAGCAACCTTAAAATTATACAATTCCGGTACAAGACAAGGATACGCTTTTGATAGAGAAGCGAGCCTTTCTGATTTATTCTTTCAGTTGTACAGTGGTATGCAGTGCACATCATCGTACGTCGGCATGACGGCACAAAATTTTTATATCAGAATGGCAGAACATCGGGGTTGAAGCTTCCGTACGGGGAACCAATTCGCACAATTCGTACGTAATCACGCAGTAAAATGCAACGTACCGATATCCTCTGCGGACTTCAAAATCTTAGATTCGGCTTAAACTACAAGTGACCTCGGAATTTTAGAGTCGCTACCTATTGTTAAACGAAAACCGGCCCTCAACAATTCTGACAGTTCCTACCCATTGCAAATTGTAAGTAGATCTTGTCGATTTTATTTTCTCTGGGACATATTTTGATTTATGTTTTGTTTTCGTGATTTCCTTTAGTGACTGTACCCAACATTTTCTTTTATTGTAGTCATAATGAATTTTACTTTTACGAACTGATGATGGATCTGGACTCCGAAACGTATTCCCAGTAAATATGATTAAGTTCCTTGGAATTTCCCTCGTTTTTAAATGCCTCATCAAGCAATCAAATGCCTCAATTTAAAGCAATCAACTGACCCGCTCAGATGTATTCAACTATAAGATTGTTCGTGGATTTTTTAAACATCTTGATATAGAAGAAAAATACAAGATTCGTTATGAACGGCGATATACTTGCTAAATTAAAATAAATTCTTAGCTTCGGAATATATGACGATTTACAAGCCAAATTAAAATAGAATTTTCAGCTACTTCTCTACTAAATTCACAAAAACTTTCAAATGCACCTTCAACTTTATTAAATTGGTTTGGTTTTTGTTAGCTTGTCACATACTTTAAGAAGTGGATATTAGGTCAAACTATATAGGTTTTAGTCGTAAAAGTATAATAATTTTATGCCGCTACAGGATTTAGCTATTCATGTTACATAGCTTTCAGTTATGACCGTACGTGACTCATCGGGAATTCAAAGTAGTGAATTCAGTTAGCGGGCCTGATTAAATGCTGTAATTCAACAGTTAGCTAACTAATTTACTAGGTATGAATAGGCTCTTTATTTGATTACAAGTACGCACAGCCCGTCAAAAATGACGGGATTCACTAACTTTCTTTGAAAAATATTCCAGATGTGGTGCCCAACGAATGTATCCATCCTAACAGCACCCGTAATGAAAAATATTCTTGTACTTGCGCGCTGGTGAAACTCGTATCACAGATACGGTCACTATAACTCTCCTTATGAGCGTGACAAAAAAAATGGAAGAAGCGAAATCCAAATAAACCAAAGGTATTATTAGATAGTAGCAGGACCCGTGGAAATTCCATGGAAAATGTCATTGTTAAGCTAGGTGGACCCGAGAAAAAATTCTGTCAGTATTACCTAACCTGTGCTAACCTAGCCTATCCTAATCTAAGCTAACCTAACCTATCCTAACAAAACCTATCCTGATAAAATGTCAAATATTTAAATGCATGGAAACGCCATCTTTTAATGTTACACTGAGTAATTCGGTATCCATGATACCGCAAACTCACACAACCTATGTTTATTAACAAGCGGACACCAAATCGTAAATAAACACACAACGGGTATCATTAGGTTACATACTTTTACTTTCATGATTTAAGACCTTAATTTTGATGATAAAATACATAATATTGGAAAGTATCGGTAAAGTATCGGCCGGATTTTGCCGATACCGATACCGATACCACTAAAAATGGCCGATACTGCCGATACCGATACCGATACATCGGTACATCACTATACAAGATAGCCATTTGAAATTTGAGAAAATCTTTCCTCTAGTTGGTAAATAAAATGCACAATGTCCTGAAACAGATTGTTAAATAAATTTTTAAAAATCTGCCCCCTTGTAGTAAGAATATACTGTTTCTAAAATGCTTTGTTCAATAACAGGCTTCTTTGTAAAACTTCATTGAGTAGAAAATTTCTGCATGACTGCTTTTTAGATATTTGCTGTTTGATTTACAGATAGGAGGATAGTCTATGACTCTAGTTAACTTGTAATTGATTACCAGAGTGTGGGTATAATTTACAAAAATTTGTATGAAGGAAATTATTTTCTTTTTCATTTGGAAAGCTATGAAGTTATAAGCAATATCTTGCTTTCAAAAGAAAATAGTAAACCATCCAATTATGTTTTAGTGAGATTTTTCTTCTTAAATTTTTTTTATAATTCTGGGAAATATTAACCAAGCTCTAAAATTTATGTCTTTATTAAATTATGTTATGTGTTTGATACTCTTGCACCATTTCTTCATATTATATAGGTTTATTGACCATTGAAGTACCAAAAATTATTCCCTTAACAAGAATTTAGAAGTGAGAAAGAACAAATATTTTTTATTCTGTTGAAGGCTTAGGAAAGTTTATCTGCATTTTTATTAACACATTCCCTGCGAAGGGACCCACCGGTGGTCCCTTTGGTGATTTTCAAAGTGCTGCTGACCCACCTGCAGTCACTAACTCTTGTTTATAAATACTTAATGAAAGCTAAATAAAAGCCCGATCCAGTTTATGTTTGCTACTTTCAAAGTAGATTACTACAATTGAATTTAAATTCGAATTGAATATTGAACTTCAGTTTAACACATCGCAGTTAACGTGTTAATTATGTGAAGATTTTGATATATATATTATTGATTTTTAGTTGTAATTATCTTGAGCAGTTCATGTTTATGGATTTAAATTTTTATTCACTTTCTGTTAGCAAATAGTTATTGTTACTTATACATTTACCTTATTTTTTTAAAAGCCGGAGGTGTATGACTATGCTGTGAAAATTTTGTACATTATTGCCCATATGCTATCTGAGCATCATGATATGTCAGGATGTATTCTATACGTCAGGGTTGCTGAACATGCAGGTCAAAGTTATCGTACAGATTGCTTACTTCTTCTACTCATTCTAGTATCAGAGAACATTATAGTAATTGTTCCTGTGAACAGGTTATTAACATAAGCAAATATAAAATATTTTACACGTGTACCGCCAACCTAGACCTACATATTATAGTCATTATTCATTCATAAAATCGAACCTTCTCTCAACAAAATGCAAAGTGCATACCCTCTGAAAATAGTCAACCGATAAATTGTTATTTTATTGTGCTTATATCCTGCACTTCTGTTATTTTGGGTGTACTGACTTGTCTATTATTTTATTTGCAAACTTTTTGTTGAGAATGAGCCTAGGCTCAAAATGTTCAGAGTAAATGTTTTTGAAATGCTTCTTCTCCATTTCTTTCTCTGTGAATTTACTCTGCAAAAAAGATTGTCCTTTGTTAAATGGTTCATATTTAGTTTTATAAATTATAATATTTGAAGAGAAATAATGGACTTGCTTATAAATAATGTATTGCAATTTTTATACTGTTGGGTATAATAAAGCTGCTTCATCTTTTTCAATAAAATGTATTTGAGTATTTTAGAGTTTACTCGGTACTAGAGTGTAAACTGCATCTATACGCTTAGTACCTTTGTAACATACTGCCAAATACATCATTTATGGAGTCATCTAATATGACATTAGTCTGTGCAAAACTCGAGTATGGCCGTATAAAGGATCGTAGAATAACATGTTATTTATTATAGCATTTAATTTAGAATGTACATTATCTACATGTATGTAGTTATGTTGGTTTAAATATTTAGAACTTCAAGATATCAATTCAGAATTTTTCTTAGCTATTATATGCTAAATGATGTTTACTTGTCTTTCCTGTCTTGCCCACTCTCTAATCTCTCATCTTTATCAGTATTGGTTTATATGATAGTCAAATATTCAAGGAAATTAATTATGCATTAAATATTTCATTTGACATTGAGCTGGGAAAATCTCTAGTATAGTTGAAAACTGGTAGGACGCCATTCTAGTTTAAAGTTTCTAATGTTTATACCAGGTAATGATCAACTTTCTTCATTGAAATTTAATTCCAAAACACTCAATACTTATTTTCAGTGTAATTATTTGATTGTTATTTCTTACTATAAAATGTAGAATATGTACTAATAAAAATAATTCACTTCAAGTTTTTTCAGGTTCTGTAATCTGCAGCAGAAGCTCTGTCAATTGAATTTCAAGCCTTTTAATGCTTGCTGCATTCATTCATGGATGAGCCACTCAGTGTGGTGTCAGCTGACTCGTCAGGAACCAGTGATGACTTTGAAATTCTTGATGGCTCATCTCCTAGCTCTCCTGTGACTGCCAACACTGAGCAAACTGCTCTGTCAGGAGAGGAGGGCATTTGTGGGTCAGGATCTGGACCCATCCAAAATGATGTAAGGAAGGACCTGGAGGTCTCTCAAATGCAAGACAATGATGCTAGAGCCAAAGATGTAAGAAAAAGTTCCAAGGTAGCAGAAGGAGTTGGCTGTAAAGAACGCAACTCAAAGAATGGTTCAAGTTCTCGTGACTTTGGAAGTTCTTGTACTAGCAGTAAGAATGGGGATGTTAAAGGATTGACCAGCAGTGCTGGTGCGTGTGCTTCTGGCACTTCAGTGAAGGATTCTGCTAAAAATATCCCCAGTAGGACGCAAGTTCAGCCTCAGTTTGCTATAGCTAACAATGGTAGCATGGCTGATCTGCAAAAGCAAATGTCAGAGGTGAGGGGTTACACATGTTTTTAACTTTTTACACACTCTTCCTTAGCAATAAAATGTACCTTAATTTAGCAATTTAGGATAAGCATCGATTGTTCTCTTGCATGAGCATCCTTCTTTATTAAGTAGCAATTCGAAATCTTAAAATGACTGTTATCCAAAAAAAAATTGACGTTCCACTTCTTAGTTCTTTTTTGACTTTTCCCAGTGCTAATGTTATTTTTTATCTTTTTCAAATAGAAGTGAAATAAAAATAGATCCTGTATTTTGTATGGAATAAAAAAATTCATATACTCAACACTTTGACTGCGACTACTAAATATTAACACGTTGACTGCGATGGGTTAAACTGAAGTTCAGCATTCAGCTCTAATTTAAAGTGAAAAGTAGTTAGCAATTTTATAATTACCAAACATTAACTGGGACTGTAAAATACCATTAACTTTAAGTGATTGTTGAAATACTTCAAACGACCCACTGATGGGTCGTTTCGCAGCGGGGAAATCTCACGCACGACACATCGGTGGGTCGTATCGCAGGCAACGTGTTAAGTTCAACATCAAACTCAAATTTAACATCAATTGTAGTAAGCTATTCGAAAAATACCAAACATGAACTGGATTGTGCCTTCATTTAGCTTTGATTAAATATTTATGAAAATTGTGTTTGCGTCTACTGGCCAGTCAGCAGCATTATGAAAATTACCTCCGCGTACCATCGGTGGCGCACGTTGCAGTCAAAGTGTTAATGTAAAGATTAAAGAAACTATGACAAATATTATGTGCACAAATTTACTAACATTTTGTAAGTATTGAAACTACCCAGGTAGTTTAGAGGTACAATTTTTGGAGCATTTGAAACAAATAAACAACGCAAGTCAAACTTACGTGTAAATTAATCTCTCAGGTCCTGCAAGATGCTTGTGATGATGTCACAAAAGAAAATGATCCTGCAATTCTCAAGTCCCTGGATGCCTCACCTGAGAATGCAGTCACATTAGCCAATAAAACACAAGAAGCTCCTGATGCTGAAGGACCTTCTTCAAGAAATTCCTCAAAGGCTTTGTCGAGGGAGCAGGCAAACAATGGGATCACTCAATGTGTTCCTCAAGTTGGTGAGTTCATTCTGCCTCCCAACCTTGTTTGTGCATGAGCCCTGTTGACGCATTCCATATGTGTACTCTTCGGTAAAGTGCTCGTTCACACACCAGTATCAATGAATGAAATTCTATCTGTTTTATGACCTTTTTAAACAATTACTGATATCATAAGGGGAGAAATGTTATGGTGTAATGACATTCTCATGTTTTGTAGGAAGGATAAAATATATTTGAGCAGTAAAGTCTATTTCCCTATTCTGCTATTTGCAACCGTTCCAAACTAACAGTTTCCAACTGCAGAAATGAGATGAACATGTTAAATGCTGTTTATAAGATGTTAGGTTGTCTTGTGTTGAACGCAATTTGCATGTCTCTTGTTTAGAACAAGACTCTTATTTGCCATAAAAATGGTTTGCTCAAAATTAAACTGATATTGTGTTGATTCATTTTGAAAAATTAGCTAGGAGCCTTCAAATGCTCTCAGTACTCGTCTGAAATTCACTCTGCATTTTCTGGAGTTTTGCTCCCTTCTGAAAGAATTTCCCTTAATGCAGGAAACATCTTCATCACTTATCAAAATATTTATTTTGATAAGCAAAAAATATAGTTTGATGTTTTTTTTTTCTGAAATAATGAATAGCTTCACTTTAGTGGTAATTATTATTATAGCATAAAAATGTTCAGTTGAAATACTACATTTAGCAAAACTATGATATTAAGTTTCTTATAACATAGCATAATTCTATTATATGTTGCTTTTACATTTGCTATATTTCAGTCAAGGATCCACATCCCCTCAGTCTTCCTGCATCTTCTAATTCAGAACCTGAGCCAAGAAAGGATCCTAATGCTCCAAGTGAGAGGAAGATCAAGCCTACAGCCATGACTGATACTGCCTCTACCATGGATAAACCAAACCTCAAACCAATAACACCCACATCTGAGAAGCCTACATGTGACGAGTACACCATCTTCAACAGGGTGTCATACCTTGGTGCTGCTGCCATCTCCTCTGCCTGCACACATGAAGAAATCGTGCAGAAAATGTCCATTCTCAACAGTGAACATCAAGAGCAAGCCATTGAGGTGTCTCTTTCAGTGCCTTCTCACTCTGAAGGCTATGTGATGTGAGTCCGAGTTAGTTCAATTCTATTTCATTGACTATGCATCATGATGTGTCAGGATGTAATATCAAAAATAGAGGACCCAGACTAAAGAGTTGCTAAATTTCACCATCTGTAATTTAAATGGTTTACATTTGGAATCGTCAATTATTTTCATTTGATGTAAAGTAGTGGACTTGCTTAGAAATAGTTGAAAATTTATTGTGTCGAGTATAATAACACCGAGTGCTTGAAGGAGAATCATTTTATTCTGATTGGTTGAAGGAGAAAGAACCAGTGTTGAGCTCCCAGAGGGATACTGTGGAATGACAATAGGCCTGTGGGACTTCCATCTTTTGTGCTCACATAGTTTCTTATAGTTTTCATGCACTCACTTAGTATCTTTTCTTCCTCTTCTTTCTTAAATTTCAGTTTCTATTTCAGTGTATCCTGTGTGGGAACATTTCTTGTGTATAGATTCTCTGTTTACTACAGTCCATACTTATTGGTCGGTCCCTTCTCTTTGCTCTGTTGAGGTCACCTTTAGTGTGGCTAAAAGGGTTTTGATGCATTTAAAAATGTGTATCTGATATGTATGTAACCCAAATTTTTTAGCTGGAAAAGTACCTAAAAGTTCATTGTTTGTGGGTGAGTATTTTATTTAATATTCTTGTGCCTCGTTCCTGTAAGTAATGAAAAATTTGATAATCCATTGTGTAGGTTTTTCTTTTTGAATTAAATTATATTACCAACTTCCCAATTTTTTTTGCATTACCTATCCATGGTGCTGTGAATAAGTGAGTGATCAAATTTTTTTTTGTCACACCCATTTCTCAATCCAGATATATATGATTTCTCTATAATTCATATTATATCAGGTTAGTTTTAAACCAGTTTGGATTTATGCTAAAGTAAGGTAGATTAAAAAAGTGAATAGCAAACAGGTAAATATTTTTCTTACCTTTAAATACACAATGGTTTCCATGAGCATCCTATTTATGGGTTCCTGGCAAGTAATGCATCAAGTTTGAATAACTTATTATTTTTTGCAGTATCTGTGATGCAGGAAACACACAAGAGATCATGCTTTTCCTTCCAAGCAGTATCAGTGAAATTTTCTTCATCACTTTACATCATCAGTGTTGCAAAAAACAAATATAATTCATATTTTTTTTTCACAAGCAGTTTCACTCATAAATTTCCTTCATCACTCTTCATCATCTCTGATGCAGAGAACAAATACAAATCATATTTTATCTTTCCAAGCAGTACCACTCATACATTTCCTTTGACAGCATCTATGATGCAGAGAACAAGCAGGAGATCACACGCTACCACATCTCCACCATCCGCAAGTGTGTTCACGGCACGAGTGGGACCCGAGACTCGTCCTGCTTTAACTTCACCACCATCCATGGCTCGAGTCCTGCCACCAGCATCATGCAGTGCCATGTGTTCCGCTGCCAGATTCCTGAAGCTGTAAGAAAGTGGAGAAAGGAAAACGACCTATTTCCAATAACAATGATACAGAATACATCATTGGTATCTTCTAAGGGATTTTTACCAATAACAATGATACAGAATACATCATTGGTATCTTCTAAGGGATTTTTACCAATAACAATGATACAGAATACATCATTGGTATCTTCTAAGGGATTTTACCAATAACAATGATACAAAATACATCATTGGTATCTTCTAAGGGATTTTTACCAATAACAATGATACAAAATACATCATTGGTATCTTCTAAGGGATTTTCACCAATAACAATGATACAAAATACATCATTGCTATCATCTAAGCGATTTTCACCAATAAAAATGATACAGAATACATCATTGGTATCTTCTAAGAGATTTTCATTGAATCTAAGTCTCTGCTTAATTAATCGTGTTGTGTACAGTATACCGTGAATTGCTAAGCATTTGTTAGGGTATGAGTTTCTACCATGCATTCAGGTGTCAGTTCCCCGAAGCTGCAAGTAATTTTCATTGTAATTGGCAAGTCTCTACTTAATCATGTAGTTGTGTTCATTATACCATGAATTGCTGAGCATTTGTCAAGGCAAGAGTTTTTATCCTATACTGAAGTTGGTCCTTCTTTTCATCTTGAGGTCTCTATGAATCAGAATTAGAATTACCCTATTTTGACGAGATATTCTTTGAAAGATTGGCCACTTGAAAATCCAAGTAATAGAGGTAATCTTTTATTTCTCTACTGATTTGCCACTCTTCATCTCGAGTAGACTCCTTCCAAGTGTACATTAGTCCTGGTGGCACAGAAGCATGCTGATATGCTCCTTATTTGGTCTTCTTGCATTAATGTCCCAACTTCTTCTCTTTAGAATACCTTTGTTTTGGTTCAGTAATTCTCTTAACACTTTGACTGTGATTACTAAATATTAAGTTCAACACTAAACTCAAATTTAATATCTATTGTAGTAAGCTATTTTGAAAATACCAAATATGAACCGGATCGTGCCTTCATTTAGCTTTGATTAAATATTTATGAAAATTGAGTTTGCCACTACTGCTCGGTCAGCAGCATTGTGAAAATTACCTCCGTGAGCCACGGGTGGTGCATGTTGCAGTCAAAGTGTTAAATTACTGAGTATTTGCGTGTGCAGGTGGGCAAAATAGTGGACTGTTTTGGCACAGCATTCCGACGCGTGCCCAAGCCCATGACCGCGAGTGCTTCAGAGACTTGCAGCAAAGCTGCAGTGGGCACCACAACGCAGCACATCAAACATCTCTTCGATATTGCCCTCGAAATTAGGGAGGAAGACTCGAAGGTGAGACGGCCCATGCTGAGAGTTAGGTAGGTCTTCTTTTTGTTGAAATAAAATCTGTCTTGTTTATGTTGAGGACCACCTTTTTTGGTTCTCTGCTGTCCTGTTTTTCAGCACCTACTACTTTCTTCTTCAAATTTCATCTTGTTTCATAAACTTATTTTTCAACTTCTTTCTGATTCTATGCCCCTTCAGCTTAGATTCCTCATTTTCTCATCTCTATACTAAATGGTGCCTTCCTCCCTATTTCTGGAATGCTTTTTTTCAGTGGTTAGGGAGGCTCAATCTAACATGTAATCTAATGTGAGAAACATTGCAAAGAATCTATGTGATGCCAACTACAGTGTATGTTTATGCCCAGCTTCATATGCGGTAATTTTTATTCTGATTTGTTGGAAGAGAAAGATTTATTTTTATTACAATTGCGTGAAGGAGAAAGAGTTATTTTTATTCTTAGTGTTTGAAGGAGAAAGAATTATTTTTATTCATAATGCTTGAAGGAGAAAGAACCATTTTTATGCCTATTAATAGCTGGAGAAAGAAACTGTTTTATTCTGATCGGTTGAAGGAGAAACAATCATTGATTTAGGCTCACTCACGAAAAGGGTAGAAAGTGCCTCGTAATGAAATCATGATTTTTTTGAAGAGGGTCGATTTGTGGGGTTTCAAGTTTTGAAATGACCGCATTTATTTCATTTTGATGTTCAACTGCTTCTAATTATCCTTAACTTGCAAGTTTGTGTGGTGCCTTGCCTTAATTATTTAAAGTGTTTAACAAGACCGTTTTTTAATATTCATGTTGAATTCAAGGTTATCCTTTTTTTTGTCTGCCCAATCCTTTTGTTTAATATTCTTATTAAAATCTGGTAAACTTTCATTTCTTAACCACTCATTCCGTTTTCCAATATTTTTATTAAATTCAAGGTACACCATCATTTCTTTAACAACCCAGCCCATTTTTCATTATACCTATTGAAATCAAGGTACACCATCATTTCTATACCCACCCAGCCCATTTTTCATTATTCCTATTGAACTCAAAGTAAACCATCATTTCACAACCACCCATGCCGTTTTCCAACACTTGTATTGAATTGAAGGGGAATTACTACTCGGTGCCGCGAGACAAGGAGTGTTTCAAGCTGCGCTGCAACCAAGAGAAGGAGCTGCACATCACCGTGGCGCCCTCGCCCAGCAGCGACGCGCACGACGTGCCCGATGCGCTGGTCATCGAGCGCTGCTTCGGCCTGCTCGTCGCGCCGGGCCACAACGTCAAGAATGCCGACATGAACCTTCTCGAGATGGTGAGGCTGCTGTCGATGGTGCATGCTCAAAATGGTGAAGGTTTGGTCAATGGTTCATGCACAAAATGGGGAGGCTGTGGTGAATGGTGCCTGCTCGAAATGGTGGGGGTGTGGTGAATGGTGCCTGCTCGAAATGGTGGGGGTGTGGTGAATGGTGCCTGCTCGAAATGGTGGGGGTGTGGTGAATGGTGCCTGCTCGAAATGATGGGGGTGTGGTGAATGGTGCCTGCTCGAAATGGTGGGGGTGTGGTGAATAGTTGTTTGAAATTGCGAGCTTCGGGGCATGGAACGTGCTCAAAATGGGGATGCTCTGTGAATGCTTCACGATCAAAATGGTGAGACTTTGTGAATGGTACACCCTCAAAATGACGAGGTTCGGTGAATGGAATGTGCTCATAAGGATAAGGTGAATAGAACCCGCTTGAAATGGTGTGGCGTTGGTGAAAGACACCTACTAGCACTGCATAAAAGTGTTTGAGAGGTTTATTTCCAGGTAGACTGGAAACAAAATAGTGTTTTTTCCTAAAATAAATTAGCATAACCTTTATTTGCGTAATACAGTCTCGGCACTGAAATTTCTGAAAGCTTTTTGCTCTATTATTTTAACATTATTTGCTTCAATGTAATTTCTATCGTAAATACTTCGAATTGCAAGTGCGCATGCTTGTAGTTGTTAACCACACGCAAACATCGAAACTATGCTGTGGCGATTTCCATTAGTCGAGGTAAAGTTAACTTTAGTGCTTGATCACCCCTCAGGAGAATACAACTATTGTATCGATGGGAGTCTTCACTCCCAGGGGGTTAAGTGAGGTCCCGAGCTTAGAATTAAGTAGACCTTCTTTTTTTTAAATAAAACAAAATTTACTATGCTAAGGACCATCTTTTTTTTCAGTTCACTGCTGTCTGGTTTTTCAGTACCTACTACTTTTTTTAAACTTTTACCTTGTTTCATGAACGTTTTTCTCATTGCTGTTTCTGTGGGCCTTGTGCATAGATTCTGCATTCATGATCTCCGTACTAAATGATGCCTTCCTCTCTTTGAAACGTTTTTGTTGCGGTTAGGGAGACTTAAACAAACATCTAATCTAATCTTTGTGCTTGATCAACAGGTGACGACTGGCGACAATGCAGTGGCCTCTAATGGAGCATCGAACGGCTCTTCAAATGGTGTCCTTCCTTCTCTGTCTGCCGCCCAGTCTAAAGGCTACCAAGTTACTGGTAGGATCAACCGAATTTTTAGCAAATTCTGTCAGATGTCTTTTATAAATGCAGATTATGAATCTTACTCTGAAGTCATTGGCATTTGTCTAGAAATACCCCAAAACTCGTGAAAGTTCTCAACATAGAATTAACGGGTGGAGAAATACTGATTTTTCAATGAATTTCGGTGAGGAACGGCATTGTAGGCACCTAATGTTTCGTGTACATAACAGTGCACTTAATTTTATCACTTCACATTCACTTTACTTCGCCACTTCACATTCACTTTACTCCATCACTTCACATTCACTTTACTCCATCACTCTACATTCACTTTACTCCATCACTTCACATTCACTTTACTCCATCACTCTACATTCACTTTACTCCATCACTTCACATTCACTTTACTCCATCACTTCACATTCACTTTACTCCATCACTTCACAATCACTTTACTTCGCCACTTCACATTCACTTTACTCCATCACTTCACATTCACTTTACTCCATCACTCTACATTCACTTTACTCCATCACTTCACATTCACTTTAGTCCATCACTTCACATTCACTTTAGTCCATCACTTCACATTCACTTCACTCCATCACTTCACATTCACTTTAGTCCATCACTTCACATTCACTTTACTCCATCACTTCACATTCACTTTACTCCATCACTTCACATTCACTTTACTCCATCACTCTACATTCACTTTACTCCATCACTCTACATTCATTTTACTCCATTACTTCACATTCACTTTACTCCATCACTTCACATTCACTTTACTCCATCACTTCACATTCACTTTACTCCATCACTTCACATTCACTTTACTCCATCACTTCACATTCACTTTAGACCATCACTTCACATTCACTTTACTCCATCACTTCACATTCACTTTACTCCATCACTCTACATTCACTTTACTCCATCACTCTACATTCACTTTACTCCATTACTTCACATTCACTTTACTCCATCACTTCACATTCACTTTAGTCCATCACTTCACATTCACTTTACTCCATCACTCTACATTCACTTTACTCCATTACTTCACATTAACTTCACTCCATCACTTCACATTCACTTTAGTCCATCACTTCACATTCACTTTAGTCCATCACTTCACATTCACTTTAGTCCATCACTTCACATTCACTTTAGTCCATCACTTCACATTCACTTTACTCCATCACTTCACATTCACTTTACTCCATCACTTCACATTCACTTTACTCCATCACTCTACATTCACTTTACTCCATCACTCTACATTCACTTTACTCCATTACTTCACATTCACTTTACTCCATCACTTCACATTCACTTTACTCCATCACTTCACATTCACTTTAGTCCATCACTTCACATTCACTTTAGTCCATCACTTCACATTCACTTTAGTCCATCACTTCACATTCACTTTAGTCCATCACTTCACATTCACTTTAGTCCATCACTTCACATTCACTTTAGTCCATCACTTCACATTCACTTTAGTCCATCACTTCACATTCACTTTACTCCATCACTTCACGTTCACTTTGCTCCAGCCTCGCTCCAGTGCAATAAGTCTAATTTAGCTCAAATACGTACAGTGATAGTGTGAGGAGCTCAACAGCCGCGATCTCTCAAAGCTTTCCTTACCCTCTAAGCATGAATCATTCAAGATTCTGTTTTTCAGCATCTCTAACTTTCTGCTTCAACTTTTATTGGGACAAGATCCTGTGCGGGAACACAATTTGTGCATAGATTCCACGTTCTCTTAACTCCACACTAAACGATGCCTTCATCCTTCCTCTCTTTGGACATATTTGTTGTGATAAGAGAGGCTAAAACTAACATATATTCGATCAGTTTTAAAAGTTGCGATATTTGGGCCTGGAATGTGGATTGCAATTCTTGTCACATGTGATGGTTCAAGTTTTTTGTAGCAATGTTTTAACATCCCTCACATGCGTGCATTGTTAACAGTTTCTTGTTTATGATAAGGTTTTAGCATCTTGGAAGGCCTCCTTTACATGCTTTAGCATCTTGGAAGGCCTCCTTTACATGCTTTAGCATCTTGGAAGGCCTCCTTTACATGCTTTAGCATCTTGAAAGGCCTCCTTTACATGCTTTAGCATCTTGGAAGGCCTCCTTTACATGCTTTGTTTATATCAAATGAAAATGAGGTGAAAAGGAGGCCTCGTGTAACTGAAACATGCTTGAAATATCTCGAATATTTTTTCATTTTTGTGTGTTCTCTTGTAGTCATTTTTTTCTGTGGATCCGTCTTACATATTTGATTGTTGAGGACTGCTACTGATGAGTGAAATAACTAAAGTGCATTATTTCTTATGCATTTATTTTGTTGACAACCGCAAAGTATCATGTGATGATCAGAGTATTGTGGAATAAAAACAGCGTATTTGAAGCTGTGCGGTTGTACTCTGATGCTGTTGACAGTCACAGAACATCCAAGGACGATCCTAGCGTTGTACAGTGATGGTACTAAGCACTTTTAAGACATTGCTTGCGAAACGACCCGTGGATTGGTTTTTTGAAAAATTTTAACATTTCAAGGTTAATGGTATTCAATGGACCCAATTAATGTTCGGGATTTGTAACATTGCTTACAACTTTTCACTTTAAATTTGAGTAAAACATTGAACTTCAGTTAAACCTATCGCAGTCAATGTGTTGAGGCTGTATAGGCGTTTTTTGTCCTCGGTATTCATATGGGTGACAGCCTCAGAGTATCTTTCTTATGATCAGAGTGTCTAACATCGTTGACAGTCACACAGCTTCTTGGGATGATCCTAGTGTGGTGCAGTGGCAATACTGAGCCAATGTATGTGTTTGTGCAGGTGTATTTTGACCCATGCCTTCTCATCGCTGACACTCACGTAGCCCCTTATGTTAATTTTAGTGCCGTGCAATTGCCGCATCTGAGCCCATTACAGGCTGTGGAAGTGCATTTTCACCAATGCCTTCACATTGTTGGCAATAAGGTAGCCTTTTATGATGACCCAAATGTCGTGCAGCGATGATACTGAGCTCGTTTGTGTGTGCTGGTGTATTTTGACCCCTTCACATTGTTGACAGTCACGTAGCACCTTAAGATAACTTTAGTGTAGTGCAGCAACGATACTGAGCCCGTTTGTGTGTTTGCAGGTGTATTTTGACTCCTTCACATTGTTTGCAGTCACGTAGCACTGTATTATTATTTTAGTGCCTTACAGTGTTAATACTGAGCCCGTGCGTGCAGGACGGTGGGACCCGCGAGACCCGGTGTTCGCGTCCCTCAACCAGGAGACTGCCAGGGACGGTCGCGTCCTCATGTCTGTGGCCATCGATCTCGTCATGAGTGAGTCGTCGCAGCTGCTCTTCTTCGTCTGCTCTTCTTCGTTTCCAATGCTGTATTGAAATGCTAATTCAGCTATCTGTTGATCCATGTATTTGGCTGTCCGTTTGTTTACCTAGATCTGTCTGTCCATTCATTTAGCTATCTCTGTTTATTTTTTGTAGCTATCTATCTGTCGATTTAGTTAACTATTCGTTGGTCTATTCACTTGGCTATATATCTGTTGATTCATTCAGCTGTATACATTTAGCTACATGTCTGTTTAGCTACCTATTAGCAATCTGTCTGTCTATTTATTTAGCTATCTGTCAATTTATTCATCTCTCATTACACCATGGCCTAGTATTTCCACCAAGTAGGGGTAACCAAGCAACCAACTAACAAAAATGAGTTTTTCTACCCCGATTTAGCCGAGATTGCTTCTGGTAACTGTGGTTTTTAAGCTTAGAAAAATAAGAAAAATAACCTTACTGCTTTTATTTTTTTTTTTTGGCTACCCTAAATGAGATGGCTTTTGGTAGCTGCGGTTGATAAGTTCAGAAAAATAACTATGTTGCTTGTTTTGGGGGGGCTGCACTATGTGCTAAGTGCGCTGTGATGCAAGTGTGCATTTGCTATTAGCGCTCCTAGTTAGAAAAAGCGAGGTCCCGTGGTGATAGTCGGATAGGCCTTCCTTTCGTCGTAATACCAAAAGATTTTGTTTTGTTATGCACCATCTTTTTTCGGTTTACAATCCCCGTCAGGGAGATGCAGCTATTGTATCTATGCGAATTAGGACTTTCAGGGAAAAGATGTATGGTCCCGAGCTGAAGGTTACATAGCTCTTCTTTTTACTCACATAGGATCTATTCAGAAACAACACGAGTGGACATGTATAGGTAATCAAAATTCACATTTACTGTTCAAATATTTCTCTCTTCTTTTTAGTAGGGATTGATATTTAGTCTTAGCTGTTTTTGTTCCTGATGATGCATGCTTATGAGGGATGTCAGACAAATACCGTTAAGCTAAATATTTTGTTGTAAAAATGCGCTGTTTTTGTTCCTGAGGATGCACGCAAGACATATACTGCAAGGATGAAAATTCATTTTTAGCAACGCAGTTTTTGGTTCCTGATGATGCAAGCCTATGAGGGATGCCTGACAAATACTCCCCTCAGAAGGATACAGCTATTGTATCTATGGGAATTAGCACTCTTAGGAGAAAAATGTGTGAGGGCCTGTGCTGAGAGTTAGGTAGGACTTCTTTTTGTTGAAATAAAATATTTTTTGTTATGTTAAGGACCACCTTTTTTCGGTTGACTGCTGTCCTGTTTTCCAACACCTATTACTTTCTTCTTCAACTTTATTCTTGTTTCATAATATTCTATCTCAACTAACTATTTCTATGCCTTTTCTGCATAGATTCCGCGTTTCCTTCACTCCATACTAAATGGTCCATTCCTCTCTTTGGATCGCCCTTGTTGCGGATATGGAGGTTTAAACTAACTAATAATCTAATCCTGACAAATGTTGCAAGGATGATTATTCAGTTTTAGCAACGCAGTTTTTTACTCCTGATGATGCATGCAGGACAATTGACCAATTTTTCTTTGAGCAGAAGGCATCCAGGAGCCAGTGCGCTTTGTGCTGGACATCAAAGTGCGTGTCTACCCACAAAACGAACGCTTCTGGTACTTCACCAAGAAGCCCCTCACACATCTCTTTGCTCTCAAATTGAAGCAGGTTAGTTAGCCTCCAGGCTGTGCTGTACGTCCAGTATCTAAGTTGGGTTATGTTCGACGCAAATATCACCTTATTTTCCGGGTAAGTTGTAAGTTTATGTTTTGGGAATTAGGTCGGGTGTTGGTCTTTGATATGCGTGAATTTGTTATCACCAGAGATTTTTTGTTTTGTTGTTAGACTGAATTGTGGATTTCCACGAATTTATTTGAGCTGAGATCATGTCCGATTCATATCATGGCTTAAATCTTAAGTTTGAAATTTTTTATACTGGAACTAAATTGTGGCTTTGCCCGAATTTGTCCAGGCGGCGATCACCTCCTCCACTTCGAGCTTGGACGAGCCTCAGTTCGAGGTGACCGAAGTGGAAAACCTGGGCGAGGTGAGCAGCTGTGGCTGGGCTGGTCCTGTGATCGAGCAAAGGTGGCCAGATTGGTCTTTTTTGAGGGCCAAAAATTACTTTTTCATGATAAGATTTAGCTAGGGATGCCAGATTTGTCTTTTTTGAGGCCAAAAAATGAACTTTTTCCCCAATGAGATTTGATTAGGGTTGATTAGGGTTAATGTATTTACTATTTCGAAGCCAAAAATAACTTTAATTATGATGTTTTACCAGGGTAGCCAGATTGGCAAATTTTTTTGAGGTAAAAACAAATTCTAATAAGATTTGATCAGGGTTGTCAATTTGTCCTTTTTTTGGGGGGCCGAAATTTTGAAGATTAAATTTTTCTCAATATAATTTGACTTGGATTACTACCTGTATATTGGCCTTTTGAAGCCAAAATTCTCAATATTGAACATTTTCTTACTAAGATTTGACCTAAATTACTTTTTGACGCAAAAATTCTCATGGTTCAATTTTTTCCCTTTAAAATATGACCAGGGTTTCCTTGGCTTTTTTTTGAGGGGTCAAAAAAAAATTTACGATTAGATTTGACCTCAAAGACTTCACATATGACAACTTGGCATCTAGCATAATCATTTGAAATTGCTTATGTTTATATTTCCACTTTATATTTATTGTTAGATTTTGTGAGCTGCAAGACGTAATTATGTGTCCTAAAATAATATTTACAGAAGTTCAATACCTTGTGGATTGACCCTGGTTGTCATACAGGTGATAAAATACCCTAAGAGTGTACTGACCCTAGCTGTTCTAGAAGTTAAAAAAAACTCCTTACTTGTGTACTGACTGATTGCCATACAGATGGCAAAAGCACCCTAACATCGTTGTAACCATGGCTGTTGTACAGGAGAAAAAAAAATCCTAATAGTGTATATAATCTGATTGCAATACAGATAGTAAGAAGAATCGAACAGTGTATTAACTAAGGCTGTTTTAAAGGTGAAAAACACCAGTGTTTCGACTTAGGAGGTTTTTGTGCAGGTGGTGAGAATACCATAACCTAGGCTAATGTACAGGTGAAAAAATGCACTATTGTTTTGACTCGGATTGTCACATAGGTGGTACAAATAATATAACCATGGTGGTTGTAGAAGTGAAAGAAAACCCCCCAATGTTTTGACCGAGAAGGCTATTATCCAGGTGATAAGAATAACATAACATAGGCTGTTGTTGAGGTGGAAAAACACCATCGTTTTGACTCGGTCTATTGTGCAGGTGGAAAGACTGAGGTCTTCGCTGTCTCTCCCCCTGACGCTGCCCGCACTGGCTGCCTCTGCCTTCATGCCCGGGGGCGGCCGGTCTCCCAGCATCTCCAGCGTGGACACTCCCGCCGGAGATGAAGATTCTGGTTCGGTCCTGCGTTGTGATGCGGATTCAATTGAATTATTAAATTGTCTAACTGAATTGAGTTTATCGTTTCTTGAATTGAGTTGAATACTTTTTGAATTGAGTTGAACATTTTTTTAATTGAGTTGAACGTTTTTTTATTTGACTTGAACGTTTTTTGGTTTAATCTAAATATTTTTTATTTGAATTAAATTTTAATTTAATTCAATATTTGTTTGATTGAATTGATTATCCGTTTATTTGAATTGAATATTTCTTGAATTGAATGAATATAATTAATTGAAATTAAATTGAATTTAATTTTTTTGATTAAATTGCATATTTCTTAAATCAAATTGAATATAATGTAATGAATTTAATTTTTTTTAATTGTATTGAATATAATTAATTGAATTGAATATAGAATGTTTCTTTTATTTTTATTTTGATATGTGCTCTCTTCAGGGAATACGATTATTATAACTGTGGGAATTAGTGCTCCGAGGAGGGAAATCTGTGACCCTCAAAAATTGGAAGGCTTTTTTTGTTGAAATAGAACATGGTTTTTGTTTCGTTACGGCCCATTTTTTTTGGTTTGCTGTTGTCCATTTTACAGCACCTGTTACGTTAAATCTTTGCCTGTTATATTGTTTCTCAAGCTCCTTTTGATCTTCCGGTTTCTTGGCACAAGGTTTGGGGCCAAACTTTGTGTATGAAATCCTCATTCTCTTAACTTCACAATAACCCTCAGGGGGATACCATAATTGTATCTATGGAAATTGTACTCCCAGAGGGAAACTGTGTGAGGGCCCGAGCTAAGAGTTAGGAAAGCCTTCTTTTTGTTGAAATAAAACGTTTTTGTTATGTTAGAGACAATTTCTTTTTGGTTCACTGCTGTCCTGTTTTCAGCACCTACTACTTTCTTCTTCAACTTTTATCTTGTTTTATGGACTTCTTTTTCAATTTACTTTTTCTATGCCCCTTCTGCATAGATTCCAAGTTCTCTATCTTAATACTAAATGATGCTTTCTTCCTCCCTCTCTTTGAAATGCTAAATTTTTAGCGGTTTGGGAGGCCTAAACTAACGTATAATCTAATCTTTCAAATTTTTATCTTAAAAGCAGTTTCAAAGTCACTCTTTCATTTACATGTAGTTTTTGTTAGCTTTTACCTAGCTTCTTCAGTCGAGGCATGAATAACCAATCACTTACTTGTTCTTCATAAAATCAAATTTTGTGATCGTAGCAACTGTTTTCAAGTCGCACTTTCATTTCCATGTATTGTTGCCCATGTATATGCTGGTACCAAGCCTCTTCTGTCAAGGCCTGAATTACCAACCACTCACTTGTTCTCCGTAAAGTCAAATTTAGACTTTGTATGCAGTTTTTAAGTCCCACTTTGATATCCATATAGTTTTTGCTCTTGTATTTACTGGTACTCAAGCTTCTTCCCGTCAAGGCATGAATAACCGACCATTCACGTGTTCTTTGCTGAACAGATGGGGACGAGCCTCTGCTGAGCGGCTCTGGCGAGGTGTCCAAGGACTGCCCCCAGAGTGAGCTGGACATGTGGAAAGAGGCAAGTGGTGGCTCTAAGACTGAAATTTTGGTGCCAAGCACGCAAACGCTGAAAAATGCTTACAAAATATTTTGGTGCCAAGTGCGAAAATGCTGAAAAATGCTTGCAAAATACTTTGGTGCCAAGGGCGAAAATGCTGAAAAATGCTTACAAAATAATTTGGTGCCAAGGGCAAAAATGCTGAAAAATGCTTGCAAAATAAATTATTGGTGCCAAGGGCGAAAATGCTGAAAAATGCGTGTGTATGTTGTAACATGTGTGCGCAGTGTTACACGCGTGTATGTTGTAACATGTGTGCGCAGTGTTACACGTGTGTAGGTTGTATCACGTGTGTGCAGTGTTATATGTGTGTAGGTTGTAACATGTGTGCGCAGTGTTACACGTGTGTATGTTATATCACGTGTGCGCAGTGTTACACGTGTGTAGGTTGTAACACGTACACGCCTGCAACAGGTGTTGCCCCGGTGGCAGGCGGTGCCCCACCAGTTCCCGAAGGGCCTTGCAAAGCTGGTGCGGCGCGGGGTGCCAGAGGCGCTGCGGGGGGAGGTGTGGCAGCTGCTCGCCGGCTGTGCCAACGACCTCACCATGATGGAGAACTATAGGATCCTGCTCACCAAGGTGAGGCTTGGAGAACTACAAGATCTTGCTCACCAAGGTAAGGCATGGAGAACTACAGGATCCTGCTCACCAAGGTGGGACATGTAGAACTACAGGATCCTGCTCACCAAGGTGATGCATAAGGTGCCAAGGTGAGGCGTGTGGTGCAAAACTACAAGATCCTTCTCACGAAGTGAGTTATGTGGTGCAGCAATAAAGGATCCTGGTCATCAAGGTGAGGGATGTGGTGCAGAAGTGAAATTTACTCGCACAAATTGAATTCATTGCCGAACTTGAGATAAATGATCTTTGCCAGTCGTTAGCTGCTAAAGCTTGTTCATTTTCTTAAAATCTGTCCTCTTTACATTTCTTTAATTATATATGTAAAATGACTTGGCCACTAAAAGCTGTCATGTTTACAGTATTAGGATTAATAATGATGATACAAAAATATTTATTGAAATCGAAATTAAAGTGCATTGGTTACTAATAGTGAACGAAATATCATCGGTAAAATTTGGGTACACGTACAAAATAAAATAGAAATTAAACAGGCTTGCACAAAGCTCCTGTACACCCAAAGCTTCTATACACCCAAAGCTTCTGTATTAATAAAGTTCCTGTGTTAATAAGGCTTCTCTCTGTGGCCAGGAGTGCTATAGCAACCAAGTAATTATGTGGTACGTTTACCAGAAAGCACCTGTGTTAAATAAGGCTTCTCTCTGTTCCCTGGTGGCCAGGAGTGCGACAGCAACCAAGGAATCATTAGGGACATTCACCACGAACCTCATGTGTTTATATTCACAAGTCTCCTGTGCTAATAAAGCTTCCCTGTGTGACCAGGAGTGCGACAGCGACCAAGTGATCCTGAGGGACATCCACCGCACGTTCCCTGCGCACGAGTTCTTCAAAGAGTCGGGCGGGGGCGGGCAGGACGCGCTCTACAAGATCAGCCGCGCCTACGCCGTTTTTGATGAGGAGCTTGCCTACTGCCAGGGCCTCTCCTTCCTTGCAGCTGCCCTCCTTCTGCATGTGAGCTGATCTTGTTGTGGGGTGTCTGCTTTGTGGCTTGTCTTTGGTAGATTCAGGACTGTTTTGATTAAATACGCGTCTTAAGTGGAAACTGGACTGTTTTGATTAAATATGTGTCTTTAGTTGACACTGGACTGCTGTGATTAAATACGTGTCTTTAGAGAATGCTGGACTGTTTTAGTAAAATACGAGTTTTTGTCTTTAGTGAACTCGTGCGTTTGAATGTCCTCGCGTTTTGTTTGTCACGCATCTACAAGATGCGTAATACCGTGTAATGCTGAGCTGTTTGCCTAGTTCGCCCAGAGAAAGGGTTAGAAATCTCAACTTGCATTCAAATATTCAGTATAAATGACTGTATCTTAAGCATTGACCTCTAAATTCCGAGGTGTATGGCTCGAGAAATATATCAATTTGTACATAGAGGGGTAAGGTCATTCTTTTGTTCTCATCACATGTCCTAAAAACGTTGTCATGATTTCCGTAAGCCTATCCATGTTTGATCAGAGAGAAAAGAAATTGTAGAGGGGAGCAGTAAAGGGCTCGTATCCGTGCTTCAATGTTGATTTTATGAGCACCCTTCAACATTATTATTATTCACACGAGCAGATGCCTGAGGAACAGGCGTTTTGTCTGCTGGTGAAGATCATGTCGGATTACGGCTTCAGGGAACTGTTCAAGGATGGCTTCGAGGTGCTGCATCTGCGCTTCTATCAACTCGAACGTCTCATGGAGGTCAGTCTTCACTGTGACCAACCTTTTGGTAGTAATAGGAGAACCTTTTCTCTGTAACAGTAGTGATAGGTGAACCTTTTTTCTGTAACATAGGGATCGGTTGCCTTTCACTTTCTTGTAGTATACGTAACAAACAATGATAGATAGGAAAATTTCTCCAATTTTGTTATCTATCTCGTCTGCATATTCCTAGTTGAGATGTTCAAGTTGAATTTATCTCCGAAATGAAGTTTTTATTCATTTACTTGTATTTAATGCGATCTCCAAAGACAAGAATCATCAGGGTAGCTGATACAGAGAAATAAGTTGAAGTGTTATTCAAGTATAGTTGAATTGAAGCTAAAATGATCTGCGCTGTGAAGAATTAAAGCTAACTTAACAAAACGTTGACTTTTGTGATGTTAGGGAAGAAAATTATCCGCGATTGTTCATCACATTATGTCCCTTGTAGCGTTGGCGAGAAAATTCCCTAGCATTATGTATGCGTGACAGTATAACATTCCATCGTTATTGGTGTTGGTGAAAAAACTCCGTGGCACTTTTTATAACATGTCGTCTTATGTTGTATTAGAGGAAAAAATATCACAGCGTTATATTAAAATTTATGCCTGTTAGCATTGATGAGTTCTCAAGGTTATTTGTAGTGTTTCTTTCGGTATTAGGGGCTGAATTTTACTGCATTGTACGAGTACCATAACATCACACTTCTTTTGGTGCTGGCACCAATAGGTCTGCCATTGTAACATGATGTGGTCATAGGAGCCAAAGTTCCACTATTGTAACATAATGTGGTTATCACTAAAGGAACATTTGACTATTGTAACTATGTGGTTATCATTAAAGGAGCAATCAACTAATGTAAAATAATATGCTTATCATTAAAGGAGCATTTGACTAATATAAGATAACGTGGTTATCATTAAAGTAACAAGTAAACGACTTGTGTTCCACTATTGTAACATAATGTAGTTATCATTAAAGAAGCACTCGTTACAACTAACGGCGCTTACACAAGTTGTTTCTCATTTAGGTAGTTTTGAGTGGTTTCCCATACGCAAAAAACTTGCTCTAATTACACGGGTTCTCATTGTCAGGTATTTTCTCGAATGAAAATATTAGTAGGAATGGCGTCCGTTTTTATGAGTCGTTTTCATTTGTTTAATTCTGCTTTGTTTCTTGGTCACTATTGTAAGATAATGTGGTGATCATTAAAGGAGCGCTTCACTAATGTAACACAATGGGGTTGTCATTACAGGAGCACGTGAACGACGTGTACACCCACTTCCGCGACCTGGGTGTGGAAGTGCACATGTTCGCCAGTCAGTGGCTGCTGACGCTCTTCACCGCCAAGTTCCCTCTGCTGATGGTCTTCCGCTACCTCGATCTCTTCTTGCTAGTGGGCTTCGACTCTGTGTTCCAAGTGGCCATCGCGCTGCTTACGGTGAGGCACTGACGCTCCTCGCTGTTTTTGAGCTTTTCATTTTCAGTTTAACACGTTGACTACTTTAGTATAAAGTTAAAGGCAGTTAATCCTGCATTTTCGAGAAGGCTATGGAAACCTAAAATGCTGGAGTGACTGCCGCACCCTGTATGTGTGTCATTTCAATTATTTTTTTATTTTTTTTTAAATGTTTTTTGTATACAAGTTAGCGCTTTGTCGTACACACTGAGTTAATTGCTTGGACGGGGTATAAGTGTAATCCAGCAATAACGTCGATAATTCTGCTATTCGCAAACAAACTTAACCAACCATAGCAATCGTGCAAACGTGGTCTTAAGTGTAAACTTTAGGTTGATTAATCTAAAGTTTAAGCTGGTTTTGGATTTGAGCGAAATCAAGGCTCATCTTAATGTAAATTTTAAGCTGTTCATATTATTATCCTTACACCGATTAAAAGTTTATGAACTTTTGTGTCAGACTTTTCCCAAAACCCATACAAAAATGTGTGATAGATGTCGTATAGCATACATAAGTTTGTCAGACAGAATGACACACCTAGTGTGTCAACCATGAGACATTTAGCGTAAGTTCACGGTATTTCACATGAAGATTTTACTTTCACAGATTAGCATTGGTATATGAGGGATTGAAAATATGATGGAATTTAAAAAAATGATGAAGATTTCGAACTTAATGCAGAGAGTATTGTCAGATTTCTAATCCATCGAGACTCATTAAAGTTCGACTTCCCTATGAGACTTGGGAACAATCTGTCCACGTTGTACAATTTTCGAAAGTGGGATAGATAACAATTTACCCTCATGTATATTATATTGAGCTATGGATTCTAATCGTAAGACATCTTCTGTTGGAAAAAAAGTGTGTCATCTCAACCAATTGAAGTGAACAATTTTAGCATTGACCATGGCAACCAAGTTGAGCCATGTTGATCATTCATGAGTTATTTTAAAAATTTCATGCCATCATACACCAATCACGCACAGGCGACAGAGGAGAAGCATAGAAAAAAACGCAGTCACTTTGCAGAAGGGAAATCCCACTGTTCGGCTTTTTCATGTCATTTTTGGTGGTATTGAAATTGTGGTACATTATTTTCTGTGACGGATGTCATGCATTACAGCTTTTCATCGCATTGTCAGTGGTGTTGAAATCATGTTATATTATTTTCTGTGGCAGATGTCACGAAAGGAGCTCATTGCTCTAGATTTCGAGGGAGTTCACAAATTCTTCCGGGTGTCCCTGCCCAAAAAGTACCGTTCTGAAGAAGCCGTACGCCAGCTCTTCAAGCTGGCCAACTCCATCAAGGTCAAGAAGCTCGAGAAATACCAAAGAGATTACGTGCAGATTAAGGGTGAGTGAACCTTCTAAGCTGAGTGTACCTCCTAAGCTTACCACTGCTACTGATAGAATTCGGCGTGTGGTTGAGTATTGCGTGTTATGTTTAGTCCCTGCTGCTTAATTAAAACTATCTTGTTGTGATGTGGACGAGTGTTGTATGTTATATTTAGTGTTGCTGCTCAATTTAAACTATCTTGTTGTGATGTGGACGAGTGTTGTATGTTATATTTAGTGTTGCTGCTCAATTTAAACTATCGCGTTGTGATGTGGACGAGTGTTGTATGTTATATTTAGTGTTGCTGCTCAATTTAAACTATCGCGTTGTGATGTGGACGAGTGTTGTATCTTATATTTAGTGTTGCTGCTCAATTTAAACTATCGCGTTGTGATGTGGACGAGTGTTGTATGTTATATTTAGTGTTGCTGCTCAATTTAAACTATCGCGTTGTGATGTGGACGAGTGTTGTATGTTATACTCGTATTTAGTCCTTGCTGCTTTACCCTAGAATGTTAACCTGGAGGGATTTTCTCCCTATTGAATTTTGGGTTGATGCAATTCACCCACGAGGGTTACCATTCTAGGTAACGCCAATTGAAACTATTTACTGCGCCCTAGTTGAGTGACCTGAAGTAAAAGTGTTGGCAACCTATGGGGGCAAAAATGTCTGGAAATTGCTTATCTGTGTTAAACTGTTCGATTAAACTATTTTTATTCACTTATTTACTGCAGAACCAGAAAAAGTAACTCCTGCTGCAATGTTTGTACAATCCAATTTCGTGATCATATATGTTCTCTCATCTATATTCAAGTCAATCAGTAAATAAAATGAAACGCTAAAATGTAAGTAAAACACTTTGTGCCTTATCTGAGGCCTACCCAGTCTATTTTTCAGGAGCATCTATGATTTCAGCCACCCTAAAAAAATACGTAATGGACAAATGTAAAAAAAAAATAAATCATAAAAAGTACGCAGTGCATTAGAGCAATTTATATGAACGAATTTAGGAATCCACTTTCCACAACTTTCCCCCCCAGGGGGATACAAATATTGTATCTAAGGGAATCAGCGCTCCCAGGGGGACGATGTGAGGGCCCGAGCTGAGAGTTAGGTAGGCCTTCTTTTTGTTGAAATAAAATGTTTTTGTTATGTTAAGGACCACCTTTTTTCGGTTCACTGCTGTCCTGTTTTTTCAGCACCTACTACTTTCTTCTTCAACTTTGATCTTGTTTCATGAACTTCTTTCTTCTTATCTTACTGTTTCTATGCCCTTTCTACACGGATTCCGCGTTCCCTTAATTTCATACTAAATGGTGTCTTCTTCCTTCCTCCTTCCTCTCTTTGGATCTCATTCGTTGAAGATAGGGAGGCTTAAACTAACTAATAATCTAATCTAATCTTCCACAACTTTCACGAGGAAAACTCACGAGGTTAACCACACAAAAATCTGTAAGTCTTGAAATCCACGCGGTAAAAACTGGAATATATTTGTCTGGTGTTTTCTCTTAGCAGTGAACCTAAATGAACGCACTTGGGTGCATTTTCTACAAGAAATGAAGTGCATTAGAGCCGTTTGTATTGTGTATGTGGGTTTTGAAATCCCCCGTTCGGTAAGGAATTGGAGTATGATCTATTTATTTTCGAGGATCTGCATTTCACAAAAGGTGCAAATTCGAGCTCGAATCGAGGACCCAAAAGTTTTTTAATATTTTTTTAGTATTTTAGGGAACCTAAACTTCACAATCTGCATTTCCCAGAACGTACAAATTCCCAGAAAAATATAAAAATTTACTTCGTGTTTTAGTGGACCTCCACTTTACAATTGGGTTTTTCACCGAAAGTGCTAAGTCTCAAAAGAATTGAAATATTTACTCTGTATTTTAGGAAACCTGTAGTTTACAGTTAGTGAAATATCCTTTCGTTATTGGAGCATGTTTAGATCAGATCTTCACAACGGCGAGAGCATTGCCGACAAATTCCCAAAAGTACTGAATTTTTTACTAAGTACTTAAGGGAGGCTGCACTTTACAATAGGTGAAAATTCCCTTCTGTAATTGGAGCGTGTTTTGAGCAGAGCGTGACAGCGGCGAGAGTGTGGCCGAGCGGCTCGAGCAGGAGAACAAGCGACTCTTGGAAGAGAAGCTGCGGCTTGATGCCGAGAATGACATCCTTGCTCGCCGTATTGATCAGGTCTCTAACTTTAGTGTGTGTGTTGCCCGGCGCATTGATCACGTCTTTAACTTTAGTTTGTGTGTTGCTCGGCTTATTGATCAGGTCTTTTTTAGTTTGTGTGTTGCTCGGAGTATTGATCAGGTTCTTTACCTTTAGTTTGTGTGTTGCCCTGGGTATTGATCAGGTCTCTAACTTTAGTTTGTGTGTGTTGCCCTGCGTATTGATCAGGTCTATAACTTTAGTTTGTGTGTGTTGCCCTGCGTATTTATCAGGTCTTCACTTCCCATGTTTTCACAACCGAGCTCTTTTTCCTCACGCTAGTGTTTTGCTTCGTGTCTACAGTTTGTGTGAGCTGATCTTCAACTTCAGTTTGTCTGTTCGGCGTGTTAAACAGGCCTTTAATTTTTTGTTTCCATGTGCAGGTCTTTAACTCTAGTTTGTGTGTTTTCCGTTCATTTTTCTGAGTTGTTTTCATTTGTTTGATTCCACTTTGTTTCTTGTTCAAGTATACTCGTTTTTGTTTTCAGTCATAGGTGAGGATGAACCCACAGCTGTTTTTCTCTTTGTTTCCCTTCTCATAATGATTGTGCACTTTCAAGTGACCAGTGCTTAAACTACGGAAAGTAAAATAATACGAGTACAAGCGGTAATCTACCTATACGGCTAGCCCATGTTTCTAGCACGTTTCGAGCGTTTACTCATCATCTGCCAATAAAGTGTATTGAAGTTTCAGATTCTAATTCATTCCGTTGTTTCACGGATGACTTTTTCTTGTATTTTTTAACCTGATGATGAACAATAACTCGAAATGTTCTTCTCACAAGTAAATGTTTTGTACGATATTCTTTGTCCTCTCATTTATATTGAAAATTAGAAAATATTCAAACGATTTTTGCAAAAGTACATGGTATCACATCGCTCATCTTTTGGCTCCCAACTTTCTTGTTCTCTGTTGTGACTTTGTACGTATTGTAAGTTACTGTTAAAATCGAGTGCTTAAAAGCAAAAGTGTAGCGGGTAATGGACTTGATGCATGGGCTCTTAGCCACTGACGTGTTGTCGAGTTTTGACAAATTTACAATCTATGGAATTCTCAAGACCGTAAGTGCGTGAACTTCAAAATAATATTTTTTTTTCACCATTAAACTCAAGACAGCAACCGATATTTGAGGAATATTTTGTGTAATGTTAAACGTTCATTTTTAATAACTTATGCTCCAAACTTACGCGTATTGTTTCTTAAATATAATGCTCCATAGCAATAGGATTGATAGTTTGACTTGTGGAATGTCTAGCAGACCGAAATATCATGTTAACCCATTCTGTCATTACTTAACAAATGTAAAATACTTCAAATTACCACAAATCGATGAATTTTAACTCATTAAAACATTGATGAAGCCATGCTGTACATTTTTTAATTTAGTATAATCACAGAAAAAAAGAGTAATATGATTGTGCCATATTAGATGACATTTTAGAGTATTGTATTGTAACTAAGTTAATAATTGCAATGTAACGAGCAAAAGCAGTTTTATGGGCTGGATCGCGCAAATAGTGTTGATGGGGAAGACAAAATTTGCCAGTTGCTCCTGTGATATCACAAACTGGTTTGCAATGATGGCTAATAAGCAAACTCGGCTTCGATGTCGTAAGGCATTAGGAATTTTTAAAAAATCACATGTATATGCAAAATTTTTCCTTCTGCTTGACACATAGTTGCGGAGACAAGCGCGAAAGTTTAAAGTGACACGAGTTTAGGAATTCTAAGAACCCCCTGAATGTTTTACGGTGGATCTCCTTCAAATTTGACTCTCTTATGTTAGGTTGTTTCATAGATAAGCATAACAGAAGTCAAGCAACATTAGGGAAATGGGAAATGTATATACGGCATTTTACCTGCTCCTCAACTCCTATATCTCAAGTAGTTGTTCAAACATGCACAACAGAAGTCAGACGGCATTAGGAAAAAGTATATACAGTGAGTCTCTCTCGTACTTGACACCCTTATATTAGGTTGTTGCGTAGATGAGCGCAGCAGAAGTCAGACTGCATTAGGAAAATGTAAATACAGTGAATCTCTTTCCTACTTCACCCCCCTTATTTTAGGTTGTTGCGTAGATGAGAGCAGCAGAAGTCAGACTGCATTAGGGAAATGTACATGCAGCAATCCCCCTTCTACTTGATGACTTCCTTATGTTTGGTTATTGGCACCTTCTTGCTTTCCTACACAATTTCATGAATAATAGAAAAATTAGAGTCCGTCTCCAGAATGTCCACTCGTCAACCAAGAGCCTCCGAGGAGGAGTCCCTCAGGGAAGTATCCTCAGCTGCGTGTGTTTCCTTGTTGCTATAAATGATATCGCTGATGAAATTCCGCAGAGTGTCCATCGGCTTCTATACGTAGATGACTTCGTCATCTATGTGTCGGGCAAAAAACCGGAGTTCCTAAAACGACAATTGCAGATCGCTATTAACCACCTCACGCAATGGACAGCAACCACTGGATTTCAATTCTCCCCATCCAAAACAGTGACTATGCATTTCTGCCGTACTCGTGGCTGTCTGAAAGCCTCCCCCGAACTTCATCTAAACAATGCAGTGCTACCACATGTTGAACAATTCAAGTATCTGGGATTAATCTTCGACTCGAGCCTTACCTGGCGGCCTCACATCCAATCCCTCAAACGATCATGTTCACAACACATAAACTTAATGAAAGTCATATCCCATACCCAGTATGGAGCAGATCGGCAAACCTTGCTCCGTCTTTATATGGGTCTACTAAAGCCAAAATTGGACTATGGCTCAGAAGCTTATAGCTCTGCATGTGCTACCCTAATGAAATCATTGCACACTGTGCAGAATTCTGCCCTTCGGGTAGCTACTGGTGCGTTCAAAAGTTCACCTATCTTATCTCTCCATGCAGAAACCGGAATAAAACCTTTAGCGTATTACCTGGAAATAAAGATCGTAAACTATTACCTTAGACTGCTCTCTGATCCTGCTCAACAAATTCTCTCAAAAATTCGCTGTGCTTCGGGACGCCTGCATGCAAACGAAAGAAGCCCCAAACCATTTTATCTTCGCCTGCAAACGATACTAAGAAACTATGACATCTCACTGGAGTGCGTGGCTCCGGAAAGCGTCTCCCCCATTGCGCCGTGGGTCTCTCCCCCGATAGCTGTGTGCAGTGAACTGGCTGACCTGCATAAACGACTGCTTGGTGCAGCCCCATCCAGAGCCCTATTCCTCGATCATTTCGTACGTCACTCTGAAACAGCTGTCTTCTTTACCGATGGATCTAGAACTGAACATGGCACGGCATATGCAGCCGTCCATGGGTTAAACATACTAGCGGTCAAACTCCCTTCAGTGGCTTCGGTGTTCACAGCTGAGTTGTGTGCAATACTGTCCGCGGTGCGCGCATCTCGAGCGGTGGATACGAGTATGATCACAATCGTCTCAGACTGTCGTAGCGCCCTACAAAGTATGATAAAACCCTGCAACACCCATCCTATAATAACGCAGATCCTAACGCTGATGACTGAGATCGGAAAACATTATACATTGTGCTGGGTGCCTAGCCATGTGGGTGTGGCGGGAAACGAGAGAGCTGACGAGGCTGCACAGTCTGCCACCCAACGAGAGCGCCAGATACGCAAAGGAATGCCTCGCGGAGACTTCGCATGTGCCTTTAAAAGACTCGTCCATCAAAATTGGAATCATGACTGGCGTGAAGTGACTGAGAACAAACTCCGAGAAATTAAGGACACGACGCAACCCCTCCGAACAAGCTGCTGGACCAACCGGGAGTGGGAGATAAAGCTGTGTCGCCTCCGTATTGGACATACACTTCTAACGCATGAGTATTTGATGAACGGGACTGCGCCGCCGCAATGTCTCCAGTGTCAAGTTACTGTGAGTGTAAAACACATTCTCACCGAGTGCCAACGATATGCTGCACTAAGACGCCGTTACTTCGGTCAGAGCGAGGTGGTGATGAGCGAGTTGCTGGGAGACTCGGGCCCGGTTGAATTGGGGGGAGGCCTCTATAGGTTTCTCCAAGAAGCTGACTTATTCTATGTAATCTAATTTCCCATGAGTTCTAAATTATGAAGACAGGCAAATTGATAGTGATGCCATTTATAATTTTAGTTTGAATTGTGCTTGAAATGTAATATGTTACTGCGACTCACTGTGCGGATCACTTGTTAGTGGTAACGGTGGTTAAACAATTACAATAATAATAATAATAGTGTTTGGTTATTGTGTAGATGAGCGCAGCAGAAGTCAGACGGCAATAGGGAAATGTACATACGGCAATCCCTCTTCTACTTGACTTCCTTATATCAGGTTATTGCGTAGACAGAGCTGTATATTGAGGCTTACCGTGGTGTTTTGTGTAGCTGGAGGAGGTGTGCGAGCGCAGCGGCAGGGAGGTACTCACACTCCGCCAGACGCTCTCCGAGGCAGACCAGGAGAAGCTGCGTCTCATGCAGGAGGCCACGCAGGTCAGTGTTTTGGGGCACTTGCTGTTTGCAGTAAAAAGTTGTATATTTTATTAGTTTCTTGTTGAGAAATATTCTGGTTGGGTTTATTTGAGTGGAGTCCAGACCTGGAAAAGCTTCGTTTCATGCAGGCAGCTACTCAGGCCAGTGCTTTGATGCACTTACCGTTCACAGCAACCTGTTCTATATTTTATTAGTTCTCATAAAAAGTTGGTAGGGTTTATTTTCTTACAGTGGAGTTTGTTGAGATTTTTTTGTAATTTTTCTGTGTGTTTTCATATTCTATTAGTTCCTCGTAAAAAATAGTTGAGTTCATTTTTTTGAGTGGAGTCTGTTGAAAACTTTTAGGTAATTTTCCATGTGTAAAAATTACCTTTTTTCATTCTGAGTAGTGTCTGTTGAACACTTTCATAGAACTTCCGCTTGTGTAAAATTGAGTGTTCTGTATTGAGTATTGAAGAGTGTTCTGTATTGAGTATTGAAGAGTGTTCTGTATTGAGTGGGTTCTGTTCAAAACATAGTTATAATTTTCTCTTGGCTTAAAATAAGTAGGTTGTTTATACCGCTTGAAATCTAAGCTGGAACTTTGGATCCACAATCCAGTCAGTCAAATTCAAAAGATGAATAAATTATTATGCAAATTTTTAGAAGGTGAATAAAAATTCAAATTATTCAGAAGATGAATAAACATAAAAAAATTAGAAGAAGAATAAAAATTCAAATTATTCAGGAGATGTATAAAAATAGCATTGCTCAGTTCCTTGCACGAGTCGTTGCTAGTGTGCCACCTCATTTTGAAGAGTAGAAATTTCAAGATAACTTGGTATAAGGCAGGTGCAATTCTTTTCTTCTGAATATTTTCACTATTATAGGTGCTGACGCCGAGCGCGATCTTCTGTCTTCAGAAGCATTAGGGTAGCTGCACACCAAAAGACGGCAAGAGACAAAGCAAGCGAGAGAGAAAGATGTTTGGCGAGATCTATCACACACCAAAAGATAGCCAGTTTGCTCCTAAATGTCATGGAAAGAGGTTTATAACAAAAATAAGCGGAACTAGCATCTGTTTGTAACGTTGAGTATCATTCATACTTTGTCCCATTGCTTTGAAACATGTTATCTGCCATTGTGCTTTGGATTTTTTGACTTCCAAAGGCACAGTACAGCATAAACTTTGGATATAAGGAGTTCAGTCTTTGCTGGAGAAATTGTGTAGCACACCTCTCCCTTCGACATCTCGCCGCGCACTGCCAGACGCAGCCCTGCCACTGCCAGAGGCTTCTCACTGGAGCTTTCAAGCGTGAAACCATCTTCAAGTCGCTTTCTCGCTGCAGCCAATCTTCAATCTTTCTCACTCGCTCGCTAGCTTGCTTGTGGTGTGCGCACTCCCATAGGAATACATGTATATCAATTCAAGCTTGCTCGCTTTCTCGCCTCAAATCTTTTGGTGTGCAGCTACCCTTATGAATATAACAGCTCAAGCGTCTTTGTTAAAAGTAGCATTTCCAAGATGACCTGTAGAGCTGTGTAAAGCAGGCACAATTCTTTTTCCTCGACTAGCTTCTATTATGTTGACGCCAAGCGTTAACTCTACAGGCGCGTTACAAACTTGGTAACTCAAGTATATCCACATTACAACGAGTAGCCATGTCAAGATAGGCCGTGTAGCTACTGATGTCGTGAGGCATTAGCACTTCTAAAAGTCACCTGTGTGTAAATAAATCATTAAGAGGAGTTATGACTGGTTTCTGATCATTACTGATTTCTGATCATTATTGATTTCTGATTATTACTGATTCCTGATCATTAATGATTCCCGATTATTACTGGTTTCTGATCCTTACTGGTTTCTGATCATTACTGATTTCTGATTATTACTGATTCCTGGTCATTACTGATTCCTGGTCATTACTGATTTCTGATCATTAATGATTTCTGATCATTACTGATTCTGATCATTACTGATGCCTGGTCATTACTGATTCTGATCATTACTGATGCCTGGTCATTACTGATGCCTGGTCATTACTGATGCCTGGTCATTACTGATGCCTGGTCATTACTGATGCCTGGTCATTACTGATGCCTGGTCATTACTGATGCCTGGTCATTACTGATGCCTGGTCATTACTGATGCCTGGTCATTACTGATGCCTGGTCATTACTGATGCCTGGTCATTACTGATGCCTGGTCATTGCTGATGCCTGGTCATTACTGATGCCTGGTCATTACTGATGCCTGGTCATTACTGATGCCTGGTCATTACTGATGCCTGGTCATTACTGATGCCTGGTCATTACTGATGCCTGGTCATTACTGATGCCTGGTCATTACTGATGCCTGGTCATTACTGATGCCTGGTCATTACTGATGCCTGGTCATTACTGATGCCTGGTCATTACTGATGCCTGGTCATTACTGATGCCTGGTCATTACTGATGCCTGGTCATTACTGATGCCTGGTCATTACTGATGCCTGGTCATTACTGATGCCTGGTCATTACTGATGCCTGGTCATTACTGATGCCTGGTCATTACTGATGCCTGGTCATTACTGATGCCTGGTCATTACTGATGCCTGGTCATTACTGATGCCTGGTCATTACTGATGCCTGGTCATTACTGATGCCTGGTCATTACTGATGCCTGGTCATTACTGATGCCTGGTCATTACTGATGCCTGGTCATTACTGATGCCTGGTCATTACTGATGCCTGGTCATTACTGATGCCTGGTCATTACTGATGCCTGGTCATTACTGATGCCTGGTCATTACTGATGCCTGGTCATTACTGATGCCTGGTCATTACTGATGCCTGGTCATTACTGATGCCTGGTCATTACTGATGCCTGGTCATTACTGATGCCTGGTCATTACTGATGCCTGGTCATTACTGATGCCTGGTCATTACTGATGCCTGGTCATTACTGATGCCTGGTCATTACTGATGCCTGGTCATTACTGATGCCTGGTCATTACTGATGCCTGGTCATTACTGATGCCTGGTCATTACTGATGCCTGGTCATTACTGATTTCTGGTCATTACCGACTCATTGTCAGGAATGAGTGGTTCATGACCATTAATGCTCATTACTAATTCAACACGCTGTGGTGCAGGTGAAGGAACTGCTGAAACGTGAGGTTGACCATAGCGACAAGGAACAGCAGCGCTCAACTGCCATCGTCACAGAGTACAAGAACATTTGCTCTCAGCTCTCGCAGCGACTCGACAGCGAGCGGTGCCAGCATCTCCTCACCATCGAAAACATAAAGGTATTGTGTCTTCACACCATTGAAAGCATAAAGGTATTGTGTCTTCACCATTGAAAACATAAAGGTATCGCGTCCTCGTCATCTAAACATAAAGGTATTGTGTCCTCGCCATTGAAAACATCCTCACTATCACCCTTATTATCTTATAAAGGAATTTTGTCTCACACATACTATCTTACAGAGAAGTTCCGTCTTACACTTGCTTTCTTATAAAAGAATTCTTTTTCCGATGAAGGAGACAGAAGAAATAGTAAAACTAAGGCGGGCAAAAACATCTTTCACAAAATCTCACGATGTATTTTAAAAATAGAGCTTTCGAGCATATCCATACTCATTTTCAATATCTGGAATGATGAATTGAAACATGGTAAATACAGTACATGAATACAAATTGTTAATGGAAATTAAATGAAAAATTAGGACAAGATATTTAGAGGCGCAGAAAATGACATATCATTGAGACTTGGTTTAAATTGATGAATTATGATACTTTCTAGTAGCTTAAGGCTATGTTTATTTCAAGTTGAGACCATTTTGATATTATCAGTGCGGATTGGATGGTCAGATTCTAATGCGTGATCTCTTATACTGCTGTGCAATGGGTTTGACACTCTATTTCCTGTACGGACCGACACCCCCTGGTGCTCAGCTATGCGTGTTGCAAAATGGCGAGCAGTCTCGCCATAATAAGTGGCCCCACGTATATCTATAGACCACGCAGCTACGCAACAAACTAGGCATCTTATCGCCGTACCGGAAAAAACTGCCAACGAAGTAGGCATCTTATTGCCGTACCGGAAAAAACTGCCAATTTCCCAAGAATAAATCTATAGGAGACAGAAAATATCATGTACCTGGCGTCTCTGGCAGTTCTGTAGAGTTGCCATGGTGTTGAGCCCTCTTTAGGAGCAAAGTGCCCTTTTCAGTTTGAAATTGTGCAGCACATGGAACATGAGCGTACTAAATTATTATTTTAGTTTAATTTGAGTCGTATCTGGAAAGCAGTGCAAAAAGGCTTTTTCTTTAAAAACATTATGAAATACTGAACTAATGTTCAGGCACCTGATACTAGATTTGTGTTCCATTAGTATAAAAAATGATTTGATAACACAACTCCTAATTGAATTGGAGACAGAACTCCTTTATCATATAATAAGTGTGAGACAATGCCTTCATAGACTGTGATCGCGACATCGAGTCATTATATAACCTAGTGTACACGGCCCGTCAGAAGTGATGGGATTCGATATTTTCCTCATATAAATCATCCAGATGTGGATGAAAAACAAATATATCCATTCCAATAGTACCAGCGATTAAAATCTTCTTTGTACAAGTATGATATTATTATCTGGACACCACGGGTATTATAAGGTAGTACCTCGCCAAATTTCAAAATGTATACCACGGTAGAGGAAACAAAGTAAGGTCATTTCTATGGGAGAAAATACACCTCCTCTTGTTCGGCTAGCCCTTAGGCAGGCTTTATTTCAAACAAACTTTATGACGTCACTAAACCGACATGTCGTTAGGCCAGATTTGGGGGTAGCAGTTCTACCAGAATCAATATTAGCGCTGCTATTGGTTCGTTGCCGTGACGTCAGCAAAAACCACACCGTCAGCGAAAAAAAGACTGGTTTGAACCTACCTTGTTTCCTCGCCACACACAGAGTCGAGTAGGTGACTGCAAGGCGAGCGGATGCTCGTGTCGTGAAGCGTTGTCAGGCAGTTCCGTGATGCCCCCTCCTTCCTCCACCTCCGCCTCCTCCTCTAACCCCAACGTGGCGGCTGATGAGGAGACCTCCAGCCGCTCGATCTCGCGTGACCAGTTCAACATCCTGAGCAGCCAAGTGCGCGAGCTGGAGCTCGAGCTTGCGCAGACCAAGCTTGCGCTGGTCGAGACGCAGTGCAAGAACCAGGTGCGGATTACGGCTCTTGTATTTAATGTATTGTTAAATTGCCTGTCGTATTGAATGTATCATGAAATTTACCATTAAATGGATTGTTACATGTATCATCAAATGTATTGTTAAATGTATCATCAAATGTATTATTAAATGTATCATTAAATGTATTATTAAATGTATCAATTAATGTATCATTAAATGTATCATTAAATGTATCATTATATGTATTATTAAATGTATCACTAAATGTATTATGGTGTTCAACACGTTGACTGCGGTGGGTCGAACTGAAGTTCATCATTCATATGTCTAATGTATTATGACGCTCAACTGTGATGGGTTAAACTAAAGTTCAATATTCAACTCACAAAATTAAAGTCAATTGTAGCTGTGAATTTTGAAGATAGCAAACATCAACAGGATCGCGCCTTCACTTAGCTTTGATTTAGTTTTATGAAATTTGAGTTAGTGACAACTGATCGGGCAGCAGCATTTTGTAAATCCCCTTCCTGTTGACCAGCTGCTCACGTCGCGGTCAAAGTGTTGAATATGTCTTACTACTACTAGTGTTGCAGGAGGGTGGACCCATCCAATATCTTTAGTATAGATTGTTGTTATTATTTCGGTATCGCTACTTCTTTTCCGAAATTGTCTGTTTTTGTATTTGTTGAACTAAGGGAATAATATACTGCTTACTGTGAATTATATGTAGCTGTTAAAAGTGCCATGACTGCTAAAATATTCATTTCGTTGTTAGAACTCATAATGTGACCAGTGTATACTCCATTTGAAAGTTGAACTTTAAACCCCTCAGAGGGATACAACTATTGTGTCAGTGGGAATTAGCGCTCCCAGAGGTAAAATGTGAGGGCCCGAGCTGAGAGTTAAGTAGGCCTCCTTTTTGTTGAAATAAAATTTTTTTGTTATGTTAAGGACCACCTTTTTTCGGTTCACTACTATCTTCATACTAAATGTTGCCTTTCTTCTTCCTCTCTTCGATACGCTCTTTTTTTGTAGCGGTAAGGGAGGCTTCAACTAACTTATAATCTAATCTTTTTTTGGTTCACTGCTGTCCTCTTTTTCAGCACCTACTACTTTCTTCTTCAATTTTTTCTTGTTTCATGATCTTTCTTACCTTACGGTTTTTATGCACCTTGTGCATATATTCCGCGTTTCCTCAACTCCATACTAAATGGTGCCTTCATCCTTTCTCTCGTTGAACATCTTTGTCGTGGTAAAGGGAGTCTAAAACTTTCTTATATAATAAAAAAGTTGAACTTTGAAATGATTCAAAGATATATTTAAATCTCATATACACTTTTTCCGATAGGTTTTTCACTAATACAATTTTTCCTGCGTGTTTCGAATGCGACAGTCGTTGCGCGAAAAAGACATTTTCGTTGATATTCCTACCATTTCTGCTGGTTAATGTTCCCGAGTCCCAGTTTGTTGAGCACTTGAGCAATACATCGTAAAATCGATGCGTTACTTCCCCTGAGCAATGTTGGCACTATACTGGGAATGAAACTTCGAACTGTATCCCTTGGAAGAGATACAATTATTGTATCTATGGGAATCAGCACTTCCAGGGGGAAAATGTGAGGTTCCGAGCTGAATTTCAGGTAGCCGTTTTGTTGAAATAGAATATAAGGGTTTTGTCTAGTAACAAACTATCTTTTTCGGTTCACTAATGTATTGTTTTTCCTGCACTTGCTACTTTCTTCTTCAAATTTTACCTTGCTCTGCAACCTTTCTTTTTAATTCTCCGTTTCTATGTGTTTTAATTCTCTATTTCTATGTGCAGGGGGTCTTCTGTGGGAATATATTTTGTCCATTGATTCCTCATTCCCTTGACTCCATTCTGAATGAATCTTTCCTTTTTCTTCATTCTTTTTGGAACACCTTTCTTGTGGTTAGGGATGTTTAAACTGACTCTTTTACTCTAATCGATTGTGTTCATTTCCTACAAGTAATGGCTTAATTGGCTCTAAAATACAAACGAAACTTAGAACTCTGAGTGGTTACATGTAGTACAGGGTGACGCAAAAAGAACCTATGGATTTAGCTTTTATTTTTTTATTTGCCCCCTCCTTTTGCTATCACTTGTGGGGCTTACCAAATTCCTTGCTGCTAGAGTTTATAAATACAATTCTTGAATTCAGGCAAGGAACAGAATAGTCTACAGTACCGAGTTTTGAAAGCATTAAGATTAGATACCAAGTTAGTTTAAGCCTCCCTAACTAAGACGGCTAGGAGATGGCAGGAAGAACGGTCAAATCCATTCGTTTTTTTTTTTTGCGCCACCCTACACAATTGGTGCCTGAGGGTCAATCTAAAAACAACACCCCTCCTGCAGGATGTAACTCATCAGCTGAACTCAGCGATAGCAGAGCTGCAAGGCCACCGCGGAACCTGGCTTCAGAAGACCTTGACTTCCATCTCCGGCCTGAAGGAGAGAACCTCGCGTCCCTTGAGCCCCACCCAGTCTCCTGTGCCTCCTCAGGCCACTGGCTTCCCTTACGCCGACCCCAACTCCTCTCAGCTGCCCAAAAAGGAAGCTTATTAATGGTTTAACGGGGAAGTAAGGTACAGTAAAATAGGTCACAATGTCTGAGTTGAGGAAGATAGGGAAGGAAGCAAGTAAGATAGAGAGAAGGCCTGGAGATGAGGAAAGTTAATGCGTATTGGAAGCAGTTAAAGGAGGAAAATATTGATGGGACGTTCAGTAACCATGTCATGTCATAACTATGAAAACTAACTTTGGAAATACCAAAGCGACATCTAAATGGTCACTTACCGAAGTTGTCGTTAATTGAGTTTATTAATAAACTCCTTCCTGCTCGTTTGCTGAAAAGGAAGCTTATTAAAGGTCTCGCATGGAAACTAGGTATGGCATCATAGCTTGCAGCACGCACTGTGCTGAAGAGGAAAAGTATTAAAGGTCCAGGAGGGAAATTAGTCACTGGACCGTAGCTCGTTCAGTCTTAACCCTTTAACGTCGGGATTTTTGAACTCATACTACCCTCATCACAACCACCGTCACCCAACTGATGCCGGCATCAGGTAGTCACAAAAATCAGGATGAGGAAGGAACTGCCCCTTGGCAGTGAACTCCAAAGAACACACTAGGGAACTAATTGGACGAGAAATACAATATGTCGAAGCTATTTTTGAAAGAAGACCTTAGAGGACCGTTAAAGGGTTAAACTTTTTTTCACTAACCAAGAAGAAAGCTTATTAAAAGTTTACGATGGGAATTAGATATGGCATCATAGCTTGCAGCACGGTCTTGATAAACTCCTGCTCGTAAGCTGAAAAGGAAATTTATCTAAAGTCTAGCAGGGAAATTAGTTTATGAGATCGTAGCTCAACCGATCTTAAACTCCTGCCCGTTTATTGAAAAGGAATTTAATGTAGGTTTAGCAGCGAAGTATTAGACCGCGGGCTCGCGACTCGGGAGTGTGTTAGTTAGCTGAGCTATAAAGAGTTTTGTCCCATTTGCACTACATAGAAGCTAATTCTTGCTACTCAGAAAGTACTTCTGAATTACCAATATGCTTTGTTTCGGTCAGAAACTTTTTTAGAAAGAAATGAAATGGTCGAGAGTTGAAATGTTATTATCTTTTTTTGAAGAGTCAATTAATTTGCAAAAAAATGGGGACGATTTGATATTCCCACCATTTCGGCCGCTAATGTCAACCAGTAGCGTACAGGGCTGTATCAATATCAAGATGCCAAAATTACCCGCCTAAAGTATCATGTACTTTGAGTGAGAGACGCGAAGAATGTTTCGTGAAAACACAAAACTTAGAGAATTCAAAAACCTACAACGTTTTTTAGTGGAACGTTTTAATCGTATAAAGACGCTAGAAATTGAACACTTATTTAGTGCATGCATTCCCACGGTAAGAATGTATAGATGTAGCCACCTTCATGAAGTCCTAAAGTATTGCTATGTTCGTTGCTAGTCTTGATAATAGAGAACATCTCAGCTGGTACTGCTATTGTAGTCATGCACCAGGGGATAGATTTCCAAGCGATTTAAGTCCGCTGCCAGCTTAATTTTCACAAAGTGGACTTGGCTACGCTATGTGCTGAGTCAACCAAGAAGAGCTTACGCTACTAGCTGAACCTCGAGCATGACGTCAAGTATTTAAAATTCCTGTACAATGTTGTAGCGATACAACTGGGAGCTACATTTCTTTTAAGTGCACTTGGCTACGCTGCGTGCTGAGTCAACTAAGAAAAGCTTACGCCGCGAGCGTCAGTGAAATTAAACATCAGTCGTACCGCAAGCGTGACGTAAGTTGTTTGGAATTCCTGCCTCTGATCTATTTTGTTGTCCAACTAGCGCTACTCTGGAAGCTGATAATGGACACCCGCTTGTAAGATAAAGTGATCACCTGTTTGACATTCCTCTTTTGTAATTCTGCACGAGAGCCAATTCCTTTTCGGCTGATATGATGCATGAGACTTTTTTTTTATCTTAATTTAGTTCACATGGTCGAATCATGTTGTGCAGAATGCTGTCAAGTCGTTTCAATTTTGGTGTGTTGCCCACCTGTATGGGTCCTCCGTACAAACTCCGTAGATCTTTACCTGGGGAGTATGTCTGCCTTTCATTACTGAGTGGCTGAGCGTCAAATATATCGGTCGAGGTACGTGATTTCTCTTTCACGGTCGAGTTACGCGTTTTTTTTCACTTGTAAAAATTTTGAAGATGTATCGTAAAATTTTGCCAAGAGAACGCAAAGCTGCGCTTTTGTTGTTCCCAGTCTAACTTATTCACTGCCTGCATGCATGTTTTTCGCCGCCTAAGCGATTTAATCGCTTAAATCGCATAAGTGCCGAGAAACATGCATGAAGGCGGCGAAAAAATAAGACTGGGTTGTGTGACATAGTTCCAAAGTGCACAACCCACCTCACCGCCGTGATAGCGTAGGCTTAATTCCACCACCATTAATATTAATGCTGCCACACCTGGTATACTCTGAAAGTTTAAGTTATCTTCTTTCCTTTGTCGTCATATTTGTGTGCGGTATTGTAGGATACAACTTAGGTGCATTGTTTAGTAAGGTAAAGTTGCTGTTTCTTTCTAGGCCCTCTGTGATACATGATTTAATTTCCTTCCTTCATCTATTTCAATAGTTAAGACGTATTTTCTTCCAGTACATTATTTATTATTAGAGCGTAACTAGAATAACACTCTGTTTTTGCTGCATATCGAATTCTAAGTCGCAAAATACCTTATTGATCGAGAGTTGTGCTCGGAAGTTGTATCCTGTGCTATTTTATTCCCATTTACCGCTTATTTACTCTAAAATTGTATCATTGTTGTAGGGTATCTCGTTCATTGATAACTGTGTTGGTTCTACATATCGTAGGCGGTCTAGTGACCTGATTCATATAGTTTAAATGTAACATTACGTTACACATTGTGTCACAAGTATAAAACTTCAGGTTTTCTCTGCATCTGATATTTTCGGTGTTGAGAAAGAGAGGCTCAACTTCTACTAATCTTGCATTTAATCTATTAATTTTGATGTGTCAGAAAATATCCTGTTCGCAGTTCTTGGTAACTAAGAATATTTCGTGCTTCTTCCTTTTTCTCTATTAATTCGTTTACATTCGTTTTTGTAACTACTATTCAGGAATTAACTGTCAAATTATTTCTTATACGTTATAAGTTGCCTAATATGTGTTGCATCTGACAGTGTGTGTGTAAGGGCCACATTTTCTCATTCAGTATTACACATCTGGGTTTCTTCTATAAATTCCATCTTTTTGTCAGAGTTCTTTACGATTAATTAAAAAAATCCGATTCGGGATCATTTCTCAAGAGTTCTCGTGACCTAACATGTGTCGCATTTTTTTAAATTAGCTTTCGACTTCAAGCTGTAATTTTTCAGAAATTCAGCATTTTAACATTGATTTAGCATTCAATGTTACCATTCTGTTCCCACTCACTAGAAGTGTCGGCAGCCCATTAACCGAGCCAACCCTCTACACTTCCCGTCACAGTGAAACATGCTTGATTAAATAAACTCCATTAAATTGCTTTCATCTGTGGAATGGTGTCCTTTAAATGTATGTTCAAAGGGCCAAAAATTGCAACAACTATACCCAGTTGAGACACATCTGAATGTTTTCGACGTGCTTCCTACCCTTGTAGTACCTATTGGTTAAAAAACAGATGCTAACGTATTATTTATCTATCTCCTGATGTTAAAACGTGGTGCCCGCTGTTGCAGTATCGATTGTATTGTAGAGTGCCCAAAGTCTTCAATGCAGATATATATTTGAACCAAAGTTGTCGTCACAAAATGTTGTGCTGTGTTGTGTTTCTTTTCTTTTGGTCTCAATTTCTAAGGATCAGAGTAATATGTCTGATACTTTGAATCCAACTTTCATTATTCTTATTTTAACTCTATTATTCATAATAGAATAGCAGCCGCACATCGTTGCATACCGTTGCCATTACATATATGTTAATAAACAGCGTTTTCCTGTCCTATGGATCCGACAAAGTGTATCCAGGCTGATAGTGTCGACACCGTCAGTATCCTTTGATAATGTTGTGTCACTATGGCAGTTGTCAGAAACTCACTCATCGGTGTAGTGTACGCCGATTGAATTTTTTTAAGCATACAACTGTTTTGTACCTGTGAAATGATCGAGAAAAGGCCGTTGGATATTTATTCTTTGGTAAGTGCAATTATGCGTTGCACTAGTGAACTGCATATTACGGTGTGCAGATTCAACGAAAGATTATGCAGATACTGTTGCTGAAGTGTTTTTTGGTGATTTTTAGAACCTGTCGCGAGAATTTCAACATCACATGTTAGCAAATGCCAAATCAAGAAGCATTCAAAGAAAGGCCAGAAATTTCAAGATTTACTGTAAGACTAAACTCAAATTTTTGGAAAATATGCGAGCAAATTTGTTCTACATCGAGCTAAGACTTTAATAATTGAAGAATTTTCGATTAAACAAATTTAAATAATTTTTTCTAGAACGCGCAGCGACGCTCGATATTGGTTATTTATGAATTATCTACATGCCTTAGTTGATAATAAATGTCGGAGCCTTTCACCGCTACATAAGGTCCTAGTTTGTGACTATTATTGCAGCACCCCTCACATTTCAACTGCCGACAATAAATTTCACTAAGTGATGTTGGAATTTATTCCATAAGATTCAACTGTTACAAGGCAAAGTAAGTGTGTAGATGGGGTGAAAGCCTAAAAACCATTCATAACATCCAAGGTTTACTTTAATGCAGAAAACCATCGAGAAAAATGATATCCTTAAGAAACTAAAAAAGAAATCGATGATGAATATGCTTCATCTAAACGAGAATAGGAATAACTTGCCTAGCAATTAGCAACTCGCTGGTCAAGATATAAAATATGTCTTACGCTTACTGAAGGGCACACCATTTTTCTACGAAGATCACAGTCATCGTCAAGAGAAGAATGACGAACATCAAATTCTTGTGTACCTGAAGTACGAACATTACAAAGAGCTTCCCTGCCTCGGCAAGAACATTCACTGAAAAAAGTATGAAGAACAACAGAATGTCAGAATTATCATTACTAGCAGGAGCCGTGGAAATTCCACGGACAGTGCCACTTTCACCACCAAAGACGCAACAGAGGCGTTTCATCGGTGTATTCGACATTTCCCATTTGATCATTTCTATATACAGGGCGAATATCATTTCTGCTATTGCCGCGTGAAAATCAGGGAAATTAGGTGCGAAAACACCATTAAAGCTTGGAAGTAAACAGAGCTGTCTGTCACAGTTAACAACTTGAATGCCGTAACAAACAAGGGTTCTTGAATCCATACAGTTATGAACAGGAAAAAGATAGCATTAAGCAAAAATAAGTACTCTAGTGTACCAGTTTTTTAGATTATCGCCAAACTATGGTGAATCTATTTTCGAATTTAGGGTACGGTACATATAAGTTACAGTTAGCTTTTCGTTGAAATACTGGAGACTGAACACGTTGGCCGCGGTGGGTTAAACTGAAGTTCAATATTCAACTAAAATTTCCAGGTAGTAAGCAATTTGAAAATAAACGTTACCTGGATTGTGCCTATATTTTCTTTTGATTAAAGTATTCTTAAAAATAAAGTTGTGCCTAGTGATAAATCAACAGTATTATAAACTCCCTCCGCGTAAATCGGTTGCTCACATCACGATCAACGTGTTGAAGTCGCACATTACTTCTGTCTTAACACGCACAGTGAGATGAAAAAAAGGCAATGCAAAACACCTCGGAAAATCAAAATCATGAACCGAGAACGCCATAAAAACACGGGCATTGTGGAAAAATACTACCTATTACAATGGCCCTACATACACATAATGCAAAAATTGAAAAGCTGAAACACTTGATCCGATAGCATACTGCACCAAATCGAGCCTTGATGGTCGGAAAGATACCAAACGGGAAGCGACAATTTTCAAAGGTATATCCCCCACAAGTTTACCTCTAAAAACAAGTTCTGGAATCCTACGTCCTCCTTGAGGAACGCGAAGTTTCTGTGACAATGTCCATTAGCACTTCGTGCAGGAACAGAATATGACAAGCTTCCCAGCTCCGGTTAAGCTCAGAAATCTTTCATATTCAGCGAGAAACCGTAAAGAAAGTAATCGTTACGATAATACACTATTTCCTAATGACGTCACTAGATAGAATACTAATTTTTCGCGGTTAAGCAACAATATCTGTTCTAACAGGGTGCACTAAAATACACGATGAGTCCGGCTCGATGCGATTTGAAAGTCTCAAGAATTTTTTAACATCACCTCTCTACAAAGAAATAATTTTGAAATAATGAAGAAGTGCGTTAAGGAAAGTCGGGAATTTATAGTTGTAGTACAAGATACAAGACTCTATTCTCATTATTTTGAAAAATACGCGAGTATGTATATTAATTTTATACCGAGCCAAACTTGAGCCCAAAAATTTACTATGAAAAAATTCCAAACACCACCGCTCATAATACGAGCATTCAGAATAAGTTCAGTAAACATGGCAAGCACTTGGTTCAATGCACGGAGCCAGAAGCAAAAGAGAGGTGCAGTGCATCATTAAGAGGTTTGGGAAGCATCCCAACAACTCACTAAAATCAGGACGGTAAAATTTCGCATTTAAATCTAGTCTTCTTTCGTAAATTTGAGATGCTGTTCACAGCTGCTGTTCAAAGAAACCGCTATATACTCGATATCCAAATCCCAATGCAAGTAACAAGTATTTGTTCATTGGCCCCTTTAGGACAAACTCTTCCGAAATAACGTAAGAAATACAGGAGTCTTTAACGAACATGTCTTAGTGCTAGACGACAGACTCTCAAAGAGTTAAATAACAGCATTATTTTACGTTTAACAAGTGATTACGCTTCATGAAAGCGAGCAGTGAAAGTTAGCCTCAAGTTTAATTCGTGTCGCATAACAAGTTTGCAAAATTTGTAGCCCCTCGGCCTATAGAGTCCGGAACAGGTCTGTAGAAATACACTGAATCACTAAATCAGGTCTTTAGAAATACAAAAAAAAAACGAAGTCGAATGTAGGAAGAAGCACAATCATTGTATCTTTCCAAGAAAAGATTATATGCGTCAAGGTAAGCCAACCTAAACACAACAAAGATGTTCAAAAGAGAGGATGAAGGACGGTACTATTTAGTATTTGAGGGAACGCGGAATCGATACACCAGGTGTGTTCCCACACAAGATCCTCTGCGTATGGGAACATCAAGCTTCAAAAAAGATGATGAAATCAGATAAAAGTACAGAAAAAAAGTAGCAGGTGTTGAAAAACAGGGCAGCAGTGAACGGAAAAAAAATTATTCATAAGAAAATGAGAAGGTTAGATTAGATTATAAGTTAGTTTAAGCCTCCCTAACCGCTGCAAAAATAGAGCGTATCGAAGAGAGGAAGGAGGAAGGCACCATTTAGTATGGAGATAAGAAAATGAGGAATCTATGCAGAAAGGGCATAAAAACAGTAAGATGGGAAAGAAGTTCATGAAACAAGATCAAAGTTGAAGAAGAAAGTCAGAGGTGCTGAAAAACAGGACAGTAGTGAACCGAAAAAAAGTGGTCCTTAACATAACAAAAAACATTTTATTTCAACAAAAAGAAGGCCTACATAAGAAAATGAGAAACTTATTCTACTTCAACGAACGGATACTACCAAATCTTTAGCTCAGGATCTCACATTGTCCCTCCGAGAGCACTGACAGAAATAGAAATGAGAGCACGATAGAAATAGAAATGACAGCACGACAGAAATAGAAATGAGAGCACGGTAGAAATAGAAATGAGAGCACGGTAGAAATAGAAATGAGAGCACGGTAGAAATAGAAATGAGAGCACGGTAGAAATAGAAATGAGAGCACTAACAGAAATAGAAATGAGAGCACGGTAGAAATAGAAATGAGAGCACGGTAGAAATGGAAATGAGAGCACGGTAGAAATAGAAATGAGAGCACTAACAGAAATAGAAATGAGAGCACGGTAGAAATAAAAATGAGAGCACGATAGAAATATAAATGAGAGCACGGTAGAAATAAAAATGAGAGCACGATAGAAATATAAATGAGAGCACGGTAGAAATAGAAATGAGAGCACAACAGAAATAGAAATGAGAGCACGATAGAAATAGAAATGACAGCACGATAGAAATAGAAATGACAGCACGACAGAAATAGAAATGACAGCACGACAGAAATAGAAATGACAGCACGACAGAAATAGAAATGACAGCACGATAGAAATAGAAATCACGACCCGATAGAAACAGAAAGATTAGTTTAGATTAGTCGTTAGTTTTAGCCTCCCTACCCAGCAACAATTGCGATCCAAAGAGAGGAAGGAGGAAGGCACCATTTAGTATGGAGTTAAGGAAACGCGGAATCTACGCAGAAAGGCATAGAAACAGTTGTGAAAGAAGATTATGAAACAAGACCAAAGTTGAAGAGGGAAGTAGTAGGTGCTGAAAAACAGGACAGCAGTGAACCGAAAAAAGGTGGTCCTTAACATAACAAAAACATTTTATTTCAACAAAAAGAAGGCCTACCTAACTCTCAGCACGGGCCCTCACATTGTCCCCCTGGGAGCGCTAGTTCCCATAGATATAGAAACAGAAATCAAAAGTGCAAGGTATTGTGTTTAACAACTAAAACAACAAAGATGCTGAGAGTACTTAGGGATGTTAATGTAGAGCATCAGTTGCCCAAGGTATGTACCCGAGTGAAGCTCGGATCTCCTTCAAATCTACGGAAGAGAACACGAAAGTTGAAAGACGATCCCTTTCTTCTGAAGGTTAAACTAGACTAAATGTCAGTTTAAATATTCCTAAAAGCAACATAGGTGTTCCAAAGAGAGGAAATGATGAGGGCACCTTTTAGGATGGCATTGAAGAAACGCAGAATCAATGAGAAAGGTGTGTCCCGCAAAGGATCCCCAGCGCATAGAAAGTGTAAGTTGAGAAGGAAGGTTAGGAAGCAAGATAAAAGTTCAAGAAAGTTAGGTGCTGAAAAACCGAACAGCAGTGCACCAAAAAAATTGTCCTTAAAATAAAGATTAAATTAGATTATAAGTTAGTTTAAGCCTCCCTAACCGCTACAAAAAAGCGCGTATCAAAGAGAAGAAGGAAGAAGACACCATTTAGTATGGAGTTAAGGAAACGCGGAATCTATGCAGAAAGGGCACAGAAGCAGAAAGCTATGAAAGAAAATCATGAAACAAGAAAAAGTTGAAGAAGAAAGTAGTAGGTGCTGAAAAAACAGGACAGCAGTGAACCGAAAAAAGTTGGTCCGTAACAAAACCAATACCTATATCTAACAAAAGATTAGATTATTGTTAGTTTAAGCCTCCCTAACCGCTACAAAAAAAGAGCGTATCAAAGAGAGGAAGGAGGAAGGCACCATTTAGTATGGAGATGAGAGAATGGGGAATCAATGCAGAAAGGTCATAGAAACAGTAAGATGAGAAAGAAGTTCATGAAACAAGATCAAAGTTGAAGAAGAAAGTAGTAGGAGCTGAAAAAACAGGACAGCAGTGAACCGAAAAAGGTGGTCCGTAACAAAACAAAAACCTATTCTATTTTAACAAAATAGAAAGCTTTCCTAACCTTCAGCTCGGGCCCTCACATAGTCCCCCTGGGAGCGCTAATTCCCATAGATACAATAATTGTATCCCCCTGAGGGGTATCTAACAAAAAGAAAGCCTACCTAACGTCTAGCTCGGGCCCTCACATAGTCTCCCTGGGAGCCCTAATTCCCATAGATACAATAGTTGTATCCCCCTGAGGGTTGCTAGCGATGATAAATTGATGCATAATGATGAACATTGCACCAGCAACGAAATTTTGTGTATTTAAGAACGCATCTGCAAAAACAAAATAAACTAAAAAATGAGGAAATTACTCGGTAAACTTTGTGAGAGAGGTGAATAAATCTGACAGTCCATCAATTACTCAAACAGGGTGAAATAATGCGAAAAAAAATCTTTTTTTTTTTCTTGTTCAGTCAACAGAGGAAGACACCAAACATTCAAGCATAGATCGCTTTAGAATTAAATTTCTCAGGCATATAAATAATAAAACAGAAGATTATGGTAATTGTAATCAAGATTGTAATTGCCTAAGCATAAGCAATTCAGCACAGCTAATTTAGAACATAACTTACAAGGGATTACATGTGTACAAATAGGTGACAATTACAAGATCCAAGGTACTTCTCCATCCCCGTTAACTGTATGTTAAACAGCACGAACACAGACCACGATCTCGAGAACAATATAAAAAATTAAATGTACCAGAGATGATCCTCGCACAATGAAAGATGGAAGGCTCTAAGCGACGCTGTATTGCTTTTGTTCTGCCGCACTCAACGTTTGCAATGCAGAATTGAATTTAAATTTCCATACCAAATGCTTACTTTTCTAGTCACTAGAAATGTGAATGTACCTCGACATTTTGACGAGACCTATCAAAAAAGAATACAATTTTTTTCAATGTGCAGGAATTTCAATTTAAACAATTTCCATTTCAAACTGAATTGCAGAAACCAATTGTTTTGCAGTACTACAGTGCTGAAACAGGAGCTTCCAAGTTACGAGTAATGTGAAACATACGTGGATACTTGGACGAGGTAAAGGTACATCGAATAAAATTAGAGAGGATTCTTTTCAACATGGCGTCAGACAAAACGCAGTTGAAACATGGGAAGAAATTGTTCTTCAGTCCTTCAAGAGCTTCAAGAGCTTTTACGCCATGTACCTAAATATACTGAAAAGGGAAAGGTATATCGAACGAAATAAGACTTTTTTTTCAACCAGCCTTCAGTAGTAGTAGTAGTAGTAATATCATCAATTTGCTAGCGCTTCAGTGCCTGCACTAAACCAGCCTTCAGACAAAGCGCAGTGAAAACCATTACGGGCAGAAATTTTCGCACAGTCCAATTGCAGAAGCTTTTGAAGACTCGCTAACCTAAAAAAATGCCAAGGCACTTGGCTGGGTAGGGGCCAGTGCGCATATTATCTCAAACGCCACCCTGATTACAGACACGGTACAGTTTCTTGATGCAGTCATTTTCTAAGCAATAACTGTAAAACTAAAACGATATAAACGTTCATATTCGATACACATATTCAATAAGTTAAATGATCACATACGCATGTTAGAAGTCACCACGGAAAATCCTCACGATCAGAGCCATGAGGCCAACACTTCACACATATTTCCCTCATACCAGCGCACACTTCCAACTCACATCGACACGAAAGAATTCCAGCGACTAACTTGTTCTCGTTTTCAGCTTTAAACATTAACTTACAGTGACCTTAAACACGCTAATTCAGGAAAGAGAGCACGTTTGAGGGAGCTCCAGAAAAATGACGACGAGACTATCAAGATTAGGAGATGCCTTTCAGTTCACCACAATCACAATCAATTGAAAGTCTCAGCAGATTCAGCGAGGGATTTGTTTAGTTCTCATGCTAGCCAATGTTTTTTAAAGAGATCTATATGATTTAATCTATAAGCTTCAAGGCACGAGTGGAAACGAAGAAGAGAAGAAAGGAGGGCTAGCTACTCCTACTAGAGGGGCAGGATGCACTACGGTCTGTGCATCCTACTCTGCACTTCAAGACTACCTACCTCTTTAACACTTTGACCGCAATTGGTTAAACTGAAGTTCAATATTCCACTCAATTTTGAAGTCAATTGTAGTGAGCAATTTCGATAATGGCCAACATTAATTGGATCGTACCTTCATTTATTTCTAATTATTGAGTTGATTAGTTCTATCATTTCTCAACATTGAGTTTGTGACGACAGGTCGGTCAGCAGCGTTATGAAAACCTCCCTGTACACCGGCGGCGCACGTTGCAGTCGAAGAGTTAAATAGCACATTCAGTCCACATTAAATACAATACAGAAAACTGCAAGTCAACAAAAACAAGTTAAAATTTCAAGTAAAAGAACAGAAAACACATCGGAGAAACTCTTTTTTTGCGCCAACTTGAACACAAACGTCTCAGGAACGCAGGTAAATTCAAGTTATATTGAACAATTAACCTACCAGATTGCTGTAGCGATTTTTTGCCAATTTCCGCATCTGTCCGTATAACACCACTATACTCAACTTCCGGTACTCTGCCTAATACAAAAAAATGCATCTCAAACTACAAATTACCCACCAATTGAGATCAAACCTCATGGTTAGCATCAGTCATGCCTGCTCCCATGTGCTTGAATTGAGATTCAGTGGTTTAACGTCCCGCAATTAAGTTCAAGCCTTAGGTCTGATAAGGTTGAATAAAAAAGCACCGTCGCAGCAAAAAGGTTTGAATCCAAACAGTAACAGCGGAACATAAATGTTACTGCTTTGTAATTCACAGCGGATGGGGAGGGTGATGATGATCAATGTGAGCATTTTTAAAAATGCGGAGTTTAAGATTATATTAGATTATATTTGAAGCCTCCCTAACCGCAACAAAGTTGTTCATATGAGAGGAAGAATGAACGCACCATTTAACATGGCGTTGAGGTAGCGCAGAATTTATGCACAAGGTGTGCTTCCGCACACGATCCCTTATGCATACAAACAGTAAGTTCAAATTATTAGTTAGTTTAAGCCTCCCTATCCGCCCCCAAAGGCGATCCAAAGAGAGGGAGGAGGAAGGCACCATTAAGTATGGAGTTAAGGGAACGCAGAATCCATGCAAAAAGGACATAGAAACACTAAATTGAGAAAAAAATTATAAAACAAGATCAAAGTCAAAGAAGAAAATAATAGATGCTGAAAAACAGGAGAGCAATGAACCAAAAACAAAGTGGCCCTTTACATAACGAAAACAAATTATTTCAACAAAAAAAAAGGCCTACCTAACTCTCAGCTCGAAGCCTCACCTAGTCCCCCTGGGAGTGCTAATTCGCATAGATACAATAGTTGTATCCCCCTGAAGGGCATAGAAACAGTAAGAAGGATAGAAATGAAACGAGATGAAACTTGAAAAAGTTAGAGACGCTCAAAACGGAACAGCAGTGAATCGAAAAAACGACAGCCCTTAACAAACCAAAATATCAACAAAAAGATGCCCTACCTTATTCTTAGCTCGGGACTTCGCATTTTAACCCTGGGAGCGCTAATTCCCATAGATACAATAGTTTTATCCTCCTGAGGAGCGATGTTTAAGAATCAAACATTATGAGACAACGATAACTAACTCTTGTATTAACAGTAGATCCAAGAGACGTCGCAGAGCCCTCTTATTTACACGACATCCATGCTGCCAAGTTTGCATTCACTGGGTGCTGGAATAAGCAAACAAAGGATCAATGAACGGAATGCCTAGTAGTAGTAGTAGTAGTTGTAGTTGTAGTAGTAAAAACATGGGTTTGCTAGCGCTTCAGTTACTCAAACTATATCGCACCGAAGGTCACATAATTTAATTCGTATCTGACTCTTCCAAATAAGCACACAAGATGAACATTGCTATTGTTTGAAACATCGAAATTATCTGAGCATCATGGTCATAATTACAACTCAAGATTACAAGTGTCTCCCCATTAAAGTTTGTACACAACACAGTACATTCGAACGCACTGTGCAGCCTAACAAGAGAACTTGTACTTAGAAATAATGATTTTAAACGAGCATAACAAGTACTATAAACATTCTACAAAACGACAAGGGGAAGATCTCAACAGAAAATGTTCATCAACCAGTTGGCACTGGTGTCCAACATGGTTTACAAAAAATTGCACTACTACCATTGTAATATTATGCGTGAACACAACGTAACATAAGAAAACACTTATCTACCTAAAAACTAAACGAGGCAACAAATTTAAAAACTTTGTAAATTTTCTACAGAAAAATTTCCGAATTTTAATCCATTGCTTTGCTTTCATGCAACGTGCAAAAGAAAAAAGAGAATTTAATAATTATGTGCTATTGGGTAATTCTATTAGTTTCTCCAAAACAACATTTTTTTCAAAACATTGCTGTTATGATACATCTATTGTACAAGTTTGATCAATAACGATTCATAATTATCGTTATTGAATCATCTATTACAGTAGTAGAGTTCTCATAAAAACAAAAGAAAAACAAAGCTGCGGTGTGCGTTTCAGGGACCGTAAACCCTAGACAACCTGCAGTTCAAAACCCACGTCGATCACTTCCTCAAGCCACAAAAGAAAGCATATCATTTACCACAGAACGATTCTACAACTCGAGCACGTACTGAAGTAAAATTAGGCTCGATAATCACTGAATTACATGTACAAGACCAAAGAATTCAGAATGGTGTTATCCCTCCAGTGTATTTCTTGACCATGAGATTAAGAAGATAAGATTATAAGTTAGTTTAAGCCTTCCTAACCGCTCCAAAACCGCTACAAAAAAGAGTGCATCGAAGAGAAGAAAGATGACGGCACCATTTAGTATGGAAATAAGGGAATGGGGAATTTATGCAGAAGAGACATAGAAATAGAAACTAAGTTAAGAAAGAAGTTCATAAAACAAGATAAAAATTGAAGAAGAAAGTAGTAGTTGCTGAAAAACAGGTCAGCAGTTAACCGAAAAAAGGTAGTCCTTAACATAACAAAAAAAAATTCATTTCAACAAAAAGAAGGCCTTCCTCAGGCCCTCAAATTTTCCCCCTGCGAGTTCTAATTCCCACAGAGAAAAGAGTTGTATCCCCCTGAGGAGTTTCTTGACCATGAACAATTTTTTTCATGGAAATCACACAGTATTTGACAGCCCTGCAGAGTCACCCGCTACTGATTGGTTTCAAGCTAAATTTAGCTTGAAAAAAGTCAAAAGTTGAGAATTTTACCTCAGAAAAGTAAATGTGGTAACCCTGTAACGGATAATGGGTTTCGCCAAACTGTAATCCCAATGAAAAAAGCAAAAAACTATTGTTTCACATGAATGGGATCGTATCAGAAGAGAATCGCTGCCTTTAACTACGGGCAATAAAGAACAAACACTAAACAGCACGAATCAAATGCATATTTAAAAGCAGTAATTCATTCCAGTGGAAACCACTACCAAAAAAAATACAGACTCTGCTTCTTCTTTCATGTTTGAGCGTATACGAGCCTCTCACGCAAACAGAAGTAATGAGACTTGAATGAACTGGTCAACAATATTGACTTTTTTGGTAATGACCATCACCTGAATTTCCGACCCATCGTTGGGTTTTATTTTCAACTCAATAATCAAATATGATAATTTTTGGCAATTCAAACCGAAATGATAAAAACCCAGTAATAGGGAAAAAATACATGAAATAGTCAAGGTAAGTTCAATCATAAAAATAACCCAAACAACAGTAATTAGATTATAGATTATAAGTTAGTTTAAGCCTCCCTAACCGCTGCAAAAATAGAGCGTATCGAAGAGAGGAAGGAGGAAGGCACCATTTAGTATGGAGATAAGAAAATGAGGAATCTATGCAGAAAGGGCATAGAAACAGTAAGATGGGAAAGAAGTTCATGAAATAAGATAAAAGTGGAAGAAGAAAGTCAGGTGCTGAAAAAACAGGACAGCAGTGAACCGAAAAAAGGTGGTCCTTAACATAACAAAAAACATTATATTTCAACAAAAAGAAGGCCTACCTAACTCTCAGCTCGGGCCCTCACATGGTTCCCCTGGGAGCGCTAATTCCCATAGATACAATAGCTGTATCCCCCTGAGGGGAACAACAGTAATACAGGCAACAAAATTTCACTACTACTATGACATAAAATAACAGAAAATGTGCAGTAAAACTCTCGCACTATTGCACTTCAGGTAATTAGATCTCATTACATTAGTAGGCAACAGCCACAGGCCTACCAAACAAAATAACGTTACTGAAGAAATAACTTACCAGTAATACGCCCGAAAATAACATTACAGAAAAAATAACGCGCCTGTAATACGCACAAAAACAACCTTACCAAAGAAATAAGGTGCCAGTAACAGGCACAAAATCGTTACCGAAGAAATAACAAGCCTGTAATGCACAATAAAAACGCTACTGTAACACAGAACATTTAGCATCCTGAACGCTTACCTTGTTACGAGGCTATCCAAGAGACTACTTTATAAAACTGTCTTTATTCAACACCATCATCATTAACACTAAGCAATCAAAACAATGTTATGCTTAAATATCACTTGCAATACTTCCCTCGATATTCAATACGCTACTTACAATAAGGGTAAACTCTAAACTCGAGTTACCGTACCTTCACTACAACGAAGCGTCACAAAGTACGGACAAGGAAACACAAGCAGGGAAATTGCACGAGAAATTCAGCCGTCGTGCACGGCGGCCAAATGGGGGGTGTCTTTCGGAAATCATGCTTCTTAATGAAAGAAGTTTCTACTGAGAAAAAATGCTCAAGGAGTGTTTACTAGGAGAGAAGTGTTTACTTATAAGAGAGAAGTGTTTACTTATAAGAGAGAAGTGTTAACTAATAAGAGAGAAGTGTTTACTTATAAGAGAGAAGTGTCTACTAATAAGAGAGAAGTGTTTACTAATAAGAAAAAAGTGTTTACTAATAAGAAAAAAGTGTTTACTAATAAGAAAAAAGTGTTTACTAATAAGAAAAAAGTGTTTACTAATAAGAAAAAAGTGTTTACTAATAAGAAAAAAGTGTTTACTAATAAGAAAAAAGTGTTTGCTAATAAGAAAAAAGTGTTTGCTAATAAGAAAAAAGTGTTTACTAATAAGAAAAAAGTGTTTACTAATAAGAAAAAAGTGTTTACTAATAAGAAAAAAGTGTTTACTAATAAGAAAAAAGTGTTTACTAATAAGAAAAAAGTGTTTACTAATAAGAAAAAAGTGTTTACTAATAAGAAAAAAGTGTTTACTATAAGAAGTGTTTATAATAGGAAAAAAGTGTCTACTAATAAGAAAAAAGTGTTTACTAATAAGAAAAAAGTGTCTACTAATAAGAAAAAAGTGTTTAAAATAAGAAAAAATTATTTACTAATACGAAAAAAGTGATTACTAATACGGAAAAAGTGTTTACTAATAAGAAAAAATGTTTACTAATAAGAGAAAAGTGCTTACTAATAAGAAAAGTGTTTATAATAAGAAAAAAGTATTTACTAATACGAAAAAAGCGTTTACTTATACCAAAAAAGCGTTTACTAATACCAAAAAAGTGTTTACTAATACGAAAAAAGTGTTTACTAATACGAAAAAAGTGTTTACTAAGAAAAAAGTGTTTACTAAGAAAAAAGTGTTTACTAAGAAAAAAGTGTTTACTAAGAAAAAAGTGTTTACTAAGAAAAAAGTGTTTACTAAGAAAAAAAGTGTTTACTAAGAAAAAAAGTGTTTACTAAGAAAAAAGTGTATACCAAGAAAGATGTGTTTATTAAAAAAAAGTGCTTACAAAAAAGATACTAAAAAAGAAATGCTTACTAAGAAAGAAATGTTTACCAAGGATAAAAATCATTTATATGTACATAGAAGTGTTAACTAAAAAGGCAGGGTGTACCTCCAGCTTGCTACAGAGATCGCATCATGCAAGTAGTGATCCTGATTGGGCAATTTGTTGACGTTGCTATTTAAATCAAGGCACAATTTCAGTTAGAATTAACGCGGCAGACTCCAGTTCGTCAGTACCAATATCGTGTTTAGAAAATTACAGATCCACTAAAACCCCGGAGCCTATTTTTAAAAGTAGCTGAAAATAACACATCACAATCTCGCACGCATCGCTTAAATATTTCTATAAAAAAATGAGAACTAAGGCTAGTTTGAAGGGGCCGTGCCAGCGTTAGTGCGTGGCGTATAAATTTATCTCGTATTTTCAGATTTGCCTAATAAATCGCAACTCCTACTGCCGATGAAAGCCCTCACCAACAAGAAAAACCAACATTCACGGGACACCCAAACTAATTCGCCATCCTCGTGAAAGCCACCCTTGGCACACACGCAGCATGAAATTGGCTGACGCATCGTAGCTTGAACACACACATCGAAGTAGGCAACTTGTAAGAAACCCTCTGCACAGTGCATACCTTTCATCATATTCGATGAGAATAGTTGCAGCTCTGTGAAATCGAGTCGCGTTCCTAGGAAGAAACTGTTATATGATGAGTAAACTCACAACTGCTGACTTCCATTGCAACACTTCACTCAACAGCAGAACACGCAACTGCAGACTTACCCCAAAACCCTTTCCTCAACAGCAAAGCTCACACCCGCAGATTTACTTTGCAACACTTTCTTCAGCAATGAAATTCACAACTGCAGACTTACTTTGCAACACTTTCGACAACAGTAAAGTCCTTAAAGTCAGTCCGTAAAGTCAGTAAAGTCTTCACACCTGCAGAAGAACGCAAACGAGCACAAGTTGAGACGTAGATCATATGCCCACCTTTGCTTATTTGAAACTTCAAGAAAGGGAGATGGCAAAGCACTGAAACAATTCCTGCTATGGCACAACGTTAATGAGCAAAACAATAAAATTAAAGAACATACAAAGTTAACAACTACAAGAGTACTTTAAGAATATAACAAATACAGCAACAGCTTAAAATGAAGTGTGGTACAATTAGTCAGGGGTTAAATGACAAAAAATTATGAAATAAGTACCGCTAAAATCATAAATTGCGAACGGGAAATAGAAGAACCTTGCTGGTAATGTGAATAGAAAGAAGAAAAAACATTTCCTTCAAAAAACAGAGGTGAGCAAAGAAACTTATAACACAACACCAAAAAGAAAAGACCAGATGAATGAGCAGAAAGCTTAAAATAAAGCCGTTTATTCAACAAGATGAACGAATGAAAAACTAAATCCATACATAAATATAGAAAAAGTCAGGAATTTCAAACTCCATTCATTTTCAGTTTAATTATGCCGTGTAATCCATAATCATATAATCATGGTTATGAAATTTCGAATTCCATACTTATTTCGTCTGTATGATTAGGTCACATAATTCATAATCATACAACCTGTGCGATTATTGAATTCAAAATTCCACTCGATAGAAGCCAGAATTTAATCCCATAAGGAAGTGTGAGGACGAGTTCAGTTGTCACGCAGAGGTTGACACAAGTGACAGGCCCACTCTCCCTCAGGCGGCTCAGCCAGCGGCGGCCGCACGCAATACAGGTGGTAACCGCGGTCGCAGTCGTCGCAGAACAGCAGCTGGTCCTGCACAGGAACTCCTATGAACACCGTGCTCATTTTTTTATTTTGAGGTTTGCTTATTTACACAAGCTACCCATATCCGGTGATCCAGGTTTATTTTTTATTTTAAGGCTTTTTTAAATAAGCTACCCATACACAATGATCGATGTTTATTTCTTCATTTTGAGACTTGTTTACTTTCACAAGCCCTTATTCATTGATCGAGGTTTATTTCCTTAATTTGAAGCTTATTTGAATCAGCAACCCATATCCGATGATCGAGGTTTTATTTTAGTCTACAATAAACCCTCACTTCCAATGATCAAAGTTTAGTTTAAATCTACAATAAACCCATATCCGATGATGGAGGTTTTTTTAGCTACAATAAACCCCTGTCTGACGATCCAAGTTAACTTTTAGTTATGAATAACTGTAAGGTTGGATTGATATAATAATATCCAATTTATCTTTCACTGTCATACTTTTGTTTTCGTCATTTGGTCGCTCACACGGAATGGAGGGACACAAACACTTTCAAGTAATTACCAAAGTTCAACTCGTGTGTGACATTCAAACATTGCGGTCTCAGTGTTAATACATGAACTTCTAAAAAGTAACTTAATTTACCTATAGAAAGTTAAGTAAGCAGCGTCCATTAAGTCCACGCCCACAAAATTCCAAGGGTATCAATTTGCAAATGTTAAAATTGAATTATTCCACACGTTATTTTTTACATGCATGGTGTTCCAAAATAATGTATTTGCTTTATGACTGTAAAAAGCTTATGTTATTTGGTATTGATGTAGGTGTTTATTGATATATGTACGAATTTAATGAGTGAAATCAAAGAAAATAATGTCAAATTAACGGAAATTGAACATCATGAGGGAAAACATAGATGCACCTGGAACAAAACAAAAGATGCATGAGTATCATATTTCCAATAGGTCGATTCTTAGATGCATAAGTAATTGTCAGCCACAGGATCATGTGGGACACCCTGTTTTTACACATTCTGTGCGAGTAATTGTGAGTGAAAGAATAAGTACATTTTTGAGGGGGACACCCTGTTTTTACACATTCTGTGCGAGTAATTGTGAGTGAAAGAATAAGTACATTTTTGAGGGGGACACCCTGTTTTTACACATTCTGTGCGAGTAATTGTGAGTGAAAGAATAAGTACATTTTTGAGGGGGACACCCTGTTTTTACGCATTTTGTGCGAGTAATCGTAAGTGAAAGGATAAGTACATCTTTTTGGGGGGACACCCTGTATTTATACATTCTATCGGTAATAGTCAGTCAAAGAATGAGTGAACTATCGTCAGTCAAAGAATAAGTGAACTATCGTCAGTCAAAAAATAAGTGGACTATCGTCCGTCAAAGAATGAGTGAACTATAGTAAGTCAAAGAATAAGTGAACTATCGTCCGTCAAAGAATAAGTGAACTATCGTCCGTCAAAGAATAAGTGAACTATCGTCAGTCAAAGAATAAGTGAACTATCGTCCATCAAAGAATGAGTGAACTATAGTAAGTCAAAGAATGAGCGAACTAGCGTCAGTCAAAGAATAAGTGAACAATCGTCAGTCAAAGAACGAGTGAACAATCGTCAGTCAAAGAACGAGTGAACAATCGTCAGTCAAAGAACGAGTGAACAATCGTCAGTCAAAAAGATGAGCACATTTTATGAGAACACCCTACATCAAGTCCAACTTCGTCACCATGCACGACTCACGTCATTTTCAGCAGTGCCACAGAGCGTGCAGCACTTGCACTCGATGCACTGCCAGCGGTACCGCTTGACGGCCTCCATCATTTTAGCAGTGAACTGGAGGCAGGTCGGGTGCCCGGAGCGGCCGCAGTCAGAACACGACACCATCTGCTCTGGCACGCCTGTCTTCTTGTTGTGGCGCGAGTCTCCCAAGCAAAAGTCGCAGTAAGGATTCGGAGTTGCCACAAAATTCTTCTGTACTCGCTGCAACATTAAAGGAAATGTTGGTTTCTTCTTTGAAGGAAGTTTTTCTTTGGATGGTTGTTGTTTTGGAGGACAAGTTTGGTGTTTATAAAGGAATTTTTTTGACTAGCTACAATGTTGAAATTAATTTTATTATCTTGTAGAAAGTACACATATTAGACTTCTGCATGACATTCAAACGTTAAGGCTAGAACTTAAATAAATTGAAAGGTATCTAAACTATGTCCATTAAACACACATAGTTCATTTTATTTTTTCACCACATGAGAGTTAATTCTAATATCAACTTCAGACCAAAATGACAAATTTTTGAATCTTGTACGAGGAGTTAATGAGTTGCTTCTCGTTGGTCTCTACTATGAGGGCAAATATTTCTAGAACAACCTTCATGGAATTAAGCACTTCATTCTAGCGTATTTCAAAATTGCTTATCACATTTCCTGCATCACCGCAATCAAACAACGCACGTGATTGACCATACAATAGAAAGGAAAATGGTAACGGAAACAATCCGATTACTCGGGTGATCCTCAAGTCCCGAGCCGAATATCTTTCCAAGGAAAATAAAGCCAAAGGTTACCGGGTGCTGAGAAGCGAGTGACGGGTCAGGAGCCGAAGTGTCGGGAACACAGAGCGGAAGGTCTGGAGTTGCATCTGTAGCAGCAGTAGCCGCTGCTGAGGCGATGGTAGCAGGTGGAGTGCTGAGAACATCTTTCCGCATTCCCTTTCCACTGCCTAAACCTGAACACACAGGAAAAAAGTAGTTGAGATACGCTCCCACACCCTACTCTATATGCATAGAGAATTGGTGCTCAAACTTCATCCCATTCCCTAACTCTGAGCACAAAGATAAGTGGTAGTCTAGATACACTCCCACGCACCAACTCTATCCGCAAAGAGAATTGGTTGTCAAACTTCATTCCATTCCCTAACTCTGAGCACAAAGATAAGTGGTAGTCTAGATACACTCCCACGCACCAACTCTATACGCAAAGAGAATTGGTTGTCGAACTTCTCAAACTTCATCCCATTCCCTAACTCTGTGCACAAAAAAAGTGGTAGTTAAGGTACACTCCCACGCTGTAACTCAAGACACAAAGCGAAGTGGTAGTTGAGACACTCTCACGCCCTAACTATGTGCACAAAAAAGTGGTATTCAAGATGGACTCCACAGTTACACCCTATACAGAAAGTAAACTGACACTTAAGATAGACTTTCACCCCCAAACCCTACACAAAAAGAAAAGCTTTGCTCATGATACACTCCCTCCCCCAAACCCCATGCAAAAAAGAAGCGATGGTCAACATAGACACTCACCCCCAAACCATACACAAAAAGAGAAGCCGTATGCAATTGATGGGACATACCTTGACAGTCTTTAAAAGAAAGGTCCACATCAAGGGCATCAAACGATCTCGTGGTGGTCGCATCAGAAGATGACTCTCCCGGAGACAGGGTCTTGAGCACTGGGTCCGCGATGCTGGGTGGCATGCCGGGTACTGATCCTGTGCTCCCAATGGTCTCAGGCAACGTGTTTCCTGGGAACAGTCCAAAACTTCCGTGAATACAGGATTAATGGATTAATACACCAAAAATTGTGGAGTTGATGAAGCATGTATAACAGATGAGCTCATCACACTCTCAGTTGGTGGGTGTGACGGACGAACGGGGCTCTTATTATAGCCTAGATTGATGAAATAGCACAGCCAAGCTAACTAATGACTGCAACTGACCTGCAGCAACAGACAGCACAGGAGAAGTAGAAGTCTCGGTCACATTTAGTTATAAATTTATTGAGATACCCGGCGTTTTATTACATAGTATAGATAAAATAGCACAGCCAAGCTAACTAATGACTGCAACTGACCTGCAGCAACGGACAGCACAGGAGGGGTGGGCGTCTCGGTCTTGTGTGTGTGAGACAGATGGTAAGAGAGTCCTTGGCGGGTCTTGTAGCGGGCGCTGCAGCCTGCACATTGCATTCAATTTTAAGTTAATTCAACACGTTGTGGATATAGGTTAGTTCAACACACAAAGTAAATTTATAAGTTAGTTTAATATATGGTGGATTTATAAGTTAGTTTAACACACTGACTGCGATACGACCCATTGGTGGATCGTGCTCAAGTTTTTCCTGCTGCGAAATGACCCATCGATGGGTCGTTTGAAAATTTTTAACAGTCTGTTAAAATTAGTGGTACAAATTTAATAAACCCAGTTAATGTTTGGTCTTTATAAAATTTCTAAGAACTTGTGAACTTAAATTTGAGTTGAATACTGAACTTCAGTTCAACTGAACTGAACAGTTCAGTTTAACATTAAGTTAATTTGACACGTTGACGGCCCATTAGGGCATAAAAGCATTACTAGGTAAATTGCACATTCGCGTACCAGTGTGAACGAACAGCATTTCAATTATTTCAACGTTTTATTAGAAGAGATTCAAGCATACGAGGTAAATTATCATGCTATTACATTTAGACATTTTTTAGAAAAGATACAATTTTTTTTTGAGTTGTGAATTCACATTTTTAAACTCTCCTACTCACAACCTCAATTTCATGACACGCCAGAGGCCGCCACTGGGCGGCCTCGACAATGAACGAGTTAAGCCCCCCTAACTATAATTAAGATGTTCCAAAGAGAGGAAGGATAAAAATACCATTTAGTAAGGAGCTAAAGGATCGATTGAATATAATAATATTTTAGCCTCCCTTTACCACAACAAAGATGTTCAAAGAGGAAGGATGAAGGCACCAATTAGTATGGAGTTAAGAGAGCGCGGAATCTATGCACAAGGCGCATAACAACAGTTAGCTAAGAAAGAAGTTCATGAACCAAGAAATTCAAGACGTTCATGAAAGTATTAGGTGCTGAAAAACAGGACAGCAGTGAACCGAAAAAAGATGGTCCGTTACAAAATAAAAAAAACCTATTCTATTTCAACCAAAAGGCCTACCTAACTCTCAGCTCGGGCCCAATCACACATTTAACAAGAAACGAAAACTGAAACAAGTAAAGTGGAAGTAGGAGTTACTAGAAACTACTGGCTTTACAGGATCAAATTTTCAACTATTCCATAATACCAAAGTGTGAGTGCAAAGCCAGAGTGTATCTAGTCCTAGCTTTATGTATGCTAATAGAATAGCACAGCTAAGGCATTTATAATCCAGAAAAAAAAAAGTAAAAAATGAGAGCTAGAACTTTTTTCAACATTTGCGCTTCTGCCGCACAATCCACAATGGAATAATTTTCACTGAATATTTTATGCAATACGTTAGAAGCATTTTTTTTACTTCACAGGTGGTGTTCTTGAGTGCATGAGACTTGATAAAAAAAAATCCGTATGAAATGAATGTGCATTTCACTGTTCTAATAAACAGTGCTAACTCAATGAGATCACCATACTAACAAAATCCTGATTACACTGAAGAGTAAGAATGATAAGACTTCCACAGCATATACTGTACCTGACTCTCGTTCAAAGTTCAAAGACGCCGAAAACATTTTCAAGTTGTCTAGAATTCTGAGCCATTAAACTCTCTTGAAATGTTTAATAAAAATAATTCCCAAATTATGAGACTATAAAATTACTAACTAAACTCACAATATAGGAAAAGTACATGACAGTCTTGACTGTCTTCACACAGAATTTCGAACACTCGCTCAGTGAAATTGAAACATGAATGTCCACTTTTGATACCAAAACAACACCTCAAGCGGTGCATTTGAAGCAAACAAAACTTAGCAGAAGAGGGCCAATATAACATAAGCTCGCCTTCCTATGCAAGCAAAAGCTTGTAGAGCACAGAAGTGGAGCAACGCAACTTACACAGTACATTAGAAGTCAACAAAAGTTAGCAGAAGTGGACAACATAACTCACGCAGTGCATTACACGCAAACAAAAGTTAGCAGAAGTGGACAATATAACTCACGCAGTGCATTACACGCAAACAAAAATTAGCAGAAGTGGACAACATAACTCACGCAGTGCATTACACGCAAACAAAAGTTAGCAGAAGTGGACAACATAACTCAAGCAGTGCATTACACGCAAACAAAAGTTAGCAGAAGTGGACAACATAACTCACGCAGTGCATTACACACAAACAAAAGTTAGCAGAAGTGGACAACATAACTCACGCAGTGCATTACACGCAAACAAAAATTAGCAGAAGTGGACAACATAACTCACGCAGTGCATTACACGCAAACAAAAGTTAGCAGAAGTGGACAACATAACTCACGCAGTGCATTACACACAAACAAAAGTTAGCAGAAGTGGACAACATAACTCACGCAGTGCATTACACGCAAACAAAAGTTAGCAGAAGTGGACAACATAACTCACGCAGTGCATTACACCCAAACAAAAGTTAGCAGAAGTGGACAACATAACTCAAGCAGTGCATTACACGCAAACAAAAGTTAGCAGAAGTGGACAACATAACTCAAGCAGTGCATTACACACAAACAAAAATTAGCAGAAGTGGACAACATAACTCACGCAGTGTATTACACGCAAACAAAAGTTAGCAGAAGTGGACAACATAACTCAAGCAGTGCATTACACACAAACAAAAGTTAGCAGAAGTGGACAACATAACTCACGCAGTGCATTACACGCAAACAAAAGTTAGCAGAAGTGGACAACATAACTCACGCAGTGCATTACACGCAAACAAAAGTTAGCAGAAGTGGACAACATAACTCACGCAGTGCATTACACCCAAACAAAAGTTAGCAGAAGTGGACAACATAACTCAAGCAGTGCATTACACGCAAACAAAAGTTAGCAGAAGTGGACAACATAACTCACGCAGTGCATTACACACAAACAAAAGTTAGCAGAAGTGGACAACATAACTCACGCAGTGCATTACACACAAACAAAAGTTAGCAGAAGTGGACAACATAACTCAAGCAGTGCATTACACACAAACAAAAGTTAGCAGAAGTGGACAACATAACTCAAGCAGTGCATTACACACAAACAAAAGTTAGCAGAAGTGGACAACATAACTCAAGCAGTGCATTACACGCAAACAAAAGTTAGCAGAAGTGGACAACATAACTCACGCAGTGCATTACACACAAACAAAAGTTAGCAGAAGTGGACAACATAACTCACGCAGTGCATTACACACAAACAAAAGTTAGCAGAAGTGGACAACATAACTCAAGCAGTGCATTACACACAAACAAAAGTTAGCAGAAGTGGACAACATAACTCAAGCAGTGCATTACACACAAACAAAAGTTAGCAGAAGTGGACAACATAACTCAAGCAGTGCATTACACACAAACAAAAGTTAGCAGAAGTGGACAACATAACTCAAGCAGTGCATTACACACAAACAAAAGTTAGCAGAAGTGGACAACATAACTCACGCAGTGCATTACACGCAAACAAAAGTTAGCAGAAGTGGACAGCACAACTTACGCTGGCACTCATAAGGCTTGGCGATGAGCTCATCACAGTCCGCCCGTCCCGCCGCCGCCGTGGCCGCTGCAGCGACCGCAGCACTCCCATCTTTGCGCTTCCTGCTCCCGCCACAGCCTCTGCTGCTGGTCTGCGGCAAGTGGGCACTTCAGTATCACTGGTTTACTTTGGTGCATTTTAGGGTTTCAAGAGTTATTCCATAGCCACAATAATTGAAGGATAAATTTTACTTTGGTCCATTTTACGATTTTAGGAGTTATTCTGTTGCCAAAATAATTGAGACGAAATTTAACATTAGAAGATAAAAATATTTTATTTTAATAGTTATTCCATTGCCAAAATACACGAAAAATAAATTTTAACATTAAAGGATCAACAGATTTTATTTTAATGGTTATTCCATTGCCAAAATAATTGAAAGATGAATTTTAACACTAGAAGATTCAGAGATTTCATTTTAATAGCTATTCCATTGCACGAAGAAATGAAAAGGAACATTTCGACATAAGACGGGCTGAATTTCAAGTTATTACATGGAAAGGTACACCCCAATATAGAACAGATTTGGATAGGATTTTAATACTTATTCATTTGCAAAAATTTAATAGAAGATCCATAGAAGATCCACCTCAACACAAGATGGTGGAGGAGCATTAGTAAGGCAAGAACTGTATTAAGCAGTCAGCTGAACGGTAGATTCATAAACGTGCGAAAGGTTTGTACAAATGACATTGAACAAACACTGAAGGTAAATTATATGACATTAGAAACATTACTAAAAACCACCACGGTCTCTTACGACAGAAAATGTGAACGTAAAATGGTTAACGTAAAATGGTCACCTTCAAGTTACCTCATCACTCAAGTAATCCAGGAATAACTTCACTAGAATTGAATAATAGAATTAGGTAATTTTTTTCAACAGCTAAAACCTTCAAACACCTTCTTACACATTTTTTTCAAACATATTTTAAATCTACTTGAAATCGTGAATGTGAAGACTGAACGGGCACAACTAAATCACTATACAAAATGTGTTACCTACTTTTCATAAATAATTTGTTAACGCACTTTTCTAGTTAGACCAAATACCATCAAAATACTTCAAAATATCATACATTGAGACTGAGCACAAATAAATAAGCAAATCAGAAGAGTTACCTTATTCTTCTTGGATAATTTGTTGACTCGCTTCTTCTTGGAAGACCGCATGCCGTACGTGTCATCATCAAAGTCGTCTTCATCGTTGTCCAGGTCATCATCATCATCTTCTAGAAATCCCACGGTTTCATCGTAGTAGAAAGCAGCTTCCTGAGAAAAAGCATGCTACCAGTCGTTCATTAAAAACTCTTCCATGAAGAAAAAAATGCCATCATTGATACTCGAGTTGTACCTTATCATTTCATTCAAATCTTAATCTTAAAAAATAAATTGGTGAATAAAAATTAGTCCTAGTTACTCAGAATTCGAATCAAGCAACATGAACAATATGGGCTATTTTTATCCCTATAAGATGTACACCTCAAGGATCGATTAAACAACCAAATACAAATGCAGATGATTGTAGCATTTCTTTATTTAAACAAACGAGTAGCTGTGATACCAAAAAGCAAAAAATAACTGGGGCCATTTTTATCGGAGTAAACAAGCAAATGACTCTATTTCACTTATTCATACCACCGAGTAGTTGGACCAAACACAAATGCTTCTCAAAGACGCGCATCTGCACACAGTTGTGCATCAGTTGAGAAATAACATCAGTCTTAGATAATATCCTAGAAAACCTTTCATGTTATCAGCACTGACCTTTTCCAGGAGTTCCTCAGTGCTGGGAAGCCCTTTGCCGACAACACTCGGATTTTCGACAGTTAATATAGCGTGTTCTGAAGCTTCAGCTTCTTGTGCAGCCTGTTGAAATAGGAATTTCATAATTTCTTCTGTTATGACACATCACCAATAGTACATCCTTTCAGGCGCTTTTAAAAGATAAAACTGCTTTCCACATTTTAAAAAAGGCAAAGTGAAGTACGTGAATGAACATAAATAAAATTGTGAATGCAACTCGTCTTCCCAAGATTTTTCAGCATCTTTTTTTTTCGAGGTATTGCGAGACACTGTATAGATTGTTGAAGGTTGTTTGTTGGAACATCCACTTTTTGATGGTAATGTGAGTGTACTGGTGTTTGTGCATGAATAATGATGACTGATTGTGACAGTCATTATACTTCTATTGGTGGCTGTGATAATAATGATGCCTGTAATAATAATGGTGCCTGTAATAATAATGATGAGGACTGGAATAATAATGATGAGGACTGTAATAATAATGATGAGGATTGGAATAATAATGATGAGGACTGGAATAATAATGATGAGGACTGAAATAATAATGATGGCTTTGATAATAATGATGGCTGTGATAATGATGGCTGTGATAATAATGACCCCTGTGATGATAATAATAATGGCTTTGATAATAATGATGGTGATTGTGACACTAATCTCACTCGTACACTAGTGACCGAGGGTAACGGGTGCCTCACAGTAAGGGACTTTAATCCAATAATGGCACACGAGGCTTGTTCCTGAAGTCAAGTCCATTTTATTCTGCAGGTGAGCTACAGTAGAAACACTAGTGCTACACAAGTCTCCCCAACCTCATAAGCTTCAACATTATAATAACAAACCAATGCAAAATAAAATAAATGAAATTTTTCTTGAAAAATAACCTCGCTACTCAGTCTTAACATGAGGTCAGGGTACAACACAGGACGCTCAAAAGCCTGTACCTAGCAACTTCAGCTTCATTTACTCTTTCAGTTTGACCTTGACACTTCGGTCGCAATGTGAGATGGATGTGTACATGGAAAAAATTTTCATAATGCTGTTGACCGACCAATAGTAAAAAAAAAATGTTGATAAATTAAAGCTAAATGAAGACCCGATCCAATCAATTGTTATTTCCAAACTTGCTTACTGAAGTTGACCCTAAATTTGAGGAACACTGAGCCGCAGTGCAACCCAGCACGGCTTCTGCGGTCCGCAGAAGCTACACACAACAGCAAAATAAGGTAGCGAACATTGGTTTGTTTACTTGGCAGTTCTAAACCTCAAACTCTACTTTTAGTGCAATTCCACTCATATTTTTAATGCAATTCCACTCATATTTTTAATGCAATTCCACTCATCTTTTTAATGCAATTCCAATCATATTTTTGATGCAATTCCACTCATATTTTTGATGCAATTTCACTCAAATATTTAATGCAATTTCACTCAAATATTTAATGCAATTCCACTCAAATATTTAATGCAATTCCACTCAAATATTTAATGCAATTCCACTCAAATATTTAATGCAATTCCACTCAAACATTTAATGCAATTCCACTCAAACATTTAATGCAATTCCACTCAAACATTTAATGCAATTCCACTCAAACATTTAATGCAATTCCACTCAAATATTTAATGCAATTCCACTCAAATATTTAATGCAATTCCACTCAAATATTTAATGCAATTCCACTCAAACATTTAATGCAATTCCACTCAAATATTTAATACAATTCCACTCAAATATTTAATACAATTCCACTCAAATATTTAATGCAATTCCACTCAAATATTTAATGCAATTACACTCAAACATTTAATGCAATTACACTCAAACATTTAATGCAATTCCACTCAAACATTTAATGCAATTCCACTCAAACATTTAATGCAATTCCACTCAAATATTTAATGCAATTCCACTCAAATAGTTAATTCAATTCCACTCAAATAGTTAATGCAATTCCACTCAAACATTTAATGCAATTCCACTCAAATATTTAATGCAATTCCACTCAAACATTTAATGCAATTCCACTCAAATATTTAATGCAATTCCACTCAAATATTTAATGCAATTCCACTCAAATATTTAATGCAATTCCACTCAAATATTTAATGCAATTCCACTCAAACATTCAATGCAATTCCACTCAAACATTTAATGCAATTCCACTCAAACATTTAATGCAATTCCACTCAAACATTTAATGCAATTCCACTCAAACATTTAATGCAATTCCCCTCAAATATTTAATGCAATTCCACTCAAGTTTTTGATGCAATTCCACTCAAATGTTTAATGCAATTTCTCTCAAATTTTCTATATTAATTCCTATCAAATTTACCGCAGCAGCCAAGTTAACAGTCCAAAAGAGCTATGTAGCACAACGAGGATATCTCTTAGTTCATTTTGCTTCTGCATATCCCGTAATTCACTATCGCAATTTTGCGAATCTCGTATTCTGGGTCATAAATGGAGGGGTTTAGGTATTAAATTTTCAAAAGAACCAGTAATATCAAGTAAAGGAGCTAATAAATAAAGACAGTTCAATAATGAAAGAATAAATGAGTTCATAATTGCTCAATGAACGCAAAAAAGATGAAGTTCTCACTACAATGATGGCTAGAAATACCAGGCATCGTCCGCAAATGAATATTTAATGAAATATACTTAAATATATGACTTAAGGCTTCATGCTCTACGCAACTAGAGTATTGAGTAGAAGATGACTTACTTTCTTAAGTAGATATTGCTGCATGAAAAAGAAAAAATACTGCATTATGGAAATGAACTTTATTAAGGCTCTCATACTCAGATTGTTCAGAAAACATAAAAATCCCTCAATAAATAGCTCTAGTAAATGCAGCACTGGAAATTGGCCAATTTTCAGCCTATTAGACAACTAAATTGTTCAAGCTGAAGGCAACTTTGCTTTTTTTTTCAACTTTATTTAATAATATTTTACCAAAGTACAGTGAAAGTTAACAAGATTCCTGCGAAGGGACCCATCGATGGTCACTGAGGGGAATTTCATAATGCTGCTGACCGACCTACAGATACTAAATCAAATTTCATAAATCCACAATGAAAGCTAAATAAAGGCGCAATCCTGATAATGTTTGCTATTTTCAAAATTGCTTACTAAAATTACCTTTAAATTTGAATTAAAAAATGAACTTCAGAACCCATCGCATAAAACGTGTTAAAATGCCCAATGTTAGGGGAAAAATACCCTTTCAAACAAAAATATTGAGTAAATTGCAGCACATCCATACATATCTACACTACAATATACAAAATTAAGAAATAACATTAAAATTATAATAATGCATAACATTCTCCTAACATATTTATATTATCACTAGAATCACTAGATACAGTTTATGCCACCAGATACAGGTCACGCAAGCAAGTGTGCACGCGCGCATACTCTCGCCCTCCCCTACTCTAAGCACCTCAGAGGTCTTATAAGCGGTGAGCTCATTAGGGCCCGCGCATTTGGTCCGCATCCCGTCCTATAACAACATCGCTACCAATAAACGTCGCAGTTCTCCAGCGTATCTCTACCCCCTGGTCCTCACACAAGCGTTAGCATAAGCACTAGACACAGTTCAAGCAAGCAGGCATTTGTAATAGCACCAGACACAGTTCACACAAGCAGGCGTTTGTAATAGCACCAGACACAGTTCAAGCAAGCAGGCGTTTGTAATAGCACCAGACACAGTTCACACAAGCAGGCGTTTGTAATAGCACCAGACACAGTTCAAGCAAGCAGGCGTTTATAATAGCACCAGACACAATTAACGCAAGTGCATGTTAGTATTAGAACCAGACACAGTTCATGCAAAGACACAGCTCGCGCAGACGTGCACCTGGTGCTGTCGAGCAAGGTAGCTGCGGTGACGTCTGCGCCACGGTTGGGCGGGGTAGCGGTAGAGCTGGCCGGGCTGGTGGCGGCAGCACGACAGCCGGTGGCGCGCCAGCAGCACTGGACGCACGGGAGACTGGGCCAAGCCTGGTGACATAAAGGAGTTGACACGTTCACTGTGTTTGCGCAGCTGCTACAGTCGCTTTGGCTAGGTTGGAGAAGCCGTATTTGAAAACTGGCTTCAGTGCTCAAATACATTTTTAGCCATTCTAAAAAGAGTGAAAACACAATGGCACGATAATATGTTACCTTGTACGCCAATATTTATTTCGTGAAGGTTAGTAAAATAATTTAAATCCCATTCGTTTTTACAGTTACGCAAATGAGCAATTTACCCAATGGTAAGCATATGTACCGATACGCAGTAAACGTATCAACACGTTCACTGCCTCTAACATCTCTTGAAAGGTAAGGTTGTAAGTAGCAGAGTTTGGAAACAACTACTGCTTGAAAAAAATTGTACCTTTCCTAAGAAATGTGAAAATGTAATACCACAATATTTCATCTCGTATGCTTAAATCTCTTTTAAAAAAGATATTGAAATAATTGAAATGTTGTTCATTCACAAAGATACATAAATGAGTAATTTACATACAGTATTCTTATACCCCAATGGGCAGTCAACGTGTCAAGAAGCGGTGTCAGGCTATCCAAGGCAAAACCAATGACACACTATCATTAAACTCTAATGCTAGAAAATAGTAACATGGTAAGAGCAACTCCTTAATAGCAATTTCAAAAATGAGGACCAAAAGAAAATGTAAAATAATGAATTCACAACTTCAAAAATTTTGGTCACTGAAAGAAAATATGGTCAAATTGCTTGACATGAACAAGTGTATATTTCTTAGTTACTAACTTTAACTCCATTTTCAGTGTTAAAAAATGAAAAATTTAAAGGGACTAGGAAATGAGAAACTGACCCACAGTTTGACCATAAGTGGATCAATATTAGGACACTAAAAAAGTAATCTGAAAATTTACAGTTGGTACATAATCCCCCACTAAATAAAAGCACTTGGTTATTTCAACAAACCTCCTGAGTACATAACTATTATAACTAGCACGGAAATTTGAAAATGTACAAATGCACCTATTCCACCACTAAATAACATTACTCAGTAATTAAAACATCTACACTAAATACACTCCATTTCAATAAAAGATAATTACCGAATACCTATTAACCTGAAAATTGATAAGTGCACTCTGTTCCAAGACAAAATAATTTCACCAATGAATTTAATTATTTCCATTAACTGCATCTTATTTCACAACTAAACGACCATATCCACTAGAAAACTGGATACATTAGAGTCCATTTTGAGAAAGTCCCAAGTTAGGAAGAACTAATCCTTCAACCTAACAAGTTTTTTTTTGTACTTACAATGGCGTTAGAGTTTAGTTTTAGTTCTCGGGGTTTAACATTTTTCCCCGCACTAGAAAGGGCAAATGTCAATACATACTGCTGTGTGTACGTTTTTCAAACACAAATTAAATCACGAAATGTACTTATTATCTTAAATCCCTTAAGAAACCTAAATCATCACCCTTCTGATAACAGCACTGTTATCAGTGTTAAATAACCTAAAACAAGTGCTGCTTGAAAAGAGAACATCTGTATCAACAGTAACTATTGCAAGAATTTAAGGGCAAATACAATAGAGGGAACAGATCATGAACAAACTGGCAACTGGTGGTGTACTTTATTCTCATATTTAATTATGACTGCAAAACTTTCAATACAAATAATACTGGTAATGTAACAGAAGTACTTGCAACAATGGAAAAAGCACCTATTTATTTCTATCTGCAAAACTTTCAATGCAAATAAAACTGATAAAGTAATGCAAGTATTTGCTACAGCACAAAAATTATCTTAATTCTCACATTTAATTTCGATTACAAGATTTAAGAGACACTTAGGGGGAAGAATTTACCAGTTTGGGAGTCCAAGAATGGCATCCGGGCTTTTCTTTCCCGCATGATCCTGACGTTGTAGCTTGCACTGTTCACCATGAGGGACTGGTACTGGGCATCTTGTAAGAAACTGCAGTAAACACAGATCAAAGAATTAATGTTGTGCAGAAACTACAGCAAATGTCTAACTGGTACTGGGTGTCTTGCAAGGAACTGTGCAACAAACATAGATCAAAGAATTAATGTTGTGCAGAAACTACAGCAAATGTCAAACTGGTACTGGGTGTCCCAAAAAGAACTGTGCAACAAACACAGATCAAAAATAAATGTTGTGCAGAAACTACAGCAAATGTCAAATTGGTACTGGGTGTCTCAAAAGGAACTGTGCAGCAAACACAGATCAAAGAATTAATGTTGTGCAGAAATTACTGCAAATGTCAAATTAGTACTGGGTGTCATGTAAGAAAATGTACTACAAATATATATCAAAAAATTAATGTTGTACAGAAACTACTGTACATGTCTTGGTATGGGTATCTTGAGAGAAACTGTGCAACAAACACAGATCAGAGAATTAATATTGTGTAGAAACTACTGCTAATGTCAAACTAAGTTTCAGAAATGTACTCTTACAAAGGTTTAGTTCATTCAGCAGTAAATGTGATCTAGTAAAAGACCAACAGTGACTCAGAACATATCGTGGAAGTATATCAGTTCAACTATCACCAAAAAAAGATCACAGACTCTTGTGCTTTTGTGTATTTCATAAGGAACTTTCATTCATGTTACTGAGGCAGAAAAAATCATCACCTAAATTATTCACATTGCATGAGTTATTTTTAAACATACAGCATACCTAACACATTCTGAGATAAGAACAATGTATATGTATCCTCTCCAGTATTTCACCAAACACATTCTGAGATAAGAACAATGTATATGTATCCTCTCCAGTATTTCACCAAACAGTCAAATACTGATTAACTGCATTAACATTCTAAAATGTAGATGCACTGTAAAAGGAAATGCATTTGATGAGATTAGATAAGTTAGTTCAAACTTTCTAAACTGCAACAAAGGCATTCATAAGATAGGAAGAAGGAGGCACCATTTATTATGGACTTGATGGAATACAGAATCTTTGTCCAAGGTGCATAGGATTAATAATTTTTTTTTTAGAGAAGTTTATGAAATATGATGAGAAAGTTGAAGAAAAAATGAAAGATGTAGAAAAACAGGACAGCAGTAAACCAAAAAAGATAGCTATAACAAAATTTTAAACCTATTCCACCTCAACAAAAATATCTACCTAACCTCTAGCTCAGGACCTTACATGTTCCCCAAGGGAGAGCTAATTTTCACATATACAATTGTGTTATCCCCCTGAGAGGAAAACATTCTATATTTCACAGTCAAGTATGGAATAAGAGAATAGCTGAACTCAAAATATGTCCCTCAGAGACAGAAGGAAGAAAAATAACCCGGTCTCTTATACTATAAATTTAACTTTCCGAACGAGCAAATTGAGCAGAGAAATTTATCAATACCTATATAATTATCTTTCTCATTTAACCCCCACAGCTTAGTTATATTTAATGTCACTGAGATAAACTGAGTAGAAATTAAAAACAAATATTTAATTTCACTAGAATATTATCACAGATTAGCCTAACCTTTGCTGTTTCCCACAGGCAAAACACAATACATACAGAAAAACACTGAAAATATCTTGTATGAAGCTTCATCAGCAATATCCTGTGAAGAACCTACTAATAGGTATTGCTAATACCTGACATAATATGTATGGCCATTTACATTGTAAAATCCAAAACAATAAATGTTGCTTTGCAGCATCATCCTAACAAACTGTAATAAGACAATGACCTAAAAACTCTTTTTGAGAGTACTGGGTCAACAAAATTAGGAGTTTGTAGCTTTTGCTTTAATTAGTTTTACCCCTATTTTATGTGATTTTTTTAATCAGGTAACAATTGGCTTAAACATTTAGGCCTATCCTAACAAATGAAAATGAACAAAAAGGTAAATTCTATCCATATACTATTTTCAGCACTGAATAATCTAATTTACTTCAAATTAGGTTGAGTAATGAACTTCAGTTCAATACACCATAAGAAATAAAAGTAAGATGCACAGTATTCTTGATGGATTAACAACAATTGAATGAAATCACATGCTGGAAGTGAATATGAAGCAACAAATCCAGTTTAAAACTTACTCTCCTATCTTATCCAGGTTAGACTGGATCAAAGTGCCAGCCATTCTGGAAGCACAGACTGCAACCGATGTCTTCTAATGAAATAAGAGCAGACACCAGTACACAACCTGCACATGCCCCCACAGCACAGCTCCTGTAAGATAAATTCACATGTAAAACATGTATAAAAAATTTATCTCTAATTTCTTAGTATCACCAAATACAAGAGGGATTTATTTGCCCAATTAATATACAAATAAATTAATTTAAGCATCTCTAAGTCCATCAAATGTATAAAGAGGAAAGACTATTTACTATGGAAATTGAGAAAATGAGAAACCTATGCATAAGGTGCACTCCCACATTCTGCACATAGAACCAGCAAGATTGAGATAAATTTATGAAACAAGATGGAAGTTGAAAAAGAAAGAAATGGGTGCTGAAAATAAAAACAGCATTTAACCTAAAAAAATGACAGTCAATATGTATTTTAGGTGATCCACCAAAAATTAAACATTCCGTTTCCCAGAATCAGGGAGCAGAATGTCATTCTTGGACAATGTTCTTAAATGAGTTCCTTTAGTGATTCTTTGGAATAAAATTTCCATTTCCTTTGATTGCATCATGCCGAACATTGACCGAAAATCCTATTATATTTAAACAATAGAAAAAATACTTGATTCTTAGCTCAAGACCTCATATTTCCTACATGGGAGTACTAATTCTCAATTTCTCATTGATGCAATAAATTATTATCCACTACACTCTCAGGCAATAAAATACAGAGAAATCTGTCAAGACTATTTCTTTCAGCATTGGAAGTAAGGTAGGTTTCATTATTTCAACCGTTCCTCATCAATATAGAGATAGCATTTAAATAGAAATAACACTACTACCTAGTATTAGATAGCAAGTGCAAGGGTGAACCTTGTTACACACTTCGGTCAATGTGAAGTTTAATGCAATCACGGAAAATAAGAATTCCGATCTTAGGAATCACTACAGGAACCCATTTAAGAACGTTTTACAGGAATGACATTCTGCTCGCTGATGCGTTATTTTCGAATAATTGAACTTTGAAGTTGGCCTTGGCGCCAAAGGAAGCGAGCGCGTGAAACGGAATTTAATTAATAACGGAAGCTATTACAAACGTAAAGAGGTTGGGTCGTGAGGGGGAGGCACAGTTCTTCTAGTGAAAATTAAAAATAAAGCTTCTAACCCACCCATTAGGGTGACGACCGCAATCTTGTTGACATCGGGTCCAAGATGGCGGCGCCCATGGTGGTCGCCATGTTTGACCCGATGTAAACAAGATTGCGGTCGTTACCCTAATGGGTGGTTTAGAAGCTTTATTTATACTTTTCACTAAATGAACTGTGGCTACCCCTCACGACCCAACCTCTTTACGTTTGTAATAGGGGGTTAGCTTCCGTTTTTAATTAAATTACGCTCGCTTCCTTGGGCGCGCGACGGCCAACTTCAAAGTTCAATAATTCGAAAATAACGCATCAGCGAGCAGAATGTCGTTCATGAAAAACGTTCTTAAATGGGTTCCTTTAGTGATTGTTTGGAATATAATTATCAATTTCCGTGATTGCATTAAACTTCACATTGACCCACACTTCCTACATTTAATGACTGGTGGTGTTATTTCCATATCAATGCTTTCTGTACATTAATGAGGAACGGTAAAAATAGCGGAACTTATCCTAACTTAAATCTTACAATCGTTTATTCCATTGTGGAATAAAAATACCAATGCTATACAACACTGAAAACTGAATAAATAATAGTAGAGGAATTTTGATGCAAAATATATCTCAAGTAAAACAATCAGAAAGATTGACACTTTGACTGTGGCAAGTAAAACAAGTTCAACTTTCAACTCAAATTCAAAGTCAATTGTGGAAAACAATTTTAGAAACAGCTAACATTAACAGGATTGTGCATTCATTTAGTCCTGATTAATTATTTATGAAAATTAAGTTTGTGACTGCTGGTCAGTCAGCACATAACACATTTTTCATAAAAATAATAGGTTACATCCAAACTCTTTGTGCAATTGCACCGTTTTGTTTGCGCGGAACTTACTTTGCAGCACGTTTTGTCTAATCGACGGATTTGATTCATTTCATAAGTTTCATCCCTACACAAAGGAAACCTAATAAATGATTTCATTTTATAACTGAATTCGTTTTGCAATAGTAACTCTGAAGAATTAAATGTTATTTGTAAGGGGCGAGAATAGAGTGCAAGCCCAATGAAAAGTAAGATCTTTCTGAAGAAATTGAATACTCTAATGATCATGCAAAACAGCAAAAAATGAGTTGAATGATTGTTCTAAGTTGACCGCCTATCCACATGAAACCTCCAGCAGCATAAACCGATGTTTGCCTTCGTATAACAAACCCTCTCCTCCCCTCTCCTCCCGATGTTTGCCCTCATATAACAAGCCCTCTCCAGCATCCGCCACAAACAATTGCGGAGTGCCTACAAAAAATAGGTTTTCATTACTATCCAATGCTGATGAAGAGGATAAACAGCCCCTCTTAGACACGAGTATAAATCAACATCCAATCACATACTCGGAAGCAGTGAAATGAATAATGAATAATGAATAATGAAGGCATCTACGGATGCTTTATTTCCAATCAAGCTTGATACATATCTCACCTTTTACATTGGATTTTCAAATGCCTTATAACTAACGCCAGGACGCCATAACGCTTTCCCCCGGTCGAGACCGGTACCCATTTCAGACACCTGGGTGGAGTGGGGTATTGTGCTTGGAATTTTTCTCCTATACCCAACAGAGAAAATCGCCACTGCCAGCGCCGAGACTCGATCCCGGGTCCTTGCCGCACGGCGGCAGAACCTATACCACATGGCTATGGCGGAAATCAACAGGAAGAGAGAAATCGCTGCAAAATTGCAGTCGACAATCGATGGAAAATCCACTACCAAACGGTATGCACAATCATCACCAGAAAAATATAATTGACACGAGCATTTCTCAGTTCTCTGCAAATCCCCATACAAGAAATCACCACAGAGCGGGAATTCAGAGCCAGAAAAACGTAAATTCCCCGCACCTCTCAGAACCTCTTAATGATGTAAAAAGTGCGAAAAAAAACGTCTCCAGCCCCATTTATGAACGCATGAATTCCACAATGGATGAATTGAAACGATCATGGAACATAAAACTGATTCCCACCAAAGCCGATGGACACTGCCTCCTCCACGCAGTAGCTCATCTACTTACAAAACAACCAGCATCAAAATGGAATTACAATTCCCTAAAGGCTGCAATCAAAACAGAGAGTAAAGCAAACAACAGCACATACGCTAAGTTTGTCGCCAAGAACAGTGGAGACATGCAAAACCTCATAGATAATTACATTGATGAAAAACATTTTGACCAAGCTGCTGTAGACCTTATACCACTAATCATTCCAAATGTGACAGGCCAAAAACTTCTCGTCCTGGATGAACAGGATCATTGTGTTTTTAAAATATCAGTCGTTCCCATTTCAGAGTTATCAAATAATAACCCCCCACTACTGCTCCATCGTAAAAACGATCACTACAGTGCTCTTGTCACACAAGGCAAAAATCAGACTGGGGTTACCTCATCTTGACAGAGTGCCGCTTCCCAGCCAAATAGTAGACTTTCTCACATAGCAGATGCTGGGCCAAACACCCTGGGCAACTTAGACAAAATCGATAAATCCCCTGAACGATCACATCGAGATAGTAACTTCGCTACCTTTAAAAAGAGTGCTAATATAGGTAAAATCAAAGTCAAGCATGTAAATGCTCGAAGCCTGAATGGTAAATTGGATGAAATCAGAGTAATGCTGGTCACCGAAAAAATTGACATTTTGTGTGTCTCAGAAACATGGTTTGATTCACGAACCCAAAGTTCATTTTTGAACATTCCTGATTACGTGTTGTACCGCTACGATGGCGCTAAAACCAGCCGAGGTAGTGGATCTTGTATTTTTGTGAAAGAAATGTACTCAACATCTTCACTACTAGCGAATAAAGTTTACGAAGGCATTGAAATGGTTTGGTTAGAAGTGCAAATAAATAAACACAAATCAATAATCATTGGCAGCCTTTACCGGCACCCATCGTCTCCCCTAAATCTAACACTAGATTTCATTGAGGAAACCTTCAAAGAAATCCTTCAGGCAAAAAAAATCATTCTTTGCTTTCGGAGATTTCAATGTTGACCTAACGGACAAAAACAATCAGCTAAGCAAACTATTGTATAAACTAAGCCTATCGCAAATGGTCAAAGAACCGACTCGCATCACTAAAGTCTCTGCAACTCTTCTCGATCTAGCAATCACAAATAATCCCACCGCAATACTTAGTACAGTAATATCACCTTCTATTTCCGATCACTACTCTATAGAATGTGAAATTAATATTGCGAAGGTGTTAGACCAGAGAGGCCTCTTTCCATCTTGGAATAATGGAGTACGGCAATGATTATAAGTATGAGTGTGGGGTATAGAGAAACACAGTAGGTAATCTAGGAACTACATGTACTGTACGTCCGTCGAGCACGGCGGCGAGAACAAGAAGGAAGAGCGCGATCGCTCTACAAAGGCGGTTAACACATGAACATAGAAAACGGGACGGAAGTAATTTAATGGGTGACTGCGACAACTCATATATAATAATAAAAAAAAAACTGAAGTTGGATCTCAACACACCCCCTCCAACTGAAGTATTCCATCCCACTATGCATCAATTCACATAGTAATCAATTAGAGCTAACATTTCAACGTTCAGGTCTTTCATTGAACATTGAACAGCAGAAAAACAACATAAAAAAAATCATCAATAATGCATAGTCTGCAATAGCGTTAAGAGTATTGTACTCAAGAAAGTTCTACCTTTTCTTGCAATTGGGGTACACAAAGCTAAACTAGAAACATGTCAGACACAGTAACTTAGAATTAAACACACACTTTGAACTTGAGCAACGACTGTCTAGTAACAGGCTTTGTGAACATGTCAGCCATGTTTTCCTCTGAAGGAACAAAGCGCAAAACCGCTTTATTGTCTTGAATAATTGCTCGAATGAAATGAAATCTAATGTCTATATGTTTCGAGCGTTGATGATGAACAGGGTTTTTGGCTAGGTCAATAGCACCTCTATTATCCACAAAAATTTCAACCGGTTCATCATATCCATCCATATCACACAGAAGCTGTTTGAGGAAAATTCCCTCCTGCACAGCATAAGTCAGGGCAACATACTCAGCTTCGCAGCTTGAAAGAGCAACAATATTTTGTTTCTTGGACTTCCAAGATATCAGTGAACTGTTGCTAGATGATTTAAACACGTATCCTGATATGCTCTTACGGTCAGAGGATCCACCCCAGTCAGAGTCAGAGAAACCAGAAATTTGCACGGGGTTCTCGGATTTCACAAATTTCAAACCATATGAAATAGTACCTTTAAGATACTTCAACACAAATTCAGATGAGCATTTGTTGGACAAGTTAAATGTTGCGACAGTAATGTAACAACATAGCAAATATCAGGCCTAGTACAAGTCATCAAGTAGATCAGGCTGCCAACTATCTCACGGAACAGTTTTGGATCGCACAAATTCCTAGAATCAGAGCTTACATCAAGCTTGTTGGCACTGGGATCACATGGAATAGACCTAGGCTTACAATCAGACATCCTAAATTTTGACAAAATTTTCTCAACATACTTTGACTGCTTCATCTCAATTGAGTCATGCTTCACATCAAATTCAATGCCTAGAAAACATGAAATTTGTCCAAGATCTTTCATTTTGAATTTATTTGACAACGAACATTTTACTTCACTCAATACAACAGCGTTAGAAGAGGCCAAAATTAAATCATCAACCCATACAATGATAATCACTTTTCCAGAGTCGCTTTCCCTCACATAGACACAAGTATCACTGAGAGATTGAACAAAATTTTGTTCAACAAGAAAATGATGCAAAAGGTTGTTCCAGTTACGGCCACTTTGCTTTAAGCCATACAAAGATTTTTTGAGTTTGCAGACTAACTTCTCTCCATTTTTGTCAAGTTCAACAAATCCCTCAGGCTGTTCTACAAAAACATCACAGTCAATTTTTGCATGAAGATAAGCAGTGCACACGTCCATCTGGTGCACAATGTACGACTTTTGCACAGCAATATCCATCAGCATTCTAACAGAAGTTAGACGTGCTGTAGGAGAAAAAGTTTCTTTGAAATCGACATCAGCTACTTGGGAATATCCCTTGGCTACATAACGAGCTTTGAAAGTTTCCTGGTCATTGGGTCCTGATTTAACACTATAAACCCATCGTCCCCCAATAACAGATCTTTCTTTTGGCTTTTCAACAAGTTCGTACGTCTCATTATCGGCTAGTGCAGCCATCTCATTGGTCATTGCCTGTTTCCACTCAACAGAATCTGGGGATGAAATTGCCTCAGAGTAAGACTTAGGGATACTGCTCACTCTGTAGCAATAATCAACAAAATTATCAGTGATATCCAATTCATCTGGATCAACATAGTCTTTTAAATAAGCTGGGGGCTTCTTTTCTCTCAAAGGAAATCTTCTAGTGGGCTCTGCATCTGAATGAGTTTCATTTTGAATCACTTCTGGAACAGTCCCAGGTTTCAACTCAGCCTCAGCCTTGTCAGCCTTCTCACTTTGTTTCAGCTCAGCAGGGTTATCTACAGCAATGAACTCATCCTCACCCACCACATTTCTATAAATTTTATCACAGAATGTGGCACATCTGACTATTTTTATTTGACAAGTTTCAGGGAAATAAATCATGTAAGCAGGGCTGCACGGGTCATATCCTACAAAAACACCCTGCTCTGACCTAGGGTCAAGCTTTCCTGGGTTTTGAACCATGGCAAAACATTTTGATCTAAAAATGTGCATATTGGAAAGGTCAGGTTTCTTTCCCGTGAACATCTCAAAAGGAGTTTTGCCTGTCCTTTTGTTGAAACACCTATTTCTAATGTAAGCAGCTGTTCTTACAGCATGATTCCACAATTCTTTTGGCAAATTTGCATGTAGCAACAAACACCTAGCCATCTCAAACAATGATCTCCAAGATCTCTCAGCAGTCCCATTCTGATGGGGAGAGTACGGAGCTGAAAATTCGTGTTTTATTTTATTCTCGGTAACAGCAGCTTTGAACAAGTTTGAGGAATACTCAGTGCCGTTATCTGTTCTTAAACGTTTAACAGAGCCAAATGGAGCAGAATCAGCCAAGAATTTCTTAAATGCCCCAACAGCGTCACTTTTACTTTTGAGGAAATACACAAAAATGAGGCCTGAAAAGTCATCCACAAAAGACATGACATACATGGAATTCTCAAAAGAAGTAGGGCTTATAGGTCCAGCTAGGTCACTATGGACTAGCTCTAAAGGCTTTCTTGACTTTTCATCAGGGTCTCTGCTCCTATATTGACACCATTTACCCTGGACACAGATCTCACAATCGAAATTATGCTTGTTGGTAATTTTCATTCCTTTAGTAATACCTTCTAGGCTCAACACATCTTTTACATTACAATGCCCAAGAATATTGTGCCACTCCTCCAGAGTGTGTTCACCAACAGCATTAATAGAATCAACAGAGCTTACAGAATTTAAATAATACAGCTTGCCACATTTTTTAATATTAAACGCATTCCCATCTGAAGCAAACAACTTTGAGGCGTTTTGACTGAAATTAAATGATGCACCCTGATCAATAGCAGCCTGGACAGAGAAAATATTCTGCTTAAAACTAGGAATACAAAGAACATTTTTTAAAAGAACATTGTGTTTCCTATTTTTGGCGTCAGTCAGGGTAATTCTCGCATCACCTTTACACTCTACAATATTGTTCATCCTAGAACCATCTGCTAATTCAATGAAATGATTCTTAGGGTCAAAACTTTCATCTAAAGATACAAACTTAGATTTATCACAAATAATGTGAGCAGTAGCTCCACAATCCACCAGTAACTTTGCACTGTCTACAACAGAAGCACTTTCTGAGTCTGTTGATACTCTAAAACAAAAAGAGCTTTTCACATCTTTGCTATCAGTAGCCATCGCTTTTGCAGTATCTCTCTTTCTGCAAAAATTAGTATCATGAGATGCACTTTTACAAATTGAACACCACCGATTTTTCTTTGCACTGTGACTTTTACACTCATATTTCTTGTGACCTGACTTACCACATAAGTAACAAGTAATTTTAGAATCTTTCACTTTCATAATTCTTTCTTCACTTTCACTGTAGCCTTGCCGGGTCTTCTTTGTTTCCTCTTCACTCTTGAGAGCCGATTTGAATTTCATGAAGTCCATTTCTTTACTGTCAATTTGCGTGATGACGGTAGAAAACGCGTTGTAAACAGCTGGCAATCCCCTGATAATCATGGCGATTATCAGTCCATCGCTGATACTCTCGCCGGCTTTCTTCAGGTAGGATGCAGTTGTCTCTGCCCGCAGCAAGTAGTCGGTTACCGTCTCGCCATTTTTCATCTTCAGCGCAGCCAACTCGCAATACAGAGAAATAATTCTCGGTTTACTGCTGCCGAGGTAATGATCACGCAGAATCTTCATGGATTTTCTTCCATCTCCATAGGCGTCTCTGATAATCAACGAGAGACTTTTATCATCGAGCCTTTGCACAAGCTCGGAGAAAACTTTCTTATTCTTCTCAACATCCAGACTTGATTCTTCGCCCTCGAGGACGGCACCCACCGATTTCAAGTCTAGGTAGGCCCGAAATTTCACTTCCCACAACTCATACCTTTCATCATTGCCATCAAAAGTTAGGTTACTGGGCCCATAACCTGTTAGGCCAGAGAGGCCTCTTTCCATCTTGGAATAATGGAGTACGGCAATGATTATAAGTATGAGTGTGGGGTATAGAGAAACACAGTAGGTAATCTAGGAACTACATGTACTGTACGTCCGTCGAGCACGGCGGCGAGAACAAGAAGGAAGAGCGCGATCGCTCTACAAAGGCGGTTAACACATGAACATAGAAAACGGGACGGAAGTAATTTAATGGGTGACTGCGACAACTCATATATAATAATAAATATATATACTGAAGTTGGATCTCAACAGAAGGAAAGACAAAAATACCGCTTAATGACCTATCGCTCGAAAAGGCACTATTCAGCAGAACTATTTCAAGAAAAACTACTCGATAGGTCGAACGAATTCCAGAAAATGATGCAATCTGACGATGTTGACATACAAGTGTCAATCTTCAACGAGAACTTCACAGCAGCTCTCGACAAATGTGCACCTTACGTCACCAAAAAACCAAGCCGAAACGGACTGTTTGGATTACTGACGAAATTAAAGAGATGAGCAGAATAAAGAAAGCTAACTTGCGAGAGTACAAAAACAATAGCTCAAACAGTACCTTATACAAGAGATATAAAGAACATGAAAAAATTCTTCGAAAGAAAATCACTGAAGCGAAACAAACTCACTTCCACCAGGCACTGATAACGGCTAAAAATAACCCGAAGCGAACTTGGGAAATCATTAGTGAGGTAGCCCCATATAAAAATTTAGATCGCATAAGTAATTTTGAAAATCCCTTGGCAACAGCCACGGATTTTAACACATTTTTTTCAAAAGTAGGGGCTCAAGTTTTCAGTGAGGTGTGTACCAATCCAGATGAAACGACAATTGAAAATTCATGCCCCACTGCACCCTCGAGGACTGATGTCAAGTGGAGACCTCGCCCTGTCGATTTACCGGAGTTACAAAACATCTTATACTCACTAAAAAACACAAAGGCGGTTGGACATGATGGTATCAGTCTTCAATATATCAAAGACAGTTTCCCTGTTACAGCACCATGGATTCGTCTGATAATTAATACATCAATAGTAACCAACACGTTTCCAAACCAATGGAAACACTCCATTATTAGACCGTTGCACAAAAGTGGTGACCTAAATACAGCATCAAACTACAGGCCCATCAGTCTTTTGCCTGTCATGTCCAAACTATTGGAGAAAGTGGTGACAAATCAACTGTCATTTCACCTGGACGAGTCAAATCTACTCCACCAAAATCAATATGCCTATAGAAGAAATACTAGCACCCAAGACGCTCTGCTCAATATATCTGAAAAAATATACAGTGACATCGATCAAAAGAATGTAACACTCTTGCTGCTACTTGATCTCTCTAAGGCGTTCGATAGCGTCGAACATGAAAGACTTCTACGTAAAATACTGAACTTGGGAATAGACACGCAATGGTTTGAAAGTTACTTGTCAAATCGATCTCATGCAGTCCGCATAGAAAACAAATTGTCCCCATTCATTCAAAACAATTTTGGTGTTCCCCAAGGATCCATTCTTGGTCCGCTAATCTTTTCTATTTTCATTAATGATTTCCCTCCAATGCCTTCTAACACACGGATCTCAATGTATGCAGATGATGTTCAAATTGCAATAACAAGTTCAGTATCGGAAATACCACAGACGCAAATTAAAGCCGAAACTTTACTGACTAGCCTGAAATCATGGTACGACCGAAATGGTCTCAAATTAAATGCTAATAAAACACAATGCATTATTTTTGGATCCAAAGATGCAATTAAAAAAACTTCAGATCTTACTCTTGCAGTTGGAAATGATAAAATTAATGCATCAGAAAAAGTTAAAAATCTAGGTATCTGGTTCGATAGAAATATGTCCAAATCTCACGTTGAGACTACTTGCAACAAAATCTACGGAACTTTAATGTTTTTTCATCGGATAAATAGTATGCTAGACGAAAAATCCAGATTATTAGCTATTCAATCCCTTGTGTTATCGCGCGTTGACTACTGCAGCCTAGTATGGGGAGACTTACCTCAATACCTTCAAAGGGACTTACAAAAATGCATGAATTTTGCAGCCAAGGTGGTATGCAACGGTAATTTCAAAAGAAATGATCACGTAACCCCTCTCCTCAATAAACTCGGCTGGATTCCTATCCAAGAAAGGCTCCTCTTGCAGAAGGCCCAATACGTATTCTCCTCGTTATATCTTCCTCAGAGCAATGCTGAGATAGTGCGTTTCCATCCACCCACTGTAACCAATCAAAAACCGAACAGAAACAATAATGTCTTAGTCAACTATCGTTCATCTCACTTAGGGCAGAAGGCTCTGTCCATATCAGGCGCCTTACTGTGGAACAAACTTCCCCTGAATATTAAAGTCCCTCAAAGACCGAGAGAATTTAAAGCCAAAATAACTCGTCATCTTGTATCTCAATAATAATTTTTAGTTACAGAACATACTGAATGAGTACTGACGAATCTCATTTGCCTGGTATCTCCATTGCTGAACAATCTCCCTCGCTCATTGTTTTATAATTCAAGACATCACACAACAGTTTGGAAGTATGCGTAGGTATTATGATTTGACCGCCTATACGTTGTCATTTGCAAACATGCTTACTTGTATATGTGTGTACGTATATAGGTGTATGTGCACATATGGGTGTGTATATGTGCACGTACACCTGTGTGCACTAGAGTAGATAAACCAGTCGAAGGTTGCATTTTATGTCATTCCTCTCCGTTTCTGTGCAAGCATCAAACTAGACCGTCATGGTACCTATATGTGTGTGTGTGTTTATCAATTGCAGACATTCTGCACCATATTACAAAGATAATGTGTTTTTTTTCTAATATGAAATTGTAAAGCATCCATGTAAAAAAAAATAAAAATAAATTCGTTGTGTGATCATCCATTTATACTGCAGTAATATTCTTATTCTGCTTATAGTTATATGCTTATAATAATGTGATACCTATGTTTGTTTATGAATTGCCGACAATTTGCGCCATATTTCAAAGATAATGTGATTTGTTTTCTAATATGAAACCTTTATAAGACATTAATGTTTTCTTTCTTATTCACGTCCACAATCGTTTTCATGTTTCTGACTTAAGTAGACTGTCTTGTGCCACTATTTTTAGTACGAAATTCTATAAAATTCATGCTATAATAAAAGATATTTTCTCTGTTTCCCTCGATTGGAATTCTGGTTTATAACGGCTAGTTTATGCTGATATTTGCGCACATGCTTGCTTGTGTATATGTGTACGTGTGCACGCTAAGCGTATGACACTCTGTAGAATGCGTATGTATTGCCTCAATGCATAGAAATGCATTTGTGTATGCTTACGAGTTTGGTGTAAGTATGTGCGTGGGTATGTTTGTGCATGCGTATGTGTATATATCAACATGTATACGTGCACATATGTGTGTACTAGACTGACAACTAGCATTTTACTAGAGAAAATGGTCTTTTTTCTGTGCACACTCAACTTGTAACATTACCTAACTCGTCATCTCTTTATTATTGTAAAGCATTCATGTACAAACTATACATTTGTTCTGCGATCATCCATTTATATTTAAATAAAATGCTTGTTAACTAATGACCGGTATGTTAAAATTGTTGAATCAGAAATACAAAACTTATAATCTTCTTGGTCCTCATGCTTATGTGTACATATATGTGTATATATTTACATGTATGTGTGCACATATGTGTGTACTAGACTGACAACTAGCATTTTACTAGAGATAATGGTCATTTTCTGTTCACTCTCAACTTGTAACATTACCTAACTCGTCATCTCTTTATTATTGTAAAGCATTCATGTACAAACTATACATTTGTTGTACGATCATCCATTTATATTTAAATAAAATGCTTATTAACTAACGACCGTTATGTTAAAATTTTTGAATTAGAAATACAAAACTTATAATCTTCTTGGTCCTCATGCTTATGCGTACATATATATATATATATATCTGTATGTGTGTGTGTATGTATGTATATATATGTGTACGTATATATATGTATATGGATTTGTATTTATATTTTTTTCATGCTTCCTTAAAATGACACTTTTGAACATTTGCCGAAACAATGGATTCATATATTATTTCCTGGCATCAATAATTGCGAAGTTTTATGTCATGTACATGTAAACTGTCAAAAGTGTTTTCACCCCACAATGAAAATGCATCGTCCATGAATTTGCGTTATCTCTTATAATTATCATTACATGTATTGTCAAATGTAGATTAAGCAAGATTAGGAGTACATTGCCCTCAATCATTTATTTTCGACTAGTGACACGAGTTTTTCAATACTCGTGTGTGTGTATCATCTAAGTGTATTAATTTTAAGATATTTAAAAACCAATGATTGTAATATTGTACAATCTCTATTGGAAATAAAGTTTTTTTTCTTTTTTTTTCTTTCTTTCTTAGAAAAAACAGTTTATTTCCAATAGAGATTGTACAATATTACAATCATTGGTTTTTAAATATCTTAAAATTAATATACTTAGATGATACACACACACGAGTATTGAAAAACTCGTGTCACTAGTCGAAAAGAAATGATTGAGGGCAATGAACTCCTAATCTAGCTTAATCTACATTTGATAATACATGTAATGATAATTATAAGAGATAACACAATTTCATGGACGATGCATTTTCATTGTGAGGTGAAAACACTTTTGACAGTTTACATGTACATGACATAAAACTTCGCAATTCTTGACGCCGGGAAATAATATATGAAATCGCTTGTTTCGGTCAATGTTCACAAGTGTCGTTTTAAGGAAGCATGAAAAAAAATATATATATAAATATATATCCATATGCACACATATGTAAATATACGTATGCATGTGTGTGCATATCCATACACACACACACAAATACATATATACATATAAGCATGAGGACCAAGAAGATTATAAGTTTTGTATTACTGATTCAACAATTTTAACATAACGGTCATTAGTTAACAAGCATTTTATATAAATATAAATGGATGATCGTACAACAAAAGTATAGTTTTTACATGAATGCTTTACAATACTAAAGAGATGACGAGTTAGGTAATGTTACAAGTTGAGTGTGCACAGAAAAAAGACCATTATCTCTGGTAAAATGCTAGTTGTCAGTCTAGTATACACATATGTGCACGTATACATGCAAATATATACACATACACATGCACACATATACCCACGCACATACTTACACCAAACTCGTAAGCAAACACAAATGCATTTCTATGCATAGAGGCAATACATACGCATTCTACAGAGTGTCATACGCATAGCGTGGACACGTACACATATATACAAGTAAGCATGTGCGCAAATATCAGCGTAAACTAGTTCGTATAAACCAGAATTCCAATCGAGGGAAACGGAGAAAATATATTTTATTATAGCATGAATTTTATAATATTTCGTACTAAAAATAGTGGCACAAAACAATCCACTTAAGTCGGAAACATGAAAACGATTGTGGGACGTGAATAAGAAAGAAAACATTAATGTCCTGTAAAGGTTTCATATTAGAAAAAAAAATCAAATTATCTTTGAAATATGGCGCAAATTGTCGGCAGTTGATAAACAAACATAGGTATCACATTATTATAAGCATATAACTATAAGCCGAATAAGTATATTACTGCAGTATAAATGGATGATCACACAACGAATTTATTTTTTTTACATGGATGCTTTACAATTTCATATTAGAAAAAAACACATTATTTTTTTTTAATATGGTGCAGAATGTCTGCAATTGATCAACACACACACACATAGGTACCATGTCGGTCTAGTTTGATGCTTGCACAGAAACGGAGAGGAATGACATAAAATGCACCTTCGACTGGTTGATCTACTCTAGTGCACACAGTTTTACGTGCACATATACACACCCATATGCGCACATACACCTATATACGTACACACATATACAAGTAAGCATGTTTGCAAATGACAACGTATAGGCGGTCAAATCATAATACCTACGCATACTTCAAAACTGTTGTGTGATGTCTTGAATTATAAAACAATGAGCGAGGGAGATTGTTCAGCAAGGGAGATACCAGGGAAATGAGATTCGTCAGTACTCATTCAGTATGTTCTGTAATTAAGGATTATTATTGAGACACAAGATGACGAGTTATTTTGGCTTTAAATTCTCTCGGTCTTTGAGGGACTTTAATACTCAGGGGAAGTTTGTTCCACAGTAAGGCGCCTGATATGGACAGAGCCTTCTGCCCTAAGTGAGATGAACGATAGTTGACTAAGACATTATTGTTTCTGTTCGGTTTTTGATTGGTTACAGTGGGTGGATGGAAACGCACTATCTCAGCATTGCTCTGAGGAAGATATAACGAGGAGAATACGTATTGGGCCTTCTGCATGAGGAGCCTTTCTTGGATAGGGATCCAGCCGAGTTTATTGAGGAGAGGGGTTACGTGATCACTTCTTTTGAAATTACCGTTGCATACCACCTTGGCTGCAAAATTCATGCATTTTTGTAAGTCCCTTTTAAGGTATTGAGGTAAGTCTCCCCATACTAGGCTGCAGTAGTCAATGCGCGATAACACAAGGGATTGAATGGCTAATAATCTGGATTTTTCGTCTAGCATACTTTTTATACGATGAAAAAACATTAAAGTTCCGTAGATTTTGTTGCAAGTAGTCTCAACGTGAAATTTGAAGGACATATTTCTATCGAACCAGATACCCAAATTTTTAACTTTTTCTGATGCATTAATTTTATCATTTCCAACTGCAAGAGTAAGATCTGAAGTTTTTTTAATTGCATCTTTGGATCCAAAAATAATGCATTGTGTTTTATTAGCATTTAATTTCAGACCATTTCGGTCGTACCATGATTTCAGGCTAGTCAGTAAAGTTTCGGCTTTAATTTGCGTCTGTGGTATTTCCGATACAGAACTTGTTATTGCAATTTGAACATCATCTGCATACATTGAGATCCGTGTGTCAGAAGGCATTGGAGGGAAATCATTAATGAAAATAGAAAACAGTAGTGGACCAAGAATGGATCCTTGGGGAACACCAAAATTGTTTTGAGTGAATGGGGACAATTTGTTTTCTATGCGGACTGCATGAGATCGATTTGACAAGTAACTTTCAAACCATTGCGTGTCTATTCCCAAGTTCAGTATTTTACGTAGAAGTCTTTCATGTTGGACGCTATCGAACGCCTTAGAGAGATCGAGTAGCAGCAAGAGTGTTACATTCTTTTGATCAATGTCACTGTATATTTTTTCAGATATATTGAGCAGAGCGTCTTGAGTGCTAGTATTTCTTCTATAGGCATATTGATTTTGGTGGAGTAAATTTGACTCGTCCAGGTGAAATGACAGTTGATTTGTCACCACTTTCTCCAATAGTTTGGACATGACAGGCAAAAGACTGATGGGCCTGTAGTTTGATGCTGTATTTAAGTCACCACTTTTGTGCAACGGTCTAATAATGGAGTGTTTCCATTGGTTTGGAAATGTGTTGGTTACTATTGATGTATTAATTATCAGACGAATCCATGGTGCTGTAACAGGGAAACTGTCTTTGATATATTGAAGACTGATACCATCATGTCCAACTGCCTTTGTGTTTTTTAGTGAGTATAAGATGTTTCGTAACTCCGGTAAATCGACAGGGCGTTGTCTCCACTTGACATCAGTCCTCGAGGGTGCAGTGGGGCATGAATTTTCAATTGTCGTTTCATCTGGATTGGTGCACACCTCACTGAAAACTTGAGCCCCTACTTTTGAAAAGAATGTGTTGAAATCCGTGGCTGTTGCCAAGGGATTTTCAAAATTACTTATGCGATCTAAATTTTTATATGGGGCAACCTCACTAATGATTTCCCAAGTTCGCTTCGGGTTATTTTTAGCCGTTATCAGTGCCTGGTGGAAATGAGTTTGTTTCGCTTCAGTGATTTTCTTTCGAAGAATTTTTTCATGTTCTTTAAATCTCTTGTATAAGGTACTGTTTGATCTATTGTTTTTGTACTCTCGCAAGTTAGCTTTCTTTATTCTGCTCATCTCTTTAACTTCGTCAGTAATCCAAACAGTCCGTTTTGGCTTGGTTTTTTTGGTGACGTAAGGTGCACATTCGTCGAGAGCTGCTGTGAAGTTCTCGTTGAAGATTGACACTTGTATGTCAACATTGTCAGATTGCATCATTTTCTGGAATTCGGTAGACCTATCGAGTAGTTTTTCTTGAAATAGTTCTGCTGAATAGTGCCTTTTCGAGCGATAGGTCATTAAGCGGTATTTTTGTCTTTCCTTCGCAATATTAATTTCACATTCTATAGAGTGGTGATCGGAAATAGAAGGAGATATTACTGTACTAAGTATTGCGGTGGGATTATTTGTGATTGCTAGATCGAGGAGAGTTGCAGAGACTTTAGTAATGCGAGTCGGTTCTTTGACCATTTGTGATAAGCTTAGTTTATACAATAGTTTGCTTAGCTGATTATATATATGATATATGACAACTTAGCTGATATATGACAACTTAGCGTTGTCATATATGACTTCTCTCTTTTCTACATTATCAAGGAAGTATTCTGCTCACACTCATGTACCGTAAAAATGCGAAAAAATTAACAATGGAGTTTCTTACACATTTCGAAAAATAAATTTAAATCCTCCAATAACGCTTCTCTGCTGGTCATATATGTAACGTTTACCATATCATTAAAGAAATCAAGACGTTAGAAATGATTTCTAAGCCTAAGACGATTTTATGATACTAACTACTGAGTGAGCAATTATCACTAGAGAAGAAAGCGGCTTAAATTAGATGCAACATAGATACAAAATAATCCTCTGAGAATAAAAAAGAATTTCAGGTAAATGGCACTAAATTGGAATGTTATCGATCGTACCTAAATTGAAAAATATCCTACAATTTTTGCGCATTGAAATAAATCAATGCATGAGCTTATAGAGAGGAAGAAATTTTTAGAGCTTGTCAATCGACGGACTGCCAAAATTCTCACCAATAGAGATGTTTGCTCTTTCAACTGCGAGGTAGATAGCTAGAGCAGTCGGCTTCTCGGGGGATGCAGGAAAGGTGAGTAATGGAAACTTTAGATGAATCTTCCTCTTTAACCAGCTTTTATTTTCTTTCCTCGTGGAAGAGAGCTGAAAAACAATAGCAATAGTATATCAAAACATATTTGTTAAAGAATGAGATCAATAAAAAAAAAGAAAAAAATGAATGAAACCAAATTGACTCTGGCGTGTTAAAGGGGATGTGCGTCTTCTTTAACTCAGCAGAAGAATGTTACATCACATTTTCTTCTCGTCGTACATCACGATTGGAATAATATTTTGCCTTCACACTTTTCGAATTATTCACTTCTTCGAATAAAAATTTATGCCAATGGCTCTCATTTTTTTCGCGAAGAAAACTCTATCGATATGGACTGAATATCTTGATATACGTCCACGAGTGATCCCCTGAGCAAGTCAGAATACGAGTTAGAACCTGGTAAAAAATAACGAAACAATAAACAGCTCTTTTACAATTGCGTTGATGAAAAGAATTTATGAGATTGGTTTTTGAAATGTCAACATGAATAACTTCAGCCGGTAAGCATATACGTGTAAGAATCATAATAGCAATAATAACGGTCAAAAAATAAATATGCTGTGAGGAATGTATGAAGATGTACTCGTATGTATCCCTTTGATTAAGTTACCATACGTTTTAATAGCCTAATAAAATGCTGGTGAAAAGTAGGTGCAACAGACAATGGCAATCTCGAAATTCTGTTGAAAAGAGCATATTTAGCCTACACCCAGCGCAAAAGCCGTATTTATCATCCTCCTAAAACTGTTGAACTACCACCCAATTCAGACATAAATTTTATCTAATTTATTCGGTAAGCATTTAAGCGTAACTCTGTTCGAGGAAATGTTTATGACACGGCACTCGCTAGCGCATATATTTACCATAAATGTTCGTGATATGTAGTTGTGAATAACGTCGGTTTTATACAAAACTTTGATTTAAAACAATGCATATCCCAAATTATGTTCAACCTCATGCACTTTTTAAATTCACCAATATGAGTGGCCTAATATGTATGTAAGGAGGCCTCATATGAGGCCTGGAAGGCTTCATATGCAGTCTGAGAGGCCTCGTATAAGGCCATCTTATCCAACATGGAAGGGCTTGTATTCGGTCATCGTATCCGACATGGAAGGGTTTGTAATCGGCCATCGTATCCGACATGGAAAATTTTGTATGCGGCCTAGAAAGCCTCTTTTACGGCCATCTTATCAACAATGAAAACCTCGTATGCCGCCTGGAAAGCCCGTATGCGGCCATCGTATCAGCATGAAAACCTCGAGTGCGGCCTGGAAGGTCGGTATGTGGCCATCGTCTCCAATATTCGGCGTCGTTTACGCATGTGGCCTCGTAAGAAAAGGGCGTACCTTGCCAGAGCGAAATGCCAATCAGGCATCCTCGCAAGCTGCTCTACCTTATAATTTCCCTTTTAAAAGGTTCCAAAACAAACTACAAATGCTGAATCCTCCCAGAACAGAAAAAACGAAAAATGACGCTAGTCAAATTTAACGATAAATCATAAAATATTAGATGCCGGAAGTATAAAACGGAACAAGACGTAATTTGGATACACAACTTATTTCAATGATCCAAAACTGCATTAGTTATTTTCATAGGATGAAAAGTAGTTCATGAGGCTGCGGCGCACCTCACAATTAACTGTGAAAAGATGCTGAAATTGAACTAGGCGGCTAGAATACTTCTGCGTCAAATGTGTTTCGTGAGTGCGGTTTTGAGCATCGCAGCCACGTTTGTAGTTAGTTTGTGGACGGACAGCTCATATGAGATTATCCAATTGGTGTAGCAATATAGAAAAGACAGTCTTCCTGAGCAGATGACGCATATAAAAGCTAAGGAAAAAGCTTTCTACCATATTTTCGAGAGCTTGAGTTTATTATCATCCACTCTTCATGCGTGTTCTCTTTTGAGTTCAATGCACATGATAAATACAAGCCGACGTTCCTGGTTGAGACAAGGTGGATTCACCAAGATCATGAGTGCTGTTCTAGTTATTGGTTCAGCCTTATTGTTCACCATTAACGGCGTCCTAGCCATTTGGTCTCCTTCAGTTGCTCACGCGCTGTTTGTCACGTCTTTCAAATCAGCAATGAAACACTTCAATGACAGTTCTGCAGCCTATGTGGTCCACACTACCCAGATCAAGCTGAGATGTTGTGGGCTTCATGACTACACGGACTGGCAAGGGGTGTGGAACGTGGTACCTCGTTAATACAAGTACTTAGCTCAACATTTGGGGACCGATTCAGTACCGTACTCTTGCTGTCGCCCGACCTTGCACTACACGTGTCGCAACAACCTTTTGCAGTAATAACGAGTCCTACAAGATGAAGATCCCGACTACCGTCTGCTCATCTTTACGACGGGCTGCAAAGACGCGTCTCTTCGAGAACTCCAGCAGTCTGTGTTCTGGCCGCTCTTTATGATGGCCGGCGTATCAAGCATACTTCTGGTCTTACAAGCTGGGTGCTTGAGACTCGTTGGCACGGCGAATTGTTTTGCAGCCGAAAATATCAAGAAGAATAGCCCTTACCCCATTCTGAGTGGCGGTGATCCCGTACCAGCGCACCTATTTTGGCGTCACTCTCACGAAGCGCTGAAGAAATGGCATGAAGATTACACGGCTGTAAAAATTCCGAATTCTACAGTGCCAGCAAACTAGGGGTAAACCAAAGCAAACTGATTTCGTTGGTGCCTGTCTGTGGTTCTGTTACTAATGAACAGTTCTTTGGGGCGGATTTTCGATGAAAATCTCCCGTGAAGTTTGAGATCACAATTTCTTGAAAAAACTATATATATGCTTTAAATGGACTTTCCGTGTGACAATAAAAAGTAGAGTCGAACTTAAAGTGTATGAATTTCGAAATAGATGGTGATGTAACAAAATGGAAGAACGTATAATAGCGCTTGAAAATACAATTCCATGTACTACAGCATTATGTTCTACATTACAGTGAGTGAGACGACCATGCAGTTTGTTAATTCACTCCTGAAAATTCGTCATCTATTTCTCACATCACTTAATTTTTCAAATAGGATTTTATTTATAAACTCAATGATTGGATTTATTAGACAAGTATTTAATGCAAATTATGGTACGGGTCAGAATGATTTTTGGAGGACCATATTCAGAATAAATTATTATTCATTTCTATTTATTTCTATTTATGACAATAAATACTCACGATTAACAATTATAGAGGCAAGAGCTTATTTCCTTACTTTTATACTCACATAGCCTCAGTATCATATACTTATAACAGTTTTAAAGCAATTCAAACATATTTATTTATGAAAAATGTGTCCTTTTTTCTATTGTGAAGTGAATTTCCAGAATTTATTTGAAATTTTAACTGTAGATGTTACATATTTTTTAATTATATAAGCAGATAGACTGAGCCCAAATTGCAGATTGTAATTCTAAAAAATTGTAAAATCAGAATGTCGGAGCCTCAATAGCAATTGAAATTATGAAAAAAACTTGAAAGCGGATTGAAGCAGCTCCCCAATGTGTCTCTAATTTTCGTCACAATCTTCTTTTTATTCTACGAAAAAAGTGTCAACAAGATTATTCTTCTACACCAAAACCTACTCTTCATCTACGTCCAGTAGACAACACACTCCTGCTTTTGAATTCCTCGATACTTGCCCGAGTTTCTCAATTATTCCAATTTCAAGTTCCTTTCCATTAAACTTCTGAGATGGAAATTTTATTTGCTTTAGTATTTTTGAATGTCACAGTGTAGGAGTATGATAACATGTGCTCTCAATACGGAGTTTTTACGAAAACAGACTTATAAAAAATTACGCGTAAGGTTAATGAAGCTTGATTGAATGTGGTTAGAAGATGGAACTCATTAAATTTCTTATCAAGCATAGCGAATAATTTTAGCTGGAGTTGGTACATATATTCTCATGAACTTAATTTCCTGTTTGTACATTTCAGCATGAATAAATTTCTCCGGCTTCTCAGAGGAAACTATTTTAACCTGATTTAAATGCAAACATTAAAAGAAAACTAAAAATCACACTCTGCACGTATTTCCTATTAATATATCTACTATCATGACATATATAATCTCCTATAGATATGTCATGAGAACTACATTGAATAAAGGACGTCTAAAGCCACGTTTTCTATTGGTACTCCTGTGACCAGTGTGATGCCACTTATTGTGATGCCACTTATTGTGATACCAGTTATTGTGATGCCCTTTTGTGATGCCACTTTTGTGATGCCGATGCCAGTTATTGTGATACCACTTATTGTGATACCAGTTATTGCGATACCAGTTATTGTGATGCCACTTATTGTGATACCAGTTATGGTGATACCAGTTATTTTGATGCCACTTATTGTGGGGAAGACGAAAGGCCACTTGAACATTCATCTTGCGAAGCATAAAGAACTCTCTTCTCGTACCGGTGAATTTTTTAGCTCCTCAGTCGTTTGAGAAAACATGCTTTAAAAAAAGATCGCTCTATTATCGCCAAATATTTCCAATTATAACATCAGTTTACCTGTCACATTACGCACAGTGGAGAGTGCTTTACTTCAAAGCCCCATACCATGCATCACTAAATGGTCGCTCGAACTCAGTTTTATTTGTAATATCGAGCTAGTAGTAAAATAATGAGCTAGTAGTCAAATAATGAACCAGCAGTTCACCTATTCCTTTTGGGTTTTTATTTTTTCTCGCGTCTTCAGAAAATTTACATAGTTTGTAAATTCAAAATGAGGCTAATTATTTTCCCTTGTTTTTAAGGACTAAAAATGAGAAACTAGGTCACTCGAAAGCAAGAATTTTAATGAAACTACTATGAACACAAGATCTTTTTACTAGCCCTTGTGATATGAGCTCTTTGTGAGTAATAATTTTTAACTTTACACTTTGGTCGCGACGGGAGCAGCCGGTGTACACGGAGGGAGTTTCCATAATGCTGCTGACCGACCAGAGGTCAAAAACCCAATTATACTAGACACTAAATCAAAACTAAATAAAGGCATGATTCAGTTCATGTTTCCTTACAACAATTACAGTTTGCTTACAGTTCACGTCAATTGCTTACTACAATTGACTTTAGATTTGAGTTGAGTAATAAACTTCAGTTTAACCAATCGCGGTGACCGTTTTAAGCAGCCGGGGTTCTGTTTACAAACTGAGCGGGCTATCAAACGACCCTAAGATGTACGGGCACGGGTGTCTGTAAAGATTCACGAGGATTTCAAAGCTCCCTTTGAAGTAAGTTTGTAGGGAAGAGCGACTTGTCTTCACTGGAAACACGGTGAACGCTTGAAGTCGTCGTGCGGCAGCTCGTGACAGAAAACAGACCTTTGTCCTCTCAAACATTGCGGAGAACAGAAAGTAGCGCCGAGGCCTGAGTTTACAGACACTCAACACTGCGTGTCGCTTGTTCCCTTGATGTGGCAAGCTAGGGCATCTTTCGACGATATTATACACAGGTTTGCTAGAGCATCTTAACTTTGCTAGAGCATCTTTCGTCGAAATGACAGCGTTGCGAGAGCATCTTTTGACGATATTGTCCACGGAAGAATGTGTATACACGGCGCTATTGTATATGTGTTGGCTAGAGGACATGTTTGTCTTTGTGACTGCATTGCAATGTAAATGTGAATTTTACATGTACACCTTGTGTGTTATTTTAGCCGACTTATCATGCTCAGCATGTGTGGCAGTCTCTTACTCAATAAGAATCTGTAGAATCTGAATTTTTGACGTTTTATGACTATATATAGTCCTGTTCCGTTACTCAAGTGGAAATTGGTTACATCGTTTATACATCAAAGGTAAAAGTGACGTTTGTTTTTCAACACAAATTTAAAGTCAATTATAGTAAGTAATTTTCAAAATAGCAAACATTCACTGAATCTCCCGGAGGTTGGAAGGAAGAGAAACCATTTGATAACGGGAGCCATGACCAATTGTTAAGCAACTAATGAGAAAGGGTTGCACTCATCAAAAGATTAAAAATTCGATTCTATTAATTTCTAATCGAATAAAACACCAGGTGAAAATATCTGGAAACATTCTTCCTCATGCGTTTTCACTAGTATATTTTCACCTTAACTTTTGTAAAGATATGATGTTATTTACGATTCGTTCTCAAAAGTCAGCTTCATGTCTGCACTCGCGAGGTTCCTGTCATGTGAAAGAACAGTGACTGAACTATATTTTTTATTCCCAGAGATACCAATGCCAAACGTCTTTTTCACTCATTGCTAGTCACTCATAATTTGAAAGACGTCATCACTCACTCTAACGCGCTTCAAACTTTTGACTTAAGTTAAAATTGAGTACTGACTCGAACGCGAATACTGAATACCTCCTGTATTAATGCAAAGAGTATCGAGAGGATACATTTAAGTTATAATATTCTCATTGAACAAACAAATTTCAGCGTGTGCTTGCAGAGAGCAATTGATCGTGCGTAACCATGCCCGGGATTCTACTTTGATTGATAGCATCTGTGAAAAAAAAAAAATTCCTGACTCAACGGGAAAATACTAAGAACGGATAGTAATCCTAAAATATGCTGACGAATACTAAAGATGAAGACATTATAATACACTCTGGAAATTATAATACACCAAGAATAGTCTAGATGTGCTTTAATTGAACTGCAAAAGAGCGCAACTTTATTTGTTGTGTAGTTACGAATTGAATATATTTTCAGTGAATTCGTTCAAATTGCGCAACACTCTTCGTTTAAAATCCCACCTCGCTTTTGCATGCTAGTTTGAGATTCTTCGAATAGGGAGTCCGGAGACCGTAGAGCTGTTCTCCGCGACATGCTTCGGTGTTCTCAACAGTTGGGGTCGAAAAAAAAAGGTGCTGCTATAGCGTGAGGTCTACCACACTATAGCATGAGTTCTACCTCTAGCTATTAATATAGCGTGAGGTCTACCGCTGTATTATCCATCCCTAATAGATATCACTCATTTCCATAGATTTAATTTAGCAATAAACCCTTAATTTATACATCTAAAACTGCACCTGGGAAGGCGATATATGATGGTAGACCTCACGCTATAGAAGCACCGAAAAAAAAACATTCGATCGAATCGTGCGAGAAACCGCGGAGTTGTCCATCAACCCTACCAGACCAGAGGCCTTGAACCTGAGAGTTAAACGTTAAAACCACACAAAGTTAATTCCAACACATGTGGGCAGACATTTGCAATGGCTAACCATGAGGTTTGACAACGATTGGTTGATTATTATCAGATGTTAATGCATTTTTTCACGCATTTGATAAAATATTGAAAATGAGGTACGGCAGCTGATTCCTATCAAAAAATCAGTACAACAGTCTGATAGGATTAACAAAGCGACTACGTAGTGGTACATACGAGCAGCACTTGGTAGATTGTTCATTGAATCACTGGTATAAATTGTAATATTTCAATTATTTCACTACTTCTTATTAAAATTCAATTCGGCGCACACGTGGCAATATTATCGTGCAGGTACGTTTTCACCGTTTATTCAAAGAATAGACATGAATTCAAGCAGTAAAACCGGTTTTCCATTTATGCTAGTATCTCTAACTTAACGTAACCAGCTGCAGTGACCGTGCAAACGTAGTTAACGTGTTAAAATGCTCGAATTAAACGCACGATCACGTTAGAAATCCGTACACCTCTGTGGCAGGATTCAGTATTAAGCCGCCGTCACACGGAAACCAAATGGTAACGTTTCGTCTTATTCATGTATAGCCACATGAGAAAGTTAACAGCTCGAGACCTGTCTCGAAGAGCCCGGTGCTTATTCTCTTTGGGGAAAAAATGTGTGGTCACTGTTTCTCGTTCTTGCCTAGTGTTCAACGGTGCTGGCATTTCTCGTGAAAGGTTGACGGTTCGTAGCCTAGCATTGTGAGCTTGGTGTTTCTTCTCGTTTGGAAAGGAAAAACTCAGGTGTAATAAAGATGCACTGAATGGATTGATTAAATTGTCTAAAAGGTATCTGAAAATTTATTATATGAGAAAAAATTAATCAAATAGATTGAAATAAAATTCCTTTCTATTCTCAAGTACATTCCTATCAATTTCCAAGTATTTTTCGTAATATCCTTTTTATTTTCAAAGATCTTTTCTCTATGAGCCCCGCCCCTAATGCAACACATAAGTTCACCCATTTGTAACTTTCGAAATAATGCACCTATCGACTTCAAATTACTCTCAAACGAAAGAACGTTTTAATCTTTTATATGAGAATTATTTGAAGTCGATGGGTGCATTATTTCGAAAGTTATAAGTGGATGAACTTATGTGTTACATAAGTGGCGGGGCTTATCTGGAAAAGATCCATTTTCTATAATATTCTTCCTATTTTCAAGTATTTTCCATAAAATCCTTTCTATTTTCAAGTATTTTGTACAATAGCCTTTCCATTTCCAAGTATATTAAAAAAATTGCTGGCGCTACACCGGGGCTTCGACAACAGCAGGCTGCAAGCCATTATTTAAGTCACTGCATGCGTGTGTGTGACATGCAACGTTCGATGATCGAGTATACATTTGTTTGTCGCTGTTTTTCTTCCTGATGGACATGACTGAACTCATCAAGTTTAGAAAAACGACCCCGACCAAAATACGTTCATTTATAAAGCACTTCGAAGAGCAACAATTGTATTTTTTTATCCCTATTGCATTAGACTACCGAACGCTAATTTCACCATACTTGCAATACGGAATAGAAGCATGACACGGAACTGATAAAAATAAAACCAATATAATTTTGACTCTGCAAAAAAGAGCCATCAGAGCGGTAAAGAATCTAGAATACAATGCTCACACAAATGATTCATTCAAAAATTTACAAATACTTAAACTTTCGGATCTCTACAAAATCTCCATTTGCAATTTCATTTACAAAACATTAACAATTGATGGCGACAATAGCCTAAAACAATTATTAACTGCGAAAACTGGTCATCACGACCATTTAACCCGAAATAGAAGTAAACTCATGCTTCCTTCACTCATGAAGTCGAGTTTTTTAGTTGAATAATCAGATTGAGTTTAGGCCCGGTCGCAACACAGTATCCTCTTCGTTGGAACAAAACTTGGAACTCAATACCTGCGGAGATCCGTGATAGTAATTCTTACAAGGTATTCAAAAGAAATCTTGAGTCTCACTTCCTATCGAAATACTAGTCGTGTAAGATCACCAAGTCAAATCTTGTCTCCTACATGACTGTTTCCAATAATGTAATTTGCCATTGGTAATATCGCCGATATTCAGTCTACTGTTAAATCATTTATCGAATGTACTGTTAAATATACTCCATATGACCTATATTGTAAAATGAAATATCTGATATCGAGTAAATTATCTCACTGATCAGTCTAATGCGAAACTAGGTTAAGAGATTCAGGTTAAACATTATTGTACACCCTAGAATAACGTGATGGTAGGATGCCCCAGAAGTCGCTGAACTTATTCGGGCCCACAGGTAGCTATATTCAAATTTGACCATTGTACTAGACTTAAGAAACATTCTACCTCTGTATCTCCTGTGGTAAATAAATTTACAAATTGTTTATAATAAAGAAGATTATATAATATTACAGAGAAGATTTAAAGAAGATTGTATTAAAGATTATATAATATTATAAAGAAGATAGAAAGAAGATTGTATTAAAGATTATATAATATTATTAAGAAGGTAGAAAGAAGATTATATTGAAGATTACATAATATTATCCCTACTGCACTAGATTAGAATTTTATCATCCTTACTGCGGTTACGCTTTGAACAGCACTGCATTTTTTATTTGTTATTTTTGCATTCATATTTGTGTAGGGGAAGGTAAAAACTTGGTAGATTAAAATGTAATTGTTCCGTGGTCATGAATGATAAAAATTTCACTGATAATATTTAATAAACAAAGGTTTTAAGTAAAACAAATTGTCGTTAATAGACCATATTTAAACTTTTATTTATTTTTCAAGCTCTAATAGAATTTGTGTCAAAGTACATATCACAAAAAACGCTTCTCACATGCTCTTCCCTGTCTAACTTTTTTGCCGGAGCATGAATGTTTTTCGTCTCCTAAGCGATTTAATTACTTGGGCGTCGAAAAACATGCATGCAGACGGCGATAAAGTTAGACTGGGTTAATATCGATTTATTTCACCAACAAACTCTACAAAGACTTAAAATAAAACAAGCCTTTGTTGTGCACACTTGAATAAATATACTTCCAAAGTGTATAGATAAAGCACGCCGCCGGTGCACATGCCTAAACTTAAAAATACTTTACAAGCTTTTAAGAGAAAATACGGTTCTTTAATATCTTCTGACCGATATAATTGCTTCGCGAGCAGATAATGACAATTTTTCTTATTCTATATGTACGGTTCCTGTATCCTATATGTGTGGTACTAATATCTTACATATATGGTACCTATATCCTCCACGTGTGGTACCTATGTCATATATGTATTGTACCTATACCCTAAACGTATGGTAAAAATCCTTGCTTGTTTACTCGGGTGGAATTTTTTCGATATTATTAACTGTTGGTGTTTCATGATTTACGTGCTTTTTTGAACGTTATCGGATGTTTCGAGTATTTACGGATTGCAGACACGAGAATTTTTTTATGATTTTGCTTGCATTGACCTCGCAAAACATTTAGTGTCACAAATTAGGGTGCATTTGTTAATATTTGTCACATAGACAGCGTCGTGCGCCGCCGGTGGTCGCGGAGGGGAATTTTTCAACACGTTAACTGCGATGGGTAACTGAAGTTCAATATTCAGTTCAAATTAAAAGTCAACTGTTGTAGATTAGTTAGATTAGTCGTTAGTTTTAGCCTCCCTACCCAGCAACAATTGCGATCCAAAGAGAGGAAGGAGGAAGGCACCATTTAGTATGGAGTTAAGGAAACGCGGAATCTACGCAGAAAGGCATAGAAACAGTTAGTTGTGAAAGAAGATCACGAAACAAGACCAAAGTTGAAGAGGAGAGTAGTAGGTGATGAAGAACAGGACAGCAGTGAACCGAAAAAAGGTGGTCCTTAACATAACAAAAACATTTTATTTCAACAAAAAAGAAGGCCTACCTAACTCTCAGCTCGGGCCCTGACATTGTCCCCCTGGGAGCGCTAGTTCCCATAGATACAATAATTGTATCCCCCTGAGGGGAGTCAACTGTTGTAATCAACTTGAAGATAGCAAACATTAACTGGATCGGGCCTTTATTTAGCTTTCATTAGGTTTTAATAAAAATTGAGTTAGTGACTGCAGGTAAGACAGCAGCATCATGAAAATCACCTAAGTGACCACCGGTGGTCACGGAGGGGAATTTTTTAATGCTGCTTGCCGACCAGTAGTCACAAACTCAATCTTCACAAATGCTTAAAATTAAATACTTTTTCAAATTGCTTCCTAAAATTGACTTCAAATTTTTGAGTTGAATAGTCAGATTGAGTTTAGCTCATCGCGGTCTAAGCGTCCGGGTAGAAATGAACAACACAACGCACTGGAGAGAACAGGACGCCAAATTCGAAATTATATTCTATTACATAACGTACCAGGACATGAGATAATTTCTACAACCAGTTACTCATGTGTAATTTCAAACATTTGTACGATGTAATGTTTAACATGACCATAAAATATATCAAACTCAACGTTCATTTCTGACATCGTTAGTCTGAGTTAACCTTCAGATCACGGCTAGAAAAGATGAAAATTGTACCACAGAAAAATATGTTTCCCAGCCTTCAGTGCTACGCACCTTAGAATTTCTCCACCTCATAAACGTATGAATTTTAAAAACAAAACACAAAACTGCATGATTCATCAGACACAATTTCATGTTTGAAAGAGCTGGAAGAAAGTGTTTAATTTCATAGCGTTGATAACCTTCCGAACATTTCTTGAGGATATCATCATTAAACGAAGAAAATTTATGTATTTTACGGTTTTCAGGCCGAGTTCATCGAGGAGAGAAAGATTGATAAAACTGCTGCTGCTGTTGCTGCTGCAGCTGCTGCTGCTGCTGCTGCGGTAGAGGGCAGAGATGCGGAGCTGTTGCAGCTGTAGAATGTCCGGTCGTGGAGCAGCTGTAAGGTATTCCAGCTGCGGAGCCGCTGCTGAATGCTCCATTATTCGAGCTGTCAAGGGAAATTAAATTTAATTAGCACTACTAACTTTGAACACTAAACACTATCGATGATTTGAACACTAAACACTATCGATAATTTGAACACTAAACACTATCGATGATTTGAACACTAATCACTATCGATGATTTGAACACTGAACACTTTGAACACTAAACACTATCGATGATTTGAACACTAAACACTATCGATGATTTGAACACTGAACACCTTGAACACTAAACACTATCGATGATTTGAACACTAAACACTATCGATGATTTGAACACTGAACACTTTGAACACTATTGAAAATTTTTGTTTTTTCCTGCTGCTGAGCCTCTGCTAAATGTCCCGCTATTTCAGCTGTCGAGAGAAACGAAATTCAATTAAAATGCTGAAATTTAACTACACTAATGATATTTCTTAGTTTCCAGTTGTTTAACCGCTGCTCAACCCCACTGCTTGAATGCTAGCATCACCGAAACCTGGGGATTAACACTTGCATCACCGAGACATGAGGATTAACACTTGCATCACCGAGACCTGGGGATTAACACTTGCATCACCGAGACATGAGGATTAACACTTGCATCACCGAGACATGAGGATTAACACTTGCATCACCGAGACATGAGGATTAACACTTGCATCACCGAGACCTGGGGATTAACACTTGCATCACCGAAACACGAGGATTAACACTTGCATCACCGAAACACGAGGATTAACACTTGCATCACCGAGACATGAGGATTAACACTTGCATCACCGAGACATGAGGATTAACACTTGCATCACCGAGACCTGGGGATTAACACTTGCATCACCGAAACACGAGGATTAACACATGCATCACCGAGACATGAGGATTAACACTTGCATCACCGAAACACGAGGATTAACACTTGCATCACCGAGACATGAGGATTAACACTTGCATCACCGAGACCCGGAGATCACCTGTAACATGACGAGGTCCTGTGGTACGGAGAGAAAGGCCTGCTCTTCAGGCCCGAAGTGGACCCGTTGTAAGGCCCGTAGACTGGTCCGTACTGACACGGCTCCGACGAGTAGCTGTGACCTAGAGCGGCTGTTCCAGTCACGCTAGGTAGGTACGGAGCGCCGCCGGACGCAGGGAAGAAACTTGGAGGTCCGCCGCCCACCACCATGCGGGAAAACAGGGAGGCCTCGGAGTCGCACTCTTCTGGAACGTAACCAGGATGGAATGGAAGTGTTTTAGGTGAATGTCGTTTATATGAAAGGCGATGGACTGAAAGTCTTTTACATGGAAGTGTTTTACGTGAAAATCTTTTTACGTGAAAGTCTTTCACGTGAAAGTATTTTACATGAAAAGTTTTTACGTGAAAGTCTTTTACATGAATGTCCTTTACAGGAAAGTCTTTTACATGGAAGTCTTTTACATGAACGTCTTTTACATGGAAGTCTTTTACATGAACGTCTTTTACATTTAAGTCTTTTATATGAAAGTCTTTTACATGAATGTATTTTACATGAAAGTGTTTTACGTGAATGTCTTTTACATGGAAATCTTTTACATGAACGTCTTTTACATGGAAGTCTTTTACATGAACGTCTTTTACATGGATGTCTTTTACATGAATGTCTTTTACACGAACGTCTTTTACATGAAAGTCTTTCACAGAAAAATTGGAGTTCCAGTCTTTTGGGATGTGACCAAAATGGATTAACGGGTTACTCAAGAATTGGTGTTGTTCTTTTCTGACAGATATCGGAAATGGATTGACATGTTATTTTTCTTTAAATACTAGGAGTTGTAGTCTTAAGGAAGATGTCTGAAATGGATTGACGTGAATTTTTTTTCGAAAATCAGAGTTACTGTCTTTTAGCGCATGACCGAAATAGATTGGCGTATAATTCTTTCGCAAATGGACTTGGAGTTGCAGTCTTGTGGTAAATATCCAAAAAAGAATAACATGAAATTCTTTCAGGAAAATATTCGGAGCCATGCTCCTCTGTGAGGTGTCCAGAATAGGATGAAAACGATTCATTCACAAATAGCGGAATGCAGCAATGGTGAAAAATTGTTTGAATTGGAAATGGTTAACATTTACGGAATAGTTCCTGTATGTATTTCTGCGAGGCACTCGCGATGCTTTCGAATTTGGAAAAAATGTCAATGAATTTTGTAAGTGGTGAAAAAAATGTCATTGACATCATGATTCCATGATCAACGTCAAGTTATCCATGCAATGATTGGGCAAACTTTATTACTCAGTAACTTGCATGACATGTAGTTTTTCAAATTCACAAACAATAAATGACGAGGGTAAAATGTGTAATTATGGAGCTTAGTTTTGAAAATTTTCACAATTATTCAAAGATTCACTTGAATTATGAGAGTAGTTAGCAAGCTTTGAAACTCGTTCAATTAACGTCATCGGATTACTTTTTCTATAGAAGCCAGTTCTTCAGCATCGCTTACGCAAAACCTCCAGGATTCAATATTCCGTGCAATGTTAGAATGTATCACATTTACTGAAAATTTTCCTTCAACTATAAGTACTTATTTTTGTTTAGCTATTAAGTGCTAATTAGCTTGATATTCTATTTTCAGGTTCGTAAATAATTCTTTTTCTTCTATTTTTTGAAACAGTGAGATACTTTACGCCCAAGTGTCCTGGCCACCGGCCATGTTCAGTCTATGATCGTTTTTCAATTAATGAAAGAATACTCAAGTTTCCTTTATCTTAATTTTTCAACTTTTTGAACTCAGTGAGACACATCACGTTTTTTTGGAGAGTAAGTTAATTTAGTACTCTGTGTCCTCGTCAATGAAAAAGCGAACTTTAATGCCTTTAAAGAGAACATCATTATCTTTAAAGGGAACTTTAAAGCCTCTAAAGAGAACTTTAATGTCTTTAAAGAGAACTTTAATACCTCTAAAGGGAACTTTAATGTATTTAAAGAGAACTTTAATGTCTTTAAAAAGAACTTTAATGTCTCTAAGTGGAACTTCAAAGCCTCTATTTATCCATAACTTGAATGCTACGACGGCATTGTTGTTTAACTTGAGTGAACTTAATACATTTCTCCGTCAGCGTCCTACAGAATTAGCTTCCAAATATTTCATTATAGCTTACGCTGCTAGCAGTAGAATGAGCAGCACAATTTTCAAGTTCATTATACTATAACGCGATCTCCTTAATTTCACCGCTAAAGGAAATCAAGGTAAAAGTTTCCAGATGACGGCCGGAACTTGTGCGTGATAATCAAAAAAGCTTTTATTTACGAAACGCACTTCTAAAGTTGACGTTTCCTGGCCTGAAATTATGGACAAAGAATAGAATGTTACTGAGCTATGAATACATGTAGAATAGAAAATTATGAATAGAGGGATGGAATGTTTTTGGAATTATGAAAAAAGAATAGTATACCACGAAATTAAGAAAAAGAATAGGATTTTATAAAACTATGAATGCAGAAAACATAAAATGATATTATGAATGCAAAATAAAATGTAATAAAATAATAAATACAACAACAGACCCCGCCGAACAGTCCAAGTTTCCCAAGTGTCGCGACGTGGAAGACGCCTGCAAGCTTGCTGAGCAGAGGTAAGGATTTGAGTGTGTTTTGATTTAACGAACTGCAGGAACGCTAGACTTACGAGCTAGAAAACTTTATTTTATTTCAAAATGCCAAAATATCTCACAGTTCGAGTAGTTTTTCCGAACAGTTATAGAGACAATGTTGCTAAATAGAGACCAAGTTGCTCAATTGAAACCATGTTACTTAATAGAGACCATGTTACTTAATAGATTCCATGTTGCTCAATTGAAACCATGTTGCTTAATAGAGACCAAGTTGCTCAATTGAAACCATGTTACTTAATAGAGACCATGTTGCCTAATAGATGCCATGTTGCTCAATTGAAACCATGTTGCTTAATAGAGACTATGTTGCTAAATAGAGACCATGTTGCTCAATTGAAACCATGTTACTTAATAGAGACCATGTTGCTTAATAGATGCCATGTTGCTCAATTGAAACCATGTTGCTTAATAGAGACCACGTTGCTTAATAGATGCCATGTTGCTCAATTGAAACCATGTTGCTTAATAGAGACCATGTTGCTTAATAGAGACCATGTTGCTCAATTGAAACCATGTTACTTAATAGAGACCATGTTGCCTAATAGATGCCATGTTGCTCAATTGAAACCACGTTGCTTAATAGAGACCAAGTTGCTCAATTGAAACCATGTTACTTAATAGAGACCATGTTGCCTAATAGATGCCATGTTGCTCAATTGAAACCACGTTGCTTAATAGAGACCAAGTTGCTCAATTGAAACCATGTTACTTAATAGAGACCATGTTGCCTAATAGATGCCATGTTGCTCAATTGAAACCATGTTGCTTAATAGAGACCAAGTTGCTCAATTGAAACCATGTTACTTAATAGAGACCATGTTGCCTAATAGATGCCATGTTGCTCAATTGAAACCATGTTGCTTAATAGAGACCGCGTTGCTTCGATATTGCTTAATAGAGACCAGGTCACTTAGAAGCATCCTAAATAAGTCATCTTTGTGTTTCAATGAGAGATAAATTATCCTTAAAGCCAAAGGATAAACATGCTCGAATGTTTTGAGTTAAAAGTCCGTACTTTAGATGCAGATATCGGTAACTATAATTCGAATCTGCGAACAATAATGTACAAAAAACTTCCCTTTTCTCGTAGCTTAACTTATAATTTAGCTGATATGTTCGAGAAAAATCAGGAGCACGCACATAGGAGACTTTTTCCTAAAAGAAACGTTGAAGTGTAAAAATTTTACAAAAGTACGATACGCTTGAGCTTTAATGAGCGCAAACATTTCGATTCTCACCGACAGCGTGAGGCCCGAAAAGAGTACAAATACTCTATAGCCATATTCAGCTGAAAGTGAAGCTGAGTGAAATCGTGTACAGCTGAAAGTGAAGCTGAGTGAAATCGTGTACAGCTGAAAGTGAAGCTGAGTGAAATCGAGTACAGCTGAAAGTGAAGCTGAGTGAAATCGAGTACAGCTGAAAGTGAAGCTGAGTGAAATCGAGTACAGCTGAAAGTGAAGCTGAGTGAAATCGTATACAGCTGAAAGTGAAGCTGAGTGAAATCGTATACAGCTGAAAGTGAAGCTGAGTGAAATCGTGTACAGCTGAAAGTGAAGCTGAGTGAAATCGAGTACAGCTGAAAGTGAAGCTGAGTGAAATCGTGTACAGCTGAAAGTGAAGCTGAGTGAAATCGAGTACAACTGAACGTGAAGCTGAGTGAAATCGAGTACAGCTGAAAGTGAAGCTGAGTGAAATCGAGTACAGCTGAAAGTGAAGCTGAGTGAAATCGAGTACAGCTGAAAGTGAAGCTGAGTGAAATCGAGTACAGCTGAAAGTGAAGCTGAGTGAAATCGTATACAGCTGAAAGTGAAGCTGAGTGAAATCGTATACAGCTGAAAGTGAAGCTGAGTGAAATCGTGTACAGCTGAAAGTGAAGCTGAGTGAAATCGAGTATAGCTGAAAGTGAAGCTGAGTGAAATCGTGTACAGCTGAAAGTGAAGCTGAGTGAAATCGAGTACAACTGAACGTGAAGCTGAGTGAAATCGAGTACAGCTGAAAGTGAAGCTGAGTGAAATCGAGTACAGCTGAAAGTGAAGCTGAGTGAAATCGAGTACAGCTGAAAGTGAAGCTGAGTGAAATCGAGTACAGCTGAAAGTGAAGCTGAGTGAAATCGTATACAGCTGAAAGTGAAGCTGAGTGAAATCGTATACAGCTGAAAGTGAAGCTGAGTGAAATCGTATACAGCTGAAAGTGAAGCTGAGTGAAATCGTATACAGCTGAAAGTGAAGCTGAGTGAAATCGAGTACAGCTGAAAGTGAAGCTGAGTGAAATCGTGTACAGCTGAAAGTGAAGCTGAGTGAAATCGAGTACAGCTGAAAGTGAAGCTGAGTGAAATCGTGTACAGCTGAAAGTGAAGCTGAGTGAAATCGTGTACAGCTGAAAGTGAAGCTGAGTGAAATCGTGTACAGCTGAAAGTGAAGCTGAGTGAAATCGAGTACAGCTGAAAGTGAAGCTGAGTGAAATCGTGTACAGCTGAAAGTGAAGCTGAGTGAAATCGTGTACAGCTGAAAGTGAAGCTGAGTGAAATCGAGTACAGCTGAAAGTGAAGCTGAGTGAAATCGTGTACAGCTGAAAGTGAAGCTGAGTGAAATCGTGTACAGCTGAAAGTGAAGCTGAGTGAAATCGTGTACAGCTGAAAGTGAAGCTGAGTGAAATCGTGTACAGCTGAAAGTGAAGCTGAGTGAAATCGTGTACACCTAAAAGTGAAGAATGACGAAATCGCGTACAGCAGGGTAGGGCAGAATCGTGTACAGCTGAAAGTAAAGCAGGGTAAAATTCTATGCAGATGAAAGACAAGCAGAGCGAAGTCATGTACGATTGAAAACAGAGTAAGGTCGAAAAAGTGTACGGCTAAGTGTAAAGCATGGCAAAATCTTGTACGACTGGGAGTAAGTTTGAGCGAAATCGTGTACAACAAAAAATACGGCAGAGCAAAATCGTATACAGGCCAAAGTACAGCAGAGCAAAATCGAATACGGCTTAAAGTACCCGTGACAAAATCATACACTGGTCAAACTACGCCAATACAAAATCATATGCGGCTCAATGTTCGACAGTACAAAACCGTACACCACTCAAAGTAGAGCTGGCCAAAAGCAATTTTGCGGAAGATAAGGGAGAGAGAGAGAGAATGAGGGGAACGAGAGGGAATAAGGCCGGGCGCTACAGGCTGGCGCGTAAACATGTCGAGGAAGAAATATGGCAGACCATCGCGCGCTGGCTCTCATGCGTCACGGCCCTTCTAGCTCAGCGCTCCCACACCGCTGTCCATCCCACCTTTTGTGCTTCGAAATTCACAACTATTTGAATTTAGTTTTGGTATCATTTTTTGACAGAGTTTTAAAATATTTCTAGCTCAGTGCTCCCACACCGCTGTCTATCCCACCTATGTTTAAAGACTCACAACAACATCACTTTTTGATTAAATTTTTATATCCCAGAAGTAACTGATGCTCACTGGCTCTACATAACAGTCCATTTCACCTATAGTGTTTAGAAATTCACAATCATAGAGGTTTTTTGAATTTGTTTTTTATATCGCTTTTTGACAACATTTTAAAATTTGAAAAGCATTGGAAGTCCTAGCTCATTTGCTCCAACCCCCCCTGATTGTTTTTCCCACATTTCAGTCCACCTATATTGAAGTCCTATAGTGTTTAGAAATTCACTAACACAAAGGTCTGTTGAATTAATTTTTGGCATCGTGTTTTGAGTGTGTTCTATAACGTTTCAAACGTGATGGAAGTTCTTGCTAACTTGATCAACACAGCTACTCACAACCACAAAGGTTCGTTAATTAATTTTCTGTATCGCATTTTGAATGAGTTTTAATATCTCAAAATTAACACAAGTTTCAGCTCAGTGCTTTTAACCACACCGCTGTCCATCCCACCTATATTGTTTAAAAATTAACAACCACATCGCTTTTTGACTCAGTTTTAATGTCTCGATCAGAAGTAACAAAAGTTGTAGTTCACTGACTGTCTCTGACGTCTATCTCTGTGACATTGTTCAGAAATTCAGAACCACAAAGGTTTGTTGAATGAATTTTTTAATTACATTTTGACAGAGTTTTAATGTCTCAAAAGTAACGGAAGTTTTAACTCACCGACTCCACATCGATGTCTATTTCACTGAGATTGTTTACAAATTCAGTCTCACAAAAATTGGTCGAATTAGTTTTTAACGTCGTCTTCTGATTACATTGCACATGAACTGGATATAAAAAGTAACCAATTGGTTTTTATTTTCTAATATTTGGTTCGTTCTATCAGTAGTACGACGAGTAGCTTAAAATTGACGTGTTTTAGAGCGCAGGCCGGTTTATTGGACTAGCTAAAAAGTCGTGGGATTTATGAACGAAGTTCTGAACACCGATGAAAATCAGACTTGCCTTCCTAGTAAAAGGTCCAGCAAAATGAAAAATAAATGGAATCATTCCTAAATGGGATATTTCTTAAATAGGATAATTCTCAAAAGTAATATTTACGAAATGGGGTGATTCCTAATGGGATATTTACCAAATGGGATAATTGATAGATGGGATATTTCTTAAGTAGGATAATTCCCAAATGGGATATTTACCAAATGGGGTGTTAATCAAATTGGATATTTACCAAATGGGATAATTCTTAAATGGGATATTTCCCAAGTGGGATTATTCCTAAATCTAGGAAACGGCTTTGATTGAAGACCGCTTCTATAAGAAGAACGAAAAACGCTCGTGTATGTTACCATTCATGTTTTGCATAAAAAGGCATTTCACGCTTATTTTCCGTTGCTTGCACAATTTATTCAAATTCAATACAGATCATCATGTTCTCAGAATAAATACCTAGTAATGATAATAATAATCGTCATAATAATAATTTTTTTAAACAAATAATGACGAGAACATTTTGACTTGAGCTTTAGCAACTTGCGCCAGACACTGACAATGATCTAGACATTGACTGTGATCTACTATCACTAAATTCTGTAATGAATTCAGAATAAAAATGCTGAGAAGGAACAAATCTCGCCACAAACGCAGAACAAGAGGCTGTTACTAACTCACAAAGCAACGAGCTGTAACGAAAGAACAAATCACGAAACAAAGGTAGAATAAAAGGCTGTTACGAACTCACAAAGCAACGAGCTGTAACGAAGGAACAAATCTCGGACCAAACGCAGAATAAGATGCTTTCACAAGCTCACAAAGCGACGAACTGTAACGAAGGAACAAATCTCGGACCAAACGCAGAATAAGATGCTTTCACAAACTCACAAAGCGACGAGCTGTAACGAAGGAACAAATCTCGGAACAAACGCAGAATAAGAGGCTGTCACAAACTCACAAAGCAACGAGCTGTAACGAATGAACAAATCTCGGAACAAACGCACATTGGGGAGCGTCTTGACGGAACCGAGGTCGTGGAGGTGTCGCAGCGATGAGCAAGATGTTAGTCGCACGGCTGAAGTGAGCTGTGATCTACACCCGGACAGCCAAGTCATTACGGACACGAAAAATGAGCGCCTTCTAATGGGCCGGAGGCAACGTAATGAGTCGTTGCCCTCACAACACTATGGATTACCGTTCAAAGCTAGGCCATAGTTTATCAAATTTGGTAATCGAGACGTCGACTTGCTGGTTTAGGTTCAGGTGTGCGGCAATGTGGGAACGAGGAGGAAAATGAGCGTGCATGTTGGGAAAATTTTTTTTGCTGGATTGAGACGCACAAGTTATTTTAGGGCTACGAATTAAATGTGAATAATATATAAGGATAAAAGTATTTTTGCTCGGGTTTTACATTTGCAGTAACGAGAAAATGTGAATTTAGGTTCGGGTGTGCTATAGGTAAAAACGAGGATGAAAATGGGCAAGTGTCTGTTGGAAAAAGTTGGCGGGTTTGAGACACGCAAGATATTTTGTGGATACGAAATCGATATGAATATTAAAGGTGACAGTATGATTTGTGTCATTTAGGGTTTCAGTGACGATATAATGTGAAAAAAGAATCTGAGATGAATGAGGATGTGACTCTTATGAGGTTACGACAATTAATCCGAAGACACAAAATACAATTAATCCAAAGAAACGCATTACAATTAATCCAGAAACGCCAAGCGTCATACTACAACACATATCACTTCAGGAAGTTGTTCAGCCATCCGAATAATCTTAGATAACTTATTATGGACTAATTTCCCTCATCAATTTCCACTTATTGTGGACTAACTTATTATGGACAAATTGAGGGTAAAAGGGATACCTGAGGTAAGAAAACAAAAACGCTACTTTACCTTTTTTAGGTTGTCTTAAAACTGCATAAAAGGAATTAAAACCGCACAAACGCTAGTTTACCATTTCTTGGCGACCCCGAAACTAAAAAAACTGTATAAAAATAATTAAAATAGCCCAAAAACTAATTTTGGTGCCCTCGCCACTGAAGAGAGCATGCATAAAACGGGTTACAATTACATAGAAACTAGATTACCTTCTTTGGTACCCTCGCTACTGAAGAGAGCATGCATAAAACGGGTTACAATTAGATAGAAACTAGATTACCTTCTTTGGTACCCTCGCTACTGAAGAGAGCATGCATAAAACGGGTTACAATTACATGGAAACTAGATTACCTTCTTTGGTGCCCTCGCCACGGAGGAGAGCATGCATAAAACGGGTTACAATTACATGGAAACTAGATTACCTTCTTTGGTGCCCTCGCCACGGAAGAGAGCATGCATAAAACGGGTTACAATTACATGGAAACTAGATTACCATCTTAGGTGCCTTCGCTACTGAAGGGAGCATGCATAAAACGGGTTACAATTACATGGAAACTAGATTACCATCTTAGGTGCCTTCGCTACTGAAGAGAGCATGCATAAAACGGGTTACAATTACATAGAAACTAGATTACCTTCATTGGTACCCTCGCTACTGAAGAGAACATGCATAAAACGGGTTACAATTACATGGAAACTAGATTACCTTCTTTGGTACCCTCGCTACTGAAGAGAGTATGCATAAAACGGGTTACAATTACATGGAAACTAGATTACCTTCTATGGTGCCCTCGCTACGGAAAAGAGCATGCATAAAACGGGTTACAATTACATGGAAACTAGATTACCATCTTAGGTGCCTTCGCTACTGAAGAGAGCATGCATAAAACGGGTTACAATTACATGGAAACTAGATTAACATCTTAGGTGCCCTCGCTACTGAAGAGAGCATGCATAAAAAGGGTTACAATTACATAGAAACTAGATTACCTTCTTTGGTACCCTCGCTACTGAAGAGAGCATGCATAAAACGGGTTACAATTACATGGAAACTAGATTACCTTCTATGGTGCCCTCGCCACGGAAGAGAGCATGCATAAAACGGGTTACAATTACATGGAAACTAGATTACCATCTTAGGTGCCTTCGCTACTGAAGAGAGCATGCATAAAACGGGTTACAATTACATGGAAACTAGATTACCATCTTAGGTGCCCTCGCTACTGAAGAGAGCATGCATAAAACGGGTTACAATTACATGGAAACTAGATTACCATCTTAGGTGCCTTCGCTACTGAAGAGAGCATGCATAAAACGGGTTACAATTACATGGAAACTAGATTACCATCTTAGGTGCCCTCGCTACTGATGAGAGCATGCATAAAAAGGGTTACAATTACATAGAAACTAGATTACCTTCTTTGGTACCCTCGCTACTGAAGAGAGCATACATAAAACGGGTTACAATTACATAGAAACTAGATTACCTTCTATGGTGCCCTCGCCACGGAAGAGAGCATGCATAAAACGGGTTACAATTACATAGAAACTAGATTACCTTCTTTGGTACCCTCGCTACTGAAGAGAGCATGCATAAAACGGGTTACAATTACATAGAAACTAGATTACCTTCTTTGGTACCCTCGCTACTGAAGAGAGCATGCAAAAAACGGGTTACAATTACATGGAAACTAGATTACCTTCTTTGGTACCCTCGCTACTGAAGAGAGCATGCAAAAAACGGGTTACAATTACATGGAAACTAAATTACCTTCTATGGTGCCCTCGCAACGGAAGAGAGCATGCATAAAACGGGTTACAATTACATAGAAACTAGATTACCTTCTATGGTACCCTCGCCACAGAAGAGAGCATGCATAAAACGGGTTACAATTACATGGAAACTAGATTACCTTCTTTGGTGCCCTCGCCACGGAAGAGAGCATGCATAAAACGGGTTACAATTACATGGAAACTAGATTACCTTCTTCGGTACCCTCGCTACTGAAGAGAGCATGCATAAAACGGGTTACAATTACATGGAAACTAGATTACCTTCTTTGGAGCCCTCGCCACGGAAGAGAGCATGCATAAAACGGGTTACAATTACATGGAAACTAGATTACCTTCTATGGTGCCCTCTCTACTGAAGAGAGCATGCATAAAACGGGTTACAATTACATGGAAACTAGATTACCTTCTTTGGTGCCCTCGCCACGGAAGAGAGCATGCATAAAACGGGTTACAATTACATAGAAACTAGATTACCTTCTTCGGTACCCTCGCTACTGAAGAGAGCATGCATAAAACGGGTTACAATTACATGGAAACTAGATTACCTTCTTTGGTGCCCTCGCCACGGAAGAGAGCATGCATAAAACGGGTTACAATTACATGGAAACTAGATTACCATCTTAGGTGCCTTCGCTACTGAAGAGAGCATGCATAAAACGGGTTACAATTACATGGAAACTAGATTACCATCTTAGGTGCCTTCGCTACTGAAGAGAGCATGCATAAAACGGGTTACAATTACATGGAAACTAGATTACCATCTTAAGTGCCCTCGCTACTGAAGAGAGCATGCATAAAAAGGGTTACAATTACATAGAAACTAGATTACCTTCTTTGGTACCCTCGCTACTGGAGAGAGCATACATAAAACGGGTTACAATTACATGGAAACTAGATTACCTTCTATGGTTCCCTCGCCACGGAAGAGAGCATGCATAAAACGGGTTACAATTACATAGAAACTAGATTACCTTCTTTGGTACCCTCGCTACTGAAGAGAGCATGCATAAAACGGGTTACAATTACATAGAAACTAGATTACCTTCTTTGGTACCTTCGCTACTGAAGAGAGCATGCAAAAAACGGGTTACAATTACATGGAAACTAGATTACCTTCTTTGGTACCCTCGCTACTGAAGAGAGCATGCAAAAAACGGGTTACAATTACATGGAAACTAGATTTCCTTCTATGGTGCCCTCGCCATGGAAGAGAGCATGCATAAAACGGGTTACAATTACATGGAAACTAGATTACCTTCTATGGTGCCCTCGCTACGGAAGAGAGCATGCATAAAACGGGTTACAATTACATAGAAACTAGATTACCTTCTATGGTACCCTCGCTACTGAAGAGAGCATGCATAAAACGGGTTACAATTACATGGAAACTAGATTACCTTCTTTGGTGCCCTCGCCACGGAAGAGAGCATGCATAAAACGGGTTACAATTACATGGAAACTAGATTACCTTCTTCGGTACCCTCACTACTGAAGAGAGCATGCATAAAACGGGTTACAATTACATGGAAACTAGATTACCTTCTTTGGTGCCCTCGCCACGGAAGAGAGCATGCATAAAACGGGTTACAATTACATGGAAACTAGATTACCTTCTATGGTGTCCTCGCCACGGAAGAGAGCATGCATAAAACGGGTTACAATTACATGGAAACTAGATTACCATCTTAGGTGCCTTCGCTACTGAAGAGAGCATGCATAAAACGGGTTACAATTACATGGAAACTAGATTACCATCTTAGGTGCCCTCGCTACTGAAGAGAGCATGCATAAAAAGGGTTACAATTACATAGAAACTAGATTACCTTCTTTGGTACCCTCGCTACTGAAGAGAGCATGCATAAAACGGGTTACAATTACATGGAAACTAGATTACCTTCTATGGTGCCCTCGCCACGGAAGAGAGCATGCATAAAACGGGTTACAATTACATGGAAACTAGATTACCATCTTAGGTGCCTTCGCTACTGAAGAGAGCATGCATAAAACGTGTTACAATTACATGGAAACTAGATTACCATCTTAGGTGCCTTCGCTACTGAAGAGAGCATGCATAAAACGGGTTACAATTACATGGAAACTAGATTACCATCTTAGGTGCCTTCGCTACTGAAGAGAGCATGCATAAAACGGGTTACAATTACATGGAAACTAGATTACCATCTTAGGTGCCTTCGCTACTGAAGAGAGCATGCATAAAACGGGTTACAATTACATGGAAACTAGATTACCATCTTAGATGCCCTCGCTACTGAAGAGAGCATGCATAAAAAGGGTTACAATTACATAGAAACTAGATCACCTTCTTTGGTACCCTCGCTACTGAAGAGAGCATGCATAAAACGGGTTACAATTACATGGAAACTAGATTACCATCTTAGATGCCCTCGCTACTGAAGAGAGCATGCATAAAAAGGGTTACAATTACATAGAAACTAGATTACCTTCTTTGGTACCCTCGCTACTGAAGAGAGCATGCATAAAACGGGTTACAATTACATGGAAACTAGATTACCATCTTAGATGCCCTCGCTACTGAAGAGAGCATGCATAAAAAGGGTTACAATTACATAGAAACTATATTACCTTCTGTGGTACCCTCGCTACTGAAGAGAGCATGCATAAAACGGGTTACAATTACATAGAAACTAGATTACCATCTTAGGTGCCTTCGCTACTGAAGAGAGCATGCATAAAACGGGTTACAATTACATGGAAACTAGATTACCATCTTAGGTGCCTTCGCTACTGAAGAGAGCATGCATAAAACGGGTTACAATTACATGGAAACTAGATTACCATCTTAGGTGCCTTCGCTACTGAAGAGAGCATGCATAAAACGGGTTACAATTACATGGAAACTAGATTACCATCTTAGGTGCCTTCGCTACTGAAGAGAGCATGCATAAAACGGGTTACAATTACATGGAAACTAGATTACCATCTTAGGTGCCTTCGCTACTGAAGAGAGCATGCATAAAACGGGTTACAATTACATGGAAACTAGATTACCATCTTAGGTGCCCTCGCCACAGAAGAGAGCATGCATAAAACGGGTTACAATTACATGGAAACTAGATTACCTTCTTTGGTGCCCTCGAAACGGAAGAGAGCATACATAAAACGGGTTACAATTACATGGAAACTAGAGTACCTTCTTTGGTACCTCGCTACTGAAGAGAGCATGCATAAAACGGGTTACAATTACATGGAAACTAGATTACCTTCTTTGGTGCCCTCGCCACGGAAGAGAGCATGCATAAAACGGGTTACAATTACATGGAAACTAGATTACCTTCTTTGGTGCCCTCGCCACGGAAGAGAGCATGCATAAAACGGGTTACAATTACATGGAAACTAGATTACCATCTTAGGTGCCTTCGCTACTGAAGAGAGCATGCATAAAACGGGTTACAATTACATGGAAACTAGATTACCATCTTAGGTGCCCTCGCTACTGAAGAGAGCATGCATAAAAAGGGTTACAATTACATAGAAACTAGATTACCTTCTTTGGTACCCTCGCTACTGAAGAGAGCATGCATAAAACGGGTTACAATTACATGGAAACTAGATTACCTTCTATGGTACCCTCGCCACGGAAGAGAGCATGCATAAAAGGAGTTACAATTACATGGAAACTAGATTACCATCTTAGGTGCCTTCGCTACTGAAGAGAGCATGCATAAAACGGGTTACAATTACATGGAAACTAGATTACCATTTTAGTTGCCTTCGCTACTGAAGAGAGCATGCATAAAACGGGTTACAATTACATGGAAACTAGATTACCATCTTAGGTGCCTTCGCTACTGAAGAGATCATGCATAAAACGGGTTACAATTACATGGAAACTAGATTACCTTCTTTGGTGCCCTCGCCACGGAAGAGAGCATGCATAAAACGGGTTACAATTACATGGAAACTAGATTACCATCTTAGGTGCCCTCGCCACGGAAGAGAGCATGCATAAAACGGGTTACAATTACATAGGAACTAGATTACCTTCTTTAGGCAGCACGGAAGTGTGGTAGGAGCCCGTGTACGAGGCGGCGCTCTTGGGCTGCTGGAGCTGCAGCTGCGGTTGACTGCTGCTGTTGCTGCTGCTGCTGGTGATGGTGTGGTGGCCGGGAGGTTGGAGCTGGTTCATCACTTCTGACGAACTGAGGGAAGGACAAGAGACACTTGCGATGCTTTTTTAAATACGGAAATAACCGATTTGGTCTTGACGTTATTGTGTAGTCGGAATGTTGGTTCATCACTTTTAACGAACTGAGGGAAAAGGCGAGAGATAATTGCTATACAATGACGCAGAAATAGGAATCGATCTGATGTTTTTTTCTTTTTTTATAATGAAGGCATCTACGGATGCTTTATTTCCAATTTCAAGCCTGATACATATCACCTCGTTCATTGGATGTTCAAATGCCTTATAACTAACGCCAGGACGCCATGACGCTTTCCCCCGGTCAAGACCGGTACCCATTTCAGACACCTGGGTAGAGTGGGGTATTGTGCTTGGAATTTTTCCCCTTTACCTAACAGAAAATCGCCACCAGCGCCGGGACTCGAACCCGGGTCGTTGACGTAGTATGTAGTCGAAATTGTGTTTTATGTCATTCTAGGTTTAAGACTCAATGAAAACAGGCGTGCACGATCAAAAATGGAAACGCTACAATGGCGCACATGATCTAAGCTGTGTAGGCAGACGACACCGCCTCCTAACGTTTCGATAATCAGCAGATTTACTCACGAGTGCCTGATTGTTTCAACAATAAGGTTTTGTTAAGGTCTCATTGATATTGTGTAATGAATATAATAAAATAATTATGCAATGGTGCGTTACCTCCTCTCTGGCGTTACTGTGCCGTCTGCCAAAATTCGAAAAGCGTAGTGACTCGGGCTCGAGTAACTTACTGGTAACGCGCTCAATCGTTTCGTGTCCACCCTGTCAACCTCGCCCGCTACGGTCTCCTCAATAAACGTATCCAAGACGTCGTCCAGCGTTTTACTGCCCGCATATAGAAGTAGTTCTAGAACTTCGCTTTGGTTCCACACCCAGTTACAGTGATAAACGCCAGAATCTACGTCTGCTACAGCTTCATTTGCGGTCATCCGAGAGCGCCGTGCTGATAACGCGGATGTCGTGGGTTCGTTCCCCATACTGGCAATCACTATATGCGGGCAGTAAAACGCTGGACGACGTTTTGGAAACGTTTATTTATGAGACCGTAGCAGGCGAAGTTGACAGGGTGGGACAGGAAACGATGGAGCGCGTTGCCTGAGGAGCTAACCGCTTATAAAGCCTCTGAGGCGCACGGGGTAGGGGGCATATGCCTATGTGCACACACAGATGACAACTTATCAGACAACTAGAAATACCGAGAAATCATAAAAATCATCATATGATATCTTGAAATAAAGATAAGCGAATGAGTTGCACTGATGAATTCATTTTATAATCATGGGAATATAATGATAGTTTGAAAAGTTTTTAATTCTACAAGAATTTCTGCATATGGAAAATGACCTCAAAACCTAAGTACCACAATTTAATAGTTAGTTATTTGTTGAATTCATCCAGGGAATTTAAATATAGCTTTAAAATATTCAACTCCACAATAATTTTTGTAGTAAAAATTCATCCAAGAACGTAAGTACCAGAATTTAGCGGTTAGCTATTTATTGAGTTCATTACTTGTACTCACCATTCATCTGGGTCACAGTCGCGAAAGCCTTTCGCAAAAGGGTTACTTGCAATTTTGAGTTGCGTTATCTGAGGGACGAACAAATAAATGGTTACTTTAAGTGAACTGAAGTCCATTGATAGCAATTGGAGAAAACAGTTTTTAATTTATTTTTTGAAATTAAATTTAATCATTTTGATTCAAACTCATATTGCTACTTTCTGCACACAGAAAAAGAGGACTTAAAAAATTGAAAGAACACTCAATTTTCATGTTCATTTAGAAGTAGTTTTTACGATTGAATTTTAGCTTAACTTGAGGAAAACGCCATCATTTCTGAGGGTTGAATAGTTTCTATGACACGGTATGGTTATTATTTAATTCCGTTGGGATATTGTCTGGGACTTGGATAAAATGGAATAACCTAAAATAATAATGGTTGTTTCATTTCTAGAATTGAAGGCTTTAGCCGAACAATAATTTTGCTTGGTTAAGTCGTCAGGAAAATAAATTGAGATAAATGGGGGAGTATGAAAGTCGTAAGCTAGTCCAAAAAAAAATTTGATTCATTAAATCAAAACAGAAAATAAATCAAAAATAAATGCAGGAGTAAAAAAATCGGAAGCTCAAACCAAATAAAAATTTTATTGCATTAAGTTGAAAGAGAATATATGTAAATTTAGATGAATTAGGGTGCGTGAAAATCGAAAACTTAAGCAGAACAAAAATTTCATTCAATTGTCACAAGAGAAAAGTGGAAGTAGATGCGAGTACACAGAGAACCAAGTCGTCACAAGTACATCGCCTTACCCCATAACACACTAATTATTTTCATTATCTATTAATTCATTTCCAAAAATACAAATTGAGCTCAACAAAAACTTTGCTTCATTAATTCTAACGGGAAAATATATGAAAATAAATGGGTAGTACCAAATTACCAGAAGAAAATCTCCTGACCTGCAATTCTAAGTGAGACAGCGTTCACAAAGAAAGAGAAAATAAAACAGTTAATTTACATTAACTCAAAAGAGAACACAAATCGAAACAAATACGAATACACATAGAAGCCAATGGGCAGAAGAAAATCTCCTTACCTGCAATTCTAAGTGACACATGCTGTGTGTGGTCCCAGAGCTGAGGGTGCGAATGCCTACCTCTTAATTGGTACTTTGTCTCCGGGCTGTGAAGGGACCGAGAGGGAAGCCCTGCTTCTCAGCTTAATTGCCTCACTTGTTCCCTCTCATTCTCGCATTTTTTGCCCATAAATCACAAATATAAACTGGCGTATTAATCTTGCTCCCCGAAACGCTCGGAAGTAGTTTGGTTTGAATGGCCAGGATTGGTGTGAAATTTGAATAATTTTAGAGTTTGAAGTTATACAAGCCGCAAATGGGAAATACATACTGTATAGGGCCCCATCATGCGATTTTATGAACATTAATTAAATTAATCCTAATCATTGAAGTAAATTCAAATTGACGTTTCCTAATTCTATTGCTTGCATAACTAAAACGTGGAAATGGTTTCCACAGGATACCCTTATACGCATTTAACTTACGCTTTTCCACAAGAACTTGTATCTCAATCTTCTCATTCTAATGATTTTAAGTGGAGATTTTTCTAACTTATTGCTGGTGGAAATAAATTCATTGAATTGTTCAAGTCTTTAGCTTGAAAAATTTTCGATTAACAATTCATTTCGATGAACAATTTATTGATCAAATAATTTTTTTATTAAATAGACTGGAAACTATTTGAAAATAGACAGGACACTTATTGATTTTCATGAAAGCACACTCAGGCGAAAGCTTGGATACTACAAAACAAACTTTTACTGTTGGTCAAGTCAACTGAGCTGTTCTCAATGCGACAGAAGTTATAAAGTCTCTACTGGGAAATTCATCTCGCCCCATCTTCCCGCTTCAAATCAGCTTAAAATGGCAATTTTGTAAAGCTTCCGACGTTCTTACTAGCCCTTAATTCGTAGTTTTGAAACATGTACTTCAGAAGTTATCCGGCTTAGAAAACTAAAATTCCTTAGTGTACTTACCTCACATTTATAAACTCATTCCCTACGCTCGGCGTTCGCACCTGCCATATATGGTGATGTTATGCTTACCATGTATGGTGATGTTCGAGCCTGCCAAACATGGTTACACCAGACACTCACCCTGTGGTTCTGGTAGGCCGTCACTGCCGTGAATTTCGTCTCCGGAAAGACGAAGGTTTTGAAGTTTTCGGTGCGGCTGCAGTCCTCCGTCTTGGGGTTGACGTAGACCACGTGGAAGCGCGGCTGGTAGCGGTGCATCGAGTTCAGGATGATCTGGGGACATAATTTGTACGTGGTGATGCATTTAATGCAATGAGTTATTGGAAACTTCAATGATGAAGATTTTATTCAGTGAAGAAAAAAGTGATGAAGAAGATTTGATTGAATGAAGAAAAAAGAGGTCAAAATAGCAGGATGACCTTGGGACACAAGTTTGTGAATGATAATTAATTTACCACAATGAACTCTTGGACACTTCAATGACGGAGACTTAATTCAGTTAAGAAGATTTAATTAAATGAAGATTTGACTCAATGAAGAAAAAAGTGGTGAAGGTTGCGATGCGTCGAGTTCAGGATGATGTAACGACACCGTATTGCTTGATAATTACTTCACTGCAATGAACTCTTGAAATGTTCAAAGAAGAAGATTCAGTTCGACATGTGAAAGAGCCTTCTCACCCCATCTAATATAATTCAAGATCCACCTTTCAAGCGTGAACGAAATTGGTTGACTAAAAAAATTCAGTGGGGAAAAAAGTGATAAAATTTCTTTGGCGTGGATTTCATTCATTTTTATGATGAGTGATAGAGATTCTTTTGATGTAGATCTGTTTTTCTGACAATATCACTAGCAGAAATTGTTTTAACGCGATAAAAGTAAGTAGCATGACTCAATGCTAAATTAACATATCATAGCAATACAGCAATATTGTAAATTAACATAGCAATGAGAATCCTTCGTGCTGTAAAAATACAGCAAATTCAGTTATAACTTTTAAACTTTAATCAATAATGGTGTTGTTAAGGGTAAAGAATGAGTGTCCTCCTGTCCTTCTAGTAGAATTGTACCAGTGAAGTACAAGAAAGTTCGCGATTTTATTTTATACATGAATTAGAATTCATACTAAATGCAAATAAGCGATACAAAGAGTTTATCTTAATTTTTCGTGCGTAGAAGTTTCGAAACGCTTCATTATTATGTCTCATTATTTTAAAAAGCCTCAATTTCATATCTCATTATTTTAAAATGCATCATTATTATGTCTCATTATTTGAAAAGCCTTCAATATTTTGTTTCATGTTTTTAAAAAGCTTCATTATTATGTCTCATTATTTTAAAAAGCTTCAATATTATATCTTATTATTTTAAAAAGCTTCAATATTATATCTCATTATTTTAACAAGCTTCATTATTATATCTAATTATTTTAACAAGCTTCATTATTATATCTAATTATTTTTACAAGCTTCATTATTATGTCTAATTATTTTTACAAGCTCCATTATTATGTCTCATTATTTTAGAAAGATTCATTATTATGTCTCATTATTTTAAAAAGCTTCATTATTATGTCTCATTATTTTAGAAAGATTCATCATTATGTCTCATTATTTTAAAAAGATTCATTATTATGTCTCATTATTTTAAAAAGATGCATTATTATATCTTATTATTTTTACAAGCTCCATTATTATGTCTCATTATTTTAAAAAGATTCATTATTATGTCTCATTATTTTAAAAAGCTTCATTATTATGTCTCATTATTTTAAAAAGCTTCAATATTATACCTTGTTATTTTAAAAAGCTTCAATATTATATCTCATTATTTTAACAAGCTTCATTATTATATCTAATTATTTTTACAAGCTCCATTATTATGTCTCATTAATTTTACAAGCTCCATTATTATTTCTCATTATTTTAAAAAGCTTCATTATTATGTCTTATTATTTTAAAAAGCTTCAATATTATATCTCATTATTTTAACAAGCTTCATTATTATATCTAATTATTTTAACAAGCTTCATTATTATATCTAATTATTTTTACAAGCTCCATTATTATGTCTCATTATTTTAAAAAGATTCATTATTATATCTTATTATTTTTAAAAGCTCCATTATTATGTCTCATAATTTTAGGTCAGGATTCAACAGTAGGAAATGAAATACATGAAACAGTGATGGAACCAGAAAAATCAACTGAAAAAATGAAAGCTAAAATTGAAGACCCAGAAGTAAATAAATTCTGCCCTCGAAGATAGATATTGAAAACATCGTTGACCGCAAATATCAAAACAAACCTTGCACACAGAAAGAAAGATTTACTCCAGAAATTTTTCAAAAACCAAGGTAAACTCAATATGATTTCAAAAAACAGTTATTTTCTCCAGAAAATGTCTTCAAATTCATCATCCACTTCCAAGGACAATTTAAAAAAACCATCACTTTTTCTTTGGAAAGATTTTAAAAACCATTTTTTACTCACACCACCAAATCAAATATTCTACTCAAGGAAATTATTTCAAAAACCATCATTTTGTTACGCGACCGAATTAATTATTTTGCATTAGGAGAGTATTTAAAAAACCATAATTTACTTCAAAAACTATCGTACAAAAAACACCAAAACCACGTCTCTAATTACAAGACCCAGTCAATATTCCCCACAAGGAAAACATTTCAAAAATTCATTTTTATTCCAACCACCGTTAAAATTTCATTATTTCAACATTAAACCACCATTCACTCACATGACCGTTATCATCCAGCTGATTGTTGGTGAGCTTGAGCTTATCGAAGGATGTGAGTTGCTTCATCCAATGCGCCCCTTTTGCTGGGGAGTCTGGATGTATGTGGATGCGGGGTGGGGAGTTAGGGTCGGCTTTGCCTGCCACTATCCACGATGAGCTAAGGAGGTCAGGGATGTTGGTGGTTAGTCTACAATCGTACATTTTCAGTCATCCACAGTGTAACTTTTTCGCCGGGGCATCTATGATTTTCGCCGCGGCACCTATAATTTTACTAGGGCAGCAACTTTTTCGCCAGGGCATCTATGACTTTAGCCAAGACATATATGATTTCATAGGGGCATCTATGATTTTAACCGGGGTAGCTATGATTTCACCGGGGCATCTATGATTTTGCCAGGGCATCTATGATTTCGCCGGTGCATCTATGATTTTAACCAGTGCATCTAGGATTTCACCAGGGAATCTATGATTTTACCCGGGGCATCTATGATTTTGCTGGGGCATCTATGATTTTTCTGGGGCATCAATGATTTTGCTGGGGCATCTATGATTTCGCCAGGGCTTCTATGATTTCGCCGGGGCATCTATGATTTTAACCAGTGCATCTATGATTTCACCAGGGCATCTATGATATTAGCCGGGGCATCTATGATTTTAACCAGGGCATTTATGATTTCACCGGGGCATCTATGATTTTAGCCGGGGCATCAATGTTTTTACTGGGGCATCACCTTATTCGCCGCGGCAGGAACGATTTTAGCCGTTCAAGTATAGCTTCTGCATTAGAGCAGCCAAAATTATAGATGCAGCGCTGAAGAACTTAAACTGGCTCCTATACTATAATAAAGACGCAGTGGTGAAGAGTTTAAAGCATCTTGTGAAATGGTCGAGGTGAAATGCCCCCTCATTGTAAGTTCGGTGTTTCTTCTGAATGGGAGCAATTAATGGTGAAATGATCGAGATTTTGAGACCTCGCATTGCAAACTCGGTGTTCCTTCCCACTGGGAATCATGGAACAATTTCCTATTTTATATGAGTACCGGCTTAGCATTGCGTCTTAACGTAAATTTAAGGTATGTGACAATAGTTAGAAACAATGTTATTTTAATTAAATGAAATACAATATCGTATAACAGTTAGCATCCTTTTACTACTGGCGCAGCAGCTATTGAGCTTCCTGCTTATACATGCGAACACTTTATAATCATCAAGGTTTTGTTAGGAGATGTAGACAAAATAAATCGTATAGGGAGTGACGACGAGCTTTTGAAAAAGAATTGTTTCGTTTTAGAAGGACCTCTGTAATCTCTTGGTATTTTTTAAAGGTGGAATTGAGAAGAGAATTTCAAATTGAATGCTTAGAGAATTTTAAATTAAATGCAGGTAATAGAATTTGAAAACCAAATCATCAGTTTTCATTAACCATGAGCGCATCGCTTTTGCACTTGTCCCTAGAATGAGGCTTCCTGCATGACATCAATTATGAATAAATATAAAAACTAAAAAGGATATGTACGGTAACTAAATACTTGTGAAATGTAGGTCTATAGTGGTTATGACTAATTAGAGTGAGGTATTAAATACAAATATGTAGTATTCAACGGTGTGGCTTTTGTCATCTATTAAAAATGAGTAGTAACGACAAATTTATAAAATGAGTATCCATATCAATTAACACCTATTACAATAGAAAATTAAAATGAAACTACAAACCTACATATCTGTATCGGTTATCACTAGCTCCAAACATTTTTTTCTTCGTCTTTAAACGCGCGATGAACTGGAAAAATTTCATACGGTTGATAAGTTACACAAGTAACTACAAACCTATGAAAGGCATATCTGTAGCGCTTGTCGTCCACTGGAGTGAAGTTCATCATGAGCATGTAGTCGCTGGCGAGGTCGAGACCGTAAAGGCGCACTTGGAACGTTGGGAACATCCGCCTGCAAGGGCATCAGTTATTATTATTATTAATAGTCCACCCCCCTTTATTTGAAATAAGAAAGATGACGATATGAAGGAAAAGCCTTTAGAAATAAAAAAATTCAATCTCCCGAGCTTTGATGAGGTCGAGTGCGCACGGCCCGTCAAAAATGCGCAATAATGTTCCAGAAATCACATGACACGAGTTTCTATTTCCTAAGAATTCACGTGATATTCATTCCTATTCGAATCTGATGGATTAATGCGCTGGAAATTGTGGAGTTGATGAAGCTTGTATCACAGATACGCTCATCACACTGCAGGCTGGCTTCGGACATACAGACAGACACCACTCTTACTACAGTATAGATTACTATCATTACTGCAATGCCCGTTTAAAACACTTATTTTCGCATTATCAATTAAAAATATCAAAGCATCATGATGCATTTTAACCGAAAAAGGTCAATAGAAAATTTCTAGTTCCAAAAATAAACCGTTTTGTGTATTTTGGATCCCATAATGCAAGTTAAAGGAAATTGAATTGTTACGGAAAAATAACGCAATAGAATGATTTCTTGTATTTCTTAAGCTTTATCCTTGTTGCTATCAAAGCTATTAAAAGTAGGAAACGAAGCTGTTACTATAATAACAAAAATAGATCGATTAACCTTTGAAATGATTGATCAATAACTGCACCGGCGTTGCTCCGAGAGTTGGTAACAACAATAACAAAAATAGATGCACGAACCATTCAAATGATCGATCAATAACTGCACCGATGCTGCTCCGTGAACTGCAGGCGTACATAAAACAAACAAACTGCGGCAGAAAATTCTACAGGACGCTTGAAATCGTAATGCAGAGCCAGCAGATACAGCATAGACCGTGAATGGATTGTGGACAAAATTACGACCTTATAACTGACATTTTGCCAGTGATTCGAAGACGATTCACCTGCGATACTTCCTTGAGTTCATGCTTGTTGGTTCATGCAACATTGGCGGTACGCTTGCGAGTTTTGAAGAGTGGTGCTGCCATTGAGGCTGTGTAGTGGAGCTTTATATACTATGTATCGCTATGTTTAATTTATGCAGAATGCTCAATGGTGGCTTACATACTATGCAGCCCCTATGCAGACTTTACAAAGTGCTTTACAGTACATATTATGCAGCACTGATGCCTACTCTGTTCAGTGACTCTGTACATGCTATGCAACACCTATACAGGCTTTACACAGCCCTTTACACACTAGGTATCACCCATGCAATCTGCTCAATGGCGCTTTACATACTATTCAGCTCTGCTATACAGGTTGTTCAGAGTCGCCTTACATACTATGCAGTACAGCGCACAGCGTTGTTAGAGTGGTGCAGTGCTGGTGTGTCCAGTGTGTTGCAGTGCCACTGTGCACTGTACTTACAGCTGTTGCGGCTGCGGCTGTTATGCTGTCTCAAGTGCGAGTATCAGCCTCAGCAGCACACAACAGCGCCACCTCGGCTGTTTACAGAGCGGTTTTGTGCTGTTTACAGACGCTGCCCTAATGATGCCCTCCCTCTGTCTCCCGCCCTCCCTGCCTGAGTTGCTTCTCTTCCGTCCTTTCCCTGAGTTTCTTCTCTTCTGTTCTTTTCTGAGTTTCTTCTCTTCTGTTGTTTTCCGAGTTTCTTCTCTTTCGTCTTTTCCCTGCTCTTATTCCTGTCTCTTCAACCATGAAATTCTTCTCTTCCGTCCTTTCGGTGAGTTTCTTTTCTTCCATCCTTCCCCGAGTTGCTTTTCTCCCGTCCTTCTTCTGCTCTCAACCCTGTCTCTCCAGCCCTGAGTTTCTTCTCTTCCGTACTTCGGTGAGTTTCTTCTCTTTCATCCTATCTCTGAGTTTCCTCTCTTCAGTCTCTTCCCGTAATTTCTTCTCTTCTCTCTTTCATTAGCCCATTTCTAGTTCTTTTTTCTTCCCTCCTGCATACGTCCTTTCCTCTGCTCTCATCCCTGCCCTCTTAACCCTGAGTTTTTTCTCTTCCGTCCATTCCATAAGTTTCTTTCCTTCTCTCTTTCTTCCGTCATTTTTTATGCTCTCATCCCTGTCTCCCCCAACCCTGAACCTTTCCCTGTTCTCATCCCTGGCTTACCATCCCAGAGTTCTTCATTTTCCGTTTTTCTTCCTCCATGTTCTCGCAGCCAAAAATCCTTACTTCTTCCCCTGAGGGTCTCCAAAGCGCATGAATTTTCGACCCTAAGTATCTAGCTTTCTGGTTAATGAAGCCGAGGAAGCTCTTGAACAGATTGCGTGTCTTCTCGTGAAGGATGTAACCGAGGTGATGCTATCGCACAGATGGGCTGTGAGAGCGAATATTTTCAAAAGACATTCAATGCAGGAGTCATGGGAAGTCTGTGATGGCACTGATGAAAATCCTAAAGCCCATTGTACATAGATTATCAAAAAGGCCACTTACATTACATTTGGCCTACAATTGAGTGTGTTGTTGACTGATAAATATTAATCTGTGATTTTAAATGTTTTCCACGCTAAAGGTAGTTAGACTTTTTTAATATTCTCTAGATGATGTTACGCTTTCAAACATGTTTGTTCAAATCCGGTAACAACCAGAGGGTATAAAGAAAGAGGCGGAAAAATACTGGAAGTATAAGTTAAGATTTCGGGAGTGTCGACTTCCAAAGCCTGATGAACAGGGAAACAGAAAATTGAGTCTTGATGAGCAGGAAAGCAGAAAGCTGAGTCTTGATGAACACGAAAGCAGAAAGCTGAGTCTTGATGAACAGAGAAACAGAAAATCGAGTCTTGATGAACAGGAAAGCAGAAAACTGAGTCTTGATGAACAGGAAAGCAGAAAGCTGAGTCTTGACGAACATGGGAGTAGAAAATCGAGTCTTGATGAACAGGAAAGCAGAAAACTGAGTCTTGATGAACATGGAAGTAGAAAATCGAGTCTTGATGAACAGGAAAGCAGAAAAGCGATCATGATGAACACGAAGCATTTCTGTAACTACATGTAGTTACTAAGAATGATTGTAATAGGTGTGCATAGTTGGCGCAAGCGAGTAGATTCAGAGTATGTTGATTTAGATAAGTCCGTGAGTGTAACTAATTTGTAGCGTTAGAATATCCAGAGATTTTCCTACTAACTATTGAAGTAAGTCGAGAATTTTACATGCAATATTACGAAGGATGCTCTCTACACGGATGGAGAGCGGATTGCTTCAATTTCACAGCTAATCTTCGTCCGGCTTTAGCACTACTTGTTTTAAATTCAAGTCATTTCCATCTTTCGCATATCATCTCTGGAGAAAGTAATTGAAAATGGAGGCGTAAAAATGGAGACATAACACTTGATATTTTGCCACTGAATTTCTCCCACGACATCCAAGCTGAACCAAAAACTGCAGGTGGCTCTCCTTACCCTCCCCACACACACACACACACACAAACACACACACACACGCACACACACACTACACACACAACCACACTCGCTGCACTCGGAGGTGATTGTTATGATGGTGTTTCGGACTGACACTTACATATTTTGAACTGACACTAACATTTTTGGACTGACGCTAACATTTTTGGACTGCCGCTAACATTTTTGGACTGACGCTAACATTTTTGGACTGACGCTAACATTTTTGGACTGCCGCTAACATTTTTGGACTGGTGTTAACATTTTTGGACTGCCGCTAACATTTTTGGACTGGTGTTAACATTTTTGGACTGACACTAACATTTTTGGACTGGCACTAAATTTTTAGGAATGGCACTAAAACTTAGGTCCTCATACGGAGAGGAATTTTTCTTGGCTAGCGTGTGTAGCAAAGAAGTATCATGTGAATATTAATTTTAATGTGAATATTAATTATAATGTGAATACTATTTATTATCAATGTGAATATTAATTACGTAAGTTAATTTAGAGATTAATTGGTGAATGATATTACAGAGTGTCCTCTGCCCCCAAGTAAAATTTACTCAGTTTTTGGCTGCCCAGCACTCATTCATTTGTTGTGATGTGTTCATTGATATAGGCACAAGTCTAATGAGTTAAATCAGTGAAAGGAACATTAAATTCCAGGAAATTAAGTATCACAAACGAAAACTTAGTTGTACCTGAAACAAAACAAAAAAATGCGATAGTAATTAAAAACATTAAAAACAAAAATTCAACATCAAAAGCACTGCTTCAGATGAACATTGAATGAGACGAACCTATTGACATTTCGAATGTCATGACATAGTCAGAATTTATTCTTCATTCTTACACGCTTTAATAAAATAAATTCAAGTTAATAAATTCTAATGAATAATTGTGCATTACCTTCCAGCTCTACGAAAAATTGTACATAACTGAATACAAGGAAATAAAATTCAATGAAAAACAGAACGTTGCAGAATACAAAAAACGAAATTTTATTAAAACTAGTACATTACCTTCCGGCTTTGGTGACGATCATTTCGGTGCCGAGTTCATTGAAGTCGTCCCACAAAGACTTGAGCTCGAGGGACACAGAGGCGTTCGCCAGCATCGGGTGGAGCGGCTTGGTGGCAGTCTGCGGCCCGGCCGTCGGCTGGCTCTCGAGCGCGTCTTTGCAGCCTCGCTGCGCCGCGGGGTCGAACCCGATATTCTCTGAGCAATGGATACAGATTTTTGCTGATAGGTCATAGGATGCATCAAAATAGGATACGTCAAAGTGGTTTTGTTTCCAAGTGGACGGCGTTTTGGCTGGCACATCAAAGGATGAGTTAAGTAGTTTTTTATAAAATGAACAGCGGTTTTGATGGCAAATCAAAGGATTTATCAAAGTAGATTTGTTGCCAAATGGACAGCGTTTTTGCTGGCAAATCAAAGGATTTTTCAAAGTAGTTTTTTTGTCAAATGGACAGCGTTTTTGCTGGCATAGCAAAGGATTTATCAAAGTAGTTTTGTCGTCAAATGGACAGCGTTTTTGCTAACACGGCAAAGGATTTATCACATTGTTTTTGGTATCAAATGGACAGCGTTTTTGCTGGCAAATCAAAGGATTCATTCAAATGATTTTGTTGCCAAATGGACAGCGTTTTTTCCCATACGTCTAAATAGGATACATCAGAGTAGCTTTATTCCCAAATGGACAGTGTTTCTGTCAATATATAAAAGATAAATCAAAATAGGAGACATTAAAGGAGCATTGTTCTCAAATGGACAGTGTTTTAACTTGTAATAAAATTGAATTGAAATAGGATACATCAAAGCAGCCTTGTTGTCAAACGAACATCGATTTTGGCCGAGACATCAATGGCAACATCAAAATAGAAGCAAAAAAGAGCTTGTTGTCAATCGGACAGCGTTTTTGCTGATACATCTTAGGATACATTAAAACAAATGCAAAAATTGAGCTTTGTCCTCAAATTCACAGCATTTTAACTGATTGTAAAATTGAATTTAAAATAGCATGGGGCAAACAACTTTGTTCTCCAATGGAAAGCGATTTTTTGGTCGAAAATAAAATAGAATCATAAATAAAATATAACATTGCAGCTTTTTCTCTACATTTCTTGGTTCTACATGTGCACGAATGCTAATCCAAATAATCTTAATAAAATAAAATTAATCCATAATCATAACAAAATAATATCCAAAATTTCACACTCAGTCATGCCCAGAAAAAAAAGTCACGGAATTGTGCTTCTGTCCTATTATTCTAATTCATCTTTCACTTCCTGCTTTTACAGCTCTAATTTCCACCATTGAAGCTCTAATTTCTGCTATCCTGATGCTAATTTTGTACTCTATGCCTTATTTCCGCTATTAATGAGCCAATTCTTGATGTTCATGTTCATTTTCTGCTATTCAGGTTCTACGTTCCACTCTTGGCTAATAGATTTTACTTTACTCTATTTTGATTTCACTTCCGTTTAATTTAGGCTCTAATTTCCGCTATCCAGGTTTTACTTTCGGCAACTCATGTATCATGTTTCTGCAGTCTGAGTACGGTATTTGAGCCACTCAAGTACGACATTTCCGATGCTGGAATACCACATTTTAATAAATCCAGTCCCACATTTCGACTGTTCATAAACCCTATTTCCGTTATTCAACTAACATGAATTCGCCACTTTCCTATCATGTTACCTCTGAAATAGCACCAAATTCCTAACATTCAAGTACCTTATTTTCTCGATCCTTATGCCACATTTTTGCTATTAGAGTACCACATTCCCGCCGTCCACGCCCATATTTTCATCATCCAAATACTATATTTCACCTTTGAATTATCATATTTTCAACATAAAAAACATATTTTCATCATCTAATATCTATGTCTTCACAATTCAATTATATTTTCCCCATTCAAATACCATATTTTCATTATCCATTACCATATTTTCATCATCCAAAAACTATATCTTCGCTATTCAATTATATTTTTACCATCCAAATACCATATTTCTGTAATTTTTGTGTCATATTTCGTTCAAAATTTACCTTCAGAAAGAGACTCACCTTCCCGTCCGAGAGTATCGCCGCTCTCGCACCGCTGCGCCACTCGCTCAAACCTCGACTCTCGTCCCTGCAAACGCGAAGTGACTTCTTGCGCAGCAGCTAAAGATAAGTTACGACCCTCCCGAGGGCATGACCGGGTATAATCTCCGTTGGACGGATCACACGAGAACTGGTGGGGCTCTTGGCTTCGAATGCCTGGATGTGAACCATCCAGTGACATCGAGTTGTTGTAGTTCATAGCGTAGTAGTCACTTTCTGTTGTTTGCGGCCCTGGTCCTACACAAGGGTGCTCGCTTAGTACTGTAGTGGAGTCAATTTGGCCCTCATACTCACTTGACAGGTGTCCGAGTCTCTCTGTTGAAGCTGAGTAGTTTTCGTCGCTTGTTCGACAATGTTTTAGATGCCGAGACTTTTTTTTCAGATTGCATGAGAGCTCAGCGGAGGACTCAGGAGGGATGTAGAAAGGTGTCGGCTGTCCCACATCAGTCCGTCGACTATGATTATTGTTCTTAACGTTGCAATGGTCTCTGATTTCGTCTCTAGAAGAGCTAACGGGTTGTGTTTCGGCGCCTGCGTCAGTAGAGGAAGATATTGTCGCTTGGGGAGACATTGACGGACATTTCGGGTCCACAGTGCTAACTGGAGACTGGGAATGAAGTCCTCTCGAAATGTTACGGGGTAAAGAGGATGGTAAAGATGAGGACGATATCCGAGTCTCGGCGCCGTCTTCGAAGACAGAATTTCCGTTGGAACACGGGAAGTCCTGAAGATGTAGGGAGCTGTGGGGAGGTTGGTAGGCCTGGTGGGGATGAGGTTGGGGAGGGAGATCACTACAGCAGCCGTCCAGGGATGATGTACGGCCATCGTGTTGGTCGTACTGAACTTCATCGAGACCGTATCCTGTGGGGGTAATAGAATAAACCGACCTCATAAGGTATAACAAAATAATCAATTAGAAATGGTATACCTGGGTAATCATTGCGTTATTATAGCGTATACCAAGATATCATTTAGGCATACCCAGAGGAATTTCAAGAAAATTTATGATCACCGTGTCATTATAAGGTACACCAAGATAATCTTCGTGTCATTAAATAATTTTTGTTTTTTTAGCATCCTCTGAGGCTATTTCGTATGTGTAAGATACAATAAAATCAATTTTTTAGTTAAAGCAGGATGATCATTCTCTTGACATGAAATTTAGACCGTGTCTTTGGACATTTTCGGTCTTCCCGAACTCCCTGTGTAGATGAGTTATTCTAACTATTCGTCTTAAGATTACTCGAAAGCGAAACCTAAATTAACAACAAAATTTATACTTTTCGTTAAATGTCCTTCCTACATTGCTATTATTTCCGAATATTTGTTAATTCTACATTTTTGTTTATTCCGAATTATTTGTTAGTTCTACATTTTTGATTATTCTGAACATTTTTTTATTTCTACATTGTTGTTTATTCCGAATACTTTGTTACTTCTACATCGTTCTTTACTACGAATATTTAATTATTTAATTATTTCTACATTGTTGTTTATCCTGAATATTTTACTATTTCTAAATTGTTATTTATCCCAAATATTTTGTTGTTTCTACTTTGCTGTTTATTACGCGTATTTTATTATGTCTACATTGTTGTTCATCCAGAACATTTTGTTATTTATGCATTGTTGTTTACTTTTCTTATTTACCTAGAACTTGCGTGCGTTCACCCATCCTCGACCAACTTTTGTTTTGATTTTAGAGAGTTGGAAATCAAAGCTGCCAAACGTCACGTCGGGCGGCGTCTCGGTTTAGGTTACGTTTTACTTCTCTGTACATCATAAATAAATTGATATCATAAATTCGATATGTGGTCACTTTGACCGCAATTGGTTAAACTGAAATTCAACATTCAACTCAAATTTGAAGTAAATTTTATTGAACAATTTTTAAAATAGTAAACATTAACTGGATCGTGCCTTCATTTAGCTTTATTTAAGTATTCATGAAAATTGAGTTTCTGATTATTGGTCCGTCATCAGCATTATGAAAATCCCCTCCGTGGCCACCGGTGGTGCACGTTGCGGTCAAAGTGCACAAGTCGTGTGTATCACTCCTGTCTGACACTGGCCAGCCACAGTACGAAAGTTCTGAGCTTTCATAGTGTCATAATGCTTTCAGGTACCGTGAGTTAATTTTAAGTTAATACATGCGGTTAAGAGTTAATTTTAAGTTAATACACTCGGTTGAGAGTTAATTTGTAAATGAATATACCTGGTTGAGAGTTAATTTTAAGTTAATACACGTCGTTTAGAGTAAATTTTAAGTAAATACACGCGGCTGAGTGTTAATTTTAAGTGAATACACGCGGCTGAGAGTTCATTTTAAGTTAAAATAAGCGATTGAAAGTTTATTTTAAGTGGATACACGCGGTTACTAACTGTGTTAAATATTTTAATAAAACCCTGTTCGAAATCCATTGAATACATGGAGCATCAGTGCAACAAAAAAAAATCAAACATGGTCATTTTTAGAAAAAATTTTCTGCGGAAAGAGTAAAACAAATACAATCAAGTATTTTTTATCATCTACGACCTAATTTCCCGATGATTATATACAGTGTGTTCCACAAAAACCCAAACCGAGTATTTATTTTCCCGAATCAGTAATACCATCATAAGAATACCCGTATCAGTAATACCATCATAGGAATACTCGCATCAGTAATACCATCATAAGAATACCCGTATCAGTAATACCATCATAGGAATACTCGTATCAGTAATACCATCATGGGAATACTCGCATCAGTAATACCATCATAAGAATACCCATATCAGTAATACCATCATAGGAATACTCGCATCAGTAATACCATCATAAGAATACCCGTATCAGTAATACCATCATAGGAATACTCGTATCAGTAATACCATCATGGGAATACTCGCATCAGTAATACCACCATAAGGATACCAGTATCAGTAATACCATCATAGGAATACTCGTATCAGTAATACCATCATAAGAATACCCGTTTCAGTATAACCATCATAATTTTGTTAGGAAATTATGATGCTTACGGTATTCTTATGATGGTATTACTGACATGGGAAAATAAATACTCGGTTCAGTTTTTGTGGGACATCTGAATATATGTCATGTAAAGCAATGCGTCTGTACTCGTGACTTGCAAGTGGTGCAACTATGTAGACCCTCAATCATTAGCATAAAAATAATGACTATTTAAATGAAAACCTTGAAAATACTCCAGAAGTTCGTACTCAAATTATGATTAAATTGATCGTTAATTAATAATTTAACCGTCTTTTAAAGTTATTTTTAAAGGTACACATGGTTACGAGAGGTAATTTTTCATACTGTATGAGGAGTGTGGACTAAACTCTCTTATAATTTTTGAACTTTCAAGTTATTTTCTAAATACTCGGGTTTTCGGGAGGCTCGTAATTGCGTTTGACGTTTTTCAAAAAAGAACATAAAATAAAAAAAGACATAAAAAAGAGAATTTGGGGGGATAAACACATGGACGATGTGAAGATCACGCTCTGCAATTGTTTCTGAAATGTCTTACGAAAATCTGCTTATAAGATATATTATATTTAAACCTCCCTATCCGCAACAAAGGCGTTTCAAAGGAGGAAGGAGGAGAGCAACGTTTAGGATGGCGTTAAGGGAACGCTGAATCTATGCACAAAATGCGCTCCCGTACAACATTCCCTGCGAGTAGAAACATCAAGTTAAGAACGAAGGCAATGAAACAAGGTAAAAGTTGAAGAAGAAACTTGAAGGTACTGAAAACCATCAGCAGTAAAGCAAAAATAAAAGATGGTCCTTCACAAAACAAACTACATACTTTGTTTCTACCACAAGAAGGCCTACCTAACGCTCACCTCGAGACTTCACCTTTGCCCCTGTGATCGCTAATTCCCGTAGATATAATAGTTGTATCTCCCTGAGGGGATGTTCTTAAGATAAGGAAAAGTCCTAGAATGACAGTTGTGGAACTCAGGGAAACGGTCTTGGTTAAAGAACAAAAATAGTGGCAAGGCCACAGCGACGATCATCCAAAGCGGTATTGTTCAATTTTTAACTATGTTAAGCGACATTTAGGACTGTTTACTTTTTAACCTATATTAAACTGGACCCTCGAAGTGGTTTAAGATTATAATACAGAATTATGCATTTATCGTGCTTTTTTTTTGGAAATGATATACATGTTTCGGTAAATGAAACACATTTTTTTACTCTGATGATATATTGAGAAGGAGGTATTTCGGAACATTATACTAATTCGTATCGCTTAAATTTTCATCATAAATACTTGACGTTTTACACTGGAATATACTGTGGATATCTTAGCATACACAAAGAATAGATTTCCAGACTGAGTTACATTTTCCACCAGGCATCTCCATCATTTGCCTTCTTTTTAATGTGCATTTTTCGAGTGTTTCAAACACTTATATTTTATTTTTTCAGCAGCGTAGGGTTCTCTATTTCAAATTCAGGATTAGTGAGTGGAAATATTGAAGACACGAAATAATGAAGGAAAACGTTATATTTTTGTCCAATTTGACCATGAATTGTGGTAGTATAAATAGGGTTTTAAACTATTCCTACGCAAAAGTCCTTGTTTGAAATATTGCACTTTTTAAAATCAGTAATATAATAACTGTGACAATGATGGCATGTGTAAAACCAAATAAACTAGAACAAATTTAATCGAGGTGTCAGAAATTAGCCACCGATTTTTATTATTAATAATGTCAAGGAGAAGTAAATCAGAAAATAATTCAGCTAGTTCTGACATGCTGGTAACACGAAGGTTCTTGATACTAATATGATTTCGGCAAAATACAAGAAAAGCTCTACAGTTGGCCCCTATTTACAAATGAATCATCTTAATGTTAAGACATTAAAAAAAATGTTATATTCATCATGAATTATCTCTATTGAAAATAAACTGCTTTTATTTTCTTTCTTCCTACCTAAATTTTATTTGAACACCGTTCAATACTTGACTTAATTCAGGGATGTGTGGTATTTTTGAAATTAATACAACTGTGGAAAATATTTCTAAACGCGCTTCAACTTTTTATTGTCCTTCTCTGCAGGACTTGTTCATCCTCACGCAAAATCAAATGCGAAGAGTTGTTAGCGAAAGACTGCTCTCCCTCTGCAGCTTCTCTTATATATATATAATCTATACTATAATGAGGGCCGCGTCCGTCTGTCAGTCCGAAGCCAGCCGAAAGTGTGTGATGAGCGTATCTGTGATACAAGCTTTATTTACTTTATTTCTTACGGTCTTTCTTTAATTTCGCCTTCATTCTTATTTCAAACAAAGGGGGGTGGACTAGAAATAATAGTTTACAAAAAAACACTGTGCTGAAACTTGTCTCTATGTTGCCTGACAATCATTAATCAACACTAGTAAATTCAAGTACAAATATTAAAATTGTGTACCCGTTGCATAATTTGCACCGAGGGTCTCTGGTAATGTTCAATAGGCCATACTGAAATCAATAAAAAAATAAGAAAAATTGACCTGATATTTAGTACACATATATGGAAATTCAGAAATTCTCAAATACCTGTTGAAGAAAATACTGTTTTAGTCGAGGTATAGTTTTCTGCTGAATTTTTGTTTTCTGGGGAATGAAGAACGAGCGTGTTTTTAGGTTTATAAGGTAGCAAGTTGATAATAAATTCTGCCGGAGTATTTCCAGAGAGCATTACCCAGGTATATTTGTACTGGCATTCGTAATCTTATCACCCAAGTATATATGTACTGGCATTCGTAATCTTATCACCCAAGTATATATGTACTGGCATTCGTAATCTTATCACCCAAGTATATATGTACTAAAATTCGTAATCTTATCACCCAAGTATATATGTACTAAAATTCGTAATCTTATCACCCAAGTATATATGTACTGAAATTCGTAATCTTATCACCCAAGTATATATGTATGACATTCGTAATCTTATCACCCAAGTATATATGTACTGAAATTCGTAATCTTATCACCCAAGTATATATGTACTGACATTCGTAATCTTATCACCCAAGTATATATGTACTGACATTCGTAATCTTATCACCCAAGTATATATGTACTGAAATTTGTAATCTTATCACCCAAGTATATATGTACTGAAATTCGTAATCTTATCACCCAAGTATATATGTATGACATTCGTAATCTTATCACCCAAGTATATATGTACTGAAATTTGTAATCTTATCACCCAAGTATATATGTACTGAAATTCGTAATCTTATCACCCAAGTATATATGTATGACATTCGTAATCTTATCACCCAAGTATATATGTACTGAAATTTGTAATCTTATCACCCAAGTATGTATGTACTGAAATTCGTAATCTTATCACCCAAGTATATATGTATGACATTCGTAATCTTATCACCCAAGTATATATGTACTGAAATTCGTAATCTTATCACCCAAGTATATATGTATGACATTCGTAATCTTATCACCCAAGTATATATGTACTGAAATTTGTAATCTTATCACCCAAGTATATATGTACTGACATTCGTAATCTTATCACCCAAGTATGTATGTACTGACATTCGTAATCTTATCACCCAAGTATGTATGCACTGACATTCGTAATCTTATCACCCAAGTATGTATGTACTGACATTCGTAATCTTATCACCCGAGTATGTATGTACTGACATTCGTAATCTTATCACCCAAGTATATATGTACTGACATTCGTAATCTTATCACCCGAGGATGTATGTACTGACATTCGTAATCTTATCACCCGAGTATGTATGTACTGACATTCGTAATCTTATCACCCAAGTATATATGTACTGACATTCGTAATCTTATCACCCAGGTATATATGTACTGACATTCGTAATCTTATCACCCAAGTATGTATGCACTGACATTCGTAATCTTATCACCCAAGTATATATGTACTGACATTCGTAATCTTATCACCCAAGTATGTATGTACTGACATTCGTAATCTTATCACCCAAGTATGTACTGACATTCGTAATCTTATCACCCAAGTATGTATGTACTGACATTCGTAATCTTATCACCCGAGTATGTATGTACTGACATTCGTAATCTTATTACCCAAGTATGTATGTACTGACATTCGTAATCTTATCACCCAAGTATGTATGTACTGACATTCGTAATCTTATCACCCAAGTATGTATGTACTGACATTCGTAATCTTATCACCCAAGTATGTATGTACTGACATTCGTAGTCTAACTCCTTATAACACACATGAACTTCCAAAAACTTGCAATTTGTTTTCTATGATATTATTCATGTAACAGTGCTGACCTCGTCTGAGCAGCATAGCTCGAAAAATATAATCGCACGAAAGGATTGCATGATTTTTTACTTTAGAATAGAATTTCTCTCGAAAATGGTAAATTAAAAAGGGCAACCAAAAATTAATACAATACAAGATAAATAAGAAATGGGATGAAATGAATTTAGGACAAAAGCTCAAACATGAGAGTTCATTTAATACGAAAGTGGCTAATTCATAAGAGCACTCAACTGGCCCTCTAAGTCGCTTGATTTCAATCCGACGAATGATAACTTGGTGGCTGTGGTTAACAAAATTCCATAACAAAGCTCGAAAAAAAATCCCGCCAGTAAATAAAATAAAGCTGACGTTCATGATCATCTCTAAGTGTTTACGTGTTCCATTCTTATTTTTTTTTCGATAAAAATTTGTAATTTTTTCAGGAAACTTTGTGAAATCCCAAAAAATCATCGAAAAAACGTTTTTAAAACATGTTGAGGACTTTTGACTGGAAGGTTAAAAAATTTCCTCCATCGTCATTTTTTATTGCATGTTTTTTGCAATAGTTACGGTTCAAGTGCGTGCGTGCATGCGTGCTCTGCTGTCTCCCTCTTCCGAGCGTCTCGAGTTCAATTCTATCTGAAGAAATTTTTAGCAATCACCAATCTACAATCGTCAAAATTAGAATACTAGCAGCAAAGTTGGAATTATTAGCTAGCTTCAGTTGGAATTATTTTTAATATTCATTATGTAGGTTTCTTATTATTATAACTTTCGGGACTTTCAATGAACTTTTAGTCTTATTTTTCCCTCAGTTATTTCTAAGTAAGCCTCTGTATAGAAGCCTTTTTCACCGCTTATATTCTCCAACTTTCTACTCTCTCGGATCAGTCATTACAAATTTTTCCCGGGCATAATATGAATTTTTAAAAGTAATGAAATTTCATTATTTTCGGTTAAAAATTCTCAGATGAAGTAATAGCGTGAAACTCTACATTAGAGTACCTTTTTTCATTTATACCTAATGCGCATAACACTGCCTTTTCAAAACGTTCACTGCGTTCCCGCTGCTGTTAACGGTTGGTTTGATAAGGTTGTAAGTAGCAGGGTTGAGAAATCGAGTTTACTACTCGAATGCATTTTTATCCTTCCAAAGATATGTGAAAAATACAATTACACAATTAACATTTCACCCTGAATGACAACAGTTATCTATTAAAAAGGTCACGAAACAGATGAAATGTCATTCATTTATACCGGTGCGTGAATGAACAATTCACCTAGTGGTACTCATGTGTCCTAATACATGTGTCCTAAATGAGCGTGTTATTATCATAGGTATTTTTCCAAGTCCCGTGTGAGGAAGAGTGAACAGCTCAGTCTAACTTTATTCGCCTTTGCATCTCTAATTTCCACCGTTCAATACTGAATCAATCCTTGGATAGCAAAAATCCCACATACCCCGGCGAAAAAATTAGGATGGGAATCATCAATGTGAATTGGAGGGCAGATATGCAGAGTGTCCTAACCCACAAAACACTGAATTTTAGGACACTCAAGTTAGAGGCGTGTTGTTCATCGCAGGGTTGTCAGACTGGCTTTTTCCTAGCCAAGTTACTAACTAGGAACTGAACTAGGGACTAGGCCACTCTGCCTGAAAAACACCTACGCTGCTATGAGGTAAAATTATCACTCAATGCACTCTCCAGTTTTGTCCTCTAATTTGTGGGTTAGGACACTGCATGTTTACCCCCTCCAATTATAGGCGCCCACAATCCCTCTCTCACCTGCCATGCGTTTAGCGCAGGTCGTATCAGAATTCCAGTGCGCGTTCTGGTCAATTCCATGAGCGCTAGAGCACAGATCACCAACAACACCCGACATGGCACCTTGTGCCGGCAGTAGCATGCTTTTCCCGTCCGCGCTCGAGTCCGGCACTGGAGGTATTCGAGCTGTTGTGTCTCCGACTGAGAGCCGTGTTTCTGTGTAGCATTGGTCTTCCATGTCTGAGGTTTCCAGTTTCGCCTGAAGATTGGATGCGCTGCTGGATTACGATCCTTTGTCTGATTCTCTAGTCAGTTCTGACAATTTCCAGATTATTTACTACTCATGCTTTAGATTGAATGTGGGTTGCTGGATTTTGTCTGCCTGAGTCCTTGGTCTGATTCTCAAGTCAGCTCTGACAATTTCCAGCTTATTTACTACTTATGTTTGACAGACGTCTATTTAACTGATCTTTGTTCCTCGTCATGAGAAAGTGTCATTCTAAAAAGGCCAAAGTGTCATTCTTTTCCGGTACATCGGTGTATCGTAAGCCCACTTTTACAGGATTAGGCTCCAGTTTCTTCAGTTTTTGTTAAACAAACTTTAAAATAAATCGTCTATTTAAATGCTGTGCATCTACTTGGACACTGTTGCACAAACAGCCTCAACTGCCTCAAGCACGACCCTTGAAGCGACAGCGCATTTTGTGACCGGAACTACAGCGCCTCAGAGTTGGCATCGAGAATTTCGAACTTCTTCAGCTCGATAAATTTACATGCATTTAGTATTTGCATTTCGATTCTCTATCTCTGTATTGATACAGTCGTGATAACTAAACGACAAGCTTTAAATTTGAAGTGCCATCTCAGTCGCGAAGAAATCATTTATTTGAATGTGGTGTTTGGAGAAAAACTCGTTTTATGACATTCTCATGTGTAAAGCATTCTGAATGTCAGAATTCTTTCATAATGATAAACCCCGAATAGCGTTTTCTTCTTTCGCAGTTTTCTCTCTAGAATATGTGTGCAAGTTAAGATTCACATTTTATATAGAGAGTAATGATGCACTTAAAATTTAACAAACTTTACGAATTTCCTACAACATTCGTAGAAACTTTTCAGTGGGTTGCTGAAAATACATGATTTGGCTGAAAAATATTTCGCGCTAGCAAACCATTCAAACACTGCACTTATACCATAAATTTAATAATTCTTTTCACTTAGCGCTGTTGGTCATAGACTGCAGGCATTTCGAAAAACTATTCTCTGGAGCACCGGCCGTGACCTACTCTTACCACTGCCAGGGGAACACTGAAGCCTAGGCTACCCTCAAAGGGGAGGTTCCGGCCTATGTTCCTAATACTGCCCTCGTATTTAGCTCCGCCCCTATCTATTTTGCTGTTGTTTTCGACGTTACACTTTCATACGTACATAACTTATGCAAAGCTGCTGACCGAAGCTGACCAATTCATTCAATCTAATCATAGCGAGATGTTCAACGCGATTAAGAAAGCTAGTGCGTTTACACGATTATGAAAGCTATAGTGCGTTTCCGCAATTAGGAATGCTAGTGCGTTTACCAAATTATGAAAGCTAGTGCGTTTACGCAATCAGGAATACTAGTGCGTTCACCCGATTATGAAAGCTAGTTCGTTAAGGAAAAAAAGAAACTTCGATGGTTGATGTTTCTATAGCAATGACAGTTTTTGTTTTATCTTAGAAATTAAATGCCTTAACCTGTAGCAAAAATTCCTGCGGTACAAGGTTGACTTTGAATTGGATTTTTTTTCATTACATCCCCTGAGAATTTCCATAGCAATCTTTTTGTTCACTGCTAATTTATAGAGCGATATTGAAAGTGAGGGTGGATAAGGAATGGGTATGTTGTAACTTTGGGCTGAGGCCATTGTATATCGTGGTGAAATTAATCATTATGAACCATAGATATTAGCTGACATGCTGATAAAATAAGATAATGTATTGTACAAACATCTGTGAAATGTAGAGAAATGTTACAACGAAATGAAGAGTGGTGTAAACTAGCGAATACGCCTGTTTACATATCATTCATCACAACATCACTCAACACTTCAACAATTCATCCAACACTTGCATCACTTAATTCCATAATGCTAAAGACTATAAATAAAACTCACAATGAAAACACTGCAATGAAGTTTTATATGAGTTTGAAAATTACATTCATACGAGAACAATATATATATATATATAGCGGAAAAAAAGTAATTCTTAATTCAAGAGGGAAAATTAAGTAATTCTATATTCCTGGAGGGAGAAATAAGTATTTATTATTATAGTGAAATATATAAGTTATTTTATTTCTAACGGAAGAAATAATTAATTCTTATTTCTTGCTGGAAAAATAAGTAATTCTAATCACTATAGTACTTCAAGTCTCTTGCGTTTTAATTCTCATTCGCATTTTATTTGCTCATTTTATAGCTAAAACTTGAAATATTCACAACGCACGCGCTTCTGCCTTAAGCTTGCACGTGAAATAGATAAATACATTTGCATAAAAACTATAAATTCTTTAAGGAAGGTATAAAATATAATTACCTTGCGATCATTACAATACATTGCAGTAAGTTCCTTGCGTAAAAATTACATCATTAAATTGTTGTAACTTCCTTGCAAATCAATTCTCTTTCGCATTTCGGTTAGCGCATTTCACCGCTGAAACTTGATTTATTCTCACCACACGAAGCCCTCCAATGAGCCGAAGCCTGTGAGTAAATGAGCGTCAAATTCGATCTGGGTTCCTGAGAGTTGAGCCTCGCGCCCTCAGTATTTTTTGCTGCCTTAAAAACAGATGCAAAGTCATTACAATGATGAATGGCTTTTAAACTGCCGTCATTACGCGAGCGAGGGAAGAGCTGCAGTTCCCTCTACGGTACCCAGCGAGATCTCGGACTCCTGATTGGTCAAATGGACTGACTAGGAGGCGTACCGCATCGTTTGCAGTAGCCAATGCGAGGAGTCAAAAGCCCTCCAACGATCCCGAGTATATGGAGTTTATTCAAGAAGAACCTGAAAGACTACTTTAATAATAACTATTCATTCGTAATCCTAGTGCATAATTTTTAAAATATTCGACTTAATTTTTAATCCAAATGTTTATAGGTTGTGCTTGTTATCTATGCTCAATACTGAAAAAGCTATCCAAAAGCAATACAACGTTCCCGAGTGTATTCAGTTGGTTCAACACAAACTCTGAAAGCTACTCTGAAAATTGTGATTCTTTCATTGTCCTTGTGCTTAATTTTAAATAATGATTTAGCAAATTTTCAGTCTATATTGATACTGATAGGTTTTGATTAATCGAGCTCAATCGTGAGGAAGTCACAATCGTGAGGAAGTCACAATAGGCACAAACTGAGCTGGGTCGTCACAATTCACAAGTGTAGTTTCTTATAAATTAGTACAAGCGCCAGCATTTTAAAATTTAAAGAAGAACGCGGTATTTCAAACAACATAATAAGCTCAATAGATTATCATTAAGTAAAGCTGTAAATAAATATATTTTCTGGTACATAAACTGCAGCAAAATAATTAGAGAGTCGTCAGTGACGGTGCGTCTAATTTAAAATAAAATAAGATTCATAATAAGAATATTTTGAAGTATGTTTTTCCAATAAAATAGACTTCCTCATTAATACTTCCGAAAATATTGGTATGAAATTCTCTATTCTCGGGTGTAACCGTTCTTATTCAGTATAGGTGTAGACGAGCTTATAAATTAAAGCTTCAATTTTACTCAATTTATATCAAATGAATTTTAAGAAAAGTCCCATAAAGAATGATTTGCAGTAAAAACCGAAAAGAGCAAAAAAAGTAGCTCCAACAAAGAACGAAAGTCTCACTCTTCCCAAGCTTTAGTGATCTCACGTGCAGGAGACTATGGTTTCATGTCTCCGACGCTTCATGAGCATAATTAGACGATATACAGACGCTTTCTTAGTAACACAACCCACTTTCAAAAACACGCAAAGTGTTGAAAGCGTCGACTTCCATATTACGCAAATGCTCGCGATATAGTGAGCACCAGATGCAATAAAGAACCTTCTCGCGCTTTGAAAAATCTCAAAAAGCGTTGACCTCCGCGATCATGTGCTATGAAAGCGAGGCCAGAAGTAATAAATCGGAAGAGAAGCTATCAAGAAACGTGAAAAGCGTTTACCATCACGAGACGAGTTGTACTAAAGAACCTTCTCGCGCATCAAAAAAAAAAAGCGTCTAGCATCGCGATCACGAGCTATGAATACGACCTCGATATGGAGATGAGTCAATAAACAGATAGGTTATCAGCTGCACAGCTGGGTGGGAACGAAGCAATTAGTTGCTCGAATGAAGCTCTGCTACAAACAAACAAACAAACACGCCTCAAGGTTCGATATAAGGTCCGCTGAGAGCTGCAGTAACTCCGGGCCTGATGACAGAAGCATCGTAAACCTCGCCCTGCCCTGACGACAGACGCCGCGCCCTCCGAGTGCTCCTGGTGGGGGTGTGGTGGGCTGGTGGTGGTGGTGGTGGGGGTGTGGGAAGCGGGGCTGGTGGTAATGGGGTGGTGGTAGTGTGGTGGAGGTGTGATGGTAGTTTGATGGTAGTGTGATGGTAGTGTGGTGGTAGTGTGGTGGTAGTGTGATGGTAGTCTGATGGTAGAGTAGTGATAGTGTGGTGGTGGTGGTGGTAGTGGTAATGGGGAGGGCTGGTAGTGGGAAGGAAAAGGGTGATGGAGGAGGAGGATGCTATGAGTGGTCATGAAGAAATGGGACTGGTACTTGTGGTGTTAATGGTACTTATTGTGCTGGAGGTGTTAATGATACTTATGGTGCTGGTGGTGTTAATGGTACTGGTTGGATTGGAACCAGTGGTGTTAATAGAACTAGAGGGATTTGTCCTGCAGGGAAGTCGATGGTATGGGTGGGGTTGGTACTGGTAGAGGACGAAGGTACTGGTGGTACTGGTACTGCTGGTGCAGGTAATGAAGAGACTATACGTGTTTAGTAACATTGAAGAACATTTTAAATAAAAATTTACATTGGTACTGGTTGTGCTGCTCTCCGGCGCCTGATTGAACTCATTAAAAGCTGTGTCCGAAGATATTTTCTAAATCAAGTTTTTCTTTAATTTACGAAACTTTTTGAAAAAAAAATTTCTCACAGTAGACGAATTTGCATCAACATTCTCGGGATCGGTCTCAAGCGACGCGATTGGCGTTGCTGCAGCGGTTTTAAATTATCAGTTAGCTTAAAATTTCCAAACCGTAACAAGAGGGCTCCCAAGATAAGAAGTATGAAGGCACCATTTAGTATGGAGATAAAAGAGCGCGGAATCTATGCACAAGGTATGTCCCCTCTCAAAATCCCCTGCGCACAGAAACAGTGAGTTGAGTAGGAATGCAATGAAACAAGATAAAAGTTAGAGAAGGAAGTAACAGATGCTGAAATAATAGGACAGCAGTGAACCGAAAGGAAGACGGTTCTTGACAGAACAAAAAGCCTAGTCTACTTCAACATAAAAATAATAAAAGCGGAAATGAACTCTTTACGAGCCGTTACGCAAAGTGTGTCACCGTGATTTGACCGTTTGTATTTGCATGCTAGTGAAGGGCTTGGCTAGGTATTGAAATAGGTGTAAATATATATTTTGCACAAAATTAACCATCTCATTTAAGAAGTTGGATCTTAAACACAGAATGCCAAATTATTATCTATTACTCTACGATTCTTCTCCCATCGTCCCGAGGGAACAATTTTTTCATTTCACATCAATTTTCTTTTTCTTGCTTTCACTTCAATTTTCCTTTTTTACTTCACAAAAATTTTCCTTTTTTTCCTTTCACATCAATTTTTTTTCTGTTCACTTCAATTTTGCTTTGTTTTCTTCCCACATCATTTTCCCTTTTTTCCTTTTACATAATTTTTTTTTTCGTTCACATCAGTTCCCCTTTTTTTCCATTCACACCAATTTTCCTTATATTACTTTCACTTTAATTTCGAGAATGCTATCGGAACTTCACGAGTAACTCACACGAGGTCGACTGGACCCATTGTGATCTGAAAATTTCAAAAACCGTAGAAGCCGATGGCAACACTATACTTGGCTATCGATTTTAGTAGAACGTGGAATCGATATTTCTAGAAATTTGAAAATCATTTCGTGAAAATTAAAAATTCGTTATAACCTAAAATTAAAATATGTTTATGCGTATAAATATCCATAGTATTTCTTTGTGTTGAGCCAAGTGTTTATAAAGGGTTTCTTGAATGTTTCGAATTTTTATAGGGATCACAATATTTGTTTGTTAAAGACACACGCATAGAAGTGGGCACCTGATTTTCTTTTGTTCCGAAACTGAAATTAAAATGCAGGAATCAAGTGATCAGTAAATGAAATGTAAAAACTTAAGTCCGTAGATTTATTCAAATTACCTTTTAGATTTTACTAATTATTCCATGATTTTGTGTCTGCAGTAACTGCACAAAACACTGCAGCCTCACTGGCAGCAGTAATTGCACAAAACACTATAGTAACTGTCTGCAGTAACTGCACAAAACACTGCAGCCTCACTGGCAGCAGTAATTGCACAAAACACTATAGTAACTGTCTGCAGTAACTGCACAAAACACTGCAGCCTCACTGGCAGCAGTAATTGCACAAAACACTATAGTAACTGTCTGCAGTAACTGCACAAAACACTATAGTAACTGTCTGCAGTAACTGCACAAAACACTGCAGCCTCACTGGCAGCAGTAATTGCACAAAACACTATAGTAACTGTCTGCAGTAACTGCACAAAACACTGCAGCCTCACTGGCAGCAGTAATTGCACAAAACACTATAGTAACTGTCTGCAGTAACTGCACAAAACACTATAGTAACTGTCTGCAGTAACTGCACAAAACACTGCAGCCTCACTGGCAGCAGTAATTGCACAAAACACTATAGTAACTGTCTGCAGTAACTGCACAAAACACTGCAGCCTCACTGGCAGCAGTAACTGCACAAAACACGACAGTAACTGTCTGCAGTAACTGCACAAAACACTGCAGCCTCACTGGCAGCAGTAACTGCACAAAACACTACAGTAACTGTCTGCAGTAACTGCACAAAACACTGCAGCCTCACTGGCAGCAATAACTGCACAAAACACTGCAGCCTCACTGGCAGCAGTAACTGCACAAAACACTGCAGCCTCACTGGCAGCAGTAACTGCACAAAACACTACAGTAACTGTCTGCAGTAACTGCACAAAACACTGCAGCCTCACTGGCAGCAGTAACTGCACAAAACACTGCAGCCTCACTGGCAGCAATAACTGCACAAAACACTGCAGCCTCACTGTCTGCAGTAACTGCACAAAACACTGCAGCCTCACTGGCAGCAGTAACTGCACAAAACACTACAGTAACTGTCTGCAGTAACTGCACAAAACACTGCAGCCTCACTGGCAGCAGTAACTGCACAAAACACTGCAGCCTCACTGGCAGCAGTAACTGCACAAAACACTACAGTAACTGTCTGCAGTAACTGCACATAACACTGCAGCCTAACTGGCAGCAGTAACTGCGCGAAACACTGCAGTCTCACTGGCAGCAGTAACTGCACAAAACACTACAGTAACTTTCTGCAGTAACTGCACAAAACACTGCAGCCTAACTGGCAGCAGTAACTGCGCGAAACACTGCAGTCTCACTGGCAGCAGTAACTGCACAAAACACTACAGTAACTTTCTGCAGTAACTGCACAAAACACTGCAGCCTAACTGGCAGCCGTAACTGCACAAAACACTACAGTAACTTTCTGCAGTAACTGCACAAAACACTGCAGCCTCACTGGCAGCAGTTACTGCACAAAACACTACAGTAACTGTCTGCAGTAACTGCACAAAACACTGCAGCCTCACTGGCAGCAGTAACTGCACAAAACACTACAGTAACTGTCTGCAGTAACTGCACAAAACACTACAGGCTCACTGGCAGCAGTAACTGCACAAAACACAACAGTAACTGTCTGCAGTAACTGCACAAAACACTGCAGCCTCACTGGCAGCAGTTACTGCACAAAACACTACAGTAACTGTCTGCAGTAACTGCACAAAACACTGCAGCCTCACTGGCAGCAGTAACTGCACAAAACACTACAGTAACTGTCTGCAGTAACTGCACAAAACACTGCAGCCTCACTGGCAGCAGTAACTGCACAAAACACAACAGTAACTGTCTGCAGTAACTGCACAAAACACTACAGGCTCACTGGCAGCATTAACTGCACAAAACACTACAGTAATTGTCTGCAGTAACTGCACAAAACACTACAGTCTCACTGGCAGCAGTAACTGCACAAAACACTACAGTAACTGTCTGCAGTAACTGCACAAAACACTACAGTTTCACTGACAGCAATAACTGCACAAATCACTGCAGCCTCACTGGCAGCAGTAACTGCGCGAAACACTGCAGTCTCACTGGCAGCAGTAACTGCACAAAACACTACAGTAACTGTCTGCAGTAACTGCACAAAACACTACAGTCTCATTGACAGCAATAACTGTACAAAACACTGCACTCTGCTTACTGAAACACTCTGAATTTCACTCTGAAATTCAAACAATTTGCTACAGTAAAAAACAGAAAGAGAGTTATCTATTCGTAATCCAAGCTCAAATCAAATTCCAATTGTCACGACCGAAACAACTAAATGATGTTTCCTTGAATTTCATTCCAAACTCGAATCAAAAACAATTGTCAAGTAAAAAACAATCGAATGACGTTTCAAGAATAATGTTTTCTCACACCCATCAAGGCAAAATAGTCAAGACAAAAACAACCAAACGACGTTTCGTTGAATAATGTTTTCTCGCACCCAACACTCAATCGGAACCTGACACCCGAAAGCTCGGAACTGAGTCGTAAAAATGCTCGCTTTCTTTTTCTCACGGGAGAGTCCAGCAGAGCAGGAAGCAGAAGCTGTCGGGATTCCAACTCCCTCTACCGAAAGTCGTTAAAAAAACGGACTCGGTGATGACCGATACGCCTCGACGCCCTGTGTGTCTTCGTAGGGGTGCATTCTGCCGTGAAATGATACCGCGTCTTCACAAATTTACGGGACTCTCTGTTGAAATTTAGACAGTTTCGTCTTGTTAGACCGCGTGGTGTTGTGTATCCGCATTTCCCAGTGAGTTGCACGGAGAATTTAATTATTAATTTTTATCCTATTATCGTTTGCTGAAAAACTTAAATGGGCTTAAGGTTTGCGCTTGGAATATGCCTGCATGTAATGTGACATTAGAATGAAATTTTGTTTTCGTGGCTTTTGCCCTAAATTTTGGCCGTATATAAAAAACATAGTTTCAGAGTTTTAAACAATGCTGAAAACCATCTCTTTCAAAATTGGTTGAAATAAAAAAATAGTTGAAACTTAAAAAAACGAGGGAGAACAGTTTTCCGAAAATTTTTCATTTGATGAAAATCTATAAGTGCACGCGCATGTGTACATCTTCTAACGTACACACATTTGATTCTTACTTAAAATCTTGCATCGTTTCAAATAGAAAATCACTTGAAATTACCTATAACTTACTTTACTGAAATTCCTTGTTTTGGACCCTCCCATAACGAAATTTATTAACAAATCACGCCATTTAAAAACCTCGCGGTGTTTCAAGTGCAAAACCACTTGAAATTACATATCAGCTTTAACCTGGAAAATAATAAAAAAGAAATTCAAAGTTTTGCATGGTACGCCACTTCTGGGTACACATTCTGCCCGCTGCATGTGGATGTCATCCCTCATTTGTCCAGGTGCTTGAGCGGCGTCGGGTGTCCTGTCAAGGAACACAAGCACAACATATTGGCGGCAGTTGGCTGTTGCGGTCGGTGGCAGGGTGTGTTGGCCGGTAGTGGGGCAATTAGTCCCTTGCAAATAGGGCATGTTGACCGATATTGGCTTGTATTTGCTGGCCAATTGTGGCTTGTATCTGGAGGTAGCACAGCAATTTGTCAGAAACAATAGAGTTTATTAGTTGGGAATATAGTTGCCGGTAGTAATAGCAGTGCGATTTTTTTATTACAAGTAGGGTGTGTTTGGTGGCAAAAGGGCAATTAGCCTGCTGTAAGGCAATTTATTTGCCGGTAATAGGTTGGATTTGACAGTAGTAAGGCAATTTACTTGCCGGTAGTAGGTTGCATTTGCCGGTAGCAAGGCTAATGCCGGTAGTGAGTTGCTTTTGCCGGTAGAAAGGCAATTTATTTGCTGGTTGTAGGTTGCATGTACCGGTAGCAATGCATTAATTAGGACACTCTGCATATTTGCTCTCCAGTTGAAGCATTTTTTGTGTATAATCATTTTATAAATTAAACTCAACAAGAAAAATTTCGCTCGATCTATAAATTCAGCTGTTTCATTCCAAGCCTAAACTAATACTTCTTTCCGCTGAAAAAAAAACAATATTCAAATCGGTTGCTCAAGCCACACTACGCATATATCACTATGATTTTTTCAAATGCGCTACGACAGGGAAAAAGTTACGTTTACCTCTTGTTATTAATTAAGTTTACCCGGTGTTTTATGGCAAGATTTCCAGCTGCAAAATTACGGTCGAAACTGACAAAGTTCAAAAGTAAAATGCACCCTAATTTTATTGGATCTCCTGAACACATGAAAGAGTTTAAACTAAAATAAATGAATAAATAATATAATAAATATTATCCATACATTTAATGGAAAGTGATTTCCATGCATTGGAAAGAAATTGGAAGGTAATTTCATTGGAAAGTAATGCATTGGAAAGTAATTTCAAGTTACAACACAAAAAACTATCAATTCTGTCATAAGTTTAATAGATCGAGGCGCTTGGTCAAGTTAAATGAAATGAAGAAATAATTCTACTCTAAGTTCGATGAATTGCGGAGTAATAACGAGTTCAAACGAAAAATGTTTAATTCTTGCGTAAGTTTTACGGATTAAGGTGCTGTGTTCAGTTAAAACCAAATAAAACTTAATTCTAACCCAAGTTTAAGGGATTGAGGCGTTTTCTACAGGGAGGGGATGAGGGAGGGGATGAGGGAGGGGATGAGGGAGGGGATGAGGGAGGGGATGAGGGAAGGGATGAGGGAGGTGATGATCGAGGGAAATGAGAGAGGGGATGAGGGAGGGGAAGAGGGAGAGGATTAGGGAGAGGATGAGGGAGAGGATGAGGGAGAGGATGAGGGAGAGGATGAGGGAGAGGATGAGGGAGAGGATGAGGGAGAAGATGAGGGAGAGGATGAGGGGAGGGATGAGGGATGGGATGGGATGACCGCATGATCTCAAGCGTGGGGGATTTGAGGAAACAACTTCCGCCCAGCAGGGTGTCCCCGAGATATGGGGCACCGGGGAAACGGCTCATGGGAAGCTGGGGAGGCGAAATTGATGGTTTTAAATTTATGGGGCTGAACTGGCAACTGTTGTCGATGTCGTTTGTTTTGTTAAAACCGAATTACATCAAACACGCAATGCAATTAGAGGGAAATTTTTTTGAAGTCTTCACATACGTCAAAGGCTCCGTTGAAGTCTTTTCAAGTGCAAAAGAGAACACATAATTTTTTGTAATTTCAAAACTTGGATTTTAAAATGAAACTTAGTTATATTTACATGGATGTTGATATGAATTTTCTTAATTTTAAAACTTCGAATTTGAAATAATTAAATGAGAAATTCAACACTAAATCATTTGTAGAAGGATGTTGACTTGACTTTTTTAATTTCAAAACTTCGAATTTCAAATAATTAGATGAGAGATTCAAAACTAAGACATGTGGACAAGCCCGTTGAATCAAGAATATGATAAATACGATGAAATAGGTGATAAAAGAAACAATGTGTATATGAACATATTAATCAGTAACGTACGTTTCATAATTTCTACGATTCTGTTTTCAGTGTTGGGATAGGGGAAAGTCTAACTTGAAATACAAAGAAGGGAACACAAGTTAAATAAATGTAACTTAAAGCCTATGAAAGAGATAACTGTTTCTAATAACTGCAAGCATGATTGATGTACGTATGAGTTCAAAATTGATCGCAAACATGATTCCAAGATTGATTGCTAGTATGATTGCAAGTATGATTCCAAGATTGATGGCTAGTATGATTGCAAGTATGATTCCAAGATTGATTGCTAGTATGATTGCAAGTATGATTCCAAGATTGATGGCTAGTATGATTGCAAGTATGATTCCAAGATTAATTGCAGGTATGATACCAAGATTGATTGCTAGTATGATTGCAAGTATGATTCCAAGATTGATGGCTAGTATGATTGCAAGTATGATTCCAAGATTGATTGCAGGTGTGATACCAAGATTGATTGCTAGTATGATTGCAAGTATGATTCCAAGATTGATTGCTAGTATGATTGCAAGTATGATTCCAAGATTGATTGCTAGTATGATTGCAAGTATGATTCCAAGATTGATGGCTAGTATGATTGCAAGTATGATTCCAAGATTGATGGCTAGTATGATTGCAAGTATGATTCCAAGATTAATTGCAGGTGTGATACCAAGATTGATTGCTAGTATGATTGCAAGTATGATTCCAAGATTGATTGCAGGTGTGATACCAAGATTGATTGCTAGTATGATTGCAAGTATGATTCCAAGATTGATTGCAGGTGTAATACCAAGATTGATTGCTAGTATGATTGCAAGTATGATTCCAAGATTGATTGCTAGTATGATTGCAAGTATGATTCCAAGATTGATTGCTAGTATGATTGCAAGTATGATTCCAAGATTGATGGCTAGTATGATTGCAAGTATGATTCCAAGATTAATTGCAGGTGTGATACCAAGATTGATTGCTAGTATGATTGCAAGTATGATTCCAAGATTGATTGCAGGTGTGATACCAAGATTGATTGCTAGTATGATTGCAAGTATGATTCCAAGATTGATTGCTAGTATGATTGCAAGTATGATTCCATGATTGATTGCTAGTATGATTGCAAGTATGATTCCAAGATTGATTGCTAGTATGATTGCAAGTATGATTCCAAGATTAATTGCAGGTGTGATACCAAGATTGATTGCTAGTATGATTGCAAGTATGATTCCAAGATTGATTGCAGGTGTGATACCAAGATTGATTGCTAGTATGATTGCAAGTATGATTCCAAGATTAATTGCAGGTGTGATACCAAGATTGATTGCTAGTATGATTGCAAGTATGATTCCAAGATTGATTGCAGGTGTGATACCAAGATTGATTGCTAGTATGATTGCAAGTATGATTCCAAGATTAATTGCAGGTGTGATACCAAGATTGATTGCTAGTATGATTGCAAGTATGATTCCAAGATTGATTGCAGGTGTAATACCAAGATTGATTGCTAGTATGATTGCAAGTATGATTCCAAGATTGATTGCTAGTATGATTGCAAGTATGATTCCATGATTGATTGCTAGTATGATTGCAAGTATGATTCCATGATTGATTGCTAGTATGATTGCAAGTATGATTTCCAAGATTGATTGCAAGTTTGTAAGATTGATTGCTAGTATGATTCCAACATTGATTGCAAGTTTGATTATAAGATTAATTGTAAGTACGATTGCTGCTCTGTCTGACTTGGTGGTGTAAACTCCAACATTTCATCACACAGCAAACATTTACGAATATCTCCCACAACCACGCAAGCACTTGCTTCTATCCCAGCCAATAATTATAAATAATTTAGGAAATTTTCCCTTTCTATATAAAAGGAGTAGATTTTTAACATCTCTCGAATTGAACAATCAAATGAAACTCAGCAACTATTGCGATATAATAGGTTGCTCCATTATTTTTCTGCAAATGAGGTGTTTTTGTCGCTAGAAAAGTTTGTGGAGTAAACCCAAAAGTTTGCTCAGTTTTAAAGCTCAACTCAAATCGGCGAAAAACTTTTCACCTCCTAAAATAACAATTAACTGTTGTTTTCTCAATATTCTTGTGTTTCTGTATTATCTCTAGCGAATTGTAAATAACTCTTGCAAATAACTCTTGCAAAATAGCAAATAACTCCTAAAATAACAATTAACTGTTGTTTTCTCAATATTCTTGTGTTTCTGTATTTTCTCTAGCGAATTGCAAATAACTCCTGGTAAGTCTCTCATATATGTTAGGAAGTAAAATGTGTGTCGAACGGCTAACAAAACTACTGGTCCGATTATAAATACGGTTATCAATAGCATTCATTATTTTCGCGATTTTAACTTTAGCCTCTGCTACGCAAATACGCCAACGAAGCGATAAAAAAGAGCAAGTAATACGGTTATAAAAAAATTTATTATTTTCATGACCTTAACCTTAGCCTCTGCTTAACTATTTGAGCAAGCGAAGCGATTAAAAAAAGGGCAACTAATACGGCTAAAATAACATTTATTAGTTTCACGATCATAACCTCAGCCTCTGCTACGCAAATACGCAAACGAAGCGATAAAAACGCGCAACTATCCATGCCAAGGGGAAAAAATATTTCCTAATCTCCGTTTTTGTGCGCAGGTCCGGCGTTTTTACGACATCGTTAGAGGACGCTGCCCTAACGAGCTGTGCAGTTAGGCCGTCGCTCCTGCCTGTAGAGTTGGAGACGCACGGACCTCCGTGGTAGCGCTCGCGCCCGGTGAGTGTGAAGCTTCAGTTGAAAACATTCAGTATTTCTACGAATATTGAAAATGTTTGCTGAAACTATTTCTTTACATGTGTAACAGCAGTTCTAGAATTTTCAGTTCTCAATATTGAAAATTTTCAGTTTTCTAGAAATGTTAAAAGTTTCAATATTTCTAGAAGTGCGGTGTTGCATGGTGATATGCATGTTTGTAGGTGCAATAAAGTGTTAATTATGACGTTCTGGAATGTGATGTATCGATATTGTCTCTAGGTAATTATGACGTACTGCGATGTGATGTGTCGATATTGTCTCTTGATAATTATGATGTACTGCAGTGTGATGTGTCGATATTGACGCTAGTTAATTATGATGTACTGCGATGTGATGTATAGATATTGTCTCTAGATAATCATGATGTACTGCAGTGTGATGTGTCAATATTATCGCTAGATAATTATGACGTACTGCGATGTGATGTATCGATATTTTTAACTTGCAAAACCATTGGCAGAATAATAATATAAGCGTTTTTATTCCTCATCTAAAAAAATATTTTCACCATTTGTTAACATAGTAAGAGCATAAACATTTAAATTATGTTTACTTCGTTCATAAGGCGAATATCACTTGCATGCTGAAATTTGAGCAGGAGATGTGAATCTAAACATAAAGTACATTGCGAACTACAGAAAATAAACAATACAGAAAACGAACAACAAAATAAAAAAAATAAACAATATAATTTAAAAACTAATGACAGCAAAAAACTACAAAGCTAATGACATATAATCTACCTGTATACGCTGACCAGCAATTCAAAGCCACTTCTCGTAAAAATTATCGAGGAAAATTCAAAATTAGGAGAGTGTGAAACATTTTTACAGAAGATAGAAACGTGTAGGATACGAATGTTCAAGATGAATAAAAACAATCAATTAAATAATAATAAAACGTGTTGTATACGATGGCTTAGAACGTATAATAACAAATAATTAAATTTTAATAAAACGTGTTGCATACGAAGGAATAATAAGTATTAAAATAAAAAATTAAATGATGATAAAGCGTGTAGGATACGAATCTTTATAACAAATAATGAAAAGGGTATAATGAGAGTATTCAGGAAAATTGGAATCAAAACGAGTAACGCGAGTTTTCATAACAAGGAATGAAAAGCGCATGGCACGATTATTCCAAGAACGAAACACTCCCAACCCTTATTTACGACGCACGTATGATCGTATATCCTTTTATACTGAAATGCTTTGAATGATCACACGTTCTGAGGTTTTGAAATGCTTTGAATGATCGCATGTTCTGATATCTGATGTCGTATGCAGGCTTCATGTGTTAATCTATGGTAATCGATTACGGTGCATCTCCTTAAAACATCTTCTTTTCGGAGGAATATTCCTAACTATAACTGGCTCCTTAAAACGGTGTATATACCTAAAACATTTCCGTTTTTGGAAAAATATTCCTAACCGTTGCTGGCTCCATTAAACGGTGTATATACCTAAAACATTTTCGTTTTTGGAGAAATATTTCTAATCATTGCTGGGCGATACAAACAACAGTTCACGGAAGCAGTTCCTACCTACCCAGATGCGGGTAACCGCAGTCAGCTCATGACTGCGGTTGTCGCGCGTCTGGCACCCGGGTGCTGCTTCAACAACATCGGCTGCGACGTGAGCCACCGGTGGTCACTGAGGGAGTTTTCATAATGCCGCTGACCGACCAGCAGTCGCAAACTCAATTTTCATAAATACGTGATCAAAATTAAATGAAGGTACGATCCAGTTGATGTTTGCTTTTCCCCACATAGCCTACTACAATTGACGTTAAATCTGAATTGAATATTAAGCTTAAATTTTACCGGCGGCAGGGTATCTCTCACGGTAGAAGAAACAAGGTAGAGTCAAACCATTTTTTTTGTTGAACGTGTGGCAATGGTGACGTCACGGCAACGAACTGTTAGCGGCGCTCAGATTGCATCAGGCAACTCTGCTAGCCCCAAATCTGACACCACTATTGGCCTAATGGCATGTGGCAATGACGACCTCATCCAGTTTGTTTGAAATGAAGCCGTTCTATTGACTAGCCGAACTAGAGGAGATGTATTTTCCCCCATTGAAATGACCCTACTTTGTTTCCTCTACCGTGGCGTCGCATTAACACCACCGAGTGTTGCCAGCGCGAGTTTACGAGCGTGGGTAACGCGATGCTTGCGGTTGACCGCAGTTTCTCCTTCTGTGCTCCCGAGGCTCTCGTGTTGGTACGGAACGCTGTCGTTCCTTGACAGATGGTCATGATTACGACACATGAATGACCGCATGTTCTCATATAATGAAATGTTTTGAATGATCGCATGTTCTCAAATAATGAAATGTTATGAATGACCGCATGTTCTCAAATAATGAAATGTTATGAATGATCGCATGTTCTCATATTATCAAATGTTTTGAATGATTGCAAGTTCTCACATAATGATTTTATTTATTTATTTTTAATTTTCATGTTGGTATGGAACGCTGCCGTTCCTTGAGAGATGGTCAAGATAGGAATAGTGGCGTGTTAGATGGCCAAACGCTAGCCGGTGACGTCAGATGTTATTGACACATTCTAAATGGCCAGAAGCTAGTGACACACGCCTCAACTGCTCCGTCTCACACCGCCTCAGCTGCATCGTCTCACACCGCCTCAGCTGCTCCGTCTCACACCGCCTCAGCTGCTCCGTCTCACACCGCCTCAGCTGCTCCGTCTCACACCGCCTCAGCCGCTCCGTCTCACACCGCCTCAGCTGCTCCGTCTCACACCGCCTCAGCCGCTCCGTCTCACACCGCCTCAGCTGCTCCGTCTCACACCTCCTCAGCTGCTCCGTCTCACACCGCCTCAGCCGCTCCGTCTCACACCGCCTCAGCTGCTCCGTCTCACACCTCCTCAGCTGCTCCGTCTCACACCTCCTCAGCTGCTCCGTCTCACACCGCCTCAGCTGCTCCGTCTCACACCGCCTCAGCCGCTCCGTCTCACACCGCCTCAGCTGCTCCGTCTCACACCTCCTCAGCTGCTCCGTCTCACACCGCCTCAGCTGCTCCGTCTCACACCGCCTCAGCTGCTCCGTCTCACACCTCCTCAGCCGCTCCGTCTCACACCGCCTCAGCCGCTCCGTCTCACACCGCCTCAGCTGCTCCGTCTCACACCGCCTCAGCTGCTCCGTCTCACACCGCCTCAGCTGCTCCGTCTCACACCGCCTCAGCTGCTCCATCTCACACCGCTTTAGCTGCTCCATCTCACACCGCCTCAGCTGCTCCGTCTCACACTGCCTCAGCTGCTCCGTCTCACACCGCCTCAGCTGCTCCGTCTCACACCGCCTCAGCTGCTCCCTCTCACACCGCCTCAGCTGCCTCGTCTCACACCGCCTCAGCTGCTCCGTTTCACACCGCCTCAGCTGCTCCGTCTCACACCGCCTCAGCTGCTCCGTCTCACACCGCCTCAGCTGCTCCGTCTCACATCGCCTCAGCTGCTCCGTCTCACACCGCCTCAGCTGCTCCGTCTCACACCGCCTCAGCTGCTCCGTCTCACTCCGCCTCAGCTGCCTCGTCTCACACCGCCTCAGCTGCTCCATCTCACACCGCTTTAGCTGCTCCATCTCACACCGCCTCAGCTGCTCCGTCTCACACCGCCTCAGCTGCCTCGTCTCACACCGCCTCAGCTGCTCCGTCTCACACCGCCTCAACTGCCTCTTCTCACACCGCCTCAGCTGCCTCGTCTCACACCGCCTCAGCTGCCTCGTCTCACACCGCCTCAGCTGCTCCATCTCACACCGCCTCAGCTGCTCCATCTCACACCGCCTCAGCTGCTCCGTCTCACACTGCCTCAGCTGCTCCGTCTCACACCGCCTCAGCTGCTCCGTCTCACACCGCCTCAGCTGCTCCGTCTCACTCCGCCTCAACTGCTCCGTCTCACACCGCCTCAGCTGCTCCATCACACACCACCTCAGCTGCTCCGTCTCACACAAGTTTTCCTTCTCCAAAAACAGCAATTGCAACCGTCAAGAAGCGCTGATCCATTTTTTCATTTCTTCTTCGACATACTTTGTTTTTTCCTGTCGTGATGTATTTTAATACCCACCAATCATTGTACATATACATTGATTTGGAATTTCTGAGACATAATGATTTGTTATTGATCTGTTGAAAGATCTGGACTGAAAAATGATTTCTTATTAAAAATGCTTAATTTCCTCTGAATCTTTTTCATTTTTAAGTTCCTGGATCGAAATCTTCGATAAAACCGATCTTCCAAGCGAATGAAAATAACGAGCTACCAGCAAAGGCTCTAATTTAATGATGGAATCATGGCCAATTCTTGGTGTCCACGCTGTAGTGAACGTCTAACTTGCAATTTACGAGGAACTGCCGTCAGTGCGTTTCTTATCAGTTAGAGTCGCTTGAATAAGCAACTTGCAATAGCGAGCTAGGGAGCATTTGTGCTGAAATGCACGATTTGTGATGAAATGCACGATTTGTGTTGAAATGCACGATTTGTGCTGAAATGCACGATTTGTGCTGAAATGCACGATTTGTGTTGAAATGCACGATCTGTGCAGATGTGCACGATTTGTGCTGAAATGCACGATTTGTGTTGAAATGCACGATCTGTGCAGATATGCACGATTTGTGCTGAAATGCACGATTTGTGTTGAAATGCACGATCTGTGCAGATATGCACGATTTGTGCTGAAATGCACGATTTGTGTTGAAATGCACGATCTGTGCAGATATGCACGATTTGTGCTGAAATGCACGATTTGTGTTGAAATGCACGATCTGTGCAGATATGCACGATTTGTGCTGAAATGCACGATTTGTGTTGAAATGCACAATCTGTGCAGATATGCACGATTTGTGCTGAAATGCACGATTTGTGTTGAAATGCACGATCTGTGCAGATATGCACGATTTGTGCTGAAATGCACGATTTGTGTTGAAATGCACGATCTGTGCAGATATGCACGATTTGTGCTGAAATGCACGATTTGTGTTGAAATGCACGATCTGTGCAGATATGCACGATTTGTGCTGAAATGCACGATTTGTGCTGAAATGCACGATTTGTGCTGAAATGCACGATTTGTGCTGAAATGCACGATTTGTGCTGAAATGCACGATCTGTGCAGATATGCACGATTTGTGCTGAAATGCACGATTTGTGCTGAAATGCACGATTTGTGTTGAAATGCACGATCTGTGCAGATATGCACGATTTGTGCTGAAATGCACGATTTGTGTTGAAATGCACGATCTGTGCAGATATGCACGATTTGTGCTGAAATGCACGATTTGTGTTGAAATGCACGATCTGTGCAGATATGCACGATTTGTGCTGAAATGCACGATTTGTGCTGAAATGCACGATTTGTGCTGAAATGCACGATTTGTGCTGAAATGCACGATTTGTGTTGAAATGCACGATCTGTGCAGATATGCACGATTTGTGCTGAAATGCACGATTTGTGCTGAAATGCACGATTTGTGCTGAAATGCACGATTTGTGCTGAAATGCACGATTTGTGCTGAAATGCACGATTTGTGCTGAAATGCACGATCTGTGCAGATATGCACGATTTGTGCTGAAATGCACGATGTGTGCTGCAATGCACGATTTGTGCTGAAATGCACGATTTGTGCTGAAATGCACGATTTGTGCTGAAATGCACGATTTGTGCTGAAATGCACGATTTTTGCTGAAATGCACGATTTGTGCTGAAATGCACGATTTGTGCTGAAATGCACGATTTGTGCTGAAATGCACAATTTGTGCTGAAATACACGATAAATTTCACGCAAGCTTTGCGATTATTTTAAGTGTATTTCTTATCGGTGACTACGTCTTTGCTGTGATTTAGAGAGGTGTTCTTGTTTTTTTTAGAAGTTTGCTTGTTCTTATATTGTGGGAGCATTGATCATTTCAATCAGTCTCAAAACAATTGTTAAGTTTCCTTTGTAATCCAAATCAAATCAATTGTTGATTTTCCATTCCAATCAACATCAAAACAACAGTTGATTTTGTTCCACCGACTCAATATGTTCGACATCGACATTCATCTCCAGTGTGGCATTTGACAAGCGTATAGCTGCCGTGTGGCCAAAGCTGTTGGTACGCATATGTGCATCCAGATTGAAAGGTGTTTGCCATGCTCTTTACTTTAACGCTTGTAAAGAGTTTCTTTTCTACCTGCTGTCGCCAATGGTTTGTGCAACTCCGTAATTATGGTCGATTTTTGTGTCGTAAGTGAGTTGGCGAGAATTTTATTAAATATGGTTCGTATTTATACTTAGTAGCGTATTTTCGTATATTTCTAAATGATATCCTCGACTGCTTCCCATTTATACCTGTAATTACATATTCATTTTTTGTCAATTTGGTTTCGTGTCATTTTTTGAGCCCCGTAAAGCAAACCAATCTACAATTTGTTCAGTTTTTAGCAATAGCGAGAGCATGCCATGAAATTTTTTGTTACCCAAAAGGTCTCCACTGCACTGGGCCACTGACTACTACGGTTCCAGAATCCAGATATCCAGTGCCAGTGTTCATTTGACGTTCGGCGTGGAAGGGGTCGTCGGTTCCGCATTTTTCACCTAGGCTCTCGCGTCGATCGATGAACATCAGTGATTTGAACATATCGTTTGCCCTTAACCTTTGTACGTTAACCACACTCAATGTTAGATCAAATAATTACTAATATTGAGGCCATACTTGATGATTTATGAATATTTTCAGGCTCTCCGTGTTTTTAGCGCCAGCTGACGCAAGATTTCGTAGTCGGCCGGACCAAACTTTCTGCAGCGCTCTTTAAATTCTCTTTCTTGCAAAGCTTGGCTTAGGATGAGGGAGTCCCTGGACGCTTCTCTGGTAAAAATATTTTGCATTCAGGCACAAGGCTTCACATTGGGTGTCTGTACTGTTTTAAATTTTACGACAAAAGAGTGGAAATGTTTCGAGTAGCAGCAGAACTGGATGCCAAGGGAGAACACTTTCTCTGCAGATGTTAGCAGTTCAGCTTACAAATACAAATTGACGGCATGAGTTGCTTCCTGTCCTGAAAAAACAGCAGATGAGTGAAATGAATTCCCACCATTTAAGCCACGTTATGAAGTTAGCAGGTTTCGGGAAAAATATACCACGAAACATCAGGCGGCCATTTTGGAAGTTAAAGGCGTCCTACCGTCCATGCTGGTGGAGGTTCATAAGTGGGGGGAAGCAGAGACGTGTTGTCCTAATTTGCTAAGGAGAACAATAACTTTAAAATACAACAAATATCGTTATATGACACAAGTTTGGTGTATTTCGAAATAAATTTGACGTTTTTAAGTAGCTTAAGTGGTTGAAAACAACTATCGTCGTTAGATATCTCAAGTTTGGAGGAGTTTAAAATACATCCGATGTTCGGTAGAAAGTTCAGCTTTTACGTGGTAGTGCAGTAGTGCACCGCGTGCGTGTCAGATATGGCACAAACCAAAGCACAGAAAGTACGCAAAACACTTAATTACTACGCTTGTGCGCTTCGTCATTTTCCTATGACGCAACCATTACTTTTTTTACTGATATTTCACTTTGCTAGTGTGGAACTTTACTCTCTACTTCAGGCTTCATAAAAATGCACTTTTCAGAGGAAAGTTTTTTATTCACATTTTTAAATGGTGCAGGAAAGAGTTAAGTTGTTTCCATTTCTGTAAAAATTCTTGCGCACATTAATTAATTAATTTTAATTGATTTAAATAATTCATACTTCAATACATTAGTTACGTTTGGCGCTAAGTACGAGTAAATTATTGTGATATGCCAAAGTAAATTATACAAGCAGTACGAAGCATAGCACAGAAAATTTTGAAATATTCTAACAACGAAGTATTTATTTCAGTCCAACAATATTAACACTTGACACTAGAGGTTGAAGAATGACTCATATAAGACATTTTGCTATTAATGCATGACGTTATTCGGGTTCAAAGAATAGAGTACTTTTGATAGCAAGTTATACTACAGTGGAGTTCTTTTGTTTTCAGTTACCATAATACTATGTAGCTGTTGTTTTTTATACTTGACTTCAAAGCAGGCATGGCTAAGCAGAGCAACTCAGTAAGTGTTTGAAAGCCCCAGCCTTGGGCTCAGTCTCTGTAAACTTTCCAGTTTAAGCCAAAAAACAAATCGGTGAAAACATCGTAGTTGTCTCAGACGCAAACACGAACAGGTTGACGGAAGTAAGCAACAAACACAAATTAATTTGCACAAAATAAGAGCAACAAGCCACAAACACGAATCAATTTGAGGGCAACAAGCCACAAACACAAACCGATTTGAGGGCAATAAGCCACAAACACAAACCGATTTGAGGGCAATAAGCCACAAACACGAATCAATTTGAGGGCAACAAGCCACAACCACAAACCGATTTGAGGGCAATAAGCCACAAATACGAACCGATTTGAGGGCAACAAGCTACAAACACGAACCAATTTGAGGGCAACAAGCCACAAACACGAACCGATTTGAGGGCAACAAGCCACAAACACGAACCAATTTGAGGGCAACAAGCCACAAACACGAACCGATTTGAGGGCAACAAGCCACAAACACGAACCGATTTGAGGGCAATAAGCCACAAATACGAACCGATTTGAGGGCAACAAGCTACAAACACGAACCAATTTGAGGGCAACAAGCCACAAACACGAACCGATTTGAGGGCAACAAGCCACAAACACGAACCGATTTGAGGGCAACAAGCCACAAACACGAGCCAGCTGCAGAGGAACAAGCCGCAGAAGATGGCGAAGCAAGCCTCCATGTCCGTCGTGCCAGCTGGGGGCGGCGAAGATTACAGCCTCAGGAGAGCGCAATGTTCGCCGCCCCGCCGACCGCTCCAGTTCCAGGTGGGCCTTTAGGTTTAGTGGGTCTTTCTTTAATATTTGAATGCCCCCTCTGCTGGTGAGTCTTAATTGGGTCTTTCTTTGGATGTAGCATTAGTCATCCGGGAAATCAGAGTTTTGAGTTTTCTGTGTAGAAAAAAAAGCTCTGAGACTGAAAACTCTGAATACTCATTTCATTATCAGATTCTTTCCGTGGATATTAATTAATGTAAATTTTTAGATTCGATTTATTTTTATTTTTAGCTGTGACTAGTTTTGTATCTTGTGTTGGGTTAATATTGAGATCCATCGCGATCGCTACTTCATTTCATTGTTTGTATTTCATTAAAAACAAACCTTTGAAAACTGTATTTTTTCTAGCTCGGATTGAGATATTTCAAAATGATTTGGGTCCAATGCTGTAAAAATAATGATGCCTTCTTATAGCACCCATCGAAATTTTACAAATAGTCTACGGAGTTTGATTCGAATATTTCACTAGATCCGTGGTCGGGGATATTGTAGCTGAACGATGAAAAATAATTGAGTTCACACATTCGAGAATTTAAATGATATTTAAACTAAGATATCTCGCTGACATAAGACGGTCTAAATTCAAAATATTGTTAAAAATATTGATTAATATATTGTTTTTACACAATGGCGAATAGTCTCAAGGATACTACCGGGGACTGCAAAATTAAAGATCAATCAAAAATTAAGAATTATTTAATCTATATAGTGGCACCCAAGAATTTCGAATCACTACAATAATATTTTAGGAGTGCTTTGAAACTATGGGTTAAAAATAGACCTCAAGCTTTGGAGGATCATCTCGTAGCCTCAGAGCTGCGACTTCAGGGACATAGCTGCTCTGAGGGCCAGAGTAAGATAACTGACTCAAAAAACAATTTAAACAATTTAAACAATTTATTTATCACAAGTGACACAGAGTTAGATTATTTCTAAAGTCTAGTACAATGGTCAAATTTGAGTGTAGCGACATGTGGGCCCGAATAAGTTCAGCGACTTCCAGGGCATCCTACCATCACGTTATTCTATAGGTGAACAATAATGTTTAACCTAATTCACTTAACCTAGTTTCCAAATAGACTGATTTCGTATTAGGAAAATAGAACTGCCTGGACTTACAATCTGTTGAGTAACATGGAATTAAACATGACTGATACAGTATGTCTCATAAAAACCAGAACCGATTATTGATTTTCCTGTATTAGTAATACCATCATAGGAATACCACGAGCATTTAATTTCAAGCAAAATTATGATGGTATTTCTGATACGGGTATTCTTATGATGGTATTACTGATACGGGTATTCTAACGATGGTATTACTTATACGGGTACTCTTATGATGGTATTACTTATACGGGTACTCCAATGATGGTATTACTGATACGGGTACTCTTATGATGGTATTACTGATACGGGTACTCTTATGATGGTATTGCTGATACGGGTACACTTATGATGGTATTACTGATACGGGTACTCCAATGATGGTATTACTGATACGGGTACTCTTATGATGGTATTACTGATACGGGTATTCTTATGGTATTACTGATACGGGTACTCTTATGACGGTATTACTTATACGGGTACTCCAATGATGGTATTACTGATACGGGTACTCTTATGATGGTATTACTGATACGGGTACTCCAATGATGGTATTACTGATACGGGTACTCTTATGATGGTATTACTTATACGGCAACTCTTATGATGGTATTACTGATACGGGTATTTTTTTAATGGTATTACTGATACGGGAAAATAAATACTCGTTTCGGGTTTTTGTGGGACATACTGTACAGAGTGCGACAGCCAATCCTGCTTTTTAAGCTTTCACAGATCACTCGAAAATACAGGGTTGACTGCCGTACTCTGTAATAAGCGTACGTATAGATTATTATGGATATGGAAAAAAATTATTCAGTAGCCAAAGGGTCGTAACTCCATCAAGACCTAGAACGCACTAAGGGTAGAAGCAAAGTAACATATTCTTATACATTATACGTAATAATACTCTCGGTGTGTTTATTTATTTGTTTGGTGTATGCCTCTTCCGTTTCTCTGTGATGCCCATAAGGATACTTAATGACCGTATCTGTGATACGAGACTCACCAGTCCAAAAGTACAAGAATATTTTAATTAATCGCGGGTACTGTTGGGATGGATAAATTTGTTTGTCATCCACATCTGGACGATTCATTCTAGGAAAATACTGAATCCTGTCATATCTGACGGGTTATGTGCATCAAATTTTTTAATGTTTATTTAAAAAAGGTTTACACTGGTTGCATTACAATTTCGCTTAGTAAATATGAGTACTTCATATAATAAAAAACCATCATTTGAGCTTTCATATTTAAGCCTATGAAATGCATTTCAAAGTTGTTTGAGCTTCCACAAACTAAAACTCTAATATGAGTGCGATTCAAGCATCAGAAACGACTCAAGAGTTGAACCTTCCGAAGAAAAGAGAAACACGCATATTCACTACATGGGGTGTGACAGGAAGGGGAACAGGAGGCGGTATTGCAGTGGAACCGCAACCCGCTGGTGTGCTGGCTGTGTGATGCCCTCTATGATGACCCCCGCCTGCTGTCCTGCTACCACGTCTTCTGCGCCCGCTGCCTCACGCCCCGCGTTATGGACAACAGGATCTACTGTCCCCTCTGCTGGTGAGGCTTTAGTGGGTCTTTCTTTTGTATTTGAATGCCTTCTCTGCTGGTGAGCCTTTAAAGGGTCTTTCTTTAATATTTGAATGCCTTCTCTGCTGGTGAGCCTCTAGTGGGTCTTTCTTTAAGTGCTGGTGAGGCTTTAGTGGGTCTTTCTTTTGTATTTGAATGCCTTCTCTGCTGGTGAGCCTTTAAAGGGTCTTTCTTTAATATTTGAATGCCTTCTCTGCTGGTGAGCCTCTAGTGGGTCTTTCTTTAAGTGCTGGTGAGGCTTTAGTGGGTCTTTCTTTTGTATTTGAATGCCTTCTCTGCTGGTGAGCCTTTAGTGGGTCTTTCTTTAAGTGCTGGTGAGCCTTTAGTGGGTCTTTCTTTAATATTTGAATGCCTTCTGTGCTGGTGAGCCTTCTGTGGTTTCTGCTGGTGATTTTTTAGTGCGCTGAAGTCTTTCTTTAATATTTAACATCTAACCTTGGCTTCCCCCTCTAAGTGTAAAGAGTCGGGTTTTTCTTCCGCACTCTCTATATTTAAGAGTTCGTTAGCTCTGTTTCTGTCCGACAGATTCCTTCAGTATGACTTTACGTTACAAGTAAGAGAAAGGTAGCGTGTTATTGGCTGCCACCACGAGGTGTATATATATAACCTCGACTAAAATTAGGGATTGAATATCGTGCGTATTTTCTCGGTAGCATTGGCGGAGGGCAGGCGCGTGTTTCAGGCGCTAGTTCACGAGAGAGATGAGAGAGAGGATATATACGAGGCCCAAGTTTTCATATTTATTGGATGGCAAGCAAGGATGACACGAGACAGCGTGGTAGAAACCCTTCACAATTTATAAATAAACAGGACCAATAATTCACGATTTCCTTCGATCGATTTCTCACGACAACAGACTGTGTACAAACAGCCAACACACGAGCCAATGAAACACCGAGCCCTGGGGAGTGTGTGCATACACCCAAACTTCGAGCCCTCACAATAAAGTGGATATTTGAGCCAGCCGGATTCTCAAGTTATAAAGCTGAAACAAGCGACGCCTCAACTATCACAGCACCGATCGACGTTTGAGTTTTAAACTTTACTGTAACTACTCTCTGATCCCTTGCGTCCAGAGCCCCTGACCTTTCTCTAGGCTCACCGGCGACTAAGTTTTCGAAGTATAATACAACCAGCTTGGTCTTCTCACCACTCAAGCCCGACAACCCGGTTTGTCCGTTCTCAACTACGGCTACCCGCGAAGTGATCTCCCCTGGTCCGACTTAATTCTCGCTCGGACAGCGTTCCCCCCTTCCCGAAGGGGAGGGTGGTCGCCACACGAGCAGGGTAACAAGGGGTGGCTAGGGTTCGGAGTCGCCCTACTCCCCACACAACCGGGGGTACGGCTGGGGGAGAGAGGTCGTGTCTCCTGGCCCCAGCCTCCTCTTTAGCCATGGCTAATTCAACGACTGATCCCACGCTCGGCTCCCCAGCTACACGATCGGGACCGGCACATTGTTTTTAAATTAAGGTCTGGATATTTTACCATCCCTGACAAATTCACAGACCGGCGCTAATCAGCACCAGCGTCTCTCCGCTCTGTGTAACCGCTGCAGCCCAAGCGCATCAAATTTATCGAATTTACTATGATAAGTGTTTCGTATGAGAACGTCCAGATCGTGCATTTCCCAAACCAAAGCATGACCGCTGGCATTAATTTTTATGACCCGTGTATTAAGAGATCTCGTCTTAACATCATTTTATGTTTTTCCTCTTGGCAACGCTAACGGCTATCTCCAGGTTATTCATCCCCCCCTCAGTTACGAAAGAAAATTTGTGAACATAAATTTTCTTTTAATCTATGTTCTGGCCACGATTCTATTTCCGACTCGACTCAAGAATCAAATTACAACATGACATCAAATTACAATACCACAGAAAAATTAGGACGGCGACCACAACTCGCTCGCCTATGCTTCAGCCATTTTCACAAAATATTGGCCCCCTTCGGGGCTGGAGAGGCGAGCTCTCCCGCCTCCGCGATCTTCGTCATCTGCTTCTTGTGGGGGTCCTTCCTATACTTCTATTACGAGGACGAATTCCTTTCCTCGCAGTGTTTCCTTCCATATATAGTATGGAAAGACCGAAACCGAGGAGATTCGCTTGTTCGCGGTCCTGGCCTCGATCTCTCCGTCGTTTCGGGGCACAACTAGATGCTGCAGCAAGTTGCTGAGAGTCGCCTCGGTCAGGCGTTTGTCCAGCTTCGGGACGAAGTGGACAATGAGCGCTCGACCCTCCAGGGTCGCGGCCGCCCGCACCCAGTCCGTCTCGGTCGAGACGGTCGCCAGACTTCCGTCTGGTAGCCACAACGACGTCTCGTAGTTGCGCGCTGCGACGTATGTCCCGAGCTGGCGCACCACCTCGCTCGGCCTCCGTCTCCGCCCTCGATGCATGTACGTCGCCGTTTCCTACGGCACACGGTCGGGCATTAATTTTGTTACATGGGTTAGACATCAATATAGAGCCTATTTTCAAAAATTTTCCTTTCTTCGCCTCATAATGAGCGCGTATGTTACATGATGAATGATATATGATTTTGGGATTCATGAACATAACAAGTCCTAGCAGACTTGAATGACTAAGTCCCCACACTCCTGCACGCTATACAGCTCATACTCCTGCACACGATACAGCACACGAAACCGCACACACTCTGACAACACACACACCTCCTGTTCATTTGTCTGTCACTCGTGGTGCAGGTCCTTATGATTAAATGATGAGAAATGTGATTTTCCTACATTAGTACTATTTCCGTGCCAGCTGACCGTTTTGTTTTCTTCTTTTACTGAATGACATTTGCTAATCTCTCGTGAGAAGCAAGCATAAATTTCGTATGGGTGCAATACGTAGGCGTCCCTTCGTTTGCATGTATATTTTATGTACCGGTCGCACACGACTTATCTTTTAATCTCCAAAATCTCATGGTATCGGGTACCAGCTGCGATGCCTCAAGCATTGCCCACATATCTCTGGACAGGCTTCAAACTCCCTCTGTCATGCTTCCCGTAATCTCCCTTATCACGCTCGTCAGCAGACCAGATATTTATAACACTCTCCACAGTTCACGCACGTGTTTCCTACGCGCAGGAGTGTTCCCGATCTTACCATTGACGAATGCCTCTCCATCTCTCTTACGTCGACCGCGGTTCCGGTCCGTCTCCGTTGGAGGCCGCTGTGGTGCTCTTTCGGCACCGCGTACATGCCAACATCTCGCTCGCTCATCGCCTTCCTGAAAATCTTCAAAATCTGCCTTAGCACAATTTATCATCAAATATTTCAGCTCCGGCTACTGCTCAATGTCATTCACACTCAGGATTTCCCAGCACAGGAGCCATCCATCTCTATTATTATTTTTGCTCATCTCTATTTATTTTGTTCTCCCATCTATCTCGTAATTAGCATCGCACCCGAATCACTGTGCGCTTCTCTCTGTCCAACCTGCCTTCTCTAATCTAAAGTCTGCTCTCTCTCAGGTTACATGCGTCTCCGCAATGCAGCGCCTTTAAATTTTTATGACCTGTTGTAGCTCTCATTGTCCCGTGGGCTCATGCCTCGAGTCTCCACCACGTGAGTGCGTGTCCAACTTGCCTTTCCACACTAAGCTACGTTATTCTTAAGGACCGTAATGTTAAAGCTTATGCTAGGTCCGTAATGGACATCTTTAATTTAATCTGATGTCTCGCTAAGCATTCTACCCAACTCTCAGGGTTCTGTTATACGAGATCTCATTATCGGCTCCACTCAGCTCATGACAGGCTCAGGTTTCGCTTTTTAAAACGTCATTTAGAAGCAATAAAAAAAAATTTTAATTTCTTAAATTTTCTCCCCCTCCGACGATCACGGAAAAATTCCTTCACAGGGAATTTTTCACCCTAAACAAAACAATTACGAGAAGGCTATAACTATTTCCCATCCAAGTTGCTGACTCTTCAAACCTACACCTGAAAGGCAATGGGTTATTAGTGCTTATAACTAGTTATTTTTCAGGCTACTCGAAAAAATTTTCGTCCTCTCATTGGTTGTTGTAACCTACTAGTTATGAGAGGACTAAAGAGCCGTACCCACTACTGGCCGTATTATGTGAAAGAAAACATCTGCTGCGGCTGTGCTATACCTATATTTTAATACTGTCTAATTATATCTCTGCCTAGACGGCTAGTTTCCTTCGAAATCCCTCTTCATTCCTTATACATCTCAAACAATTGACCAGCAATCAAATTCCTATTTCGATGTGAAGTCATTATATCTAAGTTTTATTCTCGTCATTCAAAAATGCGCAGCCAACACGATATAATTTGCCCAGTACGCTCTTATAATTATTCGTCTGCCGAATCTCTACTCGTATCCCAAGCCTCCTTTCTGCGCGCCGCACTTGCTTCCTGCGGTTGAGCTCATCTTTGTGCCTTTGTCGATTTTATGACTTTCGTCCTGTGTCGCGCTCTCAAGCTCTGAGCACAGTCGTTCATGTTGGCTGATCGCATTCCCACGGAATTTCCTACATAGCAGTTAACTACTCAGAAAATTTTCTGCCAACCTAGTTGTTGCTAAGCTCTTCTGTAAAGGAATTAGATTAGTGAGCTTATCTACTATTTATTCGCTAGGTTATTCTTAAAAAGAAATTAGGTTAGTAAGCTTATCTATTATTTACTTGCTAGGTTATTCTGTAAAGGAAATTAGATTAGTAAGCTTATCTACTCTCTACTTGTTACATAGGCTTTTGCTTATGTAGTCCCCTCCTCTACTCCTCTACTGGACCGGCCGATCTCAGAGCGTAAGGACGCCTAGCTGCCGGGGTGGGTAGGGGTGAGGGTGCTTCAGGCCTTGTTACGTAGATCTCGTCGTCGCTGCTTTCCGAATCGCTGTCTTCGTGAAGTACTTCGGTGACGTGCTCGACGCTCCTCCCATTGCTTCGAGGACGCTCGTCTTGTATTACTACTGTCTCCTCTGGCTGAAATGACGCGGGCTTAAGTCTATTTCTGTGGACCGTTATCTCATGCCGGTGGCCGTGGACTTGTCGTATTACGACGTTCATCGGTGTTGGAAGGGCCTGAATCATGTACGGGCCTAACCAATTAGGTCGGAATTTCCCCATCGCCTTGTTCCTTCCTGCTGTATTCCGTAGGAATACGCAATCGCCGACTCTAAGTTCCTTATCTCTCACGCGCTGATATCTCACATTCTTGTCATGTGCATTTTGGCTTGCTGACATCGCGTTTTCGATCGCCATTTGCAATCTGGCAAAGGCGGCGTGAGGAAAATTCTCCTCCAAAGCATAGTTTTCTTCGTCCTTAGACATTTTGCAGCTTAAACTCAGCGATGATCACTCCATTTTTTTTTCTTTTCAATCTATCTATTGCAGTTGCAACTCACGACGCACAATGACATCCACCTTTACGATAAGTACTGGTTACCACGCATAAACACAAAAAAAATTTTTGGGTGTATCCAAGAGAGGATAGGGGAGGGCACCACTGAAAAATACCGAAATGCGGACTCGCATGCGTAGTGCATCAAAATCAGACGTCAGGAGGGAATCTCCTTACACGAAAATTCAGTTAACACGAGTCATATAACAGTGCAAATTTATGTAAATATTCACGTTGATCGTTCCCTGTACTTGCAATGTTATTCTTGCATAATCATTTCAACTGACCCTAGTGCGGCCCCAGATACACAAAAACATTATATATTTTCTTTGGACAACAGAATCAACTTCTATGTGGAGTGTTGATCTCTTCCCCAAACACAGATAAAGAGCGACCAACAAAATGCGGAATCGGTTCGTATTATTTCTGTCCTAGGGAATACACAAACATATTAATGGATGTTTCTACACCCGATTTCGTTGATTTACCTACAATAACAGAGTAGATGTTCGGTTGGTTTAAGAAACAGCTCTATACGCTAATAAAACTTAAAGGTGTCTCCAAGAGAGAAAAGAGGAAGGCACCGGCTGATCAATCGAATGTATCGTTGTACATTCCTTTGCATTCCGGCTCAAACACAATATTTACCCAATATGTACCTAATTTACAACAAGGCACGCAACTAAATCACTATAACTCTGCATTACCTTTCGATATCTATCCACATTGAAAGGCACAGCCGCGCAGCAAAATAATACCGAACTGAATAGAAAAAGAAATTTTCCCCACACTTCTAACTATGATATACGTACACACACAAAATGAAATGAAATGGTGTCTACTTACGGTTTTTGTTGATCTTGGACGCCGTTGCTCGCTTGCAGCTGTTGGACTGGTTGCTTCTTCTGTCTTGCTAACACAATATTCTCTCACTCTCTCTCAGATTGGGAAGCCTACACCGCTGGCTCCACTGTAAAGAGTCGGGTTTTTCTTCCGCACTCTCTATATTTAAGAGTTCGTTAGCTCTGTTTCTGTCCGACAGATTCCTTCAGTATGACTTTACGTTACAAGTAAGAGAAAGGTAGCGTGTTATTGGCTGCCACCACGAGGTGTATATATATATAACCTCGACTAAAATTAGGGATTGAATATCGTGCGTATTTTCTCGGTAGCATTGGCGGAGGGCAGGCGCGTGTTTCAGGCGCTAGTTCACGAGAGAGATGAGAGAGAGGATATATACGAGGCCCAAGTTTTCATATTTATTGGATGGCAAGCAAGGATGACACGAGACAGCGTGGTAGAAACCCTTCACAATTTATAAATAAACAGGACCAATAATTCACGATTTCCTTCGATCGATTTCTCACGACAACAGACTGTGTACAAACAGCCAACACACGAGCCAATGAAACACCGAGCCCTGGGGAGTGTGTGCATACACCCAAACTTCGAGCCCTCACAATAAAGTGGATATTTGAGCCAGCCGGATTCTCAAGTTATAAAGCTGAAACAAGCGACGCCTCAACTATCACAGCACCGATCGACGTTTGAGTTTTAAACTTTACTGTAACTACTCTCTGATCCCTTGCGTCCAGAGTCCCTGACCTTTCTCTAGGCTCACCGGCGACTAAGTTTTCGAAGTATAATACAACCAGCTTGGTCTTCTCACCACTCAAGCCCGACAACCCGGTTTGTCCGTTCTCAACTACGGCTACCCGCGAAGTGATCTCCCCTGGTCCGACTTAATTCTCGCTCGGACAGCGTTCCCCCCTTCCCGAAGGGGAGGGTGGTCGCCACACGAGCAGGGTAACAAGGGGTGGCTAGGGTTCGGAGTCGCCCTACTCCCCACACAACCGGGGGTACGGCTGGGGGAGAGGGGTCGTGTCTCCTGGCCCCAGCCTCCTCTTTAGCCATGGCTAATTCAACGACTGATCCCACGCTCGGCTCCCCAGCTACACGATCGGGACCGGCACATTGTTTTTATATTAAGGTCTGGATATTTTACCATCCCTGACAAATTCACAGACCGGCGCTAATCAGCACCAGCGTCTCTCCGCTCTGTGTAACCGCTGCAGCCCAAGCGCATCAAATTTATCGAATTTACTATGATAAGTGTTTCGTATGAGAACGTCCAGATCGTGCATTTCCCAAACCAAAGCATGACCGCTGGCATTAATTTTTATGACCCGTGTATTAAGAGATCTCGTCTTAACATCATTTTATGTTTTTCCTCTTGGCAACGCTAACGGCTATCTCCAGGTTATTCATAAGCTAGTGAGCCATAATTGTGTTGAGGTCTTCATTTAATACTTCATACTTAGCCTCTTATGTGCCCAGACTGAGAAATGATGCTGTTTAGTAGAATGCTCCTTATATAGACCTTGCTTTAGGAGTGGCAGGTTGCGCTATTGTAAGAGCGCTATTGGTTGGCTCGGGGTGCTAGTTCGGTGTACTGTATTTGTACGAGCAGCTCTTTTCAAGTGAGTTGTAGTGCGGGATATATGTGGAGTGCCAAACGTCTGGACGTGAGGCTATTGGTTTGCCATCGGTGGGGAATCAATGTAGGATATTTGTATGGATTGCCCGCGGTTACGTTGTAGTAGCAAGTGACTGAGTATCTACATGTGTATCTGAATCCTGTTTTGGTGTCACAACGTGGGAATTTCTGCGTCGAAGTGAAAGTTTGAAAGTGCACAAAATCAATTCATGCATGGGCTGCGTAACAATTATTAGAAGCGAAAACGTTATATCCTGTAATGAACCTATTTAGAATTTTTGAGTTCTATTGAAATTATACTCAACCGTTACGCAATTATATAGGTTTATAGAAAAGTTCATTTTAGGTGAAGCAGGGCTGTGCAATGTAAAATAAATAAGAGGAAAGCGTCAAAAATTCTTGTCAGTCGAATGACGCACACAGTTTAGTATCAAATTAACTCGTTGAAGAAGCTATATTTTCTCAGGACAAAAAGATTATGTTGTTACTCATTTCATTGCCAAGGACACAGCACCTAGAGTAATGTAAACTAGCAGAAAGACCCGTTCAGTGTATATTTTCCATTGATTAACTTGATAGTTAGAAAATATTATGCCATTTTAATCTTCTTACCTAATAATACCCGTGGTGTGTTTATCTATTCGTTTGGTGTCCGCTTCTTCCGTTCCTCTGACACGCTCATAAGGATGCTTAGTGACCGTATCTGTGATACAAATTTTACCAGTGCACAAGTAAGATTATTTTTTTATCGCGGGTTCTGTTAGGGTGGATGTATTTGTTTGTCATCCACATCTGGAAAAATTATTCAAGGAAAATATTGAATCCCGTCATTTTTAACTGGCCATATTCACTAGTTGATAAAAATTACTATTTCCAGCAAGGCGACGACGATCAAAGACGGACAACTGCCACCGCGCGACAACCTCATGGTCTTCTTGCTGGAGTCCTCGTGTGAGGAGCGCACGCCCTGCGCCAACTGCAACGATGGCAACCACGCAGACTTCTTCTGCAACACTTGCGGTGCGTTGAGTGATGGTCTTTTTAGGGTGTGTATTGCCTGATTTATTATGTGGCTCTTCGATTAAGTTGAGTGATGCTTTTTTCCGGGCCTCACTTCTTCTGTAACACTTGTAGTGCGTTGAATGATCTTATTTTTAGGATGTGTTCTTCCTGATTTCTTTTGTAACACTTGTGCGTTGAGTGATGGTGTTTTTAGGATGTGTACTTCATGATTTCGTCTGTAAGTCTTCGACTAAATTGAGTGATTCTGTGTTTTGGGCCTGACTTCTTTTGCAGCACTTGTGATAGGTTGAGTGACAGTGTATTTAGGATTGTACTCCCTGATTTCTTCGGTAACTTTTGGAGTAAGTTGAGTGATGCAGATCTCCTGATTAACACGGACTGACTTCTATCAAGCAAAATGTTTGAAAATGAATTTAGTGACTTTCATAGATGCGCTGAAATGAATTTAGTGACACATGGCCGCATTAAATTTCTAGCAAAATTGTCCTTCACAATTAACCTAGAGAAAAGATATTACTGATAGGGCAAAATAAATACTCGGTTCGGGTTTTCGTGCGACATTCCGCATATACAATTTGAGTTGATACATTGGATTTTTTTTTTTCAAAGATTATCTCTACCGTATCGGTGTGCAGGGCAAGCGCTGTGCTGCCGCTGCAGAGAGGCGACTCACCGCGCTCGGATGTTTGCCGCTCACGAGGTCGTCCCCATGAGCAAAAGAGGCAGAGAAGGCAGCAAAAAGGTGAGTAATGTAATCTGTTTAACATTTGACCACGATTGCTTTAACCAAAGTTAAATGTTCAACCCAAAAAAGGCACACTATGTGATCCGTTTAATGTTTTTACCGCAATTGGTTCCAACAATAACAATACAAATATTTTTAACGATATTCAACTCAAGTTTAAAGTCAGTTGTAGTAAACAATTTTGAAAATAGTAAACATGAACTGGATAGTACCTCCATTTAACTTTTTTTAAGTATTTATGAAAATTAAGTTTGGGACTACTGGTCGGTCAGCAGTATCATGAAAATCCAAAAATCCCATCGGTGTACCACCGGTGGCGCACGTTGCGGTCAAAGCGTTAACGACAGCATTTTATTACTTGCGTTGCCGTAACCATGATACATCATTAGACTGACGTTTACATCAGTGGTAGCCTGAAACTTTTAAAAAGTAAGCAGTTTTAATTTAAAACTCTTCGATGTCTCTCGTAACATAGATGCGCATTTTGAAGATCAGCTCTGTTTGTCACTTTATAATCAGAATTAGGATTTTACTTGACTGTCCAGGAGAGGCAAAAACATTACTTGTAATGCCAGTAGCTCATGAGATTTGAAGTGCGTTGTATGTATAGCACGGCAGTGAAAACAAGGCAGGGTCATTTCTATGGAGGAAAATACACTTCTTCTTGTTCGGCTAGCCAATAGAAAGGCTTTATTTCCATCAAACTTTATGACGTCACCAAAACGCCATGTCGTTTGGCCAATAGTGGTCAGTGACGGATTTGGGGCTAGCGTTGCTACCAGAAGGAATATGAGCGCTGTTAATGGTTCGTTGCAGTGACGTCAGCAAACCCACAGAGTCGTCGAAAAAAGACTGGTTTGACCCTACATTGTTTCCTCTACCGTGATGTATGCCCTAAGGTCGTGACAGTGAGCGTATCTGTGATACAAGAATCACTGTTTCTCCGAAAATTATTTTCAGTATATCAATTCTGCACAAAACACCACCGAATATATTTTTCTAGCCAAATGGAAGCTTTGATTTTGATATGTTTGTACCCGTATGCCAGTGAAACCCGTATCACAGATACGCTCATCAAGTACTTGCATCTCTTCGAGCCAAAGGTTTCGATGGTTACAGATAAAAATCAATGGACTTACTCATAAATACATGAATCCATGTCTGCCATAACCAATATATGTAGGTTGTTGGCACGCCCCTCCAAAGCAATTATAATCATAAATTTCATACAGAAATATACATAAATATTCATAAACACACGACCCCCATAAAGAATCGTTGGTTTGCCTGCAGGGTCCCACTTACGGCGTGCCGTACGTTATGTTCTCGACTCCGAAGCACACGTATATAATTATAAATTATGTTTGAAATTATATGCATAGATTCATAAACACACGACCCCTATAATCAACATGTAATCGTTGGTTTGCATACAGTGTCCGACGCACGGCGAGCCGTACATCATGTTCTCGGCCCCCAAACACGGGATGCTCTGCATCAACTGCTTCAGGGAGTCGAACGTGGAGGCCCGGCTGCTGTGCACCGACATCGACACGGCCTACAGCGCCGCAGTGCGCAAGCTCGACAGAGGTGTACTTGTGAGTGTGCATTCGTAAGGGGTTGCTTTCACTCGCCCCGTTTACGTGAGTGAACAATATCGTAGCGAGGATTAATTGAGCACTATTGTGACAAGGATTAATTGAGCAGTATTGTGACAAGGATTAATTGAGCAGTATTGTGACAAGGATTAATTATTGAATACTATGTTGAGGAGTAATAATTGAGTGCTGCTGTAAGAAGAAATAATTGTATACTATTTTACTTAGAATTATTGACCAATATTGTAGGAATAAATAATTGAGTACTATTGTAGCAAGGAATAATTGAATACTGTTGTAAAAAGGAATAATTGAGTACTATTGTAGCAAGGAATAATTGAATACTATTGTAAAAAGGAATAATTGAGTACTATTGTAGCAAGGAATAATTGAATACTATTGTAAAAAAGGAATAATTGAGTACTATTGTAGCAAGGTATAATAGAATACTGTTGTAAAAAGGAATAATTGAGTACTATTGTAGCAAGGAATAATTGAATACTATTGTAAAAAGGAATAATTGAGTACTATTGTAGCAAGGAATAATTGAATACTATCGTAAGGAGGACTAATAGAGCACTACCGCACCAGGGCATCCGTGAGCTGCAGAGCTCGGTGCGGGACGGCGTGGTGCTGTTCAAGGCGCTGCTGGACGAGCTGCGCACCAACGCCGACATGGAGAAGAGCAACATCAACAACATGGCCGACACCCTCCAGGAGAACCTTAGGCGCACGCAGGAGGCGCTCCTGCGGGAAGTGGATGCGTATGTCATGGGTTGGGGTGGCGGCTTTTGGTGGGAATCATTGTTGGAATGAAATATTTTGGTTGCATTAAAAGTAGGAGCAGAGTTTGGACTGAAAGGGGAAATGATGTTTTTTGGTTGCATTGAATGTTGGAATGATGTCTTTTGGTTAGGAATGAGAGTTCGAATGAGAGTTGCAATGAGAGTTGCAATGAAAGTTTCAGGAAGTCGACGAGTACTTCATATGTTGGAACTTGGAATGGCACGTTTTGGTGCGAATGAAACTTCACGTCAAAGTTGGAATAAAGTCTTCGCGAAGTTGACTCGTACGTCATGCGTTGAGACGACATCTTTTGGTTGGAATGAAAGTTGGAATGAAACATTCGCAAAGTTGACTAGAACGTTATAAGTTGGAAAACCTTACAAATTTTACAACCATGTAACAACTCACACTTTTTACCTTTTTTACCACGTATATCTCTCTACTGCAATTACTCTTCAAGCCTGCTTTCTCACTAGTTTTTGTTTTCATAAACAATATTTTTGCTCAAAGTTTTTAAAGATTTGTCTGTTATGTAGCCAATCAACTGGTACAATTAAAAGTCACTTCAATAAATGTTTGTGAACTGTTTCAAGACGGAGTCAGTTTATGGCAGTAAAATTAATTCGTTAGAGATAATGACGCATTAAATGAGCAATATAGAGACAGAGTTTACAACATAAGCTGTCATGAAGTAATTAATTTAACAAATCATCAAAAATTGCTCTTCCTCCAGTAAATAACGTTTTAGTGTAGGAAACGCCCAGATAAAACGTAAATATCGTATTTCTGATTTATTCACAAAAAATTGCCGAGTTCAGTATTGATGAATGAGGTTGAATTACAACAGATTTGCTCTCAAATTTATTTGCAGGTCATATGTATGCCTTTGCTGAACACACTTGGTTCAGCGAGGAAGGAATAATTGAGTACTATTTTTTAAGAAATAATTGAGTACTATTGTAAGAATGAATAATTGAATACTATTGTAGCAAGGAATAATTGCAAACTTGTTCCTGCAAACATGTGCGCTGAACACACATTTTTGTTGTTAATGCGCAATTTTGTACCCGTAGGCGATAGTGCAAGTTCTTGTTTTTCTATTTTTCCTGCGAAAAAAGTTCTGCTGCGTATGTGGAACTGTGTTAAAGTTCACTCAAGAAGAATGCAAGCAGAGTTAGAAGGAAATTTAGCGTAAACTGTTTTACATCAAACTATTCTAATTTAATTAACTATTTTAATTAAGCATTCTAATTATTATTCTAATCGAACCCTGTTAATAACCATTTTACATCTTTTTGCCCTCGTCCTTTCAAGCTTTGACTACGATGGGTTAAACTGAAGTTCAATATGCAACTCAAATTGAAAGACAATAATTATTGTAGCAAGCAATTTTGAAAATATCAAACGTGAACTAGATCATGCTTTCATTTCGCATTAATTTAGCGTTCATGAAAATTGAGTTTGTGACTACTGGTCGGTCAGCAACATTATGAAAATCCCTTTGGTGACCACCGGTGGCGCACGTTGCGGTCAGTGTTAAAACCTAGTATTTCTTTCGGGCAACCAATAAGAATCCAAAGATAAGTTAAATCACATATTTCTTTTTGGCAACCAATACTAATCCAGAGATAAGTTAAACCTCAGTATTTCTTTTGGTCGACCAATACGAATCCAGAGATAAGTTAAATCTCCTTTTCTTTTTGCAGCCAATACGAATGCAAAAATAAGTCAAATCTCATATTTCTTTTGCGCAGCCAATTGTGATCCAAAGATACGTCAAATCTAATATTTCTTTTCGGCAGCCAATACGAATCAAAAGACAAGTTGTTCCGGTCGCAGCTGTCCTCCCTGGGATCTCTGCTGCCCATAATACAAGTCCACCTGCTGATGTGCACTTCGTTCGCCACGACGGCCTCCAAACACGAGTTTCTCGACGTGGTTTTTCTGCTCATGGAAAGACTAGCGGCCATAGCGCACCTGTCGCACCCGCTTCGGTGAGTGGCTCGCTGGAAACTCGCATTTGATGTCGGTCAGATGAGTGGCTTGGCTGGAAATTAGCATTTGATGTCGGTCAGATGAGTGGCTTGGCTGGAAATTAGCATTTGATGTCGGTCAGATGAGTGGCTTGGCTGGAAATTAGCATTTGATGTGAGTCCGGTGAGGGGATTGGCTGGAAGCTAACATTTATAACCAATTTCAATGTGCAACACAAGAGGTTGCTCACTTTTGCGTTATAACCTTCCTCAATAATAACCGATATAAATAACAAGTATAAACTATAACTTCCACAATAAGTTACTCGCTGCTACGTTATTAAGTTCCTCAAAAAAAACTACCATGAAAAACAGGCACGAATGATAATTTCCACAAGAAGTTACTCGCTTTCGTTCATTTTAAAATATTTGTTCTCAGGCCCGGGCAGAGCAGCCAAATAAGGAGTAATTTCAGACAAGAGTTCGCAAGAAGTTTGGAAATGATGAGCAGCACCGGCAAGGCACGAGAGCCCAGCACCTCTGCAGGTATGACAAAATGACAAACGACGTTTAATTCCAACCAAGACAGATACAAATCATCTTGTACAATGGTTTTTAAAATCTCTTATAACTAACACCAGGACGCAATGACGGTTACCTCCGGTTTACCCGGTACACATTTCCGACACCTGGGTGAAGTGGGGAGTTGTGACAGAGTTCTCCCTTTTCCCAACGGGGAGAATCACCGGGCCGCACTGTCGGGATTCGAACTGTGAGAGGCGCGCGCTCATAACCACTCGACTACGGTGACCGCAATCAATATAGCTTGACGAGTGAAGATAAACCAACGCATAAAAATAAATGTACTTCTCTGCAAAGTAAGTAAATAAGTAAAGTAAATAAGCAAAGTAAGTAAATAAATGTACTTCTCTGCAAAGTAAGAGCAATGCAAATTTACAAAACAATCCACCACGCCCAATTACGTTCATGATTTAGACTGACTCTGATTTACAATGCAACACCTTAATCTTGAATATAACTTTGAAAATGCAACTTAATACATAATATCACATACAATAACTTAATCTTGAATATAACTCTGAAAAAAACAACATAATACATAACACCACATACAATGCAACAACTTAATCTCGAATATAACTCTGAAAAAACAACTTAATTTATAATATCACATACAATACACCAACTTAATCAGGATCTAGAGCTAAGAAAATATTCTCTCAGTGATGCAGGGAGTTGTCATAGGAATTGATGAAACTCATAAGTAATTCGTTTGACTTTGCAATGGCGTCAAAAACCCTCATACAAATCAACAAAACTCCCCGGCAAAGAGTGTCCTCCCAATCAGTTGGGTGCTCCGAGAAATCAACATAAAATACCCGAAGTCTTATATTAAGAAATTTTTAAAAGCCAATATGTTGGCATGTATCTCATGTGGCAACATTTGTGGAAATAAACGGTTTTTCTTTCTTTCTTTTTTTCTTTTCTTACAACTGACGTAAAAATTCCCATAAAACCCCACAAACGCCTATACTAAAAAGTCTCTCCCCCAGCAGGGTGCCCCGAGAAGGCCCTTCCGGAGGGGGTGCCGCAGCCCCCCCGGTCCCTGAGCGCCGCAGCGGACGCTCCCCCCTTCCGCCACCCCCCCGCCAAGGGCAAGCTCCCCGAGCTGGACGGGCCCTTCGCTGACCACTGCAAGGGCCACGAGAGCCGCTTCAGGGTGAGTAGGGTGAACTTCAGGATGAGTAGGGTGAGCTTCAGGGTGAGTAGGGTGAGCTTCAGGGTGAGTTGGGTGAGCTTAAGGGTGAGAAGGGTGAGCTTCAGGGTGAGTAGGGTGAGCTTCAGTGTGAGTAGAGTGAGCTTAAGGGTGATTCGGGTGAGCTTAAGGGTGAGTAGGGTGATCTTAAGGGTGAGTAGGGTGAGCTTAAAGGTGAGTAGGGTGAGCTTCAGGGTGAGTAGGGTGAGCTTCAGTGTGAGTAGAGTGAGCTTAAGGGTGAGTACGGTGAGCTTCAGGGTGAGTAGGGTGAGCTTAAGGGTGAGTAGGGTGAGCTTAAGGGTGAGTAGGGTGAGCTTCATTGTGAGTAGAGTGAGCTTAAGGGTAAGTAGGGTGAGCTTCAGGGTGAGTAGGGTGAGCTTCAGTGTGAGTAGAGTGAGCTTCAGTGTGAGTAGAGTGAGCTTAAGGGTGAGTAGGGTGAGCTTAAGGGTGAGTAGGGTGAGCTTCAGTGTGAGTAGAGTGAGCTTAAGGGTGAGTAGAGTGAGCTTAAGGGTGAGTAGGGTGAGCTTCAGTGTGAGTAGAGTGAGCTTAAGGGTGAGTAGGGTGAGCTTAAGGGTGAGTAGGGTGAGCTTCAGTGTGAGTAGAGTGAGCTTAAGGGTAAGTAGGGTGAGCTTCAGGGTGAGTAGGGTGAGCTTCAGTGTGAGTAGAGTGAGCTTCAGTGTGAGTAGAGTGAGCTTAAGGGTGAGTAGGGTGAGCTTAAGGGTGAGTAGGGTGAGCTTCAGTGTGAGTAGAGTGAGCTTCAGTGTGAGTAGAGTGAGCTTAAGGGTGAGTAGGGTGAGCTTAAGGGTGAGTAGGGTGAGCTTAAGGGTAAGTAGGGTGAGCTTCAGGGTGAGTAGGGTGAGCTTAAGGGTGAGTAGGGTGAGCTTCAGTGTGAGTAGAGTGAGCTTAAGGGTAAGTAGGGTGAGCTTCAGGGTGAGTAGGGTGAGCTTAAGGGTGAGTAGAGTGAGCTTAAGGGTGATTAGGGTGAGCTTCAGGGTGAGTAGGGTGAGCTTCAGGGGGAGTAGGGTGAGCTTCAGGGTGAGTAGGGTGAGCTTCAGGGTGAGTAGGGTGAGAGCTTCAGGGTGAGTAGGGTGAGCTAATCGCAAACCAAAACATTCTACAAAACAAAAGTAGTAATTCACAAAATTTAAACCAAAACAAATAATACAAAATGAAGTAATAACCGAGTCAAATCTTGTCTCCCACACCTCTGGTCCTGATAATGTAATTTGACATCGTTAACATCGTTGATTATCAGTCTGCTCTTAAATCGTGTATAGCATATACTGTTAACATCTAGTCCTTTTAAACTATTTTGTAAAATTAAGCACCGAATATCGAGTTGACTATTTCATTGATCAGTCTAATGCGTAAATTTTTCAAGTGAATTAGGTTAAACATTATTGTACACCCTAGAATAACATTGATGGTAGGATGCCCTAGAAGTCGCTGAACTTATTAGGGCCCACAGGTATAGCTATACTCAAATTTGACCATTGTACTAGACTTAAACAATCTATCTCTGTATCACTTGTGGTAAATAAATTATTTAAATTGTTTGGAGTGCTAGATACACTTAAATTATTGGTTTTGCAGACCATCTAAACCCTCTTTTGCCACAAGACCTGACGTCGAAGTTTTTAATGAATGTTGTACCTTAATACTCCCCATGAAGTGCAAATGATACATAATGAAGGGCTAGATACGCTTTAATTATTGTTGCCCAGACCAGCTAACCCACCTGTACCTCAATACTCGCAGAACATGTCGTCGGAGTTTATAATGAAGTGCAAATAATACATAAGGAAATGCTAGATCCGCTTTGTAATTATCGGTTACACAGGTTATCCTACCCTCTCGTGCCACAGGACCTGTAGTCAAAGATTATAAATTACAAAGTGCTAGATACACTTTGCAACTATCGGTTACCCAGACCATCCCACCCTCTCGTGCCTCAGGACCTGTCGTCGAAGTTCGGCCGCCTGAAGGAGGAGGCGCAGGAGCTGCACCGCGACGTAACACACAGGCGCTGCGTGGCGCGCAGGTCGCGAGTGGAGGACATCGTGCGGGAGAGCGCCGCGCTGGAGGAGGAGGTGCGGCGGTACGCTGAGGAGCTCGAGGAGACCAAAGCTGCCTTCGACGGCACCTGGGACGAGCTCATACAGAGGATATACACCGAGCAGGAGCTCCTACAGACGCACGTGAGAGATAACTTATGGGGATTATATTTTATACCCATTAAACTAACGTGTGAATTTTTCCTAGAGTTTCCAAATGTCTCACAATTATTCCCCGGAAGCCTCGACGGTTATAACAGATACCGTAACTCGTTTCGTACGTCTGAGACAAATTGGGTATAGCAGTTTTTCTTTCTTTCATTAAATGAGAAAAACGCCGGGCAAGTAAGGACGGTTATCGAATCCACGACGTTCCAGTTCAAGAGGCGATAGATTTCGAACCTTAGGCTGCGCTGACCAGTCTACTCTAAAAAAATAAATTTTTTATCCATTGCTTGGGCGGTTAAGCACCAGACTTTAAACTAGAAAGACCCTGGATCAGTGGTTCTTAACCGTTTTCTCCCCCGCCCTCTTAAGAACTGTCAGGGGAAATTGTGTGCAGATGGACTGGTAAATAAGAGCTCACAACAAAGAATGTTGTAAATAGGTCCTCAAAAATATTCAACAGTAAAAGTTCACTATTTTGTCGAAAACATTTCAGGGAAAAATCAGGCTTTACTGCCTAGACTCGCACCCCCAGGTTAAGAAACACTGCCCTAGATCGATCTCAGTTTGGTACCCGCAGAATGTTCGCCAGACCGCAGCTCTCTCGTGATAATAGCAAACAAAGACCGGCAGGAGGGGCAAGAGGGAAACTTTAATACTCAATGAGCTTGCTCTCCACTCACCCAATCGCTCTGCTGAGCGTTTTCACCATGCAGTGAAATGTTCGTTGTTGTATTACTACACCTCGCATGGCATGTCTATTGTAGTACACCACGTATAGTTTGTCTATCAATACGCCTCGTATGGTACGTTTATCTAAAAACGTCTTATATTAAGAAATTTTTGAAAGCCAAAATGTTGTCATGTATCTCATGTGTTAACTTTCGTGGAAATAAACTGTTTTTATTCTTTTTTTCCGTTATTCTTGATTCCACCAGATGAACGACGTCGCGAATCTGCGTGACGAGAACAAACGGCTCATGATCATCGCTCAGCAGCTGGAGCCCTACATTCGCTCCATCACCTCCCTCATGGAGAGAATTTCTCCCAGACTCCAGGTACGTTATAATAGACAGCCATGTTCTATTACGCCTATTATCCTCATGAACATAGTCCATTACACCCATTACCGTCATGAACATAGTCTATTACACCCATTACTTTCATCAACCATAGCCCATTACGTCCATTACCCTAATGGAGAGAATTTCTCCCAGACGCCAGGTACGTTCTAATAAACAGTCATGTTCTATTACGCCTATTACCCTCATGAACCATAGTCTATTGCACCCATTACTTTCAGGAATCATAGTCCATTACGTCCATTACCCTCATGGAGAGGATCTCTCCCGGACTCCAGGTACGTTGTAATAGACAGCCATGTTTTATTACGCCCATTACTCTCAAGGAGAGTCTCTCTTCGGCTCCAGATGCGTTGTAATAGACAAAACCAAACCCTATTACGTCCATGACCTCACATTTTAATACATTCTTTACGTACAGTATTGAACTCCCCGGCGTTTATGATTTTTTGTTTGTAAAAATCATTGAGGGGGAAAAAAGCCTAGAGGGATATATTATATGTTTTTCAAGTGATTCAAAAGGAAATTAAGGCTCTCCCAGAGTCCAGGTCCCAGTCTAACTTTTCGTCGACTGCATGCATGTTTTTCGCCGCCCAAGTAATTAAATCGCTTAGGCGGCGAAAAACGTGCATGCTCCGGCAAAAAAGTTAGACTGGGGTGCATTGTAATAGATGTAACCATATTGTATTACACCCATTCCCTCATGGTGAGAATCTCTCCCAAATTTCAGTGTTAACTAATGTAGCTTTACCTTTTTCTCATCGTCGCCATGGAGAAGGTACATTCATGACTCCACGGACGTGGTAAAAGACGTCATGAAAATGCAGGAGAGTTTCACTTTTCTAACGTTTGTAATTAATGATAATTAGGTGCTAGGGAAAAATTCGAAAATAACATTGAGAGTATGCATTTACTAGTTAAGCCTGTTACTAGCAATTTTAGTCGTCCAGATAACATACTAGAAAAGGTAACAAATTTACAGATTGCTAACTTTTTACTGGTTGCTTCATTTTGGCAGTCTTTTTTTGGCCATTTTGTGGCATTTATGTCAGGTTTTCAGCTCTTAACTTCTTGATCAGAAAGTGAAATTCTAGTCCATAAAGTAGGAAGTCCTGCCTATGTCTTCTTAAACACATTTTCTCCGTGTTCCGCATCACCAGCGGAGCTGCTTGCTCAGGAAAATGCTCAACTCAGATACGAGGAAACGAACTCGGCCATTTGTTGTTACGATCTTCCTTCGCATCACAAAAATGAACCGGAAATTAAGTGCATTCATAAATAATTATAAAATTCAGAGCCATTGTGACTCATTCAGCTCTTGAAACGCGTCTGTACAACATCCCGCGCTATCAAAATACGACTGTAAAATAGCATGCTTAATGAAAAAGCGACTTTACTGTTATCACGCTCAACATGGGTACGATTGTAAAATGGTGCAATTTATTTTGAGACTCAGTATCGCGCTCAATATAGATACGATTGTAAAATGGTGTGATTAGTAAAGACTCAGTATTGCGCTCACTAAAAAATGCAAAATGTGAGTGCGCAATACAAGTGTGAACAGGAATGTGTGTGCAGGTGCCTGCAAACCAGATGCTGAGCTCCTCCCAGATCTGCCTGCTGGAGTCCAGGGACCCGAGTAGTGCCGTCGTGCAGCAGATCATCGAGCAGATGGCGGCCTGCAACCGGAGTGACAGGTGAGGGCTTGCTCTGTTAGCAATTGACAGGAGTGGCGGGTGAGGGCTTGCTCTGTTAGCAATTGACAGGAGTGGCGGGTGAGGGCTTGCTCTGTTAGCAATGAAGAGGAGTGACAGAATCTTGCTCTGTTAGGAATTCGATTGATGGCTTGCTCTGTTAGCAATTAACAGAAGTGGCGAGTGATGGCTTGCTCTGATTGCAATCCGCAATATAATAAGTGAATATTAAAAGGGTACCGCGACACACATTCTTGTGTGTTGTTGTTTGGTTGGTTGCATGGAGTGTCTGTCTATGACGCTCATAATAAAAAATAATTTTTTATGTGGTTCAATGATTTAAGTCTTCATCGCACCTCGCCATTTGCATTGTTGTGTCGGATAAGATAGTGTTGCACTAATGCAGAGCGCAGGAAGTCTCGCCGTTGAGTGGTGACTGCATCGGGATAGGAACTCGAATGAAGTTAACACTTTGACTGCAGTTGGTTGAACTAAAGTTCAATATTCAACTCAATTTGAGGTCAATTACCGAAAATAACAACCGTTAACTGAACCGTGTTTTAATTTATCTTTAATGGTGTATTTATAAAAATTGAGTTTGTGACTATTGGTCGGTCAATCAGCATTTTTAAAATCCCATCTGTGACCACCAGTGGCGCACATTGCGGTCAAAGTTTTAATACATATGAACTCGAATGAATTTACTGAACATGAACTTGAATGAGCTCAACGAATATGAACTTGAATCAATTTAACACAGAGCGGAAGGGCGAGGTTGCGGCGACGGAGCGAGTCGCGGTGCCCTGCTGGAGGACGGCCTGTCGTCCAAAGCGAGTTCGGCCCCCGAGACGCCGCTGCCGCAGCTGCTGCCTGACGGCGTGCCGCTCCCGCCGCAGCCGCCGCACCTCCGCCGCAACGCGCCCGACCACAGCAAGGGGGAGCATGACCAGCATGGTGAGAGGGGGTGCTGACACCCGAACGCAGTTTGAAAAATACACTTTTTTGAATTTGGTTGTTTAGGAGAGTTTTACAGTATAGTTTTGTGAATCTGATTATTTAGGAGAGTTTTACAGCATAGTTTTGTGAATCTGGTTATTTAGGAGAGTTTCAAATTAAAGTGGGCGCTGACCGCCGGACGCTGTTTTGAGAATACACGTTTTCTGAATCTTGTTAATTAGGAGAGTTTTGCAGTATAGTTTTGTGAATCTGGTTATTTAGGAGAGTTTCAAAACAATTTTCTGAATCTGGTTATTTAGTAGGGTTTCAAAACAGTTTTTTTTAATTTGGTTATTTATGACAGTTTTACAACATAGTTTTTTGAATTTGAAAGGTTAGGAGAGCTATAAAACAGTTTTCGGAATCTAATTATTTAAAACACTTTTAAAGCACACTTTTCTGAATGTGATAAATTAAGACATTTTTAAAACATAGTCATCTGAATCTGTTAAATTAAGATATTTTTAAGGTATAGTTTTCTGAAGCTGATCATTCAATTCAGCTTTATTACACATTTTTCTGAATTTAATGAATTAAGACAGCTTCAAAATATAGTTTTCTGAATGTGACCCATTAAGATATTCTTAAAACACAGTTTTCTGAAAGAAAGAAGAAAGAAAGAAAACATTTTATTTCCAATAAAGTACAAACATGAAATGTCGATACATTGGTTTTTAAAACACCTTAACGTTAACATCCTTAAATGATTGTAACACATTGGTATCGTAATACCCGTGTAAAATGTTGAAACGAAATGATTGATAGAAAAGTACAACAAAATTGTGTTCCTTTCCTTGCCTAATCTGATTTTGAAACTAGGAGAGCACAATCCTCGCGACGTTCATTTGAAAAACACTCTCATTAGTACGCATAAGTATTGAAAAATGAAAGCGAAAAATGCATTCAAATACCTTAGCATAGAAACCCTTAATTGCTATTTATACATGGTTATCGTAATATCCATGTTAAGTGTTGGAACATATGATTTAGATCCTTAATTGCTATTCATACATGGTTATCGTAATACACATGATGGTTGTCGACATAGGATTTAGGGAGACGCACAAGTTAATAAAAAATAAACAATAATATATATAAGAGGATCGTTTGCATTTGGAGGGCGGCACTAAGTTTCAGTTTCTGTGTTTCAATTTCTAAGTTTCAATTTCTGAAATTTTTGCTAGGGATTGAAAATTTATCTTATTTTACGTTCGTTAAGTTATTTTAATATTGATCTTGCTTACTCCGGTCGAACAAAAAGAGCATCACAACTGTTTGTTCCACGCAGCGGAATGAGGTTGCTTTCCACAATTACTAGTACTTCATCTGTGGTGCCCGGAAATGGACATGGAGCGTATTATTTTCTAATAAATTATCAACTCCAAAATCCAGGAGTTCCTTTCGCCCGTCCGACAACACTTCGCTCCCTCTTCCGGTGATGCCCTGCATCCGGTCATGCCTCTACATTTGGTTACGCTTACATTTGTTTATATCTTACATCCGGTGAAAGCCCACATCCGATCTTTCATCCCTATGCAAGGTGTCCCAACGATTATATTTGCTATAACAGAACACAAAATGGTTATGATATTTCTTACTTGCGCAAATAGTACTTTCGCAAAGAGTACATTGGGGTTACAGACATGAAAAGTATTGTTTTACATCGCTAGATGTAATATTTTCAACATAGGTGGAACCGTGCAAAAGTTAACTATTTAAAATTAGTGTTGTCGTAGTGTATTCACGAGAATAAAAAGGTAAGAAGAGTTTACCACACAAAGCTTACGACAGCAATTCGAGACCAGAATAAGAAGTTTAAAATGATGATTTTCAAGGTTATGACATTCGTCAGATCCGAGGCCTTTTTAAATGTTTCAACGAGATCGAAGTAGAGAAAGTATGTACTAAAATACCCTCACATTTGACATCAGCTCTCTATCTTTGCGGTAATTAATTTGGGTTTGGAAATGCAAGATGAAAGTGAGTCACTAAGAACACAAAATCCCTGTGACACATAGCTGAAAATACTCTTGTTAGGGTGCGTGTTATTGGATCATGAGCCCGTAATATTTGCTACACAGCTGGAACACCAATATACACAAAAAAAAATTGCTAATGAATTCCGTCGCATGTTCAAAAAGCTTCAATATGAGCGAAAAGTACTTACGAGTAACTTAAAGTTAAGACCATGAATTTAGATCGAATACATGAGGATCGTAATATTTATATTGATTGATTTTGTAACAAATGGTTGGGAGAAAAGTACAAAGAAAATGCATTCCTTCCATTGTGTTGATATCAAATACATGAGGATCGTAATATTTCTATCGGTTAAGTTTTGGAACAAATAATTAGGAGAAAAGTACGTAGATAAGTGCATTCTCTCCGTTGTGTTGGTCTGATTTTAACACTGGATTTTATTTCAAGGGGTCAGGAAAACATTGCACATGTGATGCGTTGTTAAGAACAATCCAGTTGGTGCATTTCCATACTGAAATTTGAGCTTGCGAACGTTGAAACTAGTGAAATGAGGGATTAAAGGTTGAAGGTACAACGGGTAGATCCAGAATTAATTTGCATCTTTGACTGCTAGGTTGATGTTATAGGCAGTTTTACATTGTTTTGTATCAACTGGTAAGATAAAATACCTGGTATGGATGAAATGAACGATTTTACAATAACGGAAAAATTTAAATTTCGTATACTACAAGCTTTGGCACAGAAAAATTTACCGGATTCAAAATAGATGAGAGGGACCGATGTACAATGCCAACCGTAACATTATCAAGATTGATGGGGCAAAACGAGAAAGTCAAAACAACCTCAAATGGTGTGGCCGAAAGCACACTGGAAGAGTGTAAAGGACGACACTGCGTCACAACAGGATCAACATGAGCATTTTAAAAGGGAATACGTTCTAAACATACAGACACGCACATGCGTACACTGATATCCATACGCATATACGCACATACGTACTGCATGTACGCACTCCTCCAGCACGTGCTGCAGTTCACACTTATTGTGTTGACGCAAGATAGAGAGCCATTTTAGTTTTGAATTCTCTCAGTGTTTGAGGGGTTTTGAAGCTCTGGGGGAGTCTGTTCCATAGTAAGGCGCCTGATACTGACAGAGCCTTCTGCCCGATGTTAGATGAACGGTATTTGATTGAGACATCATGTCTCCTGTTCGGCCTTTGGTTCGTGACGGTAGGGGAGTGGAATTCCACTATTTCAGCACTGCTATGAGGAAGATATAAAGAGGAGAAAACGTATTGGGCTTTGTGCGCCTGTCTGAATGTGATAAATTCAGACATTTTTAAAGCACTGTTTTCGCACACATTTTAAGCTTTCACTTCACTGAATGCAACCTGTTGTCACTTTTCTAGCAGATACCAGAAGCCCGCAAACTTTTTTCCGATTTGAACACCGATAGATAAAGACATTTTTAACACGTTGTTCGCGATGAGAGCCGCCGGTGTACACGGAGGTAATTTTCGTAATGTTGTGATCAGTAGTCACAAACTCAATTTCCATAAATACTTAATCAAAGCCTAATGGTGGCACAACCCGGTTAATGTTTCTTATTTTCAAAATTGCTGACTACAATTGACTTTAAATTTGAGTTGAATATTGTACTTCAGTTTAACCCATCGCAGTCAACGTGTTGAAGCATAGCTTTCTGAAGCATATTATAGGTGAGCTTCATAGGGAGTTTACTACTTTTTCTGACTAACATCGGGGTCCAGCGCACTGTGACTTGATTGATGTAGAGTGGTCGGTTTCATGTGCAAAAAACGAACCTCCTTTTGCCTGCGCGGGCGGGATTTGGGTCTGACAACTCGGGACTTGGGGAGTCACCTGTGAATAGCACTCTCAATTTGTTCACCTTGTTCTTGTTTCGATATTCTACATATTTCTATTTTTACCGTGTTCTTGTTTCCATATTCTACTTGTTTCTATATTCACTTTGTTCCTGTGTTCATATTCTGCCGGTTTCCACATTCCTGTTTCCATATCCACCTTGTTCCATATATCCATATTCTACCGGTTTCCATATTCACCCTTCGGTGCGATATAGTTTGAATAACTGAAGCGCTAGCAAACCCATATTAGTACTACTAATACTTTCCATCATATTCACTTTGTTACTGTTTCCATATTCCTTCTGTTCCTGTTGCCGTATTCCTAGAGTTTCCAACCAACAACAGAGTTTCCAACTGTTTCCATATTCACCTTGTTCCTGTTACCATATTCTATTTGTTTCCATATCCTCCTTGTTCCTGTTTCCATATTCTATCATATACCGTATTTTACACTCTGGATCGGCCCAGTCTATGCTAGATATTACACTTGAATTCCTAAATCCTGACGATGGAAGAGAACCGAAAATTCGGCCGCGAGAGCTCCAATGGTTGACCAATTATGACATGTAATTCGAATTGGTCGAGTGAATTAAGCTAAGCACAATTGTACACTTTAGAATAGCGTTGATGATAGTATGCCCCAGAAATCGCTAGACTTAGTCAGGCCCACAAGTAGCTTTACTCAAATGTGTCCATAGTACTATACATAAAAAATAATCTACTGCGGTATCGCTTATGGTAAATATATACTTTTTTTAATAAATTAGATTCATATCTCGCATGGGAAGAATCAGTCAAGTCCGGCCTACTGCTTGTGAAAGTGGCCGAATGTTTGAAGAAAATTGTAACATATAGCAGCTGTGTGAATTCATCAACATGTTTTTGTGACTTGCACGCATCGGTGTTTCATTATTGGACAGGATGATTATTATTATTTTTATCGTCTTGTGGTAATTACTGCATGCATCTGGTAACATGTATTCAAGTCTATCTTCTGACATTGTGTGAACATATTTAGGTCAGAAAGGATTAAACCTATACTTCAATGAAAATATACGATTCCTAATGAAAGATATTTAAATTTGCGCACCGAGATGGTTACATTTGTTCTTTGAGACAGTAGCTGTATTTTAGTGCTTAGGAATTTCGAAAAAGTGAAATGATTTTATCACCTGTGACAGATCGACTATGTAGTCTAGACTGTTTAAAAAGAGATAACAAATATAATTTAATGAAAATGTCAGTACTAATTGACAAAATTTTTATAAAGCAGAAGCATCAATTGAGTGCAGAACCTCGTATTACAATGGCTTGTAATAAATAGTTATCATTTTATAGTATCATTTAAAATGCTATATGATTGGAATTTTTTTAGTGTTACGTTGAAGTGGGCAATAAAAAATTAATTTTTACTTTTCATTTTTATGCTCCTGTATTATTCCATCTATATCATAATTTATTTCGCATTTCACCATTACCGATCACACAAACTTCACACGTGTTCACAAATATTGAAAATTCCGTACCATTTTTTTCACCAGAGAAAATTTCGACGCGGTTCCCAGTCTAACTTTTTCGCCGGAGCATGCATGTTTTTCGCAGCCCAAGTGATTTAATTACTGGGGCGGCGAAAGACATGCATGCAGGTGGCGAAAGAGTTGAACTGGGTTCTTGCGTGTCCAGATTTTATTTAACTTCCTGTAGTTGCTGCCTAAATTAGAATCTCAATTTTTAACAAATCATTATTTTAACAGTTAACCAATTTGTTTAAATACATATTCCTTATAAATCTATTTGGTCGTCAGTTCCAGTAACCACGTTCAAAAGAGGATATAATCTTGAAAATTTGATGAAGGTGTGATGTCTTTACGTAATTTAATTACTTCACGTAATTAAATAAAGCAGAATACGAGCACGCTGTAGTCTGAAACGACCTACTTATTTAGATTATTAAATAATCGGCACTAAAACTTGCACCTAATTAATTCATGAACAACGATTTACTGTAGACTTCGCACTGAGATTAGGTGACTCTCTATGGGCAGATATTAGGTGGCGCTCTATGGACTCAGGTTAGGTGACGCATTTAGCGACTGCATACAAATTTTATACTTAAATAACCCTCAAAAAGCCCATTGGGAGTGCCAAAATTTCATAATATTAAATAACACTCAAAGCTGACCCTGAAAGCTTGCAAACAATCAATTTAATTTAGAGTACCGGCTCAAGCTGAGCCACTGACACTCTACGATCAGGATTGTGTTTCAGAATACTCAGCAAGACCGGCCTACGCAGCTCTAGAAGCCGCTCAAGCGATTCCCTGTCCAGCGACTCCGCCCCCACCGCCACAGCGTAAACCTCACCACAGGTCAGTAAATTGTTCGTTCTAACCCCACTGCAGGTTAGTTGATTGCTCGTTGTTGTAACCTCACCACAGGTTAGTCAATCGTTTGTTCTGACTCCGCCACTGGTCAGTTGATGGTGTAGTTTAATCTTATCAAAGGACAACCCCTTCATAGTTGTTGTAATCTCACCACAGGTTAGTCGATTCTTTGTTCTAACCTCACCACAGGTTAGCCAACTGTTCGTTCTTGTAACCTCACCACAGGTTAGCCAATTGTTCGTTGTTGTAACCTCACCACAGGTTAGCCAACTGTTCGTTGTTGTAACCTCACCACAGGTTAGCCAATTGTTCGTTGTTGTAACCTCACCACAGGTTAGCCAACTGTTCGTTGTTGTAACCTCACCTCAGGTTAGTCGATTGTTTGTTCTAACCTCACCAGAGGTTAACCAATTGTTCGTTGCTGTAACCTCACCACAGGTTAGCCAATTGTTCGTTGTTGTAACCTCACCACAGGTTAGCCAATTGTTCGTTGTTGTAACCTCACCACAGGTTAGCCAACTGTTCGTTGTAATCACGCCACAGGTTAGCCAATTGTTTGTTGTTGTAACCTCACCACAGGTTAGCCAATTGTTCGTTGTTGTAACCTCACCACAGGTTAGCCAACTGTTCGTTGTAATTACGCCACAGGTTAACCAATTGTTCGTTGCTGTAACCTCACCACAGGTTAGCCAATTGTTCGTTGTTGTAACCTCACCACAGGTTAGCCAATTGTTCGTTCTTGTAACCTCATCACAGGTTAGCCAATTGTTCGTTCTTGCAACCTCACCACAGGTTAGCCAATTGTTCGTTGTTGTAACCTCACCACAGGTTAGCCAATTGTTCGTTGTTGTAACCTCACCTCAGGTTAACCAATTGTTCGTTCTTGTAACCTCACACAGGTTAGCCAATTGTTCGTTGTTGTAACCTCACCACAGGTTAGCCAATTGTTCGTTGTTGTAACCTCACCTCAGGTTAGCCAATTGTTCGTTGTTGTAACCAAACCACAGGTTAACCAACTGTTCGTTGTAATCACGCCACAGGTTAGCCAATTGTTTGTTGTTGTAACCTCACCACAGGTTAGCCAATTGTTCGTTGTTGCAACCTCACCACAGGTTAGCCAACTGTTCGTTGTAATCACGCCACAGGTTAGCCAATTGTTCGTTAGCCAAATTCAAATCGTACCTGCGTCTGTGAATCTTCTTTTGTACACAGCATCCAATTTACGAACTGCTGGTAGAAATTTGAATTACTTCAATGAGTTCGGATAGTCAACCTCCCTTAGTACAAATTGACTGTTGAACCTTAGCTACGATCAAATGAGTACACTGTTGGGGAGATGAAATTGCAGGCACTCGTGAATGATATGAGGACTGTACCGTTTTTCAACTCTAAACCACACAACGTTACTTCAGCTCGTGGCAGCTGCCGCACTCAGTTTCTCTTTTTGTGCGTATTGTTGTGTTTTTCTTTAAAGATTCGAATGTATTTACTAAATTAATGTCGAATTTCAACGAATTTATTCATTCATATTGATAAAAAATTCATCGCTCACTTTCCAATTACACTGACTAAGCATTAAAAGCATTCTGTTACAGAGATGGTCCAACTTCATCGAACTCGTCATTGGTCTCAATGGAAGGCAGCAGCTGCAACGACGTTTTTGAAAAATCTTCTCGAGTCGCCGAGGGCCCAGAAGGTGATCGTTCAGACAAGTCTTGGTCCCGACGTCGGCGTGGGTCGGAAGGGTCGGGTGGGTCCACGAAAGTAATGGCGGCGAGCATCCTCGGCAAAATATGCCGCCAACACAGCGAAGGAAGTGCCAGTATTCGGCACACTTCCCGCTCTTTATCTGACGAAAGGAAATCCTCTGCGAAACGTCGCGAGATGTGCAAAAGGGAAAAGGCAGACCAGCTACTGGAACGAGCAGTAGCTTCGTTTGATGCTTCGGCTCTTCCAGAGCGCCCTAAATCAGCGTGTGAGAATTCCATCGTCCCTGAAAAAGAGGACCTTTCGGAAGGCGCTCGAAGCCGTTTTCGGGACCGACAAACAAATGGGTTTACCAGCACCGAAGATGGCCCTCGACGCACTCACATACGGCCAAATTCTGGGGACAGAGAGCCTGCGAAAAACAATAATCTTGCTATGATTCAAGGAATGCAAACGTTTAAAATGAAGCCCTCGAGCCAAAAATTCCGAGTACTCAACGACAACGTATACGCCATTGCAACTGTGGCACGGAGACCTCCAGTGAAACGGGAAAACATTTATGAAAACGTTGTTTGTTTCAAGCCAATAAACGTGGGATGGACAGTGCCTACCAAAAGTGGTTTTCGGAAGCAAAATTCTTTGAGTGTTCTCCCGCTCGTGCTGCCAGATGAACACAGAAGCTTGGCTAGTGACGTCATGGGAGAGAGGCGGGAAACAATGCGGAAGGCCGACAGTTTCGAAGGGCACGAGGAGGCAGTGCGTACCCTTGTAGCCCAAGTACACAAAAATAGAACGAGCAGACAAAAAGACATCAAGTACTAAGCTCTTCATCTGAATCTAACCACAGACCTCTCTACTTTATCTTAACTTTTATAAACGAGTAAATCATCCCTTGATCTAAGCCTGACTCTTTTCATGCAACTATTAGTTAAATTTCATTCTAAATAACAATAATTTGAATGAACAAATCGCACCTATGACCGGTCCTCACCGAATTATAACAAACTTCCACAGTTCCAACCAGTTGCGGTTGTGATCGACTCAAGCCTGAGAATAATTTCCAGAGATTCTCAAAGAGGCGCTTCAAAATATAGTTCCTGAAACGCAGTTCATTCTTGTCCGAATTTCCTACAACGGGTAATGAGACTTTTTTTAAGTGGTGAAGGCCTTGCCAGGCTATGAGGTTTTTAGATTCTAGGCTAAAGGTCTGCTGTTTGGTGCTGAGACTTTCATCGTTTTTAGTAGAGAAGGACTTGGCCGATTATGAGGTTTTCGATTTTTGGCCAAGGGTGTGCTTGTTGGTGATTAAACTTTTGACGTTTAAGTAGTGAAGAAGTTGAAGGATTCAATTGTCTGCTCGTCCTAGCTGTATCTCGTTGGCTTTCCTCGAGTTCAATGACTGATCAAAAAGCCTCATCTACCAGTCTAAGGTATGTAGATGATCTAATTTATGCCATGATCTAGTTCACCAAAAACCTTATCTACCAGGTTAGGGTACTCCCTGTATTCATGCTTTGATCTAGTTCGCCATATTGGTTTCCAAGTCCATGCCCAGTTTCACAATAATGTCGGTCATGGCATTCCTACGATGCACTGGTGTCGAACTTTTTTTGCGAATCGTGAAGCTTTTGTAGTGACACTGTTATTGTTATATTCATCCGAAAAACCTTTAAAATACGTGTGTTGCATACTGCACAGAAGCTTACTGCTTCTGAAGCCTACATGTGACTTACGAGTGGTGCATTAGATCGCTATGGTCAAAATCATCGATAGCTTAAAGAAATATTTCTGACTGTGTCCTTCAAGTGACGTACTCGACATCTTTCAAGCGTCTTTGCATTGTCGTCTCTAAGGAAAAAGAAAGACAGAAATGAAAACGATTTATTGCCAATGAAGTTGATACATGAACTTAGTTTCAGCTCTTGATTTTTCAATTATTCTGAACATAAAGGTCCTTGATAGGTGCGTAATCTAATATAGGTACTATAAAAAAGCCATGTTAATAGTTGGAATTAAATATTAAGGAAAAACCGAGAAAAGTGTTCCCTTGGTTAGTTTAACCTATGCTTGAAAGCTCATAAATACTGCTCACTTATGGAAGACGATGAACATTGATACGAACGCCTTAGGAAACGTTGTCGGTTTACATTGACGCAAGAGCTTAGAGATTCTGCGATAGTAACCTATGGTATTGAAAGTAGGTGAGTAGAAATAATATACTGCAAATTGAAATTGATCGTATCTGCAAACACTAAAAGATTTTGCCAATTGATGGTGAGTAATCAAGTGAGCAACATTTCTCAACTGAAAAATGGATATCCTTGTTACTTTAACGCAGAGGCAAAGACATCATTTTAATATTCTAAAAGGAATAAAAGCAGCAAAAAGCACTGAACACAGTGCAAGTAGAAATGTAACGACGATCCTCTCAGGGATGGCTTATTCGTTGTTTGATATGAATGAAGTTCCTTTTGAATTGACTAAATAATAAGAGTCGACTCATGCAGAAGGACGTCATAAAATGCATTTCTCAAAATGTAATCTAAAACACTGCGTCTTAAGGGAGGCGGGGTTTTGAAACTTAGCAATTGCAAAGATTTTGTACAAATGATGTAATAATCAGCGAAAAAGAGAAAATTATTTTCTCAGAATAATAATCAGCGAAGAAGATATATTCCGAGATGTGAAGTCAAATTACACGGAAATTTAGAAAGCTTACATTTGGAAAACATCTGTTTTTTCGTGTTTTCGGCTACCTCAAAACGTCTTGGTTGAAAAAATTCCTTAGGGTTCTGGGCTTCAATTTCAGTGTTCAGAGTGCAATATTTCCATTTTCAAATCTATGCCGTGACTCTGGCAGTGTTCTAAGAAAACTTCAACTTTGTTGGAGAAAATTATAATTCAAACTCGTCAGCGCTCATGATTTCTCGGACGCACATGTGATTGGCTGATTTTAAAAGGCTTCTTATGGGTTTACGTCTCATTGGCTAACTGAAAATTGGTGCAAACATATTTCATGGCTGTTTGCTCTCGAGTTCGAATTTTTTCTTGATTAGTATTATCGAAGCAGGGAAATTACGTCTACAAATTTGTACATTAAGTAAACTTGTGACACAACCCCACATTGCACAGTACTTTCAAAAGGGGACACCAAATGAATTCAGGCTTAATATAATACGAGTCAGTGATGTTATTCTTAATGACTCGTCGAAACAAAAATGCATTCGATGGCAACACATGAAGCTGAATAATAATAATAATTAGGGGTGTTGATACAATCAACATTAAAGCACGGACACGGGTCCTTTACTAATGAAGCTGAACAAGATGTGTCCCACGAAAAAACTATTATAGAAATTGGTCGCTATAAGAAAGAAAAAAAGAAAGAAAAACCTTTCATTTCCAAAAACGTTGCCTCGTGAGATACACGCCAACATGTTGTCATTTAAGAATGTCTTAATAAAAGTCGTCCTAAAGGCGAAAGAGGGACTCCCTAAATTTACAGTATATGCCTGACTCATGAAAGGGCCTGTCAAGTATTCCTATAGCGCTCTTCTGTACTCAAAGTATACAAGCAAAACGCTATTGAGAAAATATTTATTGCAGGGTGGAGAATTGCAGCGTTTATTGTACCTTGTTACCAATAACAGAGTTAGTGTATGATATAGTTATCGTTTTAAGTGCGTGACGCTATCTAAACGACTGAAATTTCATCTGCATTTCGCCTTCGGTCACATTTTCTGCAGCATCGGAATTAGATCTCTATACTCACAATCTTCAATAACTTAAAGGAGAAATTCTGACTATATCTTTTAATTGACGCATTTGACATTTTCGAAGAGAAATTCCTCATATCAATTCGTGGACTAAAACGTGTTTCGGTTTACCTTACCTTACTTGGCTTATGAAAAAAATCTATTTTGGCCGTAGAACTTTCTGCGCCAGGTTAAGATTGCACGCAGCACGAGATCCTAGCTGCTGCTCGCTGCTTTGTTTGCTATACTCTGATGCCTGTGTGTGATTGGTTTTTAACAGTGTGGGACTTCGCGTATAACCCGAGAATGAGCCACTCGGTTCGTTCCTGTTGCCAAATTTTATTTTGTTCGATTCAGCTAAATCACCTCCAAGTGCTCTGCTAAAGCGTCTATCTTTTTTGATTTAGCGCGTGTACGAGGGAAGTGTAGGAAACAAATTCGGGCTGCCATAGTTTTATCTCGGGCTACCATAATTTTACCTCGGGCTGCCCTGATTTCGTCTCGGGCTGCCATAATTTTATTTCAGCTGTCATAATTTTTTCTCGGGCTGCCATAGTTTTATCTCGGGCTGCCATAATTTTATTTCAGCTGCCATTATTATACCTCGGGCTGCCATAATTTTACTTCAGCTGCTATAATTTTATCTCGGGCTGCCATATTTTTATCTCGAGCTGCCATAATTTCAAAAACTTTTTTGACCGCTCAGCTGCAAACTGACAGCTACCGCGAGTGACGCGGACTGCTCGTTAAAGCCATCCAGTATTATCTTGTCAATAATTTACAGTTTTCCACTGTTATAGAAGAGCTGATCAGCATGTAGTGTTAGCGTGAAACTGTCGTGAGTGCCACCGTCGTAGTAAACGTGAGTGCTACTGTTGTAGTCGTGTGTGTTTGTTCAAAACTTACGCGGTTGCCCTCGTGAACCTTTCTATTTTATGCTAATGCCGACTCTTAGAATAAAATAATGATTATAAATATAATAATTATAATAATAATAATAATTATTATTATAATATCGACAGTGATACTCGTCTTGAAATTTAGGATCTTTTCCAGATAAGCCCCGCTACTAATGCACCACATGAGTTTACCTATTTGTAACTTTCGGAATAATGCACCTATCAACTTCAAATTATTACTCCCAAACAAAAGAATGTTTTAATGTTTATTGTAGATCTCTATACTCTGACAATATAATATAATATAATAATGCACCTATCGACTTCAAATTACTCTCAAACGAAAGAATGTTTTAATCTTTCATATGAGGGTAATTTGAAGTCGATAGGTGCATTATTTCGAAAGTTACGAGTGGGTGAACTTATGTGTTGCAATAGTGACGGGGCTTATCCAAAGATTCAAAATTTACTTTATAGGGTGCCAAACTTATGAGCTTAGTCTGCGCTTTTTTATTCCAGAAAATTGTTCGTTGAGTGAAAACAGCAATAAGAAGTCTGTAAGACCGAGACATCCTCTGTGAAATAAGAATAGAAATATTTTTAGTTTTCTGAAAGTGTATGCAAATTACTGCAGATCCTGGTGGAAACAAGATCCTTAATTTCAAATTATCACTATTATTAGTAAACGAATTCCAAGATCTATTACTATTATTCCTATTATTATTATTACCGAGGCATGTCCACAGTAAACCTCCGGCACCCGGCTGCCTGACGTGCGAAAATTCCACTTTTGACTGGAGCGGTTTTAAGATCAGAAACTTCTCTGTTAACACGCTTCCTACGAAGGAACCCACCGGTGGTCTCTGAGGGGATTTTCATAATGTTACTGACCGACCTGCAGCCTCTATCTCAATATTTATAAATACTTATTGAAAACCATATGAAGACACGATCTATTTAATGTTCGTTATTTGCAATACTGATTTTTAAATTAACTCTTTTTCGAGTTGAATATTGAATTTCAGCTTAAGCAGCCGCAATTAGAGTGTTAACACGATCTTTGATTGGTTAGTGTCACCTTTCCCACAAGTTCATGATGTATTAACACTAATCTGAGTTTGATAATATCACATTGTACACATGAACCTTAAAATTTAAAAATCTGGAGTTCAAGAGAAAAAGTGTGATTTATTTCACTTTTGATAGAAATTAGAAAAGATTAAAGGAAGATCATCCATTGTGTGAATGAAAGCTGTTAGGTTATAGTATAATTACTTCAATATGTGCGTTTTTTGGCAGGAAATTGGGCGGATAAAATTCTGAAGGCAATAATAAAGCGGTTATTACTTTACAATATATTGAAACTTTTTTGTAAAGTTCAAAAAAATAAGAAAACTGTGGCTTTCATGTAGTTTTTCAATTATATGCAGGACTAAGGAAAGGGCGAATCTTACAATTTCATTACAATTTTATTCAACGCCAAGATATTCTCTCCAATTATTCTGCTGCCTTGAGTCAGCTTGTCATATATTAACCCAGATTTTTTAAATTTTACTTATCAGGTACTCTCACAAATTTTTTAAACTTTATTTGTTAAATATTTATGCAGATTAATGAAATTCTACTTGTCAAATGATAGTTAAGATTTATCAGATCTTTTCCAGATAAGCCCCACCACTAATGCAACACATAAGTTCACCCACTTGTAACTTTTGAAATACTGCACTTATCGGCTTCAAATTACTCTCAAAAGAAAGAGTGTTTTGATCTTTGGTTTCAATAACAATTTGAAGTCGATAGGTGCGTTATTTTGTAAGTTACATGTGGTGAAACTTGTTGTTGCATTAGTGGCGGGGCTTATCTGGAAAAGATTCTAGTTATCGGGTTCTACTTATCAAATATTAGTTAAGAGTTATCAGACTTGTCAAATATTCATTGAGCTAAAATAGATTCTATTTGTCACATAGTCAGATTGAATAGATTCTACTCATCAAATATTCATTAAGATTTAATATATTTTATTTGTAATGCAACAATTCAGATGAAATGGACTTTACTTATTGGATATTTATTCATATTTATTATACCTATATCCTTATTCAAATAATATTTCAGATTGAAAAAATTTAACATGTGAAATATTCATTTGAAATTATTTGTTTTTATTTATTAAAATATTATTTCAATTAATTATCCGATGCAGGTTGCGTGGTTATCCGGGTTGGCTGTTTCTTATTCTTGTCATTTTAAATATTTAGGCTACTAAATTAATCCTGATTAATTATTGATTAACATAGATATGTGGGTTGGTAAATTATTCCTAATTAATTGAAGCTAATAAAAATATTTAGGTTGGCAAATTTCCTTTTCTTAACTAATGATGAATATGAATATTTAGGTTTGTAAATTTTAAATTTTTGGTTTATTGTAATTTTTCCTAGAATAATCCTCATATTAGTTGTCATGCATACACTTGGCTAGCAAGCATGGATTAATTAAGATTATTCAGCAGTTTGAACTCGGTAGAATGAGTTTATAAAGTTTAAAATAGATTGTCATACATGTCTATCCGCACGAACTGTTAATGTTGTATACCTGAATAGAAGTTTCGACTACCCTCAGGGTGGCCAGGTTAGCCTTTTTACGTTCATGATAAAAAGTTTTAAATAAAATCTGGTGCCTAATAAAAATTATAATATTAATATTATTAAAAGATCTCATAACATAAATTCATCATCTATTAATATGAATTAATCTGGTCTCTAACTCTCTGGTAACCTTCCCGGGTTCCCTGCTACTATGTATTTTTTATACAAAATTTTGTTTAAGAACAAGTTTGAACATTTTGGCTACGAAAAAGAGGTATCTAGCCACCCTGGAGAGACCCGTTATTTCTGACAACTGCTCAATGACAGACTCTGACTCTGATGTTAGGGTCATAACTTTCTGTAAAATATCAAATCCTCGTGGCAAGCTTTCTCCGCGTTCACCCGCTAGCATAGAAGGAGATGCTTGCAAAGTTTGATAACTCTACACTCCTGTGCGTGCGCTGAACAGGTACTACTGATTCATAGAAGGAATAAATTACAGTATTAGATTAACCTCATTGATTGTTTGCAACGGTCCATGAATTGCATCATTTTGATCATTTTATTTGTGCCCCACATTCCGTGTATATCTATAGAGTTTTTATTCCTGTGTACCCATGTTTCATTTTAAATTAATTCAAAATAAATCCAACTTAACTCATATTGAATGAAACCTCTACTTTCATCATCAATTTTAATATTATTGCAGTGAATCCTTTGTTTTATTGCGAATGAACCCTTATTTTATTCTAGAGAGGACTTGTCGTGTTCTAAACAAACCGAATTTCATTCCAGTGAGCTCTTATTTTATTCTAAATAAATGCCTTTTCTATTCCAGTAAACCGTTCATTCGAATAAACTCTTTTCTATTCTACAAAACTCTTGGTTGATTTTAAATAAGCCGATAGTTTATTCCAGTGAATACGTGTTGTATTCTAAACGGATCCTGATTTAAATCCATTAAACCTTTTATTCAAATACTTGCTAATTAAAACCTTGCTTGATTCCAATGTACCCTTGTTCTATTACAGTAAAACCTTGTTTGATTCCAGAGGTACTCCTTTTTTCAGTTAAACTTTGCTTGCTTCCAATAAACCCTTGTTCTATTCCACTTAAACCTTGCTTGATTCCAATGAACCCTTGTTTTATTACAGTAAAACCTTGTTTGAGTCCAGAGGTACTCCGTTTTTTTTCAGTTAAACTTTGTTTGCTTCCAATAAACTCTTGTTCTATTCCACTTAAGCCTTGCTTGATTCCAATGAACCCTTGTTCTATTTCACTTAAACCTTGCTTGATTCCAACGATACTCCGTTCTATCACATTATAATGAGCCTTTCTCTCAATCTAATCAATTCCTCTAGTTCTTTTCTGACTGTTCAATGATATTAAACCTTTTTAATTTATTTTACATTATCACAGTATTGAGATAAAGCCTGGTTTCACTTCAATAATTAGCATTCTACAGAATGCTAATTGTGCCATTCCCATGAAATCACTTTTCTCATCAAATATTTCACTATAGTATGAGTCCTTAGGATCTTTATATCTATTCATAATTATAAAAGTGCTAGCACCTATAAATTGCTTTGGGCTCAACAAAATTTGCGAAATAATAAACTTAAAATTTTACCACCACTTTGTTATTGCTCATTTTTTAAACGAAAATTTTGTAGTATTGGTTATGATACGCCAGTACGTACACTGATCATTGATGTATGTAATAGATGATTATCAAAGTATTTTGAATGTTTCAATCATGTTTTAATTGAATCTCCTCTCCAAAAATCATCATGCTTCACAGCGGAACTGTTGACATATACATATAGTCCGGAGTTAATTGAAATGCGTTGTTCGACTCTACCATCTACGGTGTTAATAATTACAGTATTCTACGAATTTATTGTTAATTTATACTCCAATGATCATATATTCCATCGTTTAATACAAAGTCATAAATTTTAATTGTTTTTTATTTCCCTTGGCGTTGTGTACAACTTTAGATGATTACGAAGTGATTGCGTTTTTCATCGAAATTTTTTTATAAGGTAGTGTCCCTTTCTGGTGCTGAGTTTGTCTTCAAGTTGGCTACGCTCATGCTAGGAACAGATGTTTCATAGCTGATGTGAGGGCCCGAGCTGAGAGTTAGGTGAGCCTTCTTTTTGTTTGAATAAAATGTTTTTGTTATGTTAAGGAGCATCTTTTTTTCGGTTCATTGCTTCCTGTTTCTCAGACCCTACTACTTTCTTCTTCGACTTTAATCTTGTTTCATAATCTTCGTTCTCAACTTATTATTTCTATGCCCTTTCTGCATAGATTCCGCGTTTCTTTAACTCCATACTAAATAACGCCTTCCTCCTTCCTCTCTTTAAATCGCCTTTATAGCGGATAGGTTAGCACTAACTAATAATCTAATCTAATCTTTCATAACATCTATTTCACTATTGTATGGATGATTAGGATTTTTATGTTGATGTATATATTAAGAATTATAAAAATATTATTGCTTTCTAACTACTTTAGGCTCAACAAAATTTGAGAAGTAATTAGCGTTTTCAAATTATCATACTTTAATTATGGTGGAAATTTCTCTATTCAACATATTTGCGGGGTATACGACGTCGTATCGTCGATGCGGTCGTAGCTCGACCACATCGTACGGGTAAAAGTTAGTCCCAGTTATTCGTAAGTTGAATGAAGCATCTTATAATTGGAATAATAGAGGCTAATTTTTTCCATACGTTGAGGTTCTATAAAATGATTTTTTATAACTCGACAGTTGAACTATGTTTTGCCGTAATGCGTCGTTACATTTTAGGTTGTATCTAAATTTTCTCTAAATCAAGGTAACTATTGACAGATATTATCAAACACTATGATCTCGCACACCTATATATCGCTTATAACAGTTTGTGGATACACTAAACGTTATTTGTTTACTATGTTAGCTTGTGAATTAAATTTCCTATTATGGTTTATGTTACAACGCACTAAACGGTCCATTTTACGAGCTCATTAGCGCGAGAAATCGTAACAATACATTATTTTATTGTCTTTAAATTCAATATTAGAAGAAGAATCACTTTGAACTATTTAATTTCTGAGCCAATATTGCTAACATTAATGAACAGATTGATAACAATATTTACACGCGATACCACCATCAGCATGCTCGTTTGTAATTATTATCGTATACTGCTGAGTGCTTATTCGTCTTTGAGCTTTCAACGCCTACTTTCCTTGACAGGCAAGTCTGCGTACCTCTGTCACACATTATTTCATCACAAAATGATGTAACATGAAAATATTCGCAATCTGGCTTCCCATATATCATTGGAACTTTTTTTTTCCTTTTCTAAAACGTTTTTCAACTGCATTGTAGGAGAATGTAAGGATTGGAGGTGATGTGTTGGCCGTGGGTATAGCCAGTCCTTACAAACCTCGATAAGCGTTTGGGAGTAAACCATGAGAAAGGATAATAAGGCACTCTGGACTCAGCTTTTTTTTATATGTATTGGAAGGAAGCCGGAGAGGACCGCCGAGTCTTGAGCAACCGATGAACTTGGCTGAAGAGGGTGGGCAGTCCGGGCAGACGGGAGGCTCCTTGAGAGGTGCTGGAGTCGACAGTGTGTGTTGTTTGCAAATGATTTAAGAGCCCAGTTTATAAGACTTGGAGGAAACCGTGACGTTTGTGAGTGATCAATTTAATTGAGTTGAGGCCAGGCAGGGCGGCTCAAGTTGAGGCAATTCTTAGGTGAGTTAAGTAGCATTAAAGCCCAAACAAGCGAGACAAAATGAGGCCCAAGGCCAGGTAAATTCTAGTTAAGTCACGTCCAGTTAAGGTCGGGCCAGTGCAGATGAGGCCGGTTGAGGTAAAACCCAAAACTAATCCAACAAAGGGAATCCCACTAAGGCCCAGGGGAGCTGTTGTGAGTGGTGTGTGGCGATGACGTTGAGGTCCTGCAAAGAGTCCAACACGCTGGATGAGCAGTCCAAGGAGACATCAAGGAAAATTCCACCACTGACAGTCCCACAACAATCGTAAATAATAAACTCCCACACAGCAGGATTCGAGAAATCCTACAGATTTGACTCTAGTTAATTTCATTTGATTCTCTTTTTCGTCAAGCTCAAAAGTAGAGAAGATAGGATAGAATCAATTAAGAAACTCTTATACAACTGCTCTTGCTTTAAATACAAGGCATAAAATTTGAGAATTTTTAGTAATACTTTTAGTGATTATCTGAGAGCAACATCGGGGATCAAATCCCTGGAACCATGGAAAACACATGACTTAACAAGACATGGTTCATGAAGCAGAAGAAAAGAATTACAGCAATTAAGACTTTCATAGAAAGAGAATTAATGCTTCTTTATGTACTCTAGAACATCTCTATAACTTGTACAAGAAATAACAGAGAACAATTCTAAAGTTCATTGATATAAATCCTACTGAAAATCACTGATAAATATCATTTGCAATACTAAAAAATTAAGGAATAATCTCCACAATAAAAAGAGAAACACTAAACGTTTTGCTTGCACAGAAAGGAAATATGCGTAAAACGAAAGCATGAAAATCAGTCGATTAACCCGGCGGTCTCAAGCGTCGCCATTTGCAATAAACCTTGCGCGTTCACGAAGCGTTTTTATGCGAGGAGTACTCGTTTACGATGGCAGATGCTAATATGTATTTCTGCAGCAAAAATAAGAGAAATTCGATTTTAATTTGGTGATGGTGATTTATATTGAAATAAATGCGATTAACGCGAGATTTAAGGAGTTATAAAAATGAAGAAAACTAAAAAACTTTAGCAGGCATATACAGTAATAATTTTCGTAATTTATAAACGTACGAAATTATTAAAAGACATTTCCCAATTAACAATTTCACGCTAAACACAATTAAGAAAACTACTGTACTTTATGTTGTAAAAAAAAATACTATCCCGCGTACAAAAAGGTACGAATTTTAAATGACATGAGTCGGCAGCATTGCTTCGCCATTTTTGGAAAACAAAGGCACCGCGAACCAAGACGCCAGCAACTCTGTCGTGCTCTAACGGCCGTATTCGTAACCGGGTCTTGAAATAATATGGCAGCGTAAAATGTCGAACTTTGTTAGTGAGGCAAAAGGTCAACGTAGTTGAATATGATAGTAATAATAAAAAATTCGACAAGAAATGAAACATTGACACGCAAATGTTTACGCTATTTCACGTTGAGGTAGCATTCGAAATACACATGCCCGTCTAAGAGCTTTAACACTATTTTTAAGTTCATCCTTAATTCACGACGATGAACAGATCCTTAAGTTAATCAACATGCACACAGGGAATTTACACTTGTATACATTACCAGGTTACTTCTTCTTATTTAAACACTAAATATCTTCACTTACACGAACGCGGTATGCACGGGCTAGTAAGGCACGAGAGAATGTGTTTCAAAAGGACGCCACGCACAGTGCTGCCAGATTCAGAGGCTTGAAACACGAACATGTCAATCGTGACTTTAATTTTTATGCTTTTCGCACAAAAACTTTAAGGATTACGAATTAGAAGTAGAAAATAATTAATAATAAATTAGAGTAAGATCTTTAATGCTAATAATTAATTTATTTAAGTGCGAATGGGAAAATTTATAATTCTTACGCTTTTGTAGCGATTGCTACATTACCCCCCAAGGCGCAGACCGAAAGGTCCACCCGCTGCAATCATTTGTAGCGGGAAGGAGGTCTAACTACTCGACCATGCCGGGTTCGGCAGTTGGAAAATGTTACTGAGCGGGGAAGTTTCACCAACCGGGTCTGCAAATTGAGATCGGCAAGAGTTCTAGGAACACGAGTTACTGCAGCGGGCTCGTCTGGTCTATCCAGACTTGTCGCTGTTTCAGTAAGAGGGCTAGAATTAGAATCTACGATAGGCTTAGGGATAGGGTTTGAATGTACAGGCACATAGAAAGGATTACACTCAAGTTGACTAGGCAACAAGGCAGCCAACTGAGGAAGCTGAGATGGTAGATATGATCGAGTCTCAGTGGAAAGAGAATTCTGTGGAGAGAATGATGAGTTAGAAGTTACACTATGATCGGAAGTGTACGCGACTTTTAATCGATCAATGCTCACAGGGTCGCGTGAACCAGATCTTTCAAGGACAAAATACTTGGGCGTGCGTTTGAGTATTTTGAATGGGCCATCATAAGGGCGCGTGAGTGTAGGTTTAATGGCGTCGTTTCGGACGTACACATGTGTGCAGTCTTGCAAAGCAGAATCCAGTTTGTCCTCAGTCTGAGGCATTCTTGGGGCAACATACTTGATCTGACGCATGCAATCTTTTAGACAGGTTACATATGCGGAACGGTCAGCGGATGAAAATTCAGGCAAAGGTTTTGGGTCAACAATGTCGCCGGGGAGACGAAGTGTTTGCCCATAGAGCATCTCTGCTGCTGTGCACTGCTGATCTTGTCGGTACAGATTGCGGATGCTGAGCAGTACCACTGGAAGTCTGTCAGTCCAATCGTGACTGCAATTAAGACAGCGAAGTGCAGCTTTTAGGTCTCTGTGGACTCTCTCAATAAGTCCATTTGACTGCGGATGATAAGCGGTAGTGCTGGTGTTAGAACAACCTAAAGCGGTGCTGAGCTCACTCCAAAATTTGGAGGTAAATTGTGATCCCCGGTCATGTGTGACACTTAAGGGAACACCAAATCTAGAGATCCAATTGGACATGAAAGCGCGCGCTACAGTCTCAGTTTGGGTATCAGGAAGAGGGACAGCCTCAACCCAACGTGTGAACCTATCTATGATGGTCAACAAATAAGAATGACCGCGCGATAAAGGCAAAGGACCCACCAAATCTAGGTGGACAGAGTCGAACTTGTGACCTGTGAATGCACAACTCTGCAGCGCTGCACGATTGTGTTTCACCACTTTACTACTCTGACATGCATGGCAATTTTGCACAATTTGCTTGACCTCCTTACGCATCGCTGGCCAGACGTAACGATCAGAAATCAAACGCAGTGTACGGTTAATACCAGGATGAGAGAGAGAATGATAGTGAAGAATAGCTACTCTGCGGAGAGTCGCGGGAAGATACAAACGAGAAAGTCGCTCGGCATCACGGTACACGCCGTCAACCAAGGTTAATTTCAGAGAGGAAGTGTTAGAAGGTTTGAGAAGGTCCTGAAGTTCAGGATCCTCCTTCTGAGTCTTGGAAATATCGCCGAAAGTGATTTCACCACTGGTTTGGACAGTGTTGATGCGGGATAGACAATCAGCGACAGTATTATCCAACCCTTTTATGAAGCGGATGTCAGTGGTAAATTGGCTTATAAACGACAGATGTCGAGCTTCTCTTGGCGAATGCCGCTCAGAAGGCATCTTGATCGCTGAGGTCAGAGGTTTGTGATCTGTGTAGATCACAAACTCCCTTGCCTCTAGAGCATAGCGAAAGTGTCTCACAGACAAATAGATAGCAAGGAGTTCCCTACCGAACGCGCTATAAGCACGCTCAGTGGGCGACAGCTTTTTGGAAAAGAAAGCAAGAGGAGAGATATTAGTACCTACTTTTTGTTGCAAAACAGCACCTACAGCTGTACTCGAGGCGTCCACTACTAGACTAAAATCAGCATTAGCAACAGGGTAGGATAATTCAGTCGCGGAAGCTAACTTGTGCTTTATTTCCTCAAAAGCTGTGCGCGCTTCTTCCGTCCATTTCACCTCAATAGATTTGCATTTTCGTTTCGGTTCGAGCAAGTCAGACAAGGGGGCTAAAGTTTGAGCACAGTTGCGTATGAAACGATGATAGAAGTTAACAGAACCTAGGAACCTTCTTAGTTCCTTCTGGGTCTGTGGAAGAGGAAAGTTTTTGATCACTTCTACTTTGGAAGGCAAAGGTTTTAGACCTAGGCTAGAAATTTCGTGACCTAGATAAATCAGTGATGACTTTCCGAGCTCGCATTTTGCAGGATTTACGAGGAGTCCATTGTCGGACAGTCTTTGAAAAACGACCCTAAGATGGTCTTTGTGCAACTCCGGGGTTGTGGATGCCACTAGGATGTCGTCTAGATAGACATAAGCGAAAGTGAGGTCAGAGAAAATTTCAGCCATGTGCCTTTGGAACGTCTGAGGAGCGTTCCTCAAGCCGTGTGGCATTTTTAGAAATTCAAAGAGACCAAACGGAGTGATTACTGCGGTCTTAGCGATAGCACTCTCATCAAGTGGAATTTGATGAAAGGCATGCTGAAGGTCTATCTTTGAGAAAATTTGAGCTCCCTCTAAATTTGCACTGAAATCATGCAAGTAAGGAATAGGGTAGCGATCAGGTAGAGTAACGGCATTCAACCTGCGGAAATCCCCGCACGGTCTGAATTCACCGTTAGCCTTGGGTACTAGCAAAAGAGGGCTAGCCCAAGGACTTTTGGAACTGCGGATGATACCGCTCTCTAGCATGCGCGCGAATTCTTTCTTGGCTAACGCCAATCGATCAGGCGGTAGTCGCCTTGCTCGGGAATAGACTGGCGGACCAGTCGTCTCTATGAAGTGCTTTGTGCATGTCTGCATGTTATTAGAAGCTAAGTTAGGATTTGTTAATGCAGGAAAATTTTTAAGTACCTGCTCGAACATGCACTCCTCCTTGAAAGCTATGGAGAATGAATGCAAGACATTAGCTCTAGTTATGCTACAAGCGGGAATTGAGATCTGTGTCTCCTCGTCCCTAATTCTACGGTTTTAACATCTACAAGTATGCCAAACTTGGCTAAGAAATCCGCGCCAATTATAGGCTCTTGGACTTCCGCGATCAAGAATGTGAAAAGAAAGTTTCGCCTCAATCCCAGACTGCACTCTAATATTCTTTCCCCGTAACAAGGAATTGGCGTGCCGTTTGCGGCGCGTAATGTCGCCAACAATGGGTGGTTTTTGTCTTTCACCGTGGCTGGGATAATTGACACACTGGAGCCAGTGTCTATTAAAAATCGGTATTTGGTGGCGGGATCGAGAATCTGTAGTAAGCGAGTAGTCTGGGAATGAGGCAACGCAGTACTCGCTACTATGCGTCGCTGTTGGCGTTTCCCGAAGTCATTTCGGTATAACGAGGACAAAAGCGGGACCCGCACTTTCGTGCTTGGTCACCATACTTTGTGTGATACCAGCATAAATTGCTACTAGCATCACGAGAGCGCGACCGAAAGCGGCGGTCTTGATTTGACCTATCATAGGATCTACCTCTATCAAAACGTTGAGGAGGAGGAAAAGGATGATAGTTTGAGGGATAGTCATAGGGATAGTCGTAGGCATTTTGGTGGCTTTGGAATCTCCCTGGGCCTTGCTGAATGTGAGCTACGCTCTGACCTAAGTGGCAATTCTGGAGGGCTTGCTTTATCTCAGCGATGTCTTGCTGCATCTTATCTATTGTGGCTGAGGATTGATTCTGAGTATTTGCGGGGCTAAAATTTGCAGCTGCTGCATTCAAGGAAGCAACTTGCGGTGCTTGTGACAAATTAATGTTGCGCATCACCGTCTCAGTGGACTCTGCAAGCTTCTCTAAAGTTTGATCAGGGCCTGCTAGCGATAGAAATGGACGCACATTGTGAGGAAGCTTAGTCATGAAAACTTCCTTCAGAAATCCCTCAGCTACGGCAACACCCGTAGCGAGTTTGCGCAGCTCTTTAACTAACGAAGTGGGAGAGAAAGAGACAGAGACAGATGGAATTGCTGAGGCGTCTACAAGGCTTCTGAATTTGTCCGCATCGGACATCTGAAGCTTTGCTAAAATTTTTGCCTTTCAAGATTCCGTAAGGATTTGCAGCTGGAGGGTTTTCCTGCAATTGATTGGAGTCATTTAACAATTTCGTGGGGGCGGCGGACACAAGGGCGTAAAATTGGTCGGTGTTATCAGTTATTTTATGATACCTAAACATAGCTTCCACCTGTTGGAACCATGTATGAGCGTCCTCCGGAATGAAGGGGGGGAGACTAAGAGGTTTTGTGCGCGCTCGATCTTCATTATCTGAGTCAGGCATGTTAGCAATCTCTTTGGGGATGCACAATTAAGATATCAATGCCTATGACTTGGGATTAAAGTGACAAGGGTTTGCGTAATTTCTTTACCTACACAATCATTCAGATAAAGTTGAAACAGAAGGAAGGAAATATGAAATTGGAAACGAAAAAAATTTATGCGGTATGCGGCAATTTGCGTAGGCACAAAAAACAGGTGAGAAAAATTATTTTTCTACCTACTCAAACGATCAATAACGTTGAAGAAACGGAGGGAAAGAGAAAATGGAAACGCGAATTTTTACGGTAGTCAGAATAAACGTAAGCACGGAAATAGGAAAAAAAATATTTTTCCTACCTACTGAGGCACATAAAACAAACAAGGACAGGATAGCGCTGAAAAAAAATATTTTGTTAGAGCTGCTCAGAGAATCTCCATTAACACGGTAAAATCTAAGAAATTCTCAAAGACTACGACATGGGAAATTTATCACTACAATGATATACCAAAATTAACCTCTCTCACAATTTCTCAAACACTTATCGAGTTGAATAGTTTTCAAGTTTTAAAGAAAGTTTTGGGGTTTTAAAACTCTGGTTTGTCACCAGTATACTTTTTACTGGGGTCACCAGTGTAAGGATTGGAGGTGATGTGTTGGCCGTGGGTATAGCCAGTCCTTACAAACCTCGATAAGCGTTTGGGAGTAAACCATGAGAAAGGATAATAAGGCACTCTGGACTCAGCTTTTTTTTATATGTATTGGAAGGAAGCCGGAGAGGACCGCCGAGTCTTGAGCAACCGATGAACTTGGCTGAAGAGGGTGGGCAGTCCGGGCAGACGGGAGGCTCCTTGAGAGGTGCTGGAGTCGACAGTGTGTGTTGTTTGCAAATGATTTAAGAGCCCAGTTTATAAGACTTGGAGGAAACCGTGACGTTTGTGAGTGATCAATTTAATTGAGTTGAGGCCAGGCAGGGCGGCTCAAGTTGAGGCAATTCTTAGGTGAGTTAAGTAGCATTAAAGCCCAAACAAGCGAGACAAAATGAGGCCCAAGGCCAGGTAAATTCTAGTTAAGTCACGTCCAGTTAAGGTCGGGCCAGTGCAGATGAGGCCGGTTGAGGTAAAACCCAAAACTAATCCAACAAAGGGAATCCCACTAAGGCCCAGGGGAGCTGTTGTGAGTGGTGTGTGGCGATGACGTTGAGGTCCTGCAAAGAGTCCAACACGCTGGATGAGCAGTCCAAGGAGACATCAAGGAAAATTCCACCACTGACAGTCCCACAACAATCGTAAATAATAAACTCCCACACAGCAGGATTCGAGAAATCCTACAGATTTGACTCTAGTTAATTTCATTTGATTCTCTTTTTCGTCAAGCTCAAAAGTAGAGAAGATAGGATAGAATCAATTAAGAAACTCTTATACAACTGCTCTTGCTTTAAATACAAGGCATAAAATTTGAGAATTTTTAGTAATACTTTTAGTGATTATCTAAGAGCAACATCGGGGATCAAATCCCTGGAACCATGGAAAACACATGACTTAACAAGACATGGTTCATGAAGCAGAAGAAAAGAATTACAGCAATTAAGAATTTCATAGAAAGAGAATTAATGCTTCTTTATGTACTCTAGAACATCTCTATAACTTGTGCAAGAAATAACAGAGAACAATTCTAAAGTTCATTGATATAAATCCTACTGAAAATCACTGATAAATATCATTTGCAATACTAAAAAATTAAGGAATAATCTCCACAATAAAAAGAGAAACACTAAACGTTTTGCTTGCACAGAAAGGAAATATGCGCAAAACGAAAGCATGAAAATCAGTCGATTAACCCGGCGGTCTCAAGCGTCGCCATTTGCAATAAACCTTGCGCGTTCACGAAGCGTTTTTATGCGAGGAGTACTCGTTTACGATGGCAGATGCTAATATGTATTTCTGCCGCAAAAATAAGAGAAATTCGATTTTAATTTGGTGATGGTGATTTATATTGAAATAAATGCGATTAACGCGAGATTTAAGGAGTTATAAAAATGAAGAAAACTGAAAAACTTTAGCAGGCATATACAGTAATAATTTTCGTAATTTATAAACGTACGAAATTATTAAAAGACATTTCCCAATTAACAATTTCACGCTAAACACAATTAAGAAAACTACTGTACTTTATGTTGTAAAAAAAAATACTATCCCGCGTACAAAAAGGTACGAATTTTAAATGACATGAGTCGGCAGCATTGCTTCGCCATTTTTGGAAAACAAAGGCACCGCGAACCAAGACGCCAGCAACTCTGTCGTGCTCTAACGGCCGTATTCGTAACCGGGTCTTGAAATAATATGGCAGCGTAAAATGTCGAACTTTGTTAGTGAGGCAAAAGGTCAACGTAGTTGAATATGATAGTAATAATAAAAAATTCGACAAGAAATGAAACATTGACACGCAAATGTTTACGCTATTTCACGTTGAGGTAGCATTCGAAATACACATGCCCGTCTAAGAGCTTTAACACTATTTTTAAGTTCATCCTTAATTCACGACGATGAACAGATCCTTAAGTTAATCAACATGCACACAGGGAATTTACACTTGTATACATTACCAGGTTACTTCTTCTTATTTAAACACTAAATATCTTCACTTACACGAACGCGGTATGCACGAGCTAGTAAGGCACGAGAGAATGTGTTTCAAAAGGACGCCACGCACAGTGCTGCCAGATTCAGAGGCTTGAAACACGAACATGTCAATCGTGACTTTAATTTTTATGCTTTTTGCACAAAAACTTTAAGGATTACGAGTTAGAAGTAGAAAATAATTAATAATAAATTAGAGTAAGATCTTTAATGCTAATAATTAATTTATTTAAGTGCGAATGGGAAAATTTATAATTCTTACGCTTTTGTAGCGATTGCTACAAGAATATATAACTCGATAATTGCAGGATTCTTGGGACATAATTTAAAAAGTGATTACAAAAATCCTGTTGGATTTCTTTTTGAGATCAAATAGCACGCATTTTCTATTTTACTAAGTCTGTGGTTCACAGCAGGTGTTGGAGAATAAAAAAAATTACTTTGATGTAGTAATTGATATATGACATTTCATTGCTTGGAAATATGACTGAGAAGTAAGTATTATGTACATATTTTTATTAGTTTATATTTTTTGTCAATGCTGATGCAAGAGAACATTTTCCCTGTTGTTCAGCAATGTCATGGATTTTTTATTCCCAATTAAGCAATATCTATTAGCTAAATGACAAAATCATTTTTTGATCACTTCAATTTACATCCTTGCTTGCAGTTAGAGTACTTTATCATTGTATAATTTATGGAAAAACAAAAACGTAAGCTCACTGAATATGAGGGCTCCTCTTGTTACCTTTTCCATCGGCCCTCGTCGTTTTCTGCTACCACCATATCATGAAAAACATCCCACTTTGCTAAATGCTTTAAACCATCACGAGGGGTATAGTTAGAGCCATCTACATTCTATTTCATGGCACAACGTTCCACTCATTTCATCGCGGCTAAACAAGGACTTTTATTCATGAATTGAATTTTTCATTATTAAAAATATTTGCAATATTGAAAACATTCTGTTTTCTTTCTATTTTTTAATAAAATATGCGAGGTACTATATTGAATCTAGGAAGGGCTAAATATATTGATTGTAAAAATAATTTCCCCAAATTTCTTTAAAATTTTTACCCATTAGTAGGATCCTAAAGGATGCCATTATTGTCGTCTCGTATGGTGCAAGAAAAAACATCACAATTTAAGAAAAAATGAACCTGATCCAAGTTCAGTTCTGCTACTATGACTTGTTCAACTGAGTTTAAGCCGCTCTTTCAGCTACTATAAACAACAGAGCAGAAGTGGGTTGAAATGGAATAGGGAAACTCTTTCATTTACGGAACTGGAGCTTTACCCACTCGCTTGTTCAGGTTAAGAGGGTGAATATTTTATGTACAACACGATTTTAATAGCAAAATTAGTATAAGAATTATTCTTACAGAGTATTAGTTCATAAAATATCGCAGTGTCTTCAGTGACTCCGTGGTGTGAGGACGGGTGTGGCGCTCGCTCCGAAACAAAGTGCCTATTGTTAGAAAGAATGTACCTCTAACCTAAATGGGTACCCACTCTCGTCCTGAGTATTCAAATGTGATTTAAATACCTCATATATAAAAATAATCAAACTAAAAGCATAATATTCCCTCAAAAGCGTGAGATTCAACCCTCGTTTACACAACGACCGCACTCCCTCAATCTTCAAGATGGCTAACAAACGACGCAGTACCAGCAACAGCACCAACAACAGCACCAACAACAGCAGCAACAACAGCACCGAATTTCAACCGAAGTTTGGTCAATACCCTGATGTGTCTAGCCTAACGAAAGGCGGTAAAGAAGTGGTCTCTGTCTTAATAAAATACTTCGATTCAGTGATGACAAAATTTAATAGTGATATTGAAAAAATGCAAAATGAAATAAGCCACCTTAAAACGCTATTTGGAACAAAAGAAGCGGAACACAAAAAAATTCTCGATGAACAGAACAAGAAAATGGATAGCTTAACCTCCCGCCTCGACCAGTTGGAAAAAAATAATCAACGCCGAGACATTGAAGACAAAAAATGTACTCTCGTCATTTCTGGAAGGGAAATACCGCAATCTCACGCAAACGAAATCTGTAAGGATACAGTCTGCAAACTCCTGAAGGACAAGATCAACATTGACCTCTCCGACACTGATATGACGTCAGCTACAAGAATGGGGAAAAAACCAGTAACTGGGAACGTAGATCAAAGAAACATTGCATTTGAACTAAAAGATTACAACAAAAAACGTGAAATTCTCAACGCCTGCCGAGAAAAGAAACCAAAGTTCTTCTTCATAAATGAATACCTCATACCTTCACGAGCTAACGCCATGTACATTCTGAGGATGGCCAAAAGGAAATTCCCGGATAAAGTTGGAACCCCAAAAACACAGGATGGAAACATTTTCATATTTAACCCCGGAAACCCAGATTCAAGACGCCGCGAGATCAACACGCCAGATGACCTCGAGCAATACCTGATGCAACAACTCAATATGACATCAAAACAAGTCATGGGTGACTAGACTAGGTGATCTCCTCAATTTGATTGTCAGTTTTCGTGCTAGTTTAACCCCAATTAGATATCACATCAGCTTATCCTCAACCTGATGTTAGCTTAACCTGAATCTATACAAATGTTTAACAGATGTGTTTGTAAACATTTATGATAGGTGTATGTGAACTTTTGCAACAACGCAATCAGCAATTTTTACCTCCCAATGTTACTGTGATTTTTTTTTTTTTTCATTTTTTACCACTAAAGTTTTTTTATTACGCGTAAACCATATTAGCTGATTATATCATTGTCATTAGGTGATCCCCTAAATTCCCTAGACTAGGTGATCCCCTAAATTAGTCAATTTCATATTCATCCCCTAAATATGTCAATTTCGTATTAATTTAACCTCAATTAGGTATCATGTCAGTAAACCTCAACGTGATGCTCGTTCAACCTGAATCTATACAAGTGTATAACAGATGTGCTTGTAGACATTTATGACAGCTGTGTGTGAACTTTTGAAACAACGCAATCAGCAATTTTTTACCTCCCAATGTTACTGTGAATTTTTTCTCTTCTTAACCACTTAAGTATTATTACGCGTAAACCATATTAGCTGATTATATCATTGTCGTTGTAATCTTCTTATAATCTGATAATCGCTTCTGCCCTCCACTGCCATCGTACAACCATATTAGCTGATTATATCATTGTCGTTGTAATCTTCTTATAATCTGATTATATCATTGTCGTTGTAATCTTCTTATAATCTGATTATATCATTGTCATTATAATCTATCAGCAATTTTTCACTTACCAATATTACTGTGAATTCTTCCTTATTTACCACTACAGTTATTATTACGCGTAAACCATATTAGCTGATTGTATCATTGTCATCATAATCTTTAAAACTTATTCCCTCTTGTATGTGAACTATGAAAACGCCCTCAGCAATCTGTTTGCACCAATGTAGTGATATCGAACTCCAATATTATAACAAATAAATAATAGATGTGTGTGTAAACATCTATGACAACTGTGTGTCACATTTTGTAACATCGCAATTAGTAATTTTTTCACCAACCAATGTTACTGTGAATTCTTCTCTATTTACCACTACAGTTATTATTACGCGTAAACCATATTAACTGATTGTATCATTGTCGTCATAATCTTTAGAAATTTATTACCTGTTTGTATGTGAACTTGCGAAAACGCCCTTAGCAATCTGTTTGCACCAATGTTGTGATATTGAACTCCATTATCACTCGCTCATGGACTGAGTTTGTGTGTACTCACGAAATCGCGCTAGATTTTTCTTTTTTACTCTATTCTCTCTTACTTGATAAGCTACTTTTTAGACTGAAATATCCCTTTAAGCTTGACTCTGTATTTCGTCTTAAGCTCTATAGTACCTAATTTTTACTTTTACTTATTTTAAATGACTGATCACCCTGTAATATTTGAGGAAATCGATCCAGATTTCAATCATTTGAACAGAATATATCCAAACCTAAACGACTCTCAAGAGTGTAGGTATACTAATATATCAGAATTCAACGAAACCATACAAATAACTGACCGAGATTTCTCACTCCTGTGTTGGAACTGTAGGTCACTCTATCCAAAATTGGAAGAGATACAATGTACTATTACTGAACTTAAATATAACCTAGACGTGATTAGCTTCACCGAAAGCTGGCTAGATGACTCGACTAAAGACATGATTCGATTTGAAAATTATCATAGTTACCATTCGCTAAGAAAAAACCAGCGGGGCGGAGGCATCAGCACATATATATCTAACCACATAGACTCGAGAACCATAGCAAGTGCAACCATGAATCAGGATCATATAGAATCACTCTTCGTAGAACTTTTTAGAGATGGTAAACGCATTGTGCTTGGAACGGTGTATAGGCCTCCTACAGCCTGTCCTATATCCTTCCTGAATGAATTGAATCGTATTATTTCTCAGTTCAACAGGCCCTTATACAATGACATAATAATATGCGGTGACTTCAATTATGATCTACTGAAACATGAAAGCCAGGAACCAATCTCTAATTTCCTAACTACCTTTCAGTCTCAATCCTTCCTTCCGATCATTACAAAGCCTACACGAATAACCTCAGAGTGTGCTACGCTGCTTGACAATATCTTTATGACAGGCCCTAGTGATTTTCTTGCTGGAATAATTACTTCTGACTTATCAGATCACTTCCCAGTTTTTCTTATTAAGAAAAATGTCTATATTGCTTGCACCAAGGCACGGGCTGAAACTTACTCATATCGTAAAATAAACGAATCAAATCTTGAAGAAATGCGCACCGTTCTAGAAGAATCAATGCCTACATTGCACATCTCTCAACAAAACAATAATACTACGAGCATTGATGAAGCAGTAGTAAAGTTGACTGAAACTATAATGACCGCATACAATCAGTGTTGCCCAATTGTAACTCGTACAGTTACCCCGAAAAATAAACATAAGCCCTGGATTACCAGAGACATCGTGATAAATATAAAGAAACGTCAAGCGTACCTAGCCCTCCTTTGCGAAGGACGAATATCTAGAGAAACATATAACCGATTTAGAAACTATGTAACAAACCAGATAAGAACATCAAAAAAGAACTACTTTACGCTCAAGTTTACTCAATTCAAAACTGACGTTAAAAAGATTTGGCATCTCCTTAACTCCTGCTGTAAACCGAATAATGCCGATAAAAAGAAAATTGAATATGTTGTTCAAGATAATGTAAAATATCATGAGAAGAAAGAAATTGCTAATCTCTTTAACAACTTCTTCGTAAACGTAGGGAAAACAATAGCTGATGGTATTCCAAGTGAACCTACTGATCACCTGGAATTTATGGATCATATTCGAGAACCCGACTCCTTTTTCTTTACGCCTACAAACTCCTCCGATGTAATTACGTGCATAAACAACATGAAAAATAAATCGAGTGGGTTACAAACGTTTCCGACTAAAGTACTTAAAGTTATTGCTGACATTGTAGCCCCACTGATATCAAATATTATTAACCAGTCTCTCTTACTAGGCACTTTCCCGAACTCCCTCAAAGTTGCTAGAGTAACCCCTATCTTTAAAAGTGGTGAAAAAACCTGTGTAAACAATTATCGACCTATCTCCATTCTACCAATTATGAGCAAAGTATTCGAAAAGATTGTGTATAAAAAAGTGTACTCTTATTTTGAACAAAAATCATTTCTTTACGATAAACAATACGGTTTTCGCTCTAAAAAATCAACAACACAGGCTATATTAAATCATTTACAATTCCTCTATTCTAATATAGATGAAGGAAAGCCTGTCTTCTCTGTATTTCTTGACTTCCGAAAAGCATTTGATTGTGTGGACCATAAATTACTATTATCGAAACTACACTGTTATGGCATTCGAGGGATTGCCCATGATTGGTTCAGATCATACCTAACAAATCGGAAGCAATACGTTGTCATTGATGACGCAAAATCAGACCCACAGACAATTAGCCATGGAGTTCCACAAGGATCTGTTCTCGGGCCTCTCTTGTTTCTGATTTTTATCAATGATATTGTAAAATCTACATCATTCTTCAAATTCATACTTTTTGCCGATGACAGTACGCTTTCTGCGGTCCTTCCGAACCAAAATCCTGCTATGATTGTGGAGAGTATAAATACTGAACTTCACAAGGTTTCATCGTGGCTCAAAGCTAATAAAATAAGCCTAAATATCGATAAAACAAATTATATTACTTTCTCATACAAGAAAGATGTATCTCTCCCATGCATTAAAATTGGCGAAGGTGAAATCGAAAAAACCAACTCATGTAAGTTTCTGGGCATCATAATAGATAAACATCTGACCTTCAAAGAGCACATCACTCATATTAGTTCTAAATTATCAAAATCCATCGGAATCCTAAATAAAGTTAAAAATTTTCTGCCTGAAACAGCTTTACAAATGCTCTACCGAACGCTCATTTCTCCATACTTGCAATACGGAATAGAAGCATGGCACGGAACTGATAAAAATAAAACCAACAAAATTTTTACTCTGCAGAAAAGGGCTGTCAGAGCGGTAAAGAACCTAGAATATAATGCTCACACAAATGATTCTTTCAAAAATTTACAAATACTTAAACTTTCGGATCTATACAAAATCTCCATCTGTAATTTCATTTACAAAACATTAAGAAATGATGGCGACAATAGCCTAAGACAATTATTGACTGCGCAAACTGGTCATCACGACCATTTAACCCGAAATAGAAGTAAATTCATGCTTCCTTATTATTCAAAGGCCAAGTCGCAACACAGTATTCTCTTCGTTGGAACCAAAACTTGGAACTCTATACCTGCAGAGATCCGTGAATGTAATTCGTACAAAGTATTCAAAAGACATCTTGAGTCTCACTTCCTATCAGAATACTAGTAGTGTAAGATCACCGTGTCGAAATCTTGCCTCCTACATGTAACTAATGATAATGTCATAATGTAACTTGCCTTGTGTACCATAACCAATCTTCTCTCTGCTCTTGAATCGTTTTATCGAACATACTGTTAAATATAGCCGACTTGTAAAATATCGAGTTAATCATCTCAATGATCAGTCTAATGCGAAACTAGGTTAAGTGAACTAGGTTAAACTTTTGTACACCCTAGAATAGCGTGATGGTAGGATGCCCTAGAAGTCGCTGAACTTATTCGGGCCCACAGGTAGCTATACTCAAATTTGACCATTGTACTAGACTTAAGTAAAACTCTACCTCTGTATCACCTACCTCTGTATCTCCTGTGGTAAATAAATTGTTTAAATTGTTTAAAATTGCAAGTTATCATGCGCATTTCTATTAAACGAATGATTATGCGATCTTATCAAATTCTAGTTGAAGAAGAAAGGTGTAATGCATGAATAATATTCTTTAAGTATTTTGACTTGCCTTTGCAACAATATAGACCTAAAACGATTTAAAGACCTTGTTCTTAATTTTCTGAACGCCGGAAGCACGTGTAAATGCGTCATTGTCGTCACGCATGTCTCGCGTCAGCTGTGATTACGATGTGGTTGTTATGGCTGAGGTTATGCGGTAGCAGGGTTGCCAGATGCAGGGAAATTTCCCTGTTTTAGGGAAATTTTGGGTCCCAAAGGGAAAAAAGGAAAAAACTTCAAAAAACATATGAAAACAGGGAAATTTTGCTAAAAGGCTTCATTTTCATGTTAAATTTTTTGTAGATGCTTAGCCACGTACCATTTTGTGCTCAGTTATACGGGATTTATGGTTTTTGACTCTTATTGGACGCGTTCGAACTTCGTACGTAACACGTATTGTACTCGTTCGTACTTCGTACATACTTGGATCCGTCAGAAGCGTCGCAGCGTCAGTTCAACTTCACGTGACTCAGACCACAGTGGCACAGTTGCTTAAACGTTCGTAGTAAAGATTGCAGTGAGAGGTGATTGATGCGACGCGCTTCTGTAAAACTGAAATTGTTGAAGTGAATTTGCTTAGTACGTACACCATGGATGACTCAAGCAGTGGGAATGACACTCCACCATCACAAGTGAAACGCAAACGTTTAATTCATTCTCAAAAGTACCGAGAGGAGTGGGAAACTGATCTCAGATTCAAAGGGTGGCTCAGTAAAAGTAAAAAAGGAGCAGAATATTTTCATTGTAATGTATGCGATGTTGACGGAAAAGCTGGTAAATCGGAGGTTGAAAAGCATGCGGGAGCAAAAAAACACAAGAAGAACGTAGAAATTCGGAAAACAACAAGAAGTGTTTTGGATATGCCCAGTGTCAGTGGACAATGTAAAGATACTCAAGTAAAAAAAGGTGAAATTAGACTTGCTGCTTTCCTAAACGAGCACAATCTTCCACATTCCGTTGTTGAACATTTAGTTCCTGTCGTGAAAGCGGCTTGTCCTGATTCGGAGATTGCGAAAGGCTTCAAGTGTGGTAGGACGAAGTGTACTGCAATCGTGAAGAATGTTTTAGGAGGTGAAGTGAGTGACAATATTTATGAGCTCTTGAAGAATCACCATTTTTCACTGATTGCAGATGAATCTACGGATAAAGGATGTACAAAGCATTTGGCGTTGGTGGCAAGGGTTGTTACAACAGAGGGTGTGAAAGATTCGTTCGTGACTCTCATCCCACTCATCAGTGCTACAGCAACGTGCTTGTACGAAAAAATCAAAGAACTATTTGCTGAAAAAGGTATACCCTACAAAAGAAATATGGTTGGATTTGCTGCCGACGGTGCAAGTGTTATGATGGGGGAGCACCATTCACTCTCAAAACTTTTCAAGGACGACATCCCAGATCTGTTCGTATTAAAGTGTACATGTCACTCCTTCCATTTATGTGCTTCTTATGCATGTAGTAAGCTACCAAGAAGTATTGAAGACTTAGCAAGAGATATCTATCATTATTTCCAGTCTCCAAAGCAATCAGGCTCATTGAAGGAATTCCAGGAGTTCACCAACATTAAACCACATAAAATGTTGCACCCTTCACAGACCAGGTGGTTATCTTTACATGGAGTAGTAAAGCGTCTACTTGAACAATTACCAGCATTAAAGTTATTTTTTACTAATGCAGTGCTACTTGACAGATTACTTTCAGCTGAATCTATTCTTCAAAAACTAAATAATCCCATTCATCGCTTGTATTTGGAATTTCTTGATTATGTTCTTCCTCTTTTTACTGAACTAAATTGTGAGATGCAGGCTGAGCAACCAAAGCTGTATTTGCTGCACAGTCGAATTTCATCAGTGCTCTATACTTTATTAGAGAGTTACATAAAAAGTTGTTACTTGAAATCTACTCCTTTGGCACATGTACTTGTGAGAGACCCTGCCAACTTTCTTCCTTTACAAGAGATTTACTTAGGTGGCAGAGTTGCCATCTCGTTACAAGCCAATCATGGCATTGATCCACATGAACTTCATAATTTCAGACTGAGATGCCTTGACTTTTAAAATTGAAGGAGCATCACAAATCAAAAAAAGATTCAATTTGTCAGATCCACTTCTTCAAAGCCTCAATGCAATGGATCCTTCAAGTGTTACATCAAAGTCAATTCAATCGATTTCTACCTTAGCTAACTTCTTTCCAAGATTAGTCAACATGAGTGAAATCAATGAAATAGATCGGGAGTGGAGATTGCTTAGAAATACAGAAATGCAATCAGATCTGAATAATGACATGACTCAATTCTGGTTTCAAGTGGGCATGATGAAAAAAGGCGATAATACACCTATGTTTCCCCTGCTCAGTAGATTCATGAACAGCCTTTTATGCCTTCCACACTCAAGTGCTGCAGTGGAGAGAGTTTTCTCTCAAGTGAATTTAATGAAAACCAAGATGAGGAACCAGCTGAACACATCAACCTTGATTGGAATGCTGCATGCTAAAGACACCTATAAAAATGCCTCCTGTCATGATTTCAAGATAAAGCCAACGCATCTGAAACGCATGACAGCTGATACTCTTTATCAAGGCATTTCTGAAGACTAGAGGTAAGAAACACATTTTGCTTTCAATTTTTTATTTTGTTACTTAAAGTTATTTATTTGATTTTGTGTCAATGAGACAGGGTATATATTTATACATGTATGTGTGAAAAGTCTACACGGCAGGGAAATTTTCAGTCAAAAAGGGAAATTTTGATGACCAAAACAGGGAAATTTAGGTTGGACCATCTGGCAACACTGTGCGGTAGGAGTTGAAGGCCTAGGAAGGAGATGGGATGCAGATTAGTGCCATATCAGTTGATACCGAATGTTTGAGTGGACTCTTAACTAGGTAATGTGAAGATGAGGTGTTCACTGAAGTATTAAATTAATTGTCCTGAAATTTGTTGACCGATATCAATCATTTTCCTAAGTGGGTCAGTGAGAAATATTGAATGATAAAGGCGTGTTCTGTTGCTTTAAGGTAACTCTTTCAGTAAAGTGGTTTTTGAGAAAATCGTAACGAAAGACGTTATTGATAGACACGATTATATGGGGAACCATATCAAACGTATGCTTTATGAGGGATTAGGTATATTCATTAGTCCATCAAGCTTAGAAGGGTTGATATTAGCACACAATAACCTAACATGTTTAAGTTAATATTAGTTACTTGTATTTTTGAAATATTTATGCTGATTTTGGTGTTATGTATTCTAACCAAACTTGATTTAAAATGTTTTCAGCATGGTGAAGTTATAGAACTATTATTTGCTAAATATGTATTTCATTTTTAGTTGCTTTTTGGGTCGATGTTACTTTTAATATGATCACAGAAAATAATAATTCCAATCCGAAGAATCACTAAAGAAACACATTTCAGAATGTTTTACAAGAATGACATTGTGCTTGCTGATGCGTTATTTTTGAATTATTAAACTTTGAAGTTGGCTTTTGCGCGCCAAGCAGAATTTAATTAATAATGGAAGTTAACACCCTATTACAAACGTAAACAGGTTAGATTGTGAGGGGGAGCCACAGTTCTTCTAGGTTAGTTAAAATTATGGTCAATATTGAGTTGAATGTTGTCAACAAATTTTAGAATTTAGTAGGTATAGATAGGTAATATAGTTGATTTTAAGAAGTTTGGTAAATCTGAAGGATATGTCAGTTATCGATTTTGTTAATTTCAATGCCTAAGCATAGTTAATTAGATCAAAATAAACAAGTTTTTTCTATGCACTTTCCTTCTCAAATGAGTATTTTATTAGTGCGGTAAATGACTTACCGCAACTCCAGTGTTTGAAGCGGCAAGTAATTCAAGGAGCACGTCGGACAGCAACACTGCAATGGACACTCTCTTCCAGCGCGATCGTCATCAAAGACGAAACCAAACCTACCGCTATACCTCATTAAATACTCATTTGACGAAAAAAGTGTATAGAAGAAAAGTTGTTTATTTTGATGTTATTACCATGATTCAAGCAACAAAAATTTGAAAATCGATGAGTAGCTGTTTATTCGAGCGCATTCGTTATCAAAGACGAAACTAAACTTACCGCTATAAATCGTAAAATACTTATTTGAGACGGAAAGTGCATAGAAGAAAACTTGTTTATTTTAATTCAATTATTTAGGTTCAGGCACCAAAAAGTGGAAAATTGATAACTGACATATCCTTCAGATTTACCAGAAGTTTTACAAGAAGAACAATGTGCCCGGAAATGCTTAGTTTTTGAGTTATTCAAGTTTGAAGTTATACGAACGGCGCTCCTGAATGGCCTTTTTTGCAGAAAAGCAGTCATTGTTTTTGCAATAGAAAAGGAAGCTAACCCCCTATTACAAATGTAAACAGGTTGGGTCGTGAGGGGTAGCCACAGTTCTTTTAGTGAAAATTATAAATAAAGGTTTCTAGTTAGTGACGTTTGTTTTCAACGACTCCAAGATGGCTGACACCATGGTGGCAGCCATCTTGGAGTCGTTGTAAACAAACGTCACTAGAAAGCTTTATTTATAATTTTCACTGAAAGAACTATGGCTACCCCTTACGACCCAACCTCATTACGTTTGTAATAGGGGGTTAGCTTCCGTTATTGATTAAAATACGCTAGCCGCGCGCGCTTCCATGTGGCGCACAAGCCAGCTTCAAAGTTAAATAATTTAAAAATAACGCAACACCGGGCAGAATGTCATTCATGTAAAACGTCTTAAAATTGACTATATTACCTATCTATACCTACGAAATTATGAAATTTGTTGACATTAAATTTAATATTGACCAAAATTATAAATAAAGGTTCAAACCCATCCATTAGGGTGATGTCAACATTGTGTTGACATCAGGTGGGTTTGAACCTTGATTTACAATTTTCACTAGAAGAATTGTCGCTCCCCCTCACGACCCAACCTGTTTACGTTAGTAATAGGATGTTAGCTTCTGTTATTATTTAAATTCTGTTTGGCGCGCTTGCTTCCTTTTGCCCGCAAAAGCCAATTTTAAAGTTCAAAAATTCAAAAATAAGGCATCAGCGAGCACAATGTCATTCATATAAAACGTTCTTAAATGGGTTCCTTTAGTCATTCTTTGGAATAAAATTATTATTTTCCATGATCACATTAAAAGAGACATTGAAAGCTTTTTGTATAACTACTACACAATGTTATCAATGAAGAAAAGGAAAAATTTTGTTAGCTGTTGGCTATGTTGCCAAATTTATGAACATTATTATAGCAGTATGGAACTTCAATAAAAGTCTTTAAATTAAATTTAAATATTTTTTGCTTGTATACTAGTACTGTGCTGGTGATCAAATAGTTACATGCTGGTAAGTTTCTAGATATTTATAATTTCATTAGATCAATAATGAACTTAATATTGTCGATGACTTTTAATATTTCATTACAAATTTCGGTAATTTGTGACATTTTTAGACATTTTACATGAACGACATTGTGCTTGCAAATGCTTAGTTTTTGAAATATAGCATAAATAGCAATCGGATAACAATAACATTAATGGCAGTTATGATACGGCTACTGCTGTGTAAGGCAATATTGAATTCAATGATGTGAATGTCTTTGAATTCTTTCAAATTTGAATTATTTAATTGTCTCTGGCTGCATAAAATATTTTTGAATTCATTTTTCCATATATCTGCACTCAATTATGTTTCCATTTATTTCAGATTTTAAAGAATTGATTTACTTCTTTGGTGCTGATTTGAATTTAAATTTTGTCAGCATATGCTCTGTGACTGAGCACCATGGATGTGGCTGTGGGCCGTCGGCAAAGATTCTTGTCAAACATTGTTCTGTGCGTCCTGTTCCTGGAGCGCATTGCCTACTATGCTCTTGTTTCCACTTTTTATCTCTTCTTGAACAAGGTAAGTTTGAATTATGAAATAAGCCAAGAAGTAAATGTGTCAGCTGTAAACAAAATTAATAGTTCAACTTGATTCTAGCTCAATTTCAACACTCAACTCCAAATGAACAAAAAATCAATTGAAAAATCTCTAGCGCTCGCGGTGGCACAGTGATTTAGGGATCGGCCTTGTATGTTGGAGACAAGGGTTTGTATCCCGGCGCTGGCGCAGCGATTTTCCCCGTTGGGTATAAGTGTCGTGACCCTCTTTATTTTATCTCGCTGAAGTCACGGTCATCATTTTTTTCTGCCGTTATTCTTTGTTGCGATGCATGATATTTTCCATGTGATGTTATTAGTCGTGACATCAAGATTATTCGTCACATTCTTTTATTTTCTACTTGTTAATATCAAGGTAGCTGCCACCAACTCAGAGTAAGCCTGAGTAAATATTTAATTCAATCTTCGGTAAGCGTAGCGACCGGCTTAAGGCCATAAATTAATCGTGCATTCTAGCCGTGTTTCCTGGCTTCAAACATTATTACTTTCCTTCTGAATCACATCATCCTCCTTTCCTAACCATCTAAAGGATATGAAGAACACAAGGACATTAAAGAAATTCGCTATTGATCGAAGTAAAATATTGAGACATTAATCATCGAAATTACGCAAACTAAATTGAGCGCACGCGACCTACGCATTCACATCCTAATATACTCAGAAGCTTGAGTGGGGACTGGGGTTTGACATGAAATCAGAGGGAAACTTATCTTGAGATTTGAAGATTGGCCTCGTCGTTTGAATGTCGCCTGGCTGGCGCGCTGAAGCAAGGTCGCCATATTTGATTGAGGGCGGAGACCGGGTTGATGGCTGGGGCTATGCCGATAGCAATCTAGATTGATGATCTCAAATTTACGTTATGCTGGTATTGTAGTTGAGTATTCTTGAAGTTAATCACTTTCGAGCGAATGAGGGCACAGATATTTTAAGATGGCTTTGAGTAGTGAATTTAAGAGGCAAGGCCTCGGCCCAACTGGACCAAGGTAGAGGAACAAACTCGTGTGCGGCTGTTTGTGATCGTGTCCCAGCCTCTACTCCCGCTCTCCCTCAGGCACCCGCGCTCGGCGTCACCTTGAGGTGCCAAGTTTGAATAACAACCTAACAAGGTTACCAATAAGAACGTGATATATCTCTACAATCGAATAGAAAACATACATCATTAACCTTACCCTCATTACTATATAAAAATCCCCACAAACAATGTTATACATATTAATTAAAGCAAATGAAGACATCCGTTGAGGTTCTTGGCATCTTCGGCTGGCGTGATCGTTCGCTCCTTGTAACGGCGACGTTCGAACGTTGTTCGTGAAGAGTCGACTGTCCTAGAATTCAACGATGTGATGCTTTCTCGCAGAAATCAGGCTTAATATTCGGTCTTTTGGATCATTTATGAATAAGTCGTTGGCCGGACGATTATTCGGATCCTTAGCGATGTTCCGTACACAGTTATGCGGAGAAGCATAACATAAGGGAAAGCTCAAGCACAATACCCCACTCAACCCAGGTGTCGGAAATGGGTACCGGCTTTACGAGGGAACCGTCATGGTGTCCTATATATAGTGTTAGTTATAAGACATTTGAAAAACCAATGCTAAGATCATATGTATCAGGCTTGATTGGAAATAAAGCATCCCAAAGATGCCGATGTATGTTTGTTTGTTTGTTTGTTTGTTTGTTAGTGATTTGGGTTCAGGAAATAGTCATGCTTCACCTTACAAAATCAATTCCTTCAGAAGTGGTTTTGTAGCATTTTTTTCTGTAAGTAGAGTCTTATTTTATATGTAAAAGGCCAGATTTATTTCAAGGCCTGCAATATTACCCCCCAAATCCTTTAAAAATAATGAAAGTACACCAATTTTAAATGAAATATGTGTTAATAGTAAAAGTAATTCATTTATTGAACATGCAAGTCATTTACCATAGGGGTTGGGTAACTATGCCCAAGATATGCTCAGGGTGAGTGCATAGCAAAGTGAAGTTTGAAGTGCGAGATGGATGAGGCAAATGTTTGGCAGCTCTGGCAAACAACAGTAGCTCTGCTATGTACGTATTAGAACTCCTTGATGAACGAGTGTCAAAGGTACACTAAGAGCATCATGGATACCATGGAGATGCAGCTTTTTCCTAGCCAGTAGGAGGCCATTGGGATGTTGGAAGATAGCCAATGCAAGAGAAACTCTATTGTGCTAATTTCAAGTAAAAATGCTATTTTTAACTGCTGGTGAGTTAACCACATTATGGAAATCTCCTGGGTGACACTGAATATGTCATCAAGCAGTCAATGTGTTACGTCATTAGGTAGAAATAGAATTAATTCAAATGTATGTTTGGTGGTAATTACTAATAAGTTTTAACATGTGTATGTAGTGGAAATTTGTTTTTTCATTTTATATTCTACTAAAACTGCAATATTTTATGCCAGTTATGAAATGAATTACATGTCATCAAATTTTGAGATAATTTTCAATAATTAATAGATAATTTAGTAATAAATAGTAGATAATATATTAATAATTAATAGATAATTTATTAATAATCAATAGATAATTTATCAATAATCAATAGATAATTTTCCGATATTGACTACCCAGTTGGAGTTCAATATGTACAAATTGTTTATTGCTTAATTAAATGTATGGAAATAAGTAATATCCATAAGTAACCTAACCTTATTCTATAATACTAGCTAGCGGTCAGTCTCACGCCATGTTGTGATAGATTTCACACAGCACCAATAACTGTTCTTAAAACATAGTAGTACTTATAGGGGAATTCTTAACCCGCGAACTATAACTGGTCGCCTCATTTACCAGGCTCACTGGTTGCCAGACGTAAGGCATAACCCCAAGTTGTTATACACCAAAATGATCGCTTCAGCGAGTGCTACACAGCTAGAGCCAGAAACCCCCACATCGTGGGGGTTAAGGCAGAGCTACAACCACTTGGAAGTTGGGAGGGGTAAGCACAGTCAGTGTGGTAAATGAGGCGACCGTGAGAGGGTGTGCGTGCGAACAGTCAGTGGCAGCCTCAGTTACCAGCGAAACTACTCTGAACCAGTGCCTTATTTTGCAAAAATGGCAAATGATAAGACAAATCTGAAGTCAGTAGCGTGTAGAGCAGTATTTTATTCATATTGTGTGAAAATTACAAGTTTCGAAACACTATACTTACAGTAATATAACCAGACATGCAAACATGCATTTATGTAGGAACTAAAACGAAGAATGGATAACACTTTGTAGCATATAAATGGTCATAACTTTTTTTCTAATTGTTGTAGAGGAAAAATAAAAACATCAGCAGGTTTGGAAGGATTTTCTGCATAAAATAGCTATGAAAAACATTACATTGTTCCCAAAACAAAAAAATGGCCATTGATCTCTTTGAAGCAATGTTGTGCAAAAATCTACGGAGTTTGACTCCATATTACAAAGAAACGGTTCAAGTTATCAAAAATCTGACAACATCAAAGTGTAAAGCAACATTTTTTACTCATTACTTCATATTTTTACATCTCTGCCTATTACGGTAAGTGAACAGGGAGCGGCAGAGTAACGCGGGTAAATTGACTACTTTTCTGAGGGATGCGCGACCGTGCGCGGGTTAAGGAATCTTATTCTCAAAATAAATAGAAGAACCAACATTATAGAGAACATTTATTAAAGCAAAGGTTCCAGAATAAAATTATTTCATCATCAGTGCTGGAAACTTCTTAAAAAAACTCTTGAAAATTCTCTGTTCTTAAAAACTAATTTGTATATATTTTGTTTCAGGGACCTTGGAGTGCTGATGAAGGATGGGATTCCCTGGATGCGCTGAATGCCGTGTTTGTCCTGCTCGGAGTGTCCTACATTTCTGCTCTCATGGGCGGGTGTGTTACCATCATTCTTACAGATGCTCATCCTTGACTTTGTTACTTGTTCAAGCTCAAGAAGCACTTGTATCAAGCTTTTTTCACATATCATTCAAGTGTTCTTGATTAAGGGAAGCGTCAGTGTTTTTCTTATGAAATTTCAAAAATTCATGAAAAGTATTTCAGAAGTGAAATATATTTACAATGAGACATCTTAAGATTACTGAACATAAATGACTAGAATCGAGATTTTTAGGGGTAACTAAGGTAGGGCACTACAAGGTATTCACAACTTGTTTATAACATTTGAATAGACATTTAGAGTAACAGAGTGAAAATGAATAACAGAAAGTTAATTAGCATTGTTTTGGAAAAAAAGATGCTATTCTTTAAGTGCTGGTATGCTTTAAGGCTTCAGAAGGGTGAATTTACAGGTACTGGGTCTTAGCAAAGAGTATTTTACAAAACAACTATTCTCTGGATACCGATATGCTTCAGTGATTCTGGTGGTTTGGCGGATACTGGGCCATAGTAAACTGTTAAATAAAGAAAAACATGCTATTTTGTGGGTGCAGGTACACCTCAGATGCATGGATTGGCAGATACTGGGCCATAGTAAACTATTATTATATAAAAAGAACATGCTATTCTGTGAGTGCAGGTATGCTTCAGATGCATGGATCGGCAGATACTGGGCCATAGTGTCTGGGATGGTGCTCTACATGCTTGGGTATGGCCTCCTCATACTCATCACGGTGGATAAGCTGCCTCGGTATATTTGCTCCAGTGCTGTTAACATCACAGGTGAGTGCATTTTTTATGTTCTGCTCTTAGATATATACCTCAGCTTTAGATAGGCCTTTGGGGCTTCTATTTTTTGTGCTCACTTCACATCTCTTTGTTTTCATGCCTTCTTTGCCATTTGTTCTTCGCCTGTTTTTCTTCCTTCATTACTTGATGTTTCTATACCCAGGGTATCCGGTGTGGGAACACATCTTCTGTGTAGATTTCCTATCTACAGTCCATACTTAACCCCTTCCCCGGCAGAAACGAGTATATTCGTTTTTCAGCCGTCGACGAGTATACTCATCTAAAACTTAACCTCCAAAAACCAGCTACATACGTATATACTCGTCGATTTGAAGCCTTTGTAAGCCGTTCTACGTGTGAAACGAGTATTCTCATCAAATAGTTCGCCTGGCACAGGCGATAGGGTAGAGCTGTGGGATTTCAAGGACATTGTTACTAGACTTGCTCCGACGGCCATTGTTGTCGGATGGGTGTTGTTTGGATCTACATTTGCATCCATTTTGAAAAGTACCATTCTAAATAATTTGATCTAGAAACTTTCAGAGGAAATACTCTTTTTTATACGTGGAAATAAAATTCATTTGTTTTATATTTTTGCTAACAACTTACAGTTTTCAATTGATTTTGTTCATAATAAAATGCCGGAAAAAGGAATTTCATTTATCATGCATATTATAAATATTGCTAGATATTTGGTATACAATTGTAATAAAAATTAAAAATAAAATAGCTTTTTATTTTTCTTTACCTTTGGTAATAAAATTGAGAAAATATGGTAAAAAAAGATGGTTTATAGGAAGACGAGTTGACTCGTTTTGGCCAACAAAGGTATTTTTAAAATAAAAAGTTTACCAAAAAAATTGGGAGAAAAAATAATTACAAACTGTTTGCATAACCAGCATCAAAAATACTACATAAAACCAAAATAAAAAAATTAGTCTGAAAAAGAAACGTTTTTACAAAAAAAATTGTTGGGGAAGGGGTTAATAATCCCTTGTTTTGGGGTCTTGAACTAATGTAATAATAATAATATTCCGAAGTGATTTTGCAATTCGGTAATGATGTTGGATTTTCGTAGCAGTATATTGTTCCCAGCACTGTTTATGTAATTGGTGAATAGGCCTATGTCATTTTTGCTCTGGATCCCATTTCCGGTACTTGGCTGTGGTCTACATTTGAATAGGGCTCATGCTGCTTTGTATTTTTACTGATAGATATTGTAAACAATATTTAGGTATTTCTATGCTTTTTTTGTACAGCTGTAGTTATGTTCATCCAATGTTCATCAATTTTAATGAACATCAAGTTTGATGTCAATGTTTATTATTGGTAAAAGTTGAAATCATGCACCTCTCCTGGTCCAGACGGCATTCACTATAAAATGTTGAAGAAAATGCACCCTACAGCCCTGAAAGTGCTTTTAGCAATATATAACCAGATCTGGACCACACACCAGTACCCCGATGCCTGGCGTTTTGCCACTGTCCTAGCTTTTTTAAAACCCGGCAAACCTCCTACAAATCCTGGCAGCTATCGCCCTATCGCCCTCACGAGCTGTATCGGCAAGGTGCTTGAAAGATAGTTAATGTTAGGCTGGTGAAGTTTTTGGAAGCTCGTGACCTCCTCTCGCCTGTACAGTACGGCTTTCGCAGAATGCGAGGTACTACGGACGCTTTAGTCCGTCTGCAGAACCACCTAGTTAAATGCAAACGTGAGCGCCGGCATACTATATGTGTGTTTTTTGACATGGCGAAAGCCTATGATACTGCCTGGAGGTACGGTATATTGCAAAACCTGCATCGTGATGGGCTGAGGGGAAATATGGCTCTTTACCTGCAGCAATTCTTGAGCAGGAGGACTTTTCGAGTGAAAGTCGGCTCTTCGGAGTCTCCGTGTGAGACGCAGTCTGAAGGAGACCCTCAAGGAAGCGTCATCAGCTGTACGCTTTTTGCTGTGGCTATTAATGGAATCACGACAGCTGTGCCGCCTGAGATCTGCTCGTCGCTATACGTTGACGATTTTATGGTGTACGCGTCTTCATATTTTTTGCCTGCTCTGGTTCGTAGAATTCAAAACGCTATAAATAAAGCAAATGGTTGGGCATCGGAGCATGGGTTCACGTTCTCTACTGAGAAAACTATGGCTCTTCTTATTCCGGGAAACCACAAAATGCGTGACCCTCCACAACTTTTCCTGAAGGGCAGACCAATAGTCTACGCAGCAAATGCTAAATTTCTTGGTATGACCATCGATAGCAAACTTACGTGGAAACCTCACCTTCAGTCACTAAAAGCAGCGTCTATAATGAGATTAAATTTGCTAAAAAGCCTCTCAGGTCAAACGTGGGGCGCCGACCGTGTGACTCTCCTGCGGCTCTATAAGGCCCTCATCAGGTCTAAATTAGACTACGGTAGTGTAATATACCAGTATGCCAAAGAAAGTACTCTCCGTATGCTGGACCCAGTACACCACGCAGCCATTAGGCTCTGCACTGGAGCTTTTCGAAGCTCCCCCGTCACCAGTCTCTGCGTGGAAAGTGGGGAGCCCCCCCTCAAGCTTAGGCGTATGCAACTGTCATTACAATACCTAGCCCGGCTACAGCAACTCCCTCTCTCTCCGACCTGGATAAGTTTTCGTACCGACGTGGATGAGCGTATACCCACTCCGTATAATTTGCCATCCTCCGTAGATTATGGTGCGCTTATGAATAACGTGCGGTTCCCCCCCATGGAGGTCCTTCCCGCACGGGTTGCAGGTGCACCAACGTGGCGCATCCCAATTACTACTTTTTGTACAGGCTGCAAGATCCCTAAGAAGGACCTGCTGCCGGCCTCGGTTTTGAGGGGTATCTTCTTGGATCATGAACTGGCGGAGCACTCTGGTCAACGTAAGATATATACAGATGGTTCTAAAACGAATCAATCTGTTGGCTGTGCTGCTGTGTCTGGCGACTATGTGCGTGCTCGAAGGCTCCTGCAGGAAACTTCTGTTTTCTCGGCTGAACTACTTGCAGTTGTCGAGGCTCTAGACCTCGTGGCGCAAATACCCTACTATGATTTTGTAATTTTCACTGACTCGAAGAGTGTCTATGAAGCTGTCCAAGCATACCACAGCAATCACCCAATAATTAGTGACATTGTTGTCCGACTGTCACGCCTTGCCCGGAGCCCGAAGCATGTGCAAGTCTGCTGGGTGCCGGGCCATGTAGGGGTGGCCGGCAATGAGAGAGCTGATGCCGAGGCCCGGCGTGCTGCTGGATCTGATGACCTGCCGAACAACCCAGGTGTCCCCTGTAGGGATTACTACCCCATTATCAAGTCTACCGTGCGTGATGTGTGGCAACAATGCTGGGACATGGAATTGAATAATAAACTGAGAGTACTTAAGCCTATGGTGGGGGAATGGGCTTCAGCTGAATGTCGTAGCCGGCGTTTGGAGGTGATCCTATGTCGGCTGCGTATCGGGCGCTGCCGACTTACCCACAGTCATCTAATGGAGCGTCGCCCACAGCCGCGCTGCAACACCTGTCATGTACCACTAACGGTGCTGCATGTACTTGCCGAATGTCCAAACTTTGCTGCTGCTAGAAGAAAATCCTTCCCTCATCTTCGAGATGCGGACACTTCGTCGCTGCACATTGGGATGCTTCGTGAGCCCCCCCGTGCTCGTTTCAACCTCGGAGCGCTAGCGACCTTTCTTGCACGAAGCGATTTGATAGGTAAAATATAACGAGCCTTTATGCCCAGAAAACGGAAATCTGTGTGCACTCTGCAAGTGCAAACTCATGCCGAAGTTATAACTTGAGGAGAAGAAATGGCCGAGCGTACCGTGCTGCCACTCTTGTCTTTGTGAGGGGGTTCCAGCGTGGGTAAGACGCTCGGCCATAGTGTGGGCGGGTAGCTGGAGCCTCCGATTCGGGGTCCCAGCTGTTCTCGCACTCTTTACCCTGCTAAAAATTTTAAAAATCTTTTTTGTTTTGTATCAACTCGCGGTGTATACCGATACGTTTTGCAGGTGCGACCTGTAGAATGGATCCTGCTTATTGAGTGAGAAATCGTAATGTGCTTATGCAAACAAATATAACTGTGTGTGTTGAGGCAATGGAAATTGAGTTGACCACCGAAATAATGTTCTTATAATACTACCTCGGAGGTGATGTAGAATTCAGGTATCTTTAAAACCATGAGACCTTCGGCGCGAAATAGTCGGAGCTACTGAAGCGCTAGTAAGCCTATGTTACTACTACTACTGAAATCATGCCTGCAGCTTTAGCAGCACTTCTGAACAGTTTCAGCTGAATTTACTTGCAGTATTTGACATGTGAAATTAATGTTTTTTTAATTTTCTTGCAAGATCTGATAGGTTCCGTTTTTTCTCATTAAAACGTTTGACTTTCGTTTTCTTTCAAGAAATTATTCAAAAGAAATTTCTTATGTGTAATTGCATTCATGCAAGCATGTCATGTAAACTCCATTTTGATTCCTCATTGCAATATTAGAAAGGAATTTCGTATAGTTGCGGTGACGCAAGCAAATTACATTTATGCAAGCATTTCAGGAAAACTCCTTGCATGTATTTTCAACTGAAAAATTCTTAAGGAATTTTGTGTAGTTGCTAGATTTTCCTCGGCAAAATTTTTAGGGAATTTTGTGCAGTTGCTAGATTTTCCATGCAAAATTATTCTGGAATTTTGTGTAGTTGATAGATTTTCCACTGCAATATTCTTAAGGAATTTCGTGTAGTTGCTAGATTATCCACTGCAAAATTCTTAAGGAATTTCGTATAGTTGCTAGATTATCCACTGCAAAATTCGTGAGGAATTTTGTGTAGTTACTAGATTATCCACTTCAAAATTCTTCATGAATTTGTGCAACCACATTTCAACAATTTCACACGTGGCAGAGCTGGTGGCCGCTGCCCCGGCAGTGGCGGACTCTGCCCCACACGCTCCCTGCAAGGCGGCCGTCTACCTGGCTGTGGTTGTGCTGGGCGTCGGGGTTGGCATGGTCAAGGCTAACATTGGACCCTTTGGAGCAGAGCAGGTACTTCAGCTTTTTTTACTGTGTTATTTATTGAACTATTTGGAGCTGAGAAAATAATTAATTAATTATGCTTTCATCCTTAGTAATTGGACCGTTTGGAGCAGAGCAGGTACTTAATTTTTTTATTGTTCAGTTATTGAACTATTTTGAACCGAGAGAAAAATTATGCTTTTTTACTCTATTAGTTATTCAAGCTTCCTTTCGGAGCAAAGTGTTGGACTGTTTGTAGCTGAGAAAATAATTATTCATTTTTATTCTTGGTTATTAGACTGTTTGGAGCAGAACAGGTAGTTAAGCATTTTTAATCTTAGTTATTGGACTGTCTTTTTGGAGCAGAACAGGTAATAATGCATTTTTAATCTTAGTTATTGGACTGTTTGGAGCAGAACAGGTAGTTATGCATTTTTTAATCTTAGTTATTGGACTATTTGGAGCAGAGCAGGTAATAATGCATTTTTAATCTTAGTTATTGGACTGTTTGGAGGAGAGCAGGTAATAATGCATTTTTAATCTTAGTTATTGGACTGTTTGGAGCAGAACAGGTAATTATGCATTTTTAATATTTGTTATTGGACTGTTTGGAGCAGAAGAGGTAATTATGCATTTTCGATCTTAGTTATTGGACTGTTTGGAGCAGAGCATTTAATTTTTGTATCTTCACTCAGTAAGTTATAGAGTTATTTGGTCAGAGCAGGTGGCTCTGCTTCTTTTTTTTAGTTTTTGGACCTTATGAAGCTGAGCAGGTACTTTTTATTGTATACTCTACACTGTAAGTTATAGGAGTATTTGTGCAGAGCAAACACTTCTGCTTGTTTACTTGGTTTGTATGGAGCGGAGTTGGTGTTTCTGTTTTTTCCATCCCATATTTCATAATATGCTTATAATTTCAGATTGGCCCTTGCAATCAGTTAAGGCTAAATAAAAGTTTTATTGTAGATGAGCCTCAGTAACCAGTGAAGGCTAAATGAAACTTGCATGCCAGACGGGCCTCAGTAACCATCAAAGGCTAAACAAAACTTGTATGTTTCAGATGGGCCCCAATCTCCAGTGAAGACTAAACGAAACTTATATTCCAGATGGGCCCCAGTAACCAGTTCCTGGCTCGCAGCTTCTTCAACTGGTATTACTGGTGCGTGAACCTGGGCAGTGCTGTGGGCATCGGGCTGCTGGCATACGTCGAGCAGGACAACCCTGGCATTTGTACCAACGGCTTCTTCTGTGGCTACAGCTTTGCTGCAGGTATGTTGCGTATCCTTTCTTTGTGCCCTAGGCAAAATACTGGTGGCTGCATTAGGGGCATTCCGGTAGTTTGGTAAATTATTGTTGTTCCGGTAGTGTTGTCATCACAGCTTTGCTCCAGGTATGTTGTGTGTCCTTTTTGGTAGGTAGACTGAGCCCAAGGCAAAATGTTGGTGGCCCCATTATTGGTATTTGGGTAGTTTTGCTATTACAGCTTATATTACAGCCCCTGTTATATCTAAGTAAAATGATGATGAGTGCGCTACCGCCTTTCATTTTATTTTATTCTGCACTCATTTTATGACTGCTTTATAAATACAAGACTGAACTTGAGGCAAAACGTTGGTGGTAACACATCTTTTATTCTTATAATTTTAGAATGCCTCGTGCACAGGAGCGATATAATTGACGGCTCATCCCTCTGGAAGAATGATTTTCTCTAACGTCTTCTCATTTCATTCAAAGAGAATAAATGGTTTAGTATAGTATAACAACAATGTGATCGACAGATTTAGTTTTGCGCAAATTTTGACAAATTTTTCAGTACTATTAGAGTGATTTTGTGTTCTATTAATTTTCATGTAACCTGATTTGTTCGATGTAATTTGAATTAGTCTTCTTATTTTACAGATATACTTTTCTAGTACCAAATTTTGAGTTTTCTAGCCTCTTTTTGTTTTGTTGTTAGCCTAATTGTATTAGCCTATTATTTTGTTTGTTTGCATATTTAAAGTTCGTCAACCTATTTAGCAGAAATACTTTTCTTGTCTTGAAGAGCCGGATTAGAAACACATCAGACAAAATAGATTTTATAATTTCTATGCTCTGCAGTACAGTAACAAAAAACTCATTATTCATCAGTTAGAATTCAATTATGCTGCAATACATGAGAGATAATCACATAAATTGCTAACTGTCAGATCGTCTTTTTTCTGCACCTTTTACTTTCTTGTTCAATTTTTATCTTTTTTCATGATCTTATTTCAACCTTGCTAGTTCTGAGTGCAGGGCGTGAGGACACACCTTGCACACGATCTCTCCGTGCCCTTAATGCCTCACTAATTGGTGCCTTTTTTCCTGAGAGGAACGCCTTTGTTGTGATTAACACTTGGACCGCAACGTGCGCCACTGGTGGCCGACGAGGAGATTTTAATAAAGCTGCGGATCGACCAGTAGTCCCAAACTCAATTTCCATTATTACTTAATTAACCCTAAATGAGGGCATGAGCCAGTTAATGTTTGCTATTTTTAAAATTGCTTACGGCAATTGACTTTAAATTTCAGATGAGTATTTGAACTTCAGATTAACCAATTGCAGTCAAAGTGTTAATGAAGCTCAAACTAACTTATTATCTAACCTCTTACCTCATTCTAAATGGCGCGTTCCTCCTTTATTTCCTGGGAACACCTTAATTATTGATTGAAGAAGCATAAACTCACTTCTGATCCACTTCTGATAAAATCCACACATTATTGGCAGGTTCTCACACTAAATCGCCTTACTCTTCCCTATCCTTGGAACACTTTTGCTGTGCTGCCCAAAGAAGCATAAGTTCACCATAATCCTATGAAATCTGATGAAACAAGCTCATCGTTTGCTGGTTGCTTCCTCCTCCCTCTCATAGAAACGCCTTTGTTGTGCTTGAAAAAGTGCAAGTTCACCATAATCCAATATGATCTGGGAGACAAACACATCGTTGGCAGGTTGCCTGGTGCTGGCGCCTTCCTCCTTCCTCTCACGGGAACACGAATGACATTTTAATATCAACACGCTGTTGTCAGGTTGCCTGGCGCTGGCACCTTCCTCCTTTCTATCACGTGAACACGAATCAACTTGTAATATAAATACGTTGTCAGGTTGCCTGGCGCTGGCGCTGTGCGTGATGCTGCTCATGCTGCCGGTGTTCGAGCGCTACCCCGCGACAGGCAGCAGTCCGCTCTTCAACATCGTGCGCATTACGTGGGAGGCCACGCGGCTCAAGGTCCGGGAGATGAGCATCCCCAGCTCCCAGAGACAGCCGTGAGTGCGCTGCTCTTCAGTGCTATATGGTCGCTATTCAGTAGTATTTCGTATCAGAGACAGCCGTGAGTGCTGTTTGCGCAGTTTAAGTTTAATCTTTTTTTGCAGCAATGAAATTTTTGATTTAGGGGAAAAGAAGTGTTAACGAATTTTTGAAAAATCATCCAAGACAAGGCATGGCGCAGGAGCGTGGGAAAATTGATACTCTACACTAGAAGAGACCCTAGATTTTAATGCCCTAGAATCTGATGCTTAGATTCGAGTTCGAAATGGTGCCAATTTCCAAAGTGCAGTAATATTTCGAATTACGTATTACCGTTCTGTGAGTTGGGTGGGCTGTACAGTGCCGTATCAGTTTCGCGATTGCTTCTTCTTTGGCTAGATAGATGCGCATATTGGCGAGTGTGATGGGTTTTATTTATATATTAAATTGACTAGCGTGATGCGTATATATGTACATTGATTAGTGTGCTGCCTATATGTACATGTAAATTGACCAGTGCATGCTGTGCAGCCCGCCTCTCATCAAGCCGAAGTTCCTGGACCTGGCGAAGGTGCGCTACGGCGGCCGCTTCCACGAGACCGCCGTGGACGACGTCAGGGCTGTGGGCTCCATGCTCTCGCTCTTCGCCGCCCTCCTGCCCTACTGGCTTGTCTACTTCCAGGTCTGTGCTGGTGTTGGTTACTTTTGTGCAGTTGTGGTGTTGGAAGTACGCTTGTGTTCAGATCTTATGCTTTGACGACTTGCATGGTAAAGAACTGAAACTCTCCTGCCCTACTGGCTCGTCTACTACCATGTCTGTTCTGGTGTCGGATTATAATTGCTTTCAGGAGGTTTTGTGTTCCAGGACTTGCATGGAAAATAACTCACGAATCGAGGCTGGCTTACATCAAAAGAACTTACGCATGTAGGGTAGGCTTACAGTAAAATTAACTTATACATATAGGTCTTTATCTTAACGAACTTATGCTTCAAAGCCCAGATAAAAAAGAACATACACTTCAAGAACTTGCATCTGAAAAATTGAAAATTCCCTGAAATGAAGAAATACTTGTGTTTTTGTTCGTGTTTTTGTCGTGTTTTTTTTTTTTTCTTTTTTTTGGCGGACATTTTGTTCACACTTCTGTTCTTTTCTGTGTTTTTTTTATTTACTTGGGATGATTTTGTTTTATTTGATCAATTTTTTTCTGTATGTTTCTTGATGCCAGCTTTTGTCTTATTTCCTTGTATCATTCTGCTAGTAAATAAATCCCTCAGCAGTCCAGGTGCTCTCTTGCTGCTTTATTTGTGTACTAAATAAATCATTGTTTGTTTTATTATTTACTGTTGATGAACCATTGAACAGGTAGAGGATTTTTGGCAACGTTTTTTTCATGAGTGAAGGACGATGGTGAAAGAAGGTTGGCAAATTTGACGATGGTGAAACAAGGTTGGCAAATTTCCTCTTCAATGTTTCTTTGAGAAGCAACTAGATAGTATACTCGGCACTGTATGGTGCACTTTATTTATTAAATTTATGGTTGACGCTAGTATACCTTACCCTTTTTCCTAATATGTACTACTTCCGATAAAAGTTGGGGTTATTGGTCTACCGATCCTGGTGCATTTTGACGATCCAAGTTACGAGCAACAACGATTCCCCTGAAATGATTATTCTATTTCATTTCTTGTTAGTAGGAGCATTTATTTTTAGGTCGTGAGTACTCAATCCACATGTGCTAGCAAAGGAGGATGAATTTTTTATTTTCACTGTCACTTTACCACGTTTTACTGAGCAATTTGTTGAAAATGACTCATTGAGTCGAAACGTTCAGTTTTAACTGTTAAGTTTTGATATAAAATGTTGTGTATCAAGGCCTTATTGCTTGCTATTATTTTCTCAGTTAAACTTGATAAACATACAGACCATTATTCCTTGCATGCTGTGATTGGTAGTGATGACTTTTTGAAATACTCGATACAAACTTCATCTTGTCTTTCTAGGGAAGAAGGTCCATGACATTTTCTAGTTACCTCTATTTCAAAACTTAAATTTTTATTGTTTATGTGTTTTTCTTTTCTCTTCTCAGATGCAAATGAGTTTTTAGGCTCAAAGACTGTGCATGAGGTTGAATTTAAACTTTAAAACATGTATTTTTCTCCCAACGCAGATACAAACGAGGTACCATTTAAACTTGAACATGCGTTCCCTCCCAACACAGATGCAAACAAGGTTCAATTTAAACTTTAATACCTGTTTTTCCTCTCCCTACTCAGATGCAAACGAGTTTCCAGGCTCAAGGGCTGCACATGAGGTTCAATTTGAACTTTGATCGCAACACAAGCAACTCTTCTGTGGCTGTGGGAGCTGATCCCCCCATTGCTGACACCGCTCCTGCCACCTTCAGTGTGAGTAGCAGTCGTGTGCTGTTGGGTAGGTCATTCTTCTGTGTCTTAAGTAGGTCATTCTTCTGTGTCTTGAGTAGGTCATTCTTCATTCCTTTTCTTCATTGTCTCGAGTTACTCGAGACAATACCGGTAGCTTCCCCAACTAGACAATGAAGAATGACCTACTCGGAGTAGGTCATTCTTCATTGTCTAGTTGGGGAAGCTACCGGTTGACTTAAAAATGTACATCTGCACCGCTGTTTACTCCTTGTTGTTGCAAGATGAAATAAAAAAAAAATTATACTACATAAATAAGAACCGAGTCTGTCCGTCCGTCCGTTTTTCCGTTACACCCACCAGCAGAAAGTGTGTGATGAGCGTATCTGTGAGACAAACTTCATCAACTTCACAATGTTTGGTGTATTAATCCATCAGATTCAGAGTCAGAATGAATATCACGTGTATTGTTATGAAGTTACTGTTTCGGCGGCCGTGTACACGAGTAACAATAATGATAGAACGTAGAGTAGAAAGAGGTAATTTTTGGGTTCCCCATCGAGTTTCATGCCATCAGACACCAGCCACGCACTGGCACGAGGTAGTTAGCCGTGACGTAGTTCGGTGTTCTTAACCCTTTACCACGGTAGAGGAAAAAAGGTAGGGTCATTTCTATGGGGAAAAATACACTTCTTCTTGTTCGGCTTGTCAATGAAAAGGCTTTATTTCAAACAAATTATATGGCGTCACCAAAACGCCATGTCGTTAGGCCAATAGTGTAGACGAATTTGTGGGTAGCAGGGCTACCAGATGCAATATGAGCGCTGCTATTGGTTGGTTGCCGTGACGTCAACAAACCCACACAGTCGACGAAAAAAAGACTGGTTTGACCCTACCTTGTGTCCTCTACCGTGTACAAGAGATAGACCCTGACATTGAGTTGGTTACCTGCCCGCAGATCCCAGCCGCGTGGCTAACCCTGTTCAACCAGGCCTTCCTCATCATCGCGCTGCCGGTGCTCACCAACTTCGTGTACCCTTACTTCGACAGGCGCGGCATCCGGCTCTCCATGCTCTTCAGGATTGGTGAGCTCGTTTTCACGAACATCTCATCTTGACTCGTAGTAATTTCTCATATTCTTGGTCTATTGTAGATCAATATGTTGTTCAGGATTGGTGAGCACTTCACGAACCTCTCATCCAAAACGCATGACTTCTGTTTAACTGTGCTATGTTTTTTTTTCATCATATAAAGTAATATTTACCCAGCACTTGTAACGTTACACCGGCCATTTGTTTTGTATTCAATCTATACCTTTTTCACTTCAATTTAATCCAAGTCAAGTTCAATTTAATTCAACTCAAGTTCAAATTAATCCAAGTCAAGTTCAAATTAATCCAAGTCAAGTTCAAATTAATCCAAGTCAAGTTCAAATTAATCCAAGTCAAGTTCAAATTAATCCAAGTCAAGTTCAATTCAATCCAAGTCAAGTTCAATTCAATCCAAATCAAGTTCAATTCAATCCAAGTCAAATTCAAATTAATCCAAGTCAAGTTCAAATTAATCCAAGTCAAGTTCAATTCAATCCAAGTCAAGTTCAATTCAATCCAAGTCAAGTTCAATTCAATCCAAGTCAAGTTCAATTCAATCCAAGTCAAGTTCAATTCAATCCAAGTCAAGTTCAATTCAATCCAAGTCAAGTTCAATTCAATCCAAGTCAAGTTCAATTCAATCCAAGTCAAGTTCAATTCAATCCAAGTCAAGTTCAATTCAATCCAAGTCAAGTTCAATTCAATCCAAGTCAAGTTCAATTCAATCCAAGTCAAGTTCAATTCAATCCAAATCAAGTTCAAATTAATCCAAGTCAAGTTCAAATTAATCCAAGTCAAGTTCAATTCAATCCAAGTCAAGTTCAATTCAATCCAAATCAAGTTCAATTCAATCCAAGTCAAGTTCAATTCAATCCAATTCAAGTTCAATTCAATCCAAGTCAAGTTCAATTCAATCCAAGTCAAGTTCAATTCAATCCAAGTCAAGTTCAATTCAATCCAATTCAAGTTCAATTCAATCCAAGTCAAGTTCAATTCAATCCAAGTCAAGTTCAATTCAATCCAAGTCAAGTTCAATTCAATCCAAGTCAAGTTCAATTCAATCCAATTCAAGTTCAATTCAATCCAATTCAAGTTCAATTCAATCCAAGTCAAGTTCAATTCAATCCAAGTCAAGTTCAATTCAATCCAAGTCAAGTTCAATTCAATCCAAGTCAAGTTCAATTCAATCAAAGTCAAGTTCAATTCAATCCAAGTCAAGTTCAATTCAATCCAAGTCAAGTTCAATTCAATCCAAGTCAAGTTCAAATTAATCCAACCCTCAGTTGAGTTATAAAAGGACATAATAATTTGTTAATATGAGTTTTTTGTGTTAAATATGTATCTATTGGTTGTTTTAAGAAAGACTGGTTTCGAGGATTTATTTACGCTCATAGATATTTATATACGTGAAATTCTACTTTATCACATCTATGAAATCATGTACATGGAAATACAAAAGGTTATCATTGAAGGATAGGTAGATTTAATCTTTGAAAGAAATACACAAGTGCGATTCACTGAGTACTAATGTACGATTCCGTTTGAGTACAATTACATTACTACCCAGATACATTCTTGCATTAGCAATATAAATGTTGCCATTCATTCTAGTTCAGTGTTAGTCAATGTGAATAAATGTAGGATCCACTTACAATACACAATAACAATGATACAAGAAACATTGTTTCTAACTTAATACTGATTTTATTTGTGTGTTCACAATGCAATATATAATGCTTTCAAGACTTAAATATTCATAATATGATTATTATAAAAGTTATTTAAGTCCTAAAAGTATTATATATTAAATTGTTTACACACACAAATAAAATCAGTAGTGAATTGGAAACATTGTTTCTTGTATTATTATTGTCTATTGTAAGGGGATCGTACATTTCTTCACATTGACTAATACGGAATTAGAATGGATGCAACATTTTATTGCTAATGCAGGAATGTATCTGGGTAGTAATGTACAAGTACGAGTATAAATTGTAATTAAACAGAATCGTACATTAGTACTCAGTAAATCGCACTTGTATATTTCTTTTAAAGATTAAAGCTATATATCGTCCAATGATGATATTTTGTACTCGCATGTATTTGATTTCATATATGTGGTAAAATTGAATTTCACGTATATAAATATCCATAAGTGTAAATAAATCCTTGAAACAAGTTTTGCTCATCTCACCCAATAGATACATATTTAACACAAAGAAACTCAAATTAACAAATTATGTCATTTTTTGCCTCAACTGAGGGTTGGATTAATTTGAACTTGACTTGGATTAATTTGAACTTGACTTGGATTAATTTGAACTTGACTTGGATTAATTTGAACTTGACTTGGATTAATTTGAACTTGACTCGGATTAATTTGAACTTGACTCGGATTAATTTGAACTTGACACGGATTAATTTGAACTTGACACGGATTAATTTGAACTTGACTCAGATTAATTTGAACTTGACTCGGATTAATTTGAACTTGACTCGGATTAATTTGAACTTGACTTGGATTAATTTGAACTTGACACGGATTAATTTGAACTTGACTCGGATTAATTTGAACTTGACTCGGATTAATTTGAACTTGACTCGGATTAATTTGAACTTGACTCGGATTAATTTGAACTTGACTCAAATTAATTTGAACTTGACTCAAATTAATTTGAACTTGACTCGGATTAATTTGAACTTGACTCGGATTAATTTGAACTTGACTCGGATTAATTTGAACTTGACTCGGATTAATTTGAACTTGACTTGGATTAATTTGAACTTGACTCGGATTAATTTGAACTTGACTCGGATTAATTTGAACTTGACTCGGATTAATTTGAACTTGACTCGGATTAATTTGAACTTGACTCGGATTAATTTGAACTTGACTCGGATTAATTTGAACTTGACTCGGATTAATTTGAACTTGACTCGGATTAATTTGAACTTGACTCGGATTAATTTGAACTTGACTCGGATTAATTTGAACTTGACTCGGATTAATTTGAACTTGACTCGGATTAATTTGAACTTGACTCGGATTAATTTGAACTTGACTCGGATTAATTTGAACTTGACTCGGATTAATTTGAACTTGACTCGGATTAATTTGATCTTGACTCGGATTAATTTGAACATGACTCGGATTAATTTGAACTTGACTCGGATTAATTTGAACTTGACTCGGATTAATTTGAACTTGACTCGGATTAATTTGAACTTGACTCGGATTAATTTGAACTTGACTCGGATTAATTTGAACTTGACTCGGATTAATTTGAACTTGACTCGGATTAATTTGAACTTGACTCGGATTAATTTGAACTTGACTCGGATTAATTTGAACTTGACTCGGATTAATTTGAACTTGACTCGGATTAATTTGAACTTGACTCGGATTAATTTGAACTTGACTCGGATTAATTTGAACTTGACTCGGATTAATTTGAACTTGACTCGGATTAATTTGACCTTGACTCGGATTAATTTGACCTTGACTCGGATTAATTTGACCTTGACTCGGATTAATTTGAACTTGACTCGGATTAATTTGAACTTGACTTGGATTAAATTGAACTTGACTTGGATTAAATTGAACTTGACTTGGATTAAATTGAACTTGACTTGGATTAAATTGAACTTGACTTGGATTAAATTGAACTTGACTTGGATGAAATTGAACTTGACTTGGATGAAATTGAACTTGACTTGGATGAAATTGAACTTGATTTGGATTAAATTGAAGTGAAAAGGTGTACATTATTGGCTGTTTGTGACACTATCTACGGTACTCTTTGCTGTATCTACGGTACTCTTCGCTGTATCTACGGTACTCTTCGCTGTATCTACGGTACTCTTCGCTGTATCTACAGTACTCTTCGCTGTATCTATGATACTCTTCATTGTATCTATGATACCTACTCTTCACTGTATCTATGATACCTACTCTTCACTGTATCTATGATCCTCTTCACTGTATCTATGATCCTCTTCACTGTATCTATGGTACGTATTCTTCACTGTATCTATGCTACCTCACCACTAAAATCGTGCGTAAGTCCTAAATGATTAAAGAACCTGGTATAACCTGTCAGTTTTGAGCCATTACCTTACTGCTGTAATTGTGTGTAGATCCCATTAAATTGGACACATCCATTTTGTGAGTAGGTTCCATACTAAATAAGTTTGTATAATTGTAAGTGCGAGCGGTTGGCCAATACCTCACTGCTGTAATTGTGTGTAGATCCCATTAAATTGGACACATCCATTTTGTGAGTAGGTTCCATACTAAATAAGTTTGTATAATTGTAAGTGCGAGCGGTTGGCCATTACCTCACCGCTGTAATTGTGTGTATATCCCATTAAATTGGACACATTTATTTTGTGTGCAGGTTTCAAGCAAATTACAATTTAGCTATTTAAAATCTTGTCCATGTCGCAGGTGTGGGGATGTTTGTGAGCAGCCTGGCCGTTTTCACTGCTGGAGGTCTCGAGACTTTCCGTACAATGCTCTGGAGGACCGAGTGAGTACAGGCCTTGGGCCTATGGCCTTTGTTTAGGGCGTTGTGCATCTACCCATCTGGGCAATGTTGTGCTTTTAGCCGTTACCTTTACCCTGGTGTGTTGACCCATTACCTTCAAACCTTGTGTATTTACCTATCAAGGCCATGCGTTATGCATTTACTTTTTATCTTCAACCCTTGTACATTTAAGTTGAATATATGTGTTTGTTAAATCCATTATTACTCGTAAGTTGAAAAATTCATCATTGGCGTTGGAAATGGTTTGATTTCAGCAAGCACAAAGCATGAACTATTAATGGTGGCGAATTCGGATAAATTTTTGGACGTACAAATGGCATTTACAACAGCTGTTTAACCTTCACCCTATGCTGATCAGTGGCTTTCATGAAGGTTTCAAGCGATCTCTAAGTTTCGTGTAATGTTTCTAATATCAGTGCACACTTAGCTTATTATAAAGTACTACCATCAAGTATGCTCATCAAGTACACATCCATTTATGCAAGTCCAAAGTTTTGATAGTTACAGACGAGAAAATAATTAATTTATTGTATGATTACACAATGGCTATTATTGCATTATATTGTATTAAGTTTTGATGGTAACGGGAGAAATTATGATCGGACAACACGGCCAGGCCGGTCTTATCAAATTCAAAAGATTTTATAGTGACCAGAGAAAAATCATGGAGTTATGTCGGATAACCCAACGGTTATAAAACACTTGGACCTCAATTGGTTAAATTGAAGTTCAATATTCGACTCAAATTTGAAGTCAATCGTAGTAAGCAATTTTGAAAATAGCAAAGAATAACTGGATCATACTTTTATTAATTAAGCATTCATGAAATTTGAGTTTGTGACTACTTGTCGGTCAGCAGCATTATGAAAATCCCCTCCGTGGCCACCAGTGATGCACATTTCGGTCAAAGTGTTAACCGAATGTTTTTACATGCTCCGCTCAGCAACTCGACGCACATAGAGCAGACGGTGGGAAACGCAACCTACAACGCGGTGGACATCTCCATCTTCTGGCAGGTGCCGCAGTACGTGCTGGTGGCCGCTGCTGAGGCGCTGGCTAGCGTCGCAGGTCTGTTTTCTGCTCTCTTGCTGTTGTAAAAGGTGGAGGAAACTGGGTAAAGTCATTTCTATTGGGAAAAATACATCATGGAGAGTTTGGATACAGCTTTTTACTAACGTTTTCTTAGTTTTTGAGATAATTCTTGTTGATGATGTGAACCACAGTAGAGAAAACAAGGTAAAGTCATTTCTATTTGGAAAAATTTACCTCAACTTGTTGGGCTAGCCAATAGAAAGGCTTTATTTCAGACACAGAGGATGACGTAACCATTGTGATATGTCGTGAGGCCAGATTTGGATCTAGCAGTGTTGTCAGATACATTCTGAGCGCTGCTATTGGTTTGATGCCATGACCTCAGAATTGTGTCTACGAAAAAAAGACTGGTTTGATGCTTCCTTGTTTCTTCTACCGTGGTACAAGTCCATGTCCGATCAGGGGTTATGATGCCTACCTGTTTTCTGGAGCTAATTTGCAAATGTAGGTTCTTTGAGTTGAGTTTGCCGAAATTCAAGAATTTCAGCAAGCGATATGACAGCCTGGGAAACCAGGTCTTTGATGCTGACGTTTTGAGAAGTATAGAGGCATGTACAAATGTTGCCTGTAATGTAACATATGTATATGTTACGTATAGTATAGGAATATAGAGGCGCATGCAGTTTCTAAAAACAGCTGGGTTAACAAAGCCCAGCAAAAGGGAAATGAATTAGAAATTCTTGTAGAAGTACCTTACTTATGAAAATGATTCCCATGTCTCCGTTAACCAATACCGGTTGCAAAGTTGCACATGTATTTGCAAAGAAGCATGGAGTGAAGTGATGAGTGAAAGTCAAGCTGTGGACAATGCTTAAACTGAAGAGTTATAAGCTAAGTATAAGTTTTTCTATTGGTGTAGAGGTTGAAAGATGCAACCTCAGAAGGAACAAGAAATGAAAGTTGTGAGCGTGAAAGAAAAGCTGCATTTAAGAAAACGAGTAATTTCTAAACTTGCACAGACTTTTGAGATGATTAACTGTGCAAACGTTCTGTTCGTCACCTTTTTTCTTATTATTTTTTAACCAAGGATCAGTGAGCTGATTTTACTCGTTGTATTCATGTTAAATTTCAAGATTGTATACTATCTCATCCCCCCAAGAGAATATGTACAACTGTTGCATCTATGGGGATTAACACTCCCAGGGAGAAAATGTGAAGTCCTGAGCTTAGAGGTAGGCTTTTTTTATTGAAATAAAATGTTTTTTTTATGTTAAGGACCTCTTTTTTTCGATTCATTGCTGTCCTGTTTTTCAACACCTTCTACATTTATCTTCAACTTATAACTCTTTTCATGAATTTCTTTCTCAACTTACTGTTTGTGTACACTTTGTACATAGATTCAGTGTTCCCTAATCTCCTTACTAAATGACGCCATCTTTTTTCCTTTATTTGGAACGTCTTTGTTGCGGTCTTTGTTAGGCTTAAACTATACTGAAGCGCTAGAAACCTGGTTTTACTACTACTTCTAGGCTTAAACTAACATCTAATCTAATCTGTATTATTATAAATGTTTCGATCAAAAGTTTATATTTACTAGATTTCATGAGTGATAATTGATGTCAAATTACCGTTAATTGGTTATCTATGGGTCAGTGACCTGATTTGACTCTTTGTTCTCCAATTAGACCTGAAAATTGTATGTCATCTCATTGTTGTGGGCAGGATTGGAGTACGCCTATAGCGAAGCGCCGCGCTCATTCCAGTCTCTCATCATGGGGCTATTCTACGCCATGGAAGGCGTCGGATCATTTCTGGGCATCGCTCTTCTCCAGATTCTGGCCCCCATATGGCTGAACAACATGACTGACTATGCGAACATCAATGACAACCACCTCGATTTTTACCTCTACTTCCTGGGGATCGTGCAGTTTTTGACGCTGATCGTGTTCATTGTGGTGATATACGTGTCTCGCTTCTCTCTGGAGCTCGTGCCTCTGCACAGCGACCTAGGCATAGGAGGGCCTTTGGACAGACGAGGTCACGCTTCGAACTTCCGATACAGGGGTCTCGGGAGGGAACAAGACGATGAGGACACGTTTGAAGAGCGCCTCAGAAGAAGAAGAAGTCAGGATACAAGGCCTGTTCCTGACGACGAGGAACTCATTGATGTTACCCGACCTGCTCAGTCTGAGCTACTACCTGACGATGACAGTGACGATAGCGTTGGTGTCAACGAGACGCAGGGGACTGGCGGTGGTCATGCTGGGCCTGTCCCGAATTTCGGTGTTAGGTTTAATTAGGCCACACCGCTCCCTGATCTCGGATAGTTGTAGGTGTGAGGTACTAGCGTCATGTGATTTTGGTTAGGTTTACTCAAATGTTGGTCAAGGTAGGATATTGGTTAGGCTTACTCATGAGGGGATTACGGTCTTGGATATTGGTTAGGTTTACCCAGGAGGTGATTATGGTCTTTGATATTGATTAGATTTATTCAGGTGATGTCGGTCTTGGATGGCGGTTAGGATTACGTGTGAGGTGATTACGGTCTTGGATATTAGTTTGATTTGACTATTCAAGCGATTTCAGTCTTGGATATTGGTTAGATTTGTTCATGAAGTGATGTCGGTTTTTGATATTGGTCAGATTTACTCAAGAGTTAATGTCAGCTTCAGATATCGGTTAGGATTAGTTTGAAGCTGTTTCTAATCATTGATCTCGGTTAGTTTTATGAATGCGGTACTGACTGTTCGGGGTGTGGGTTGGGGTTATTGAGCTGATATCGGCGACGTTCTGTTCGTCTTGAATATTGGTTATGTTTAAAAAAAAGGTTGCTGGTTTTGGATATTGATGAGGTATTATGGAGAGAGGCCACCGGCCTGGCTATGTTGGGTTAGGAATGATGTCTGTCTTGGATGTTAGTTATGTTTAGCTTGTTGTTAATCTTTGGATAGTGGTGAAGTTTAATTGGTCCGAGGCATTGGTTGGTTGGTCTGCTGGTCTGAGGTATTGGATGGTTGGTCTGCCGGTCTGAGGTATTGGTTGCTTGGTCTACCGGTCTGAGGTATTGGTTGGTTGGTCTACCGGTCTGAGGTATTGGTTGGTTGGTCTGCCGGTCTGAGGTATTGGTTGGTTGTTCTGCCGGTCTGAGGTATTGGTTGGTTGTTCTGCCGGTCTGAGGTATTGGTTGGTTGGTCTGCCGGTCTGAGGTGTTGGTTAGGCTAAGGTAGGTGTTGCTGGTCTTAGATATAGATTAGACTTGGGGAGGAGGAGGTGTCGGTCTTTTGATGTTAGCTAGGTTTAGTTGGAAGGGATACCGATATTGGCTCTATTAGAAAAAAGGTAGAACACCCTTTTTTCACTAATTGTTCATGGAGGTGTTCTAATTCGTGTCTCAAGTATTACAATTTTTATTCTTCAGTACATATAATTATGGATGCCTGGTTCCGAAGGTGATACACTCGTGACTTCAGCGCACCCATTAAACGTGTGCTGATGTGCTAGGCCTGGCTGAAAGTGTTGTGTCTTGCGTCTCTCTGGTACTTATGTAGGAATTTCCTTGTGTTTTCTGAAGATAAGAATTTCCTTGTGTAGGGATTTTATTGGTTTTTCTGCTGAAAGGGATTTACTTTCGTAGAAATTTTCTTGGGCTTTGTGCAGGTAGGAATTTTCTTGTATAAAAGTTTTTTGTGTTTCTGCAAGATAGGGATTTTCTTGCGTAGAAATTTTCTTGCGTGTTGTGCAGATACAAATGTTCTGGTGTAAACATTTTTGTGTGTTTTGTGCAGATTTCCTTGTGTAGAAATTTTCTACGGCGTGACTTGACATAAACGAACAGAATAGTTTTAGTGAGCGAAAAAGGTCTTCATCTTTCTGACTTCTTTTTAGTGTTTTAACAAATAAGTTACTAGATAGGCCTACCTATTTTTTTCAACTTTTATTTTTTCAAAGGATTAAGAATTTGATTTTCAATTGTTCAGGGATTAGTTCTATGCACCTATGAGTAAAATAAATGACACACTGTACTTCTCTTCCATATAGTTTTCTCCAAATAGTGTCCTCCGAATAGTTTCATAGTTTTCAAATGGTTTTCTTCTCCAAGTAATTTTTTCCTCCAAGTAATTTTCTCCTCAAAATGATTTTCTTCTCCAAATGGTTTTCTCCTCTGCACAAAAAATTGGGGAAGTGAATGACACTGACACTACTGACTAAAATTCCATCTTGATATGCTTCATTTAGGCATGAATTTTTACGATGCTAATGTAATCTAATGTCCCCACGAAGGAGTTTTGAAGGACTTGTGCCTCCCCCAGCTGAATATGATTGACTTGCTATGTACGCAGTACTCGTTAATTGTCTGCTTTTACACGTTTCCAGCGATGGGTTTAACTGAAGTTTAATATTCAATTCAAATTTAGAGTCAATTTTAGTAAGCAATTTCGAAAATGGCAAATATTAACTGGATCGTGCCTTCATTTAGCTGTCATTAAGTATTCATAAAGATTGAGTGAGTGACTGCAGGTCGGTTAGCAGCATTGTGAAAATCCCATCAGTGACCACCTGTGGGTCCCTTTGCATGAAATGTGTTCATAAAAAAATTTGTGTTCAAATAAGTGACATCACGAATTTCAGCTCCTTTTGCTTTCATCTTCAACTTTCATCTTTCATATAACTCTTTCTTAACTCATTGTCCTTATACGCTGGGGATCTTGTGTTAGAGCATACTGTTGCGATACGGAGAAGGGGTTGGGTTTAGGACCCTCCCCTTGCCCATACGCTGAGGGAATTGCAACCCCCACACATGTTATAGTATTATCCTTTATGCTTGCGTACACCTGCATACCAGACATGGAGAATAAAAGGATTGAAGATTTACATGAATTTATTTTGGGAAAAACACGTGGATCAAGTCATACAAGGCATTGAAACGAAATGATTTGAAAGGGCACAACTGCATTAATGAAAGGCACACACATTTCTACCGTTTTTAAGACTCTAAACATGACACGATATAATGTGATGCTTACCGGGAATTCAAGTTACCAATACTCCATCGTAGACAACGATTTACGCATACACAGACTGCCGGCTCCACAGTAACACAAATCATAATATTTGCGAGAATAACACATCACGATTTAACCTGGAATTTGTGACACGGTGTCGAATCATACAACAGGAAGTCGATTCTCGACTCAACAAACACAGGAAATAGATTGCCTATAAATTAGATGATTCTTCGCGATACTTTGAGAAGCACTTTTCTGTGTGCTGATCTACATCTGAAATTGAACTTCAATCACCACCTAAAAGAGCTCTCACAACTATACAACACTCGCTCTTTTGATAATAAATGATTCACTGATGGATATTCACTGCCGATGCCATTGCTCACTGCTGATGTTCCACGTCGTAGCTTAGAATGGCTGCTGTCCTGTGAGCTGATGTCTCGTGAACGTGCTGCAGTGGTACCTTCCACCGCTCCATCTTGGGATGCCGGTATTACAACTCGTATTCACTGCTGCCATGATGCCTGGAATCGCTTTAGAGTTTCGTTCAGCCCAGGATTCCTTGAGGCGTTGGTGAGCCAATTCACTGTAGTTTTGTGCGCTGATTTTCGCATCGTTGGTGAACGAACTTGACTGTTGATACTCGCAATGTTGGCGCTTGCGTGGCTCCAAATCTTGATGCTGCAGTTGCCTGTGAGCTCGGTCCCCGATGCAAAGGTATTTGAATCACCGCTGCGAGGCCGGTTTACTTCGATCAGGTTTCTTTTGGGAGACGGTGTTCACCGGTTGCCGACGTCCAACTTTGTTTCTTGCACTTCGAATAATTAACTTTCAAATTGCAGCTTGGTAGAAGGCAAGTCGGCTATGCCGACCTGCTGTGTAGTGTGCACACCCTCAGACGTCGTGCGCAGTGCTCTCTCGTGCGTTCAAAAATCCCTCTCGAGTCTTCATCTACCCTCCTTATATATGCGCGTCTCGGATCCTTCTCGAATGTTCACGAATATTCGCAGTTACAATGACAGCATTTTACAGCTGATTGGAGGAATTCTTCCTTGTCCTGACGTCTCGAAATTTCATTGGCTAGGTGCCCGCTTTCTTGTGCCACACCTTCTCGTGTGATCGCTTGGCAAGCGTTCATTGGTGTATAGATGTTGCGGCTTTTGTTTAAGGCCAACCCTCGTATCGCGCCTTCGTGCGAGGCCTGTTCCCATGCTCAAGCGACGGCCGGCTTAACGGCTTATACATTCCAACGTCTATCGCAGTTTTTCGCGCTTTTACCTATAACTGGCCTCGCAACACATCGTATTATATAAGATATAAATATTTCACTACTAGTATATAAGATATTTCACTGCAGGTTTTTGACTTTTCCTAAAGTGAAGCATTTTCCCAAAATCTTAATAATTCCCAAAAATCTTAATATGAGAGTAGTATCTCTGGACAATACAGTTAGAGTCGTGTGTACAATATGGAAAGTGAAATGTTTCATTCTTTCATTTGAGAGTAATTTGAAGTCGTTGGGTGCATTCTTTCAAAAGTTAAAACCGGGTCAACTTAAGTTTTTACTGAGCGGAGTCGGAAAGGCTTTTTGATGAATTTCTGTAGTTCCCAAAAAACAGTTAGAGTAGTATTTCTGGACAATACCCTCTTCGCCCCAGAAAAATTTGAGCCAACTTGCAAAGTGGGTTCAAATTTTCACCCGTTAATTTTAATTATGACCTTTAATACCCCTTACGTTAAAGAGTTAGAAAATATTCACCCTCTTTTTCAATTTCTTAGCTTTTCCCGACATCAACATATCCCTACATATCACCTCATCATTTACCTTCTTGCAACACGCCGATGTTGACGCATTTATAAAATATTCATTAATACCTGACACACACTAAATAATTGAAACGCATCTCTTACACACATTATTGTAGTACGCAAATAGCAAAGAACACAGTAAAGATACCGCACATATCCAACAACTTGAACGCATAAATAAAACACACACGACATATTATTCTCGACTTACTCTCGGCAAATTCATCAATTCATAGATAAACATATAAATTAGAGATCGAAAAATCGGCGAATTTGTTACAAGCAGAGACATCCTTTCAGCTTTCTCGGTTGCAATCCACCTAAAAACACAATCTCAAAGTGGAGGTGATTTTCCAACCTCAAGTTTTCTTCCTCATGATTATCATTTAATCCTGTGATTCAAAGTAGACGTTTTTCTTCCAACAAAAACTTGCTGTTGCTCCTCCTGCGAGCCTAGGTACAGCTTGTTGTTGTTCCTGTGACGTGCTACTCCTCGGTTTGCTACTGATCCTCGGCTTGCTACTGATCCTGGGCTTGCTACTGATCCTGGGCTTGCTACTGATCCTGGGCTTGCTACTGATCCTGGGCTTGCTACTGATCCTGGGCTTGCTACTGATCCTGGGGAGGGCCCCCTGCTGAGAATCGAAGTTACTGAAGCTTTTCCATTAAAAAATTCATCCTTGGCGTCACGTGAACTCGTGGAAAATTCCGTAGATCCTCGTTGCGTCAAATCGCGGACAAATCCTGTAGATTACTGCGTCAATACGCGTTGGACTCCCACGTTGGAGCTCATCAGCTCTTTCATCATAATTGTAGAAAATGAAGCACATTTATTTGCGAAGATCTTCAGGTTTTGATTCTCAGTCCGCTTGTCGACCAGCATGACTTAGACCCCTGAGTTTCGCGTTAAATTGCTAATGATCTCCTTCCGTAAAATACGCGTTAAATCGTCTAACCTGGTCCATTTGTACTCGAGAGACAGCGCATTACATGGTCGATGAGCGTAAGAATTATTCCTCGGTTTCCTTCAAATCTGCCTTGAGTGAGGCGGACGTGAGCTACGCGAAAAATTCCTACATACATACATAAAATAGTTACTTTCCGGTATCCTCAACCAACTCTAGACAAAGCCGAAATTCGTTCGACGGTGTTACTAATCGGTAAAGTCACCTAAATATTTCGAAGAAAATAATACATCTCATTCCAGTAACTTACGACCAGCCCCATTTTTCAATCGTAGGCGTCGATTACCTTGGCACAAGACTATATGAACATTCTTACACATAAGGTACGAAAGAGCAGGAAGATCACCAGGCAGGTCGAATTCCCGCATCCGCACCAATAAAAAAACACATATACATTGGGTATTGTCAAGGCGTCCAACTTTACATTATACTCTGCCGCGATGGCTTTTCTAACGATCAGACATTATGCCAACACCGACACACAAGAGAAAATTACACATAAATTGGGTACTATCAGCTCATCGGACTTTACGTTATACTCGGCCGCGAAGGCTTTTCTAGCGATCCGACATTCTAACAATACCGACATACAAAGAAATGCAGATATAGACAAGATGTAGTGTTACCAACCCGTCAAAATTTACACCTTACTACGCCGAAAGGCTCTTCAGACGATCTGACATTGTGATATCACTGACACAAAATGCAAAAAAAAAAATAGACATAACACAAATTTTATCCGATTCTCAGCCCCAGAGACAGTGCAGCACATTTAAATGATTCCACGTTGCCGCAAGATTATATGAACATTCACACAAATATTGTACGCCAAATCGGGAGATTTACCAAATAGGCTGAAATCCCTAACGCACTTAATATATGTACACATGAACACACAGTGTGTCATCACTCTGTTAGACTTTACATCATACTTTTGCTGAGAACAGCCGTTGTGATGATCTAACATCCTGATAACACACACAAAAATGCAAAAAGACATGATTGTTCACCTAATTCTCAGCCTTTGAGTTGCACAATTGTTATTTAATGATGTCATTTCTTCATCGTCCTTCAATTACTACGCATTTATCTCAATGCTACTGATAACATTTAATAAACATTCCTTCCTTGTTCTCACAACATCCTACATTCTTGCGTTCCGTAATACCACACTAGAGTTTTAACCACATCAGCTTGAACGTACCGACAAATTTCTTAATTGCGAGTGCTATCCACTAAGCAATAAAATCCCGGCAAAGGCTCTCTGCTGCGCGGTCCATCTCTCTCACATACATTCTCGATGAAGATTTTCCTTGTACAATCCAGTCGCTATGCATTTTCAATTTTTAAAGCCATAAATCAATTCCTTTTGCAGAAATTACACTCCATCTTGAATATTGAGCATTTTCGTACTAGAAAATAAACATATCCTAATGAAGTTGATAAGTGCATCGTTATTATGCAAACACTCTATCGCCATCAATTAACACTAGAATTTCAATTATTGACGAAACGGTTCACACAATTTGATTAAAGTTACAACTAAACCATGTCAAATTCAAAGCATTGTCGAATGTTTCTGCTCCTCCCATCTTACGCTCAAACATTAGAAGGCACGCCAGAGCTACTTTTGTTGATCAGGCAAAACCGACCCCAACAAACCTGTCCAAAATCCGCGCACGAACGAGAGAAAATGCGTAGACAAAATACGAGGAATGCATTATAAAATCCAAAAATTATTCTGAAGAATTCTCATGGATGTTCCGTTCCCCCGATTTAATTCAATACCGAATGTTAGGTCATTTTCGCTTTCAGTACAAGTAAATTTCTCTGTTTAGCGAGACGATACTCCCAGACGTACGCAAGGAATATTCATCTCTCACACGAGGCAATACTTTACTCTGCGATAAAATTCGAGGTCGAATCCCACTCGAGAAATGGCGTAGTATTTCTTCAAAATCTACACACCTCTATCTCTTTCGCTGTAGTAGAATTCAGTTTCAGTAAGATATAATTTGCACCTCTCACATGAGTATAACTTGAACATTCCCTTAGACGACGAACGATTTGAAGAAAACTACACAATCTTCCAATTAACGCACACTTAAAAATGAAAATTCATTCATCGGTGACATGTAACTGTTTAGACTACACAAAATTGCATTTAATCCACGTGTTCCCTTTAAAATCTACAGATGCTTAATATAATAAAAATTCCTTCCTACCTGAAGGCAGCTAGGATTGAATAATCTTAAATTACCACGCTCTACCGTCGAATTCACATCAAAAGGAAATTTTTAAACATCATGAATTTATAAAAGTTAAGGAAGCAAAATTTTCATGCTCAGTGAATTTGATATAAAGGTATAGATTGACTCATGTCAGTGTCGAAATGGATTGTATAATTGGCACATGGGAAAACCACCCAAAATATTTAATGATTTTAGTGTATTATTATTGAAGCAATTATTTGAATTCTCACTCTGATGTACTGGAGCTTAGCACAATGATCTTGTGAATAAAAAAAAGGAGGATCAATTTACTTTACTTAACACACGAGCAGAGGCGTCATTTATATCTAAGTGAATAAAATTAGACCACGAACTAAATTCGCAGCATCGCTGGAAGCCATCACTTACTTTAAAACACTACATTTAATTTTTATCCTAAGCACCGCCACTTAATTCATTCAACAGTTTTGCAACAAGAATTTACCACCCCTTTGATAGCAAGGAAATTGATTCTCAAAATTCCCATTACTGCTTCTCAGCAGATGTCAATTTAAATACTTGAAGCTCTCAAATATCAACGAATGAAAATATGAATTATGTTGCTAAAGCTGATTGGAGAAGCTTGACACACACGAGGTCAAAAAAAATTTTTGCAAATCATTTATAAGCGAGGTATCATTAAAAAAAATTCCAACTAGATTAATTACTAAATGCCTCAAAGCCCACAAAATGTAAACTTGTTTCAAAGATTCACTTGAGATAAGCCGGCGTTTGCTGGGGTTAAGGCGTTATTTCCCCAGACAATGCTTCACACCTCAATTCAGTTAAACCTGATAATCGTACAGATCATAGAAAAATTCAACCAAAAATTCAGCACTCAAGGAAAATTTTATCGAACACATTGTCAAGAAAATAGAGCAAGTATTTGATGCAATATACACTCAGACAATATTAACTAGATCAACTCAGCGGCACAAAAAAATGAGCAAAGATCTCGGAAAATATCAATTCCTCATGGCATTTCGAAATTAATGGCCATGGATAACACTTAGTCAAGTACACTTCAAATTAGGCGCTCAGATTTGGTCCGACTGCAGCTGCCAGAATCTCAATTTTTATTACTCCGTCCTCCAACCGCGCGACCGGCGTTAGGCGTCGGTACAGCACGCCCACGGCACCGCTCTCTACGTTAGAAATTTTACTCCAAGTTGGAATGCACACGAAATGACACGGATGAATTGTACTTGCAGAAAATTCTGCTTAATTATCGAGCGACTATTTGACTGAATTAAAAAAAGAAGAAACAGATATTTTTAGACAACTGCAAATAATTTAAAAAAATCTCCATGTTGATATACAGACAGTACGCTTGCATAGGTTAATTAATATTTTTCCTGTTGCGATACGGAGAAGGGGTTGGGTTTAGGACCCTCCCCTTGCCCATACGCTGAGGGAATTGCAACCCCCACACATGTTATAGTATTATCCTTTATGCTTGCGTACACCTGCATACCAGACATGGAGAATAAAAGGATTGAAGATTTACATGAATTTATTTTGGGAAAAACACGTGGATCAAGTCATACAAGGCATTGAAACGAAATGATTTGAAAGGGCACAACTGCATTAATGAAAGGCACACACATTTCTACCGTTTTTAAGACTCTAAACATGACACGATATAATGTGATGCTTACCGGGAATTCAAGTTACCAATACTCCATCGTAGACAACGATTTACGCATACACAGACTGCCGGCTCCACAGTAACACAAATCATAATATTTGCGAGAATAACACATCACGATTTAACCTGGAATTTGTGACACGGTGTCGAATCATACAACAGGAAGTCGATTCTCGACTCAACAAACACAGGAAATAGATTGCCTATAAATTAGATGATTCTTCGCGATACTTTTAGAAGCACTTTTCTGTGTGCTGATCTACATCTGAAATTGAACTTCAATCACCACCTAAAAGAGCTCTCACAACTATACAACACTCGCCCTTTTGATAATAAATGATTCACTGATGGATATTCACTGCCGATGCCATTGCTCACTGCTGATGTTCCACGTCGTAGCTTAGAATGGCTGCTGTCCTGTGAGCTGATGTCTCGTGAACGTGCTGCAGTGGTACCTTCCACCGCTCCATCTTGGGATGCCGGTATTACAACTCGTATTCACTGCTGCCATGATGCCTGGAATCGCTTTAGAGTTTCGTTCAGCCCAGGATTCCTTGAGGCGTTGGTGAGCCAATTCACTGTAGTTTTGTGCGCTGATTTTCGCATCGTTGGTGAACGAACTTGACTGTTGATACTCGCAATGTTGGCGCTTGCGTGGCTCCAAATCTTGATGCTGCAGTTGCCTGTGAGCTCGGTCCCCGATGCAAAGGTATTTGAATCACCGCTGCGAGGCCGGTTTACTTCGATCAGGTTTCTTTTGGGAGACGGTGTTCATCGGTTGCCGACGTCCAACTTTGTTTCTTGCACTTCGAATAATTAACTTTCAAATTGCAGCTTGGTAGAAGGCAAGTCGGCTATGCCGACCTGCTGTGTAGTGTGCACACCCTCAGACGTCGTGCGCAGTGCTCTCTCGTGCGTTCAAAAATCCCTCTCGAGTCTTCATCTACCCTCCTTATATATGCGCGTCTCGGATCCTTCTCGAATGTTCACGAATATTCGCAGTTACAATGACAGCATTTTACAGCTGATTGGAGGAATTCTTCCTTGTCCTGACGTCTCGAAATTTCATTGGCTAGGTGCCCGCTTTCTTGTGCCACACCTTCTCGTGTGATCGCTTGGCAAGCGTTCATTGGTGTATAGATGTTGCGGCTTTTGTTTAAGGCCAACCCTCGTATCGCGCCTTCGTGCGAGGCCTGTTCCCATGCTCAAGCGACGGCCGGCTTAACGGCTTATACATTCCAACGTCTATCGCAGTTTTTCGCGCTTTTACCTATAACTGGCCTCGCAACACATCGTATTATATAAGATATAAATATTTCACTACTAGTATATAAGATATTTCACTGCAGGTTTTTGACTTTTCCTAAAGTGAAGCATTTTCCCAAAATCTTGATAATTCCCAAAAATCTTAATATGAGAGTAGTATCTCTGGACAATACAGTTAGAGTCGTGTGTACAATATGGAAAGTGAAATGTTTCATTCTTTCATTTGAGAATAATTTGAAGTCGTTGGGTGCATTCTTTCAAAAGTTAAAACCGGGTCAACTTAAGTTTTTACTGAGCGGAGTCGGAAAGGCTTTTTGATGAATTTCTGTAGTTCCCAAAAAACAGAGTCGTGTGTACAATATGGAAAGTGAAATGTTTCATTCTTTCATTTGAGAGTAATTTGAAGTCGTTGGGTGCATTCTTTCAAAAGTTAAAACCGGGTCAACTCAAGTTTTTACTGAGCGGAGTCGGAAAGGCTTATTGATGAATTTCTGTAGTTCCCAGAAAACAGTTAGAGTAGTATTTCTGAACAATACCTTATGCGTAGATTCCGTGTTTAACTCCATTGTAAGTGGGGCCTTCATCTTTCATCTGATTGGAATCTTTGTTGTGTTTAGGGAGGAAAGGTTAAACTAGCATCGTTAATTGTTGCAAATATATTTCTGAATTACATGTGGAATTCACGAGATATCAGCACTTTTAGGTGACATATGGTAGAACGTAACATTGAGCGCTGGGATTTTAGGTGACATGGTAGAACGTAACATTGAGCGCTGGGATTTTAGGTGACATGGTAGAACGTAACGTTGAGCGCTGGGATTGTTCACCCGTCTGCTGTAAGACCGCCGTTTGTCTGTGCGCGTGTCTGGAATAGCTGATGTATGACAGCTCGGTTTGTGTTCCCTGAATAGTTTGTCAGGTTTGGCGAACAGGTGAGATACTGAACTGGCCAGCCAGACACATCTTTTGCGATCAAAGATTATCTTTAGAATTTATCAAATGAAATGATCATAAAAATCACTCGCTATTTTGGGCGGTTTCCCGACCCTGTTTGATTTTTATGATTAATGTGTTAGAAAAAGAGTAAATTAAAGCGTTTTTAAGTGGTCATTCTTATTATGAAATTTATTGTCTTGTTCTTCTTGTACGACCATCGAAAATTGCTGTCTAGGTTGTTTTCGTGTGCTTAACATGTTATGTTAATAACCCAATGTGTGTATATATTTATAATAAATAGAGTATTCACTAGTAAACCTAAGCAACGCTGTTAAATGCGTCTGTTGAGAATAACTTCATGCTTTAAAATAAGTTTTGTCCGTCTTCATTGTTGTGTATGCTTCAGTACTCTTTTTATGCGTCACAGTTTTCTGTTCCTGTTCTCGATTATCACGGACACAATTTCAGGACTTAAAATATCTATCAAACATGTACAAATTTTTTAGTCTTCTATTTAAGGATTATAAATATGGAGCATCGACGAGTGATGGTTCACGTTAGCCCTCGTGTGGTTGACTTCCACTTTTTTCAGCGTTATAAATTATACAATCCTCCACATGCACTCCTTCATCAATACTACTTCACAATTCTTATCCTATCTTGAATGCAGAACGTAAGCATCGTTTTTGCTCGAGTTCTATTTGGCTGTTTAGATGTACACCGAGCTGGTAAAGTAGTGTTCAGTATCTAGGATACAACTTTTTACTAACGCTTTCGTGTTTTTTTTTTCTTTTCTTTTTGAGGTTAATTCTCGTTGACGATGTGAACTTGGAGTAATGTGTTCCTTACGAATCTCTTTGCCATTGGTTATTTAGGTGCCGTATACTAGGTACGTTTCTAACTCATGTTTTACACTTTGTAAATCACGGGGACTTGATTACATATATTACTCATTTTACACTTCGCACATTGGGATAAGAAGTATTTGCTGTCCTTATTCGTGGTTTACTCATTGTACTCTGGCGTAACTTCATTTATCGATGTATTAGGTGTTCTCACACGTCACTCTCTTCAGTAAACTATAGGTTAGATAAATATATTTTTGTAGACGCATTCATAGTGTTAGCCACTGTAAGGCTTCTGCATTAACTGCGTATTTTAAGCTTCATTGTAGCCTCTCATCATCGTTAATTAAGAATAGTATTTGTAAATTATCCAAATATATGATATTTATAGTCTGCCCTGAGTTTCATTTTGTCCTTAGAATCGCGATTTTTACTTAAAAAGTATGCCGCTGTATTTAGTTATTCGTCTTTCTGTGTGTAAAAAGTACCGAACTCAAAATTTTAATTCGTGCTGTATTTTTCTAATTATACTGAATTAACTGGTGTGCAACAAATGCTCAGTGAGAAAAATTTATTAATATATCACTTTCAAAATGTCTAAACTTTTTACTTGAGCTAAATGAGATTGTTTCTAAGCGTATATAAACTTCTAGTTTATCGCGCTCATTGTTATATATTACCATTTGGCTCCTGGTGAATTTTGAGCAGTCACCCTCGTATTTCCTCTCCTGGGCTAGCAAGCTCGCATGAGCTATCTAGCAGGTGGTCTGCGAGACTGGTAGGTAGGAATAGCATTGTCACCTCGCATGCTGGATGCTGGATAAAACGTGCGAGTTCAGTGTGAAGGCAACGACTCGTAATAGTGCTATTCCTACCTACCAGTCTCGCAAGCCGTCTGCTAGATAGCTCATGCGAGCTTGCTAGATGCTGTCCTGCTAGCTCAGTGCGAAATTGGCCTTACACTCGCAAGGTATTCGTTATATTGTAATTGTACCCACGCAGCCAAAAACAACTTCGAACGCTGCAATACCATTCAGCGCCAGCACGGACGCATTCTACCCTTCCTTCTGCCCACAGCTATGATAGAAGCCAACGTTCAGTAACGCATTGCCCAACACGCCAGTAGACGGTGGTTTGTATGCACGATAATATTCTCTCACGAGCGTAAGAATGAATTTCTTTACCTAATAATACCCGTGGTGTGTTTATTTATTTATTTTTTTCTGCATTTCATAAGAAACAGCTTCTTTGATTTGAAGGATACTTAATGGCCGTAGCTGTGATACGAGTTTCGCGAGTGAACAAGTACAAGAATATTTTAATCGCGGTACTATTACGATGGATATATTTGTTTGTCACCCATATTTGAAAAATTTATTTATGAAAAGTATCGAATCTCCTCGTTTTTGACCGGTTGTGTGCACCAGCTGTAATAATAAAACCCTACGCTCATGCACCATTTAAACAATTTAAACAATTTATTTACCACAGGTGATACAGATGTAGAATAGTTCTTAAGTCTAATACAATGGTCAAATTTGAGTATAGCTACCTGTGGGCCCGAATAAGTTCAGCGACTTCTAGGGCATCCTACCATTACATTATTCTAGGGTGTACAATAATGTTTAACCTAATTCACTTTGCCTAGTTTCGCATTAGGCTGATCAACAAGATAATGAACTCGATATTGATGTTTAATTTTACAATATAGGTCATATGGACTATATTTAACAGTATATTAGATAACGATTTAAGAGCAGACTGAAAATCGGCGATATTACTCATGGCAAATTACATTATTAAGACCAGACATGTAGGAGGCAGGATTTGACTTGGTGATCTTACACGACTAGTATTCTGATAAGAAGTGAGACTCGAGATTTCTTTTGAATACCTTGTAAGAATTACTTTCACGGATCTCCGCAGGTATTGAGTTCCAAGTTTTAGTTCCAACGAATAGTATACTGTGCTGCGAGCGGGCCTTTGAATAATAAAGAAGCATGAATTTACTTCTATTTCATGTTAAATGGTCGTGATGACCAGTTTGCGCAGTTAATAATTGTTGTAGGCTATTGTCGCCATCATTAGTTAAAGTTTTGTAAATAAAATTGCAGATGGAGATTTTTTAGAGATCCGAGAGTTCAACTATTTGTAAATTTTTAAATGAATCATTTGTGTGAGCTTTATATTCTAGGTTCTTTACTGCTCTGATGGCTCTTTTTTACAGAGTAAAAATTATATTGGTTTTATTTTTATCAGTTCCATGCCATGCTTCTATTCCGTATCGCAAGTATGGTGAAATGAGCGTTCGATAAAGCATTAGTAAGGCTGTTTCAGGCAGGAAACTTTTAACTTTATTCAGGATTCCGATGGATTTTGATAATTTAGAACTAATATGAGCGATGTGCTCTTTGACGGTCAGATCTATTATGATGCCCAGAAATTTACATGAGTTGGTTTCTTCGATTTTAATGCATTGTAGAGATATATTTTTCTTGTATGAGAATGTAATATAATTTGTTTTATCGATATTAAGGCTTATTTTATTGGCTTTAAGCCAAAGTGAAACCTTATGGAGTTCATTATTTATACTCTCCGTAATCGTAGTGGGATTTTGGTTCGGAAGGACCGTAGAAAGCATACTGTCACCAGCAAAAAGAATGAATTCAAAAAATGATGTAGATTTAATAATATCATTGATAAATATCAGAAAAAGGAGAGGCCCAAGAACAGATCCTTGTGGAACTCCATTGCTAATTTTCTGTGGGTCCGATTTTGCTACGTCAATGACAACGAATTGCTTCCGATTTGTTAGGTATTATCTGAACCAATCATGGGCAACCCCACAAATGCCATAACAGTGTAGTTTCGAGAGTAATATGTTATGGTCCACACAAGCGAATGCTTTTCGAAAGTCAAGAAATACAGAGAATACAGTCTTTCCGTTATCTATATTAGAATAAAGGAATTATAAATGATTTAATATTGCCTGTGTTGTTGATTTTTTACAGCGAAAGCCGTATTGTTTTTCATAGAGAAATGATTTTTGTTCAAAATAAGAGTATACTTTTTTATACACAATTTTCTCGAATACCTTGCTAATAATTGGCAACACGGAGATAGGTCGATAGTTGTTTACCCAGGTTTTTTCACCATTTTAAAGATAGGGGTTACTCTAGCAACTTTGAGGGAGTTCGGGAAAGTGCCTGGTAAGAGAGACTGGTTAATAATATTGGATATCAGCGGGGCCACAATATCAGCAATAATTTTAAGTATTTTAGTTGGAAACGTTTGTAACCCACTCGATAACCATCGTATTTCCTAAAGATAACGGTTTGTGTACACGAGTAATAATAAAATCTTTCGTTTACACACATGTTTCCCAACATACCAGTACACGGCTGTCTACACGCACGGTAACATTCCCTCACGAGCTCAAGATTGGATGAGATGCTGGGGAACTCCCAAGATTATTGCACGCGCGTGCGGTGCCGGCGTGGCGTAGTATTTTTTGTTATGCTTTCACACGTGGATGCTGGTGAGCGCTGCGGCCGCTGCCTGACCTTGCCACAGTCGTCCCTGGGCATACCAAAATCCAAGAGTATCAGTTATTATACAGGGTGTCTATTTAAAATGTATCCACTGATTTTTAGTATCCGTTATACCATATCAGTGTCATATTTATATATCCGCATTTTAAAACTGGTATATGGTACCATAGATAAAAATTGTTAATAAGACTTAAATTAGTAGTTACTTTTTTCGTGGAACACGTTGAATACTCATTGAACACGTTGAATTTGTGGAGAATTCTATGCCCTTCGTAATTTATAATAATGCACAGTTACTGCTTGCTTAACTGGTCCGTCTATCTGTCACGTTCTTAAGGATCCTTAATAATTAACCGTATCTGTGGTACGAATTTCACCTGCGCGCTAGTAATAGAAGATTTTAATCGCGGGTACTATTAGGATGAATATATTTGTTTGTCATCCAAATCTGGAAGATTTATTCAAGGAAAATATCGAATACACATTGGTCTGCTAAGAATTTTTCGTCGCGGTCGAGTACAAATTGTAGAAACTATCCTTCTTTGGTATTAAGGCAAGAGTGGCTCTTAAAATACAGTAGTAGTTACAAAAAGTTTAAAAACGCGTTCATAATATAGAAGCAGCTAAAAAAATCAGAATTTCTTAGCTTCAAAAAGGTAAACTTCAAAAAGACGAGGCGTTCCACAATAATACCGAATTAAAGCGGGGAGAACAAGTCATTAGAATGTTTTATCGCATTTGTCTTACTTGGATGATATACTTGTCTAAGCTCTATAACGTAGCTATTGTCTCGGCAATGTTGCATCGTTGTTTTCCCCGTTTCCGTCGTTTTATGATGCTAATTAATCTAGCTCATGCGGTGCACTATGGCTTGGCCTGTCTACATCAGATGTCAGTTTTACGAGGAAGTACAAGGACGAAAGCGAGTTCTCCTGCGTTTGCATTTTAGAGATCGTTTTGCAGTAAAAAAAATACGTCCTACAGTCCTTCGCTATGAGAAAAATGAAAGACCGCTGATTTCTTAACTAATACCAAAATAAAAATTGCGAGTAATTGTGTCGTTAAATTTCTTCCTTTAAAACAATAAACAGCTAATATCTCAAAAACCCGAACTTTTTTCAGAAAATTTCTCAGAAGAAGAAGTGTTTATTTTGCCATTTTGTACTTGGAGTGCAATTTTGTATCTCTTGTTCTGAAACACCCAGTGCATAACTAGTTCGTTCATATACAATATGAATACCGTAAACTGATTTCCTGACCCCGAGTGTTTTTCTAGACAATTTGTAAAATTTTCCAAAGTCCTACTTTTCCGATGTAACGTAGGGGCACATATGAAGCAAAATCAAACACACATTCCCTATAAATGCTCAAATTTTTACGAGACCGTAAAAATTAAACGCATTATGAATGAGTCACAAGAGAGCACAAATATTAACCACATTATAAATGAATCAACGATCAAGGACATGTCTACATAGAAGTAGCTTTAACCCCACAGGTCCGGAAATTAGGGAATGCAGGCAGTGAGGGGCATCACAAAAACTGAAACACGTGGGGGAAATGCGAGGTCCATAATAACAGTAGATGCCTAACTTCCTCAAGCTCTGCTGGAGATGCCAATTTGTTCGTCAAGGCTGCGGTGTCTAGGTAGACTGGACGCAGTCGTCAAGGCCAGGCGGGTTCACTGCACGTGCGTTTTGCCAGCTTTTCCAGCTTCGTTTCGTTCAAATTACTGACACTCCTTCGGATGCGACTGTGGTGAAAAAATTACAATCCCTTCTTGGAATACTTTATTATTCATGTATATTGAGTTCATTATTGGATTAAGATTAAAGGGACATGTGGGTTCACTGCACGTGCGTTTTGCCAGCTTTTCCTGCTTCGTTTCGTTCAACTTGCCAACACTCCTTCGGGCATGACTGGTTTGTGGTGAAAAAGGTACGATCGCTTCTTGGGATGCTTAATTTATTCATGTATATTAGGTTCATAATAGCATTAAAGGGACATGCGGGTTCACTGCACGTGCGTTTTGCCAGCTTTTCCTGCTCCGTGCACTTCACTGATACTCCTTTGGGCATGACTGGTTCGTGGCGAAAAAATTTCGGACGCTTCTTGGAAAACTTTATGTATTTATGTATATTATATTTATTATAAAGAACGCTCCTGGAATGCTATATGTGTTTATGTATATTATATTTATAATAGTTCTAAAGAATGAACAGCTCTAAAATCTGTATGCAATCATGTAACTCTGAAAGAAGCCACACCAAAAACTTCCAGTAAAATTTACGAATCATAAAAATGTTTTTTTTTAGATTTAACCTCAGTTAAATTTGCCATCCATTCTTAGCGAAATTAGAGCAACGACATTCCTCATGTCATTTACCTTGCTTCGATGTTATAAAACAAAATACACGTGGCGTAGGAGATATAAAAAAAGTGGGCAGAATTCGGATTGCGATGAATTCGTACCCACTGTTTGAAATTCTGAAAAAGCATGAAAATGAGGCGTTATTGATACACAAAATAGCAATGATATTTGATCCCTAAAATTAGTAATTGTCTTTAATTATTCAACATCTTGATTTACTCGAGCCCAAGATCCTAGACAAGATGAAAATTTAACTCATTTGGCAGTTGATAAGGTTTTTCTTATTTGTCTTCACTTCCTGAATGGTTCTTGTTAATTTCATAGCAATTGTGTGCGCTCTTAACCATCCACGTCACGTTAAGAGCCACTGACTAATTATAGTAATTATTTCTTTAACAAAAAGGCAGGAGCTTACTGGCTGAAGCGACCCATGGACGATCAATTTAATTGTCAATATCATTGACTCAATATATCGATGACATTTTTTTTTTGCCCACTAAGTTAATTATTTGACGGTCGTCAATCAAGCCCACAGATGATCTATTAAATTGTCAATATTCATTATTGACAATTATATTGACAATAAAATTGATCGTCTATGGGCCGCTTTAGTGATGTATACGGCTCTAGAGAGTTTTCTCAGATTTTCACGTATTTATGATACAGACTTCTTCCATAAATCGATAAATTGTGGATTCCGAAAGGAAAATTCAATTAATTGTCAAGAATCCTCTGATAATGACGAATGTAAATAAATGTCTCAGTCAAGCTTGCCTTGATATGCTAGCGAAGTATTTCTCTACAAAAACATCACAGTGGAATAACAGTTTGAAATTCATAAAAAAAAACATTTTTTTAATATATGGTTTAATTCCCACCAGTCTCATTAGTCAGCATAGAAATGTAATTATTTATTTCTTACTACACTTGGAGATAATTCGTGTATAAGAGTGAGACCACAATTATTTCAATACGATGCACTCACAAATACGTTCAAAAATCGGCTAGACCATCACTGGATTTGAAATCTGTGTTCTAAAGCACGACAGCTTATCGAGGTTTGAAATACTGTAGATTTGAAGAAAAAAATTGTGTTGGAAATTTGTTAAGTATTGTCAGAAACAGCGTTTGGTTATGCGATATACTTGAAATTCCTTTGGTATTGCCTCAACTGGTAGCGTCACTACAGAGTGGAAAAAATTCACATATTGTTACGGATGCTATATCACTAATATTGCGAAGAAATCTCAGTGTAGTAGCAGCGTATGGAGATATTGTGTTGAATTAAATGCCCTGTTGTTCTAGGTAATTAAATCGGTTCAGGACAATTCATTTCTACTAATTTATACATGTAATTCGGCGGAGCCTGTGCGTGATCGATGTCCACAGCTCGGGGCTTGGAATGAGACCCAAAAATGGACCATAAGCTTGGGCCGTTTCTGCTGTCATGCTCTAATTTATCCTAAACTAACTTGTGCATTCCTCACATTATTCACGCAACTTTCTATTTTTGAACTAAAGAACAGAGACGAGTTGAACAGAGTACCTATATTTTGAAGTTATAATTTCATTGCGAGACCGCTTTTATTGCCTATTATTATTCTTTTTTTATAAAATTATTGCTTATCGCTTTTTTTGAGTATGGAACAAATGTTACATGTCCTGAAACGAACATATTTAATCCAAAACGAAAAAAATCTAGATTGCTACCTGATTAAAAATGACGTTCAAACAATAACACAGTAAGCAGAAAGTGTCGTTTACGAATTCACGTATAAGAACGGGCACTTCAACTAAACTTTCGTCTAAATTTTGTCTGCTATTTTCTTTACACGCGTTGTCCTTGACTCACATGCTTCTAATCTTCATAAAAATAAGAATGAATAAAAATCCTATTCTTTTATCGCCTTGATGAGGAAAACAGGAACGTAAATTAATTTTTTTGAATGATGTGCCCTATTATTGATGTCTGCTTGCCCTTGGGTAGATTCAGGGCCAATTTGAGACAACCCACGTTCGGTATTCCCGAAATTTCTAGATACACTCACCCACTTCCGTCATGTTCCTGGAAACTCCCTCTAAGTACAGTTACAGAAGGAGGAAGTTGTTGACAGACGCTGCATTTTTTTGCGGACAGCGCATCGTTGCAGCAGGGACACTCACAGCAGGATCTCGCTCCGTCTCTAGGGCGTCAATTATTATATAAGTGGCAGAACTTGTCTGAGTCAACACTCGAGTTCCATCCATCGTGCTACGAACACTGTGGTGTACCAGCGTATCTTAGTTTGCACTCGAACAACATAAGATAAAAAAAATGAAGATACAAGTTGCAGTAAGTATCGAGCATAGTGATGTATTCCCGAAATTTGAAACTGTAGTGCATGTGGTGCAACATTGGCGAAAATGTTGTTTTGAAAATTGGACATTGTTGAGACTCTTAAGTCTGCGATGCTAACCGCGTATGAATATTCGAAAATAACTATTTTTGATTGATTTTGGCATTTTGTTTAGCAGTAACTGCCGCTGCAATTTTAATAATCGTTCACAAGAATTTGAACTATTATTTAAATTATCATTTTATAGGACTTTAACCGGTGATATTTACGAATTTCTGACTAAACCATGCTTAAAATTCATATAATCGTGAATTCGCATAAGCGTTACTAGCTTGGGCTTTAGATATGTCGAAATCCTTAGAAAAATTTCCAAAAATACTACGAATAATATTTTATGAATAAATAAAGTAAATAAACCGTACTTTTATACATTGTGAATTATAGTTCACTGATGCATCCCTATGAGGATTCATAATATTTCAAATACTTTTGTATCCTGTAAATGAATACTCAATTGAAAATTTTAGTATTTCACAGATGCTTCTTTAAAAGGATCCTTAAAAACTAAAATTAAACTTAAACCTTAAACTAAGATTGTTTAATTTTAAACTTAACTAAACTAAACTCCTTAAACTAAAGATTGATAAAGTGACGATTTTATTAGACGCAAAAAATTCAAATATACCTCCACTTGCTGCTGTTTTAGAATCAAATTTTCAAATGCGTCTCACGAATAAACAATCAAATTAAAATTAAGAGTAACTGATAAAATAAACTTATTGTTAGGAATTTTTATTGTATTCACGTATCCATTTTATGTCAAACTTTTAGAAAAACACTGCTGTTTCCCGAATGAAGATCATCCGCTCTACTAGCAGAAAATAGATCCATATTTTTGATGCTTATTTATCTCTTTTAATCGATCATTTACAATTCACTATCATTTTGAATGAGTGACCTATAGTGCTGGTGAAGCTAAATTTCATGGGTACAGTTATATTCCAGAGCCCAGGCCGAAACGTATTTGTCAAGGCTTAGGTATCGTTTTTTTTTGGGGTAACTAATGTAAATTTGACTTTGTTGACCGATGTTGATTTTTAACGAGCTATCAACGTAAATGAAATAAAAAAAAATAAAAAAGACCGCTAAATATTTTCAACAATTTGAAAAAAGTCAACAGACTGGTTTTAAAAAGTTGTAAACGGAAAGGTCGTATCCAATTTGCGGTAATACCATATCAAGTATTCCAGTATAAACGACCGCGATTAAAAGGATGATCGCCTTCATCATGTTTCGACGCATCCCTACCCATTACAAAGCATAGTGACAATGTCTGGAAAATTTTCAAATCCCTGTTTTTTTTAAATCCAGGACTCAATATATCGTGTGTGTTCTGAGAGAACATTTATAAACAATACTTAAATATACGTTGCAGTTGTTTCAGCTGTTGGCGTTGGCAGTTGAGTAGCAAGGTTGAGTTGCGTTAGTGCAAGTGAGGTTGCAGTTGAGTCGTAAGGTTGAGTTGCGTTAGTGGGCATGAGTTTCCATCTTACTCGTTAGAGCCAACATCAAAAGCGAAAATTTCATCAATGAAAACGACAAAGCAAGGTTATTTATTTTTATTGGAGACCAGCGAACGGAAACGTTTTTCATGTTAACTTATTGCTTCATTATTTCAATCGATTAGTGCGAATGGTTTTCAGCTTTTAATCCTAAGGTGAGAGAGTAAGTTTGTGAAGAGCAAGCTCAGTGAGTAGGAATGTTCTCCAACCTTTTCCACTCGCTTTCTTTATTTTACTATCAAATCAGAGAGCTGCGGCTTGGTGAAAATATCGCACACATGAAAATGGGATCGAACCGAAATCTTACTTTTCCGTAATCTGATGCCGAACCCTTTCGCCACGGCGATGGCAAAAGCCATGAAAATGAGCAAAATGTGGAAGTGAGTCAGTTTCACCTAAGCTTGCATCTGAAATTAAATTTCCTTTTGCAGATGTTCCTCCTGTCAGCGTTGGTGCTAGTCAGCGCAGCTCCACAGAGAGGTTTCGGTCGCGGTTTTGGAGGCGGACTCGGAGGACATCGTGGAGGTTTTGGAGGTGGATTTGGGGGACATCGTGGAGGTTTTGGAGGTGGATTTGGGGGACATCGTGGAGGTTTTGGAGGAGGACATGGAGGAGGATTCGGAGGTGGATTTGGAGGTCATCGTGGAGGAGGATTCGGACATGGAGGAGGCTTTGGAGGAGGATTTGGAGGCCATGGAGGCGGATTTGGCGGCCATCATGGAGGAGGATTCGGAGGTCACCACGACACCGTTCTTCCTCTTGGACCTCTTGGTCACGTTCACTTGAACAGCCACGGCACTCAACTCCACCTTGGCTAGTGCCGTGAAGCTCTTTTGCCTTATTTAAAAAAGGCGTAAAGCCATTGGCTTTTTACCTCCCTGTGATATTTTGTGACCTCTTCAGCAGCGAATCAGAAGTTATTATCTATCATATGTATGTATACTATATATATAATATAAATATACATATTTTATATTTTTCTAAATCAAATGCTTTTTTCTCCTTGGTGTGAACTACGCGCGTCATAAACTAGACACTAGAACACTATTCAACAATTTTGTGCAAGAAAAAGCGGATTTCAGAAGTTTTTTGATTGAATATTACTGAAAGTTTTCCTTGTAAATTTATGGCATAACATGTATAGTAATTTGCCGCAGCTCACTTTGCGATGATCGTACACATGAAGGAATTATTTATGGCAGAAAAAACTTGACCGTACAGACTTGATCCATAAAGTCACAAGACAGAATTTTGCATCACCAAAGATACGATCCAAAATGGCATAATATCATGACCATAATCAGTCACTTTCTTTGTTTTACAATTAAATCAGATAATTGAGGCTTCGAAAAAATACCGAGCACATCGAAATGGGATCAAACCAACATTGAGCAATAAATAAATTAAGTTACATGAGAGCTATTAGCGCATGAGAAGACGATATCTGTCTAAGCTTTCATTTCACTCTCTTCTCTGAGTTAAGAACTAAAATGCTTAGTAATTGCGAAAAAAATTGTGATAAGGAGCCACCCATTATTTTAGATTTTATCCTTAGTATCACAAAGCACTCTTGCTAAGTGTAGCACGTCGAGGCTGCACTTCAGAGAAAATCTTAGCCTGAAAAATCAAGGCAGGAATCGATAAAAATTATATCAATACTCGCACAATTGAACCACCAACTTTTGACTCATTCGAGGCAAGTTCGGAGCAGAGAATGGAAGGTATTTTTGAATTACGTCCATATCTGAAGTGGCATTCAACTGAGAAGACAAGTCACAAATTCAGTGCTTATTTTGGTCCAAGCCGCGTACTCAAAATTAAGAGAATTAGAAAACGGTGTTTGAAGTTATTCCCAGCTTCAAACCCGAAATTATACTCAGCTTCGCACTAGGAAAACCCGAAATTCAACTTGCCTTTTCCAAACAGATCTTTCGTAAAGGTTTGAGATGTTTGTGAAAATTTCTGGTCAAATAGGTAGTTTTTCCTGATGTACAACCATGTATTGAATTTGTCAGTTTTTTTTAATTGGGAAAAAATGATCTAAAAAGTTAATGTAACTTTTTGAAAATTTCAATACTCGGTTGTACCTCAGAAAAAAAAAAAACAAATTATTTAACTAGAAATCCCCATTAACATGTCATAAATCCCTTCCAAACCTGCTAAGAGCATTTCGAGAGTTTCTTAGAAAGAATGGAGTTGAGAATAACTTAAATCTTCGTTTTCCCATTCTCAAGTCATTCCTAGTGAGCAATAAGAGAATTTTGAACATTTTGATTTCCCAAAATTTTTGTCAAAAAACGAAAGGGTTTACCGTTACGATATTTTTTGACTTTTTCAGTCAATGTTTTCAAAATCAATGAATGAAAATCAGTGAACTTTTGCTGTTGTTTGTAGCTGTCGTCACAAAAACAAGATAGTTAAGGAACGAAGGGAATTGATGCTTCTCTCAAATAGCGGTGAAGTAATGCAATATGATGTTAAAGATTCACACTAGTCTAATTAATTTGAAAGATAACTTTCGATCACAATAACGAACGAATCATAAAATGTGTTTCAAACGTTCCGTCAATTCAATTCGAAGTTTAGTAGTGATGAAGGAAACGAACATTCAGAGAACGCTTACAGTGACACGTGAAATATTATTAAAATAAATTAACATTGGGAAGAAAAACAACGTATTTAAATTAAGCATTTGTTTATAACAATTGGCAGTTAAATTATCATTTATAACTACGTAACGTCAACAAACATTGCGTGATATCACAACGGTAATCAGTACGAGCATATTTTTAAGTGCTAGTGACGAAACAAATTTGCCATTATAAATAATGCAAACGTCACCATTTTGCCGTGCTAGTGACGTGTACACTCGCAGTATGCTAGTCGTAATGAATTTGCCCCTATAAATACTAATGCAAACGTCACCAAAAGCAAATCTAGAGTTGAGGATAAAAACAAAATCTAAAGTTGAGGATAAAATACAGCTCCTAGAAATGAAAAATTGAACTACAGTATTCATGTAACTTAATATGGTGTAATTATTTATATTCTACTTGAACAGGTTTCCTCCGTGACTAGAGCAGTCGACAACTTGCACAGCAAGGCTTTATCAGCTGCCATGAATAGTTGAGAATTAATAATGGAAAAATATGAAATTAGCTCGCTAATCAGATTAAATCATTCGTTAGATAAGAAAGCAAGAAATGCAGAAGTAATACATTGACTAATTCGATTAGTAGATAATCATAAGCCTTCAACGAAGATTAATATATGAAGTATTCATTTGGAATCAAACCCATATAGGTACTGGGCTTTCCTAACATAATCCTTCACTCTATGGAAAAGCGTTTTCTCTACAGACAGCGCAGCAGCGGCCTCTTGGAACTTGGCAGCATTTTTGCGCGCGTAGAGTTCTGTATCCCGCGAGATGATGTCCAGGCGCTCAGGTTTGATCTCGTCGAGTGGGAACTCGTCGCTCAGGTGAGGGTTGAAGCGGAAATACACGCTGCCCGGCAGCAGGTCGTGCAGGATCGTGTGCACACCTACAAAATGATAAATGACGGTGAAAGCAACTAGAAACGTGAATTGTGAAACATGGTGGTAATATGAACGAGCCTGGCGTCCTAATTTCTGGTTGACACCGAAGTCCCAAGTCGTTTGGTAGCTCGCACAGAATCCAAAGTAGGAGTAGGTGAGAAAGAGTAAGTTCATTTGGAGAAGTTTTCACGGATTCTCAATTACTTACGACATAGCATAAAAAAGACGATTCCCATCAAGTGTGGTCATACGGCGTTCTTTCGTGACCACAGAGTAGATTACTAAAAATAAACCGCTAACAAAGAAAAATTACTTTCGCAAAACGAAAGAAACGACTCGTTTCACGAGTTTTTTTAATAAGTATGAAAAATTATATTATAAAGATTAGTTCAATAATCCCTCGTTACAATAATGATCCCAAGAATAGGTAATGGGACCATTTAGTACTTGACTGTTGAAAGTGGGGAATCTATGCCCAGGAGTTTTCCCACACAGGATACTCTACGCAAAGTAACAGTAAATTAGAAAGAGGAAAAAGAAGGATGAAGAACATCTTAAAACGGAGGGAAGCAGAGTGAGCCACAATAAATATAAGTCCCGAAGGCCTATCTATGGCCGAGAATAGTTTTGATTCTGGGGACGTCAGTCCCCGTAGCATAGGATAGACAAACCTAAACCTGTTGACTATCATATGCCCCCTGAGGGGAGTAGTAAACCGGAAAAAAATGGTCTAACAAAGCACAAAACCTGTACCTACCATACTATTTCAACAGGAGTTAAGTCCTCTCGGCCCCAGCTCGGGAGCTTACATCTTCCTCATGGGAGCGGAAATCCCCATAAAAAGAATAGTTGTTTCCCCTTGGAGGATATGAGTTTATCAACATATTTATTAGGATATAAATAAAATCTCGAAGCTCAAACATAACGCATGTAAATTCAATAGAAATGATTAATATTACAGAGACTATGAAAAACGCTCAGGTGAAAATGGTGTTGTTGATGAGAGTTATCAACCTATCATAAAATAGTATAAAATATGCGCGTGGATCATTTCCTATACACGAATGGGATGGGATATGCTAAATGTTGAAACTTAACATCCCAGATTTCTTTTGTACGAAAAATTACCTAAATTATCAATAGTATAGTGTAATACAGGAGCGACCTTTTCAACTAAAAATTCCGAGTTCTTATAAGAACATTATTAATTATTTTTGGCCTCAAGGAAAGACTAGTCCATCAAGGGTTCCTGATTTTCCAGATGTGGCACTCACTCTCATCCAAGCAACAGACACTCACCCTCAGTATCAGTGGCACTGTTGATGACACTCCGGAGCTTGTTCCCCCAGTTCATAACGAGCGCAGCACCTGGCTCGACAGGCTGGAACCTGCCAGTGCCCAGGGACACGACGCACTGGAACGAGGCGTCAGGCCACAGCTGGCGCGCCTCGTGGACTGCGATAGCGGCGGGGTTGTTCACCAGTATGCCTCCATCCATCAGCACTTTGTCTTCTAACTGGAACTCTGAGAAATACCCCGGAGCGGCAGCAGAAGCCCTCACTGCTTGCCACAGAAGAGCGCGAGACGTGCCGCTGTAGTGGCTCGCGACGCGATGAGGCAGGACGTAGTTGCGGAAGAGGTAGGCTTGGGTCACTGAACGTACGGCGTGGGAAGCCACTAAGCATACCTGCTCGCATGATAAACAGCGTTACTTCATAAACATATTGACTGCGATGGGTTAAACTGAAGTTCAGGCTTCAACTCAAATTTAAATTCACAGGTTGTTCAAAATTTTATGAAAACCAAACATTAACTGGGTCCATTCAATCAATAACACTAATTTAACAGATTGTTAAAACTTTTTCAAACAACCAATTAATAGATCGTTTCGCAGCAGGAAAAACTTGAGCACGACCCACAGTTGGGTGATATCGCAATCAATATGTTAAAATTATCCCACGATAGTCTGAGACTTTTTGCTGCAATAAAGGTGTTCTGAAGAGAGCGAAGAGAAGGGATTATTTAGTGTGTACTGTTGAAAACGAGGAATTTATGCATAAGGTCCATTTCCACATGGGAGACTCAGCGCATTAAAATTGCGAATTAGGAAGATAAAAGGAAGAAAAGAAAACAAGAAATAGTGAAGGTATAGAAACTGAAAAAAGCAAAGTGGACACGAATGATGAAAGCTTTGAAGGCCTGTCCACAGCTAAAGTAACAACAGTATTCCTCTTGATGCGTCCGACTATAAATACATTTTACATATTTAGTTTTCATGAATGAGAAATGCTGACCCTTGCGTATATTCCCATACCGTATTACTTTAGGAATATCAACTCAATGGTTTATTTTATTTCAGTACTACTAGATTATGGAGTTCATTGTTCAATATTAAAATACGATAAGTAAATTACTCTACTTTCTCACCTTAGGGTGACTCACTGCAACATTCTCCAGCAGTGGTTCTTCGCCCATGTTTTCTCTCAAGATGGCATCCCACGCCTTGCTGTCGTAGTAACTATTATTTATAACTAATCCCGTGGCTCCTTTCAACGTGGTTTGAGTGAAAATTTTCTCACTGAGCTCTCTGTACAAGCGTTCACATTCGGCAAGAGATTTGCGATGAATTCCAACAAGAACAGCCAAGATAGCTCCTGTCGACACCCCGCAAATCATGTCGAACATTTGATGGATGGCTTTGCCACTTTCTTCTTCTAGACGTCGTAACAACTCGATGGCAACCAGGCCTCTTGTTCCTCCACCATCGATGGTGAGAACTCGAAGACCTCTACCAGAGACTGAGCCAGCATAACCCATGAGGCCAAGGGCAGTTCGCGCCTCGAGAGCTACATGTTTGTCTCGTGTGGCAGCCAGAACACGCAGAACTCTGCCAATGCCGCCACACTTCACTGCTGCGGTGTACGCTGAAGGATATGTGCGTAGATGATGGCACAAGTCACACAAGCGCCGTAGTGTTGCTCCTTCGCTTTCTACGGTCAAGCCTTGCACCAAGTGGCGGGTTCGACTGTCGACTGATACCTGAGCCAAAATTAAAAGAAGAATAAGAAAATTACGCTCGAACTCAATACATCAATTATTGCAACTCTCCAAACTGCATTGGCATCACAAAATATGATAAATATTTTTAGCACAAAAGCAGTCACTTCGTAACATATCGTAGAAAGGCACAACCTTACCTTGGACACATCTTTTTTCCTATCCATCCATTTTGGCCTAGGAGGAGTATTCTCTTCCTTAGAGGATCGCAAGAATCCCAAGTTTATTTGAGACAGAGAGAGTGGAATGTAAGAATTGACAGTTTTCAAAGCTCGTTGTAATTCAGTTTCAGGCAACGCTGGCACAACCGCCGATGTGGTGAGAGACGACGAAACATCACCAGCTACACTTGGAGATTCATTTTCATGACTGTCACCGACTGACTCTTTCCCGCATTTTTCATCAGAATTCGAGTTAGAAGATAAAGTTCGAGGAAACTTCATGGACGAGTAGGTAGGAGGTGGCACTGAAAGTCTGACGGGGTTGAGCGAAGATGAACAATTTATGGGCCGAGTAATACGAATAAAAGGGCTATTGGGAATCTGAGTATCAGTGTTTGAGTCTCTGGACATCGTGGCAGAAGAAATTGTAGGTGTCCCGTGGTTAATATGTTGGGGACCTCGAAAGGTTTCTGAAGAAACTGAGGCGGATTGTTGAGCACGATCAACTGTTTTGGACCGAGCGTCGATGGTACTATGTTCTGAAAACAATAGCACAAGTACATAAATTTACTGAAAACCCAAACAGATCGAAAAATAAATACTTTTACCAGCCGATTCACGTCCGAGCTTGAATCTGATTAACCAACTTATAGTCAAATTGACAAGTGAAGAGCGTCGAGCGAACGAAAATAGTCACCATTTGGAGGGAAAAATAGTATCAAACTTTAGGAAGAATTCGAACCGATATTGTACTTTCATATAAAATCATTATTTTCCATATTAGTATGAAGGATTTCCATTGGTATTTTCTACTTGTTAATGCACCGCATATAAATTATTGCAAATAACTTCATTTTAGACAGTAATACTAAACAAAGAGCACTTCTAAAAACATTACACAAGTAATTAGTTCCTAGAGCAATTCAGGACATAGATGAAGCTAAATTCCAATAAAACTAGATGAAATCTCTCATCATAAAAAAAATCGAGAAAAATTCTAGCAGCTTGCTTACCTGATGCTGGTATACAACCATCTGCTAAAAACTCTTTCACCATAGCATTATTGACACAAATCCTTTTTGTGCTGGACTTCAGTTGCATTTCTTGTGCTGTGGCATCCTCAGTTATACTTTTAGTGGCCTTCACTGCTCTCATGCGGTGAACGCACCGAGACAACGCCTGGAGAGCAGCAGCACTCTCCTGTTCAGACAGAGCTGCAGACTTGGCCAGAGGATGAGGACGCAATATCACTTCAGACCCGCAGCTAGACGACTTCTGCTGCAAGTGCACATACTCCTTGACAAGCGCCAGCAGCCGCTGCCACTGGCTAATGGACTGCCGTCCGCTAGACGATGTGGCCATAGTTACACGCACTTCTCTTAAGCCTAGTATGAGTAGTTAATAATGGTAAATATGTTACTTGCTAAATGCAATGTTGTTATGAATAAATACTCCTAATAATAAATAAGATACTTGGTATATGCAATGATGTCAATAAATTATACATTGCAAGATAAAATCTGTAAAATGAAATAAAATTGAATTTATTATTATTATTATTATTATATAAGAAATTTTTAGCCTCCCTTAACCATGACAAAGATGTTCCAAGAGAGGAAAGAGGAAGGTACCACTTAGTATGGAGTTGAGGGAATGTGGAATCTATGCACAAGGTGCACAGAAACAGTAAGCTAGGAAAGAAGTTCATGAAACAAGAAAAAAGTTGAAGAAGAAAGTAGTAGGTGCTGAAAAACAGGACAGCAGTGAACCGAAAAAAGATGGTCCATAACAAAACAAAAACCTATTTTATTACAACAAAAAGGAAGCCTACCTAACCTTTAGCTCGGGCCCACTCATGGTTCCCCTGGGAATGCTAATTCCCATAGATACAATAGTTGTATCCCCCTAAGGGGTAAAATTGAATTTCTTTAACAAACTGGTGGTAAAATGGAACATCAGGCACACGTGTAAGCAATTTCTGTTTCAATAAGATAAATTTACTAAATTAGAAGTTAGTTTGAGCCTCCCCAAACCACAACAAAGGTGTTACAAGCATAGGAAGTGTGCAGGCTCTATTTAGCCTAGAGTTAAGGTAACAATGGATTTTTGCACAAGGTATGTCCTCACACAAAATCCCATGTGCTTACAAACAGTAAACTGAGAAGAAATTTTATAAAACACAATAAAAGTTGAGAAAGAAAGTTACAGGGGCTGTAAAACAAGTCAGCATTGAAACAAAAATGGTGTTCAACAAAGAATAAACTTATTCAACTTCAACAAAAAGAAAGCCTAGCTAACTTTCAGCTCAGGACCACCGTATATTGTTCAGCTCAGGACCTCAACCTACTACATCCTAATTCTATTTTGCCAGTACATGTTGAATTCTTTTTTCTCCATTCAATTTACTGAAAACAAAATCACCATACCTTTCAAACATGTGTCCTGCTCTTAACTAATCCTCTTGCACCTATGAAGTTGACTTTCAAAATTCAATTCCATCTAAATAATAAAAGTAGTTTTGGCAAGAAATGAAGTGTGGATTCTATACATGTATTACAACATGCATGCGCCCATTCAACATTGGCAGTTACTCACTGAACCTCATATTCTGATTTTCAGCAATAGCTAATTTTTCACATTGGTACAGAAAGTCTTTTGCATTAAAAAAATGCTATGTTTATTATTCGAGGTCAAAACAGACCTTACTCATGTATGACAGACATCTATGTTTTTAAAATGCAGCAAAACATTAAGTTTATTTGGAGTAAGCAGACTGCTTTAAAATAAAATCAGTCTTCTGATGAGCCAAATATCAGGTGACAATAGCCTTGTTGCTGCTGCTTATATTGCAATAGCACAATCAAAAATTTTGTCACTAATATTTTAGCTCTGAGAGAACTTAATAACTAATAAAAGAAGAATGTTCTGTGAAGTGAACTCTGGGTTGCAATAAGTTAGCAATAGCATAAAAATCACAAGTGAATAAAAAGATATACAACATAGATTAGTTAGATTAGTCGTTAGTTTTAGCCTCCCTACCCGCAGCAACAAATGCAACCCAAAGAGAGGAAGGAGGAAAGCACCACTTAGTACGGAGTTAAGGAAACATGGAATCTATGCAGCAGGGGCATAGAAACAGTAAGTCAGGAAAGAAGATAATGAAACAAGATCAAAACATTTTATTTCAACAAAATGACGGCTTACCCAACTCACAGCTTGGACCCTCACATTGTCCCTCTGGGAGCACTAATTCCCATAGATACAATAATTGTATCCCCCTGAGGGGTACCAACCACATATTGTGGTTCCAAAAAAATTTGCAAAGAAGAAAAAGAAAAGACACAGAAGCCCTATTTTACATATACAACAATGCCAACATAATTATTGATGGATTTAGATTAAATTATGAATTAGCTTTAAGCCTCTCTAGCCATAACAGCAACCCATAAATGGTTGCCAAAAACTGACATGATGGAAAAAAAGGCACTCCTAACCTTTAGCTTGTGACCTTGTATCTTTGCCCTGGAAATGCTAATTGCCATCATTTATATAGTAGGGTTTATATCCAATGGGGACACCTGAGAATAGGAACTGTACAACACAAATTTTGATGGCCGACAACAAATTCTGTGGCACAACTGTGGGTCAATATTGAATTTAATGTTGTCAATGATTTCAATAATTTCATTGACATATATGGGTAATATAATACAATTGAAAACGGTTTACACAAATGACATTGTGCTCGCAAATGCTTAGTTTTTGAGATATTTAACTTTGAAGTTATGGAAACATTGTTTATAAAATCGAACAAACGGAGACGTAAATAAGCAGAAATACAGTTTTGACATAGCAATAAGTGAGGTTAGGTAAAGCTAGGTTAGTTAAATAAACGGTCAATGTGAAGTTTAATGCAATCACAGAAATTAATAATTATATTCCAAACAATCACTAGAGGAACGTATTTAAGAACGTTTTACGAAAACGACATTCTGCTCGCTGATGCTTTATTTTCGAATTATTGAACTTTGAAGTTGGCCTTCCCGCGCCAAAGGAAGCGAGCGTAATTTAATTAAAAATGGAAGCTAACCCCCCTTTTACAAACGTAAAGAGGTTGGGTCGTGAGGGGGAGGCACAGTTCTTTTAGTGAAAATTATAAATAAAGCTTCTAACCCACCCATTAGGGTGACGACCGCAATCTTGTTTACATCGGGTCTAACATGGCGACCACCATGGGCGCCGCCATTTTGGACCCGATGTCAACAAGATTGCGGTCGTCACCCTAATGGGTGGGTTAGAAGCTTTATTTATAATTTTCACTAGAAGAACTGTGCCTCCCCCTCACGATCCAACCTCTTTACGTTTGTAATAGCTTCCGTTATTACTTAAATTCCGTTTCACGCGCTCGCTTCCTTTGGCGCCAAGGCCAACTTCAAAGTTCAATTATTCGAAAATGATGCATCAGCGAGCAGAATGTCATTCGTGTAAAACGTTCTGAAATGTGTTCCTTTAGTGATTCCTGGGATCGGCCTTATTATTTTCCGTGATTGCATTAAACTTCACATTGACCAAATAAACTAACCTTAACTAACAAAATTAAGCCTAAAATAACTTAGGCCTAACTGAGCCATACTGAGGCCGATGTTTCCCGCCAAAAAACTTGGCGTGGTCTGCGTCCGCAAAACGCCGGAGGGGCCATATTGAAACTGCCGGCAATGCTATTCTTACCTGGACGTTTTTCACGCTATATCTAGAAAACTAAGCATTTGCAAGCACAGTGTCATTTGTGTAAAACATCTTAAAATGTCTCCAATTACCTACATCTTGCAACGAAATTATGAAAATTGTTGAAAACATTAAATTCAATATTGACCCAACCGTGCCATATCAAAAGCAGAGGCACAAATTCATGCAGTATAAGTGAAGCTAGAACTAGACCATCAAATCCTAGCTATTTTTAAGGATCATTAAACTCCAAATCGACAAATATACACTTCACATTCTTCATTTAATAGTGCATGTTAATTATTATTATTATTATTATTATTATTATTATTGTTATTATTATTATTATTATTATAATGGCAGTAAGTTATGAATCTGTTTCATGCTCCTAGAAATACTTGTTATACCATAGGAAATGTTGTTCTCTGTTCTCATTAGATTGTAAATTGAGATTACTGACATTAAAATCATAATTGAACATTTAAAACACCTGGCCTGTAATTACCCACTAATAACGCACCATTGATATCTTTCTATATTTAGTATATTACACTGCATAAAATTTTGTCATAGTTTCATTGGTAAATTTCCCAAAAAGCATTAATAGAATGTATTTGAATTGCACTTGTACAACTGGTATTTGAAATCAACTGAACCTTTAGCTTATACCTACTATCCTTGAAATACAATTCGCGTTTGGCCCTTTGTCTTTACAAGAATAAACACGACTGATAAGCATCATAGAAAATTACTAACTTCCACTTAGAACTACACTTTTTTGCATTAACACACTACTTGCCAATCATGTTCAAATAGCTGAACGATAGCACTGTGTCATTGTTCCAACACGTCACAAAGCCGAAATTCTTCTCACACCTACACCCTGTGATTTCTCGTTCGCGTCTGAGCACAGAACCTGCTTGTTCTTCATTCTTCAAGTCATACGATCAGGGCTTCCACGAGTGCAAAAGTTCCTACCCTAAAACTTTGTTCAAGATTACCCTAAAAATGCATACATTACCCTAAAATATCAAATTAGCTCATAGCTGGTATTACATAAAAATATTCAATGTTTCCATGCTTATATGTGTAGAAATGACACAACATCAAGGCCCAGCGGATATAAGAAAATGAAATTCTCTGACTTTACGAAGTCATATGTCTCACGATACGTGCAACATTTCATATTGCTTTCACTTCATTATCTTCTTCGAATGGTTACCTAGTTACAAGCTCTGTTCAATGAGCGTAAAGTATGAGGCCAGGCGATCCATTCCTGACTAGCAGAGAGAAAAAAAAGACATAGTAAGAGGAAATGAGCGACAAATTAATACTCGAAACATTTATTTATGGAACTCAACACAAACACTGTTTCACAATTTTTGCGCAAAAAATTAGAGGAATTTAGATGTGAAATAAGTGCATAATACTGCATATACACCCTAATTCTCGGTGCAATTGCAAAGAACGTGGCAAAGAATGTAATGCACTGAATGAAGAATTATGACTTTCCCAAATTTTTGCAACCGGTTTACTCAATTGGTTCGAATTTAACTGCGTATAGAGATAATTTACGTTGAGTAAGGCGAAGCAGATGTTGCTCAAGGCTCAAAGTTAGCCCCCATTGAATTACAAATAAGAGCCTCGTTACAATTGAGTATCTCGGCCCATGGCCGGAATATTTTTCGATAGAAGCCTACATGTCAAAAAAGCCAAAAACCTACAGTCGAATACTTGTAGCTCCTCCAAGAATCGGAGTTCTACGTAAATAAGCCCTAGTGCCAAGAATAATGAAAGAAGAACGTCGATTTCTATCTCGCAAGCTTTTTTATTCACTCCCAATATCTGTACTTCCACCAAGCCAACATTTCTTCTTTGAAGTCATAAATTCATTTTTTTCAACAAAGAAGACACAGAATGTTTGGATCCCATCATAACGTTAGTTGTGGCAGAACAGAACTCTACAATGTCGCTCACTTTAATATTTTTCTCATTAAAATCTTTTTCATGAGTATTAAACAAGCCATTGCCTATGCTATCCTCTTTTACAGAGGAACTCTAGATTGCGCTCTCACTCCATTATTGGACGATGACTCCGAGTTGTTTAGCTTTACTGCGATCAGTTCTTTCATTAATTATTACAGAATATAAACTTCAATAAGGACAACGACGAAATCACTTAGTGGATGTTTACCCAAACATTGTCTAAAAATGTTTGAAGCTCTTTGTTTCCCTAAGCTTACTTTCTATAAGAAACATTTGTTTCAGTAGTAACGAAATAGGCAAATCAAGCTCAGAAAAATTTGCACATATCGGCACTTCAATTTTTATACAAGACTTGTCAATTGGATCATGTGATATAATTAACAAACCATGTTTCCATGATCCTCCATAATTAACAAAGTTATGGTTTGTGTTTTCCTTCTATGCACTGAGAGATTTTTTATGGCGTTGAGTGTTAGCATGAAGAATAATCTCAGATTTACCAAACGTAATGATAGTTGACCATATAGTACAGTATACCATATTATCCTTAGTTGAGGTAAAAGACTGAGACTTTTCTAACCAACCTCTATCCTTTCTTCCCTTTTCGTGAAAAGGGCTTAACAGACGATAAAATTTGGCTTTCCTTCATAAGTGGTGTAGCAGCTTCATCAGACACAGAATATATTTAATAAAAACAATTTTACTGAGACGCAAGTGACCAAATAAGTCGTCAGAATGCAATACTGAACGTGACAGCACCTCACACAGTTAATTGCACTCGACTGAAACTAAACTACCTACCCTCGGCTCTCAGTGTCGTTCTGTACACGTTATATAGCTGTTCAATTCCAGTAAAGGACGATGACCGATGTAATGGTGTAAATCTTGATACATTTACGAGTTAGTTATGTAAGGTTAAAAAATATAAAATTCCAAACATTATACCTAGTTGCATATCACTTTAATTGTTGTCATTACTTCTAATCAGCCAAGGTATTATTTATGGAGCAAATCTCACAACATTATACTGATGAGAGATCAGCATTCCGAGAGATCTGCAGGGATGTGAACAACAATTTGTGCCTGATCGTAGTGTGCAATTCAGACTAAATTAATAGCGAGTTCTTGCAAGTTTGTTCCAAATATGACTCTTATTGAACATTTTCATAACTGCTTCGGTAGCGTACTTCTGCAATGTACCTTAAGCAAGGTATATTGTAGTACTTGAGAGCAAACTTGATGTTGGTAATGAAAACAGGCAATTACCCATCAATTTTGCAGCTCTACCCCGACAGAAGTCGAATTACCCTAAAAATCATGGAATTTTGCTTTACCCTAAACTCTACCCTAGACCACCCCTGATTACCCTAAAATGGGGTATTTTACCCTAAAGTGGAAGCACTGCATACGATAGCGTGACGTAATGGCGCTACGTTTGCCAACCAATAGTAAGGCTGGCCGATGTCGTATGATGCTTTGCTATTGCCCCAAAGCAGACACACCTTCGGGAAAGTGCTATGACTGTGTGAAAGATCTCACGTATTAATGAGATGCCGTTGATACTTCGAAAATTACAGACAATATGATCCAGAAACGTCAAAAATAATGTAGGTCATCAAATGAATTTCGAGAGACATGGTTTTCGCGGTTATAATAATCTTTCGAGACTAGCTCCCGTCATTTGAAGTTTTAATCATTTCGACGTATCGAAGAGTAATGATGTTTTACGTAAATTTAGATTGTATACATATTCCTTTTCTGAAGAAATGTAAGCCATTAGACAAACGTATTAGTGTAGAAAATAAATAGAAAGAAGCAGAAGTGTAGAAAATAAATCATTTCAATGCATCCTGAGTGCAGTCAACGCCAGCAACATAAAAAACGTGACTGTAATCTTCGAGAATTCTTATTGATGTTACATTCATCATTACCTGGAAAAATTGATATTTTCAGTTTAGTCCTTAGAGTTATATCCGGAATATATCTCTCGACGGTAAATGACCGATAACACAACATAATAGGCCCTATATGATTTTACGCACCAATTAATGCTGCAAATAAATCGTTCAGTAGCTTATTACTCTAATATAAATGCTTATTATAGCATTTATCAAATGGTTTAGTAATCGCTAACAAATGGAAGTATTATTCAAAAATTAGAATCTAGCTTTTGTTCAACTATAGCAGGTGAAATAGTTAACCTTTCTTTTCTAATGTTTTGACAAGAATACGTTTCGACTTTTCGGATCAGCTGTTGATAACAGCTGTTCATTTCAATGATTTATTATATCTTATCTGACACTGAGCGTCAGTGCATACGCACGCACTGCATATCCGACACTTGTTTTTTATTTTTGAATATACTGATATCTTCACGCAAAAACGTAAATTTTAATCTTTAGTCACCAGTATACGCCAGAGAAGCTGAACGCACAACATGAAATGTTTCGCACTCGCCGTGCGACCTTGGAATAAAACCTACGGGGGGGGGGGGGGGGGGAGGTGTTTACACAAACGCGAACGTCCTTGGTAGAGTCTGGCAATGATCTTACGTAACGGAAGGCGCCATATATGATCATTTAAAGGGAGCTAATCAATATGGGAGGTGAAATTTTCAATTGATCTTGAAAACCTTATGATGCTGGAATTTAATTAAATCGATATTTGCTGATATAATTATAAAATTTATACCACATTTAAAACTCAAATGAAATTTATTCAGTTTCACGTTTCAGACTGCTAAGATTTACAGGAAAATTAACATTCCTTACATATTCACCAGAGATGCTAATCCTACTTATCGCAACTGAAAAACACAAGGTCACTGCACTGCGTCACCACAAACGACGTGCCAGCTGCGCACAGGGTTGCCAGATGCAGGGAAATTTCCCTGCTTTAGGGAAATTATGGGTCCCAGAGGGAAAAAGGGAAAAAACTTCGAAAAACGTATGAAAACAGGGAAATTTTGCTATGCGGCTTCACTTTTATGTAAAATTATATGTAAGTGATTAGCTACTAAGCATTTTGTGCTAGCTACTTAGTATTTATAATTCTAAACACTTGGCGGACATGTTCGAACTTTGATACACGTATTGTACGCGTACATACTGAATAGGAGCAATCAGAGGCGCCAATGCATCGCAACCGCTCAGCGCCAGTTCAACTTCACTCGGTTCACGCTTCATAGAGTCACAAATCCTAATCATCACAGTTGCATTAGCCATCGTAATGATTGTAGCAAGAGGAAATTGAAGAGACGCGCTTCATCATTATTGAAATTTTTGAAGTGAATTAACGTAATATGTAAAGCAGTGGAATGAAACCCCACAATCAAAAGTAAGACGTTAACGTTTAATTAATACTCAAAAGTACCTAGAGTTGTGGGAAACTGAAATGAAATTCAAAGGGTGGCTCAGTAGAAATTAAAAAGGAGCAGAATATTTTCAATGTGAAATATGTGATTTAAATAGATGGAAAAGCTGGCAGATCAGAAGATTGAAAACCATGCGGAAATGAAAAATACAAAAAATGTAGAAATTAGAAAAAACAACAAGAAGTTCTTTGGATACACAAGTAGAAGAAGGTGAAATTAGACTTGTTGCATTTTTATAAGAACATAATCTTCCGCATTCTATTGATGAACATTTAGTCCCAGTTGTGAAAGCAGCTTGTCCTGATTCGGAAATTGCGAAAGGCTTCAAATGTGGTAGGACCAAGTATATTGCAATGGTGAAGAATGATTTAAGAGGCGAAGTGAGTGATAATATTTATGAGCTCTTGAAGAATCATTATTTTTCTCTGATAACGGATGAATAAACATATAAACGAAGTACAAAGTATTTGGTATTGGTGGCAAGGTTTGTTAAAAAAGGTGTTGTTAAATATCCATTTTCGACTATCATTCTACTCATCAGTGCTACAACATGTTTGCATGAAAAAATAAAAGAGCTATTCACTGAAATAGGTATACTCTATAAAAGGAATATGATTCTATGTATGTACGTATGTATGTTTAAAGAATCTACGAAACAGGGAAATTTTTAGTCCAAAAAGGGAAATTTTGAGACTAAAACAGGGAAATTTAGGTTAGACCATCTGGCAACCCTGGCTGCGCAGTGCAGCCGCAGCGACACGTGTGGCATCTACGCACAGTTAACGGCAGCCGGTATTTCTCGGATACGGTGACGCTACAGTTCTTGGGCAGAATTTAGATTTCAGGGGCTAAAATATAACACGAAGCCTTTCGTTCTATCCGGACATCTGTCTAGACTACGTTTGTATGTTTAAACTGTACCTTGACCTACAGCGTAGGCATTTTAGGGTATCGACGTATTTTAGATTTCTAACGATTAAGTAGTGCTTTCTTTCAAATGTGATCATCAACATTTACAGTAGGTATTACTCAAACATTATAATGAAATACCATATTGCAATAATCGCAGGAACGTTGCCTTTTCGCAAGACGCAAGCTTGCAATGAATTTAGTGAACGAATATTTTTTTGTGATACGTTAGTTGCTCTTTCTCAAAAATAAAAAATAAACAATAATTTATGAGCGAGTACTGGAGATATAGTAAACGAATTTCATGATAATTTAAAGACTACGCTATAATTTTCAGCGGAAAACAAAAAACTGAATATTACGTAAATGTAATCGTAGTTACTGGACACAACCTGCGCAGAAGCAACGCGTGCCATGCATCAAAAAACAAGGCCTCAGGCATCATATTCCGCACAACGCCAGCGCTGCGCAGCTCGTACTTTTGGCAGGTGCAGACACAATTTCTACGAAGGCAACAGAAAAAATAACGAAAAGCAGTTTATTTCCAATAAAGTTGATACACGAAATGTTCAACATTGTTTTTTAAACTATCTTAACATTAAGATTCTTAGTTGATATGCTGTACATGGGTATCGTTATACCCATGTCAATTGTCGAAGCAAAAAATGATCGGGAGAAAAAGAATCATGAAGATATGCGTTCGAAGCCTTCGTTGTGTTAATCTGGTTTTGACAATGCATAGAAATATAAGGAACTAAGAAAACATAATCCTAGTGACGCATTGTTGAAAACACTCTCGTGGTACGCACTTCATTGAAATATGAGCATACGAATATATACATACATACTTACGATCACGGATCTGCTTTTTACGACCAAAGTTTCCAATTTTGTTTTTCATTGAAAAAATTTGGCTGATCAGAGAGGTCAATAATAATTTTATTGTTCCACTTGATTGGAGACAGCTTTAAAAATTGCCACACAATGAGGCGTTTACCATAACAGACATCCCCCTCAGGAGAAGGTACAACTATTGTATCAATGGGAATTAGCGCTCCCAGGGACAAAAATGTGTGAGGGCCTGAGCTAAGAGTTAAGTAGGCCTTCATTTTGTTGAAATAAAATGTCTTTGTTGTGTTAAGGACCATCTTATTTTCGGTTCACTCTTGTCTTATTTTTCAGCATCTCCTACTGTTTTCTTCAACTTTGATCTTGTTTCATAATCTTCTTTCTCAACTTACAGTTTCTATGCCCTTTCTGCATAGATTCCACGTTCCAACTCCATACTAAATGGTACCTTCCTCCTTCCTCTCTTTGGGTCGCCATTGTGGCGGATAGGGGGCTTAAACTAATAATCTAATAGATCACAGTTATGTTGCCGAATATGTAGCACAACGTCAAAGTACGTACACAGTAACCCAGGAGTATTGTAATGCAATAGTCATTACTAACAAAAATTACGCAGTCATTCAAAATCTCTCCATTCAGTCATAAATAAAAACTTTCCAATAAACAGGTGATGAAATTGTAATATATAATAGTTTTGCACCTAATATTCGATGCTAGTCACTCAAGTCCACCATTTTCGAATTATCTACTTCGTGTCTACTTATCTTTGAATATTTTGTATGTGATTAGAGTAAATAGCAGATCCGGTCTTTGCATTCTTAAAGATCACTAATGAACTCTTTTTCAAAAATAATTCATTTATTAAAATACTGTAGATTACCATGGCACCACCATTCTCAGTGGAAAATTTTTTGTATATTCAGTCCTCTCCAGTCAGCGTTGATCTCTTTTATACGTTTGGGTGTGGCCTTAGATCGCTCGAAATAAAAAAAAGGCGATCAACATATTCAATTGTAGAAGTTGATCTGATTTGCTAAATTCAAGATAACTTAGGTAAATTTTCTCGAAATTAGTGCACTAATGCAGGGACGTTGCCTATTCGAAAGACGCAAAATTTAAATGAACTTAGTGAATGAATATTTTCTGTGATCCGTTAGTTGTTCTACCTCATAAAAAAATTATTTATGAGCGAGTACAGAAGAGATATAGTGAATGAAGAAAATTTTCAAATAAATACCCTCAGTAGTCACACTACATCCAGAAATAGTGATATGCGCAACGAACACCAGCAGTCTCACTATAGCGCTCTAACTACTTTCAAATGGGCCTACTTTGACTTCTTTTTAGTACGGCCTGCACTCGCCGGTTCATTCTTTAAATTAGATTATAATTTATGGGCTACATCAAATTAGAATTAATGGCCGACAAATGTTCATTCTCCATGGTAATCAACACACGCTGTGCAGGTGCCATCATCTCGGTTCATTCTCTAAATTAGATTATAATTTATGGGCTACATCAAATTAGAATTAATGGCCGACAAATGTTCATTCTCCATGGTAATCAACACACGCTGTGCAGGTGCCATCATCTCGGTTCATTCTCTAAATTATAATTATAATTTATGAGCTACATCAAATTAGAATTAATGGCCGACAATTTTTCATTCTCCATGGTAATCAACACACGCTGTGTAGGTGCCACCATCTGACTTTGTCGGTCATTTTCTCCCAATTGAGATGATCGCAGCAAACTTCAACCGTGGATTTAACTTACGTGTCAGCACAGAAACCTGCTATTTGCACTAAGGGAAAATAAAAATAATGTGGTAAGCCTCACCGATTTAATTCATACGACTCCTGCAATAAGGTTCACTAAGTTTGCTGCGTTATTACTATATCAAGGAGCAGATTTAATATATAAGATGCACTGATAATAAAAGACATGATAAATAGATTCTCATCTCAGTCAAAACACGGAGTCCACATCTATCCTTTGAGCATCACGACAGAAAAGTTCGATGATCCACCTTTGAAAGGTAGCATTTTTTACATGAATTATTGCATTTTCAATGATTTTTTAATCCCTATAGTAATATAATAATTATAACTATAAATGGGTTGGTTAGTTACCGATTGCACTTAGGGAAGAGAAACTAATAGAGCAAAAATAATACCTTGTATTCAGCATCATTACATGAAAAATTATTTATAACATCGTTTAAGACATACCACGGGAAATATTCTGCCTCATCACCAACCGAGATGACATATTCAAGGGAGCAAGTTATCAGAGTGCCTCTATGACCAAGTTTTAAACCAGCAAAAATATCGACATTTCAAATATTTAAAATTTTACTAGGTTTTGTTACGCACATCATTTCATGTTCATGATTTCAAATTCCGGAAGAAATGACAAGTTTCACAGACGCATAAGAGACAAAGTCCCCCCCAAAAAACAAGTCTACTGACGCGCATAATGTTGGTAAACGCAGAAAAATGGCTATAAAATTAGCGACATTTTTCAAAATTCAGAAAATAAAAGTCTCACCGACGCACAAGAAATTTAGAAAAATATCCATAACATTAATGACGTACATACTTCAAAGTACACAAAAAACTTCCATGGGCACACAAGAGAGAGGTACGAATCACTTGACGTTAGGGTTTTGAGTAGCGTAGGCTCTCAATAAGCGATCCTCGTCATCTTCTCCTTCAAATCCGTCACTGACACCCGATGCTTGGTAAGTGTCGCGCATCTCCCCCAGTCTCTCGTGCTCAAACGTGGCACCCACCGCGCACGACAGCAAGCGCTGGATATTCCGCTCTTCTTTGTTCCCGTATATGTAGCCGTTCGCCTTGTCCACAGCCTTAAATGTAAATGTGTATTGTACAATCTGTTCTTTGTGACTGGCCCACGGTAGAGAAAACAAGGTAGGGTCATTTCTATGAGGGAAAATACACTTCTTCTTGTTCGGCTAGCCGAAAGAAAGGCTTTATTTCAAAGAAACTTTACGACGTCACCAAACGCCATGTCGTTGGGCCAATTGTGGAGACGGATTTGGGAGTAACAGTGCTACCAGAAGCAATATGAGCGCTGCCATTGATTCGTTGCCGTGACGTCAGCAAACCCACACAGTCAACAAAAAAAGACTGGTTTGACCCTACCTTGTTTTAGCTACCATGGACTGGCCTCTATACAGGATGTCCACAAAAATGTATCCACTGACCGATGTACGTTGTTTATAAGATACCGGTATCTTCTTGTATATATGATACCACAAGAAAGAACTTATTGAATTTTTATGTCATTTAGTATTATGTAAAGGTGAACTTATTCATTTTAACCAAAATCTTAAAATTGGATACTACTTTTCACCAACCTGATATGTATCTATGATACCGATTCATCCCGACGTATTTCTTCAGTTTATATCCCTTCAAAATGCAGATTTACAAATAAGCATCACCGGATTTCCATTAAGGACACCGTCTAGGTAAAAAAAAAAAGTCCGTTGTTTATAGATGGATTTCTCTGAAATTTTCACAGTAGGTGTGAAATGATCCAAATATCATTTGTTATTTCGACAAAATTTTTGTATCTGCACTGGATTTTTTTTTATTTTCGAAAAAATATGATAAAATAGGGGTTTTTTTAAAATCCTACTACTTCTACAATTTTGAAGTTACAGAACCAGTACTTCGTTTTTAGATTGCTTAGATGTCTATATAACCACTCGCAATAGGGAATTTCGATAATTTTTTTTTGTGGATTTTGAAAAAAAAAAAAATGAACTTTTTTCCATTTTTTTTTCATCTCGTGTAATTTTAAAAATAATAAATTTATCAAAAAATGCTATTGCGCCAGGATACACCTTGCTGAGCCCTATCGAATGGTATATAAACCATTCTCGTAGCTCTAAAATTGTGGAAGTAGTAGCATTTGAGAAACCAATTATCAAGTTTCCATAAAAACGAGTTTTTTCACAAAAAAAAATTGTTTTTCTTTTTATCTTTTGAACAACAGGGTTTTCTACAATGAACTCTTGAGCGTTTGTAACTCTTTTCAAGCCCTTTCGATTGATATAATTTACATTGCTGTAGCTCTGTAACTCTGAGAAAAAATATACAACAAAATAGAATAGGTGTAATTCATGAAAACAATTAATTTTTTTAATTTCTCATTTTTTTTCGACCAAAATACGTTTTTTTGTCAAGTCAACTCCTTTGTTTTATAGCTCTTTTCAAGCCCTTTGGATTGGTGTGCTCGCCATAGCTGTAGCTATGATACTGCAGCTGTTATCGAGCTATGAATGAAAGCTGCGGTATCATGGATACGGCAGGACAACTAAATTCTGAAATTGTCAAAAATTATAAAAAAATGTTTATTCAGCGTTAGAATGTTTTGTTTGAATAATGGAAGCACTTTGAGTAGCCCATTAACGAACTATAATGCCATTCCCGCAGAGAAACGCTCAATTGACTCCCAATAATGAGGGGGGAGGGTTCAAGGTCACTCCACCCCCATCGCTTTCCCCCCCTCTGGTGGGCGCACTATTCGGAGTAGACGAAAAAGAAAAGTACTAATGGAAGCGCAAGAAAATTCTCTATAAGATGCATATATAAACAGAAAATCAACACATAACCTGATTTCTACCTAGACGGTGTCCTTAAAGCTATTGTACGTTACCATTAATATATATTATAAGTACATTTTTAAAAACAGTAGACACATATTTTACACTCACCCTGTGTATATACTCTGTAAAAATTGTGTAATAAAAGAATTCATCAACTCAATTTTTTTTTCAAGTTAATTCTTTGCGTACCAAAACTCGAATACTTCATAGAAAAGTTTTCAGGAATAAATGTTGTCGGCACCCTAGCATATCAGCAAAATTTACCTGACATGGGTTTTTCCCGCTTAATTAAGCGCCTAATTCTTTATTTTAAATGAGAAAATTATGTTTCTTTAAAAATGAATACTTTACTAGAGAAATAATTGATACTAAAACATAAGTTTTTGAATTTGACAGTCATCAATTAAGTTTTTGCTTAAACTTATCAAAAACAAATGAACGTCTGAAAAAACTTACTCAAGTTATTTGAAAAAGTTATTAAATGTGTAGCACTTAGTGGAAATCAATAGCAAATTGCACTTGCAAGGCTGCTGTAATATCAGAAAAATAGTTTCATGAATGTTATTAATTGCACTAATTTTGCTATTTATTTCAAAATATTCCCCTACTAGTAAAATTATTTCGAAATACTCCCCTACTAGTGAAATTATTTCGAAATATTCCCCTACTAGTGAAATTATTTCAAAATATTCCCCTACTAGTGAAATTATTTCAAAATATTCCCCTACTAGTAAAATTATTTCGAAATATATCCCTACTAGTGAAATTATTTCAAAATATTCCCCTACTAGTAAAATTATTTCGAAATATTCCCCTACTAGTGAAATTATTTCGAAATATTTCCCTACTAGTGAAATTATTTCAAAATATTCCCTTACTAGTAAAATTATTTTAAAATACTCCCCTACTAGTGAAATTATTTCAAAATATTCCCCTACTAGTAAAATTATTTCAAAATATTCCCCTACTAGTAAAATTATTTCAAAATATTCCCCTACTAGTAAAATTATTTCAAAATATTCCCCTACTAGTAAAATTATTTCAAAATCTTCCCCTACTAGTAAAATTATTCCAAAATATTCCCCTACTAGTGGAATTATTTCAAAATATTCCCCTACTAGTAAAATTATTTCAAAATCTTCCCCTACTAGTAAAATTATTCCAAAATCTTCCCCTACTAGTAAAATTATTTCAAAATATTCCCCTACTAGTAAAATTATTTCGAAATATGCCCCTACTAGTGAAATTATTTCGAAATATTCCCCTACTAGTGAAATTATTTCAAAATATTCCCCTACTAGTAAAATTATTTCGAAATATTTCCCTACTAGTGATATTATTTCAAAATATTCCCCAACTAGTAAAATTATTTCGAAATATTCCCCTACTAGAGAAATTATTTCGAAATATTCCCCTCCTAGTGAAATTATTTCAAAATCTTCCCCTACTAGGAAAATTATTTCAAAATCTTCCCCTACTAGTAAAATTATTTCAAAATCTTCCTCTACTAGTAAAATTATTTCAAAATCTTCCCCTACTTGTAAAATTATTTCAAAATATTCCCCTACTAGTGAAATTATTTCAAAATTTTGTTGGTTGCCCTAACCTGGAAGCATAAGCCCACTCGGCACTGGAGTTACCATCAGTAGACAAAGGGCTGAGTGTGTAAAAAAAAACACAATTCCCTATGTGGCCGAGTTAAGGTGCACTGTAATTCAATAAATTGCCGCTTAGGTGCCCTGCTCGGTTACCTATTCATCAATGTTGGTATACCTACCTTCATCACGGTTACCTATTCATCAATGTTGGTATACCTACCTTCATCACGGTTACACATTCATAAATGTTGGTGTACCTACCTTCATCACGGTTACACATTCATCAATGTTGGTATACCTACCTTCCTCACGGTTACACATTCATCAATGTTGGTGTACCTACCTTCATGACGTTCACAAGGGAGCGCTTGTTGAACACACTGACTGGAATGAAGGATACAAGCGAGTAGTCGGTGACGAGGTCTGCCATCGCCTTGTTCAACTTGTGGTACCTGGCATGAGGAGCAAGTCTGTCAGTGCAGAGCATAGAACTTGAAACCAATTCGCAGTACTCCTGGCTAAACAAAGAATTTCAGACATTCAATAGTCTTTTCTTTTCAAACTGAAATGAAATTAGTTTAAAGAACTCAAATACATTAAGCTACAAAAACAAATCATTTTATTAAAAACAATTCAAAAGAGAAAATCGAAGTAAAAAAAATTGATGCATAGTTGTAAATTTTTACCAAGATGAAAAACTACTCATTAAAACATTTGAACTGGCCAGTAAAAAGCACTACGTACTTCTTGGTAAAGGGCGAATCCTGAAGCTGATCCAGGAGGTAATTGAGATCTAAAACTTCAGTGTAAAACTCGAGAGGCATCTGCAAGGCCTCGTACTTGTCCACGAGGTCCACCTTGGACAGCAGGTTGACGGCCGGGGACTCGAGCTGCAGCATGCTGCTCAGCGCCACCAGCAGCGCTGACAAATACTTCCCTGCCGACACCACCATCACAACAATAAGAAATTAGCGTATATATATTATTTCCTGAACACATCTTCTATGCTTCCCTGCTAACACGACCATCACAAGTTTTTAAAAAATTTAAATTTAGAGTGCTCTCTCACAAGCTTCCCTGCTGACGCATTCATCACAAGTCTTTCAACTAGAAATTAGCGTATTTTCCTTATTTTCCGAACCCATCTAATATGCTTCTTTCTCAACACAACCATCACATGTCTTTCGACCAGAAATTAAAATGCTCTTTCACATGCTTCCCTGTTGTACATTAGTTTTTCAACTATAAATAAGCGTATAACCGTTATTTGCTCATACACGTCTTATATGCTTCCCAGCTAACATGACCATCACAAGTTTTTTACCTTGAAATTAGCATGTCCATCGAGTATGCTTCGCTGCCAACACATTCATTACAATGGGTAACAACATTGAAGTGGGCAGGGAACACGCCCTTCCTCCACAGGTTATGGTTCTGGGCAAAAGCATAAACTACAGGACAATGTAACAACAGTTAAGGTTATTCCCTGTCGACACATTCATCACAATGTGTTACAATATTGTATGAAGTGAGAAGGAAAGGAAATACGCCCTTTCCGCAAACAGTTCACTGTTTAGGGCAAGAGCATTAACTACAGGACAGTAACAACTTTAACGGAAGTGGGAACGAAAGACAACACCAAGACACGATTGAAGTGGGAAGAAAACTCGGCCCGAAAAAATAGGGTAGCTCACAACTGACCAGGCTCGTTAGCGTAGTGGGCGTCAACAAGGTAGACGGAGCAGAGCTTGAAGTTAGCAGCGTCGAGGGCTCGCATTAGGTCCCGCACCATGGTGTGGTGGGTGTACAGCTCCGCCTGACACACAACACATCCTCCCCTCATTTCATGCTTCTACGTGTAGGAATTTGTATAAGACACATGCAAAGTCATTGGCAAGAGAAACATTTGTTCATTTTACCAACAAAAATTGAGGGTGAAACTCAGCATAAACTGAGGTTGAATCTCAGCAAAAATTAAGGTCGAATTTCAGCGGAAATTGACGCTGAATCTGAATGGGAAGTGAGGCTGAATCAAAAAGAAATTTAAGTCAATTTAACCGGAAATCACGATAAATTTGAGGGAAAATCGAGGTTGAATCTCCACTAAATATTTGTTCAAAATTTAACTTTAAATAAAGCTCAGTTAGGGAAGTATTACAGAGAAACTAACTCGTTTATTGGGCTGCATTCAGGGGTACAACTTCTCGCGTTTAAGGATGTTACCCTTTCCATTGAAGGATACTATGTCTAACATTTAAGATACAATCTCTATCATTCAAAAATGCAATCCAGAACTTTTATTCTCAGGCAAAACCGGGTCTTACTTTTAGATTTATCTCATCGCGGACGCCTTTTCTTTCAAGTACACGCTCACACAAACACACAGACACTATAAAATCACAACACATTTCAGTAAATATATCTAACCTTAAACCACAAATTGATAAAGAAAATTGCCTACATCATCGTTCGGTACAATCTTTCGGTAAATTTCAAAGGTTAAACTGTTGTCAAAGCAGACTTAAGGATAAAATATTTTCCCATTTCTTCAATACCAATAAAAGAACTAGTTCGCGGTTTCACGCAACTATGATTTGATGCAAAAATTAGAGGACAATGTAAGTTGATTTCCATATTCCTTAACCATAACAACAATGTTCTAAGAGAGGAAGAATGAAAGCGCCATTTAGTACGGAGTAAAGGGAATGCAGAAACTACGCACAAGGTGCGTCCCCACACAAGATCCCCAGCACATAGGAACAGTGAGGTTAGAAGGAAGGCTATGAAATAAGATTAAAGTTAGAGAAGAAAATAAAAACTTACTCAAGTATGAACCAGAGACTTCATATTTTTACCTCAAGAGCGCAAATTTCCAAAGATGCAATCATCAGTTGGATTGCCCTTAGAGGGATTTCTCACAAACATTAACGGTCTCTGGACTATATTAAATTGATGCGTGGGTTTTCTTAAGTAAGCGATTAAAAGTTAAAGATTTTACTCTGAACTGAAAGTGCATGAAAACAGTCAAAATGAAGAACAGACTTAATCCTACATATAGCAACAATATAAATCCGATAAGAGGTTAAAGATTCATAAAAACAATTGGCTGGGCAGCTGAACATCTACTAAAATAAAAACGATTTCATACTTCTGTCTTAATTTGTGACAATTCCTAATATGTATACATGAAAGAAGAAAAATAAACCCGGTTAACATGAGCGCTGACGAAGGAAGTACAAAAGTGAACTCACTTGCCCAGGAAAATCAAAGATGAAGTAGCACCCCTCGAAAGCCTTCAATTTTGAGAGCAGCCAGTCTTTGTTAGAAGACAGGGCCTCCATGCAGTAGAGCAGTGATGCGTTAGGGCCAAGTGACTCGCTTAACATTCCTTCTTCCATCTTCACCAGCTCTGTGATGCTCACGCTGCTCTCATACGGCACCGTGTCATTGGCGGGATCTGCTCACATGATGCATTGGGAGCCTATGACTCAATAACTCCCACTCTCAGTAAGCAGGATCTGCTCATTTGATGCATTGGGAGCCTATGACTCAATAACTCCCACTCTCAGTAAGCAGGATCTGCTCACATGATGCATTGGGAGCCTATGACTCAATAACTCCCACTCTCAGTAAGCAGGATCTGCTCATTTGATGCATTGGGAGCCTATGACTCAATAACTCCCACTCTCAGTAAGCATGATCTGCTCATATGATACATTAGGAGCCTATGATTTAATAGCTCCCACTTTGAGCAATATTCACTTATACTAAAATAGCATACACAACTATACTGCTGCCTAAAAATTTTCTCTTTCAACTCAAGACGACTAAAATTGTGCAAGGTCTACCAAGGTAGGTTTTCGTGCACTCCTACCTACATCTATTCAATGGTCGTAAAAACCTTCAATTCCTAATAAAAAAATCATCATATGCGAAATCTTCAGTTTATATTTCGCGTACGTTGCCGCAATAACAAAATTGAGAATGCTAATGGTGCGGTTTTTGAGACTAACTAGCTTCACTGCTGCTCAATAAGCTACGTTTAGAAGAAAAATATCCTACTCTCCTTAGACACTATACTTTGAAAATGATCTACAAACAGTAAATGATCTGAAAATGCCAGCATGACGTGTCACCAAGAATCTCCTTCTCAGTAAGGCTATGGAGAAGAAACTGCTCAATTTTTCAAGATTCAATCGCGTAATAAAAGCCTATGTTACTATTACATAAGGTTTTAACAAATATAAGGATTGGATATAGAAACTCTCCTTAAATATTATGTGAAGGAACAAGATGCATCAATTTCCACAAACGATTTCGTTTTTACAATTTTAAATTGTAGTTATTATCATGTAAACATGCATAGAACATAAAACCCAAGAAACGAATGCCCTAAGCAATCAAACATAAGGAGAGGTTACATTCTTTCAGCACATACATCAGCAATTTCCAACAAATAAAGAGTCAACATTAGTCTCCAATTACAGTCATATCCTCAAGTTGAGCCAGCCAGAAGCTCAACCTAACAACCAATTACCCAGGTTAATGAGAGCAACTTTTCTGCCAAGCTCAGAGAGCATAGAAGCCATAGCCTGGCAGTAAGAGGTTTTGCCGGAGCCCGGAGGTCCGATCACCACCTGACCAAAGCTGCTGGACTCGCACAGCAGTTTGCTGTCCATGTTGCTGCACGGACTTGATTACTCTGCGAGAAACAAACCAACAGATTAGATGTTAGTTTAAGCCTCCCTAACCCCTTAACAAAAGCGTTTCAAAGAAAGGAAGGCACCATTAAGTACGGAGATAAGGAAACGCTGACTCTAAGCAGAAGGGGCGCAGAAACAGCGAGTTGAGAAAGAACTTTATGAAACAAGAAAAAAGTGGAAAAAGAAAGTAGTAGGTGCTGAAAAACAGGACAGGAGTGAATTGAAAAAAGTGGTCCTGAACAAAAAAAAAATTTATTTCAACAAAAAGAAGGCCTATCTAACTCTCAGCTCAGGCCCTCAAACATTTTCCCCTTGGGAGTGCTAATTCCCATAGATACAATAGTTGTATCCCCCTGAGAGGAATTCATTGTAATTTTAATAAGAAGAAACAAATTCATTTTAGTATTGAGAAGCAGAGCTCGTCAATTGTCCTTGCCAGTGAATGTTTTGAAACATATCTTTGACTCGTTCAATTGAGAAATCAGCTATAATAAGGCTGCATGACAATGTGTTCTGACAGTGATGATCACTAGTCTCGCAAGTTCTAAACCATGATGTCAGCCACACCAACTACAAGCACTGAATACTCTGTAAATAATTGCGCCGGTTATATTAGAAAACAATTCTGAGACCCTAGTTAACCATCACAAAAAAACGATAACCTATTTAAGCACGCAAACCATAGCATACTTAAAAAAAAGTAATAGTAATTGATCAGTTGAATACTTGAGATGAATAGCACACTCAAAAAAGAATGACATGTACTACAGCTTTTCAACTTTAATTCAAAAAAGCTCAAGTTTAATTTAAAAAAGCTCAAGTTCAACTTAAAAAAGCTCAAATTCAATTTAAAAAAGGTCAAGCTCAATTTAAAAAAGGTCAACCTCAATTGAAAAAAGCTCAAATTCAATTTAAAAAAGGTCAAGCTCAATTTAAAAAAGCTCAAATTCAATTTAAAAAAGGTCAAGCTCAATTTAAAAAAGTTCAAGGTCAATTTAAAAAAGATCTATATATATATATATATGATATATAAGATCAAGTTCAATTTTGAAAAGCTTATGTTTCTAAAATTGCATACCTATGTAATAATAATATAAGTAAAGTTTATTTGTGAGAATGCATATTTATTTAAAAGTACTGGCACTGAAAATAGAGTAAATCGAGTATCAGACAAAGCAAGCTGCTTTGATTTTGGACTCAATTTGACATTCAATTTTTACCTATGAATCATTTGCTAAACAGATCATCGATACTTATATCTATTGACAAAAATGATGCGATTAAACTTTATGTAATAGGTAACTGTGGGACAATTAGCAAAACTGCACTGACTGAAACGTTGAAGCTCAGTAATGTTCAATTTTTCAGTCAGTGCAGTTTGCTAATTGTCACACAGTTACTTATTACATAAAGTTGATTTGCATGATTTCTCTCAATAGATATAAGTACCGATGATCTGTTTAGCAAATGATTCATAGGTAAATCTTAATGAATGTCAAATTTAAATACAAAATCACAGCAGCTTTGTTTGTCTGATATTCGATTTACTATATTTTCAGAGCCAGTACTAAATAAATAAATATGGCTTCTCATAAATAAACTTTACTTATATTATTAATACATGAGTATGAAATTTTAGAAACATAAGCTTTTCAGTATTGAAATTCATCTTTTTTTAAATATAGCCTGCTTGAGACTTTTTAAATTAAACTTGATCTTTTTTAAATTAAACTTGAGCTTTTTTAAATTGACCTTGAGCTTTTTTAAATTGACCTTGAACTTTTTTAAATTAAACTTGAGCTTTTTTAAATTGAACTCGACCTTTTTTAAATTAAACTTGACCTTTTTAAAATTAAAGTTAAAAAGCTGTAGTTACTTACGAGCTGAAGATTTGAGACGTTGACTTATACCAGCAGCGAGCCGTGAGAGCTCTGAGCGAGGCGGCAGAAAGGGTACACAGAAGCTGACCAGCAGCGGCTTGGTGGCGTGTAGCAGCTCGGCCAGGGCACGCACAGCCACTATTGTGTCGGGGTCTTCGCACCCCAGCAGGCACCTGAAATGCACCCTCAATATTATAAGCTGAACATTTGTGCTCATTTGTGATTTAGGAATATCGGAAACAAGATGAGAGCTAAAGAAGAGAGTGTCTGGGTCTTCGCATCCTAGCAGGCACTTGAAACACACCCTCAATATTATAAGCTGAACATTTATGCTCATTTGTAATTTAGAAATTTGGGGAACAAGAAGAACGTTAAAGAATAGAGTGTCTGGGTTTAGAGACTGAACAATTATGTCTATTTGAGATTCTCTGTACGGTACAATATGCATAGAAACAGCAAGATTGAAGTAAATTTCGGGAACATGACGAGAGTTAAAGATGAGAGTGTCTGGATCTCCATACTCCAGCAGGCACTTAAAGTGCAGAGAGACTTTGCAAGCTGTATAATAATTCATTTCTTATTTACCTACATGCCCTGTTTCTGGGTAAAGTTCACAAACTCAAGGTTTTATTAATTAAAACAGCAAAAAAATCCAATGCTAGTAGCTTCACAGTATAAGAGTACTAAAAGAAATTTTAATGGAACGCTTTCTTCAAGAAAAAAAAAACATATATGAAAATTTAGTCCAAGCTAAGGACTAATTCGGATACCTTGAACCCCTAGAAACGCACAAATTCAATACAGACTTCAAATAATGCACACAGCATACATAACCTAGCCAGCACCTTCAAAGGGATGTCGAACAACTGAAGTAGCACAAAGCTTGTCATGAAATTGAAATTAAATTTCTTGGAGTGAAAGTCTCACTTTAAAAAAGTTATTTCTAGGAGAGGAAAAGGGGAAAGACCATTAAGTTTGGAATTTGGGGGAACGTGGAATCCTTGCACAAGGTGTGTTTTCACACTTTGCACATAGAAACAGCAAGATGGAAAGAAGTTTAGAGAACAAGATTGAAGCTGAAGAAGACGGCAATAGGTACTGAAAAAAAGGACAGCAGTGAATTGAAAAAAGATTGTTCATAATGAAATTAAAAACCTATTCCATCTCAACACAAAGAAGGCATACCTAACCTTCAGCATGGGACCTTGCATCTCCTCTCCAGGAGCTCATAAAAAGATTAAAAACAATACTTATATCCCACTAAGGAGATGAAATTGCAGAACTGAGGACAACCAAAGAAAGAATACAAGCAAAGCTCAATGCAATGGCAGGATAAGCAGGCAGAACAAGCAAAACACAATTTTTGCATTAATTCAGATAAAGAATAATTAAGTTCACTATTACACGGTAATATGATAACTTACTGTTCATCAGTTGTGTATTAGCAATTCTGGATAACAAAACATATTTTTCATACTGAGAGGACAATTTCTATGTTCAACACTACTTTATACCAATATCATTTGCTCCAACTTACCGCACTAGTACTACTCTATCAAAAGCTTAAGAGGTGTACTAATGAATTACATCAGCACTTTCACAGGTTAAATTATCTATAATTCAAAGAAAATCAACAAAAAGTCAAGCATTTCTATATGTTCTTATAGAAAATTAAAATTCAAGACACCAATATTTAATATATATAGGTCTACACAGCAAATACAGACTCCATCCGTTTTCCAAAATGAATACAGAAAATGGTGCACCGAATTTACAATAAAGCTATGGGCAGAACAATGTTAGTAATGCCCTACAATCCTACATCCACTGGCTGGGTAAGATTAAAAGGCAGGCACAGCAATTATTATGAAACATTAACATCTAATCTTGTTACTCTATTTTATGCACCAACTTCATTAAAAATTAGGTAGGTCTTCGGACACACCTTCGTCTTAAGCTAACTAAAGTAATATGGAGTATAAATTAATAAGTTGAATCCAGCATTACTTTAGTTCAACAACTGAGACTAATTTTCATCAGCATACCTTGTGGGAGGCATAAAATGATGCATAAAACTTAAGGACTCACTGTCTTGCTCGCATAACTCGACGATTGACTGCATTACTCAAATGACTAGAGGACCAACTGTATTACTCGCATAAATCAAGGACTGACTGCATTACTCACATAACTCGAGGATTAACTGCATAACTCAAGGATCGACTACATTACTCACATACCTCTAGGGCTGACCATTTTTCACACAACTCGAGGATGGACTACACAACTCCCAGATCGACCGTAACCTATGCTTAAGATGACCGCACACCTGACGTCGTAGATAGCAGAGGTGTGGGGCAGCAGGGGCGACTGCTGAGGCGTGTCGCGCTGCACCAAAAACAAGTTACCAACGCGACCGATGGAGCTCACTGTTATGAACGTCCGGTTGCTGCAACAGGGAATGGATGTTAGTAACACCATTGATATGTTGCCTAATCGCTAAGCCAGCCATGTGCGGTTGCTGCACCAGCAAATAGATGTTACACCATTGATGTGTCGCCTAATGGTCAAGATAGCCATTCTCAACCTTTCCTCCATCATTGAACCCCTCAGCTTTATGTATTTCTCCATTTACCCCCTACTCCCATACAAAGCACACACACTTTCTGTGCATTCTGTCTCTCTCATTTTACAAAATTAAATTTAGTTCAACTATTCTTTAAATTATCAGGAACTTCAATTATTTATGACCACCTATATAACTTTTCACACCCTAGGGGCAAATTTACCCCTGGTTGAGAACCTTTAGGCTAAACTATCAGGTGATGGTAAATTTACTAATTAGTTCAAGACTCCACAGCAACAAGAAATGCAATCTCAAGAGAGCAAAGAGAAGAGACTATTTTATGTGGACTGTAGAAATGGGGAATCTATTCACAAGGCGTGTTCCCCTACAGGACACCCTACGCATAAAAACCTCAAGTTAAAAAGCAAGAGGGAGAGAATGCAAAGAAGAGATTGTGGAAAAAGCATGAAAACTTAGAGAAAGAAGGACAAAATTTAGAAGTCCCAAGGCCAATCTATGGCTAAATAACCTAACAGTATCTCCCTATAAGGACTTTCTGCAATACACTTCACTCTTCTAATATATGAGTAAACATCTAAATTTTCTTGAGAAACAAGTTAGTTTTGAAGTGATACAAATTTCAAAAGTCATTGAAATGATTAGCAACAAGGTACACCTAGCAAAATAGGTACATTATTTTGCGCCATATAAAAATTTCTTGACGCAAAATCCAACCATGAATTAAAACAGTACAAATGATTATATTCGTTGTTGAGAGTAGCAATAAACCGAGTATCTGAAGCATGAAAAAAGCACTCAACTACTGGGACACTCCACAGCAACGAGACACAATGAACAAAGCATGCATGGTAATTGCTTTAAAATGTTTTCCTCTACAAAATTAAGGGTCAACTAATGCAATTCAAAAGCAAAATTTATTGAATTAATCAAAGTAAAGGCGAGCTAACGCAACTCAAATACCAAGTTTGTTAAATTCAATGTGAAGGATCAGTAAACTAACGCAACTCAAATACCAAATTTGTTAAATTCAATGTGAAGGATCAGTAAACTAACGCAACTCAAATACCAAATTTGTTAAATTCAATGTGAAGGATCAGTAAACTAACGCAACTCAAATACCAAGTTTGTTAAATTCAATGTGAAGGATCAGTAAACTAACGCAACTCAAATACCAAGTTTGTTAAATTCAATGTGAAGGATCAGTAAACTAACGCAACTCAAATACCAAATTTGTTAAATTCAATGTGAAGGATCAGTAAACTAACGCAACTGAAATACCAAATTTGTTAAATTCAATGTGAAGGATCAGTAAACTAACGCAACTGAAATACCAAATTTGTTAAATTCAACCAAGTCAATGATCAGCTAATCAAAATAACTCGAATGTTGCATCCCTTTTGTTCAACAAAACTAACAACCATACAACCAAAAAGCTGCAGTTGCAGCATCAAGAAGCCAACAACCATGGAACCGAAAAGCTAACCTGTAGTCAATGAGAGCACAGTCGACTTTGGTGCCGGCAACCTGAGTAACGAAGCAGCAGGTTTTGACAGTCCGAGGGCGACACTCGGCGCTGTGTCCGGCAAACGAGGCAGCTTCGCACCCACCCAACTCTTGCAAGCCTGCCATGCAACTTCACTGCCGAGCCACTAAATACTCACATGCTGGCAACACTTCCAGGAGCTGAATTCAGTGCATACGTGGTTTGAAAGATGGCGCAGGATTCGGCGTATCCAAGATACGTGGTTCAAAAGGTGGCGCAGGATTCAGCGTATCTAAGATATGTGGTTCCAAAGATGGCGCAGGATTCTGCGTGTCAAAGATACGGGGTTCCAAAGATGACGCAGGATTCACTGCATCCAAGCTACGTGGTTTGAAAGATGAACTCACGGAATACGGCGCACAGAAGCTCGATCGCTTCAAACGGAACTTGTGTTATCATCAACTTCACGTTGGAAGATTTGAGGGACAAAACCAACGCACAAAGCTTTTGTGATCTTTAACTTTGTGTAGGAAGTTTTGAGCAACGGAAACTGAGAAGAGGCTGAAAGCTCCTAATTTTTTTTTAACAGTAACCTTCCAGTAATTACAATAGCATTAGATATATAACTTGTGCTGAAATTCACAGAATACATCCTTGAATTTAGCAATTTAGCAATAGTACAAAAAACACACAAATATTTTGGACATAAACACTTTAATACATGAAACGTAACAACTAATAGTTTATTATTGTTAACTTAATACCCATTTATCAATAGGAAATTTCTGTTTATCAAGGTTATCATGGTCACATAGTTTTTTTTATCAATTTTTCTATAAGAAGCAGTCAAATAGTCATCACGTTAGGACCATCAGAAATATTAAAACAAAAGCTTTAAAAACAAGTAGAACGAGCCAGCAATTAAAAACAAGAAACTTGTATGTTGCATTGTAACACACACCATCAAACCCATTTAAAACAACCGCTCAAAGCTACGACATCGTGCAAAGGCTATGAGAAAACTGTAAATAAATAGACTCAACTGGCAATTTACACGGTATTCATGAATAATGTTTAAAATATTGAACGCCAATCCACAAAACAAAATTTTACGTATCAAAAACTTTTAAAAAAGACGCATATTTTACCAAGTTTGATTTGTTTTTCTCAACTATGAACCAAAATATTCCACTAAACTACAAATTCTGAAGCAACAAGATTTATATACCTCACTTGGTGACCTTTTTTTTCTTGAGCAAGAGAGCAGCTTGCTGTTTTTTTCTTTGCATTTCTATCTCAGCAGCTTTTCGCTGGGCAATTTCTTCTTTTTTCTGCAGCAAATGCCGATAGATTTCTTTCTTCTTTTCTTCCTTTGAAAGAGGTTTCTTGGAGTTCTGAACCTGGCTCTCTGCAGCAGCACTTAGCTCATTATCCAAAGTACACCGAACAATTGACTTCTTCCTCGTCTGACGAGCTCTAGGCTTCTTGGTTTCACGGGTGTCCGATGCCTCATGACGTTCGTCTTCTTCTCCGGTATTTTTCTTCACTTTGTTTCTTGCTGGAGTAGCTTTCCTTTTTTTCGTCTGCTCTCGGGTAATTTTACTCATGAGGTTATCTTCAGGTTGTTTTGTCGAATGACTCACAACATCGCCTCTAGATTTTGCAATGGCATCTTGCAGCCTCTTGCTCGTTACCTTGGTGTCTTTCACCAAACGCACGTTGTTGAAGAAAGTATCTATTCTCGTCTGCGATGACTTTACGCTCAGACGCTTCATCACCGGAATCAAAATCTCGTTAGTTTTTGACCGGCTCCAGCCAAGTTTCTCAGCCGTAAATTCTCTCAAAGCATCAGTGTTTGGAATAGACCATTCAAATTTCTCACGGGAATGATCAACATCAGGTTCTAAGTAGGCAGTAAAAATTTCGTCATTGGGAAACCCCTCAGGTAAATAAACTTTACCAAGCTTGTCGCGGAGCTTGGACAGCTTGAATGCACACGCGCCTCTACTATAAGACACCCACCACTTCTTGAAATTCCGAAGGATCTCGATTCCCATACCCGGAAATTCAGTGAGAATCTCCATGCCAGAAACTGCCCCAATGCCTTCAATGCCGACCGTGTAATCGCTGCCTGTGAGAAGAGCTAACGCTATTAACTTGTTCCGATCCAAGCCAAAATGGGCCCGAATGTTGTCCAACTTATAGAGTTCCACATGCTGGCTTTGATTGAAGAAGTTTTTGTACACATGCTTGCTCCCGAAAAGAAAAGCGTCAGAGTCGTCGGTAATGGTACCATTCGTGAGCCCCACCTCGTCCAAAAAAGCACACTGAGCTTCTGCCTCCATCGGTGCTACCAAATATGGCAATCCAAAAAGTTGCAGCATTTCCTGAGCGTCTGTGTACATTTGCTGAGATAAATTAGATGCGATTCTGTCTCCTTTTTGTGCCTGTGCAACTAAGTTCTTCTGCTCCACAGCTAGCTCTTCTTCTATCTTTTTCAAATCATCCTCATTAGGTGCTTCGAAATCATCATTGGTTGCTGCACTGTCTGTGACACCGTTTTGAAGTACTGACTTCTCATCTTGTTTGGTCACGACGGCCTCAATTTCGTCATCAGGAGACGATGGTTCGGCCGAACTCTTGTAGGGAGCTGAGGTTGCATGTCGCGCAGGCAAACTCTTATCCACGTCAACCACATCATTTTTCTTTAGTTCGCTGGTTGCAGGATGTGAATTTGTTATTTTGGATGTATCATCTAAAGGGGTAATTGTATCAGACGCTCCTAGGGACAAATTAGATTCTTTGTATAAGTTTCTAGAGATGTTACAACCATTCTCAATGTCACTACTACTCATTTGTTTGTTTGCTACAGGTTCGACATCCCCTACATCAGTAATCATTTTCTCAGAACCACTCGACACTGCGGAATTTTCAAGAGAAGTCACAACATTCTGAGTAGCCGACGTCGGTGGTGCTTCTTCAACTTCAATGAAATCACTGCATTCGTCTGAGTCATCTCTGCTACCTGCATCAACAGCTCGAGGAGAATCTATTGCACTACACGAATGTGCTGGAGATGAAGCTTCATTCAACTCTAGACCAATAACAGGCTGGCTAAGCCCACCAGCCAACTTTCCTTCTGAATTATCGGATACTGAAGAAATTACGTTAGCAGAAGTGGTTTCAGGAGTCGTTAATTTGTTGGAGTTCCGAGCATCGGTTTCCGGTACTTGGGTGTCGGAAAAGTTTGTAGTCTTCAAAATTTTCGCAAGTTGCATTTTGACGAGTTCATCCACTTTGCTTTGAAGATCGTGTGGAACATCAACCTTTTCAGTATTTTGGGGAGAGCCTTTCCGACTGGACAGTTTAGGCGTCATTTTTTCCATTAACTTTGAGGACTTTTCATTGCACTTGTTCTTGTCAGTGGGAAGTTTATGCACTACATCACGAGCAGCGGAGCCATTCCCATGAGAACTCAATGAGCGAGGTGCTACCAAAAACACATCTGCAAAAATATCTTCCTCAGGCAACTTAGGCTGCGTTACATCAATCGTCAGCGTCATGCCGTTGCAGCCAACAGAATCTCCACTTGCTGATGCAGTTGAACTAGGAAAGCTGTCCAAGCGAGGAAAAGTGACTTTTTTCAGCTTGCGCGAATCGACTTTCGCCTTTCGCGGGGAAGCGTCGTCCTCGTGAAGCACGTCATCTAGCCTGTGCTGGACGATTTTGATGTACAAACTACTTGATTTGGACGACCTAATGGCATCAATATTGTTTCCATCCGCATTATTTTCTTGACTGGAACGATAATTGTCAGAAGATTCATCTTCTGAACTTGTCTTACGATTGGGACTGAGAATCGCCAACTCTGCATCATTCACTTGGTCTTCTTGAGCAGGAACTTCTACAAAATCATCATCATCATCAGAGTCCGACGATTCAGCTTGAGTATTGCAAACAACGCCAGTGGCATTGCGTGATGTGCTTGGTTTGCTTTCACCACAAACCATCGTGTCAACTTCTTGTTTGGACTGCTGAATGAGACGCAGTATTTCATCCTGCGAGAGACCATTGTTGTCGCTCATGGCGTAGTTCATAACGTGAACAAGAGCATCGTCTTCATGCTCTCGCTTGTCCAGCTGGGTCGTGGCTACTGCATCATCATCACTGGACTCTTCAGAATCAGAAATTCCACGGTGAGGATTTCCAATAATACCCTCTTTCATCAGCTCTTGCAGAAAATCCTTTTGCGGTTTCTTCATGAGAGACTTTCCTTTATCAACTTTTGTAGGCTTACCCTCGAATACTTCGGAGCGCGCTTTAGTCTCTTTCGTGATAAAAATACTATGCGCAGCATCTTCAGACGCAATTTTATGAGTTTGGCTTACGTGTTTTTCCAAATCGCCGAATAATTCCTTCTCTAGTTCGTCTGACTTTTCTTTTTGAATAGCCGATCGAACGTTGTCCATGGTCTCTTGGAACTTGAATCTCTTTAGCAATCTCTGCATCTGATATGAAGCAAATCCTGAGGACTCAGAAGGCATGCTGTTGATGCTAGCCCACGAGTTATCTTTCCTGGAGTCTTGAAGCTCTACTAATATCTCATGCTGCTTTTGCATGGGCAACGAACGAAACTCTTCACTGTCTAGATCAAAATTGTGCAAGTTCTTGTGATGGTAAACTTTCCGTCGCTTCTTAGGGCGTTCTAACGTATCTTCTTCGCCTTCTGAGGAGCCGTGAGATTCTTCCTTCTTTACGATTTCCCCTCCTAGAGTCTCACCTTCAGGGAGCGGAGGTAACTCAAACATGTCTTTTTGCCGCGGCTTGACAGCTGGTGGAACTCTATGCTGGGATGGAGCTGGGCCTGTTTTACCAAGAGCTTGACGAACAGCATGACTCTTCAGTAGGTTGTTCAACAGCCTCTCTCTAATGCGGTCGACTCGGTTTGCTGCGGCTTCGCGTCGAACTCGGCGAAACGACTGCGTTTGTTTCTTCAAGTGAGGAACGCCACCGTCGAACACAAACACTGGCTTGATGCGGTAAAACAGAAGTTTACAGATACGATGAAATAATGTAAGCAAGTGAGAATTGGCGACGGCGTCGCCGCCGATGCCTCGAAAGCCCCGCACGGCCTGGTGAAGCCAAATGGAAACGTCTACTGCTAGGATTTTGTTCTCCAATGATTCTAAAGGAACAGGAGTTCCAGCCTCTTCTATAAGTCTCCATAGTCCTTTAACTCCCATTATGATACTATCAAATTATGAGTTTCACCTTAGAGTATTTAGTTCAATATTCTTTTTCAAGATTTTTATCATGCCAATACCTGCAAAAAATGCAATTTAACTTGCATGAACATTTTTTTTAAATCCTTGATGTATACAACCACTCACAATTGTGATTCAAATAAACAATTGCACATAAAATCAATTACATTTTCTACAACCACAAATTAAAAAGTACTCTTAAAAAAGTGACCACTGATATTACAATTGGTGACAATGTCAAGATGCAAATTCATGAGATAATTTTAAAATATTAGGTCCCTTAAAATCGGAAGAGCAGCACAAAAAAGTTTATGAGACCATCACTATTTTACATCCAGTACTTTAATTGGAATCATTGAAAAATTTTGGGCACTCAAAATGCTCTAGTACCATTTTCAAATATTATTTACAAGTCGCAGTGAAGCATTCTTGAAATTTCATGTGTTCTGTAATACCTTTTCATTCATTTAACTAGATCTGATTTGTTTTCATAAGTATTCATGTCTCCTTTACTTGTGGATTTCAACATTATGAGACATTTAGACTCTAAAAAAACCTTCAGTTCTAAAAATTTTACACTTTCATGGTATAAAAACCAATGGTTGCATCTTAAATCATTAAATGAAACATATGATTACCATCAGTGAGAACTTACTTGATCCTGGGCAACAATGAGGATGAATACAAAATTATTTTGGTTGATACAAAGCTAACTTGAGTAATTTTCTTATTACTTGCAACTATTAATGCATTCATCAATACTACCACTGGTTTGATTAACCTTTGAGTAAAAATACACAATGTCATTGCGGATTCCACCGTGTGTAAGTCCATTAATGAAGGTTGTGAGACGTGAGCTGGCAAGCGTTTTATACCACTGGGCTGTGATCCACTAGGTTCTTCAACCTTTACATTCTCTTCCTAGGTTAATTCATAGCTTGATAACAAATTAAAATGAGTGAATCACTATTATTAAACTCTGCGCAAAAAGATTAAATCCCCTATATTTGATAAAGGATAAGATTTTCCAACAAAGGTCAAACAATTTGGTACTTTCAAAGATAATCTATACTATAAGAGCCGTGTCCGTCTGTCAGTCTGTCTGTCCAAAGCCAGCCAAAAGAGTTTGATGAGCGTATCGGTGATACAAGCTCGGCCTCATCAACTCTCGAGAGATTGAATTTTCTACTTCTTACAGCCATTCTTCCATATTGCCTTCTTTCTTATTTCAAATAAAGGAGGAATGGACTAGTCATAATAAAATAATAGCGTAGAATATTTGAGTAAAAACTAGTCAATTGATAAAATCAAGTAAAAAAAACTCAAACACTAAGCTAAATTAAATCTGTCAAAGGTTTAAAATTCTTGAATTATTTGCTCATCATCAACTTGGTAATTTACCATATAATTTAATATCTAATTTAGACATTTTAATGACTTAAAATATTGTCAAGAAAATGAACTTTTTATAGTAAAACAGAGTTTTGGTAAATGTTTACAACAAAACACTAATCGATTTTCATATATTTGCTGCTTGTATAATGGTAATGAGATCAAAATAAACAACTTTTCCTCTATGCACTTTCTGTCATAAATGAGTATTTAACAATTTATAGCAATGATGTGACATTACATAACTAATCTAACCTAACCCAACCTAACGTTCATTCAAACGCTTTAGAGCTGTCGGAACCGAGATTCTATTTGTCTCCTCTCAATTTCACGCTAGAAAGACTAGAAATGCAGTAATTAACCTACTGCAATAACTCGTTAATTACTTGTGCATAGAAGAAAAGAGGAAAGTGCATAGAAGAAAAGCTTATTTTAATCTCATTGCTATTTTACAAGCAACAAAAATTATAAAATTGATCAGTGTCCTGTGGTAAACAAATACCTGATGTTTTTCAGAACAAATTGAATATTGAGGAAAAAGTGAACTACTCATACAATTGACAAGAAATTTTTGAAACTTCTTTGAACTTGAGTCCTTTAATTTTAAAACTACACAAATAGTATTTTTACTGAGTTTTTATTTTTTTCCATCCAATGGATTTGCAGTGTTTTTGCAATAAAGAAAATAGAGCCACAAAAAAGTGTCAAATTAGTTGGTTTTAACTACTTCATGCAAAGCTTAGCTATGCACTTCTCTTCAAATAAATTACATAAGCTTAATTAGCAACATGTATTACTTCAGAGTGGCTTATCATTCCAGTAAAATTCAAAACAATAGATACCATTGTCCAGTGCTTACTACTGCAACATCTATCTTTATGTGAGTGGCTGTGCACCAGCTTGCATGACTCTTTTCTGATTTCTAACTAGTATGGCTTCCTCCGTATATTTGTGAGTCAAGCCGCGTGAAAGCACTCGTAGGGTCTGAGCAATTGCATTTTGACTCAGCATTTCCCAAGCATTTTACTGCATTTTTTCCATCTCTTATTGAGTTATCATTTGGCTCTACATTAAACAAATACATACACTCTTTACTACATAAAAATATAGGATAACTAACTAAAAATTTTCAACACAAAGGTTCAAAAATGTTAAACTAAATATATTAACTTTGATACAGACACAATTGAAGTTTAAACCTGAACTTGATGTTGAGGGCCGACAACCTCCACTACTAGATGAAAAGAAAATAAGGTAAATGTTGAGGACTTGACCATAATTGATTTACTAGTTTTGGATGCCTAAATATTGTTAATGAGATCAAAATGAATAAGTTTTCTTCAAAGCACTTTCCGTCGGAAATGATTATTTTACAAGTTACAGCGGTAAATGAGTTACCGGAATTCCAGTGTTTGAGGCGGGAAAAAAATATACCGCGCGGTCCGACGTGAAAGTAAACAGGCGTTGCCGCGCGCCAACCAAGCCGACTTTGCGATAATTCAACTGTTTCAGGAAAATCATAATTCTTCAGACGGATGTTCATTAGGAACTTGAAAACGAAGAACACAGCAAGTAGTGAAATCATTTTAATTTTACTTCTTTCTTTACACACCTAATCTATAAAAGTGAAGAAACTAAAAACTAGTAGTCCTATTTTCTTAAACGTTTTGGAGTCCAGCTCCATCATCAGTAAGTCATATCTGAAATTTACAATCAGAATGGTTAAAAATGCAATGATATTTACAAGTTTTTTATCTCATACCCTACAAGTAATTAAACTAAATATAAATTTGCAAAGGGAATGAACTGGTGGCATTATTAAGGACCGGTTTGTCTTTTGCTATGTACAAAGATTCTAAAATTCTTAAATCCAAATCATTAGAAGCAGAACATAAAATTTTGAAATCATCTTCAGACATACGGGCACTGCACTGCTCCGCATGAAGGCGGACAGAAGAATGACCGGGCTGCGTAAGTCGATTCCCCGTTCTAAAGCTCATACCACGATGCTGGGCAATCCTCACGTAAAATGGCAATGTCGTCATTCCGACATAGCCCGATGTACATTGTACACAACTAAACTTGTACACAAGGGACGCCCGCATTCGCTTAGGTATAACATCTTTGTAACGAAAAAACGAACCAATTTTATGAGAATTAACAAACATAAGGCAAAGATGTGCTGCCGAAAAATAGCGTTTGAAGAGCACTTCCAGTTCTCATGACATTTTATCAGAAAAGCAACCCAAGTAACGCTATTTTTCGCTATTAACGCTCTTCAAATGCTATTTTTCGGCAGCACATCTTTGCCTTATATTTGTTAATTCTCATAAAATTGGTTCGTTTTTTCGTTACAAAGATGTTATACCTAAGCGAATGCGGGCGTCCCTTGTGTACAAGTTTAGTTGTGTACAATGTACATCGGGCTATGTCGGAATGACGACATTGCCATTTTACGTGAGGATTGCCCAGCATCGTGGTATGAGCTTTAGAACGGGGAATCGACTTACGCAGCCCGGTCATTCTTCTGTCCGCCTTCATGCGGAGCAGTGCAGTGCCCGTGTATCTGAAGATGATTTCAAAATTTTATGTTCTGCTTCTAATGATTTGGATTTGAGAATTTTAGAATCTTTGTACATAGCAAAAGACAAACCGGTCCTTAATAATGCCACCAGTTCATTCCCTTTGCAAATTTATATTTAGTTTAATTACTTGTAGGGTATGAGATAAAAAACTTGTAAATATCATTGCATTTTTAACCATTCTCATTGTAAATTTCAGATATGACTTACTGATGATGGAGCTGGACTCCGCAACGTTTAAGAAAACAAGACTACTAGTTTTAGTTTCTTCACTTTTATAGATTAGGTATGTAAAGAAAGAAGTAAAATTAAAATGATTTCACTACGTGCTGTGTTCAACTGTTTGAGGCGGAAAAAAATAAATAAGAGAAGCAAACCCCCTATTACAAACTTAAAGAGTTTGGGTCGTGAGGGGTAGCCACAGTTCTTCTGGTGAAAATCATAAATAAAGGTTGTAACCGACCCATTACGTCAAATGATCGAGTGTGTGCAAGTGCGCTGAAACACATGTAGCCATCACCGCTGCTTCAACGTAACTGGCAGCCTTGAGATGACCGCAGGTCCGTAACTTCAACGCCGATATGTTGTGGGTTCGACGTATCTGAGAACATTCTAATTAAGTCATTCGGATCGACAATATAACTCGTCATCTCATTACCTATGTTAATGCATACTAGAATTTCACTTTATAATTTTCACTAGAAGAACTGTGGCTACCTCTCACGACTCAACCTCTTTACGTTTGTAATAGGGTGATGCTTCCCTTATTTATTTATTCCTGCCTCAAACACTTGAGTTCCGGTAACTCATTTACTGCTATAACTTTTGAAATACTCATTTCCGACGGAAAGTGCATTGAAGAAAACTTGTTTCTTTTGATCTCATTAACAATATTTAGGCATCAAAAATTTGAAAATCAATTACGGTCAAGTCCTCAACATTTACCTAAAATAATTTTAGTTTCATGGACATAACAATTTAACGTTTTAAAGAAAGTTGAATAAATATTGCTATATTTTGAACCATTTCACTTTTCTACAAATAGGTAGTTTTTAAAGAATTTTCAACTATTAGTATTTAAACTTGGAAAGATAAGATAAGCATACTGGTAGCAAACTTTACAGAGCTTAAAAGGAGGTTATTAGTATACTGAAATAATTATTACCTGCTGAATAACTTTTTACAATACGCCTTATTTAAAATATAGGGTAATTCATCAAATATCGAACAGAAACCACGTGTGTCTAGAAACAACCTTCATAAATCGGTAACTTTTGCTCTGAATAACTGTTGCGGGCCTCAAGATTATTCTTGAACAGTTGCTTTCTTGTTCTGTGATGTCGCTTTAAAGACAACGTAGATTGTTGGAATTTATTTATTGTTCTAAAAATCGAATTCTTCAATAACATAATTTCATCAATATCGAACATGAATCGAACAAGAATTTTGATTCGAACAGGATGGTTTGTCAATTAGTTCTCCTCGTATGGAACATTTGTTAGACTATTAGCACGCCACGTATGGTTTGTCTATTAGTACGCCTCGTATATTTTGTCCATTAATACGCCTCGTATGGTCTATCTATTTGTACACCTCTGATAGTTTGTCTATTAGTACACCTCGTATAGTTTGTCAATTATTATGCCTCATATGGCTTTTCTATTTGTACACCTCTGATGGTTTGTCAATTAGTACTCCTCGTATGGAACTTTTGTTTTAGGACGTCCTATATTAAGAAACTTTTTAAAACCCAATATGTTGACATGTATCTCATGTGGCCACTTGGAAAATAAACGTTTTTCTTTCATTCTTTTTTTTCTTTGGTGCACTGGATTTTCTTGGAAATGCTCGCGGTGGCACAGCGGTTATGGGATCGGACTTGTATGTTGGAGTCGCGGGTTCGTATCCCGGCGCTGGCGCTGCGATTTTCCCCGTTGGGTATAAGGGAAAGCTCAAGCACAATACCCCACTCAACCCAGGTGTCGGAAGTGGGTACCGGTTTTACGGGGGAACCGTCATGGTGTCCTATATATAGTGTTGGTTATAAGACATTTGAAAAACCAATGCTTAAGATCATTTGTATCAGGCTTGATTGGAAATAAAGCATCCCAAAGATGCCGATGTTTGTTTTGTTTGTTTGTTTGAAATAACTGTCTCATTACTTATTTTCAAGATGCATTTGAATGGAGAGTTATCAAAATTTGAATATGATGTCGATGTTTCATTTGCAGTGTTTGTTGAACCATCATTGTGATCATCAACCTGTGTGACCCTTTTTGGAGTAGAGTGTAAAGCACTCGTCAATGAATTATTATTGATGCTTGCATCAATTTTCTTGGCAAGGGATTGATCACCAGTAAATGTAGCCAGACAAATCATAGATGATCTTGAGGGCCTTGGAACACCAGCAGCTGATTGATAGCCCCTCACCAGAATTCCCATCTTCAACTATTCAATGTTATTATCAAGCGTTAATACAATATTTTAATTAAATAAAACAGGCGTTCAATAGATCGATTCAGTTATTTAAAAGAATTAAGAATCAAAAAGCCTTGTTCGAGGCATAAATTCATGATTTTTAAGGAATTTTGATTCGAACATCTTTGTTCAGTATTTAATACTGACATGAAAAAGGAACTGAATGTCGAACATGGAATAATTATCAAGTTTTTGGCGGAAAAGAAAAAAATACAGTAACAGAACATCATATGACAACACTACTCTCTAGTTATGACGGGAGGTTGACGGGGACCCAACAACAATTAAACCGTCGCAATTTTCCCGAGGTGCGTAAGATTTTTCGCGTGAAAAAATTCGACCAATTTGTAAGGGTCGTACAGAAAATGCGTTCGCAACCGCTGGTAGCAGTTTGCAGCTCACAGAAATGAGTTTTTATCACTAAAATATTAGTTTTAGATGTAAGATCACTGGCACTGAGCAAGTTTGGATGCTTACTAAATTTATTACGCGCATATTTCCAAAGTTGTTCGATAATCAGTTCAGTTCGAGATTTGATGAATTACCCTAGCTGAATATTATTACTGTGATAACACAAGTTATGTTTATGAAACCAAAGCTTCTACATATTCTACACAGATGTTTTTAAGTTAAAATCATATGAACTCATGAAATGAGAAATCTTAAAACGCAAATGTACAAATTGCTGAATTGCATGCAAATTCGTCAGATAAACTATTTTACCTCCACAAAATTACGCAAAGCAGCAACTAGTAAATCGTTTGCTTGGTGTGCTAAGTTTGCTATGGAAATTACTTACAAGCAAAATTATCATTACACCATCACTAAAACGTTTTACCCTGCGGTAAACACAGGTAACAGTCCGCAACTGAGGTAACTCTAGCTAGTCTAGCCATACCGTGGTCAGCCTACATGCATCCCTCCAAATCTTGTTTTGTTTACCCGAGAATCATGTAAACATTACCCTAAAGGAAATTCCGAGACCCCATTAATAAACACAAATAATAAAAGACCTTTCAAATATGTGCATTCAGAGCATCAAAAATACATGAGATACATAACGAATACATGAGATACATGAGGAATACACGAAATACACGACTTAAAACAGCCCTTAACGCATTAAGCACCGTAAAAGCCTCCGTTGTTTATGTTGGAGGCGAGTCTGTCCGTTCAAGTTGATCGGTGCGCGGGGGTTTCGTTTGAAATCAAATAGTCGCACTCGCAGATGGCAGACTTGCAATGCGAGCAAGTTGTTCGGCTAGTATGTGTCAAGTGTACCACTCTGACAATTTATATTCTTGAGTTGTTATTGCCTCGGTACTATTGCTCGCCCTGAGACTTTGGGGCATTAAAGTCACAAAATTGTGCCCAATTAAGGACGTTTTGTGTGTAAACATTTTCTGATGTGTTAATGGTTTTAAAAATATGAAATTTGGGAAGAACGTAAGTTACATATATTTAGATTTTTTGTCCTGCATTACCTATAACTTTTGTCTTTTTCTGCTTTTTGAATTTTCATAATTTTACTTGTAAATTTTCTTTATTAAACCAGAAGTAAATTTTAATGCTAGAATTTTGCTTCCTTGACTAGGCCTACTTGAGTAACTAGGCCTAGATGCTTCTCTCAAACGATCTACTTTATACACAGCATGTAGAAAGTTGTATTATAGGTCCTAAAATTGCTGCTAAATATTGGGTAAATGTTGAGGATTGACCAGGAATCAATATTTGATTTTTTGTTGCCTAAACATAGGGTAATTCATCAAATATCGAACTGAACTGATTATCGAACAACTTTGGAAATATGCGCGTAATAAATTTAGTAAGCATCCAAACTTGCTCAGTGCCAGTGATCTTACATCTAAAACTCCTATTTTAGTGATAAAAACTCTTTTCTGTGAGCTGCAAACTGCTACCAGCGGTTGCAAATGCATTTTCTGTACGACCCTTACAAATTGGTCGAATTTTTTCACTCGAAAAATCTTACACACCTCGGGAAAATTGCGACGGTTTAATTGTTGTTGGGTCACCGTCAACCTCCCGTCATAACTAGAAAGTAGTGTTGTCATATGATGTTCTGTTGCTGTATTTTTTCTTTTCCGCCAAAAACTTGATAATTATTCCATGTTCGACATTCAGTTCCTTCTTCATGTCAGTATTAAATACTGAACAAAGGTGTTTGAACCAAAATTCCTTAAAAATCATGAATTTATGCCTCGAACAAGGCTTTTCGATTCTTAATTCTTTTAAATAACTGAATCGATCTATTGAACGCCTGTTTTTTTCATTAAAATATTGTATTAACAATTGATAATAACATTGAATAGTTGAAGATGGGAATTCTGGTGAGGGGCTACCAATCAGCTGCTGGTGTTCCAAGGCCCTCAAGATCATCAATGATTTGGGTCAATGTGAAGTTTAATGCAATCACGGAAAATAATAATGCCGATCCCAGGAATCACTAAAGGAACACATTTCAGAACGTTTTACAGGAATGACATTCTGCTCGCTGATGCGTTATTTTCGAATAATTGAACTTTGAAGTTGGCCTTGGCGCCAAAGGAAGCGAGCGCGTGAAACGGAATTTAATTAATAACGGAAGCTATTACAAACGTAAAGAGGTTGGGTCGTGAGGGGGAGGCACAGTTCTTCTAGTGAAAATTATAAATAAAGCTTCTAACCCACCCATTAGGGTGACGACCGCAATCTTGTTGACATCGGGTCCAAAATGGCGGCGCCCATGGTGGTCGCCATATTAGACCCGATGTAAACAAGATTGCGGTCGTCACCCTAATGGGTGGTTTAGAAGCTTTATTTATACTTTTCACTAAAAGAACTGTGGCTACCCCTCACGACCCAACCTCTTTACGTTTGTAATAGGGGGTTAGCTTCCGTTTTTAATTAAATTACGCTCGCTTCCTTGGGCGCGCGACGGCCAACTTCAACGTTCAATAATTCGAAAATAACGCATCAGCGAGCAGAATGTCGTTCATGAAAAACGTTCTTAAATGGGTTCCTTTACTGATTGTTTGGGATATAATTATCAATTTCCGTGATTGCATTAAACTTCACATTGACCATGATTTGTCTGGCTACATTTACTGATGATCAATCCCTTGCCAAGAAAATTGATGCAAGCATCAATAATAATTCATTGACGAGTGCTTTACACTCTACTCCAAAAAAGGTCACACAGGTTGATGATCACAATGATGGTTCAACAAACACTGCAAATGAAACATCGACATCATATTCAAATTTTGATAACTCTCCATTCTAATGCATCTTGAAAATAAGTAATGAGACAGTTATTTCAAACAAACAAACAAAACAAACATCGGCATCTTTGGGATGCTTTATTTCCAATCAAGCCTGATACAAATGATCTTAAGCATTGGTTTTTCAAATGTCTTATAACTAACACTACATATAGGACACCATGACGGTTCCCCCGTAATGCCGGTACCCATTTCCGACACCTGGGTCGAGTGGGGTATTGTGCTTGAGCTTTCCCTTATACCCAACGGGGAAAATCGCAGCGCCAGCGCCGGGATACGAACCCGCGACTCCAACATACAAGTCCGATCCCTTAACCGCTGTGCCACCGCGAGCATTTCCAAGAAAATCCAGTGCACCAAAGAAAAAAAAGAATGAAAGAAAAACGTTTATTTTCCAAGTGGCCACATGAGATACATGTCAACATATTGGGTTTTAAAAAGTTTCTTAATATAGGACGTCCTAAAACAAAAGTTCCATACGAGGAGTACTAATTGACAAACCATCAGAGGTGTACAAATAGAAAAGCCATATGAGGCATAATAATTGACAAACTATACGAGGTGTACTAATAGACAAACTATCAGAGGTGTACAAATAGATAGACCATACGAGGCATATTAATGGACAAAATATACGAGGCGTACTAATAGACAAACCATACGTGGCGTGCTAATAGTCTAACAAATGTTCCATACGAGGAGAACTAATTGACAAACCATCCTGTTCGAATCAAAATTCTTGTTCGATTCATGTTCGATATTGATGAAATTATGTTATTAAAGAATTCGATTTTTAGAACAATAAATAAATTCCAACAATCTACGTTGTCTTTAAAGCGACATCACAGAACAAGAAAGCAACCGTTCAAGAATAATCTTGAGGCCCACAACAGTTATTCAGAGCAAAAGTTACCGATTTATGAAGGTTGTTTCTAGACACACGTGGTTTCTGTTCGATATTTGATGAATTACTCTAGTTAATTAGATTAAAATAAGGTCAAATTTTAAATTTTTAATTTAATGTTGTCAACTATTTTCATAATTTTGTTGCAAAGAATCAATAAAGGAACACATTTAAGAATGTCTTACACGAATGACATTCTGCTCGCTGATGCGTTATTTTCAAATTATTCAACTTTGAAGTTGGATTGTGCGGGCCAGGGAAGCGTGCGTGCCTAGCGTAATTTAATTAATAAAGGAAGCTAACCCCCTATTGCTAACGTAAAGAGGTTGAGTCGTGAAGGTAAGCCACAGTTCTTCTAGTGAAAATTATAAATAAAGGTTTCTAGTGACGTCCGTTTACATTGACTCCAGGGTGGCTGCCGCCATGGCGCTACCCGGTACCCAAGATGGCGGCAGCCATCTTGGAGTTGATATAAACGGACGTCACTAGAAACCTTTATTTATAATTTTCTCTAGAAGAACTGTGGCTACCCCTCACAACCCAACCTCTACGTTTGTAATAGGGGATTAGCTTCCGTTTCTATGGCAAAAACAAGTACTGCTTTTACGCAAAAAAAGCCATTCAGGAGCGCCGTTTGTATAACTTCAAACTTAAATAACTCAAAAACCAACCCCTCAGAGGGATACAACTATTGTATCTATGGGAATTAGCGCTCCCAGGAGAACCATGTGTGGGCCCGAGTTAAAGGTTAGGTAGGCTTCCTTTTTGTTGTAATAAAATAGATTTTTGTTTTGTTACGGACCATCTTTTTTCGGTTCACTGCTATCCTGTTTTTCAGCACCTACTACTTTCTTCTTCAACTTTTTCTTGTTTCATGAACTTCTTTCCTAGCTTACTGTTTCTGTGCACCTTGTGCATAGATTCCACGTTCCCTCAACTCCATACTAGATGGTGCCTTCCTTTTTCCTCTCTTGGAACATCTATGTTGTGGTTAAGGGAGGCTAAAACTTTCTTCTATAATAATAATAATAATAATAATAATAATAATAATAATAATAATACATAACTCAAAACCAAGCATTTGCAAGCACATGGTCATTCCTGTAAAATGTCTTAAAATTGACTATATTACCTATCGGTAAATCTGAAGGATATGTCAGTTATCGATTTTGTAAATTTCAATGCCTAAACACAGCAGGGATGGAAAAAACCCTGGGTTTTTTAAAAAAACCCAACCCACATGGGTTTTTGGGTTAAATTGGGTTTTATGGGTTTTATTGGGTTTTTTGGGGCTTTGTTGGGTTTTTTGTAATACCTTTTTTTGTTAAAAGAGTTATTCATACAGCTCCAGTTGCCCCTACTTCAAATTTATATATATACACTTATTGAGTAAATATTGTTATTTGATTACTTTATTTCCAACATTATATTACATTATTATATGAATTATTACATTATATGAACAATATATGAATAAAGTTTGTCCATCACAATTACCATTTACCAATTACCATATGCATAGAGACATAGCTCTGCAGTCTTCAAAGATATAAGATGTGCAAAGAGAATTGCTATGCTTGTCAATTCATAGTAAGTTGTTTTAAAAGCAGACAGGCACAAGTCATGTGAGAGGGAAGCACCATGCAGATCATCAGTAACCCCCCAAGCAGCTTGAAGCAAGACAGCTGCACATCACTTAAGGGGATCATCCCAGTTTGAGACTTTTTTTCATCCGATTCGTTTGAAAATTGGCCAGTATATGTCTTTTGTGAAAGTAAACCTTTTTTACTCCTGTCATTTTTTCGATTTAGGGTAATGTTCGAATGGCCGGACGGTTCGAATCGTCGGTCATTCTTAGTTAATTCTAAATTTTCGCGCTCGGTAGCTATCTAAAAACTCAACCCGCAAGGCCTGTAGTGGTGTGATCTGCTACGCGTCTAACGGGTTGGCTTTTGGATTGCTACCGATCGTTAAAATAGAAAATTAACCAAGAATGACCGACGATTCGAACCGACCGGCCATTCGAACATTACCCTAGGCCTAATTTTTTTTTTTTGACGAAAAATGTGTTTTTTGGTATATTTTTATTGGTATTTCAGATTGGAACTCCTATTTCAGTTTTGATGCTAGAACAAAAACAAAGACAGTTTTAGAACCCTTGGAACATTTCTAACAAACTCAAGATCAACTTTTTTCAAATTCAAATTTTTTCTATTTTGTCAAAAAAATTTTAAATTTAAAAAATCAGCAACAATTTTTTTGGGTTTAAAGCTATATATTTCTTCAAAGAATTTGAATTTGAAAAAAAGCAAACTTGAGTTTGTTAGAAATGTTCCAAGGATTCTAAAACTGTCTTTGGATTTTTTCTAGCATCAAAACTCGAGGACGAGTCCTGTTTTGAATGTAAAAAATTTGCCCTCAAAATTGTCATTTTCGGTCCCCTTTTCACCCCCCTGGGGGGGGGGTGTTCTAGTGTCTGTAAGGCCATAAATTTTCATGGCATAATAACCCATCCCCTAAGGATCCTTTTTCAACAAAAAAAAATTGGGCCTAAATATCGTCATTTTCGGTCCCCTTTTCACTCCCCTGGGGGGGGGGGGGTTCTAGTGTCCGTAGGGCCATAAATTTTCATGGCATAATAACCCATCCTCTAAGGGTCCTTTTTCAACAAAAAAAAAATTGGGCCTCAAAATCAGCATTTTTGGTCCCCTTTTCACCCCCCTCGGGGGGGGGGGGGGGGGTTCTAGTCTCCGTAGGGCCATAAAATTTCATATCACAATAACTCATCCCCTAAGGATCCTTTTTCAACAAAAAAAAAATTTCAGTGGGGGGAGCCGGTGGGGCCCAATTGGGCTTGGGATGATCTCCTTAACACAGTCATGCTGTTAACAACTTAACATGTGTATTGTGTGAGCTGAAGTGCTTAGCAGCGCAAGTCAAGTCAGTCAACCACACTGTTACATGTTACAACATGTGGTGACATGCCAAAAATTTTTTTTTAAATTTGCCACAAAAATCACTTTTTGCAGTACAGGATTAGCAACAAACACTAAAATGATTAGAAGTAAATGTGCGAGGAGTTCGCGAGACTCGAGCTCAGGACTAGAAATTACCGCACCGGCAGGCTATCGACCGTGCTATCAATCACCCTAAAAGACGATCGAAGCACAACGAAAGCAATGCTTGGCACAGTGATCGATCGATAGCGTGCCGGCGCGGTAATTTCTAGTCCTGAGTTCGAGTCTCGCGAACTCCTCGTACATTTATTTCAATTGAAAAACCTTGTGGAAGCAGTGTCTTCCCGTACCAGATTCATTAACTGTTTCTGGGGGTGACTAGACTTTGAACTCTTGATTGGAAGTAAATGCTCTAACAGATTCCATCGTCAAATTTGTTCCAGTGCAGCTTGAATGCTCACCATAGGCCAGTCGTTTCTTTACTTTCTCACCCCATGATGGCTGCCGTTGTGTCCCACCCCATCTGACTATAATTGTTAGACTTATTTCAGGCAAAGCTCTCACAGGAGACTGATATTGAAGAGTGGTTGGCTGAGTTCAATCCGGAGTTCATCGCTGCACTTTATTCTTATAAATTGAAGGACTCCAACATCTTCCCAAAACACATGTTCAATGAGAATATCACTAAGACAATGACTCCTTGTTGATGGTGGGATATTCAAGACATGAAACAGCAGAAAATGCAGATTCCTGAAAAAACATTGGCAGAGGGTTTCTGCAAGTTAATAAGCAATCTTCATTCTTGCCCCGCAAGTTCAGGATTCATTGAGAGAATATTCTCAACATTTGGAATTGTGTGGAATAAATTGAGAAATAGATTAGGATCAGAACGCGCACAGAAATTGGTCTCAGTATATCGCCATCTCACAAATGATCATGATGTGGATGACAACGATGAAATGGCAGTGGATGTAGAAAGAGAAACACAGTAGTACTGTAGAAGCAGTCTAGTCTAGAAGACAGGGAAAATTTGGAAGTCTCTATATTATCAAGTAGTCAAACGGCATTTGTTCCTAAATTTTCGTTTTTTTACTTAGGAAATGGAATTCATGAAAATATATTAGTCCCTTGATTTTTTTTTTTTGTGATTAAGGCTTTTCTAATTTGATTTACATAGGGTTGGTGTTTTGTTTTTCAATGTTTTCTTGTCATAGTCATACACAAGACTTAGATACATTTTTTGACAAGATAAATATTTAGCTTATTTTGATTCTATAAGCTTGAAAACAAATAAAATTTACATAACAATAATAAAACCCAAAAAACCCACTATTTAGTGGGTTTTTTAGTGTGGGTTTTTTTGGGCTTTTTTGGGTGTTTTTTTTTGGGTGGGTGTTTTATGTGCCAACCCTGAAACACAGTTAATTTAATCAAAATAAACAAGTTTTCTTCTATGCACTTGCCGTCTCAAATGAGTATTTTATTAGTTATTGCGGTAAATGACTAACAGCAACTCTAGTGTTTGAAGCTGCAAGTAATCAAGGAGCATGTCGGACAGCAACACTGCAATGCGCACTCGCTTCCAGCCCGATCGTCATCAAAGACGAAACCAAATCTACCGCTATACCTCGTTAAATACTCATTTGACGAAAAAAGTGTATAGAAGTAAAGTTGTTTATTTTGATGTTATTACCATGATTCAAGCAACAAAAAATAAAAAAATCGATAAGTAGCTGTTTATTCGAGCGCATGCGTCGTCAAAGACGAAACTAAACCTACCGCTATAAATCGTAAAATACTCATTTGAGACGAAAAGTGCATAGAAGAAAACTTGTTTATTTTGATTCAATTAATTAGGTTCAGGCACCAAAAAGTGGAAAATCGATAACTGACATATCCTTCAGATTTACTTACCTATCTATAGCAACAAAATTATGAAACTCGTTGAAAACATTAAAGTAAATAATGACCTTATTTTGATCTAATTAACTATGTTTAGGAACCGAATAGTGGAAAATCGATTACTGACCTTTCCTACACATTAACCAATTCATTATACCATAAAGATTCATAGTGAGTAAACATGATTTAGTGATTAACGTGTCAATAGCTTAACTAACATTAAAGAAAAAGCATAAAAATTGATTTCTTTTCTTAGCTTATTCTAAAGCTACATGTGAATAGGCTTTAAAATGGTGCTGAGAAATCATCAATGAAAGTAATTCATTGATGAAGGTTTTAGAAGAAAGTTTTCTTTCAGATTGGCATGTTGACTTACCCTTTTGTTGTAGCTTTCAGTATTGTTGAGAGTATTACAAGTAGAAGTAAACTGTGTATAGGGCTTCCATTACATTTTCCTAATATATCCTAAATTATATATAATCTAAATAAAAATACTAAATTTGAACTAAAATAAAAACTGATTTTAAAGTTTGGTAAGGTATTTCATTAAATTTGACGCACCAATTGTGAAATTGAAATTTGATAATCATTTCCTGGTTGATATTGAGTTTAATGTGCTCACGGAAATTATTAAAAATTCTGTTCCCATGAATCACTAAAGGAGCAAATTTAAAAATGTTTTACACGAATGACATTTTGCTTGCTGATATATAATTTTTGAGTTATTCAACTTCAAAGTTATAGGAACGTCATATATAAAAGTGAAGGAATGGACACCTAAATCTGCTGTAATATAATATTGACGTAATGATGGGCAAGGTTAGGTTAGGTTAGGACTAATGTTAGGTTAGTTAAATAAACCTGGGTTGGCACATAAAAAACCCACCCAAAAAAAAAACACATTAAAAAACCCACTAAATAGTGTGGTTTTTTGGGCTTTTTTGGGTTTTATTGGTGCTATTTGAATTTCACTTGTTTTCAAGCTTATAGAATCAAAATGAGCTAAATATTTATATTGTCATAAATTTGTCCAAGGCATTTGCATGACTATGACAATAAATATTGAAAAAAATACCACTATAAAAATAAAATAAGAAAAACCCATATTAAAAAAAAAAAAACTCAAAGGGCTAGTATATTTCCATGAGTCCCATTTCCAAGGTAAAAAACAAAAACTAAGAAACAAATGCAGTTTGACTATTTGAGAGTAAATAGACTTCTGAATTCTTCCTCTGTCTTCTAGACTAGACCGCTACTACAGTACTACTTTATTTCTCTTTCTACATCCACTGCCATTTTATCGTTGGCATCCACATCATGATCATTTGTGAGGTGGCGATATAATGAGACCAATTTCTGTGTGCGTTCCGATCCTAATCTATTTCTCAATTTATTCCGCAAAATTCCAAATGTTTAGAAAATTCTCTCAACGAATCCTGAACTTGCAAAGCAAGAATGAAGATTGCTTATAAACTTGCAGAAACCCTCTGCCAGTGTTTTTTTAAGAATCTGCATTTTCTGCTGTTTCATGTCTTGAATATCCCACCATCAACGAGGAGTCGTTGTCTTAGTGATATTCATGTTGAACATGTGTTTTGGAAAGATGTTGGAGTCCTTCAATTTATACAAATATATCGCACCAATCAACTCTGGATTGTACTCAGCCAACCACTCTTCAATATCTGTCTCCTTTGAGAGCTTTGCCGGGAACAAGTCTAACAATTATAGTCAGATGGGGCAAGACACGACTGCAGCCATCATGGAGTAAGAAAGAAAATAAACGACTGGCCTATGGTGAGCATTCAAGCTGCACTGGAACAAATTTGACGATGGAATCTGTTAGGGCATTTATTTCTAATCGTTTTAGTGTTTGTTGCTATCCTGAACTGCAAAAAGTGATTTTTTGACAAATTTTAAAAAAAATTTTTTGGCATTGGCATGTCACTACATGTTGTAACATGTAACAGTGTGATTGACTGACTTGGCTTGCACTGCTAAGCCCTCCAGCTCACACAACACACATGTTAAGTTGTTAACAGCATGACTGTTAAGTGATGTGCAGCTGTCTTGCTTCAAGTTGCTTGTGGTGTTTACTTATGATCTGCATGGTGCTTCCCTCTCACATGACTTGCGTCTGTCTTCTGCTAAAACAACTTACTATGAATTGACAAGCATAGCGATTCTCTTTCTTTGCACATCTTATTTATATCTTTACAACTGCACAGCTATGTCCTTATGCATATAGTAATTGGTAAGTGGTAATTGTGATGGACAAACTTAATTCATATTTTGTTCATAGAATGTAATAATTTATATAATGATGTAATATAATGTTGGAAATAAAGTAATCAAATAACAATATTTACTCAATAAGTGTATATAAATCTGGAAAAGAGGCAACTGGAGCTAAGTGAATAACTCTTTTAAACAAAAAAGGTATGAGAAAAAAACCCAAAAAAACCCATGTGGGTTGGTTTTTTTTAAAAAACCCAGGGTTTTTTCCATCCCTGAAACAAACCAACCTAAAGTAACTTCAATCAACCTAAAATAGCTTACCTTAATTTACCGTAACAATGCTGTTTTTTTTTGCGCCAAAAAAGTAGGCGCGACCCAACAATGAGGCGACTAAGCAGCCGACTATATAATATTATTCCTATCTGAACGTAATTATTGTTGTATCTCAAAAATAATGCATCAGCAAGCAGAATATCATTCGTGTAAAACGTTTATAAACGAATTCCTTTAGCAATTCTTTCATACAGAATTTTTAGCAGAGCATTAAAGTACATGTTGACCTTAATTTTTTTCACATATTCTATCAATGAATTATCTTTCAGGTTATTAATGTGATCACATATCTATCAGATTAAAAATAATTGACAAAGTTTTTTCAAGATCTCTTCTGTTTAGACCAGCTCCATGAGTGCTCAGGTTTTGGACTTGCTGTCTCGTTTTTCCTTGGAAAAACTGGGCAAAGAATGGGTGAACTTCATCATAGACTCAGACTACACTGAAATTGAAGACATCCCTACTGAGTTTGAAGAGGAGCATGCAGCCACCAACTTCAGTGGATTGTTTGACGCTGTAAACCGGGCACTACGTGACTGGGTGGACACGCTGCCTCTTCCTAAACCTCCTGAAGAAAATAGAAAGTCAGCTAGCATGACCAATGCTTCTATAGCATCTGAAATAGATGCAGAAGAAAGAGATACCTCAAGTAAATTTTGGGTGGATTTGGCTCAAGTAGCACCTGTCAAAAATGTAATGGCATTTTTGTACTATTATGCTCACATTGGACAAAGGTATGATGGAAAAGAGCAAGACAGAGAATTGGGATGCCTTGCTGGAAGTCTGTATTTCTTGCTTTTGTCTGTGCCTGGCAGTAATGCTTTTCGGATATTTCATCCGGTGCTTTTTTTGAAAGCTCTTGATCTGATGAGACTCACAACCAAACTCCACGTTGGAGTAGCCAGTCCACGCAAAGGTAAAGGATCCAAAGGACAGGTTCGTCGACATGCAGATGATGTGCCTCAACTAGCTGAGGAGGATGATGATGAAGATGCAGATTTGACTCTTCTCACTCCTAGGGAAGCGAATAATCTTGTTCGCAACTTGAATGTTCTACTTGGAGATTTTCTTAGGCTTACTGTTAGATTCTCTTTGAAACATTCTCCGGAATCTCTCGATGAAACGATCAGTATTCTTGTGGATGTTACTCGAAGTGAGACGCAGAATGCACATGCGGTGTTCATTGGAAGGCCAAAAGAGACTTCTGTTACGTCTCTTGTGTACAACTCCTATGTTGCTCTGCAATGTGTGTGTGCAGCCCTGCATGGAAGTGTGAGAAAAATAGTAACTCTAGTATTGAAGCATATTCTACCTAATATTTTAATGGCATCTCGCGGCACTTCCGATCTTTCTTTGAGATCTTTGGGTGTTATCAGAGATCATTCTGTCATTTTTGTCAGATATTTGCTCACTCAAATTAAGGAGCCATCATATGAAGGTGTGTACATTCTTGTACAACATTTGTGCTTGAGAGTCACTGATAAAGCAGATTTTAGGCAAAAAACATCTCAGTCTGTAGTTGAAATCTTGAAACATCTTCCTATCAAATTGTACACTAAACTCATCCAGTGGTTTTTTAAATTTTCTCACAACGAAAAAGCAAGCCATCGTCTCTTTACTCTAGAAATAATCTCCAAGCTGCTTGTGGCGGAAGAACGCCACATTGATGATGGACATGGAGCTGCTGCTGCTACGACTCCATCTATGAACCGCACTCCTGCTGGTGAAATAAATGATACCAGCTTCAATATCCTACCGGTTGATCATTCCGTCAATGTGCCAGAAAACCGTAACTTGTTGTCACACAAGTTCCTGCTGAGCATTATTTTCTCTCGGTGTCGAGACTCAGCTGCTACTGTGCGGTCTAAAGCTCTGGCCTTGCTAGCTGACTGCACCCTCTCTGACAACCCTACTATCATGCTAGCCATGAAGCAAATCTTCCATAAAGATAAGCCTGAGGTTTTCACCACTCCTCACATTGATAACAATGAGGTGAACATAGAGAGTCCATTGGAGCAGCTGGAGAAAAATCCTGAGGATGAGCAAGAGGTTGCACTCAACATGCCCAATGCTGTCATGGTTTTGGCGCTTTTGAAGAGACGGTGCCAGGATGACAAGGTCACTGTTAGGAAGAGTGCTCTGCAAGTTATTGAAAATCTCATGAAGCTTGATGACCAGATGATAACAAAATCCAACCTCCAGGTAAGTTTTTTATTGAGTAATTTTGTTTGGTATGCACCATTAAAGGTTCAAGCTATTTCCTTGATCAATAAGCACATACAGTGTTTTATTTCAGAATTTTCATAATGACTAGATGGCGAAATGTTTCCTGGTGATTGGTATATGTTTTCAAGTTTTGTAGTGTAGTGTAAAATTGCCACCCTACTGCATTATATGATTTATAATATCTTGAATATTTCAGTTACAAGAAAACTAACGTGTCACTTGAAGGTTTAAGCATAGCATTTGATTTTTCAGGTATTTTGTGACCACTGCCGAGACCCTGCATTGCTGATCCGCAAGCAGATGGTTGTGTCCCTCACCCAGCTGCTGGAACTGCGACCTCAGCTGGCCGTGGAGGCTTGGGTGATGGGAGTGTTGCCAGCTATACTCGATCCTGAGATCAAAGTTCAAGAAAAGGTGGTAGAGGTGAGCTCTGAAATGTATACATGATTTAACACTCTGACTCCACCTGGTAGTGAAATGTATACATGTTTTAACACTCTATGACTGTGGCTGGTAAAACTGAAGTTTAATATTCACCTCAAATTTCAAGTCTATTGTAGCAGTAATGTTGAAAATAGCAAACATTAACTGGATTGTGGCTTCATTCAGTTTTCATTAGGTATGTGTGAAAACTGAGTTTGTGACTACTGGTTGGTCAGCAGCATTATGGAAATTGCCTCCATGTACCACCGGTGGCTCACATTGCAGTAAAGTGTTAAATTTTTGAAAATGTGATAGAGCCCTGCATCACACAAACTTCCAAGCAAGGAACAACCTTCATGCATTTATGTTAGGATTGGACTTGCATTTATGTTAGGACTGCATGACTTTATGTTAGGACTGCATGCATTTATGTTAGGATTGAGGTTTTTTAGAAGGGTTTAGTTAGGGCCATGCAGTTTTGGTTACACAGCACTTCTAAGGTCTTAAATCCTTTTTATCACATGCCTGGTTTTTTAAAAATGCAATTTAATAAGAAAGGAAAACCAGTGCAAAAATGACTGCATTCTTTATTACATTGGTTCTACTTTTTATCCTACGCCATGATGTACTAAAAACATTATTTAATAATAAGGAAAACTAATGTAATAATGAATATGTTCTTTTTACATTGAGTTAGGATTGAGTTTTTTAAAGAGTTTAGTGAGGGCAGTGCAGTTTCTGTTGTACAGCACTTACAAGGTTTTAAATCCCTGCCACCTTCCGCTTGATTTAGTAACGTGGTGCGGGTGTGTGCAGATGTTGCACCAGGTGCTGATGGGCCGCCTGATGGTGTCAGGTCGTCGCGACTCAGAGGAGACCAACACACTGCCCTGGCTCCTGCTCTCTACCATCACTCGACTCTCCTACCACAAGTTCCTGAACAAGGCCATCTGCGTGTGGGGTGCTAGCTCCATGGCCAAGTGAGTGCTGCATCCCCTGGTATCTACCTCTTATGGTTTGCCTATCCATGAACACTTTGACTGCGACTACTAAATATTAAGTTCAATGCCAAACTCAAATTTGAAGTCAATTGTAGTAAACTAATTTGAAAATAGCAAACATGATCTGGATTGTGCTTTCATTTAGCTTTGATTAAGTATTTATGAAAATTGAGTTTGTGACTACTGGTCGGTCAGCAGCGTTATAAAAATTACCCCCGTGTACCACTGGTGGCGCACGTCGCAGTCAAAGTGTTAAGGACCTTAATATCAGAAACTTCTACATCCCCGTCTTATTTTAGTATCTACCTCTTATGGTTTACGTATCCATTAAGGACCTTCATATCAGAAAATTCTACATCTCCGTCTTATTGTAGTACCTCCCTCTTTTGATTTGTCTATCAAATATAACCGACTGCAATTCGTTATACTGGAGTGCAATATTCAACTCAAATTTAAAGTCAATTGTGGTAAGAAATTTTGAAAATAGCAAACACTAACTGGATTGTGCCCTTATTTAGCTTTAATTAAGTATGAATGAAAATTGAGTTGGTGACTGCTGGTTAGTTAGCCAGCAGCACTAAAAAATCCTCTCCGTGGCCATCGGTGGCGCACGTTGCTATCAAATGGTGAAGGACTTTCATATTAAAAAATTCTTCTTCCCTGTCTATGTTTCAGAACCGTCAGTATTGTGCTGCATAGCTTCTGCTCTTCATTTTAGTTATGATATTTTTTGTGGCTTTTTCAATTGTTTGGTGCATAGTGCTTTGAAAACACACAAACGAAAATCTATGTTATTCTAAGTTAATGGCTTTAGTTGAGTCTAATACCTCATCTGTACACTATTTTTTTCCAAGCTTTAGATTTTTGTGGAAGTCAAGATTATAATCATTTTGCCAGTTGGCTGCCTTGATGGCATTCGTGTAAAGCATATAAGATTATAATAATTTTGCCAGTTGGCTGCCTTGATAGCATTCGTGTAAAGCATATAAGATTATAATCATTTTGCCAGTTGGCTGCCTTGATGGCATTCGTGTAAAGCATATAAGATAATAATCATTTTGCCAGTTGGCTGCCTTGATGGCATTCGTGTAAAGCATATAAGATAATAATCATTTTGCCAGTTGGCTGCCTTGATGGCATTCGTGTAAAGCATATAAGATTATAATCATATTGCCAGTGCAGCGTGTATTCATTTTAAGGAGATTAGTGCAATGATAAAAAGGCAAACCAACATATTAATTAAATTTATTTAAAAAGCAACTTGTAGGAATGCATTATTTTTTCTTCAGTATTAAATAAGTTTAGGAACAGTAAACCTAAAAAGGAATAAAAGTAAAGACACTTGTAATACTTCTGTTGCTAGTTGCCTGAAAATTTTGATTTGGAATCCTAAGTTCTGAAACGTGAGCTGTTGAAATGTTCATGTGAACGTTGATTATCATTCTTATGATCAGAGTGAGATTCATTGGGAATTGAATGAGTAAAACTTGTGTGTAACGTTTGGTTTTATTGAGGTAAAGGCTTTTTTTAAAAAGAATGTATGAATTGAGAAGTTTAAACTAGCTCACAGAAAAAGTAATAATATGAAAATAAAAACGCAAATATTGAATGTAGTTACCGTAAAACATGAAACAGTTAATGTTTTAATGGCTAGCATTTGACTCAGATGCTCTTACATGAAATTAGTCAAATTGATGACATTAAAACAGTAAGAGTTAGTAATCATCAATGCATTTCTGGTAGTTTTATGTACAGTTGGACGGTGGTTATACTGTTTCATGTTTGGCAATTGGCTTCCTAAGATCGGGTGTTATCGTCCTAATGAAGAGCCACATTGGCTCATGTTTGACATTTGGCTTCCTTAGACCGGTTATTATTGCCGTAGCAAAGAGCCATATTGGATCATATTTGACATTTGGCTTCCTTAGACCGGTTATTATTGCCGTAGCATAGAGCCACATTGGCTCATGTTTGACATTTGGCTTCCTCAGACCGGGTATTATTGCCGTAGCAAAGAGCCACATTGGCTCATGTTTGACATTTGGCTTCCTCAGACCTGGTATTATTGCCGTAGCAAAGAGCCATATTGGATCATATTTGACATTTGGCTTCCTCAGACCGGGTATTATTGCCGTAGCATAGAGCCACATTGGCTCATGTTTGACATTTGGCTTCCTCAGACCTGGTATTATTGCCGTAGCAAAGAGCCACATTGGCTCATGTTTGACATTTGGCTTCCTCAGACCGGGTATTATTGCCGTAGCATAGAGCCACATAGGCTCATGTTTGACATTTGGCTTCCTCAGACCGGGTATTATTGCCGTAGCAAAGAGCCACATTGGCTCATGTTTGACATTTGGCTTCCTCAGACCTGGTATTATTGCCGTAGCAAAGAGCCACATTGGCTCATGTTTGACATTTGGCTTCCTCAGACCGGGTATTATTGACGTAGCAAAGAGCCACATTGGCTCATGTTTGACATTTGGTTTCCTCAGACCGGGCATTATCGCCGTAGCGAAGAGCCACATTGGCGGCGAGCACAACGAACAAGCCTGGCTGCTGCTGTCTCTCCTGTCCCACTGCCTCAACGTGACGGACGCCACCTTTGCTGTCCAGTACTACAGGGATAACTGCCAGCGGGACAAAGAGGTGCGTGTTTTCTCCTAATGGTTTTTGTGGTCTTGTTTTATTTTTTGTCTCGAATGCTGCAACGACAACTCTAATACGTCTGGTGCATGAAAAAAATGTCTTGAATTCAACAAACAGGTATTAACCTAACTTTCTGATACGTCTGGTGGATGAAAAATATGATCTGGAACTTGACAAACAATTATTAACCTAACTTCTTGATACGTCTGGGGGGATGAAAAATTTTTCTGGAACTGAATAAAAAGCTATTGATCTATTATTATTATGTTAACATCAACAAAGTAAATAAATAGAATTTTTGCTCAATGTTTTTTTGAAAGAAGGTACATGTTGACAGGGCTTAACAAATCTTTGTATCTAATGCTACTTGTTTTTTTTTTGCGCTTCTCATAGGTTAAAACAAACCGAATTTTCATGTCTTCCATTGTAAATCGAGGCTGTAAAATATTTTCTCCAAAGTTTGATGTCATCAGTTCCAAAGATTGACTTACGTGGAAGTACAGTATCAACGGAACACCTAGCAGCTTTCGTGTCAGGTTGTCAGAGAAGTTTATCATTTACTTAAACATTTGTTAAAAACACATGTTGCAAATATGACAGCCACCATGCAAATGTTGAAAATACAAATTTTCCAAAAATGACTCCATTGCATGAATGCGTGGATGTGCATTAGATGAACACCAACACTTTGTATGCAGGTGTTCCTGTGTGCCGGCATGTGTGCGTGCAGGTGGGCTAGTGCTGCCTAAAGCAGGTGATAGGCTTCACAAGTACGACTGCACTAGCTACGTATGCGTAACTGCCTGTGCATGCGATTGGGGTGGTGCTATGTGCAACAGGTGATGGGTACCACAAATGCGGCTGCACTAGCTACTGGTACAGTCACTGCAAAAAAGATCCGGACCTATCATTGTGCCCAGGATTTTAGAGCTACAGCTTCTCTGGCCTATGCCTCCAATGTTTAAAACATGGTTCACGGATATTTATCCCAAGAGGAAAAAGCTAGGATTTTTTCCTGGAGACAGGAAAATGTGCCAATTAAAGAGATCGCCAGGTGTTCTGCCCGAGCCAAGGCGTTGCTTGTGGCAGCCCGCGGCCTCCCACCCGACGTTTGCCCTGAGCACAAACCTATCCCTGGATGCCCTCAAAAGACTTCAAAGGCAGCTGATAACCTTCTGAAAAGAGTAGTAAGGAAAAATCCAAGGGTACTGCTGCAGTTGGGGTTCTCTACCCGGATCTACCCAAGGGTCCTGGTAGGTCTGACTTTTTTTGGGCGTGACTGTATATATCTATCTATCTATCTATCTATCTATCTATCTAACCTAATAATACCCGTTGTGTGTTTATTTATATATTTGTTGGGTGTCCGCTTCTTAAGAAACATAGGATGTCTGAGTTTGCGGTATCACGGATACCGAATTCCTCAGTGTAACATTGAAAGATCTCCTTTACATGCATTAATATGTTTGACATTTTATCAAGATAGGTTAGGATATATTAGGATAGGTTAGGTCAGATAATGTTGACAGAATATTTTCACTAGTGCTAGCCAATGGATGACATTGTCTGTGGAATTTCCACAGGTCATGCTGCTACCTAATAATACCCTTGATTTATTTGTTTGGAGTCCGCTTCTTCCATTCTGTCACGCTCATAAGGACAGTTATAATGGCCGTATCTGAGATACAAGTTTCACCAGTGCACAAGTACAAAAATATTTTTTATCACGGGTACTATTAGGATGGATATATTTGTCATCTACGTCTGGAAAATTCGTTCATGAAAGGTTTTGAATCCCGTCATTTTTGGCGGGCCATGCACACTAGTATATACGTATATATTTGGTGTATTTGTGACTGCCTGTGTGTGGAGGTGGGGCTGCTTGGAGCAGGGGATGTGCATCCCAAAACAACTGTACTAGATACTGGTTCATGTGTAGTAGATGTACTTATAACTGCTTGTGTATGCAGGTGGGGTGGTGCTGCCTGCAGCAGGTGATGCGCGTGCTGTGCAACAGCATCAAGGGCATATCAGCAGCGGAGTGCGAGGCGCTGCAGGAGCTGCTGCTGCAGCCCGTGCTCGAAGTGTCCGTGGGGGCTACGCTTTTGCCTTCCATTATGGATCTCCTCGCTCTCATCAACACCAAATTGCATGGAGAGGAAGCCGAAGGTTCGACTCTAAAGTTATTTCGCTCCATGCAATGTTGTTGGTTATTATGGTCGATTTTGGAAGCTCAAGGTTATAGATCAAAGGGACATTGCTCCATGCAATGTTATTAGTTTTCTGCTCGATGTAGGAAGCTGAAGATTGGAGACAAATGTTATTTTGATCAGTGCAATATTATTACTTATTTTGCTTGATGTAGGAAACTGAAGGTTGGAAACCAAAGTGACATTGCTCTATGCAATATTCAATCGTGGAGTGTCTGCTAGTGTGAATATTTCATGCTGTGTGTGCAATACTATTTCTTTAGATGCCCGTTTTTATGTATTATTTCGGTGTGATTTTATGCAATGAATGCTAAGCTATTTCTTCATACACTCGTTTATGTGTGTTATTTTGATTTAAATCTTCATCTCCACAGGGCGTCTGGTATTATTTTGCTCAATGCAAGTCTCTGCTAGTTCTCCCTAGTCTCAAAAATACACGCTAGCAAGAGTAATGTATGACTAAAATTTTTAATCCTCATTGGGGAATTAACATGTGACCACATCGGACCTTCTGCAATAATGAATATTTATAGGCTTTTTTGGGATCCACAGCATTGTATATATTGGAATCGGTGCTCCTAGGAACGAGATGCAAGGTCTCGAGCTGGTGGTTTGGTTGGGGTTCTTTTTGTTGAAACAGAATCGATTTTTTAGTTTGGTTTTTGTCCATTCTTTTTGGTTTACTGCTGTCTTTTCATCAGCACCCTTGACATCCTTCTCCAATTTTTATCTTGTTTCATTAACGTCTTATCTTACAGTTTTTATATGCAGGGGATCTTGTGTGGGGCACACACCTTGTATATACATGGATTTCCCAACCCCTAAATTCCATACTGAATTTACTTTCCTCTCTTTGGCTCACTTATGATGTGGTTACAGAGTCTTAACCCCTTCCCCAACAATATTTTTCGTAAAAACGTTTCTTTTTCAGACTAATTTTTTTATTTTGGTTCTATATAGTATTTTTGATGCTTGTTATGTAAACAGTTTGTAATTATTTTTTCTCCCCATTTATGTGGTAAACTTTTTATTTTGAAAATACCTTTGTCGGCCAAAACGAGTCAACTCGTCTTGCTATAAATCATATTTTTTTACCATATTTTCTCAATTTTTCTTAAAATTTCATTACCAAAAGTAAAGAGAACTAAAAAGCTATTTTATTTTTAATTTTTAGTACAATTGTATACCAAATATCTAGCAGTAATTGTAATTTGCATGATAAATGAAATTCCTTTTTCCGGCATTTTATTATGAACAAAATCAACTGAAAACTGTAAGTTGTTGGCAAAAATATAAAACAAATGAATTTTATTTCCACACATAAAAGAATAGTATTTCCGCAGAAAGTTTCTAGATGAAATTATTTAGATGGTAATTTTTAAAATGAATGCAAATATGTATGCAAACAACACCCATCCGATGACAATGGTAGTCGGTGCAGGTCTAGTAACAATGTCCTTGAAATCCCACAGCTCTACCCTATGGCCTATGCCAGGCAAATGATTTGACGAGAATACTCGTTTCACACGTAGAATGGCTTACAAAGGCTTAAAATCGACGAGTATATCCGTATGTAGCTGATTTTTGAAGGTAAAGTTCTAGACGAGTATACTCGTCGACGGCTGAAAAACGAACATTTTGTGAAAACGTGTATACTCGTTTCTGCCGGGGAAGGGGTTAAACTTACTTTTTCAATCTAATCTTATGGCATATTCTTGATTCAGGTTTTGGCTGTGAAGTTCTCTTTAATTTTATTATGACGTAGGCTTAACATGTTGCTTGCGATACAACCCATAGATGAGTCGTTTGAAAAACTTCAAGAATCTTTCAAGATAAATGGTATTCAATGAACCCAGTTAATGATGGGTATTTTAAAATTGCTAACAACTTTTAACTTGGAATTTAACTTGAACATTGAACTTTAATTTAACCTATCGCAGTCCACGTGTTAACTTGTGGCCTAACTTCCGACTGCAGGTCAGGCCGCAATGAAGGCGTGGGTGGCACCTCTTCTTGTGGCCTGTGATGAGCACCTCCAGAAAATCCTATTCAATCCTCAGCAACAAAACCCTCTGCCGCCGCACCAGGAGGAAATTCTCTTCAGGTGCGGCAAAAATTGCGAACAATGTTTCCAGTTTTTCAACTTATTGTTTCTGTGCACCTTGTGCATAGATTCCGCGTTCCCTTAATCCCGCACTAAATGTTACCTTCCTCTCTTTGGATTGCCTGTGTTGCGGATAGGAAGGCTTGAACTAACATCTAATCTAATCAAGGCTGCCTGTTGTACAAGCCTCGCTGGCAATGTTGTGTTAACATTCATGTTTTTGTAGCCTGTGCTCAAACGTTGGATCTTTGTGTTTTGCAAATGTACGTTACAAATGGCATATGAGCATAACAGAGGTAACTTAAATAGCATCTCCCAAGGGATGCTAGTCCTTCTAGCATAGGATAGACAAACTTGACTAAACCAAGCATACTGCCTATCCTATGCTCCCTGACGAGAGTGTCATACTAGTATGAGACATACTGTAATTTATGAAGGACAGGCTGTAGTTTGATGTGCAACCGTCTTCTAAGTGCGCTGTTGTAACCAAAAATGTATTAGTGCGATAACAAAGTCAGTAGAAATATCTTCAATTCTTGGATTATACGATATCATCTTGAGCAAACCTCAACTTGCGGCTGCAATTCACTCTACTTAACAGCAGCTGCAATTCACTCCTCTGAACAGCAGCTGCAATTCACTCCTCTGAACAGCAGCTGCAATTCATTCTACTGAGCAGCAGCTGCAATTCATTCTACTGAGCAGCAGCTGAAATTCATTCTACTGAGCAGCAGCTGCAATTCACTCTACTGAGCAGCAGCTGCAATTCACTCTACTGAGCAGCAGCTGCAATTCACTCCACTGAGCAGCAGCTGCAATTCACTCCACTGAGCAGCAGCTGCAATTCACTCCACTGAGCAGCAGCTGCAATTCACTCCACTGAGCAGCAGCTGCAATTCACTCCACTGAGTAGCAGCTGCAATTCACTCTACTGAGCAGCAGCTGCAATTCACTCTACTGAACAGCAGCTGCAATTCACTCTACTGAACAGCAGCTGCAATTCACTCTACTGAACAGCAGCTGCAATTCACTCTACTGAACAGCAGCTGCAATTCACTCTACTGAACAGCAGCTGCAATTCACTCCACTGAACAGTAGCTGCACTCCACTGAACACTGAACAGTAGCTGCACTCCACTGAACACTGGACAGCAGCTGCACTCCCCTGAACACTGGACAGCAGCTGCACTCCCCTGAACACTGGACAGCAGCTGCACTCCCCTGAACACTGGACAGCAGCTGCACTCCCCTGAACACTGGACAGCAGCTGCACTCCCCTGAACACTGGACAGCAGCTGCAATTCACTCCACTGAACAGCAGCTGCAATTCACTCTACTGAACTGACTCTGTGTGCAGGCGCATCTTCCTCCTGGGCGAGGCCGGCCTGCTGCTGCCGTCAGGCGTAAACAAGCGCATGTTCCTCATGCTGCAGAGCATCATATTCCAGGGGCAACACAGCTCCTCGGGAGCGACCTCTCCGCCTCCTAACATACCCTCGTCTCAGACGCAGTCTTCCCAGCCCCTCAATGTCAACTTCGTGCCTAGCGACCGAGTCAAGGTGCGCTTTTTTTGGGGTCTCGATGTCAATAATACCCATGTCAAGAATACTCATGTCAAGAATACCCATGTCAATAATTCCAATGTCAAAAATGATATTAAAATACCAGTGTCAATGTCATGCTAACAGGTGACTAGTTTTTTATTTTTTACTTCTGTGTCAATTTTGTTCCTAATTAGTGACATCGCAATTGTTTGAGTGCTCTGTTTTGGTGTCTCAACTCCTGTTGGGAGTCATAAGATAGATGATAGTTTTGGGTTATATAAGTTTGTTCAACTTATGCTATGAGAACTGGCAACTTCAGTGTGATACTTACTGTAAGGGTACCTCAGTTATAGATACACTTTTTACTGAATGTTTTTTTTTACCTGAAACTGACTTCTTCAAGAAAAATCTTCATGCTTCACACGTCATTGGAAATTTTTCCCATAATTCCCCTGACATATTCAAAAAAAAATTCAGACTATAAGTAATGACCAATGCTGCTAAATATTAGAGAAATTAGAGAACCTCGTGTTGATTGTCTTATGCATTGTGGCAGGCGGTGAGCGTGGCAGTGCTAGGCAAGCTGTGTCTGCAGCACGAGAACCAGGCCAAGCGCATCATACCCGCGCTGGGGCAGCTGCTCGACGCTCAAGTCGGACCTGATATCAAAACCAATATTGTCTTCACGCTCTCCGACATGTGTGTCAGGTGCTGTGTTGGGTGTTAATGAAAGAAAGCAGGAACATACATTAAATATAGATTCCTGGTTTCCTGAACTCCATGCTAAATTGGGCCTTCCTTTCTTTAGAACACCTTTTTTGTGGTTGGGGAGGCTTTAAATAACTTAAATATTCTAATATATCGCCATTTATTATCAAAGTATTTGGGGTTTCTGGCCTATCTTACATTTATAATTATCAAACTCTGGGGGGGCATATGGCCCATCTTACATTTATAATTATCCGAGTATTTGGGGGCTTCTGGCCCATCTTATATTTATAATTATCAGAGTATAGCGGGTTTCTGGCCCATCTTACATTTATAATTATCCAAGTATGGGAGGGGGGGGTTTCTGGCCCATCTTACGTCTATAATTATGAGTAAGGGGGTTTTTTGGCCCACGTCTTTATGGATCATTGTGATTCTTTGGACCTATTTATGCTCACAAAATGATTCACAGTCTGAGAGTTTCTGGCTCGTCCTACAACTGCGAGATCATTACACGGGCGCTTCATATGAGCAGGTACGCGACGGTGGTGGACCCTCTGATGCCTCAAGTGACGGCGTGTCTCCGTGACCCCGACTTGTCCGTGCGGCGCACCACGCTCACGCTCGTCATATCGCTCCTGCAGGAGGACTACCTCAAACTCAAGGGTTCTTTCTTCTACAGAATATTGCAGGTCCGATTGTTAAATGCCATTTTGATGTGGTTTTTGAATTGTTTGTCGAGTGTCGTGAGAAGAGGTAGTCAAATGCCTGTTTTGTTCTTTATGCCATCAGTAAGAGCCTATATTGCAGGTTTGATTACTGCCTGTTTTCTGAATACAATTTTGATGTATTTTTTGAATTGTTTGTCAAGTGTGGTGAGAAGCAGCCTGCGTTGTACTTTATGCCATCAGTAGGGTCAAATTCTTAATATGGATACATCATTTCTTTTTGTTGTATTACGTCTCTTGGATGATTTTTGGGCGAGATGGACTCTTCACTGTTTTGAAATCATGGTGTGTGTTATTTTCAACTTTATAAACTCATAAAAATTTACGTCACAGGCGCCCATAACGTCGTGTGAGTCACTTTTTTGAAGTTGATGACTGTGATAGTTAGAAAGAGTAACTAATATCTTGAAAATGCACCCCTCCCAGTGCTGAAGAATGCCTGCAATCCTTAAGTAGCTTTTGTTGATTCCTGCAATACAATATTTATAAGCTTTTTTATTTTTCAAGCTCTATTTATGATGTAATGATGAATTATTTTGCTAACATCGACACTACTGTGAGACTTAACTGCATAAAAAAAACAATGAAGCACCCTCATAGTGTACCAAGAATACAATTGAAATGCAGCCACTGCTGCAGGGCTAACTTTTGTATTATTTGTTTATCTTTTACAGTGTCTGTGCGATGATCATGAAGAAATCCGCAACACTGTTATTTTCTTCTTGACTGAGAGACTTCTCAAGAGATTCCCCAAAATATTTTCTCAACATTTCATTGAGTGCATCTTCCATTACAACTGCTATGAGGTGAGTTGTCTTAGGCACACTTGCTGTTTGTTTCTCTGGATTATCATTTCGGTGATGTTTGCTAAACTTTGCACCAGCCAACAAGTATGCTTCTATGATTCTTTGTATGAGTTGGCTGTTAGTGACTAAGTGTTGATGCTTGTATTTCCTGAGAGATCTTGGCCGTCCTCGTCCATTTTGTAGGGCAAACTACCGAAATTCTTTGTTTGAGTTGGCTGTTAGTGGTGTTAGTATTTACTTGGAGTCTGGTGCTTCCTTCTTTTGTGCGACTATTACTATTTATTATGGGATGCATAGGCAGTCTTCTGAAGTGCCCAAATTTCCAATTCTAGCCACTCAGACTATCATACTCGTGACAGTACCAGTATAACAGGAAAGTACCAGGTGCTTGTTTAAGTCTATGTTCCTCCAACCAATACGATTTATTTTAAAGATTTTAATAGATTGAACACTAGTATCTTCATTGTATGGTGAAATATTTGAGCTATTTATTTCAAGATTATGTCGCATTATTTTTTTTGCTGTTAGAAACCATTGCCAAAATTTTCAAAATTTTTACTAGGCACAATGTTCTCTAACACAATATATTTGTAACTGCAATAACTTGATTTTCTTTCCACATGTCTTAAACCACTGACATCGATGGTAGTACACGAGTGTTTTGCATTTGGGACAATCGATGTGAGGTTCATTACTGTTGTAAGAATTGCGAATTACTAATCGCCTAAATAAAAAAAACAAATGTTAATGCCCCTCTTCCCTTTCGATGTTGCTAAAAACGATCTCCGAGCGTTGTTAACAAAAATTGACTCAAACTTCAATGTAACAAAAACGATTCAATCTTTAATGTAACAAAAATGATTCAAGTAAGCCCATGCGTCTGTTAATATGCAGTGTTTATGGTTCACAGGAGCACGAGTCGTACAACAGATTCAGCCAAAATCAGCAGGAGAAGGAGCTGTTCTCGCTGGCTGGTCCTGAGCATATGGCCGCCAGAATGAGCATCTACAAGTTCATGCTGGAGCACATGCCTGATGATCTGCGCTTCTCCATCACTCAGAGGCTCTGCCATGACGTCCTGGGTCTGTGGTTGTGGCCATGCTCACAATATTGGATTTTTGTAAATTTGGTGTGATCGTTTACTTGTTTTTACGGACTGAAAATGAGTGATGCTGGTACTCAAAATGGTACCACAATTATAGTGAACTTTTATGAAAGAAAAATGTCTTTATGGATCTTTGTGATTCTTTGGATCGTTTTTCATTTGAATCCCATATTAATAATTTCTTGCATCCTGTAATCGAAAATAACACACACTAAATAGGTGGATTCTTGTGAGTGAATTATGTACTAATACTTCTAATTAAATATTTGTGCTGGTTTAATTTGTTAAATATTTGTGCTGGTTTAATTTGTTGAATATTTGTGCTGGTTTAATTTGTTGAATATTTGTGCTGGTTTAATTTGTTGAATATATGTGCTGTTTAATTTGTTGAATTTTTGTGCTGGTTTAATTTGTTGAATAATTGTGCTGATTTAATTTGTTGAATATTTGTGCTGGTTAAGTATCTTAAATTTTTGTACAGGTTCAATATTTTTATATATGTTTGGGTTTACCATGTTGAAAATATGTTCAAGTTAAGTATATTAAATATTTTTGCTGGTTTAGAGTGCTGAAAGAAATCTAGGTCAATGATTGTATGAAATTGGTGCTGCATAACTTCTGTGCTTTTTTTTTCTTCATCGTTGTACTTCAGCATTTTTGTTTCAACGTGATGAACTGTGTGCTCATCCTTCTATTTTTTCCTGACATCTGCTTCTTCTGTCATTTGCATTTTTTTCGTTTGTCATATTTTAGTTTGTTGGCTTTTCCATGAAACCTTCATTCAACGTTGAATAAAAATGCATAATTCCTTCACGCAATACCTGTTAAGAGTATTAGTATTCAGAGGAAGTTTTTATGCACGGAGAGATGTTTAAACATACATAGGTAGATGCTTGTGTAGGTTTAGATTTTGACCACAGAAGTTGTTACTCGTGAGCAGGAGGCCACCTTTTCTTGAACTTTAGTCTCGGCATCGAGTATAGCTGGTAACTTTAATGTCGTGATTGAATATAGTTGGCAACCCTCCCATAATGTCCACCTTTTCTTGAACTTAAACCTCGGGATCGAGCATAGCTTGGAAGTCTAATCTCAGGATCAAGCATGGCTGACGACAGTGCCATAATAGAAGACTCGTGTGTAGGAGGCCAGTTTTTCACCCCACCTTTTTCTTTAATTTTGATCTCTAGATGGAGTATAGTTGGCAACGCTGTTATAATGGAAGCCTGGTGTGCAGGGGGCGTGGTGGACGGGCGGATGGGCGCGACGGGCAGCGACGAGGTGCTGCGGGACACGCTGCTGGTGCTCTGCAGCGACGAGATCAAGCTGGCCTCCCTCAAGTCCCGGCCTGAGGAAGACCACGCCACCAACCAAGAGGAGCAGGCTCAGATAGCTGGCCTGGCTATCAAGAAAACCATCATTTCTCAGGTGACCGAGGAATTTTTGTGCCGTGTCCAGGTTTCAGCGATGTGTTCTCGCTTCATATCACTGCCATACCGTGTCGAGATTTTGATTTGTTCTCGCTTCGTATCTTTCCTGAGGCTTCACAGTCTTTTTTTGTGGTGTTTTTGGTGTCTCTCTTTTTTGCAGGACGGAGAATCATTTTGTATATGGTTTCTAAGGTCTTAGCTCTGACAAGATATTTGTCAGGTAGGGACCTCCCACGAATCACGCGATTTAGTTGTTGGAATCTTGTAATTTTCCTAAGCGTGATTGCGTTCCTACAGAAGAGAGTTTGTGGAAGCCCGTGTCTATAACTGTAGCTCCCAGATGATATTTCTAATACTGCTTTAAATATGATTTCGCCTGTTTATAGCTGTTCGCCTTACGATATTTTTTGACTTTTTCAGTCAATGTTTCCGAAATCAATGAAACTCTTTGACATCTCCAATACTCGGTTGTACATAAGGAAAAATTACTTATTTGACCAGAAATTCTTATGAACATCTCATAAATCCCTTATGAAAACTCGGTCCTAATTTGCAAGTTCAATTTCAGGTCTTTCCCAGGGTGAATCGCGCTGAGAATGACTTTATAACCTCGTTTTCCCATTCTCAAGTTATTCCTAGTGAGAAGTAAGAGAATTTCGAACATTTTTATTTCCCAAAATTTTTGTCAAAAAACGAAAGGGATATTTACGATATTACGATATTTGTTTACTTTTTCAGTCAATATTTTTAAAATCAATGAAACTCTTTGATAACTTCAATTGTGGTTTACACATCAGGAAAAACTACTTATTTGACCAGAAATTCTTATAAATCCCTAATGAAAACTGGGTCCAAATGCTCCCAGGGGGACTATGTTAGGGCCCGAGCTAAAGGTAAGATAGGCTTCCTTTTTGTTGAAATAGAATAGGTTTTTGTTTTGTTACGGACCATCCTTTTTCGGTTCACTGTTGTTTTTTTCAGCACCTACTATTTTCTTCTTCAACTTTTTCTTGCTTCATGAACTTCTTTTGTAGCTGTTTCTGTGCACTTTGTGCATAGACTCCAGACTAAATGGAGTCTATGTTCCCTTAACTCCTTAACCTTAAATGGTGCCTTCCTCTTTCCTCTCTTGGAACATCTTTGTCGTGGTTAAGGGGAGACTAAAACTTTCTTATATGGTAACTGGGTACAAATTTAGAAGTAGAATTTTGGGTTATTCGTAGGGCGAATCGAGCTGAGAATGACTTTAAAACCTCGTTTTTCCATTCTCAATTCATTCCTGGTGAGAAATCAGAGAATTTCGAATATTTATTTTCTCAAAATTTTTGGCAAAAATTATCGTAAATTATAGTAATAAAGTCTACAAATTTTCAGAGCAAACTGAATATCACAATACATGACCACATTGAATGGCTGAGAAGGTAAGAATATGGGTGAGGACCCAAAAAGATGAAGATGACTCGGGGACAACTCACACAAGATATATCTGTGTTCGAATATCTTTTCAAACTTGTCCTATTTCAGCAGTTTCAGTAAGAGCACACTTCTGAGAAATACACTAGCGTTGGAAAGCTGTCACTTCTGTATCTTTTACGAAAATATTGCAAAGTCGTCATCACGCATCCTTGTATACTCCTGAAGGAAATTTGAGATTGTGAAGCTATTTTCCTTATCGATCACTCAAAGTTGCAGCATATCTCTTCTCTTTGCATACGCTTTTAACCAGTTGTGAGGTCTCGGAAGTCTATTGATACTCTTCACTGGATCAATAATATTGAAAGTGGTTAATTTTTTCCTGCTTCAAAAAATTCAAGTTAGATTTATATCTCAATATCATAAATTCTATACACAATTGACTCATGTTGATTGCTCCCGAAATAATAGAAAAACGTGTAAATGTGTATGGTTATAGCGATGCGAACATATTTTAGTGATTTTTGCCATGTGCAAGCAAGGTTTAATTCATGGAACAGAACTTACAGAATTCCTGTTGTTTAATCATTTTGTTAAATACAAAAGGACAATATAGTTTAATAAGTGGTGTGTAGAGCATCATATTTCTTTACTCATCATAATCGTACATAAGTTACTTGGTAACCTACGCCTTGTTCTGATTCCCTCTTCTCATTTACTTCAAAAATTTGACCTCATATCGAAATGTTCTCAGTAGCAGTGATGCCAGTGACTAGTCTGTTAGGAAACGCATTCTCAGGGCTTCCTTTGCAATGAAGTGGAATGAGCATTTCTTGTGAGAACATATAGTGTGGATTAGTTTTTAGGCAATGTCTGTTTTTTATTTTTCCGGTCTCTCCATCGCTGAGCAGATCAGCATGTTTGTCTGCCTGTGTTATAAGCGAGTTTTTCTGCTTGTGTTTCCATTTTTCCTTCCTCACTTTTCATCTGTTAGAAGTGCAATTTACATTTTGCCGGCTGTTGCAGGCTGTTATTTACAGTGGAGGCTTTAAAGCCTTGAGTATTTTTCCCATTTCTTGAACTAAACTGTGATTTTGAGCGAACACGTCTCTCGCGTTTCTTGAATTAAACTGTGGTTTTGAGCAAACACCTCTCGCTTTTCTTGAACTAAACTGTAATCATTTGGAGCAAACACCTCTCGCTTTTCTTGAACTAAACTGTAATCATTTGGAGCAAACACCTCTCGCTTTTCTTGAACTAAACTGTAATCATTTGGAGCAAACACCTCTCGCTTTTCTTGAACTAAACTGTAATCATTTGAAGCAAACACGTCTTGCGTTTCTTGAACTAAACTGTGATGATTTGAAGCAAACACGTCTCATGTTTTTTGAACAAAACTGTGATAATTGCCTTAGTTGAGCAAACATCGCTATTAAATTTGAAAACAATGTTGATGATAGCTGGCTGTAGTATAATGTTATTTGGGTGCTCGCCTCATGCAGCCTCAGCCGTGCAGGATCTCTCAGGTAGGCCAAAGCTAGTTTTCCTTCTCTCGTCGTACCTTCAATTGCATGCCTTCCGAGTACTTTTTAGATCTATTTTCTCCTATTCCCTGTTCTTTCCTTCCTTTTTACACTGACTTTCAGAGCCTCTTTTACTTTTTATTGTATTTTTTTCTTTCTATGGAAGGCTTCTGAGAAAATGTATCCGCGTTGAGTTATTGTGAGAACTTTTGTTAGTTTGATGTAACTTGAAGAGATATTTCGGTCTTTGGTTTGTGTCTTACAAATTAGGTTGAAGTTATTTCTTTTAAATTTCTATTAAACGAGCGCAATTGTGTTTATCTTAAAGTATTGGTTTGTAGGACATTTGGCATGACCAGATATGTTGAAAATAATGTGTTTCATTTAAAAACAGCATCGTTTGAAAAGTGTCTTCTTTCATCTGTCAAAATCTCTCGTAAAACTGTAATAGACCTCGCTTGTGAAATGCAATTATCATTAATACCAATTCTGTTTCAATTCGATGGCAGGTTGTGAAGCGGAATGTCATAGAAAACATTGTCCCGATCCTGATCGCCCTCAAACACAAGCTGGAGAAACAACGGTCACCGCTCATGAAGCAACTCCTGCTGTACTTCAAGGAGATCATGAAGGACTATAAGAACGAGGTAAGCCTTGTTTATATGAGGGCATTTGATTAGCGAATTTCGGTGATGCCAAATTACAGGTTAATTAAAATAATTTGTTGTATAAACGATCAGGAATCGCTCAGACTAAAAAGTGTATCAATTTAACAACAGTCAAAAAGTGATATTGGACGACTCTAAATCAACGAACGTTTTTCTCAATAATGTAGATGTTTTTTAATCAGTTATAGCTCATATAAAACTTGGTGTGTGTCTTTTTTTTGAAGATCCTTCTCAATCTTTCAACCTATGACAAACATCGTGTAAGATTACATACAGATGATAGATGTGTTGTAATCCTCGCAATTACTGGAGTAAGATGTAATGGACCATTTTTTCGGTTGACTGCTGTTCTTTTTCCAGCTCCAATTACTTTCTCCTTCAATATTTCTCTTATTTCAAGAACTTCTCAATCTTGCTGTTTCTATGTGCAGGGCGTAGGGACACATTTTATGCATGGAATCTTGGAATTTTCACTGTTCTATTTACTACCACGTTTTTCTAGTATCAACCAATGTGTTTAAACTTTTAAAATGTATATGAAATGTAAAGTTTACGAAAACCCATTATTTGAAGCAAAGTTTGTAAAGGGAATAGGAAAACAGACTAGGATTCAGCTATGTTGCTCCTAATTAAATGTGTTTGTTCCTGGTCAACCCGCTCTTTCACTAGGTAATACAGTTAGTATAGGCAGCTGTTGTGCAAAATTTTGTATGTAATTGATTATTTTTTATCTTATTATTCCATAACTAGGTTACTAGTTAGAACCAGCGCGTGGCTCTCCAACAACAGTGTTTCCTTCATTATTTGTGTTCGTGATTAGTAATGACATCCTCATAGATGGAGGTTTTTACTTCCTTCAATTTTAAGGGCCCTTGACCGACTAGGGCCCTGCTCCGAATTGATTGGGATCGTTAATTCCGTGAACGATCCCCGTAAAATGTCCTTCCGTGCCCGTGTAGAAGCATGTGAAAACAACTCTAAAACTTGATATGACAACCAGGTGTAGAGTTCCCTTCAATATTCGGTTGTACATCAGGAAAAACTACTTGTTTCACCAGAAATTCTGATAAACATCGCATAAATCCCCTGTGAATAATTCTGTCCAAATCTGCAAGTTTAATTTCAGGTTTTTCCCAGGGCGAATCGAGCTGAGAATGACCTTAAAACCTCGTTTTCCAATTCTCAAGTCTAGTGAGAAATCGCAGAATTTCTTACATTTTTATTCGGCTAAATTTTCGGCAAAAATGTTAGGGTTTACCTGAAGAATATTTTTTACTTTTTCAATCATTGTTTCGAAAATCAATAAAAATCTTAACAAATTCAATGCCTGGTTGTACATCAGGAAAAACTTCTTATTTAACCAGAAATTCTAATAAACATCTCCTGAAATTATTGTGAAATTCTGTTAAGAAAAAGTCTAAATCGACGAGGTGGAAATTACCAAATTTTCTGAGTTTTCGGTGTCCTCAGAATCGCATGAAAATGGTGTGAAGGTCTTTAAGTTGTAGTAGACGTCGTATAAAGTCTTTATTATTATTATATTCCTGGTTTTACCACCGTAGACGTCATGTAAAGTCTTATCTTGTCCAATTTAACAAGGTATCTGATTCCCGGTTAAATTATTCATAGTTGTTGGTCAATGGCTCAGAATTGCATGGAACATGGTACTAATTTTTTTGTTGAAGGAGATGTCAAATAACTTCTTAACTCATCCAAGTTTATCCTGGTTTTCCCATAATGCAAGTGTTTTAAGGCTGATAGTCTAATTATTCGCATTAGCTGAATCATTTCGGCCAGTGTTTTTTATATCATCTCAATTCACCCTCAGGTTCATGGTGGTAGAACATACTTTGATTTAAAAATTTCGATTTGGCGTGAAAAATACAAAATGGTATAAATGTTTATAAGCTCTAATAGACGTCAAATAACTACTCAATTGGTTGAGATCAACTTTATATTCCATTAAGGTAGGTGATTGTAATGTAAGAAGCCCACGGTATATTGTCAAAATTTACCATCTACCTAAACCACTCGAGTACTTACTTTTTCTTTTGGGTCATGGTGTATGCACTTACGGTTTTTGTTGATACTATTCATGTATTGTATTACACGAATGATGGTATTGAAAGACGGAATTTTCACTGTAAAAGGCGGAAGTGCGAGAATACTGTGTTCGCTTCGTTTTTTTCAACCATACGCTGCCGATTCATTCTTTCTGAAGACACTATTTCATTACACGACTGTACAAATTACTTCTCCCGATCAATCATATTTTTACGCATTTCATTACCAAACTTCCCGATTGTTGTACCCAAGCTTGAGTTACGTTGCTGGGTTCTGCCTTTTCTCTTGAAATCAGTGTCTCTTCGAGCTGCGTGTAAATTTCCTTTGTGTGAATGCTCGTTTCACCATTTATCTTCTCTGTTGCAGATCAAGGAGATTTTGGCTGGCGACAAGCAGCTGGCAGAGGAGATAGAATTTGATTTACGGAAACTGGAGGAAAGACAGCGCGAGGAAGAGGCAGCGGAACGTCTTGCGCAGCAAGCAAAAGTGCGCGAAGAGAAAAGACTCCAGGGTAAAACCACAGAAGATCCAAACAGATCGTCGCTGCCACATCTGAACAAAGATATTCCCACTGCTGTTCTGTCTCCTGGACGAAATAATTCTTTCAGTGCCAATGAAAAACCAAACGATGATGAGGGAAGGGTCACTGATCAGGAAACTCCAAATGATGAGCCAGAATCCCATGTGCCAGACGCAGTTTCACACAGAATTGTGGAAGTAGCATTAGAACGTTTATCCCCGAAAAAGATAATTTCAGTAAAAGAAAATTTACTCAAAACTGCTGTAATGAACAGTCAAAGACTTTCAATAGGGCCTGCACGGGTAGAATGTAATGATCAAGGTGGAGAGTCGCCTCATGTGGGAGAACAGTCCCCGAGAATCAAGGCTGCTCTAGAGAAAAGGCGTCAAAGCCTTGCTGCTGTAGCTTCTGACTGCGCTGAACCTTCTACCTCAGGTGAACGTCCACCTCAAGTTGAAGCTGTAACTAACGCTGAAACTGAAGAAATTATGGAGGAGGAACAGCCTGCTGGCGAAAACAGTACTATCGGACCAAGATCGGATGCATCTGCCATGAGGGCTGACAATGCTGAAGAGAAAGATGTTGAAAATTCTGCCAGTGAAGAGAGAAACACAATTCCTGACAAGCAAACTAATGATTCAGCTACAGAAGCTCCTGATAGCGACGCCATGAGAAAAGAGTTAATCCGCGCCATCAGTACTCCCACCCGCAATCAAAGTGTCATACGGAATATTACTTTCATGAACAAAACTCAAGAAGTGAGTGCTATACACTTCGGTGATTCTGTCATCCCTGAAGCTACAGAAAACAACAGCGAACAAAGTGAAAACTTGCTATTACATTTCAAAGACCCAGAAGCGTACGCTAAAGAGGATGAATTCAGTAGGTTGAGGAGAAGCAGCAAGCGAAGCTTAGGGAATGACTTCAAGAAAATGGCAAAGAAGGATGTCGGGAAGAATAAAAAGAAACTGTCTGGAGGTCTATTTGAGTCTGTTTTAGAAGGTGGTGAAGCGGACGTAATGCACGGAGCTGAAGATTCCCTTTTAGAAGCAAGCAGTGCCGGAAATTGCTCGAAGACGAAGCAAACGCACGGTAAGAGATCTTGTCGTAATCAGGACGTAGTTCCTAAACGGAAGTGAAACAAATGCAAACCCATTGTTGTTCAGTCTTTGCGTTCTTGAAATTACTAATCATTTGTCTAAAAGGAATTACAGTCAAGCGGTACGAAGCAACATTTCAATGCAGATGAGATCAGCATGACGCTGAAAATAAAAAAAAAGAATGCGCCTGCCTCAAGAATACAGAAATAGATGCAAAAAGCTGAAATTAACGCCACAGAAAATATGCATTAATTCACAGCAGAAAAATTTAATGTGAAAATTCCAAATTGCAGTACTAGTCTACCCTTTGTAAATGTGCATTTTTATCGTGCTTTGTCTCCATGTATTTGGTAAGCTAGTCCCGCAACTTGAAATTCTTTAGTTTTCTTTTGCGTATTTATGCAATTCAAGCTCGTTATACGTTTTTCTGTATTTCTGAAGCGTGATGACTTTTCGACCATTCCAGCTGATGATGATGTTAACGGCAACAAAGCATTGTTTTTTATAGCTCGACAGTAATCATTTGAAGTAAAATGAGTGGCTGGATGAAAATTTTCATATGCAGAAGACATTGTGTGTTAGGAAGTGTTTTTGACATGATAGCTCAGCGGCGGGATTTTCAACAAATTTACGTTGTCGTAATGGTAAAACCGGGGGCAAATATTCAGCTACTGACTTTGTTACCCTACGTGTTCTTTTTCTGGTTGATATCGTTTGATTTTTTGAAATAATATTGAAAATCTCAGGATTTTGGCGGTATAAATAGGCGCGTATGGTAGTAGCCACGTCGATAGACGAACTATTACCACTAGAATCGTGTAAATCGTTTAAAAAAATTAACCCGTGATGAACATTATGCTTGGAACGGAAACGAGTTAGCCTTCAGAGATGCGTGTTGATTTCTAAAAGGATTTGTCAGTTTTATCTTTATAGTTCACGATTTAAAGTGAGCCTTTATCGGAGATGGAAGGACGTTTAGCGCACTCATATGTATTGTGTCGGTTTAGTAAGTGTAAGTGTTGGAAGTGTTGCTCACACCGTCACCAGGTAAACGACTTCGTGTGTAATTTTTGAGCGTCTTTTATCTCGTGTACGCCAAACAGAAAAAGTTTATCGCTTCAATAACATGCAAGAGCAAAATTTTTAGCATTCATGCATTTCTTGTAAGCATCCAGATCTTTCCGATTGAAGAAATATTGGGGCCCCACTTCTCTACTTTGTACCTGACTTTATAATAACTTATATCACCTACCTTAGATGTTATCTTCCTTCAACAGCATTGTTTACTCGGTAAACATCGAATGTATTTTATATTTCATACTAGAAATTAGTAAAATAGAAAGCAAAGTATGTGTTTAACGTCCTGTGCCACGTTAATTTCCACTCGGTAAATGATGTACTATCATTAGGGTGCTAAATTTTTTCAGATCTGGAGATAATCTAAGTGCGATTAATATGCTGTTTCACTATATACTCTCCCAGGAGGATTATGTGAGGACCCGAGTTGAAGGTTAGGTAGACCTTTTTGTTAAAATTGTGTTTCGTTTTGTTACGGAACATCATTTTTCGGTTCACTGCTGTCCTGTTTCACAGCGCCTACTACTTTCATCTTAAACTTTTATCTTGTTTCAAGAACTCCTTTCTTAGCCTACTGTTTTATGCACCTTGTGCATAGATTGTGTGTTCCCTTACCACCATACTAAATGGTGCCGTCATCTTCCTCTCTTCGTACATCGTTGTTGTGGTAATGGGAGGCTTGAACTGTCTTATAATCAATCCACTATATACCTACTTGGTTAAAATATTCGCATAGCCTGCAGAAGATTGTAACCTTTTCAAATAAAAATAACCTCGCATTAAGTACTCTGTTCAAACGTTTTTTTTTCTCACACGAAGTTAGCAGTACGACATCGCTGGAATAGGTAACTACAGATATGAATAAAAATTCCCGTTCAGAGTTTAATATTTACTGAAATACTGCAGTCTCATCCTATGTACTCTACGCATAGAGGAGCAGAGCGCGAGGTAGCCGCTGTTGGGACTGAAGCAGCAATTAAGGATGTTGTCGAGGTTGTGGCTCAAGCGCGGGAAGTTGCTGTACACTCGAAAGCTTGGTAAATGGGCCTGCAAAAAGTTAATTTGATAGCGAACATCGTCTGGTATTATAGCTAAAGTTACACGGGGTGGAAAAATACAGATCATTTATCATTTGAGTGACATTTAATTGAGTAGAGTCTGAATATTACATAATCTGGATTTGTCACACTTTTCTCTGATGTAAAACTATACAACTTGGATAAGATGGTTCTCATATTTTCAGGGTAGATTTTAAAAGTAACTCGAGTTACACACACGAAATTTTCATGCTAAGCTCTCTCTCCAAAACTAAATAGCCTAAACAGTACCAAAACGAAACCTCGATACAGGAGTCTTGTCTTTACAGCCGCTGCGGCATTAGAGCGCAAAAGTTCACAGGACTTGAGAGCTCTAACTAAACTACTCTTAAACTTAACCCGTGGATGCACGATATTATTTCAAACACACTGTGGAGTAAATTGACCTCCAACCTTTTTATCAAAGTAAAAAAGCACATAAAGGTTTTCCAGTTTCAGTTCTTTGGGAAAAGTCACAAAGCCATGTTCAAATATATGAACAAAACCAACGGTTATTTGAGTTTAAAATTCAGTTGAGGTCATTTTGACCCAACCGTCATCCACGGGTTAAAACAATCTCAAACTGGGCAACTCACAATTCTGACCGCGTTGGGAAGCTCCTGCGAAGAGAACACAAGCGCCTCTGATGAGCTGTTGAACTTGACGCAGTTGACGTTCGTGACGAGCTGGGAGAGCACTTTGAGGGGACGCGGGTTAGGGCTGAGCTCCACGTCCCTGGCGCCGTAGATGTTCACGATGCCCGTGTTGGAGCCGCACGCGATGTATGCGTGGTTTGGCGAGACGTCGATGGCGGTGCCGTTGATGCAGCCGTCGTCCGTGAACTGGGCGCGGGCGCGGCGACTTGCGTGGTCCCACACCGTCACCTGGCCGTCGTCATCTGATACAGCCCCAGATTAGATTTTATGTTAGTTTAAGTCTCGCTAACCGCTAAAAAATAAGCGTTTCGGAGAGGTAGGCACAATTTAGTATGGGGGTAAGGGAATGCGGAATCTATGCAGTAGAGGCATGAAAACAGTAAGTTGAGAAAGAAGTTCATGAAACGTTAATAAAGTTGAAGAAGAAGATAGTAGATGCTAAAAAAAAGACAGCAGTGAACCAAAAATGAAGGCCTACTCAACTTTCAGCTCGGGCCCTCACACACATATTTTTCCCCTGGGAGTGGTAATTCCCATAGATACAATAGTTGTATCCTGAGGGGGAGTGACAAGACCAACTTATTACCATAATTATTCCACGATGATTGTTTTTTCCTTAGAATATACACAACATTTGCTTTCATACTAAAAAGGCATCAATTCTCTCACCATCTGGAAACACTGCAGAGCCACTAGATTTGGAGTGAATTTTAAATGTGAATTTGACTGGACACAAAGACATATTTGAGATTCTTGCCAACTCAACTGAACTGAAACTGAACCGTGTGTGATTTAGATGATCTCAATTTAATAAAATTATTACTACAGTGGAACCTGAGTGGGATACCCATTCCTTTATGCTGAACTCTGCAGCTCAGCCAAACCTGGCAAAGAGTATGATACAGTAAGAGGACAACCAACGGATTATATGGCAATTTCAGTGATGACAATAGAAATTCTCTATCTGGAGACAACCTAAGTGTGATTTACATGCTGTTCCACAAAATACCTGACTTGGTTAAAGATAATGGTTCATGCCCTACCCAGCAAATATACGATTCCTGAACAACGGCAAAGTATTGCAAGATAGACAACTCAGTAAGCCCAGCAACTTCCAAAACACAGGGCCCATTAAGAATCCACAAACACAAACGATATCGAATACCACTTAGCGTGCAAAATATTAAATGATGTTACCCAGGTGCGACTTGCAACACCAATCAACGGGTTCAACTTCCTTCCAGAGCATTAGATGGTATCGCCCCTGTGTGACACGCAGAACTAAGTCACAGAGCACAATTAACAACCAAAAATTACATGAAGAAGCAGACATAAGGAGTAAATATTTTTGGTCCTTGAGTACAACTTACAACCAAAAAGTAGATGGCAAACCAAATCATTGGGCAGATTATTATTATATTACTATTATTATCATTGTTATTGAATGGTTTAAGGAGATCGGCCCAGGCCTCTGTCGCTCAGGTGGTAATTTTTCATGTTTTGTTGGAAAAGAAGCCTTAGGTGGTGGACTATTCGGCCCTAAAATTTTATGCCGCTACATAGGGGGGGGGGGGGGTAAGGGGACCAAAATCTTTAACTTTGAGCCCAATTCAACCCAATATAAAAAGAGAAAAAATGAGAAATAGAAAAAAAAAACATTTTAGCTTGTTAGGAATGTTCCAAGGATTCTAAAACTGTGTTTTTGTTCTAGCATCAAAACTCGATGACAAGTAGCATTTTGAAATATCAGTGAAAAAGCACCAAAATCTTAAATTTTTGAGCCCATTTCAACCCCATATAAAAAGAAAACAAATGGGAAATGGGAAAAAAGCCTATATGAGCTTGTTAGGAGTGTTCCATGGATTCTAAATCTGTCTTTGTTTTTGTTCTAGCATCAAAACTGAATGAGGAGATAGGTCTTGAAATATCAATATCAGTGAAATATCAATACCTAAAAACCAATATGTCAAATTTTTCAAAAACTAAGGCCTAAATCGAAAAAATGAATAGATGAAATTGTGTTTCTTTTCAAAAGTTACATATCATAGTCAAATTTCATAAGAATCAGACTGAAAATAAAAAATTTCATACATGTGAAAAAAGAAAAAAAAATTTTTTTCCATTTTTTTGGTTTGGAAATCACAATACACAGTGTGAATATGAATTTATGTATGGAAATTATCGAAATATATTAAAACAGCATTTAATTACATAAATTCTTCATGATATTACACTTTAACCAAAAAATTTCGTTTTATGCTCATACCCAACACTTCTAACTTTCAACATTCAAAATGCTACTCGTCTTCGAGTTTTGATGCTAGAACAAAAACAAAGAGTTTTAGAATCCTTGAAACATTCCTAACATACTCAAATGGGCTTTTTTCCAAATACAAATTTTTCGAAAAAAATACATAGCTCAAACCCAAAAAATTACTGTTGTTTTTAGAAATTTTGAAAAATTTGTAAAAAAATAGAAATAATTAGAATTTGAAAAAAGCCCATTTGAGTGTGTTAGGAATGTTCCAAGGATTCTAAAACTGTCTTTGGTTTTGTTCTAGCATCAAAACTCGAAGACGAGTAGCATTTTGAAATATCCATAAAATATACTAAAAAAACTAATATTTCGAAAAAAAAATAAAAACTAAGCCCTAAATCGAAAAAGTGACATAAGTAAAAAAGGTTAACTTTCACAAAATACATATACTGGCCAATTTTCAAACGAATCGGACGAAAAAAGTTGAAAAAGTGGGACGATCTCCTTCAAAATCCCTAGCCACAACAAAGGCAATCTCAAGAAAGGACCATTTAGCATGGACCGTAGAAAATAAAGAATCTATGCACAAGGTTTGTTCCAACACAGGTTTCTTTGCTCATGGAAATAGTAAGTTAGGAAGGTACAGAAAAACGATATGGCAAGAAGGCATGAGAAAAAGGAATAAAGCAAAGTGGGTAGAAGTTACGATTGCCTATTTATGGCTGAGGTTACCTAACAGTACTTCACCTAGGGGTGCCAGCACCCATTGCATAGAATAAACAGACCTAATTAATCCATGGTAGAGGAAACAAGGTTGAGTCATTTCTACGTGGGAAAATACACCTCTTATTCGGCTAACAAATAGAACGGCTTTATTTCAAACAAACTTAATGACGTCACCATTGCGACATGCCGTTAGGCCAACAGTGGGGCTAGTAGTGTTGTCAGATGCTTTATGAGCGCGGCTATTGATTCGTTGCCATGACGTCAGCATTGCCACACGGTTGATGTGGAAAAGACAGGTTTGACCCTACCTTATTTCTTCTATCGTGACTAACCTTAACCTATTGCCTTTTCTATTACCAATGAGAGGACCATTAGGCACACAACTTACGACCAAAAGTGTAGAAGGTGTCGCCCAATTGTGACGCGCAGAACGCTCCGATTTTCGAGGGCGGTCTAAAGCAGTCGACCGGGCGCCAGAGTCGCGTGTCCAGCATGACCAGCTCGTTCTTGTCCTGGACTATCACCTCGCGCTCATTCAGTACCACCACGTGCTGGAAAACAACTGAATTATACGCAGAACACTGAAAATGCTAAATGGCAAGTCATCTGCTTGGAAAATGGAATAAGAAACTTCAAAGGTAGAAATGAAACAGATGGAATACACAGATACAGATATCTGTAACTATTTGTTATACAGATCATTCGCATCAGTGACCATTAGGCAGTGCAAAATATATAAAATAGAGCATTATAAGCAATGTAAAAATACACTGCTTATTCCTTGCTTGGTTATTTTGTCCACAAATATTCTATCATGAAAACGGGACACCAGGACAGTAGGACATGACAATTACTAATTTCTGTTTTTTGATCCCACTTCATATAAATTGATGAAAAATCCTAGTGATATTATCAGAACCCAAAAAATAGAGGTATAAAAGTTGGAAAGGTTACGCATTTAAAGTGCTCATTTAAGAAGCGTTTTCACAAATCAATAACAGTTCTAGCAAAAAAAATTAATTTTAACAATGAGGTAGGTACACTTAGGCCAGAAAGAAACTTACCTCCATGTTGCGCACGGACTTCTGTTGTTTGACTCTGTTTTTCCACTGAATTTTCATTTCTTTGCTCGCTTCCATGTCGTAAATGTAAAAGTGACGAGATTCGCGAGCTCCGATGATGAACTTTGTGCTACACGGGAGAAATGCAGAGCAGCAAATTGGGTAATCCTTGAAGAAAAAGTCGTCTAGCTTGTGGCATTCTTCTGGATTGACCTTGAGGGAGGAGCATCATTGAATAAAAAAATCATTGCGTAATATGTTGCACAAATAGAGTTACTAAGCATTACTCAGCTCAAGGAATGACAACCCAAAAAATTTTCAGTTAAAAGGAATAATGATTTAACCTGACTAATGTTAAATGAGGGTTGCTAATGCATAAATAGGTAATATGTTTATTGAATGTGAATGTGGTCTTTCAAATAGGCTACTATTGAAATAAAAAATCATTTTAGCTTGAATTAACGCACTTGATGAGTGTGTACATAAATAAAAATAACTTTGTACTCAACAGCATAAATTAACGTACTTGCTAGAGGTGAGAATTAACACTTTGACTGCGACTACTAAATATTGAGTTCAACGCCAAACTTAAATTTAAAGTCAATTGTTGTAAGCTATTTCGAAAATATCAAACATGAACTGGATCGTGCCTTCATTTAGCTTTGATTAATTATTTATGAAAATTGAGTTTGTGACTACTGGTCGGTCAGCAGCATTGTGAAAATTACCTCCGCGTACCACCGGTGGTGCACGTCGCAGTCAAAGTGTTAAAATAGGCAATAAAAATTCTATATTTATTAAAGTCATTTTATAATAAAAAACAGCTTAAATTAACCTAATTGTTCATTACTCACTCATCGTGTGATAAAAATATTCTATACTCAAAACAGCTTAAATTGGCATATTTGTTCACCACAATCACGTCCATCATGTGCATATATAAAAATAAAAAGATTTGAAACTCAATAACACCTTAAATTGATGTACATCATAAGCGTGTACATGAATAAGAATCACAAGAAAACAGCTTATATTAACATACTTTTTCATCACTAGCTTGTTCATCAAGTTCATAAATAAAAATAAAAAGATTTTTTTAATTCAAAAAATAGCTCAAATACACGTACTTGATAAGCTTGTGCATAACCATTGCCTCGCAAGGCACTCTGACGCCTGGTGACCAGAGCAAGGGGGTGGTTGGCAGCAAAGACGGTCCTCAGGCTGGTGCCCAGGTAGTTCGTCCTCTTCTGCACCTCCTCCTCTTTGTTCAAGTCTGATAGCCACCTGTAGTTCAGGTAGCTCGGCGGCAGGGCCCCACCATCCGACGATATGAGGTTACATCCTAGCTGCAGGAAATAATGAAACATCATTTGGCAACACTCTACTATCTGATGTAAGGCCACGTCCTACCTGAAAGAAGTAATGAAATATTTAATATACTGAGTGGCAACATTCTCGGAAATAGATAGATTATTAGTTAGTTTAAGCCACCCAAGGAGGTTTAAGAATGGAGACGGCATCAGCGCTCTAAAGTGAAGCCAATTTTCGGTAGCTGTAGGGTATACGGGCACACACACGGAGATGGGGCTCAGTGCGTGTCAGACACTCAGCGTGACAGGGTGCCGCTATCCACGCTGCGGTCAAGGACGAGTTTCCTCAATATGAGTTTCTTTATCATTCAGCGAGGATGCAATTGAAATATATGCCTAAGAAAAAAACGTATAGCATAGAGTAGCGCAAGTCTGCCATTTAACAGCGCGGTCTTCAGTCGCTGATGATGAAGGTGGTGCTACCCCTCCACTGCAACACCACCTCCACACAGGGACCTAATGCCGGGTGGGCGGGGCTTGGGACGGCAGAAGTGGCTTCACTTGCTTGACTGGCAAAAGATAGCGATGCCGGTTCCATGTATCCAACTTCCTTGAAGCCACCCTATCCTCAACAAATGAGATCCAAAGAGAGGAAGGAAGAAGGCACCATTTAGTATGGAGTTAAGGGAACGTGGAATCTATGCAGAAAGGGCATAGAAACAGCAAGATAAGAAAGAAGTTCATGAAACAAGATAAAAGTTGAAGAAGAAAGTAGTAGGTGCTTGAAAAACAGGACAGCAGTGAACCAAAAAAAGGTGGTCCTTAACATAACAAAAACATTTTATTTTAACAAGAAGAAGGCCTAGCTAACTCTCAGCTCGGGCCCTCACATAGTCCCCCTGGGAGCGCTAATTCCCATAGATACAATAGTTGTATCCCCCTGAGGGGTCTGCAGGAAACAATGAAACATCATTTGATTTAATAGGTGGCAACACTCTACCATCTGATGCAAGGCCAAGCTTGCACATTTTTAAAAGGGAAAGAGAAAACTTAATATAAAACAGCCAACAAGAGATGTGAGAATTGTAGGGTAAATAAGCTATGACCTTCTTTGACAACACAAAAAGAACAAATTCTGAAATAAATAACAAATATTAGTTAGTAAAATTACGCTTAGGAAAAAAAATAAATGAAGCACGTACATTAATTTCCTTAGGAGAGTAAGAACAGATTCACAGTTAAAATAATATTTTCTTGAATTTTTTTCCATTTGATAGTTTTCAATTTTTTTTTTCATTCTTTGCAGTGAGGCAATGAGTTTAGAAACAATATTGCAATTTAATACTGTGATTTTAGTTTCATAATTTTTCTTTTTTCCCTCACACATCTAGCTATGCAATGGCACGTAAAATTAGAGAATTGTGAATAAAAAATAACTGAGGTATCGTATTTTCTATCAGACATGGAATCTAAGAATTTGATAGATGTAACATAAAAGCAATTCTCAGATTTGACATTTGAATAACATGGGACTACAAATTCAATTTTTTTCTTATCAAGAAGTCATGGTAACAATCTCGCAAAAGTTCTTCCCATAGGTCAGAATTTTTTTACCATCAAGTACTTGTAAATAAATATTCAGATAAAAAATTGTACACCATGAAAAAAATGATGCTCTGAAAAAATTTAATTTTTCAACAAAGAAATAAGAACTAGGTCATTGTCCAACCTTAATTGCATCTTCATCCTCGTCTTCCTCTTCTTCATTTCTTTCTTGAGCAGCATCCAGGTCTGCCCAAGCTGGTGCATCCCCCACAACAGCGTTAAATTTGTCTTGTAAGAACTCTTGGTAATTTTTGTCACGAACTGAGCGAACAGCAACAGCTTGCTCAAATTTCATCCTCTCAGTACGAGCCAAAACTGCATCTTCTATGCTGTAAGAATGATACACTTTAGTAGGAATGCAACTTGATGATGGAAATATCATATTTTAATACTTGTGCTTTTTTGAAAAGAGTGAAGAAATTAAAATTCATAGTTGACTTATAAAGATTTCTATTTTAACCATTTAAACAATTTGTAGCAGTAATAAACATAGTTTGTGGAATACTTCATTTCAATACCATTACTGGCATTTAAAACAGCATGAATAAAGTTAGAGTTTACTAGAAATGAACATAAACTACTTGGCAATTTAGAGCTGACCTAAGAAATCACCTCAAAAACTCAACTATCCCCACTGTGGCAGTGATTTCGTAGCAAATTTTAGTACTTCTTTTGTTCAATTACCAAATTGAAAATGCAAAACAAATTATTTTAATACTTTTGTTCAAATACCAAATTAAAAATGCGAAACAAGTAATTTCAGTACTCCTTTGGTTCAAGTAGCAAATTACAAATGCAAAACTAGTAATTTTTAGTATTTTTTCAAATACCAAATTAAAAATGCAAAACTATCTCAAGAATATGAATATTTAGAATGAAATTTACCATTTTCAAATTGTTTTGACTAATTATAACTCTCTAAAAAACACTTCAAATAAAAATCTAGCCTGCAATGTAAAAATCATAAATAAATGAAACTTTGATCTATATATATTCAAACAATGAACAAAACTCAATTTCACAAAATGACACAACTGATGAAAGCAAATAATAATAATGCACTCCACAGCATACAACTTTGTGCTAAGTATATTTAACATTTCCTAAGAGATGATTTTTCTATGACTGAGTAAACAGTTTATGTGCACAGCAATGATAATACCTGCTACCATATTGTAAATATAACATCAAAGAACAAAATTTTAATTGGTTTATCAAACAACTGAAAAAACTAGTGCTCAAGTAACAAATTCCGAGCATAAAGGTATACAAATTGTTCTCCAATTAAGCACATGATCATAAAGAATTTCACAACTCCTGTCCCTCCATAGAAAACAGATGGGAAAAAAGGCTTCCCAGACTTTTATAACATACCAGTAATAAGTTCACATACAAAGCCTGTGACCAGTGTTGTTGCATTTAAATGACTAAATAAAAAATACAATACTCATTAGATGCTGTACAGATGAAGTTGAATAAAAAAATAAAGACACGACCAAAAAAAGAACAACCTAGCAATCTTACTTGGTATTAAAATCATCGTCATCCACCCAAGCAGCAGCTCGTTTCTGAGCAGGTTCTTCAAAAGAACTGTCACTCTCTCCCTCAGAGTCTTCATTATCGGAAGCAATTCCATCTTTCTCATTGTTGTCTTCATCGTCATGCTCTGACTCTGAGTCTGATTCTTCTGTCTCTTGGAAATCTGATTCTCTCAATGCTTTCTTTGAGCTAACATCAGCATCTCTTTTTCTCTTAGCAGCTCCTAACTTGGTGGTATCAAAGGTGGCCCCACTTGAGAACAGCAGTGATGAAAGTTCTCTGAAAAGAAATAACATTGTCATAAAAATATAAAATGGACAACAAAAAAGTTCCTCAACAGTAGATATACAGCTATAAGCAAGCTGAAGTGAAACAGTGGTTACTCACAGTTTCAAGACAATTTTCTTATGTCAAAGGCTCTAGCTGAGAATAATGAAGCAGTCAAAAACTCTTCCTGGGATACAACAATTCTGATAAAAAATAGATTAAACTTTTGGCCAACATAAGATTCAAGAATAACTCAATCAGCCACATAACAATTTGTTAAGACTGTTTTTATTAATAATTAATAATCTTTAAATTAGTAGAGTGAACATGCTTTAACAGAGATGACAAATAATAATATCTACCAAAAACATTGTTTATAAATTAATTTTTATTAATCACTGATAAACTGAACATTAATAGAATAAAGAAAATACCATAAAGTATCTAAGATCAACATAAGGGGATTTAAGCAGCAGTCAATTTTTCCTGATATAAGAGGTATAATAACTAAAATAATCGGTCAATATTGAATTTAATGTTGTCAACAATTTTCATCATTTCGTTGCAAGATCTCGGTAATTAGAGACATTTTAAGACGTTTTCATGAATGACATTATGCTCGCAAATGCTTAGTTTTTGAGATATAACATTAATAACGTTCAGGTAAGAATAGCACTAACGGCAGTTTCGATATGGCTCTTTTGGCGTTTCGCGTAAGCGGACCATGCCAAGTTTTTTGGCCCAAAACATTGGCCTCGGACATTGGTATGGTTAAGTTAAGTTAAGTTATTTTAGGTTTACTTAGGCTAGTTTAGGTTACTTTATTTGGTAAATGTGTAGCATTGGTCAGTAATTGATTTTCCAGTTTTTAGTGTCTAATTGTAGTTAATTAGATTAAAATAAACAAGTTTTCTTCTATGCACTTTCTGTCGGAAATGAATACTTTACAAGTTATAGTGGTAAATTAGTTACCGCAACCCCAGTGTTTGAAGCGGAGAAAAATTCATTGATCCTGTGGTATGGCAACACTGCAATGAAGTCTCGCTTCCGGCGCGATCGTCATCAAAGACGAAACCAAACCTACCGCTATACCTCACACGGAATGAAATCGTTGACAACATTAAATTCAATATTGACCAAATAATCTGCAGTATGAAACTTTAATTATATAAGTTCAAGACATCCTTGGTACAATAAAAATAACATTAAGAGAACCAAGAGGCACCGATATTTAGTTTGGATTGAAGAAAACATGGAATCAATGCACAAATTTAGTTTAATTGGATATTAATATCAAAACAATTAATTATAATAATTAATTATATAAAAAAATAATCTGCAGTATGAAACTTTAATTATATAAGTTCAAGACATCCTTGGTACAATAAAAATAACATTAAGAGAACCAAGAGGCACTGATATTTAGTTTGGATTGAAGAAAACATGGAATCAATGAACAAATTTAGTTTAATTGGATATTAATATCAAAACAATCAATTATAACTGTAATAACTGTACTATAAAATTTAATCCACTAGGTCAATATTTATGTACAGCTTTTGGCTAGGTCTAACAATCAATTTGATTTACCAATTAATATAGATCAACAATGTAGGTTTGTACTAAATTCACTTTTGAATCCCTGTTGTGTTCAAGATCAGTCAATATAACTAGAAGTTCCACATTCACCTCAACTTACCAACATAGCAAAACCAAAAATTTTTCTGTGTAATTTATCTAACTAGGATTAACTTATTTTTTGAAACTTATAACCTGTTTTTCTTATACAAAAAAATGTGTAGTTAGGCCTATTCATAATATTTATTTTCAAAAGAAACAGGGGTCAATATTGAATATAATGTTGTCAACGAATTTCATAATTTCGTAGGTATAGATGGGTAATATAGTCAATTTTAAGACGTTTTACACAAATGACAATGTGCCCGGAAATGCTTAGTTTTTGAGTTATTCAAGTTTGAAGTTATACAAACGGCGCTCCTAAATGGCTCTTTTAACGCAAAAACAGTCATTGTTTTAGCAATGAAAATGGAAGCTAACCCCTATTACAAACATAAAGAGGTTGGGTCGTGACTCATGAGGGGTAGCAACAGTTCTTATAGTGAAAATTATAAATCAAGCTTTCTAGTGACGTTTGTTTACATCGACTTGAAGATGGCTGCCGCCATCTTCAGCCGGTTGGCGCCATGGCGGCAGCCACCTTGGCGTCAATGTTAACAAACGTCACTCGAAACCTTTATTTATAATTTTCAATAAAAGAACTGTGCCTAGTCCTCACGACCCAACCTCTTTACGTTTGTAATAGGGGGTTAGCTTCCGTTATTAATTAAATTACGCTAGCCCCGCGTGCTTCCATGGCGCGCACAAGCAAGCTTCAAAGTTGAATAATTCGAAAATAACGCATCGCCGGACAGAATGTCGTTCTTGTAAAATGTCTTATTATTGACTATATTACCCATCTATACCTACAAAATTATGAAATTCGTTGACAACATTATATTCAATATTGACCGAAACAGGCTTGAAAGGAAACTGGCAATCAAACAATTTCAAGTTTTGTTGAACACTGTTTTATTCTTCATTTAATCATCACTAAAAAATGGTCACTGAATGATACTGTAGGGAATTTAATCATAACCATCATCATTATATACAGGAAAAAGTCCAAACCATGGTCCACCCCAAACACAATATTCACTACTCAAAAACTTACTCATCAGTCTTTCCTGTCTTCGCCATTTGTAGAATATTAATTATACTAACCAAAAAAATATATGTAGCAATAGCACAAGTGTAGATTCACTATAATTGAAAATTGAATGTCAGAAAACAACTGCAAAACAACGTGCGTTACGGCTCGGTAACCATCACATTTGCACTGCGTGAGTGCGTTTACAATACTAAATGTTGGAAGCAATACACTCGGAAGGATTTCCTTTGGCTTCTACGAGGAAGAAAATACATTTTGTCGTTTTTTTTTCAACATAAATAATTTTGAGCAGAGAAGTTTTTTATCATGAAAATATTAGAAATCTCACAAAAAACAATTTAATACTATTTATTGTATTTTATTCGTATGGGGTATCTGGAGAAAATATTTTTTGTGATGTAGCGCAATAATAATGAATGAATTTCCACGTTTAGAATCTGAGTGAATACTTGAGCTTGCATTTCATTGTGATCCAATCACATATGCTTAGACCATGTTGCGTGTGTCAAGCGAAGAAGTTTCGTTATCGATAGTTCCATCATTACTATAAAACTGCAATTCTAATAATTTTTCAACTTTTACCGAAAAAATCAAGTTTTCCTGAGTAGACTAGTTTTTTCAACACAATTTCTTCTCTCTTCTTCCGTATTCATATGACGTGAGACGTTTCAACCCCATGTCTAATGATATCGCTGAACGAAAGGAAAACCCGTTTATTTCCAAGAAAGTTAATACCTACATGAAATAAATAATAAAATTTCTTGATAGGTATAAGAACGATCTCGGTTTGTGAACTGGACTAACGCCGACCATTTACATCAGTGTGAATTTTTAACCGGTAGCTCGATCGATCGATTTAGAATTGATCGATCTTCTTCTGCCTAAAATTTTTGATAATATACGGCCTCTTCCTCTGAAAACACTCATTTTGAACCAGCTCTTATTTTCAACTTACTGCATCTAAAAAATGTCATTTTAGTTGCAATTTGAAGCTAAAGCTTTCATCTAACCAGACAGATAGCTCCCAAATTTATTTTTCTATACAAAGACTAAGAGCCGATTTTTTTACTGCCACCGCCCTCCACCTCCCAAAAAAAGGTGTTATGCAAAGTGACAAACGAAAAGTAACAATGTACTTTATTCACTAATAGTGAATTATGCATTCTAAGTTCGGTGCAACCCATAAAAAAACAAGTAACATTCCAATTTTTAAACAGGAGTGAAAATTTCCTTATTCTAATTACTGAAGAATGAAAAGACCAGGAATTAAAACCAACTAGGTACATTTTACAGCTGGTGTTTTTCAAAGCGATACATTTACATAAATACTTCAACTTTATTTACAAATTTCTGTTTACACAGCCTCACACGGAATAGAATAGTTTCTGTATATTAAAAACAGTTCAAGCCTCTCTAACAACCACAAAGTTGTTGCAAAATAGCAATGAGGCATCATTTAGTATGGAATAAAGAAAATGAGGAATTTATGCACAAAGTGTGTCCCCACACCCTGCACGTAGAAACAGTAAGTGAGGAAATAAGTTTATAAAAAAGATAACAGTTGAAGAAGGAAGTAGTAGGTGTTAGAAAACAGGACAGCAGTGAACCGAAAGAGATGGCCAATAACATAAAGAAAAACCTTTTTCTACATTAACAAGAAAGACCTGTCGAACCTTCAGTTTGCGACCTTACACTTCTTCTGGGAGCGCTAGTTTCAACACTGCTGTTGAATACCCTCTCGCGAGGACAACGGTTTCATTTTTATTCAAAAGTACCTGAATACAGATTTGCTATCAAGCATCAACTCAGTAAGTAAAGTCATTTAATGACAGCTTACGTCCAAGACTATTTAGATGTCGCTGTCAACTAAGCAGGTATTCAACAACTTTTTAATTTTAGTGCAACAAAAAAGCTTGACTGCATTACAAACTTTTGTTGAAACCGAATTTCTCCCGAGAAAGATAAGTGACTATATTGTGTAACTGCAAGCTTCGCGCACGCTTTCGTCACATTAAGGGTAGACGCACACCAAAAGATTTCAGGCGAGAAAGCGAGCAAGCTTGAATCGATATACATGTATTCCTATGGGAGTGCGCACACCACAAGCAAGCTAGCGAGCGAGTGAGAAAGATTGAAGATTGGCTGCAGCGAGAAAGCAACTTGAAGATGGTTTCACGCTTGAAAGCTCCAGTGAGAAGCCTCTGCACAGACCTGTGTGGCCTCTGGCAGTGGCAGCGCTGCGTCTGGCAGTGCGCGGCGAGATGTCGAAGGGAGAGGTGTGCTACACAATTTCTCCAGCAAAGACTGAACTCCTTATATCCAAAGTTTATGCTGTATTGTGCCTTTGGAAGTCAAAAAATCCAAAGCACAATGACAGATTACATGTTTCAAAGCAATGGGACGAAGTATGAATGATACTCAACGTTACAAACACATGCTAGTTCCGCTTATTTTTGTTATTAACCTCTCTCCATGACATTCAGGAGCAAACTGGCTATCTTTTGGTGTGTGATAGATCTCGCCAAACATCTTTCTCTCTCGCTTGCTTTGTAGCTTGCCGTCTTTTGGTGTGCGTCTACCCTTAGCTTTGCGCGAGCAAAGTTGATCGAAAAGTACAACAATAGTGAAATGTTTAACAAGAATACAATTTTTGTAATAAAACTGTCAACAATTTACACCCACCAATATACATTTTTTTAAATTTTCAGGTGACAATTTACACCCGCCAATATTTTTTTTAATTACAGTTTACAAGTTATACCTGACAATATGCTTCTCAATTTACAGTTAACAATTTACATCCAATTAGTTCTTCAATTTACAGTAAAAAATTTACACCCGCCAAAATATTTTTTCAATTTACAGTAGACAATTTACACCCGCCAATATATTTTATAAATTCTTAGTCAACAATTTACACCCGTCAAAGTATTTTTTCAATTTACACCTGCCAAGATGGTGAACACAAATCCTTACTGACAATCACACCACGCTTCAGTTGCGATAGTGAAATTAGGTTCAAGTGCCGCACACTCCCGGGAGTAATTACATTACATTAAAATTACATAGTAATTACATGAGTAATTATTTCTCATGTTTACAGAATGAGTGGATGCACCAAATCTCATTTCCCATGAAATGAGATTTTGAAAAGAGTGATGCCCATTCAAAAGAAGATGCCCATTCAAGCATAAAACTGTATGATGAGTGAATGAATACATTGTTCTGTAGTAGCAAAGAGTGCGGGGTATGTTTTGTGTAGTGTGCGGGTAGTGCACGATTATGAAGAGAGCAAAACATTTCAAGAAGTTCTCCTAATCTTTTTATATACCTGACTAAATGAACATGGCATAAAAACTCAGAAGTAACAGAAATAAACAATAAAAAAAATCAACAAACTTTCCTTTTTAAACTGTTAGAAGAATCAAGAAGAACAACTAAAACCAGCAACCGGCAAAGAAACTTTTCATTTTACATCTCTAAAAACAAATGAGAGCGAACGAGTGACCGAGCATTCATTCAACACTTGCAAGATGAAGCTTGAGAGCCTTCAATTTTATCGTACATGAAACTACTTAACTACTTAGAAGCATCCCAAAAAATAACAACAATGAGCAAGAAGGCTTGAATCTTTCATTTACATCTGATGAAATTACTAACAGAACATTGAATATCTGCTCATCATCTTAGCACTAAAATTCTCAGTTGCAATATGCCACTAATGATGAATTATTTTCCTTCCTCACAAAAACGAGGTGTTCTACATCAGCCATAAGAGGTTATTGAATTTAAGTGAACCAAAAAATAACAGAGGGTTTTTTTCGTAGCCAATACAAATAACGAGCACACACCGGCATACGATATTGTGATTATTATTATTATATATGAAAATTTTAGCCTCCCTTAACCATGTCAAAGATGTTGTATGAGAAGAAAGAGGAAGGCACCATTTAGTATGGAGTTGAGGGAACGCGGAATCTATGCACAAGGTGCACAGAAACAGTAAGCTTAGAAAAAAGTTCATGAAACAAGAAAAAAATTGAAGAAGAAAGTAGTAGGTGCCGAAAAACAAGACAGCAGTGAACCGAAAAAAGATAGTCGTAACAAAACTAAAACCTATTTTATTACAACAAAAAGGAAGCCTACCTAACCTTTAGCTCGGGCCCTCACATGGTTCCCCTGGGAGCGCTGATTCCCATAGATAAAATAGTTGTATCCCCCTGAGGGATACGATATTGTGAAAGAAACCAATTATTGCCAGGATGCTCGTCCTTATTATGGCAAAAAAAAACCCTGTTGATCTTTATCCGAGCTAATTGTCATTACTCTGAATTAGTCATTTTTAGAACTCCCTAGCCACATAAAATGAGATCTCAAGAAAGCAAAGAGAAAGGCCCATTTCGTGATAATAGAAAATGTGGAATTCAGTACAATGTTTCCACACAGGATGCTCTGTGCATTGAAAAAGCAAGTTCGTAATGAAGCGGGAGGAATGATGAAAATAGTGTCAAAGGCCTTGCTATAGCTGCTGTGGTAACCTAAAATTATCCCTTTCTTTTGGCTAAAATGCTCCAATTTGGTTTTCTTTTCAACAATATTTAACCGTAAAAAAACGCTCGACATTTGGTTATCCCACAGGGTTTTAAAATACTAAGTAGTCTGTGAGGCTAAATTCAATTTTGAAAATGGCCAAATTCACTTATTTTGGCCGGAAACCAAAATATTAAAAAAAAAGTTTATTTCTGTCAGAAAAAGTCCAGTAAGGCCAAAAAATGTTTATTTTGCCAAGCCTTTCCTCCACACGACTCGTAACATTATACCAACATCACTGAAAGGAAGTTCATACCGCTTGTATTGAATTTCTCATGAACTTCCCTTCACCTCACATCAGTAGGTGCCGACCTTTATACCATGGCGTTACCGACTATACATCAAAACAACCTCAAGTTAACATATTACCAAAACTAGTGTACAAAAACAATGGAGAATGTGTGCAAGTATCGAGCGTGACTCAAAATACACGAAAACGAATCTCAAAACTGCACTTCCTGGAGTAGCGAGGCAGATGGGATTCAATCAAAGACGAGAATTTGCTTGGCGCCAACTTGCCCCTCAGCAGGCATGGCGTCGTTGATGGCCGTCATGTAGTTGTCGAAGTTGACAAACCTGTGTGGCGGAGCTGTGATCTGCCCGGAAAAATAGTTAGCAGTGTCAACACAAAATTATGGCAACTTGTGACGTAAGGTATGTCCTCTATGCTTCAACAGCGCTAATCAATAGCTCAGAATTTTTTGAGTAAGGAACTTAACAAATGCACACAAAAACAAACCCGACCCACAGAAGTACAGGCTGCTGGAGATTGAAACATAAAAAAACATACCATCCCAAATTCATAGCAGCAAAACATCACGAGCATCTATTACCTATCTTATTCAATACTGAAGTTCACACACAGGAACACTTTTAAAAGCATCTCTTGACCATTCAATCTATGCACAATAAGCTCTAGTCTACCGTGAGAACAGAATCACGATGTTCTCACCTTGCCCTGCCTCACAAGGTCGCAGAGGTCATCAAACATCTGCTGCTTGGCAGTCTGGTTTTCAGGGTTGAGGCTCCAGCGCGTCTGCCAGTAGCCCAACAGCCGCACGTCATTGAAGATCAGGCTTCCCACCGGCACCGTTACTGGCTACACACACGCCAAATGTTACACCAAGTCAAGAGGTGCCAAATAAAACACTCAACAAAGAGAATAGCTATCCAATACCAACACAGAGACGCCAAGCCGCCCTATTCCGTCAATGGTAACAAAACTATAACACAAGACAAGGAGGAGGTGTGACAAGAGCACCTGTCTGGCCATGCCGCCATACGTGACCAGCACGCCCCCGTCTTGGATGTGGCGCAGCAGCTCGGTGGCGCTCTTGCCCGACACGCAGTTCAGGGCCAGTGCAGGCTTCTCCAGCTCACGGATCCTGCGGTCAGTCCTGGAAAAATAATGTAAAATCAAATGAGGTGCTAGATTACAGTGTTATTCACTAATTTTTGCAAGAGAGCAACTTTGGTTTAACGCATTGATTGAGAGAGCTGCAGCTACTGCAAGTTAGTGAATGTTACATAAATTATATACCAATAATTTTTTTTTTGAGCCGTGAATTGAGTCATCGCGAGCCGCCAGCGGCTCGCGAGAATGTTCTAGGAAGAATGAGGAAATAATGTTCCAGAAGCTAAAACATTATTTCTTTGGATCATAAGGGAAGTGACTTTAATTGAGTACGTTATTACTTATGGGGTATTTTGAGTTGTTCAGCTTCTGCGTGTGAGTTTTAAAGTAGAAGTGTTGGTTCATCAATCCTAATCATGGATTAACTGAAATTTTCTATGTCAGAATAGTGATTAACTTTGATATTGTAATACATTTACAACAGATTTTAAATCAAACGTCAGCAACGTTTCTTATTGTGTGCGCACTTAGTCCGTACATGCATTAGTACGTAGGTCAGGCAACGCCTGACCTACGCGGAGTCATTAGTGCGGAGTCCCGCATTGCGTGTGCTTGGTCAGCAAAATTGAGATAGTATAAAAGGACGTACGCGGCTCTTAGAGGCGCATTTGGACCGTGCTCTACCCTGTGTTTACATCTCTACCAGTAAACCTCCCGTTTAACCAGCATTATCTCTACCCTTTGGTTTTGACACTGGTGGCCAGCCCTGTGACAAACCCACGAATTTATGAAGATTTCATTGTGAATTGTAGAAGATATAGTGTTCAACGAGAAACCTACAGAAGTTTGAGAAGAAGATACAGTGACTTCAGCAAATAAACTCGGCGGAGATAACTACGGAGAAATCGAGAGACCTACCGTGAAGATCGTCTGATGACAAAGAAATCGAGAGAACTACCGTGAAGATCGTCTGGTGACGAAATTATTGTAACGTCTTAGAAGAGGATCTGCAGAGACAGTCAGAGCAACGAGAAATCGAACATAAGGACAGCATCTACAGACAGAGAGCTTCAGAGATCTACTGAGAGGGCGGCTACAGACCTGAAACTACATCTCCGAGGTGGTTCAGCAAACTACAGCTACGTATTTGCGTGCTGCGGACGAAGCAGTAACGGTGCATCGCCTACAACGACTGCAGAGATCGCGACATCGTTCGACAACGGCAACTAAATCTACAATTTAAGATAAGTAACGCAGCACCCATTAATTGTGATAATTGTTACTGTGCCGTTGCAGCTAACTATTCATTGCACGTGAGGCAGGCAGCGTACAGCGTGCCGCAGCAGTGGTACAGAGCGTGCAGGCGTCTAGGTCAAACTTAGGTTGCACTGGCAGTGAGAGAGCGAACAGTGTATTCAATGCCCCTAAACATGAGCTGTTTTCAAGGTGTTAAGAGAGCTGTTTTTTAAAGTGAGTGGCGCTATTTTCTCGAAGTGTTGCTATAAGAGTTTCAAGTAATTTTGTATTGTTTTAGTTGTGTAAATTTACGCTTGAGCACCGTTAAACTCAGTTCAGCAGTGATGTTATTGGTGTAATACGTAGACACCAAACTCGTAACGTAACTATGCGTGAAATTTCGGTAGCGAGTGATTTTCGAAATAGTAGAATGCCTACCACAGTTTTTTTTCTGATGTGGATATATTGGCGACAGAGAGATAAGTATCCTTAAATGCCTTCTGTGGCCTGTGCAACATGTAGGTCATGTGAGTTTTTTTTGCTGGATGCGTCTGGTAGGATGTTGCAGGGGGGGATGTGCGTTCCAATTTTCCCAAAGGTAATGCTGAAGACCTTTGTAAAATTCAACGTTCTAGCGTTAGAGTATAAGTAGAGTTCGAGAGACTACGGATCAAGGGATCCTTTATTGAGAGAAAAATTTGCTGTATTGTGAGAACAGGAATTGAAAGATAGTTTTCGACTAGTACAGAGCAGGCTGAGGATTAAGCCTAGCGAGAAATATGAAGTAATGATGAGAAAATACTGATGAAATATATTGTGGCAATTAATGTGCTGAGAAGTGCTATGTGACTTCGAGAATTAAGAATAAATATAAGTAGGAAGGAGTAAAGATACTCTTCCGAGTGGGGTAAATAATCGTGGATGATATTCTGATGATACCTGATGTCATTGCTCTGAGTAAGAGAAGTATTTTTTCAATACCGTAAATAATGCAGAATGTCTGATGGCAGACGTGATTGCCCAGAGGAGGCGTAAAGAGTAATATCTGCTGAGGTAGAGAGGGCCTAGAAAATGGCGAAAGGCAACTAAATAGCCTAGAGATAAATGCTGCGGGGCAGCGAAGACACCCCAAGAAAGAAGCAGGAGCCTTGAGCGAAGCGCTCGAGAGCGAGAATAAAAATGAAGAAGAGAAAGACTCTTCTAGTGTACGTAAATGGTACGAGACCTGCATTACTAGGCTGTGGATATATCTGGTAAATGGTTTAAGGTTACCAGGTATATTTACCAGCGAGGTCGATTAATACTGTTGAGGAACAGTATTGAATTATTGCGCGCAGACAAATGAATAAGCTTAAGAGAAGCTGTTACCGTTGATTTTCGATGGAACTCTGATTTTAGTTCATAATTTCATGTGGTGGAAATAATGCCATTGACACCATGACGGTCAGAGGTTTGCATTGTGGATTGCGGTAGTACTTGTGTTGACGAGGAGAAGAATTATGTTCCATTTGAGAATAATGATGAATGAGAGGTTATAAGAGGTGTGTGGTGCCTATTAAATAGATATAGAGAGCTGCACCAGGGTGAGGAGCTGCACGCAGCTGCACCGAGACATTGATCTCTGAGAAAATAGAGCACTAGACGACATGCATAAGCTGACTCAGACGTCGCACGCTCGGTGCGAGCGGACTCAAAGTCCTCTATTGACGAAGCCATAGTGACTTGGTAGAATTAGTAAAGTAACATGACAGAAAGTGAAAGTAATATGAATCATGTTTCTGGCTTTCAAGTGGAATGTTGCACATTGGCATTTAGTTTTTTGCCATGAAATTTGTAAAATGTCACTCGTAAAAGAATGTAATTTCTCGTGAAGTCCACCAAATTTTCAAAATGACGATTTACTTCTGATTGAAAGATTAAAATTCAGGGCCATTAACGGCAACATTTAATTTGACAAATATTCGGGCATGTGTACCTTAAAAAGTATGTTCTTATGTATTCAATCGTGTTTTTTTGTTGTATTTGCTTATGCTTCATGTTAACCTCGTATATGCTTTAGTATTTAACTTTTTGATTAAAGCATTAATGTTGCGCGATATGTGAAACGTAAAGTACCCGTTCACAGAGTAACAGTTCAACAAGTACAGTATAATACGTAATTTTCTTGTGCAAAAGCAGTACGTGATTATTGATTGTGATCTGTCGCTGCAAGAAGCATTGATGATCTTGCAGACATTCGGTTTTTTTCATTGTGCATCGAGGCTGAAAATGCCCCAGTTTTGCTAAAGATAGAAACGGTGAATTAACAGTTTCTTAGTGTTTGAATTCCACATTTGCGAGATAAGATTACTGATGCATTTTTTTTATTGAGAAATTTGAATGTCGGTCACGAAGATTAAATGTCAATGCGGAATTTAGTCGTTCTTTATTGGGTTAGCATTTGTGTTACAGGAAAATTCTTGGATGCTAATGAGGAAGCTACATCTAGTTTGTCATTAAAATTATTTACTTGAAAGTTTTCAGGAAGTTTACTCGTCATTGACTAAATAGTAAGATTCGGTAATTGATCACTGACACTAATGATGTTTATGATTTCACTTTACTTGTGCATTCATGTACGAAAGTTTGCGCTCTAGCCATGCTAATCGTTGTATTTGGTTCCAATTTCGGTTCGAGCGCGTGCGAGCGGCAACACGGCATCTTGCAACACGATTCATGCTGCTGTGCGAGCAAAGGAGCACAGCGAGTACGTGCGAGTCACGTAGTAAACACGTGACGTGTTACGCACTATGCTGTGCGGTGTCCGGCCCCGACAGGCTGACGCCAGCACCTGTCAACAACCATAGACGGCCTTGACGGCAGCTAAGCTTTGCGCGCAGTCAAGAAATTAATGAAATTCACTTTCGCGCGCAGTGATTTCAAAAGAGTAACTTACTTAAAGATTTGATTTGGTGTTAAATTGAAAATGAGAGTTTACTTTTTACAGTGTTACGTTTACCATAAACGTAGTGTTTGAAATTGATTAGTGATTGTTCCTTTTTGTTTTGTTGGGTGTATAACTAACCCGAATTTCATATAATCGCATACTCGATGTGTTATATGACCATGTAATTAAGCTTTGTGATAACGAGTTCTAAGGTACTACGTCTTTTGCGTACTGCCTGTCGATCGACTTGACAAATGTTTCAAATCTAATATGGTGAACAACTTCGACGTGATGGGAGAGGAATCGACCAAATTTAGTAGTATTGAACATATTGAACTTAATTTGCAGATATATATAACTGTTATTCATTTTTCCTTGTTTAGATTTTCACAACGTTTTCATAAATTATTACGTTTTGTAGCAGACTTTCTTCAACTGTTTGTTTTTATTTCAAAGTTTCTGTAATGAACCTACGGGATAAAAGTTTTATTAAACCCATTGGATTGTTGATGTGAACAAAACCGATCTGTACTTATTTTCCCTTTTTCCTTGTTGGTTTACTTGACACATTTCTTTTTAATGTTTTATAATCGTATAACCTATATAATCACTATTTAATCTATTTCTCGCTATGTAATCACTATTTAATCATGCTAATGATGTATGTGTTTTACGCTCACTATGCGATCGAGCGAGTGCAACATGTTTGGAGAAAACGATGGTGTTAACATTTGTAGTTGTGCGAAATTTAATTAATGGATTTGCTTCAATTTTGTTTAGTTATTATTTCGTTATTAATGTTTTTGGACTTATTTGAAATTTCTTTTTATTTCTCAAGCACAAGGTTTTGCGATGTTGGTGTGTGATTTCATGTGATTGCCTGATGTCTAAATTGTTTTTATTTACAAATTGTTGCGACGACTAATAACTTTTTATTGCAAAGGAAATGAAATTATTTGGGTTGATGCGATTATTTTTAGCATTATATACGTGTGTTGAGCAGCGGCTCGTCCCATGTTTGTTTTGGTGACGGGGGGGTTTGTGTTTTTCTTTGCGATGTTTTTTGTCGAGTTTAAATGGACGCGTTAGTTTTTACTGTTAATGGCAATTGTTTTGCCACGAACGAGTTGTTTTTTTTTGGTTTTCCTAACTAAGATGCCTTTAGCTTACTGTGTTGATTTTTGGTTTACGATTCTTCCCTTTTGATTTATTTATTTTGTGGTTGGTGATCAATCCTGCAAGGGGGGAAGGTGTGTGTGCGCACTTGGTCCGTACATGCATTAGTACGTAGGTCAGGCAACGCCCTGGTGTGGAGTCCCGCATTGCGTGTGCTTGGTCAGCAAAATTGAGATAGTATAAAAGGACGTGCGCGGCTCTTAGAGGCGCATTTGGACCATGCTCTACCCTGTGTTAACATCTCTACCAGTAAACCTCCCGTTTAACCAGCGATATCTCTACCCTTTGGTTTTGACATTATTGAAAACTAGCAGATGAGACTAACCCATAACTAAACTTACATGACCTCACAATAATTGACCAAAAAAGATGAGTAAAATACTTGCGCTGATGAAAACACAATGAGGTAGCACACGTAAAGTTTTTGAAGAGTTAAGCAGCGTCTTACATGCATGCTTTTAACTGCACTAGAGTTACCCTGTTGTTCCATCAAATGGAACTCACCAGTGGCAATTCAATGTCTAGAATAATTTTGTCCCGTATCATTGGTGTCAAATAGCAAGTAGTGATTCATAAATTCAAGAAAGTCTTCACCTAGCACTCAGAAGTTAGAGTGAGCTAACTGCTAGCAACAATCAAAGTGAAGCTTTGGCATCAATGCTAGGCACCAACAGAGAGATCACCTTAGCTCCTTCTCAGTGAGGACAATATCTGCCCCTAAGTCCGTGAGGTCTTTCTTTAGTTCAGCGATGGTGGGCCGGTCTCTGACGACGTTGATGGACTTGTAGCCGTAGTGAGCACACAACTGCAAACAAAATACATTTTAAGAGGTTGTACAAAAAATAAAATAGCATTAACAAATAAACCGAGTCTTACCGAAATAGTTAATTTTTTACTCAACCTACATAAATTCAAACCAAATGGACATCTTGTCAGATATAAAGAACAGTGACACAAATGAAAATTCACAAATGGATGAATTTTCGTATAAGAAAACTTTATATAAAAAATTTAATTTTCCTCAGCTTGTTCAATATACTTGTGTATACTCCATCATTAAATTATGATATGGACTACAATGGTTACAACTTGACAAGAAATTGTTGACTTTTCACGCACAAATAAATTGATAGACCATCAATTTATGGTCTCTCAATTTGCTCTACAAAAAAAAAAATCAACGACCCAACATCAACAAATGCTCTACAAAAATAATTACCAGCTAAAAAACTTAGGACAGGGACAGGAACTAATTATTTATTCATAGGAAACAAAACGTCATTGATGTGAAGGCAATTGGGTAACCACCATTCCTTACTGCTGTCAAGGCAAGCTTAATGGATGTTGGAAAACTGAAGTGAATGTTGGAAAACTGAAGGGAATGGCGGCAAACTGAAGTAAATAATGGCAAACTGAACGTTCTCATAGCCGTAGAGATTATTTGCTAACCTGGATGACTGCACGGCCAACAGCGGAGTTGGCGGCATTTTGTATGACGGTGTCCCCAGGTTGCAGGGTGACGAAGTCGCGCAGCATTCTGTACGCCGTGGAGGGGTTTATTGAGATGGTGGCTGCAGCTGCTCTGTCTAGGCCTCGTGGCAACTGAAGACAGTACACCATGCATAGGTTTGAAACTAAATTAAGCACAGCTTTTTTTCTTAAGACCCAGACTAATATGTTTTATGCACATTCAAGCTCATGAGAGACCGTAAACTCTAAATAACTTTAAAGAACAAATAAATAAAAATTACATTAAAATGATTTTAACTGACAAAATTTAACTAACCTTGACAAAACCTGACGGATGAGTAATGGCATGGCTCCTCCACGTGCCCGAGGTGGGGCGGGCAGGGATTACCCAATCACCTACACCCAAATAATTCCTGGAAAATTCAACAATTTAAAATGGTTGAGATGAAATAATACCAATGACTCACAGTTTTCAACAATGAAAGTTGTAGAATTGTTTTTTAACCCGCGCACGGTCGCGCATCCCTCAGAAAAGTAGTCAATTTACCCGCGTTACTCTGCCGTTCCCTGTTCACTTACCGTAATAGGCAGAGATGTAAAAATATGAAGTAATGAGTAAAAAATGTTGCTTTACACTTTGATGTTGTCAGATTTTTGATAACTTGAACCGTTTCTTTGTAATATGGAGTCAAACTCCGTAGATTTTTGCACAACATTGCTTCAAAGAGATCAATGGCCATTTTTGTGTTTTGGGAACAATGTAATGTTTTTCACTGCTATTTTATGCAGAAAATCCTTCCAAACCTGCTGATGTTTTTATTTTTCCTCTACAACAATTAGAAAAAAAGTTATGACCATTTATGTCTACTAGGTGTTATCCATTCTTCGTTTTAGTTCCTACATAAATGCATGTTTGCATGTCTGGTTATATTACTGTAAGTATAGTGTTTCGAAACTTGTAATTTTCACACAATATGAATAAAATACTGCTCTACACGCTACTGACTTCAGATTTGTCTTATTTGCCATTTTTACGAAATAAGGCGAAATAAGGCCCTGAGTAGTTTCGCTGGTAACTGAGGCTGCCACTGACTGTTCGCACGCACACCCTCTCACGGTCGCCTCATTTACCACACTGACTGTGCTTACCCCTCCCAACTTCCAAGTGGTTGGAGCTCTGCCTTAACCCCCACAATGTGGGGGTTTCTGGCTCCAGCTGTGTAGCACTCGCTGAGACGATCATTTTGGTGTATAACAACTTGGGGTTATGCCTTACGTCTGGCAACCAGTGAGCCTGGTAAATGAGGCGACCAGTTACAGTGCGCGGGTTAAACATCAATAATGTTGATCAAAAAATAAATTTGTTATCAAACTATGCTTTATACTACATGGACAGGAAAAGAATTTACATACTACATTAAGAAAAAATTAATATAGGTTAAATATAACACAAAAGGTTTTTCATACATTTTTTTTGACTGGAATAAGAATGCTTGAAGTACATCAATACAAAAATTAAATTCATTACCCAGCTTTGGAGCCAACTTCAACAACTTCTGCCACTCCCTCATTACCAAGGACGCAAGGCAATGACGGCTTGACAGCATACGTGCCCTGAATGGTGTTGATGTCTGCAGGATTGATTGGCGCTGCAAGCATCCGTACTAACACCTGGAAATCAAAAAATGTCAGTACTTCATCCATGAGATCCGATGTTAGTTTAAGCCTCCCTAACCCCCAAAAAAAAATATTCCAAACAGAGGAAGTCACCATTTAGTAGGGTGATTAGGGAATGCAGAATCTATGCAGAAGGGGCATAGAAACAGTAAGTCTAGAAAGAAGCTAATGAAACAAGATAAAAGTTGAAGAAAAAAGTAGTAGATGGTGAAATACAGGAGAGTACTGAACCAGAAAAAGATGGTTCTTAATAACATGACAAAAAGCATTTTATCTCAAAAGAGGAAGCCTACCTAATTCTCAGCTCAGGCCCTTATACATTTTCTCCCTAGAAGTGCTGATTCCTCTAGAGACAATAGTTGTATCCTCCTGAGGGGATTTTATCCATGCAGAAAATCAACATTGCAAAGGTCAAATTGAAATGGGATTTCGGACGCATTGACTGGCCCTGTAAGCATAGGCACTAACTCAAGTAATCAAGCATTTTTATTTTAAATTAATCAAAATAATTGAACCTTTAAGTTCATCATAAGAAAATTATTTTGCAAAAGTTTAATTAACATTTGCATACAAATGTTTAGTTTGAACTAAGTTACATATGTTAAAAATGGGCATACCTAATAGAACAGTTTAATAAATATGAGATACTCAATAAGCATTGTTGAAAATAATTAATGATCATGGTTATTATATTATATCAACAGCAGCATCAAGGATTATTGCAATTCTACATAACAAAGATAGGCTATGCCAGAGATAACATAAACTGCACAACCACATATGTCTTCAGATGACTTTGATAACATAATTAATCTACTTAGTATAGCTTTAGCCCTATAGTGCTTTTACCTCTTCTGGTTGTAGAGAAGGAAGTTCCACAGACCGCTGCTTGATAACCTTTTGAGGATTGCCATATTCTTCTATAATGAGTTCTTTTGAGGTGACCAAGTTTTTTTGACTGAGGCTGAATGATCTGCTTTGTCTGCAAAACTTGCTTGTGAAAGCTCCATTTTGCTTGTACAAAAATATGTTGCTTATTTTATTTGTGTTCAATATTTTTTCATATTTTGGAATAGAACAAATACTTTTATGGCATAAATAGTTCAATGTTGAATTATTTTTTAGATTGAACTTAAGAGCACAACTTTTAATATTAAAAGCAAATGATTTGGCACAAAACGACATTTTTGGTAGATTTTACAGCTGAAAATAGGTAAAATTTTACTATAGCACAAAAAATTATTCTAGCATAAGTTCAGTTTTACACAATACTTTCACATAATTTTTAAAAATTTGTTAAAAACTGATATGATAATTGATGCTAACAATGAAATTTGTATGTACTATGCTCCAATAAAAGCAAAGAAATCAAGAAAACCGGTCACAGAGAACACCAGGACTTTTACCGGTATTTAGATGAACAAGTGGCTTTGGCACTTCTGTAAGTGCTTTTGCTGCTTGCAGATCATCTTGCTATTATGACACAAAGATTGCAATTATTTCCACAAGGCATAATGCCGCGCTTGGTAGAACTTCAAAGATTTCTCACGCATTTGCTGAGCATCGCGTGCGGACATTTTCATTAACCACAAACTAATATTACAGTATAATTAATGTATTTGGATTTCATATTTATTTCATGTCATATGGCAATAATATAATGCATGTAGGCTATTGATTTTTGGCTTCAAAGTTTTTGAATGTCAATCCTTACGAACAAACGTGCTTTGTCAATTTTGTCAATTTGTCAATTAGTACTCCTCGTATGGAACATTTGTTTTAGGATGCCCTATATTTAAGAAACTTTTAAAAGCCAATATGTTGGCATGTATCTCATGTGACAACTTGGAAATAAACTTTTTTTTTTTCACCCTACAATAGTAAAACTTTATCATTTGTGCTGAGAGTGGCAGTTGAGCAGACCAGTTTTTCCTGCTTTATAAAAATGTTAGTTCTGGTCAACAATGTTTAGAGGTATTGAAGGCTTCATATATAAATCCCTCATTTGTGAGCATATTTATACTCACTTCATTATAATTAAAATCTTGATCATATTGAAAGGCCTTTTTGTAAAGCTACTAAAGGAAGAAAAAGTTAAATTTTAATCTTCCAGAGACACTGGTTTATTTTCAGGTGACAGGAAGTTGGAACAGATCTCAGCAACTATTTGACTGTAGCTCGCGAAACTCAGATCTTTACTTCAGATTTACCGCACGAACTTATCGAAAAACGAACATTGTGACTGCCTCAACAATTTCTATCGACGAGGGGAAGGTTCAGAAAAGTCCACGGATGATGCAAAACTTGTCTTAAGCAGCCATTTATTTGTACATAAATTTTCCTGAAATAGAAAGGTCTAGTTAGCACAAAAGTAATACAAAAAATATACAGTTTTTAGAGATTGCATATCTAAAAGTGATTCAGAGGGCAAACCAGAAAATAAGGACGCAAAAATTGGGGCAGAACTGCATCACTGGCACAAGAAAATCTAATTCAGAGAACACGGGTAATACTTCAGCGGCTCATTCAACACCCAAATCATTGGCGAGACTTAGTACAATTTTCATACGAGCATCCCAATGGCACAATCAGATATAACCAGTCAACCTAATGAGGCCCTCATTAAATACTAAGGTCAGGCAGTAGGCTCTACACACTAATGTCCAACCAGGTAGATGCTGAATTGAAGTTACACGGCTATTCCCATATAAAAATGCATGTCCAACCCGGTAGACGCTGAACTAAAGTTACACAGCTATTCCTACGTAAACAGTGCCTGACAACTTGAGTTGTTTCTGACTCACATGACTAGTCACAAAAGTCTATCAATCTATAGTACCACCTGGGCATAGTTAAAACACACCCATCTATAAAGGTGGTTAATAAGTGAACAAGGGGGCACACTTAGACACCTCTGAACAAGTAAATAGTTACCTAACAGGCATGAACACATCATCAACCAGGCAATATAAAATATCCGCAGCACAGTAAAAATCACACAAATAAAAATAGGCAAAAACCACCACACTCTACAGACTGGTAAAATAGCAACTTGAGTGAGGAATTACACAATTCTAGAGTCCAAATACCAGAGTTTAAATCCACTAACATTAATCGTGAATGATAACAAGGATCTATATAATGCAATGTGCTTAGATCAAATCAAAAACTGGGCACAATGAATCCAGCTGTGAATTCCAGCAAATAAATTAAGTAGCACTGACAAGCACAGAACAAATCAGGCTCAACAATATAATCAAAACATGACTGAGTGTTTGCAAGAAAGTCTCACAACCCTGTCCAACACAGGGCAATACCACTAGACAATTTGAGCCAGGTACAAATAGGTAAACACAGCATTACATTATATTGACACCGCGAATGAAGAATCAGTATCTAGTATTGTAAAAGCACAAACAGAAAAACTGTGACAGCACACATTCTAACATCCCCTGAAATCTTTTAGCTTTTCTAGGACCTAAGAATTCACTGTCTAGTAGGAGACACAAAACAGACATCTATAGGGACCCAATGCACTTAATATTTAGCACTCTTTACTTACATTTCCTTCTCTGGAGTCTACACACTACTTCAACACAACTGGCGGCCTCTACTCAGCTCGCAGAGTTTAAATACCTAATGTACCGGAAGAGAGCATTTCCGGAAAACGAGTGAACGTGCGGACTGGTTCCCTCGATATTCGAAGGCACAAATTTTCTACCGCTGTTTGAAAATAGAAATTTCCTAAATTGCTGCGAAGGCAGCACAAACATAAACAGTACAAAATTGAGATTTTTTAATTTTAAATACAATTCAAACAAGCTCATTTCCAGCTAAAGAAGAATTTGATTTGAATAAACACAAGATACCAAAATAACCCATTCATCAATTTAATAACTATTAATCGAAGTTCACGTTCTTCATCAATAATAAAGGCACCTATGGTTAAATCAGCCCAATTGAAAACCCACTGGTACACCCAGCTGATTGTTTAGAACACCATTGACCAATTCAAGTAGCGACTAGCGATCCCGGTTGAACTTGAACTCGAAATTGAGGGCCAACAGCGTCGGGGCCTTTGTAACGGCCTACAATTCCCTCCACAGTTATCACACAAAGAGTTCAGCGCCTGGTACCAGACTTGTCCACTAAACTACTCAGGATCTACCAATCCTTGTCACAAGCTGCCATTGGATGGCGTCACTGGGATAGCCAGTGTGTCAAAACACCATCCCCAGGCATATTGGGTCATTACTGACCATTCTACCTGACTGGCTCATTCCAGAAACTGTCTATTACTCCAGGCACGCACAAGAAACATTTTCATAGCTTCAATGATACTCAAATTACACTCCTGATTAGTGATGCAAAATAAACGGTTTTATACGATTGCGTTTTTTTTTGCAAAAAAATGTGTTTTTTATGTGTTTTTTTTTTGTTTTTTTTTGTTTTTTTTGCACACCTAAATTTTGTTAAGCATATGTCTGGGTTTTTGTTTGGACACCTGAAATATATTAATATCCATGTTTTTTAGTCATTTCATTGTTATAAAAACATCAAAAAGAAACCATACAGTAAAAGTGGTGGCAGATAACCCACAATTACCTAGAGGCGTCTAAGAGGAACAGCAGGAGCCACAGAACGTATATTGATGGAGTCAAAATTCAGAGCTTACTATCTCTACAATGCCTGATTTTATTTTTATGTGACCAAAAAAATCAGACTTTGCAGAGATAATAAGGGTAAATCTGAAGGATATGTCATTCATCGATTTTGTAAATTTTGATGCCTAACCTAAGCATAGTTAATTAGATCGAAAAAAACAAGTTTTCTTCTATACACTTTCCATCTCAAATGAGTATTTTATTAGTTATAGCAGTAAATGACTTACCGCAACTCCTGTGTTTGAAGCGGCAAGTAATTCAAGGAGCACGTCGGACAGCAACACTGCAATGCGCACTCGCTTCCAGCGCGATCGTCATCAAAGACGAAACCAAACCTTCCGCTATACCTTGTTAAATACTCTTTTGACGAGAAAAGTGTATAGAAGAAAAGTTGTTTATTTCGATGTTATTACCATGATTCAAGCAACAAAAATTCAAAAATCGATGAGTAGCTGTTTATTCAAGCGCATTCGTCATCAAAGACGAAACTAAACTTATCGCTATAAATCGTAAAATACTCATTTGAGACGGAAGGTGCATAGAAGAAAACTTGTTTATTTTGATTCAATTAATTAGGTTCAGGCACCAAAAAGTGGAAAATCAATAACTGACATATCCTTCAGATTTACCATAATAAGCTCTGAATTTTGACTCCATCAATATAAGTTCTGTGGTTCCTGCTGTACCTCTTAGACTCTAGGTAATTGTGGGTTATCTGCCACCACTTTTACTGTATGGTTTCTTTTTCATGTTTTCATTACAAAACAATGACTAAAAACCATAGATATTAATATATTTAAGGTGACCAAAATAATATGCTGTTTTTTTAAAAACATGTTTTTTTTACAAAAAATTCTGGGTCAATGTGAAGTTTAATGCAATCAGAAAATAATAATTAGCGATCCCAGGAATCACTAAAGGAACCCATTTAAGAACGTTTTACACGAATGACATTCTGCTCGCTGATGCGTTATTTTCGAATAATTGAACTTTGAAGTTGGCCTTTGCGCCAAAGGAAGCGAGCGCGTGAAACGGAATTTAATTAATAACGGAAGCTATTACAAACGTAAAGAGGTTGGGTCGGGAGGGGGAGGCACAGTTCTTCTAATGAAAATTATAAATAAAGCTTCTAACCAACCCATTTGGGTGATGACCGAAATCTTGTTGACATCGGCTCTAAGATGGCAGCGCCCATGGTGGTCGCCATCTTAGAGCCGATGTAAACAAGATTGTGGTCGTCACGTTAATGGGTGGGTTAGAAGCTTTATTTATAGTTTTCGCTAGAAGAACTGTGCCTCCCCCTCACGACCCAACCTCTTTACGTTTGTAACAGGGGGTTAGCTTCCATTTTTAATTAAATTACGCTCGCTTCCTTTGGCTCAGGAAGTCCAACTTCAAAGTTCAATGATTCGAAAATAAAGCATCAGCGAGCAGAATTTCGTTCTTGTAAAACATTCTTAAATGGGTTCCGTTAGTGATTGTTTGGAATATAATTATTAATTTCCATGATTGCATTGAACTTCACATTGACCAAATTCTGACTAATAAAAATGAATATTAATATATTCTCTGGTACCATATATAACCATGCTGTTTTTTTTACAAAGAATTATGACTAAAAAACAATGTATTTTATGTGACCTAAAAAAGTCCCATGCAGTTTTAAAAAAAAAACATGTTTTTTACTAAAAAATCATGACTGAAAAAACATGAATAATATATTTGAGACCAAAAAAATGTTTTTGTACTAAAAAATCATGACTAAAAAACATGAATATATTTATGAGACCTAAAAAACCCCATGCTGTTTTTTAAAAAATTTGGTTTTTTACAAACAATGATGTATAAGAAATCCTGGATATGAATATATTTTATGCGACCAAAAAACCATGCTGTTTTATTTCATGTATTTTTCATAAAAAATCGTGTCTTAAAATCATGGATATTAACATATTTTATGTTACCAAAAAATCCTTGTGTTTTTAAACGTGTTTTTTTATTAAAAAGTTAATATTATTCATTTTTTGGCCACGAATTCTTTGTAAAAAAACACCCCTCAGGGGGATACAATTATTGTATCTGGGAACTAACGCTCCCAGGGGGAAAAGGTAAGGACCCAAGCTGAGAGTTAGGTAGGCCTTCTTTTTGTTGAAATGAAATGTTTTTGTGATGTTAAGGACCACCTTTTTTTCGGTTCACTGCTGTCCTGTTTTTCAGCACCTACTACTGTCTTCTTCAACTTTGATCTTGTTTCATAATCTTCCTTCCTCTCTTTGAATCGCATTTGTTGCTGGGTAGGGAGGCTAAAACTAATGACTAATCTAATCTGTAAAAAAAACATGGATATTAATTTATTTTATGTGACCAAAAAACCATGTTTTCTGAAATTTTTTTTTTTTACAAAAAACATGAGTGTTATTAAATTTTATCTGACCAAAAAAACATGACATTTTAAAACCCATGTTTTTTTCACCAAAAGTCATTAATTTCCATGTTTTTTAGTCATGATTTTTTTTGGTTAAGAAAACATGAACCAGCATGTTTTTTTTGGCACATAAAATATATTAATATCCACATTTTTTAATCATGATTTTTCTGTAAAAAAGATGTTTATTTTAAAAAATACAGCATGGTTGTTTATGGTAAAATAAAGTATATTGATATCCGTGTTTTTTAGTCATCGACTTTTTTGTAACAAAAACATTCAAAAAACAGCATGGATTTTTTGGTTACATAAGGTATTTTAATATCCATTAGAACCGTACCAGGTCTTAGAATAAAATATCCACAAAGAATCTATTCACTCTATAAAACCTTTCGGAGACTAGCTCCATCCTCAGTAAGTCATTCAGTCAAATGTTTTTCAAAAGAACAGTGAAAATTCATTGTCCATTTCACCAAATTTTACAGAATGACTGAGGATGGAGCTGGTCTCCGAAAGCTTTTATGGAGTGAATAGATTCTATGTAGATATTTTATTTTAAGACCTAGTACAGTTCTAATAAACATGATTTCAATATTAACAGCATTCTTTGTTTATAAGTTTCTAAAGACAATTCGATAGAAGAAAACTAACTTTCCTGATATTTACATCTGTGTTTTTTTAGTCATGATTTTTTTTTAATGTTTATAAAAAAACTTCTTTGGTCCAATGAAATATAATAGCCATGTTTTTTTAGTCAAGATTTTTCTGTTAAAAAACAATGTTTTAAAAAAAACAGCATTGGATTTTAAGGTCACAAATATATTAATTTCCATGTTTTTTAGTCATAATTTTTGTATAAATAACATGTTTTTTAAAAAAAACAGCATGGTTTTTTAGTCACATCTCTATCAATGACCATAAGTAAAGATATGTTATTATAACACACCATTTTGGAAGTTTAAGGTCATTCACATGTATTGTAAAATAAATGAAATATCAAAGCATGAAACCGCAGAAAATGCAAAAGTTCATAAAACCATAGAAAACCATCAATTAAGAAGTATGCTGTTTTATTTTGTAATTTGACATGAAAAAAAATAATGTAATGTGTTTTTTTTTCTTGCTGAGTTATTTTCAGACAAAATATTTAAAAAAAAACAAAATATCCACGTTTTTTTTTTGCCACGTTTTTTTTTGTAAAAAAAATGTTTTTTTTTAAAAAAACGGCATGGTTTTTTTTTTAGTCACATCTCTACTCCTGATCCAATCCAGCAAGACAGCTCATACCGCAATCATCTTCAGCACATCTGGCATACCACTCATTCTCTCCATACTGCTCAAGCACCACATTCATAAAACTTTCTCTCTCTTGCTCATACTTACTACATTCCAGCACAAAATGCTCAATTGTTTCCTCCACTCCACTAATACACTGCCGACATAATCTGTTATTATTCTCATTCCACCTCCATATACGTCTGTTTACACTCAATGACTTACATCTCACAGCAAACATGAGTTGACTTCCAAAACTACCATCATAGAACATCTCAAACTTAGGTGCTTCTTTTTTCATATACCAGTCAAGTGTAGGCTTCCGCACCATGCTAAGCCTCCACTTATTCAATCCATACTCTTTTGTTTGCCTCTCAATCTCTTTCTTCCACCTCTTGCAGTCCCACTCAGGCCCTACACCTCCAGGATTTATTAAACTCCAGTCACCCACAGGTCTCCCAATTCTAACATGAATAATCTTTTGCATACTAAGCTTCCTTGCATGCCTCCAACACACTTTCTCCCAATAGCTTACACTCAGATTCCATTCAAAAATTTGCTTTACCCATCTGCTATTCTGCATTCTTTCAATTCTCACCTTATAATTCAGCACCGCTTTCATCATTCTTTCTGAAAATAGGCTCCACCCAAGGTCACCTCTAATGGCTTCTGTAGCTGTCCATTTTGGAGCACCCAATGCTAACCATCCTACCTTGTTTTGTATTACATCCAGCTTTCAAGATCACTTCCATTCCAGGCAAGAGCACTCATACCATACATGACACTAGGTACAGCAACATACTTCCACATTCCTCTCACACATTCATACTTGTTTGCTCTGTATCTGGCCACGCTACTTAATCGTCCACTCCACTGCATAGCTTTTGCCACTTTCTCACCCTTAGTTCTAGTGCATCCATCTTCACTTATCATACAACCTAGATATTTGTATTCTTTTGTTCTACCTATTCTGATTTCTCCAATATTCCACAGTCTGTCTCTATCAGCCTCATCACTATTTATAACCATAACCTTGCTTTTGTCGGCACCGAAGTTCATCTTGAAATCTGTAGTATATCCGTTCACAATGTCAAGCATCCTTTGCAGTTCATGTCCACATCCACTAACCACAACCACATCATCAGCATACAACAAACAGCTCAGTCTCTCATTACCAACTTTCAGTCCTAAGCCACTCCTTCTCAATCGAACTGCTAATTCTTCTGTGTACAATCCAAACAGGGGAGACAGAGTACAGCCCTGTCTCACTCCTCTAACACTCCTCACTTGCCCTGTTTCCAAATTTCCTAACCTGTATATAGCGCTTGTGTTTTAATACAGACTTTGTACAATTTTTACCATTTTTCTGCTAAACCCAACTTTTCTCAAAACTTCAAAGAGCCTAACCCGATCCTGAAACTTGAAACTTAAAATTGAGGGCCGACAGCGTCGGGGCCTTTGTAACGGCCTACAATTCCCTCCACAGTTATCACACAAAGTGTTCAGCACCTGGGACCAGACTTGTCCACTAAACTACTCAGGATCTACCAATCCTTGTCACAAGCTGCCATTGGATGGCGTCACTGGGATTGCCAGTGTGTCAAAACACCATCCCCAGGCATATTGGGTCATTACTGATCATTCTACCTGACTGGCTCATTCCAGTCACTGTCTCTTACTCCAGGCACGCACAAGAAACATTTTCATAGCTTCAATGATACTCAAATTACACTCCTGATCCAATCCAGCAAGACAGCTCATACCGCAATCATCTTCAGCACATCTGGCATACCACTCATTTTCTCCATACTGCTCAAGCACCACATTCATAAAACTTTCTTTCTCTTGCTCATACTTACTACATTCCAGCACAAAATGCTCAATTGTTTCCTCCACTCCACTAATACACTGCGAACATAATCTGTTATTATTCTCATTCCACCTCCATGTACGTCTGTTCACACTCAATGACTTACATCTCACAGCAAACAAGAGTTGACTTCCAAAACTACCATCATAGAACATCTCAAACTTAGGTGCTTCTTTTTTCATATACCAGTCAAGTGTAGGCTTCTGCACCATGCTAAGCCTCCACTTATTCAATCCATACTCTTTTGTTTGCCTCTCAATCTCTTTCTTCTACCTCTTGCAGTCCCACTCAGGCCCTACACCTCCAGGATTTATTAAACTCCAGTCATCCACAGGTCTCCCAATTCTAACATGAATAATCTTTTGCATACTGAGTTTCCTTGCATGCCCCCAACATACTTTCTCCCAATAGCTTATACTCAGATTCCATTCAAAGATTCGCCTTACCCACCTGCTATTCTGCATTCTTTCAATTCTCACCTTATAATTCAGCACAGCTTTCATCATTCTTTCTGAAAATAGGCTCCACCCTAGGTCACCTCTAATGGCTTCTATAGCTGTCCATTTCGGAGCACCCAATGCTACACGTCCTACCTTATTTTGTATCACATCCAGCTTTTCAAGATCACTTCCATTCCAAGCATGAGCACTCATACCATACATGACACTAGGTACAGGAACATACTTCCACATTCCTTTCACACATTTGTACTTGTTTGCTCTGTATCTGGCCACACTACCTAACCGTCCACTCCACTGCATTGCTTTAGCCACTTTCTCACCTTTAGTTCTAGTACATCCATCTTCACTTATCATACAACCTAGATATTTGTATTCTTTTGTTCTACCTATTCTGATTTCTCCAATATTCCACAGTCTGTCTATCAGTCTCATCACTATTTATAACCATGACCTTACTTTTATCGGCACCAAAGTTCATCTTGAAATCTGTACTATATCCATACACAATGTCAAGCATCCTTTGTAGTTCATGACCACATTCACTAACCACAACCACATCATCAGCATACAACAAACAGCTCAGTCTCTCATTACCAACTTTCAGTCCTAAACCACTCCCTCTCAGTCGAACTGCTAATTCTTCTGTGTACAATCCAAACAACAGGGGGGACAGAGTACAGCCCTGTCTCACTCCTCTAACACTCCTCACTTGCCCTGTTTCCAAATTTCCTAACCTGTATATAGCACTTGTGTTCTCATACAGACTCTGTACAATGTTCACTATTTTTCTGCTAAAACCAACTTTTCTCAAAATTTCAAACAGCCTAACCCGATCCACTCTGTCATATGCCTTTTCAATATCCAGGAATGCTAAATATACCTTCTTGTTATCCTTCTTCATTCGCTCAATTATTTCACTCACTACAAACAGATTATCCTCCCCCCCGTCTATCTTGCCTAAAACCATTCTGTTCTTCTCCCAGGACTCCTAATTCCTCAACTAACTTTTTCATTCTCTCATTCAAAATGCCACAAAAGATCTTACATACGGTGTCACCCAGTGCAATTGGTCTGTAATTTTCAAGTTCTTTCATACTCTTATGTCCACCCTTATGCAACAGAACTACATTACACTTGTTCCAGTCATCCGGTACTCTTTCACTCTTCCATATCTCATCAAATAAACATTTCAACAAACTGACTACACTCTCTCCTCCGCATTTATAGAACTCATATGGTATCTTATCAGGGCCACATGCCTTTCCATTTTTCACTTTCTTCAAAAAACTTACAATCTCTTCACAAGTGATTTCGTCTGCCATTTGCAGTTCATGTTCATCTATCAGAAAATTTATTGGTTCATCATCTGTAACCTGCTCATTCATTCCACCAATGTCCTCCCAGTATTCTTCAACTGCTTTCACCATTTGCATCCTATCTTGCACACTGCACTCATTGACTACTAATTCATCAACTTGAACTTCACTACCTCTATCATTACCTTGTATAAACCTATACCAATCTTTTATTCCATCTGGACCTTTCTTTCTTAGATTTTCAACTTGGTGTCTCTCTTCTTTAACCCTAGCCTCATTGATCATTCTCTTTACTTTCTTCTGCTGGTCCTTGTACTCATTCCATACACTCTGCCATTCATCCTCAGTAATTCTGCGTCTTTCATACATTTTTCTCATACTGCGTTGTTTTTTATTTAAAGTCTTCCTTCTCATTCGTTCTTCCTTTATCTCACTCGTAAACCACCTAGCATTCCCTGTACTTTTCCTGCATTTCATTCTACCAATCTTTAGGTCTGCCACATCATACAAGGTTCTTGCAATCTCCTTATTTAGGTCATTTACATTTCCACACCTGTTCCAGTTACATCTACTTAATTCATTTCTAAATTCTTCCCAGTTTGCCATTTTAATACGCCAATTTTCTCTTACTCTGCTGGCCTTCTGCATTGGCTCCTTTCCACCCCAATTATGTTCTAGTACAAGCATTTTATGGTCACTATCAATATCAAAATCATCTTCATCTACAAACATTTCTTTGACACACTCTCTTGCTCTACTATTCACTATCATATAGTCAATTGCAGTTTTACATTCCCTGCTTTGCCATGTATGCAAGCCATTTCCTATTGTTACATTCAGGTTCTCAAGTTCATTCTCATCACAGAAATCAATCAATTTTTGTCCATTTGCATTCACAGGCTCATCAAGTATACCAACATGGCCATTCATATCACCCATCAAAATCAGAGGGCATCTGCAATGCTCTTGCACAATTCTTGTTAATATTTCATACTTTTTTACATTCTCTTGATGAGCTAAAATACCATCAGTTGTCATATAGCATACAACCACAATAACACATTCTCTGGCATGCATTCTTTCACACTTTATTACTAACAGATCTTCACTCTCAGGTTCATTTCCAGCAGGAATTTCTTCTAATTTCCAATTTAGAACATTTTTTACAATGAGACCAACTCCACCACCTCTTTTTTGCCAACTTACACACCCTTTTCCAATCATATAGTACTTACTCTCCTTACATTTTAAACTGACTCTATCACGCATTTGGGTCTCTACTACACCAACACAATCCAAATCTCCATTCTCAAATTCTGCTACAAGGTCATTTAACTTTCCTGCATTCCATCCACGCACATTTATCATTCTTTCTGAAAATAGGCTCCACCCAAGGTCACCTCTAATGGCTTCTGTAGCTGTCCATTTTGGAGCACCCAATGCTAACCAGTCTGTCATACGCTTTACTGGGTTGAACTTGAAAGATGAAACGGAAATTAGGGAATGGTCGGTCGTTGAAAGCCGGAAAACAGAATCGTAACATTAGTGCTACTCCGAGAACAATTAAAATGCAAAATCATTTCTAGCGAACATTTTTTAATGGTCATAGGATAATATACATTACTTTGAAATATTTCCCAATCTCGAGGATAAATAAGACAACGTTAGGTATCAAAATATGCTTTCAACAAAAATAAATCATTTAGGAGCAACTATCTCCTTTGTCAACAAAATTAAACACTGGCACATAGTACAACAGTTATTAAATTTATATTTATAAAAACAGACTCAAGAACTATATAGTTTCAGCACACAAAACAATGAGTGTATTTAACGCTTAAAAAATTTGAGAACTTTGTAGTTTTATACTGCACCAAACATAAAATTGAGAAGCTCTGCAGTTTTAAAGTCCAAAATGAATTTATAACAGTAATTTGTTTCTGTAATTATCACTAACAATTGGTAATATTGCGAACACTTCAGACGTGATGTAACTTCAATAATAGGGACTCTTTTCTAACTGAATATTTTGAAGCAGAGCTGACAGTTTATCAGAACATCCAATTATTTGATGTTTCCAGTACTTCAGTAAAGAAAAATTAGTTTGGACTGTTCACTTACAAGAATAGAAAAAAGGCAACTTGACATTTTGTGGTGAGTTTCAAAGAACTTTAGAAGACAATTGATCAATTTTTCAGATATGGCAACTATTCAAAAACGACTGCTTGGCAGCCTAGGTGTCAGGGTTGAGGCTCCAGCATTCAACACTTTGACGGCAATTGCTTAAATTGAGGTTTAATATTCAACTTAAATTTGAAGTCAATTGCAGTAAGCAATTGCAAAAATAGCACACATTAACTGAATCATAATTTCATTTACCCTCAATCGAGTATTTACGAAAATTGAGCTTTTGACTATCGGTCGGTCAGCAGCATTATAAAAATCTCATCTGTGGCCACCGGTAGCACACGTTGCGGTGAAAGTGTAAGCAGTTAATGTACATTGAAATCAGATCCAATTCTTTAGATTGCAAACCATTTGGAAGTCTCGCCGCGTGAAGCGGTCAGTGAACCCGAACATATTCAAATACCAAGAGCTTGCCAAGATAAAAACATCCTATCAATATTCCTCAAACTTGAAATGAATTAATTTGTGAAGTTGGTTAAATTCAATCGAAGACAAGAATTTGCTTGGCGCCAACTTGCCCCTCAGCAGGCATAGCGTCGTTGATGGCCGTCAAGTAGTTTTCGAAGTTGACCAGCTTGTACGGAGGGGCGGTGACCTGCCCAGCAGAATATCATTTTATGCGCGCGTGTTGCAAACAAAAAATTAAAGAAAGAAAATTAAAAACCGTTTATTTCCAATAAAGTTGATGCATAAAATGTTCAACATTGGTTTTTAAAATATCTTGACAATAAAATCCTTGGTTGGTACTCGCACATAAGTATCGTCATACCGATGTCAATTGACGAAAAAAAAAACGATTAGAGAAAAGCAGAGAAAAACGTGTTCCCTTCATTGCGTTAATCTGATTTTGACGATGCATATAAATACGTGTAACTAAGCAAATAACCTTAGTGTTGCAATCAATAGGGACAAAAAACGGAAGCAAGAGAAAATACTGATCACAGAAGGAACCAGCAACGTACCTTAGTCATCAGACTACAAGTTCAATAAAATACTCATACAATACATCACAACACAGTACGTCAACAAGAACAGCAAGTAATGACAACTACAATTCCTCACATCACAGTACAACAAGCACTGTCTATCACGATATCACACAATGCACGCAAAAATGTTCTCACCTTGCCCTGCCTCACGAGGTCGCAGAGGTCATCAAACATCTGCTGCTTGGCGGTCTGGTTGTCAGGGTTGAGGCTCCAGCGCGTCTGCCAGTAGCCCATCAGCCGCACGTCGTTGAAGATCAGACTTCCCACCGGCACAGTCACTGGCTGCACACGCGCCAAATGTTACACCAAGTCAAGAGGTGTAACAAAGAAAACTCAACAAACAAAACAGCTATCCAACACCAACACAGAGACTCCAAGCCGCCCTATCCTCTCAATAGTAACAAAACTATAACATAAGACAGGGAGGAGGTGTGACAAGAGCACCTGTCTGGCCATGCCGCCGTAGGTGACCAGCACACCCCCGTCCTGGATGTGGCGCAGCAGCTCGGTGGCGCTCTTGCCCGACACGCAGTTCAGGGCCAGCGCAGGCTTCTCCAGCTCACGGATCCTGCGGTCAGTCCTGGGAAAACTCCAACATGGAATTATTTAGAATGCATTTATATCAGGTGTCTTAACTCTCAAAGTACCGATAAGGCATACTAATTGTACTAGGGATATATTTTACAGCAAGAAAATGCTATTTCAAGGCAAAATGACGAGTAAGGTAAATCTACAGCAGCGTCGCACAAAAATCAATTCTCAGGCAAGTAGGCCCATGATTTTTGTTGGGGAGTTCTGATGCTTCAAGGTATTCAGATAAGTTTATGAACTCAGTAAGCATTAAGTATACAGACACGAGTGAAGGTAAAGAATCCTACATATCCAACTAAGAGAGAAAAACTTTGATGTAAAATAGGCTGAGAAATACCCCCCTTTGCTACACTCCAATCAGCACATGAGGGAGTTCAATTTTTGTCTAGCAATGCAAGCAAAAAGCGTCTATGAGCAACTACTGATGGATCCATAGTTGAAAACATTATATACGAGGCTGCTTTTCTCACTTCAGAGCATCAACTCAAGTCCGAGTGAACTTCCTGGACTTGGCAAGTTGTTGAGAAAATTGCACTTGATAGAAAAAGAATATATCCTTACTGGAGTTTTATTAAGTAAATTGAATTTCAAAAAACAAGCTACTAAAATGAGCATAGACCATCTCCCATGAAGTCGTTCAGAAAAAAATTAATTCCCTGAGAACCAATAACAACAAATACCCAAAAAAAATGCTTTACAAATTAAAAATGTCATTGACAAGGAAGCATTGCAAATGACATGCACACATACGTATTCCTCCTTTTTTAGAAATGAAGCAAAAAGTTTGGCTTACATCAAAAAAAATTTAAAACAAATTTAACATAAAGTTAAAAGTAGACATTCATGCTGACACAAGCATCCAGCCTTTTGACATGGTAAAAGTGTGCAAGCAGCATAAAGTTAACCCCTAAAATCTGAAGTTAAAAGTTAGAATCTGATAAAAAGTTAGAATCTGATAAAAAGTTAGAATCTGATAAAAAGTTAGAATCTGATAAAAAGTTAGAATCTGATAAAAAGTTAGAATCTGATAAAAAGTTAGAATCTGAAATTGAAAGGTAAAATATGAAGTTACAAGCTAAAACCTGAAACTAAGGCTAAAATCTGAAACTAAGGCTAAATGTGAAACTAAGGCTAAAATCTGAAACTAAGGCTAAAATCTGAAACTAAGGCTAAAATCTGAAACTAAGGCTAAAATCTGAAACTAAGGCTAAAATCTGAAACTAAGGCTAAAATCTGAACCTAAAAGCTAAAATCTGAAGCTAAAAGCTAAAACCTGAAGCTTAAAGCTAAAATCTGAAGCTTAAAGCTAAAATCTGAAGCTTAAAGCTAAAATCTGAAGCTTAAAGCTAAAATCTGAAGCTAAAAGCTAAAATCTGAAGCTAAAAGCTAAAATCTGAAGCTAAAAGCTAAAAGCTAAAATCTGAAGCTAAAAGCTAAAATCTGAAGCTAAAAGCTAAAATCTGAAGCTAAAAGCTAAAATCTGAAGCTAAAAGCTAAAATCTGAAGCTAAAAGCTAAAATCTGAAGCTAAAAGCTAAAATCTGAAGCTAAAAGCTAAAATCTGAAGCTAAAAGCTAAAATCTGAAGCCAAAAGCTAAAATCTGAAGCTAAAAGTTAAATCTGAAGTTAAAAGTTAAATTTGAAGTTAAAAGTTAAATTTGAAGTTAAAAGTTAAAATCTGAAGCTAAAAGTTAAATCTGAAGCTAAAAGTTAAATCTGAAGTTAAAAATTAAATCTGAAGTTAAAAATTAAAATCTGAAGCTAAAAGTTAAAATGAGAGCTGCGTATGAACAATTGTAAACTGTACACAAAGAGCTACCAACAGGCTGAGCACCTACAAAGAGATCACCTTAGTTCCCTCTCTGTGACGACAATATCTGCCCCTAAGTCCGTGAGGTCTTTCTTGAGTTCAGCGATGGTGGGCCGGTCTCTGACGACATTGATGGACTTGTAGCCGTAGTGAGCACACAACTGCAAACAAGATGCATTTGTACAATATAAATCAGAAAGGGAAAAAGCTCAATATCTTATCAAAGAATTGGCTCAACATAATCAGAATTTAAACTTTGGAAGACGTGTGATCGAATTGATGATCCTAGAAAAATTAATATTTAGCTGGATTTTTCAAGACAATGTTGATGATACAAAACAGGTCTGATTTTATAAAACAATGTTCTACACATCCATCGCTATTCAACTCAAAATGAATTTTTCATTTTGCCTTAACATCGAGGTTATGCGGGAATTCTGCACATTATTTTAGATTTTAACATAGCAGAGAGCAAAGACCGATAGCACAAACAATACAAGGTCTAAACCACAGGCTAAAGTGTCTTTTGTTCCAGTGTGGTAAAGTGAAATTTTATACATAGTGAGCATGCTGAACAGCTTTGCACATCAGCCAACTGTCAAATATGTAGATACTGTTAAATGAAGTATTTTACTTCCCGGAAATCAAAAAGCGTCCAACATGACAGCATTACTTCGTGCTAAGCTGGTGCTCGATAACATCATTGATAATAGAAAGCATTCATTAAACGAGTGCCAAGGAGAAAAAAAACTCACAGACAAAAAAATTAAGTAACGAGTGCCAAAGACAAAATATAAAATGAAATCTCGGACATGGGTTTTTAAAATATCTTAACATTAACATCCTTACTTGGTACTCACACATGGGTATTGTAATACCCATGTCACATGTCTAAACAAAAATAATTGAGGGAAAAGCAGAAAATAATGTGTTCCCTTCATTGCGTTAATCTGATTTTGTCAATGCACATAAATATAAGAAACCAAGAAAACATAATCCTTGTGATGCATAGTTGAAAACACGAGTGTGTTAAGGACCAAAAAATTTTGAAACATTGCTCGACAGAAAAAACCTGAATAACGGCGCGGCCGACCGCCGAGTTAGCGGCATTTTGTATGATGGTGTCACCAGGCTGCAGAGTGACATAGTCCTTGAGCATCCTGTAGGCCGTGGTGGGGTTCACTGAGAGCGTGGCGGCGGCGGCACGGTCAATGTCTGATGGCAGCTGGAGATAAAAAAAAACAATATAAGTAGCAATGGATTTTGTAGTAGCTGTACGGTCTATGTCTAATGGCAGCTGGAGACAAAAAACGTTAAAGTAGCAATAGTTTATTTAGAAAGTTCAAACATAAAATTTATTAGGGTAGCAATAGGTTTTTAGAAAATTCGTGGAAGAAGCAAAGATTTTTCAAAAAGTAATAAAAGAAACTAGTTTTTCTAAAAAAATACTATAAAATAATAATGAAAGTAAAAAAAATTAAAAAAGGAGCTGTTCATGTTCCTAGAACATAGCAAAAGCAAGTATGATTACCAGAAAATGAATGAATGAAGCAATTACTTTTCTTTTCTTCTAGGTAAATGGGGAAGAATTCTCTTCAACATTGACTCCAGAGTCTCAGAGACTAGCAAACCAAGCCCAAAACCAAACAAAATTATGCTGCTATAGTACTAGTCACATCGACAAGCTAGAGTGAGGTAGGTTTGCAACTATATAGTTGTGTTAGCTGCAGCTAACATTGTGCATCGATTTAAAACTTGGAGCAAACGCTCATTTAAGGTTGAGCATTAAAAGTTGATAAATCTTTGTTTTTTTACCATTGTTAGTTTTTTCAAAGTTTGAACTTTTAGAAATACTTCATCTTTGAATTAATTTTTCCTGTTTTGGTTTAGTTTTGCAGAGATATTGCTGGAGATGGACTGTTTGTCCAAAACGTTTTATTTCATTTGATCATTATTAATAAAAATGTCTTATGTGTAGCAATTTTTGCCTTGTTTTTCATTCTCAAGCTTAGAAGCATCAATGCTGTTGTTTCTCTCGATAGTATGTTATAGCCAAGCCTGCATCACATACCTTGATGAAATCTGACGGCTCAGCCAATGCATGGCTCCTCCAAGTGCCCCAAGCATTGAAACCAGGGATCACCCAGTCGCCCACCTTCAGGAAATCTCTGAAAAATGTAAGTAAAACAATTAGGTTACACTTCTTTCAAATGATGTCTCCATAGAAACTTGGTCATTTGGGAAGGAAGACATGAGTGACTCGAGTTAGAAAATAAAACTTTCATTGTTTTTTACTTTGACACCAAGGATACATTTTATTAAACTCGTAAAAATTTGTAGCTATTTAATAAACAAAAAGGTTTCTTTCTTGCAAGAATAAAAACTTTATTTTGGTATTCTATATCACCACCACATTAACATTTCATATAAAGCTTGAAGTAAACATCATTCAAAACCTGATTACACATAAGACAGTGCTGGAAAACATTAACAGTGAATATCAGCATAAAAGCCACTAAAATCTGACAAGGCCTTCCAATCTTGAATTGTATCAAACATTGGATGAAATGGTCCATCAATAACAAATAAAATTAGACATACTAAATGGTATTAACAAGTTTCCTGCAAAGGGACCCACCGGTGGTCACTTAGGTGATTTTCATGGTGCTGCCGATGGACCTGCAGTCACTAACTCATTTCTTATTAATACTTAATGAAATCTAAATGAAAGCCCAATCCAGTTAATATTTGCTATATTCAAAGTTGATCACCACAATTGACTTTAAATTTGAATTGAATATTGAACTTCAGTTTAACCCATCACACTTAACGTGTTAAACATGAAATAAGAGCTATAAAAACCTCTTTACCCAGCACTGGATCCAACTTCAATAACCTCAGCTAAGCCCTCATTGCCAACAATGCAGGGGAGGTCAGGCTTGACAGCATACATGCCCTGGATCGTGTTGATGTCCGAGGGGTTTATGGGTGCAGCAAGCATGCGCACCAACACCTGCTCATCAAGTTTACACAGTTACACTCTTACCTAAGAAATTTCTGACAGCAAAAACAAGAATAAACCCAAATCTCTCTCTCTGATCTTTCCTTTCATTGTTCAACTGCCTCAAAACTAGAAGAATATTAAAATTTATGAACTACTCTTACTTGATTACAGCAATTCATTTTTTTAATCTCATTCAAGAAAACAAAGAAATTATTAGTAAATTCAACAGACCATAAGGTTTTACAATTCAAGATAAACTTAATGATGAAAATTAAAATTTAATTAATAAACTATAACTATAAATGGGACCTAATACCATCACAAACTTATCATAGAACATTGCATCAACTTTGAACAAAGATTTCTTCAAAGTTTCATAACTCAAATAAAGCTTATTATGGACTAATTGCATGACTATTTCAGAAATGCATTAATAGGAATCAAATAAAATGAAGTAATTGCATCCAACATCAACTATTGCTAATTCAAAGAGGAATAATCAGACAGCCTTACCTGCTCAGGTTTCAATGAAGGAAGTTCCACAGAGCGCTGCTTGACCACTTTTTGAGGCTCACCATATTCTTCCATGATGAGTTCTTTGGAGGTGACAAAATTTGCATGACTGAGGCTAAATGACCTGCTTTGTACATCAAAAATTCTCTTGCAAGCACCATTCTGAATATGCAACAAGAGATCGTTACTTGCTTTATTTTGACATTTTGGAATGGAAGATAAAAATCTTGCCTGTACAGCAAAATTTGAGCTACAGATTTGACTAGACTGAGAGCCACATTTTACTAAATTAAAAATAGTTGAAGATTTATTTAGAGCAGCCATTATTTTTAATAGATAATGGTAAATTTTCCAAAACTGAAAAGGAGAATAATAGTTCATTTTAACAATTTCATGGTAGAAATAAAATTATACATTAGAAAAGAAAGTTTTCTCGAGACATCCAGTTATACATAAAACTTCAAATGAGTTATTGTTTACTTTAAACTGATAAAAATCAATTAAGTACCCTATAGGGTAAGTTCCGAAAATTTGTCCACTTTGAAATTCCGTACACAGGAGGTATCTTTTACTTCAACAAGCTAGTATGGAGTTTAAGTTCATCGAAAAGTGGTTCACGTGGTAACTGTTGGTTTATAATATTGTATAATTGCCACACACCGCAAATAAATATCCATGTTTGAACAAAAATGGCAGCCCAAGTGAATGACCTGCGTTTCAGTTGTTTATGAAGTCGTCACACCTTAATTGACTACCATTTTGCATTGCCGACTAAAAATTTCTCCATTAACAAAGTTATTGTGTTAGGCGATGTCGTACCTGTGTGAGTGTTGACAGCTGCAGTGCTGCCATTTTACAGAGGTTTTTTTCTCCCTTTGTTTGTTTCTGAGGTGTACTAAATTTCGAATCTTTTAAAAGCTTGTGTTATTACTTCGTCCAGATGTACGGAGTTTTGAAGAAATCATTTTTATGAATTTGTTTGTTCGTACAACGTTTTTTCTTCAAGTTTTCCTCATTGTTAATGATACTTTATATCTTTTCAGGTATAGATTTTATAGTTTATGAATTGGGACGAATGTTGACCTTAAATTATGGCTCCTCGTAAAAAAACACCACTACTGCAATGATGATCTCGTTTACGCATTAGCAGAGATAAAAAAATGGAAGTTTGAGTATTCGCAACGCAAGTGACAAAAGTGAGGCAAACAAAGAGGATTCGTCTAATGACGAGGCTTTGATGTACGACAATTAAAACAGTGATGGAGATGTAATTGAAGAGAGTGAGTCATGCAATGCTTGTGGAGGCAATGATGAACGGGAAAATACAAGTGCTTGGATTGGGTGTAATCATTGCAGTCGGTGGTTTCACAAAAACTGTCTGGCCATAGATTTCAGTAACATGACTGATAAACAAATAAAATCAATGGACTTCAAATGCAATGCCTGCCAAAGAAGTAAAACAAAAGTATGGCAATAAAAAAAAAATAGGAATTAGTGGATAGGTTTGCTTATCAACCTTTGGACAGGGTTTTTTGATTCATTTTTGAGCCATAGGTAGGTAGACAATATTTTGATCAATGGAAGAAACTTATCAAGTTACTTTTGAACATTTAGGCAGCCTATAGTCAGGTAGTTTACATTATTGTTCTCTAGTCAAACAGTCCAAAGATTGGTGACAATTCTGTTTCTCTATTAAAGGTGAAATATTTTAATTTGTCATTGAGACATAAAACTCTCTTTCTATAGCTATAGGCCTCCAAACAATTATGTTACATGTATGAAGGATGATATCTTATATTCTCTTATTTTCTGTGATACATAGCTACTGTAAGCTTATTGTGATAAAGGACCAATTGTTTACGGTTTATTTTCCTCCATTTAAGAAATACGTACTATATAGGCCTAGCCTACTTGTAATAGGCCTATCCCAAACGAACAGCTTGAAGGCCTTAAAGTGTACGTAGGTACCTTAAGTAATATACGTATGTAATGGTATATAAACGGATGCTTATTATTGCTCTCTATGGACCTGAGAAGCTGTAAATCTTATAAAATTCGTTAATAAATATTTTTAGTTTTATTGTCCCATTCAGAAGTTGATGCTAGATAGCCTACACCATTTAACTTCGAAGTGGAGACTAAGATCTGCATCAAAACGTACGTATCAAATCCATTAAAAATGAACCCGCTATTATATTACATAAAATTCAAACGCTCACAGGAAACTTTAGCGCTAAACAAAAATATAAATTTCATTTTAGAGGGTGTACGAACTTTTGTAATGAGATTCGAAATGTGGTCGAAATTTTAAATTAATTTCGAATTTGGAACGAACTTTCGAAAATTTCAGTTGGACAAAGGGTACACAAAGCAAGTGGGTTTTTTCATATCAAGATGTGAAAGATGCTTTTTAGAGCAAAGCACGATGAACCCTATGCATTTAAGCTTTGTTGACGACATTTGCTTGAGCAATAGCAATCTTGAGAATCGTTTGAGAGGGTTTGAAGTTTGAACCGTTTACATCGGACGAACTTTCGGACTTAACCCTATTTGCTATTTTTACTCACAATATTTACTTAATTTTCATTAGTATGCATTTTGACCATGGAATATTTCCAAATTCCTTCGTGATACTTACTGATGTATCACTAACCTAACAATTTATATAATATTTAGTAATAAATAAAATTAACTGTTTAGGCATAGGGTCTTCTTTTATTATCTTTAACTGGTTAATTTAGAAAACTGCAAGCAGAATAATGATGCACCTACATTTACAAAGTACCTCATAAGTTATATAGCATACCTCTAATATTCAGATTATCCGTACCTTCCTAAGCATTACAGCACAGCTATTTTTAGAAGAATATCAATATTACCAACACTCTTAATTTTTAGTGCACCTTAATTTTGAAGGCACTTTAGAAACTTTACATTCTGAATTATTTCAATGTTGGGGGCTACTTAATTTTTTGATAATTTTTCATATAGCATTATTTTTATTATTATTAAATAAGAAAGTTTTAGCATCCCTTAATTGCACAACAAAGATGTTCTAAGAGAGGAAGAAGGAAGGCACCATTTAGTATGGAGCTGAGGGAACGCGGAATCTATGCACAAGGTGCACAGAAACAGGAAGCCAAGAAAGAAGTTCATGAAACAAGAAAAAGTTGAAGAAGAAAGTAGTAGGTGCTGAAAAGCAGAACAGCAGTGAACCGAAAAACAACGGTCCGCAACAAAACAAAAACCTATTCTATTTCAACAAAAGGAAGCCTACCTAACCTTTAGCTCAGGCCCTCACATAGTCCACCTGGGAGCGCTAATTCCCATAGATACAATACCTGTATCTCCATGAGGGGTTTTCATATAGCAACACTACAGTATACCTATATATTATCCTTAATCCTTTAATGCCAAGTGGGCTGTACGGTCATTTTTTTAAAATAACTTTAATATATTGTATTTCTTTTTTAATTTGTTTACTAATATGTCCTTTCAACTTCACTGCTGAGTGACAGTTTCTTCCCATTTTGATAACAGTGACTACCTAATGCCAGTGTTGGTTTAGTGATAGTGGTTGTCATAACGGTAATGAGGTTAAAAATGTGGGCATTAAAGGGTTAAATCATGGAACCTTCAAACTGCATAAAAAATACTAACCAAGCATAACCTATCATTAACATATATACTTCAACTTGAAAAAGCACTGCAGCCCACATAGCAGCTTAGGAAGGCAGATATAGCTTTTCACAGAAGGAAACATTGAGTGCACTCTGATGTTATGCAGTAGTTATAATGCTCATCAAAAAAGCCATTAGGGCTATCTCAAAAGTTACTAATTGGTACCAATTGCTGAAAAAAAAATTATTACATTTAACTAGTTATGAATCTACCACACAACATATTTTGAACACAATCTGAAATATGCAAAACCCCCTACCATAATTTGTGAAGCAGGATAACTTGCCAAACATAAATTTACAGAATTTTAAATTCAAAAGAATCTAATAAGTTTCAGTCGATTAGTCGTTAGTTTTAGCCTCCCTACCCAGCAACAATTGCGATCCAAAGAGAGGAAGGAGGAAGGCACCATTCAGTATGGAGTTAAGGAAACGCGGAATCTACGCAGAAAGGCATAGAAACAGTTAGTTGTGAAAGAAGATTATGAAACAAGACCAAAGTTGAAGAAGACAGTAGTAGGTGCTGAAAAACAGGACAGCAGTGAACCGAAAAAAAGTGGTCCTTAACATAACAAAAACATTTTATTTCAACAAAAAGAAGGCCTACCTAACTCTCAGCTCAGGCCCTCACATTGTCCCCCTGGGAGCGCTAGTTCCCATAGATACAATAATTGTATCCCCCTGAGGGGAAGTTTCAGTGCATAACTTTAAAAGTATATCAGCTAATTTACTTTCAAACACCTTCCATATGATCATGATTATACCTCTATCAAAGCTCCGTCGAGATGATATAAGTGATTCTCGGAGGTCCCCTCAAGTTTACATGGCTCCAATTGCTGCCTGCCCTCGTTTTCATATTCGAATGCAATACGCAAACACGGCCAGATTCACTCATTATTATACCGATAATTAAGAAAATAACATAAAACTATTTCAATACAGTAATCTACCTTGATCATTTGAAACTAAATTGTCATCAGGTTGCAGTAGAGGACTCGTGTCCCTACATCGACGTTGGAGATCAGTCTTGAACTTGAACTTGAAATTGAGGGCCGACAGCGTCGAGGCCTTTGTAACGGCCTACAATTCCCTCCACAGTTATCACACAAAGAGTTCAGCGCCTGGTACCAGACTTGTCCACTAAACTACTCAGGATTTACCAATCCTTGTCACAAGCTGCCATTGGATGGCGTCACTGGGATAGCCAGTGCGTCAAAACACCATCCCCAGGCATATTGGGACATTACTGACCATTCTACCTGACTGGCTCATTCCAGTCACTGTCTCTTACTCCAGGCACGCACAAGAAACAATTTCATAGCTTCAATGATACTCAAATTGCACTCCTGATCCAATCCAGCAAGACAGCTCATACCGCAATCATCTTCAGCACATCTGGCATACCACTCATTCTTTCCATACTGCTCAAGTACCACATTCATAAAACTTTCTCTCTCTTGCTCATACTTACTACATTCCAGCACAAAATGCTCAATTGTATCCTCCACTCCACTAATACACTGCTGACATAATCTGTTATTATTCTCATTCCACCTCCATGTACGTCTGTTCACACTCAATGACTTACATCTCACAGCAAACAAGAGTTGACTTCCAAAACTACCATCATAGAACATCTCAAACTTAGGTGCTTCTTTTTTCATATACCAGTCAAGTGTAGGCTTCCGCACCATGCTAAGCCTCCACTTATTCAATCCATACTCTTTTGTTTTCCTCTCAATCTCTTTCTTCCACCTCTTGCAGTCCCACTCAGGCCCTACACCTCCAGGATTTATTAAACTCCAGTCATCAACCGGTCTCCCAATTCTAACATGAATAATCTTTTGCATACTAAGCTTCCTTGCATGCCCCCAACACACTTTCTCCCAATAGCTTACACTCAGATTCCATTCAAAAATTTGCTTTACCCGGGTATCTGCTATTCTGCATTCTTTCAATTCTCACCTTATAATTCAGCACCGCCTTCATCATTCTTTCTGAAAATAGGCTCCACCCAAGGTCACCTCTAATGGCTTCTGTAGCTGTCCATTTTGGAGCACCCAATGCTAACTGTACAGTCCTACCTTATTTTGTATTACATCCAGCTTTTCAAGATCACTTCCATTCCAGGCAAGAGCACTCATACCATACATGACACTAGGTACAGCAACATACTTCCACATTCCTCTCACACATTCATACTTGTTTGCTCTGTATCTGGCCACGCTACTTAATTGTCCACTCCACTGCATAGCTTTTGCCACTTTCTCACCCTTAGTTCTAGTGCATCCATCTTCACTTATCATACAACCTAGATATTTGTATTCTTTTGTTCTACCTATTCTGATTTCTCCAATATTCCACAGTCTGTCTCTATCAGTCTCATCACTATTTATAACCATAACCTTGCTTTTGTCGGCACCAAAGTTCATCTTGAAATCTGTACTATATCCGTTCACAATGTCAAGCATCCTTTGCAGTTCATGTCCACATCCACTAACCACAACCACATCATCAGCATACAACAAACAGCTCAGTCTCTCATTACCAACTTTCAGTCCTAAGCCACTCCTTCTCAGTCGAACTGCTAATTCTTCTGTGTACAATCCAAACAACAGGGGAGACAGAGTACAGCCCTGTCTCACTCCTCTAACACTCCTCACTTGCCCCGTTTCCAAATTTCCTAACCTGTTTATAGCGCTTATGTTCTCATACAGACTTTGTACAATTTTTACTATTTTTCTGCTAAACCCAACTTTTCTCAGAACTTCAAAGAGCCTAACCCGATCCACTCTGTCATACGTTTTTTCAATATCCAGGAATGCTAAATACACCTTCTTATCATCCTTCCTCATTCGCTCAATTATTTCACTCACTACAAACAGATTATCTTCCCCACGTCTATCCTGCCTAAAACCATTCTGTTCTTCACCTAGGACTCCTAATTCCTCAACTAAATTTTTCATTCTCTCATTCAAAATACCACAAAATATCTTACATACAGTGTCACCCAGTGCAATTGGTCTGTAATTTTTAAGTTCTTTCATACTCTTATGTCCACCCTTATGCAACAGAACTACATTACACTTGTTCCAGTCATCCGGTACTCTTTCACTCTTCCATATCTCATCAAATAAACATTTCAACATACTGACCACACTCTCTCCTCCAAATTTATAGAACTCATATGGGATCTTATCAGGGCCACATGCCTTTCCATTTTTCACTTTCTTCAAAAAACTTACAGTCTCTCTTCGTATTTCGAAACAACAACGCGAATTGTCGGAGGCGAGCACCGGTTCGAGCGTCCGCTTGTGTGTTCTCACTTGAATTGTATAGGAAGATTTATTCTACAGATAAATCAATTTTAAATAGAAAATCAATTTCCTGAAAATTTACGTATGAAACTTGACCTTTATTGTACTTCTCAGCTCGCAAATAAAAAATTAGTTTAAAAACTTGTACCATCAACTTTACAGTAAAAATAGCAAACTACTTTATTTCAATAGCAAAATACTTTGAAATTGAACGTTACAGAGGACTCTCTTAAACAGAAATTACACCTATAATTCAGCTTCATATAATGTGTGCACCTTGCGAGCTACACCAAAAAATAATTCGAAATGTGTTAATACCGTAAACAATTTAAAAAGCATTATTGTGTAACCTCTGCATTACTATCATTTTTTTCTGTTGGACAATTCTGTACAACGTATAGTTTTACATAAAGCTAAACCGCAACACTTCATAAATTCCCATTGTCTCTCGTACCCCACAGCCTTACCCTTCGGATACTTACCGTCACCGTCTCTCCTACCTTCGAGTCTGACCTGCAGTACTAGAGCGGACAGCAGTCTACAACAGCTTACCCCGCGATCTGGCTCATCGTCGTTTGCATTCAATTCATTTTAAAGTAAAATGCATGGTACATAGGTACTTGATACCGCCGTCCAGATTGCTACGTTGAATCAAACAGTTGTAGCGACAAATATGTACGTACATCATACATGGATAATTAGAATATATCCCGTAAGATGAGTTTTTCAACACCACTGACTCAAAACCACAGAATTTTTCGTACAAAAACTTTTGTGATGCTATAATTATTGCTCAAATAATATTCATTAGCTAAGAGCTTTCAGTTTTCATTTGAGTCCGCCCACAAACGCGAATGAAGGCAGTGTGCTTCTGGCATGCTCTTGTGAGGAGCATTGATGACAGTGGCCTTGACTGTAGGGTTGCCGGTTGCAAGGAGTCAGGTATCACGGTCACCAGACCTTCAAAAGAACGACACGTGCTACATTCGTGCTCAGCAACACCGACTTGGTGCTCTCGTGGTTCATGAGGAGTGAAAAGATCGTGCAAATCACGTAACGAAATGAAAAATTGTGCCAGGGATTAGATCATCATGCCCGTAATTAAAAGTTTACGTCTGCAATACAAATCACGTAACAAATTTGAAAAATCATGGGAAGGACGAAAGGATCGGGCACGGATGGAAAAATCATGCATGAAAATAAAGGACCATGCTGGGGATAGAAGGATCATGCGTAGGACATAAGGATCACGCACGTGATACGAGGATCAGGGACGGGATAAAAGCATCATCCAATGTGTTGGTGTTTTTGCAGTAATAAACTTTTCAACTTTAACTCCAACATTTTCACCGAATTCGTATCGCGTAATTTGAATAGGAGAAGAAACATAATTGCTCTGTTATACCTCAAAAATTACGTTGATTATGTTTTCAGGTTCAAAAGCAATATCCGGAAACAGCTTTACATAGAAGCTACACTGCGTTTCACCCCTGTGAAATATACAGTAACTATCCAATGACTTTAATCTGTCGTATGTTATGCCGTACTCACACATCCCACATCCCTTGAATATTTTTTAGCAGATGCAAGAACGAATCGAGAATGCTAGTTCAAAATTCTAATAAGGAAATTGTGTTCACACAAGATTATTAATGCTCATAGACCAGGCTTACGAAGTTATTAAACCGGGAAAGAAGTAAATTTATGCAAAAAAGGTCTCGGGAGGCTCCCTGATTTTTAGAATTTTTATTCATTTTGAGAAATAAGCCGATGTCAAACAGCACGGTCGATTAAAGTTTATGAAATAAAATTAAATCGATAAAAAAAGGTAATGGGTGATGAAAAAGGATATAACGAAACGAAAAAAGGTGGGCCAAAATAAAAAAAAAACATTGTTTCAAAATTTGGAAAGCCCACCTAACCATTAGCTAGGGATCTAACAAAACAGGAGCACCAAAGCTCATTCTTTATTCTGTAATTCAGTAAAGATTTTTCGATGAGCCAGCCTGGTATTTATTGTGTTTCTCGCGTGCTGTATTTGCGGCTCATGACGGCTTGGTGAGCGGCTCTCCGTCCAAAAAATATATATACATTAATCAATTGCTTAAAAATCCAAATCGTCAGCAGTTCAGAGACAAGTGTATACTTTTGCAATTACTCAAAATGGTACAGGAAAATTATTGATTTTTCCTTGGTGTGAAAGCGAATACGATTTATAACAAATGGGGTCTCTCGTTATAATTATAACATTGACAAAGACAAAACTGACACCAGCTACTGAATAGCCTATAGGTAAATTATCTTTTCGCGAGTACGCTTTATTCGAAGAGAATGCATTACGGGTAGATTGATTACATTTTAAGTTTTATAAACGTTGGTCTTGTATGTTAAGTTTTGACGGAGCATTAATTTAAATTTTTCATTTTTCCAGTACTCCAGAGCAATATTTTGAAAATTAGATTAGATCTTAGTTTAAACCTCCCTAATCGCGACAAAGGGGTTCCAAAGAGAGGAAGGAGGAAGGCCCAAATACATAAGAACAGTAAAATGAGAAAGAAGTTCATGAAACAAGATAAAAGTTGAAGAAGAAAGTAGTTGGAGATGAAAAGCAGGACAGTAGTGAACCGAAAAAAGTTGGTCCTTAACACATTTCCTGCGAAGTGACCCCCCGGTGGTCACTTGGAGGATTTTGATAGTACTGCTGACCCACCTGCAGTCACTAACTCATTTTTTATTAATACGTAATGAAAGCGAAATGATGGCCCGATCCGGTTAATGTTTGTTGTTTTTAAAGTTGATTCCCACAGTTGACTTTGAATTTGAATTGAATGTTGAACTTCAGTTTAACTCATTGCAGTTAACGTGTCAACATAAAAAAATTATTTTATTTCAACACAAACAAAGCTTACCTAACTGCGAGCTCGGATGCTCACATTTTCCCCCTTGGGAGCGGTAATTCCCAAAGATATGCAGTATTTTGAAATATAAAAAGAGTGAATGGACCGGTTTCATCTGCCCACAGCGAAGCATTTGGGCGCGACATATTGCCCGGTCAGATTGCATGTTAAATCACTCAAGCATCGCCGGTCAGCTCGACTTCTGCCGACGCAGGCAAATCTTGCCGCATCGCAATCCGCTTATCCAATACGATCTGTTGGCGCTGACCGAATTTCGAGCCAATATTGCTCTCTATTAGCGAGCAAGATATACGAAGACCAAGAGGGCAATTGGATCCCACAAACCTGTTGAGAAGGCGCCCGTCATTTAGAGAAAATAAAAACAGTTTATTTCTAATGAAGATGACACGAAAAAGATGTTACATCATTGGTTTTTAAAACATCTTAAAGAAAATACGCATATATGATACATACACATGAATATTTAAATGTCACTAGTCGAAAACAAACTATTGAGGGCAATGTATTCTTAATATTTCATAATCTAGATTTGATGATAGATGTAACTCCAATTAAATAGATGTGGAATGACCTTGCTTACTTTGTACTGCACGCTTCAGCCATTTCGAAGAGATATTTTTTGAGTCTATCTCTACCTCTTATTGTAAACGAGTTATTTTGAATGAAGCGAATTAGAAGCTTCATGTCCACAGATCATTCTTATTAAGTTAAACCGGCAAAGAGGTAAATTTATACTGGGGAAAATATACTGCAGGCTCCAATGTGAAATAGGCATAAACTGGTAAAAATTCGTGTAAGCCAACCTAACAGCAACAAAGGTGGTCTCAAGAGAAGCTTATTTTAAAGCACGTGCCAGGTTTTACTGCCATTTTTTAAACCGTTCCTCATTTTTAATGAGGAACGGTTAATGAAAGCATCAAGCAACAGAAATGGAGTCCCAGTCTCACCGCAACCCTCAGCACCGTAGAATTATTACTGACACAAATTACCTCTCACGGTTTTAACAAGTATTATTATGCATTATATCCAACGTAGACGATTTGAAAAAAAAATCCACACCGAAGCTCACAAATGATAATTTTAACATAAATGTGGGAGTTCATCATGTGAGAAAACTTTTGATCATAATAACCCACCACAATTTTATTACTGCTCCTAGCTGTACCAGACGCGAAGAGACGAGTATATGAGGCATTGTCACTCGACGGGCGTGCCTGATGAAAAGAAAAAAGAAAGAAAAACAATTTATTTCCATCAAAGTATAAGCATGAAATGTTGATACATAGGTTTTAAAATACCTTACCAATAACATCCTTAACTGATAACACATTGGAACATGTTGTTGTGCTCGTCGTGCCGTGAGACTAGCGAACTTGCTTCCGTCCAGGCAGACCCTGGTTCGAGTCCCGGCGCTGGTGGCGATTTTCTCTGTTGGGTATAGGGGAAAAATTTCAAGCACAATACCCCACTCTACCCAGGTGTCTGAAATGGGTACCGGTCTTGACCGGGGGAAAGCGTAATGGCGTCCTGGCGTTAGTTATAAGGCATTTGAAAATCCCATGAATAAGGTGATGTGTATCAGGCTTGAAATTGGAAATAAAGCATCCGTAGATGCCTTCATTATTTATTATTTTATCGTAATACCCTTGCAAAATGTTGAAACAAAAAAAATTATTGACAGAAAAGCACAACAAAAATGCAATGAATACAGGTTTTGAGAGTCAGGTATCGTTTCTATCATGGAAATAAATTTTCAAATAAATTCAATGTGAGATATGCTCAACTAGTGTATTATGCTAAATAATACTTTTCACACAGCGCACCGTCAACTATTCATACAATCTGAAAAGCATGTGAGCTTGTTCGTTAACGTGAATTTTTTATTCAAAATTTCTTAGATTACTAATCAGATGATTTATGGACAAGAACTCTCATGACGAAGAGGAGATCCGATTTATCAAAGAAGATTTAAATGAACATTACTGAACTTAAAATTCTACCTTCAGAGCTTCATTAGATAAAAGTCAACCTTAAAATAAGGCGAGAGTAGAAGCAAACAAAATACACGTGTTCTCTGAACGTACGTTCCTCTTTAAGCTGGACTCTTCCATCGTAGCACTGGAGATGAAATATTAAATTCTAAAGCGTTTACAATTAAAATAGCCATGTGTACGCTGATCCTCCTTACAACATATAAACACCTTATTCACCGAGAAAACGAGTGACGAGATATTACTAGAGTCGAAGCAAACTAGAGTTAGTTAAAAAAACTGATAGCATTGTCACCGTGGCCGAGTGGTTAAGAACGCCCTTCACGGGAAGGTGTCGGCAGTTCGAATCCCGGCTCCGCGCGGTGATTTCTCCCCGCTGGGAAAAGAGAGAACTCAGCCACAATTCCCCCACTCTACCCAAGTGTTGGAAATGGGTACAGGCTTGACCGGAGGTAACCGTCGTTGCGTCTTGGTGTTAGTTATAAGGCATTTGAAAAAAACAATGAACAAGATATATATCAGGCTTGATGGGTTGGATTAAAGCATTATATTTCAATCTCCTTGCTACACAGAATGAACTGAACTACTCTGCACGCTATGATAGCACCAACAAGACCGTCATTTGAAGAGCAGCTAGAAAGATTAACTGTGATGAGAGCAGGAGTATAGCAACGGTCTCAGTCTCGGCAGCAGGAGCAACCTTGAAGAGATGAGCGGTGCATCGTCCCAACCGTTCAAAAGGAGGCCTTGTGAATGCAGGCACTGAAAGGTCTTTAATAGCAGATTATATGTACACGGTGTCCGCAAAAAAAGTAGACTTAAAAATGCGGTAGTTTGTAAATTATTGGTGCTAGAAAGCTGAAATAGGTTTCATTAAAAAGAGTGAGATTTAAAGTTTTATTTTATTTCTATAATTTTACTCTAGAGCTTTCGAGCAATCATTGCTCATCTTCAGTAGACACTGTAAAAGGCAGAAATATCGTACATAAGTAATCGTATGACATAAGAAAAAATTATAGAAAATCAAAGATAAAAACAAAATTACATATAAACCTAACTTAAAATGTTTAATGGCACAGATGAATCACAGCTATTTAAGGTTGGCTTGCGGTGATGAATTAGAATGCTTTCAGCCAACCTAAGATCAAAAACTTTGCATTTGGCTATAACTTTGAAACTATTTAAGCGTATTGGATGGTCATTCTCATCTGCGTGATCTCTGATTTTGCTATGAAGCGGTGTAGTTACCGGTCGGTCAGTACGGGCCGACCTACCCCTATGCTCTGCGATGCGCGTGTGGAGGTGACGAGATGTCTCCCCACAATAGGTAGCTTCACACTGGCTACACCTATACCAATAAACGACATCGCCGAGCAACATAGTGGGAATTTGGTCCTTTACCCTAAACAAACTACCAATGGTTAACCTATTGCGAAACACGATTTTTACTTTGAGTTGTGGGTAAAGTTCATTTAATATAGACAGAACACGCTTCTTTATACTATCATTGATTAGCCAGTTGGTATATGGTATGCTAAAATACAAATCTTTACGAGGGACAGTTGAAACAATAGGTCGATTTTTGTAAAAACTATCAAGTCTGCGGCTTAAAATATTACACACCAATGCATGTGGATATCCATTACGGCAGAAAAAACCTTCTAAAAAATCTAACTCTTTAGTAAGGGAAACATAATTAGAACAAACTCTGTACGCTCTAAAAAATAAACCGGTGATAAGACTAATTTTGTACGCTAATGAAATAGCACTGTTAAATTTAAGGCCCAGTCCAGTGAAAGTTGGTTTTCGATATAAACCTGTTGAAAAGGAAGATGGATGCTTAGTAACCTCTACATCTAAAAACGGCAAGCAATTATTTTTCTCTATTTCATTGGTAAATGTAATTGAATCGTGCTGAGCATTCAAATATTTCAAAAACAAAGGTACGTGAGATTCGGATTGGAATAATAAAAATGTGTCATCGACATATCTACGGTATAAAATAGGCTTGAACCCTGATGGACATTTATCAAGCCATGTAATTTCATGAAAAGACAAGAAAATATCTGCTAATGTTGGGGACACGCAACCCCCCATTGGCGCACCATCTATTTGTTTGTACATCTTCTCGTTATATATAAATATATTGTTACGTGTGCAAAGTTGACCGGTAACTACACCGCTTCATAGCAAAATCAGAGATCACGCAGATGAGAATGACCATCCAATACGCTTAAATAGTTTCAAAGTTATAGCCAAATGCAAAGTTTTTGATCTTAGGTTGGCTGAAAGCATTCTAATTCATCACCGCAAGCCAACCTTAAATAGCTGTGATTCATCTGTGCCATTAAACATTTTAAGTTAGGTTTATATGTAATTTTGTTTTTATCTTTGATTTTCTATAATTTTTTCTTATGTCATACGATTACTTATGTACGATATTTCTGCCTTTTACAGTGTCTACTGAAGATGAGCAATGATTGCTCGAAAGCTCTAGAGTAAAATAATTTTAAACTAGTATGTTTTTACCTGCCTTTGTCTTGTGGTTTTTAATTAAACTTAGGTATCCCCCAAATAATTCTATAATTTTGTCTATTTGGCCAACCTTTTACGTTAATGTGGCATTCATTTATAAAAATTATGCTATCCAACAATATTTGATCAGAACTGCTCATGTTTTATCCTGCGGTAAAATAACCTCTGAACTTTATCCTGCGGCGAATTTTTTGATAACATTGCATTTTATATGGTTTTAAATGAAGTTATTTAGTGAGAATAAAATAAACAGTAGTTTTCTCTACATGCGTCTCAGCAGAAAACTGCCTTACATATTTCGTTTGACCATCGTTAATTAAAATTCACACCATGTTTATTCTTATTTCTGTTCCGGTATGCTAAATAGACAAAATTATCAACAGATGAAATAAATCTTAAAGTCCTACTTTTTTCAATTTAACCAATTTCAGCCTTCTAGCAGTGATATTTAACTAAGTACAGCATTTTTGAATCGGCTACTTTTTTAGCAGACACCCTGAATAAGAGGAGTTGGTTTTAGCCTCCCCGACGCCAGCAAAGGTGTTTTGAAGAGAGGAAGGACGAAGGCACCATTTATTAGAGTTGAGGAACAGGGAATCTGTGAACAGGGCATTACTCCTTTCGCGTATATAGAATAGCTATATTCTAAATATAATGTGTATTTGTGCATCACCATTACTATTCTGTAAGAAATATTGGTGAGCTAAATCCTAATTTGGCTAACATTTAGGATCAATATATACTGATGCACAAGTTCAATAATGGTTTACTTCTTCCATACATTTTTTAACCTATTTATACCATCGGAGTATCGTGAACACGAATAAATTTTACTTTCTCTGAGGATTCATATAACAATGCATGTAACTAAAAACACGAACCGGCAACAATGAAAACAAAATAATTTAAATTACATGTATCTTTCACTTGCGCTATTGCGCGAAAATGTGAGCTAAAGTGAGATTACAATCATCTGTAAAAAAAAGACTGAACTCGCTCAACTAGAATCATAAAACATTGAATTAAGGTTGTTTTAACGTGTGTTAAATGTGATTCGCTCCCGATTACAGACAGTTGCAATACTTGCTAGCAGCGTTCATTCCTATGAAAAATTACCGCATGAGTTCCCATTGGTTCTCCGTCCGTTTGAAAATTTACGCATTATTTTTCCGTACGATTCAAAAGCAATTTTTTTTTGCAGACAAGCTTACATTCTATTGCATATATAAGCCGGGATGCTCGAGTGAAATGAATAGGATCGTGCGAAAATCAGAAAATATTTGGGGTTCCTTATATTAACTGAAGAATTAGATTTTGGAATTCCACACGCTGCAATAAAAACGTCCATTCTCGAGGTAGAAAAACATCAGATCATTAGTTAGTGTAAGCCTCCTGTTCGCTACAAAAACGATCCAAAGAGAGGAAGGAGGAAGGCACCGTTTAGTATGGAGTTAAGGAAACGCGGAATCTATGCAGAAAGGGCATAGAAATAATAAGTTGAGAAATAAGAATATGAAAAAAGACAAAGTTGAAGAAGAAGGTAGTAGGTGCTGAAAAACCGGACAGCAGTAAATCGAAAAAAGTTCTTAACGTAACAAAAAACATTTTATTTCAACAAGAAAAAGGCCTACCTAACTCTCAGCTCAGGCCTTCACATTTTCCCCCTGGGAGCGCTAGTTCCAATAGATACAATAGTTGTATCCTCCTGAGGGGGATGGTCAATAAAATGATGTATAATTGTTTTTAAGGATCAAACATGGTTCAAATCGAGAGAGTTAAAAAAATACGACTTGATTTTTTTTTATTCAAATAAATTTCACGGTTTTCTACATAACGTAGATTTGAATGAAGGGAATATGAATGTTACGTAACTTTACATACATTCGAAAGTCGTTTAAGTTCAATGTGAATGTGACCTTTTACTCGGGAAAAATCAACTGCAAACGATGTTCCTTAACTTGACCCTCGCAATTTCTTACCTTGGGCCACAGCGAGATGTATTTTTGTCTATGACCAACTTTTCTGTTTCATTACTTCACCTTCTTCAAAGGACTAACAACGCATGAAAAGACAACCGAGCATGGCTAGCTCCGTATGACAATGCCAAAGGACTCGCAGACACGGCATTTCAAATGCACCTAGAGAGGTCAAAATCAGCGCATCCGCTTATTGCATCAAAAGCATTTCCAGCGACGGGGAGAGATGCGCGCGACTTCTAAAGGTACATTGATGCGCATTCCGACCTTTTACCTCCATTAGGACGGACGCAATTCTCAATTAAGCTTGCGTGGCAATCGACGCAAAAATAGAGGCTTCTCTACCAGTGCTGAAGCAGAATTATTCGGAAGGTCAGCGGTCGGAATGTGGAGATCCGGACGCGGCGAGAGCTGAATGCACTGCCCCGCTGCAGTCATCAGTCTCAATGATAAAAGTCCTGGCCTGAAAAACTGGATAACCTGGAGGCTTCCTGGACGCCTGGGAAAGCTGTATGACCTGCACCTGGAGAACAGATGAATAACAATTGCCAGGGCTGAGAAAAATGGTTCGTGTGAGCCGACTCCACTGTTCATACTTTGGGGAAGAATTTGGTATTCATAGCTCAAGCAGAAACATTACATTACACAAGTTGCGCTTATACGTCAGATCTCATTTTATGAGTAACGTCGAAAATCACATACGAATGTACAGCATAACTCGTCGTCAAACTTTATTTTTGCGGACACAAACCTGCTACTGCAAGAAGGAAAGTAAGAAGCAATGTATTGTGGATACGAGAGAGATACCATGTAAGAGTCTGGTCGCCGTGCACCCAAGACGAGTATGTTCCCACTACACCAAATACCTTGCGACTGTGGTTTGAAAATATTTGTAAATTCGCTTGAATGAGGTCTACTGCGATTGAAATTTAGGAACGAGAATGAGATTTTCCATCCCCTCGATATTGAATTGTTATAAATTTAACCCACAAACGAGTCCTCAATTTCTGGACATCTCGCTTTCATAGCTAGTCAAAGAACTCATTCGCTGACTGTCAGCCAGAGGAAGTGTAAAAGTCTCATCATCCCCAGTCGAATTTCATCTCCGGAATATAAACACATCAAGTGCGTCTCTGCGGTTGCCACGGTCGGTTTGGTTAGATTATAAGTAGCAGAATTTAAAAGCCGTCTTTATCGCTTGATTACAATTTTCCCATTCTAAGAAGCCGGAAGATATAATTGCGGGATAACAGTTTAACTTGTACGCCACAGTCTAATTTGAATAAAGGAAGTGAAATAACTGAAATGCTATTCATTGATACTGGTACGTAAATGAGTAATTTACCTGTTGGCCCACATATGTACCAATTTGCAGGGAATGCATTAGACTCACTTAAAGGACACGGTTCGGGGGAAACCACAAGTCCGTCGGTTCTCAATGGATTTTTTCAAGATTTTCACAATAGGTGTCAAATGATGCTGCATTTATTTTTGAATTCATTTGTTTTTTCCGTAAATTTATAAATATATATTTTTTTAAAGAACATGAAAAAGTGGGTGTTGCGGAAAAGTGTTCATCGCCCAAAATTTTAAAGTTACAGAACTGGATAAAGGTTTTGTAGGTAGCCAATTGTCTTGTCTTGAGATCCGGTGGTAAGGTTTTTCGATAATTTGATTTTTTGATTTATAGGAAATTTTTTCCCCAAAACCGACCACTTTTTCCGTTTTTTCATATTTATTTGCTTATAATTTTCAGCATGATTTGAAATTAGAAAAACTGTACCCCCACCTCTATCGGATACTTCAATCGCTATCGATTGATGGGTTTGCCATTCCTGAACCTTCATAACTGTGGGAGAAGGGCCTCTTCAAAAATCAAAAAGTTAAGTTTTGCAGTAGAGCCATTGCTCTAAAAATTTTCTTATTTTCGTCGTGTTATTTCTGAACTATGCATTTGTTTTCAATAAATTTTACAGCTAATGTAGATCTTTTTAAGCTCTATCGAATGGTATATTAGCCATTCCTGTACTCTTAAAACTGTGGGAAAGGATTCATATAAAAAAATGAAAGCAAATTTCAGAACACCAGTCTTTTTTAAAAAACTTTATTTTTCTTAGTTACATAAATTTTTTTTCCAACTCTTTCCCTCGGTAGCTCTTTTTGAGACCTTTCGAATGATATATTTGCCATTTTTGTACCTTCAAAACTGCGGGAGGCGATTATATGTTTACACAACAGCTAATTAGCTGATGATTCAGAGCAGCCGGCCTCGAAACAAACACTCAGTTACATTATCATATTCAACACCGAGTTTTAGAATGTTTTATGTGAGTACTAAAGCATTTCAAGCAAGGCCATGAATGAACTCGCATGGTATTCGCGTAGAGAAGCAGTCAATACTGACTCGTAATGAGGGAGGAAGAGGGAGGTCACCCATCCATTGGCGCACCCCAAGACCACGCTAGTGCGCGTCTTCTACCCTCGTCTAGAAGGCGAACCAATTGACGTACTTGAAAGCCAATTATATCGTTGGATGCGCATGAAAACTCTATAAGATGAGGTTATAAACCGAAAAATTACCATTATCCGGAAGTAGACCCGAACCGTGCCCTTACCCAGCGAAAGTTTCACAACGTCACATGGATTCTACTGTAGTAACCAGAAAATTACTCGGTCTATGAGACCATGTTCAGAGTCTGTGAATGGCGGAGACTCAGCACTACTTCATCGCATTTTTTATTGGGCTCAAATTTTAAAATAAAAAACCTTGTACTCCAACCACCTTGATAGAGGTCACATCACACGTTGATTTTTTCTCCAAAGCACTTATAATCCAGGTACCCTCAGATCGATCCGATGTTCCTTTCCATACAGGAAGAAACACCGAGCTTGCACTGTTGAGTTCCAAACATACGACCCATCACATAAAAGGCAAACACTCTGAACCACTAAATCACTGTACCCAAAATATATATCCAGCTTCATACGACTTCCCCTTTTCCCTTGAATATTGGGCTGGTCACAAAATAAAAATACTTGCGAAAATACCTCAATTCGAGACTAGAAAGCCTGTGGATAGCAAGTCTTGCACTCAGTGTTAGAGGCCAAAAATTCTTTCAACATATTGCTGGACCGCAAGGAAGAGCAAGTAGTTCTCAGGAGATTACGTTGAATAGAATTATGGTTTCAGGGGTCCACGAGAACAAGTTCATTCTCCGGACAAAGTAAAGACAATTTTCACTTACATCTTTCATGTGTCAAGAAATGAAAACAATATAGAAATGCACATACTATGTAATAACAAATTAGTCAATTCCTAGACCTCGTAATGTAACTTCGAATATCTCTTTCTTTTTGTTTTCAACGAAAATTCAAGCTTATAGTGGAGGCCCATTTTCTTTCAAGATTTTTGCTTAATCTCTACACGCATTAGATTACTATAAGTTGTTCTCACAACCAGATACTTATTTAAAAAAGTTACAATCACCATAAATTATTTTATTCCTGTCTCCATTTCTACTAAATCATAAAAATTGAACTCACGACAATACGTGTAAATGGAATAAGATTACAAGGCTATGAAAAACCTTCATATCACAGAAAATGAATGAAACCAATATTTTCAGATTATTTTTGTAGCTTGACGTTCCGTAATTTCATTTCACGGAAAATGAATGAAACAAAATTTTTACATTATTTTTCGTAAGATTCTCGACGAATCGCCCCATTGAAAGTATATTTTTTTTGCTCTGAATGAGGGAGATAAGGAGCTCAAGAGTCATCTAACTTGACCTTTCCTATTTCTTACCGATGTTGGCGATGTTTTATACTCGTCAGGAAGTTGGAGAAAATTTTATAGAGATCTGCAAACAATACAGAACAAGAAGCGTAAATATATCAACAAGGAATAGAATGGAATGAATTTCAAAATTTACACGAAATACCTGCATTAAAAATATTAAACGGTCAATTTAGATCAATATTTATGTAAGCTGAAGCTATAAATACTCGTACAACTGAACAGTACTCAACAGCAGGGGGGGGTCCATACCTGGGGTGCTCGTACCCCATGGGGATGCAAAACGATATTCCAGGGAGTGCGAGAAAATTCCAGGTAAATAATAGGACACTGGTCTACCCTCCCTTAACCCATAATTTGAAATGAGAAAGAAGGCTAAATGAAGGGAAGGCCGTAAGAAGTAAAAAATTCAATCTCTAGAGAGTTGACGAGGCCGAGCTTGTATCACAGATACACTTTCTGCTGGCTTTGGACAGACAGACAGACGGCCGGCCGGCCGTGGCTCTTATTATAGTATAGATTGGTTATATGTTTCCTTTTAACTTCAGAGGGTGCGAGGTTCGAATGAAATTTCTTTGGGGTTGCGGGGCGAAAAAAAGTTTGGAAACCCCTGCACTATAAGAATCCAAAAAATAACGGATTGCGATAACACCAGTACACAGTTTTGAACATTTTTTGTTTCGGTCCCCACTACCAGAAAGCGTTCCAATAATTACGCATCTTTTTCAGACTGAAACGAGTAGGGAAATTTTTTCTGCGGAAGCTGTGATCGCAATGCAAAACTGCTGTTATGGGATAGACGTTTCGTGACATGCTACTGAATGCTGATCACACTAGACACAAGTAAAGATTTCCGACCGAGGGAAACCATTTCATAGCACTTTTAAGCTTGAAGCGAGCAGTATTCCCCCATAAAATTACGTAAAAGTTGTTCCAGAGAGACATTTGCCGTGTCCTCCCTCTTCCATTGAGCAGGCAGCACTTGCAAACAATAGCGAAGCATTAGTGTGCGAGACGCGTGTCCGTCAGCTCCAACCAGGCGCACGAAATGATTGCTTTAGTTAGAAGCTCTCAAAAGTTTGCAGTCATTAGCTTAGTTGTGCAGGCCGTGCACAGCCTCGCTGAATAATGAAGAGCAGCTTTCGTTTTTCGCTCCCATGGATGTAGACGGGCAAGGAAATATTTTAGATTTAACTCCAGCGCTAACGGTGCATGGGAAGGGAAATTTCATTGAGCGCCTTCTCTTTCGAAGGAATACAGTGGGACAGGAAATTTCACCGCGATGCTGTTAGCTTAAACTACAAATAAAATCAAATACGCAATGTCTATGCTTGCGTGCTTCTATGCGTAATGAAAACGTGCAGGAGTAAATAGAAAACGTTACGGAAATTATACTTTAAACCATTTTAAACGTTAAAAAAATGCGAATCAAACACTTGTCTTTGTTTTGTACGTCCGTGACGCAAAAAAACGCTTTCATAGGAGTAAAGAAAGCCGACGATGACAGATGCACGCGTTTAGCTCGTCCGAATCGATTATAAAAGGCGGAGCTCTAACTTTGGACATCAGCGTGCGTTAGAAAACCGTAAAGGAGCGGGCGGCGGCCTGAGGAGCTTTTAACGTTCCCTTGTACACTTTGGCTGAGCGGCGCGGCTCTAAAACTGCAGGGCTCGACAAGCCGGCGCGATGGAGGGAAGCAGCCGTTATGGGTATGGCTGCACAATGAAAATGACTCTTCTTCGAAAGAAGCCATTACCGTGATTAGGTCCGCCAGTTTGGCTCACTTGCACTTGTGTGGCGATCGTTCGAATGGCGGCTCTTGCTTCACGTCACACAAGGATTTTGTGCTCAGAAGGGAGCATTCGCGTCACCGTCGATTGAAATCAATAGCATTTGAGGAATAATTTGCAGACATGAGGTGCAAGTACGATGTAGTAAATAAACAACCTTGTCTCATGGATTTTTTCACACAAGGATTTTGTGCTCAGAAGGGAGCATTCGCGTCACCGTCGATTGAAATCAATAGCATTTGAGGAATAATGAGCTGACATGAGCTGCAAGTACGGCGTAGTAAAAAACCTTACCTCCAATAACTGCTTTCGCACAACAGCATAAAGTATCGTACCACTCGCTTCTTTTGCCAAGATTTAGTAAATGGATTGGGAACAATACACTTTCAAGTATACCATTTTCAAGTCTAAACGCCCGTTTTTCATCATCTGTGTTCCAGATTACAACGAAATGAAACCAAGCCAGTAAAAAATGTCAAATTAACGGAAGAGGGAAAAATGAAAAATTTCGGACGTCATCCATGAAGAGCTGAAATTTATACATGACGAGGCGAGGCACCACCTGCCCTTTAACACCGCCAAAGAATTTCGAGCACGTTCAAGCTGTTCTATTAGTAAGAGCAATATATGTAGGCGAATACTAGGATCTCTGATACATTCAACATTTGAACATCAAAGCTATGACTGAAGCAATGGAAGTGCCCTGCATCCATCCTTGTCCATCAGGCACGCGCTACTAGATAAACTAGATAACTTATTGATTGATTATAAGACAGTTTAACCCTCCCTTTACCACAAGAAAAATCTTCAAAGAGAAGAAGGACGAAGGCACTATTTCATATGGAGTTAAGGGAACGCGGAATCTACGCATACTGTGCATAAAAACAGTAAGCTAAGAAAGAAGTTCATGAAACAAGATAAAAGTTGAAGAAGAAAGTAGTTGGTGCCGAAAAACAGGACAGCAGTGAACCGAAAAAAGATGATCCGTAACAAAACAAAAAACCCATTCTATTTCAACAAAAAGAAGGCCTATTTAACTCTCAGCTCGGGCCCTCACACATTTTCCCCCTGGGAGCGCTAATTCCCGAAGACACAACCGTTGTATCCCCCTGAGGGGGGATCGGAGGTCTGATAGATGGTTTCATAAGGCCATTGCAAGTGACACGTTTAAATATACTGTAGCTACTTGTGGGCCCGTATAGCTTACGTGTTGCTCTCAAAATTAGTTTGGGTTCCTGCGTAGAAAATTTAATTCAATTGATCTTGAGCAACGCAGAACAGATTGATTTTTGGTCCGTAGGCATAAAAAATATAGAATGATCAAGGCTACATAAATCTAACCCACTGCGTTTTTATTTTTCGTTTTGTCTTTTTTAAGCAAGAATAATGGACCTTATGGTACATTGCCAAGCATTTTTTTCAGTCCACAATACAAAAGCGTGAAATATGACGCTTGAGTGTTCACCGTAAATCGAGGCGAAGAGGCGCCGGGATTGTTTGACGAGAAGATGACTTTGGGAATTGGTTGTTGAAAAAAAGTGATTGTGACTGGGCAAAAGTTGCAAAACTATTGGACGTGGCAAAAAATATGGACAGTTCCTCAACGTTCATTCTGAAGTCTTGAAATACGAGTACAAAGTACAAAAAATATATCTATGTCGTCGCAGTTCCTCAACGTTCATTCTGAAGTCTCGAAATGCAATTTTTTTCGGTTTCATTTTACACCTTTTGTGAAAATCTCAGAGAAATCCGTCGAGAACTGAGTGACTTTTTGTTTCACCCCAACCGTGTCCTAAAGTTAGTTTCAGCCTCTCTAACCACAACAAAGATGTTCAAAAGTGGAAGGATGCAAGCACCCTTCAGTGTGAAGTTAAGGAAACGGAGTCGGTGTTTGAGGTGTGTTCCCGCACAGGGTCCCCAGCGCATGAAAATAGTGCGCATGAAAATAGTAAGTTCAGAAGCTAGGTTGGGAAACGAGCCAAAAATTGAGAAGAAAGTACGAGGTACTGGAAAACAAGACAGTAGTGAACCTTGAAAAAAATTATCCTTAACAAAATAAAAATAAATTGTTACAACAAAAATTGGGCCTACCTAACTCTCAGCTCGGGACCTCATATTTTCCCGTGGGAGTGCTGATTCTCCTAAGTACATTAGTTGTATCCCCCCTGAGGAGGGCGTTTCTCTACAAAAGATTCCCAGTGCATAGAAAGAGTAAGCTCAGATGAAAGCTGATGAAACAATATAATAATTGAAGAATTAAATAGTAGTGCAGAAAAACAATGGCAATGAACCGAAAAAAGTTGGACCGTAACAAAACGAAAAACCTTTTCTGTCTCAACTATAAGGCATACTCGTCTATGAGCTCGGGACCTTGCAACTCCCTATTAATATTGACACACTTGCGATAACAAGCCTTTGTGAATGCACTACATAGCGGAGGCGCTTGATGCACTAAACGGTTTATTTCTATTGTTAGTACATCTGTAAAATCATAACTTGAAACTAATAACGCCTCGTTAATAATTTATGAACTTGAAAATATGAACGCCTAAGCACTTTCACGGATATTTACAGGCTCCGAGCACCAACTCATCTGACGAGGTAACCTACGTTCAGCGTAGTGGCCATGGTAGAATCTACCATGGTCGTGGCCGGGCGTTAAGAACAAACGTGTCCTATTTATAAACTATTTTTTTACCACAAGTGATACAGAGGTAGATTGTTTCCTAAGTCTAGTACAATGGTTAAATTTGAGTATAGCTACCTACCTGTGGGCCGGAATAAGTTCAGCGACTTCTAGGGCATCCTACCATCAACGTTATTCTAGGGTGTACAATAATGTTCTAACTGAATTCACTTGAAAGTTACGCATTAGACTGATCAATGAAATAGTTAACTCGATATTCGATGCTTCATTTTACAAAATAATTTATTTGGACTAGATGTTAACAGTCTATTCTATGAACTATTTAAGAGCAGACTGAAGATCAACGATATTAACCGCGGCAAATTACATTATCAGGACCAGTCATGTAGGATACAAGATGTGATTGAAGTGTCGAGGAATGATAGTTCACTTTGAAGAATCAATAACGATGCTAAAATATATCTTGACTACCTATGATTTGTTTCACATAAAAGACTCCCCAAATATACAATGAAAAACTGTAATAATATACGGGAGATATGTTAATTATTCTTGAAGACAGCGTTAGAAATCCGTCGCTGTGAAGGAGCGAGGGATATAAGCATCGCTGACGCCGGGATCGAACGAAACTGATACAATTTTCTCAGAAGATTCTCGAAAAATTGAATTTCGATTTAATTATATTTACAATGAGAATAATTTCTTCCTTAGAGATCACAGTTCTCTCTGAGGCGAGAAATCGTATAAGCTACGTAAATCGGATTCTTTATTATTGGCGTACGCAGCTCACTTTGGCAGATGGGATCTTCCCGATGTTAGCAATCATGGTAGAGGTACCTCTAGTGGCTTTCTGGAGTTGTAAAAATTTATAAGGGAATATGTATTCGGCTTCACTGAAGAAAATATCATTTTAAACGAAAGAATATTGGTCACAACGTGATTGATATAAATCAGAAAGAAAAAGACGAGTTATAGCCAATAAAGTTGATCCATCAGTGTATAACTGTTTTTAAGCACGTTTTAACTCGTTAACTGCGTTGGGTTAAACTGAAGTTCAATATTCAATTCAAACTCAAGGCAATTGTGGTAATCAACGTTGAAAATAGCAAACATTAACTGGATCGTGCCTTCATTTAGCTTAATAAAAAATGAGTTAGTGACTGCAGGTCGGTCAGTAGCACAATGATTAGATTAGATTATTAGTTAGTTTAAGCCTCCCTATCCGCGACAATGGCGATCCAAAGAGAGGAAGGAAGAAGGCACCATTTGGTATGGAGTTAAGGGAACGCGGAATCTATGCAGAAAGGGCATAGAAACAGTAAGATAAGAAAGAAGTTCATGCAACAAGATCAAAGTTGAAGAAGAAAGTAGTAGGTGCTGAAAAAACAGGACAGCAGTGAACCGGAAAGGATGGTCCGTACCAAAAAAACTATTCTATTTCAACAAAAAGAAAGCCTACCTAACCTTTAGCTCGGGCCCTCACATGGTTCCCCTGGGAGCGCTAATTCCCATAGATACAATAGTTGTATCCCCCTGAGGGGCAGTAGCACAATGAAAATCACTCAAGTGACCACCGGTGAATCACTTTGCAGGAAATGTGTCAACAAATATCCTAAGTCGGTAAACAAGTCATAATGGTTATCATAATAACTATGTCACAGGTAGAACGAAAGATCGGAAAAAAAACCAAAATGATTTCCCTTGTTAGGTTATTTAGTATAAAGATATTTCGAGTCTTTCTTCCATTGCTATTCTATTCTTGTGAAGCAGAGTGGATATTTTTTTTTGCATCGAAAATTGTTACATATGCGGAATATTCCGAAAATTTATTACACCAAAAATTTAATATTAGAGGCAATGATGTAGGCGGCTCGACGTCATCTGGTGGCGAGAGGCGCAGGGAAAAATTTGCACATCTTTCACTGTACAGCAGCCTCCTACACCACCTTATTGAGGTACACTGTTGATACTCTGTACGTAGACAAGCTACCACACTTTGTGGAAGTCTGCTATACATCCCAAAGGAAGTCTGCTATTATGCCCCACTGTATATATCAGTTTACCAGATGATAAGTAAATATTTTTCACTCAGGAAGTTCCCTTTCCTCATCGTGAAGCTTGTATTTGGTTATCTTGAAGCTTCTTCTTCTTCTACAGAGGGACATATAGTTCCTATTTTCCTAGAATATGGTGTACATTTCCTCTCCTTGTGGAACGCTATTTCTCTTAATTTAGGCCAACTATTTAGGTCAAAACTATACAACTTAATTAAGGTCAACTATTAGCGTTTATTAGTCTATAACGGAGGTCCAGTACTTCGCCATTTGAAGATGCATGATTCGCAGAATGTCTCTCTGAAGCGGAATTTGACAGCCAAGGAAACACACGTCTCTATTAATCCTTGACAGGCCCGCTCCTCTTGGCGGTTCAGATATTCCTCGGAATCTGAATACAGAAACGTGAGCACAGAGGGTCGCTTCAAAAAACAAAGCTTCCTGAACTTGCAACCTTGAGCTGCATGGGTTTTGAATATGTTAGCTACGCTAAGTCTCGAACTCTCAATGTTTTGACTGGTCAAACTGCAGCTTGTAAATTTTAAAGGGAGCCCGACTAGCAGAAAATGTTAGATATATCTAAGCTTTATTTCAAGCCGACATGCGTCAGATTTAGACTAGAGAATTGAGAAGTTGAGTTATTTTGTTGAGCAGTAAGATTTGTTTAGTGGAAGTAAAATACGATGAATAAATCTCGTCACCTCACATTATCCCATGAGAGCGCCAAGTCCCATAGATACAATAGTTGTAGCACCCTAAGGAGTTGAGGAAGATTCATACAGTATTTATATGTTTATTTTTTGTTTTGAAGTTGAAACACTAAAATTACACGGCGAAGACACCAATTAAATTTGCTGCTATCCATTTGACCGCAGCATAAAAATTAATTCGCAGCTACGTATTGGAACTCAGCACGAAAATAAATTTGCTCTTTTAAGCTCCGCACGGCACAAATTTGCTCTTACTTTAGCTCTGCACGGCACAGATTTGCTGCTACGGATTTGAACGCTGCACAAGGAGAAATTCCGTGCAACTAATTTGAACGGTGCGCTAGGGCAAAAATTGTTCAAAGCTCCAATAGGGGCGAGGCAATGAGGCAAAAACGGAGCTCTTTGATCAGACGCGACGTCGCTCTCCGTTTCTTGGAAGCGAGAGTTTGTTTGAGAACCTGCGAGTGATGAGATTTGCCGTCGGACACATTGATCGCCTTCGATATTTTGAAAGGAGCGCAAAAAGCACCAGATTTAGATATGTCCCGCGCCTGACAGGGATGAGGACACTGTCAGAGGCACATGGCGCCCCTCGTAAAAATTCCGCGGCGGCTGTGACATGCGTGTACGTTTATGGAGCTTTGTATTTTAAGGAATTCTTTGAGCCAGTGTAATGCAACTTGTCTCAATTTGGCTGAAAACGAACATAAGATTTTCATGTTAAGACATTATGGAACCATTGTAATGCATCTTATGTGTCAATTTTGCTGGAAATCAACTTAGGATTTGTGTGTCAAGGCGTTCTTGAAACCAATGTAATGATCTAGTGAATCAACTTTACTGGAAATAAATCGTTTTTGTTTTTACCTTGTATATCAACTCTATTGGAAATTAACTGATCTCTATTTCCTTTTTTTACACGATTGCCTAGCTGCTACTGACAACTCACGCATTACACGGGTTCAGAAGTAAAAACAAAGGATCACAGGGCAGTTTACGTCGTTCTGTGATTCAAATTTAAGTCGATTTATACCCGACTGTTGTCTTCAGTGAATCACTACTGAATTGACACTCATTTTCATGGGTCGATTACACTGATAAATACTTTTGCAATCCTTGCTACTTTCGTATTTTCATTGTAGTGACGCATGGTGTTTCAATAGTTTAACACGTTGACTACGATTGCGCGGATCGTAAAGTTGATTCGGTTAGGTTGTAAAAAACAAGCTGGGGAAATCGACTTACCTGCTCGAAGAAGTTTCTATTCCTTTAAAGAAATGTACTAAATATAAGTGCTTAATAATATTTTCCTCATATGATGAAATTTATTGAATAAAGGTTGCGAAATGGTTTGAAATGTTATTCATTTACTTTGGTGTGTATAAGGGCAATTTACCTAGTGGTACACATTTATCCCACTCTGTATAGTCAACGTCTTAAGTGTGCTTCTAATGTTATTATCTAGAATATTCAAGATGGGGTAACTTTATCGCAATTTCTTAAATTTTTTGAGCAGTAAAATATGAATGTAGTGACTAAGGACTAAGTGACTAAGTGACAGTGTGGTGATTGTGGCCTGCTGTCGGCTACCCTCCCATAGGGAGGATAAGCCCGGTATATGTATGTAAAATATGAATGTAACTTTACGTTTGTTTCTAGATGAAACCTTAGAAGATGAGGGGCTATGTTAGTTTGAGCCTCCCTAACCGCATCAAAGACGATCTAAAAAAAGGAAGGAGGAGGGCACTATTTAGTATTGTTGTATAGAGTTAAGGGAACGCAGAATCTATGCACTAGGTGCAAAAAAACAAGAAGTTTAGAAAGGAGTTTATTAAACAAGATAAAAGTTCAAGAAGAAAGTAGTAGACGCTGAAAAGCAGGACAGCAGTGAACCGAAGAAAGATGGTTCTTAACATAAAAACATTTATTCCAACACAAAGAAGGCCTGCCTAACTCTCTCCCCCTGTGAGCGCTAATTCCCATAGACACAATAGCTTTATTCCCTTGACGGGACGAAACCTTAAAAAATTTGGACTCGATCGCTGTGTTTGCTAGACGCATGCCTTGACAGAATTTAAATAAGTAATGGAACGGCTGTTCTCTTACAATAACATGTCTACTGAAATGGCAATGCTTCCTCAAGTATTGACAGCCATTACTCTTTTGAAGAGTACCTTTTCATCGTATGCATCGTGATCGATAAGGAAGTCATATTGTACTGTGGTGAAAGGCTTTTTGTACAAAAAACAATCTAATTCGTTCGATTCAGTGAATTTTTATCGCTGTTTCAATCATTCAAAGGAAGCAACATGAAAGGCTTTTCATCTTAGCTGGAGTACCCTGTATCACTATACGAAATGGAAGTGTATAAAGTAAGTTTATTAGTTTATTAGTTAGTTTAAGCCTCCCTATCCTCAACAATGAGATGTAAAGAGAGGAAGGAAGAAGGCACCATTTAGTATGGAGTTAAGGGAACGTGGAATCTATGCAGAAAGGGCACAGAAACAGAAAGCTAAGAAAGAAGTTCATGAAACAAGAAAAAGTTGAAGAAGAAAGTGGTAGGTGCTGAAAAACAGGACAGCAGTGAACCGAAAAAAAGATGGTCCGTAACACAACAAAACCTATTCTATTTTAACAAAAGAAAGCCTACCTAACCTTTAGCCCGGGGTGTATAAAGTAATTCATTCATGTTATAAATGGAGGGAATTTTGTGGCAATAGAAGCAGATCCGACCAAGCCAAATAAATCCTAGTCATAATTCAGAAGACAGCGATCCTATATATCTTCTGTATCACAAATCCGAAATGGCAGAGTATAAAGTAATACATTTATGTCCTAAAGGAAGGGAATTTCACAACATCAGACGAAGAACCGACCAAGTGAAATAAATCCTGGTCATAATTCAGAAGACAGCGACCCTATATATCCCCTGCATCACAAATACGAAATGGCAGAGTATAAAGTAATACATTTATGTCCTAAAAAGGGGGAATATCACAGCATCAGACGCAGAACCGACCAAGTGAAATAAATCCTGGTCACAATTCGGGAGACAACGACGCTACATGAGGATGCGTTTCATCGACGAAATTCCTGAAATCGATTTGCGTGGCTGGCGATGTTTTACGCGACGTAGAGAAGCCATTGTGCGTTTTTGCAGCCGCAGAGGAGACAAACGACAAGGACGATTAAAAAGAAAACTGTCGCTGTGGTGACTAATGCTCTCTGCTTCTGTCTCAGTGAAAAAGATGGTAACATTCCGCGAGTTTTTATCGGTAGGAATGATAGCAACTTGCGAATGAAATGAATGAAGATGATATCTCATTGTGTGAAGAATTAAATTACAGTTTTTTAACATAAAATTTCTCTAAAAAGATGCAATGGAGTTGAAATTTTTTGTTGAAAACTATAAATCTGCATCCAATATACTGGGTTTTTTTTTGTTAAGGTGGTTTAGGAGCAGCTACTATGGATAATACCCGTTTTAGCCCCAGAAGAAATGAATTTACTGTAGTTTTCAGGAACTTTAACGCTTTGGCGTACAAAATTGCTGAAGATCAGTGATACGTTGATTGATCTGTGATTATCACACTAGTATAAGCATCCGGAGAAAAAACTCATGCGTTACATTGAATGCGTGAGTAGAAAGACTGCCTCATGATATCAGAATCCACCTAGAGATATCAGAATCCACCTAGAGATATCAGAATCCACCTAGAGATATCAGAATCCACCTAGAGATATCAGAATCCACCTAGAGATATCAGAATCCACCTAGAGATATCAGAATCCACCTAGAGATATCAGAATCCACCTAGAGATATCAGAATCCACCTAGAGATATCAGAATCCACCTAGAGATATCAGAATCCACCTAGAGATATCAGAATCCACCTAGAGATTTCAGAATCCACCTAGAGATTTCAGAATCCACCTAGAGATATCAGAATCCACCTAGAGATATCAGAATCCACCTAGAGATATCAGAATCCACCTAGAGATATCAGAATCCACCTAGAGATATCAGAATCCACCTAGAGATATCAGAATCCACCTAGAGATATCAGAATCCACCTAGAGATATCAGAATCCACCTAGAGATATCAGAATCCACCTAGAAATATCAGAATCCACCTAGAGATATCAGAATCCACCTAGAGATATCAGAATCCCCCTAGAGATATCAGAATCCACCTAGAGATATCAGAATCCACCTAGAGAAATCAGAATCCACCTAGAGATATCAGAATCCACCTAGAGATATCAGAATCCACCTAGAGATATCAGAATCCAGCTCGAGATATCAGAATCCAGCTCGAGATATCAGAATCCAGCTCGAGATATCAGAATCCACCTCGAGATATCAGAATCCACCTCGAGATATCAGAATCCACCTCGAGATATCAGAATCCACCTAGAGATATCAGAATCCACCTAGAGATATCAGAATCCACCTAGAGATATCAGAATCCACCTAGAGATATCAGAATCCACCTAGAGATATCAGAATCCACCTAGAGTTATCAGAATCCACCCAGAGATATCATCAGAATCCACCCAGAGATATCATCAGAATCCACCTAGAGATATCAGAATCCACCTAAAGATATCAGAATCCACCTAAAGATATCAGAATCCACCTAAAGATATCAGAATCCACCTAAAGACATCAGAATCCACCTACAGATATCAGAATCCACCTACAGACATCAGAATCCACCTACAGATATCAGAATCCAACTACAGATATCAGAATCCACCTAAAGATATCAGAATAGACTGTATCCGCGTCTCATGTACTGAGAGAGGGTAAATCTCATTATGTTAATATGAGAGCACCGCAGTACAGAATAGAGGCGCATGACGGAAGACTCGTCAACGATTATGAAGAAGAATCGCCGATTTCCACCGTCGGCCGGTCGCGGGCGGACCATCCATCACGGCACGAATGGCTTTTTGTCACATTCCAGTCATTCCAATATGGACTTATGGAGCTCAAATTCGGCGCTGATGCTCTAGAAATCGTCGGCCAAATATTGGGACTAGATGGGCGCTTTAGAGTATCAGGGATACTTAGACGAGGCTGGAGGCGCTTTCGCCCAACTAATGCTGGGCGCTGTGAGGAGAGCACGGCCAGTCCTGATGGCGGGCCCGCCGTATTCGGGAGCGTAAAAACAGATTTAATAGTAAATGCTTCGTCTGCTTTTATAGTCGTGGCCATTCTCATACAAACATTGACTTTTTATGCCGTCCATGAAATGATCTCGTGACAGCAGTAGTGCAAGATGCTGCGCGCCAGGCAGAAAGACTGGGTCATGTTTACACTACACGAGACTGCAGGTTTATGTGTTACAAGTCTTACGCGTTTATCGAATTCCAGAAAATAATTGAAATTGAATACTGAAGTGTTTTGCATTCACTTCAGAAGTGTCTCAATTTGCAGCTACAATCTCACATGTGATATATAAAATTATCTTGGTTGTTCTCATTTTAGATTAAATTTTGCACAATGACGTTTAATGAAATTTAAAAATCGAAGCAGTATTCCGTACACCTTGAAATTTTTGTACAACATCATTCCTGTTACTTGTTAGAACCTCAGATTATTTCCCTTAACTTTTATGGAGTCCTGTGATATTAATTGGAAACGTGGAATCATGTACCCTGATATTCTACACATCGCTCATAAAATGGGTCAGATTGGAAGTTAGTTTATCTCCCTATCAGCTATAAAAAGCATTCCGAAGAGAGGAAGGCACCATTTAGTATGGAGATAAGGGAACGCGGAATCTATGCAGAAGGGGCATTGAAACAGCAAGTTGAGAAAGAAGTTGCTGAAACGAGATAAAAGTTGAAGAGGAAAGTAGTAGGTGCTAAAAAACAGGATAGCAGTGAACCGAAAAAAGGTGGTCCTTATTTAACATAACAAAAAGATTTTATTTCAACAAAAAGAAAGCCTATCTAACTCTCAGCACGGGCCCTCTTATATTTTCCACCTGAGTGATGATTCCCATAGATACAACAGCTGTATCCCTCTGAGGGGAAAATGGGTTATAATCATGGCATAAAATACCCTCAATATCTTCCTTTCCCCGACATCACACCGAAACCTACATAAAATACTGTGATTTCTTTTAAATCGAGGCTTCGTGTACCCTAATATTCAGCACATCGCTTACAAAATGGCTTAGAATCATTACACCTTGAAATCTTTCCTCCCCTACCACCACCCTGGAACAATAACAAGGTTTGTCCTCTCAGCCACCTCACCGCAGCGCGGTACACATATTGTCCCTCACATTGTCCCCCTGGGAGCGCTAGTTCCCATAGATACAATAATTGCATCACCCCAGGGAGCGCTTATTCTCATAGATACAATAACTGTATCCCCCTGAGGGAAGCGCGGTACATAGCTTATTCATTGTTATCCGCGCTGCGTAACAGCAGAGTGTGAGATCTGGTTACTTAGCCGGATACTCGAGATTGGATTATGGGTTAGTCTAACTCGTTGCTTGCGATACGACCCATCGATGGGTCGTGCTTAAGTTCTTCCTGCTGCGGAATGACCCATCCGTTTGGAAAACTATTGACAATCTTTTAAAATTAATGGTGTTTAATGGATCCAGTTAATGTTTCATATTTATGAAATTGCTTACACTTCTGACTTCAAATTTGAGTAGAATATTGAAGTTCAGTTTCACCCATCGCAGTCAATGTGTTAAACCGCCCTAACCCCAACAACGACGTTCCGAAGAGAAAAGTTTATGAAACAAGGTAAAAGTTGAAGAATATTAAGTGCTGAAAAAACAGGATAGCAGCGACCGCAAAAAAAAAACATCGTCCTCCACAAAACCAGCACCTATGCTATTGCAACAAAAAATGCCTACACAACGAGGGACCTCACATTTTCGCCGGGCTTTCAAAAAAATGTACGATATCGTAGTGGTACAATTCGCAGCGGAATTTCTTCTACGTTGTCTTGTACGTAAAATACTGTTTTCCTCACTAACATTCTCAAAGTTCAGTTTTTGAATTATATGTATTCTCTTCTGGAAAAAACAGTAATAAGCCAACAAATCTACTTCAAATATCTTACGACGTTATTTTTTTGAAGTTTGGCTCTTAATCTGTTAACGCTTCAGGATCCTTACTATCGAAAAAGTTACATTATCTAACCAACTTCTGTTGTCTTTTCTAGTAAAAATTTAATACTGAAGAGGTTCTGCCCATTATTATAAAACCAGGCATTCTCTCGACCAACACAACTACCAGAGCAATGCAAGCTTTCATCACGACATGGATTCTTTGAAACAAAATTTCCATAACATTGGTTGAATACTGGACGCTGCATTTTTCCCCAATAGTAGATATATCGAGGACTTTTATAATGAGATTATTCGAAATTTGGAACAGCATCACTAGCTCTATTATTTCCAAATATTCGATTATCAGTATATCTCCTACTATAAGTAATCAGCATGAACATCGGAAACTATAGTACCTTCATTTTTCAAGTACGGTTGACAAATTCTACGCCACAAAGATGGCGACGATTTTACTAGCCAGTATTGAACAAAAGGAGTACATGAAATGGATTCAGCAATTATTCCACACTCTTCACAGAGCATGGGCTTCTACAATTAAATTAGATGATAGTTTAAGCCTCCCTAACCACAACAAAAGCGTTCAAAAGAGAGAAAGGGGGAAGGCACCATCTAGTATGGAGGTAGGGGAACGCAGAATCCATGCACAAGGTGCATAGAAACTGTAAGTGTAGAAAGAAATGAATGAAACAAGATAAATGCTGGAAGAGAAAATAGGCGCTGAGAAACAAGTCAGCAGTGAACCGAAAAAAGATCCTCCTTAGCATTACAAAAAGACATTTATTTGGACAAAAAGAAGGCCTACCTAACTCTCAGCTTCTCCTATAAAGGTCTCAACATTGACACGCTTTACACAGCTTGTTGAGCTAATTTCCATTGAACACATTGCTCTAAGTTTTGCGAGTTTATTTGTAGTTACACACGCGAACACGGTCCCTTCACTCCAAAAATACGCCGCATAAATCCGATCGCTTATGCTAAATGACCACAAAAAAATGCCCAACAAAAATTCAGTATCTGATATTGAACAGCAGTAACCCAGTTATCACTTGAATCGTTTCCGCGCAGCTTTAATCATTGAAAGGACCTAAGAATACATCGGTGATACGATAATGACTGCGTTATTTAAAATTAGGATTATTCTTTTGTAACAAACATTGCACAGTTCAGCGTGGCAGCGTTCCTGTTCATGACGTGTATAGAGAGAAGGTTTAGAACAGAGGTTCTTAAGCTGGAGGGCGCGAGCCTCCCAGTAAAGCCTGATTTTTCCCAGTAATGCTTTCGAAAAAAGAGTGAGCTTTCAATGTTGAATATGTTTGAGGACCTATACTTAATTTTTTTGTTTGGAGCTCTTATTTACCAGTCCATCAGCACACAATTCCCCCAGTCTTGGGACTGGAAGGAAAAAGGTAAAGAACCACTGGTCTCGGGCACTGAATCAAAAGTTACCGCTACTTCTATAACAAAATAACCTGTCATAATACCAGTGATTTACGAATACTTGTTTGGCGCTCGCATCTGAAAGACAAATACGAGGAAAATTCAATCCGTAGTGAAGCTTGTCTCAGATACGCTCATCATTCATTCACTTTTGGTCGTCCAAGAATACACAAATCAGAACGTCATATTTTTAGAGCTTTACTCATTTTCGTCTTTTGTAATTGAATAATAATGAAAGACTCAGAGATTCAGCCATCATTTTTGCCAGCGAGGGCAAGCTGGTGTGATAAGACACCACACATAAACATCGCAATCAGAAAACCGTCTAGTATTCGCACAAATTTCGGAAGTCCAATGGGAAACTGAACAGCGGCCTCCACGAGGTCACAAATGCTAAGAAGGCTACTTGCACATGAGGAAGCGCAGCGTAACAAAATTTATAGGTACTTTCTGCCTCCGCAGCAATGATCCGTAAATGATCCAAATACTCATAAAATGGAGAACCTATTACATCGACTCACGCCTGCCTATCTGGGGGAAAAAAACACCACTGTCAAGAAAGCACGAATATAGAGCGAAGCAGAAGCAGCAGCCGAAGCAGCAGCATTGCAGACGAGATGGTTTCCAGGTGACCATTTCCAGGACAACTTCTGGAACGCCTCGACCATAAAACTGGCCTCCGTCGGCCCCGACCTCAGGAAAAAGGTGACCAGAATTTTCCGTGGGCCCCGGGAAGTATTTGCAGAGCAGACGAGTTTCGTAGGGGTGTCCGAGATGAGGGTACGTGCGCCCCATGCCCTATGAGACATGGCTCCCACGAATCATACAGCGAAAATGTTTTTGCCGTCTTTTTAACGGAAGTTTAAGTTGCTAAAATGAAGAGTGACTGGAACCTCGGGCACAGGTTGCGCAGGGAGGGCTTAGTGGCGCTGCCCGGGCACGGGACGCGACCGAAATGTCTCAGTGTTGGACGTTTAAAGGGAGTAAAAAATGATAACAGGCCCTGCTACTACGATGATCTCTGTATCAGTGTTGGAAATTTGAGATAGCAAATGATAACAGGCCTTGGTATTGCGATGATCCCTGTATCAGTATTGGAAATTTGAGATAGGAAAAAAATGATAGCAGGCCCTGGTACTGCGATGATCTTTGTATCAGTGTTGAGATAAATTTGAGATAGGAAAAAAATGATAACAGGCCCTGCTACTGCGATGATCTTTGTTGAAAGAATCAAGTCGCTGAGAGGGGAAACTCCAACTAAAACCAAAACTTATGAATAGTTTTATTTACATGAGTGATTTGAGTCAGATTTAAAAGAGGCCAGAAATTGACAAACAAATCGTTCCTCACATTTATAACTTATGAAAACACGTACGCAGCTTGCTAAGTAGCAAAAGCAACTGAAAATGACCTTCATGAAAAAAACATGCTTCATCTTCCGAGCACATTTGAAAAGAAGCCAGCAAAAGGCAAGAAGGAGAACCTTTGTAAGGGGATACCATTTAACAAAAAAAAAAAATAAGAGAAAGCAGTTGATTTCTAATGACGTTGATTCATAATATGCATGAAACCTGTTTTTGAAGTGCTATAACACGAATATCTTTAGTTGGTCTTCTAAAATTGTACGTTACGATACAGAGCATCCAACTGGTATCCAGGACTGTTTTTTTTTAATTTTTAGCTGAGTTCGTTATTGAGGAAACAACACGCTTCATTTTCTGCCATCAATAGCCACTTAACCTAAGTACGCCAAGGCCATAAAAAAGAACTCATGAAAAATGTACGCATTGCAACCAATTGTGAAATGAAATGTGCTACTCTAATATAACTGCATGAACGAGGTATCACGCTATTTATAGCCGAAACGCACACCTCACCCAGTGAAAGATGTAATTCGCTTTTTTGCGTTTGTCTTTATTAAAGAAATTGACCGTGGAATGACATCGTCGGACGATGCTTCTAATCCAATCCCTAGTGACGTTTTACGCTCAGTGCGCGAATTGTTCATAACGAAGCAAGCAAGTTACGTAGTTATCGCTCAGGGAAAAATTTTCTCATAGGTTAATAAATCCGAGGGAAATATTTTAGCACTAATCGTGCCTGTAACGCTCATTGCACCGATAAAAGCCGCAACGCTCACTGCTCATTGCCTCGACAAAACCGAATTAGACGACGAATGTGACGATTATAAGCTTGGTATCTTCCCAGAGCTGATGATTTCTTGCACGCTGAGAATTATTACGCGGGCAGAAAAGAGCTAGTACGTAAAACTAAGCAAATCTGAGTAATCCCGGCATCGCCGGGCTCGGCTAATTAACTTACGCTCGGAAAATTTGCGCAAAACGCCAACGCATGAACCGAGCAGACGCCGTTATGAGGCGGGAGCTTCCTCGCAACTTTATGAAGCTGCGCAGCATGCCTAATTAACGCAAAAATTACCGTAAAGACTTTCATCAGCGACGTCGATGGGATATTTCCACAGGACTAAAGCTAGGAGCTTAAGAAACCTGAGCTGTATTTTCGGAGCTAACCGTCGTTAGTCACAGTGGCGTCAAGCGCGTGAAAATAAAAGTTCATCGCTCGAAATGACAGCAAAAGTTCATTCTGCGAGAAAAGATATACTGCCTATTCTCAGAGCCGATCTTTTTACCTGATAACTTGGAAGCCTCCGGACCGCATTCAGAAGGAAGAGAAAGCGCAGGCTGAGAACAAGAAAAACGTCCTACTTTAAATCTCAATCCGAGTCGCATGCGGGCATTTGGGATGATATTTTTAGTTCTTTCATCGCCGGTGACAGTGAGCGGGAACTCGGGAAGAAGACCGGGATAAAGCGGATCCTGAAATTTAAGTTGGTCGCTAAAATTTAGGCAATAAAGGCCGGCGACGAGCCAATCTATGAGGGCCGTTTAAATAGCATCGAAAGAACTTTTCAATGAGACGGTTTCAGAGTGCCCTTAAGAACAAAATTCAAATTCCATCCTACACTGCGTTAAGTCAACGCAAATGAACTGGAGCGATCCATATTCGTAAAGCATTCATGAAGATAATCGTTTAAACGTAGGGTGCTCAGGAAACCAAACGATTTTTAGACGGGAAAGAATCCTAAGCGAGATTAAAAATTCCGAGCTATTTGACTTCCTGAAGAGCGATTGTTAACAACAAATGTTTGCGTTCACAAAAGGGATCTCTACATTGTGCGAGCCAGCGAGAAGCAGAACGCAATATAAAATTCTTATCTACGTTTATATTCAGTAGTACTGTATCCCAGAGGCGCGCTCCCTCTTTCTCTCGTCGGAACTGAACGCTATAGATTTAAATACAAAGGACAAATAAATTCACGGCAGAAATCGAGCTTACTCGTATACTATCTAATTTATATTAGATGTTAGCTTAAGCCGCAGGTTCACAACCATGGGGGTTAATTTAGCCTTTGGTTGAGGCAAATTTAAGCCTTGTGTACTTTAAGCATAAAGCCGAGGGCATCAATGATGGAGGAAAGGTTGAGAATGGCTGGTTAAGCCTCCCTAACAACAATAATGGCGTTCCAAGGAGAAAAGGAGGAAGGTACCATTTAAGGGAACGATGAATCTATGCACAAGCATAAAAACGGTGAGTTAAGAAAAACGTTTGTGAAACAAAATGAAATTTGGAGATGAAGGTGATTGGTGCTGAAAACCAGGATACCAGTTAATCATCGAGTTAACGCGTTCACTACGATGGGTTAAAGATTCAGCTCAAATTTAAAGTCAAAAGTGATAGGCAAATTTGTGAATACAAAACATTAATTGGATCCATTAACTGGATCCATTAAATACCATTTATTTAAAAAATGTTAGAAATTGTCAAACAAAACATCGATGGGTCATTTCGCAGCAGGAAAAATCTAAGCACGCCCCACCGGTGGGTCGTATCGCAAGCAACGAATTAACATTAAAATTAAAATTAAACCTAAGCACGACCCACCGGTGGGTCGTATCGCAAGCAACGAATTAACATTAAAATTAAAATTAAACCTAAGCACGCCCCACCGGTGGGTCGTATCGCAAGCAACGAATTAACATTAAAATTAAAATTAAACCTAAGCACGACCCACCGGTGGGGCGTATCGCAAGCAACGCGTCAAAATTCGTTGCCGATTACAAAGACGCGGCCAACAAGCGCAACCAAGCCCATTCCAAATTTTTCGTAACCTGCATGCATGTTTTTCACCGCCTTAATCACTTTGGCGGCGAAAAACATGCATGCTCCAGCGAAAAAGTTGGACTGGGAGCCGGAGCGTCTCGGTCGTGTCACGGTCGCGCTTGCTAATGAGCGCAGGTAATGAAGACTTGTCCCGAGCTTACGAAGCTCTTTTGTTCTGTAATTAATAGGCTCTTCCTCACAACATGAGCAATAAAGATGCTTTAATGGCCCATTGCAGGCCTCCTTCAAACTCTATTACAGCGAAAGCGGTTAAACGGTTTTAAAGAGGGGCTTCTTGCGCACTTGCTTCTGACAGTTGAACAGGTTTGTGACTTTTGCACCGGTACGTTAGCTTAACCTGAAGAGGAAGGAATTGAATCTATTGACTATAAATTGAATTTCATAGTTCTACATCGATATGCTATGAGCCATAGGTCGATACACAACAATATTGTTTCCCACAGACTTTATACTGTAATCGAGTGAACAGTTGATATAGAGAAATAGTAGTCTTTCTGTGTTAACACTTTGACTGCGACGTGCGCCACCGGTGGTACACGGAAGCAATTTTCATAATGCTGCTGACCGACCAGTAGTCGCGAATTTAATTTTCATACATACTTAATCGAAGCTAAATGAAGGCTCGATCCAGTTCATGCTTGGTATTTTCAAAATAGTTTACTACAATTGACATTAAATTGGAGTTTAGCATTGAACTTAATATTTAGTAGTCGCAGACAAAGTGTTAAGAAACATCAGGAGAGCACTTATTTAATATACTTTAGCAATTTCCTAATAAATGTGCGTATCAAATGACCCAACAAAATTTATTCAACATTAATTCCACAACTTGAAACTGATACACGTGTGTATAAATAAGTTTATTCATGCAAACATGCATAGACACCAAATCGACATCAGAGGACTTTTCGACCTGCATATTGCGGCAAAAGAGGGCTGCTCAATTTCCACAGGACTAACATAGGGCTATTTCCTGAGCAGCCACATAGGGCTATTTTCAAGCCCTCATTTGATCTCGCTAATTAGTGGGCAAAAACTGATGATCGATGCGCCCCAATTTCTAGTATTTTTTAAATGTAACGCCAATAGACTCAATTATAGACAAGTTGCTTGACGGGGATGAATCAAGGGCGACTGGAATTTTTTTTATAAAACAGCCAACTGATGTCACGATGCCATCGGGAGCGACCTGACCTTGTTTAGAATGGGTTATAGAACTCACTGATATCCTCCTAACTCTCGTATACTGATGTTCTCCTTACTTCCGTATACTGATGTTCTCCTTACTTCCGTATACTGATGTTCTCCTTACTTCCGTATACTGATGTTCTCCTTACTTTCGTATACTGATGTTCTCCTTACTTTCGTATACTGATGTTCTCCTTACTTTCGTATACTGATGTTCTCCTTACTTTCGTATACTGATGTTCTCCTTACTTTCGTATACTGATGTTCTCCTTACTTTCGTATACTGATGTTCTCCTTACTTTCGTATACTGATGTTCTCCTTACTTTCGTATACTGATGTTCTCCTTACTTTCGTATACTGATGTTCTCCTTACTTCCGTATACTGATGTTCTCCTTACTTCCGTATACTGATGTTCTCCTTACTTCCGTATACTGATGTTCTCCTTACTTCCGTATACTGATGTTCTCCTTACTTCCGTATACTGATGTTCTCCTTACTTTCGTATACTGATGTTCTCCTTACTTTCGTATACTGATGTTCTCCTTACTTTCGTATACTGATGTTCTCCTTACTTCCGTATACTGATGTTCTCCTTACTTCCGTATACTGATGTTCTCCTTACTTCCGTATACTGATGTTCTCCTTACTTCCGTATACTGATGTTCTCCTTACTTCCGTATACTGATGTTCTCCTTACTTCCGTATACTGATGTTCTCCTTACTTCCGTATACTGATGTTCTCCTTACTTCCGTATACTGATGTTCTCCTTACTTTCGTATACTGATGTTCTCCTTACTTTCGTATACTGATGTTCTCCTTACTTTCGTATACTGATGTTCTCCTTACTTCCGTATACTGATGTTCTCCTTACTTTCGTATACTGATGTTCTCCTTACTTTCGTATACTGATGTTCTCCTTACTTTCGTATACTGATGTTCTCCTTACTTTCGTATACTGATGTTCTCCTTACTTTCGTATACTGATGTTCTCCTTACTTTCGTATACTGATGCTCTCCTTACTTTCGTATACTGATGCTCTCCTTACTTTCGTATACTGATGCTCTCCTTACTTTCGTATACTGATGCTCTCCTTACTTTCGTATACTGATGCTCTCCTTACTTTCGTATACTGATGCTCTCCTTACTTTCGTATACTGATGCTCTCCTTACTTTCGTATACTGATGCTCTCCTTACTTTCGTATACTGATGCTCTCCTTACTTTCGTATACTGATGCTCTCCTTACTTTCGTATACTGATGCTCTCCTTACTTTCGTATACTGATGCTCTCCTTACTTTCGTATACTGATGCTCTCCTTACTTTCGTATACTGATGTTCTCCTTACTTTCGTATACTGATGTTCTCCTTACTTTCGTATACTGATGTTCTCCTTACTTTCGTATACTGATGTTCTCCTTACTTTCGTATACTGATGTTCTCCTTACTTTCGTATACTGATGTTCTCCTTACTTTCGTATACTGATGTTCTCCTTACTTTCGTATACTGATGTTCTCCTTACTTTCGTATACTGATGTTCTCCTTACTTTCGTATACTGATGTTCTCCTTACTTTCGTATACTGATGTTCTCCTTACTTTCGTATACTGATGTTCTCCTTACTTTCGTATACTGATGTTCTCCTTACTTTCGTATACTGATGTTCTCCTTACTTTCGTATACTGATTTTCTCCTTACTTTCGTATACTGATGTTCTCCTTACTTTCGTATACTGATGTTCTCCTTACTTTCGTATACTGATGTTCTCCTTACTTTCGTATACTGATGTTCTCCTTACTTTCGTATACTGATGTTCTCCTTACTTTCGTATACTGATGTTCTCCTTACTTTCGTATACTGATGTTCTCCTTACTTCCGTATACTGATGTTCTCCTTACTTTCGTATACTGATGTTCTCCTTACTTTCGTATACTGATGTTCTCCTTACTTTCGTATACTGATGTTCTCCTTACTTTCGTATACTGATGTTCTCCTTACTTCCGTATACTGATGTTCTCCTTACTTTCGTATACTGATGTTCTCCTTACTTTCGTATACTGATGTTCTCCTTACTTTCGTATACTGATGTTCTCCTTACTTTCGTATACTGATGTTCTCCTTACTTTCGTATACTGATGTTCTCCTTACTTCCGTATACTGATGTTCTCCTTACTTCCGTATACTGATGTTCTCCTTACTTCCGTATACTGATGTTCTCCTTACTTTCGTATACTGATGTTCTCCTTACTTTCGTATACTGATGTTCTCCTTACTTTCGTATACTGATGTTCTCCTTACTTTCGTATACTGATGTTCTCCTTACTTTCGTATACTGATGTTCTCCTTACTTTCGTATACTGATGTTCTCCTTACTTTCGTATACTGATGTTCTCCTTACTTTCGTATACTGATGTTCTCCTTGCTTTTGAACTAATTTCATTTAAGCCATTGCATTTTAGGCCCCAAATTCTTAAAGCAGTGCTTGCAATTTCTTAAATTATTTCCGAAACATACGCATATGTAAATATAATAAACAAATGAGATAAACATAAATAAACACGCGTAAAAATAATGAACATAGAAACATACGTTAGTATAATAAATTTATAAATATACATATATATAATAAACACACATATATATAATAAACATATAATAAACGCACGTAAATATAATAATCATAAAAATATACATATATATAATGAACATAAAAACCTACATATATATATATAATAAACAAAAACATACGTATATATATAATAAACATAAAAACATACGTAAATATAATAAACACATGCGAACATATTTTTTTTAAATTCCCACCTGTGAAACTTGTGATCCGCACCTTGCAGCGTCAGAAGTGACTAGGCCCTATATTTATTCAATTATTTTATTTTACCCAAGCCTTCAATTTCCTCGACCAATTAATGCACGAAAAGTGTGCGGCTGATTAGCCTCAATTTCTGCAATGTATTTTTAAGTGCGATTTCTGTATTCCATTTCAATTTTTGTTTTAAATATCCGAGGGCAAAAAATCCTAAGCCACTGAAAAACCCCGGTGGATAAAACTGTCAGATGACGTAACGATAACACTACGCATGCAAAATGCGCAGTAGAATATTTTGATCTATCACTTTACTCCAGATCGAATAAAATTTTCTCATATATAGCAGGTGTAAAAATTAAAAGCAGCTTACTTTCAAACACTCAACTCTTGAAGCAGAACCTTCATTTCCACAAGTCTTTCAAATGGGCCATCTCCGAAATACATATTTCTATATATATATATATATATATATATATGTATACGCGTGGGTCTAGATGCACGCACACCTATTTATTTTAACTTGCGCGTACCCTCAGAAATTCATGCAAAAAATTTCAATTCTCACATAATGTTTAGCACATGTGACTACGTTATTATTGTAAGGATGAGAAAATGAACACCTTTGAATTGGTAGTACTCACAGTTGCCTGGCGCTCCATTTTGCAGTGTTGATTTTCTGCGCCATTGCATTAATGCAGGAAGGCTTTTCCAAAACAGTTCGTCCGTAGCCACTCAGGAAAATGTCCGTCAGTTTCGCACCAAATTCACTCAGTCTCGTCAAGTTCATCAGTCACGGCGCCAATTTTGCTCCCACACTGAAGCGCATTTGCTGACTGAGCGGAGATTTATTCTTCCCAGTCGGGGAAAGAAGCGCGTACTTGGCGGCGTACACTTTAAACTCTTTTACGCCAACTGCAAACTACGTCGCCTGGTACAGAGAAGAGAAGAACTTGGGTGGTGAAATTAAAATTAAACACACAGAATAGAGTTAAAATATCCTGACAAGATGGGATGAGTAGATTGAATGAAAATGCATTTCTAAAATTAAATTAGCTGACAGACTTTCAGGTTGACAGTGAAAGTAATCAGAATTTACTCCACAACATCAAACTATAATGTTGTGCCAACAATAAAATTTTAAACTCCAACGTTGGGAAAGTATGAATTGTCTCCCTGTCTCTGATCTAAAATTAGAAAAGAACTGTTTAAACATGGATATCCGAAAAAAATATCACATGAAAAAATACACTTACCAAAAACTCACATTACTTTTTCCTAAAATGCTAAATACAAGTCAACAGAGGCTTTGAGATCCTTCACTTGAGTAAAATACATTTGTAATAATAATGAAAAACCTCATTTTTGGACGCAAGTTCTTGGGCCAAAAAGCGTGAATGTGATAAAAAACATTCATGATAGCTATGTACCAGGGTGAATGTGTTGACAAAATTTGATTTTCTGAAAACTTGAGCGTATTGAAGCCTAGTTTAATACTTATGATACATCAAATCGGGTACTCACAGTAACTGTGATTTATAAGAATATCAAATCGAACCTCCAAATTTCATTACGATTGCTAATGGATTACTAAAATTTCATTATGATTGCATATGGAATTCCCAAATTACAGTACGATTGCATATGGAATCTCCACATTTCATTACAACTGTTTATAGAATCCCCAAATTTAATTTCAATTCCATAAGGAATCCCAAATTTTAGTACGATTGCTTATGATAAAATCTAAACATGCGTTCAGTTTTATTTTGACCCGTAACCCCCGCTGTCTGATTTCGTTGCCACCGGGAAGCGTCAAAAATTTAATAACGTATTTGACGCGCGTTCCTCAAGGGCATTAAGAGAACCGTAGTCTGGAGGCCGGCTCAATATCGGACGAGAAGCCCTGCCTGATATTCATAAGTGTTCAGTGGCGCGGCGTGGGCCGAACGTCTCAGGCCGAGCAAGGAGCACTCGTTCTTCTCGCCTTATGGTTAATAAAGCAGGACCCGCAGTCCAAAACCTCGTGTATTCCCGGCACACTTCGAGCGGAGGCACGGCACTACGATATTCAAGACTGGCAACTCTTGAAATTTAAGGTTTCTTTGACCGCATGCAAAAATATCGTACAGTTTTCTGAAAACCCGTTAAGTAAAGTGCTTCCTTAAAGCTCACGCAAATGCAGTAAGGTTTGGTATGAAGATGATTTGATTTCCTAAAAAGCTTTAAGATTGATTAAAACTAAAAGAATTTTGTCTCAAAACTGTGAAACTAACAACCGATGTATCGCGCACTCGGATATTTAATAATAAAGAATCCAAAATTTAACCCTTAACATGGACCGTGAACTCGTTTTATTGATTTGAACATCAACAACTGTATGTTTGGAGCGTAAATAAACTTTTTCATTTCCTTTCTTCAGGTTTCTGCAACCACTACATATAAGAGAAACACGATGTCTGGGTACATTACATAAAAACCCGGAAGAATCTAATTAACAAGTCCTAAGATTTAGTGTAGGGGTTTCACACATTAGTAACTGCAATTTAAAAACAGTTAACAGTGGAGTACGGAATAACATAAGAGAGAAAGGAGATCGTACACTCCACTTCTGAAAGAGAAAAGCCTAAAACTTTAGGGACGGCCAGGCGTGGTGCGAGAACTACGAAAATTGGGGACGTTTGGGCACGAAAATTAGGCTCTGCGGAATTTATTTCCTTAACTGGGTTCTGGAATACTTGCTCCCTCCTCTAGGATCCCTGTCTCCGTACCATGGCTCAAGAGTTCGTTTTTACTCAACCTAACTTGAAGTAACTTAACTTAACAAATGACAATCTAAACTAAACTAGAACAATCTAGGCAAACCTAACTCAACTCAACCTGATCTTACCTACTTCAATCAAAGAAATCCTAATTTAATGTGACCTAAAGAAAGTTTATCCTAACCAAAATTAACCAAATTCCAACCAATGCCTCCTAACAACTTAACACCTCGAATTTTTATTTTCGAACGTTATAATTTTTTTCATTCAGCGCGAAAGTTTAAGCTTATTTTCAAAGCCCAAGAGTTTAGAAGCTGAGTATTAAGAATTTAATTTAAATAAAGCTTTACAATACTATGTTTGCAATGGACAAAATTAAAATTTTCTGTTTTAATTATGCGACGCAATCGAAAGTAATTGCCCAGATGGCCGCAGTGGGGAGCCAGTTCTCATGTTTCCCATCGAAAGATAACAAATGTAATTCTAAATACTTGTTTATTGAACAGCGTGTAAGTTATCAGTTTTTATCTAGATTAGAAAAGGCTAGACACGAAGAGAATACGAAGGTGTTCACAGGAGGAGGAGTAAGTCCACATTTGGGAGGAAATTCAAAGAACAGGGAATCAATGTACAAGGTGCATGCTCACACCCTTTGCATAGAAACAATAAGATTTAAAACTATATGAAACAATATTAAAAATTGAAGACGATAGTTTCTTTATATGGGTTAAAAATAGGACAGCGGTGTATCAAAAATGGTCTGGCAGATAATAAAAAACCTATTTTGTTTTAACAAAAGGAAGGCCTACCTAATCTTCAGATCAGGGCCGCCACTTTTCTCTCCTGAGGGCAATGAATATCAAAATCATGATGTAAAAATGACCATTTCTAGCATTTGTATGTCAAACAGAGGCGATGATAAAAATATAACGAAACGGAATGCTCTCGAAAAGGAGGTGTCAAAGTTATAGTATCTTTTTCAACATTGTACTAGCTCACAACGTATCCAAACAAACACTCCGGGTTTGACTAAAAGAGAAGACCCAAGCGCATAAAATTCGCCAGTGTCCTGAAGAATTGAAATGAAACTCCTGAGGTTATTTTAACTTCGCGAATTTAGTTCGAAGAATTAATATGTTTACCTGTGAGTCATTTGAGAAAGATGGAGTTATATGCAAGCAGCTAAACGTTCTCAACTTTTAGAGTGTGCAAATGATAATTTATGTTCTAAACGGCTCCAGTTAAAGAGTTTATACTTGTTTCAATGCTAACATTTTGGAGAGGAACAGCTCGACAATTTGAAAGAGAGATGACCAAAAACTTTAAACTCACCATTCGTTCAAAACGTGCTAACCTAAGGTTATTGTAGAGACAGACGTTTATAGTGCAATATTCAGATTGAAGTCCGCATTGCGTACTGTATAAAAAATAAATACTGGAGATAAAATGATGAATGGTTTGTAACTCTGGCGGTTGTGGTCCACAACCCAAAATATCGTGTAGAGGTTTTATTTAAGATCTGCCAACAAAGACAGTCATTTTCTGTATGGAATTTCAAGAGAAAACTAGCTACTTTCCGTGGATTTTGTTTAACTTTTTGGAAAAGTGAAAAACAGTTGTTCTTCTCATTTAACACGTTGACTCCGATTGCGCGGGTCGTCGAGTTGATTTGGTTAGGTTGTAAAAAAGACGGAGAAAATCGACTTACATGCTCGAATAAGTTTCCATTATTTGTAAGAGATGTACAAAACATACGTGTTCAATAATATTTTCTTCGTATGATGAAATTCTTCCAAAAAGAGTTAGCGAAATGGTAGTACGTTCATTAGTATTGGTCTCTATATGAACAATTTACCTAGTGGTACACATTTGTCCCACTCCGTAATATACGTGTTATTCAACAACACTAGCGACTATGAAGGTCATAAAAAATCAATATAATATAAAATGAACATCTGTATTAAAATTTCAATTTATATACACTTGGATCACAATGCTACGTGGAACCTTCAATGAACGATACATTGTAGTTGCAATATATCAGAAATGCTGCTGAGTCACACTCACCGAAGATTTAAACCTGCTAAATAAACAACACAAAAAACATCATAAAGGCATTTATTGTGTTAAACAACATTCATTAGCTCAATCTGCAACAGACCGTCGAGAAAGGCTCTAATCCTCCCTCCCTTTCGCAAAAAAATTTTCGTTGAATGCACTCAGTTTGCTCGGTTGTATGTGGTGAAAATCGCGTCGTTTGCCATTTGCCCAGTTGACGGAGGTGAAAAGTGCATCTTGGGCCGATTGCACCTGCGACAGCCCAAACGTGCAGCAAACTTTGCCCCATATGAAGGGTGTTGTTTCGGCTACGATTTGTAACTGACGAAGGTCAAATATAAGGAAGCGTCACAAGTTGGTCAGGAGCTCTTGGGTGTTACAGCAAGGTTGTGATGGCGCGTAAGTAGCACCAGAATAGAGTTCACAAGTCGAACATTTGTGTATTTCTTTGCCTCTTAGCCAAAAAATCTCTCAGAGTTGTGGTGGATTGAAAGACGCAGATTTGGAATTTTAATGAATAATTTCGCATAGTTTATCATTCTCGTAAAAGTTGAAGCAAGGTATGGACTTGGAATGAATACATTTTTGAAAGCCTTGTAATTTTCAACGAGCTATTGCTATTGTACTGGAGTCAAAACCGTTTCCGTTCAATCGGAAAAAGAATCAAGCGTACAAGAATGAGGGGACTGACACAGAAGAGCGAGTTCAATACGTTAACGGCGTTGGTGCGGTTGCTACGGTCAGTTTCGTTATGTTGGAATGAGCCGTATTGAAAAACCGGCTCATTGCTCCAATGCATGTTTAATCTTTCTAAGAAGTGTAAAGGATACAATTGCAGGATAATACGCTACCGTTTGAGTTAAAATTTATTTCCTAAAAGGTGGCAAAATAGTTGAATGTTGTCCATTCCGGTACGTAAATGAGCAATTTACTTATTCGTTCACATACTGTATGTACCAATAAGCCGTCAACGTGTTAGGCCCTCGTGTCCAACGGACGAGCTGCACAAGATCGCTGGGTTGCACAAATGTTTGGCAGAAGCTGAATGAAGAGTGGAGACAATTGTTTGAATCTAGCATGACGTTCGAGGTTAGGGAGAGGATTGTTTGAATCTAGCATGACGTACGTGGTTAGGGAGACAATTGTCTGAATCTAGCATGACGTACGAGAAAAACTCGGAACTTGGGGCGATGAGAATTTTTCAATCACCGATTTTCTGACTTATTTATTCAAGGTTCAACCAATTTTTACGCCCAACTAAGCGATTGTCACACAGAAATGCAGCTGTTTTATCATGAACGTTCACCTCCCCGACAGAATGAATGCTGTGGCGCACACTTTGTGTAGTCACAAAATAAACTACGCTAACAAAATTTACTGATCAAAACTAGAACACATTTTTCTTTTCCGAAGGTGTTTTGAAGGCGTCAACACACGCACACAGAACGCTGCTTTTCACTCAGTCAGCGCAGCACTTAATTTGTTCACAGACTCTAGAGATTTAAATTATTGGTCGCGAACAGCTGAGGCTAATATAAAGTACGATCTTCTGATAAGCAACAACTTACAAGATCAAGAAGTGCCCCGTTTTCATCTAGCGTTATTTATGCCATCTTAAAGAGGCAATAATCCTTTACAATATTCTATCTAATAAAAACACTCGAATAAATTGAGCCACAGCATCATTATACAGTTCTAGCTAAAACTATTTATGCATTTCGACCAGCACAAAACGAATACGGTAATCAACAAAGAAGGATACTATTCACAGAAAGAGATCTCGACGCGTATAAAATTTTGCTCCTAAACCATGCAGATTGCTGATACAAAAACGAAATGACTAACCGACTTTCACTTTAAAGCTACGATATTTGCTCGGTGTAGAACATGCATGGATTTATTTATGCAGACTGATTGTCATCGTTATGACTCGAGTTGCAGAATTCTATCACTCAATTTCAATTGACGCTCACCACGATAACATTGGCAGTCAAGAAATTTTCATTGAATGTAGAAGTAAATTTTTCCAGTAACGAGAAAGTGGTCTGAGGAAAATTTCCCCACGTTCAGAAGGCAACAATATGGCAATTCAGTTTCGAATTTCATGATAATAAATTCATTACTCACTCATAATTATGCTAGAATTTAACGTCTTTTAGTTCTAACGCTATCGATCGAGTTTTCACAAGATAATTCCAGTAGAAATAAGAAGTTCCTTTCGGGCCACTACCGAAAGCTCACATCTCGAAGAGGCATCCCTTGTTTTCACGTACTATCTCTGTGCATTACTGAGTGTAAAACTGAAATACGCTTTAAATCAATACTGTACATAGATGGTTGTGTTTCAGCTAATATCGTTCAGTAAACAGCATCAATACTTATTTTGTTGATTGAACAAGATACTAGTTTTACTAAACAGAGCGAAGGATGTTCGTTAAAACAGGGGATGCCTACAATGAGTTTTGAGTAGAACTGAACTACATTTCATAAAACTGAACTACATAGTATAAAAGTAGCACCACCACGAACAAAGATGACTCCTGATTTACCAAGAATAACAGCTAGGCAAGTCAGCTCTACCGCTACGCTATTTACAAAGAATCGGAAAAACCTAAATCAAGAATCGGTTTAAAGCTGCTCCGCTGACAACGATTTGATATGAAGAATTCTACACTGGATCTTGAAATGGTCTGCCACAGCGTCACTCAAAATTTTGAGAACACTCGGCTTGCATTCTTTCCTCACTTGAGCGGGTCAGCCGAACTGCAGCGTGGTGTCGGCGAAGCGTTGAGCAGGAAGCCCTCTTGAATGATCACAATGTCGGTACTAATTATTCATTAATACTACCGGCAGAACTTAACTCGGCCACTAGCAGGTGCTGTAGACTCCACGCCAGTCGTAATTCAAGCGATGAATGGAGAATCGTACTCTAGAAAAATGGCAACTTGTGTCAGGCAATGAGCGCCATGAGTATCGCTACTGAAAACTTCTCCGTGATGTCGATAGCTCGAAGGCTATTATCTTTCACTAAGTTCGTTCTAATACTGCAAAGAAATATTTTGTTTTTGATTAAAAAAATACGGTACAGTTCACATAGCTACTACTTTTTCTATATGCTGACGCGTACGTTAACTTCTCGGAAGAACACCAAAAATTCTTTCAGCTTACATCTCCAGGAAACAACCCGAAATATATTTGGGTCATCACCATAAACACGCAACATTGCCTATTGTTCCTACAGTTTTTTGATTCTCACGTCAACAGTGATTGGTTATCTTACTAAAACCTTTCACAAGGTTTTGGCTCTGCCAAAAAGTTCAAACAGGAAAACTTGGGAAAATGCGATCAGAACCAATATGCTCACCGAGTCTGAGCGTCGCTGGCTTGGAACATGCTTGCTCATCTCTTATTTTCCAAGGGGATAGTCTAATTTCACTGATGAAATAAGATATATCCTCAATTATTCTACACAGGCTCTCAGCCCAGTCTAACTTTTTCGCCGTCTGCATGCATGTTTTTCGCCGCCCAAGAAATTAAATCGCTTGGGCGGCGAAAAACATGCATGCTCCGGCAAAAAAGTTAGACTGGGAGGTTTTCATAAAAACTGTGAACACTGGAAAACCTATCTGAAGTAGGCTAGATAAGATTAGATTTGATAAAGTACTTCAAGTCAACCACAATAAAAGTGTACCAAAGAGATGAAGAACGAAGGCACCATTCAGTATGGAGTTAAAGGAACTGGGAATCTATGCACAAGGTGTGTTCCCAGATACAATCCCAGCGCACAGAAACAGCAAGTCAGGAAGTTAGTCTATAATTCAAGATAAAATTTGAAGAAGAGATTAAAAAGGTGCTGATAACAGGTCAGAATTGAAACTAAAAAAGAATGGTCCATTACGGAACAGAAAGCCAATTCAATTTTAACAAAACGAAGTCCTACGTAACCTCTAACACGGGACCTCACATCTTCCCATCGGGATCGGTAATTCCAATAGATACAAAATTTTATCCCCCTGACGGGCTTAGACTGCGCTCTGCTGAATTTAGCGCTCGAGATCTCATACCAAAGGCCGGAAAAGCTGAGGGTAGATTCTAGATTACAGTGCTTTTAACTTTTTTTGGCAGTGACCCCAAAACTGCCCAAAATGAAGATTTTTATTTATAATATGACTATTCTTTTGAAAACAGGTTACTTCTAGGTCAACACAAACAGGTTACACAAGACCGTTGCGACCCAGTGAAATGGCTTGGCGACCCAACTTTGGGTCGCGACCAAGGGGTTAAGAACCACTGTTATAGAAGAACAACGAGGATGCGCAAGTAGTACTGTCGAGTTAGTAGCAGGCATGACGAGCTGAAATCTCATCCTCATTGCTGAATTTTCAATTAGTTGCATTTATTGAAGGACTTTATAATAACATTTCTTATTTTACGAAAAGAGTGTTTAGTGCACTGAGAACGTGAAGAATAAAAACTCAAAACTGTGTTGAACAGCTGAACATTTTTCTAGTCCAATGAGTTTTATCATTCTGTTACGAAGCGCACTTATAATCTCTACGTTATTCAATGAGCGAAGTCATGTTACACCTAACTTAGAGACCCATTACTTAGATTTAAAAATAAAATCAATCTACGCACTCGGAATCCACTTGCAATTTCGATTTGCCGGCTTGAAAATCTATCGCTCCAGCATCAGTGTTCGTTCCTCATGAAATGAAAAAAATCAATTGCGTCAGGAAATTCCTTTCATTTTTCCAGCTAGCTCGCACGTTCGAAACAAAAACAAGCTTACGTCAGGAATCGTTTTTAAATAGTAAGAAAGTGTTCAGTAAAATTGGAGATAACAAGGAAGACTTGAGCTCTGCAGTAAAATCCAATAATGCGAGCTCAATTGGTTGGGGGATATTACATTACACAGTGTCCAGAGCACAATACTTAACAAGCGATCTGAACTAATTCTGAGCAAAATTCCGAGAAAAGTTATACAGTTAATCATTGCGTGACGCCAGAGACCCTAGATGTTCAGCAAAAGTCCAATCAAGATGGTCAAATCATTCAACAAATCAAAAAAGCACAACTGCAGTTTTTGCCGCAAACTTCCTAAGAATCATGCCTATTTGCTCAACAATTTACACACAAGAAAACAGCTCAGCGAAAACTCGCTAAGCTTCTTAAAAGGGCTAAAAAATACAGGAAAAATGGCATGAATACAAATTATCAAAAAATCACCTGAGCTGGGAAGGCCAGCGAGTCTCGAGCAAAAAAATACCTATTAGCATATTAAAATATGTTTTGAAAGTCGACTGCGTTTAGATAAGCAAGAAACCGAGGAAAAAGTTGGGATCCCGAAGATGTTAAGTTGTGACAAGAAGCTCGGAGGGCATCTCTCATCTGAGTTGCTTAGCGATGACGTGCCGCGGCACCTCCGGGGTCTGAAATACCGCTAGCGGGACACGACTTGGCTTCTTTTGGTCCGTTTGCGTAGACTTTCAGATGAAAGGTTATCTTAATAAAAAAGTTTCAAATAGTATAAGATAAACTCAGTTAGGGCACCTCGAGCGTCTAAAATACCGCTGGCACGACACGATTTGGCTTCTTTCGGTCCGTTTGTTTAGACTTTCAGATGAAAGGTTATCTTAATAAAAAAGTTTCAAATAGTATAAGATAAACTCAGTTAGGGCACCTCGAGCGTCTAAAATACCGCTGGCACGACACGATTTGGCTTCTGTCGGTCCGTTTGTTTAGACTTTCAGATGAAAGGTTATCTTAATAAAAAAGGTTCAAATAATAAAAGAAAAACTCAATAGGGGCACCTCGAGCGTCTAAAATAACGCGACACGATTTGGGTTCTTTCGGTCCGTTTGCGTAGACTTTCAGATGAAAAAGACTTCCTAAATAAAGAAGGTTTAAATAATCGAACATTAACTCGTTTAGGGCACCTCCACGTCTTAAAAAAAGATTATCTACATGAAAAGAAACACTGATTTAAACAACAAAAAAGAAATCATTTGATTTTAACGACAGTTAAAGATAGAATACGGTGGAATCAAGGAACCCAACAAAAATCGGAAAAGAAAGGCACTGAGAGGTTAAAAAGAAAGATTTTGTCGCGTAATTTATAGGCGACATTTTTTAAAAATTATTAGCAACTTCTCAATGTTCATACTGCATTATAGCAAAGAATCAGTTTCGCAACGGCGATGAAAAAGAGCCAACGCCACTAATAGCTGAAAGCACTCAAAGATGCACAGAAGACGGCCTCGTACGGACAGACAGAAACGGGAGTGAAGAAACAGATTTTCATCAGTTTCCAGAATAGCATGCAAAACATTCTTTTCACACGTTGACCATAATTGAAAGGTTGAGAATAAATAACGCGTGGTCTCTCCCTGGCTCAGAGAGTGTTTCAAGAATGGCAGAGAGCCTCTCAAAGACACAAAACATTGAAGAATTCAACTGATGGCCTTTATTAATGAAATTTTCTAGATCAGTCGCTCGGTTCTCCGATCGTCTTACGAGGATCAAAGATAGGGAGAAAAGCTTTAAAGTACAATACAGATCTTTTTACTGGGTGTGAAATCACCGTTTCTATTTAACTGGGGACCATCCTGCAGATTAATTTACTATTATGGCAGTCGACATCAAAGTGAGAAAAAATGAGCGGAAACATAGACACTCTCACAGTTCGTCATCCCAAGGATCAAATGAACGACGGAAGAAGAAGAAATCGAGAAAATTTTCGATGAGAAACTTGTAAATTTCCTCACCAGCTTTTTGGTCCAGCAGAGCGTAAAATTAGGTGATCCAAATCTTATTTTTTTGGTCAAAATCCTCAAACCTGAATTTTTTCCAGTGAAGCGTAACCGCAAAATTATTCAACATCTAGCAACATTGCATGGTTGAGTTCCTGCTTATCGTGAAATTAAGTCTAAGAAAAGCCGTTTCAAACTCTGCTCTAAAAAATAAGAAAAGGCTAAGAAAATTTCTGTATAAATTCCCTATCAACTGACAATCTAACGTGATTCTCAGCTGTTGAAGAATTTTCACGCCAAAATTGTGGTGAAACAAGCCAATTTGAGAATTTCGGATAGAAAATGCGTAATCTAGCAGCCCTGGTCTACTCAATGATCACCGTCTGTTCCCAGCCACGGCTGCGTCGCTTGATTCTGGCCTCAAACTTCCAAGTTCCTCGGAATGCTAAGACCAAACTCTTTATTAGACTTCACGACAGCTAATGCCGTCGGTTCGCCGCAGCAATTTTTTACGTTCAGACAACAAACCTTCGAAAATTGGTAGAAGAATAGCTACGAATAATCAAGAGTGTTTCTTGGCTTGCATCAAGGAATTCCTACGTAATATCATACAGTCCACGAACTATCATTATCATGACATCAGAACAATGAGACAGGTTTGAAAAATCGAATCACATTAAGTTCCATGTAATTGCGGGTTTAACCGAGACGCAGCAGTCTCGGAATTACGATGAGCACCAACAGTATGACAACTAAGACTTGAGAACACATTCTAACATCCACAACTGAAGTGAAGAAGCAATTGAAAATACACCCAAAACACTAAAAGAAATATGAAATCATTTTCCATTGGTGCGTAGAATAATGAAGTTCTATGCTAAGACAACAACAACGAAAGATAAACAAGCAACATTCACAACAGCGCCGCACTATCAACTGCATAGTGCCAACATTCAGAAAAGTTAACAAAAGAGGAGCGAAAGCGTTGAACCAATTTCCTTCAGAGCTGAAATTAAAAACAGAGAGCGCCTGGCATCAGAAACGTGCAACATTCAATTTTCTAGCTAAATTAGACAGACTATCATCGAGCTTCGTTGCTTCAGCTAGACACGACGTGGCGCTTGCGTGGCGTCACTCCAGAACACGAAGCGCAACTCCTAAAGGCCTGTTTACACGATCATTGAGTGCGCGCGTGAGCAGTGAAGAGAGGCGCAAGCCCCGCCCATTTGCTCTCGCTTCTGGCGCATTTACTTGCTCAATGACAGTGCGACTGTAATGACACAGACAAGCTGTGGCCAGCGCCATGAGAACGAGCATAGTCCGCATTGTCATTGAGCAGTAAATGCGCCTGAAGCGAGAGGAAGTGAGCGGGGCTTGCGCCTCTCCTCATTTCTCAAGCGCGCACTCAATGATCATGTAAACAGGCCTTAACGTAACGAGTTGAAGGACCATTTAATTTGATTAGGAAAGTTTAACACGTTGAATGAGATGAGATCGGTCAAAATGAAGTTCCGTATTCAACTCAAACTTAAAATCAAAAGGGATTGCTAAATTTATAAATACCGAACATTAAGTGGGTCCATTAAATACCTTTAATTCACAAAAGATGGTTAGAATTTTCCAAACGACCCATCGATGGGTCGTTTCGCAGCAGGAAAAACCTAAGCACGACCCACCGATGGGTCGTATCGCAGGCAACATGTTAAGGTGTTCCAACAACAACAACAAAGGTCTCCAAAAGAGAGAAAGGAGGAAGGCACTATTTATTATAGTTTAGAGTTCAAGGAATAGAGAATTTATGCACAAGGTGTGTTCCCACACAAGATCCCGTGCGCACAGTAGCAGGAAATTAGGCAGCGAGTTTATGAAACCAGATAAAAATTGAAAAAGAAGAAAGTCGTATGTTATGAAAAACATGACAGCACAGCGTCGAAAAAAGAGAGTCCGTAATAAAATAAGAAACCTTTTCTATTTAAAAAAACCTAACCTTCAGCTCGGGACCTCACATTTTCTTCATGGGCTTAACTGATCCAGTCACGACAAACAGCCAGTTTGTGAGAACCCAAACGTCAGCTCATGTCAAAACAACATAATAGAGCATGAAGTTCGGTCTGAGAAACCTAGGTAATGTCTACAAGGTTTAACCTGGTTTGAAAAAGACCAACATTTTACCTAAGAGAAACTCTCAACTCGCACCCCACTGTTCAGGAATAACAAGACATGATACTTAAGATCGATTAGGCAACGAAGTCGTTGAAATTTTCCCACTTCACTACAGAAGTTTTAGGAATCGTGAACACAAAACGCACGTTCGACACCCAGGTCAGCCAGACGTTAGTGAAAATTCGCAACTTCGATGAATTAGGTAGGTCTGAAACGGCATCTTACGTTAGCACACTTCCTTTAGGTTGACAACGACACGTGATCAATTTAAATTAATCTACACAAAAATAGGAGCAGTTGATTATCATTTTTTTTGATGTTAAGAATGGTGGGTGATCCATTCAAAATGATGTACAGAAAAATGAGACCATTTCATTCCCTTTTTCTTGATATTGAAAACGATAGGCGATGGGTGATCAATTCAAAATGATACACAGAAAATTGAAAAGTTGGTTCCTATTTTCTTGATGTTGAAAACGATAGGTGATGTGTGATCAATTCAAAATGATCCACAGAAAAACATATACGTAACATTAAATATTTGATCAGGCATATATGATTTACTTGGCCTCTTATAGCTCTTAATTCTTGATTAATTCAAAACTATAGTCAAAAATTAGGAAGCTAAAATTAATTTTGGCAGCGTTAACTAAATATTTAATTATATTAATATACTTATTTATAAGTCGAATAATAAATCGGCAGCGCATCCAAATAAGCGAGACATGCTGACTTTAAGAACGGCCTTGAACAAAATGGCGTTGCTTGCTTACAAAACACTTGAAAGTAGATTATAACGTGAAAAATACTTTAACTTTAGCAAAATACGTCAAATAATAAAATTGTTTCGATCAATAGTTCTAAAAAATATACATTTGAAAAGTAAGGCGGATTTCCCCAGTTCGTTAGACTTGTATGAGTGACTTCGAGGAAAGAGAGCTATATAGTAACTCTACAAAATCACACCAAGACCCGAAATAATCTATTATTTTAAAAAGATTTACGTTTCGAAAAAAAAGCATCAAGATACGAGGAATCTAAAGACATAAATTTCCATTCATCCGAAGTACAAAAATATACATGAAACTCTTAAATAATGTCGTGGTTATTCAAGAGTTGAGTGTTTAGGTACAAGCTAAGAAATGGCTCAGAGCAATTTAGTTGCCTACTTTATTATTCGCAAAATTTATGTTATACTAAAATGAGATTCAAGTGCCTAAGAAAATATTTAATTATTCAGTTGAGCTTACATTAAAGAACAAAAATACATTAGCATTGGCACGGGAGACTTGATATTTCCTTGTTAAAAACAACATGAACACAATCATTACAGGAACATTGGAGTCTGGTAGACGTATTTCCCTCGATGCTCTTCGCCTACCTAATTAAGATGGAGCTCAAGTCTTTTAATCCTACAGATATGAGAGGACGACTTTCACGCCTTTCAACTTCGTTATCTCAGAAGCTCTGAAACAATCAACTCCAACAATTGGCACACGTCAGGGTGAGTTATTCTCTTCAAAAATCCAATCCCTCCGGTAAAATAATACAAGCGAATAGCCTCCAAATAATGGCGAAACATTCTTATGATTTAATCAACTTCAACAATATTGATAGACGTCAGGGTGAGTTCTTCTCTTCTAGTGCATAACACCCAATATCAATGAGAAAACAGAAGTGAATTGTCTAGAAATAATAACGAACCCTTCGTTCATCCGCAGAGACTTAACCCTTTACCGTCAAAGTGGATTACAAAATCAACTTTTATAAACAGCTTATAACATATTTTATTCAATGAGAAATTTGTGCCCTAATGTGTTCTCCGAATTTCAGAGTAGAGCGGCAGTCACTTCCTCGTTGAGATGTCAGTGACTACATGATGCCGGTGCCAGTTGAGGTCGCTGCGATAACGGTAATATGAGTACAAAATGCGAACGTTAAAGGGCTAAGTCACGGCTACCACGCAATAATATTGAGAGAGATAATCTTGGAGCATTTCAAGTCGCGCAGAGACAAGGGACATCAGCAGTTCACTACATCATCCGTCTAGCTCTGTCTTTAGGCTCATTTTGTTGCTGGTTGTGGGCCGGAGCGTTGTTGATCTCCGGTGCGAGCTTTATGTTCCCTATACTGAAGATAGAGCGCTCTGAAAGTAAAAGAAGAACAAATATTAGCCATTTAGCTTAAATCAGGCTAAGTGATCGCCAGATAATTAGCAGGGTTTATTAGATGTGTAGATCAAGGATGAGACTGATATCCATCCATTACTTTTCCTAGCCTGCTGGTGAGAGCTCTATGAATATTATTGTGGCATTCTTGTTCTTTTTTCTTGGGCACGAACCATTTTGTTCCGTGACAGTGTTATAATGTTAACAATTTCCAAGATTTAAAAGTTTAACATGTAAATGACCAAACTTGAGGATTTTGGCAAGACAAAGGCCGTTCTCTGCTGGACATGCTAAGCAGGGTGCGATGATACTTCAAGTTGAAAGGGTCACAGGAAATGTTTCTCTTCAGTTTTTTTGTCTTACTTGAAAAAAATGGAAAAACTTATAATTCAGCGACATACACAATAATGATGGTGAAAATTCAAATTCAAGCTTCGGAAAATAAGAAACATCTGCTGTGACGTCCGTTCGGACAATAAGCAGAGCGTTCTCAGTTTCTCGCGATTTTACCCAATTCTCTACGAATGAATTCATTCAGGTTTTATTGCTTTGTCCCCGTAAATTTGCGACCAATTTAGGCCTGCAAAAATTTAAGGTGGATGAATTCATTGGAGTTTTATTGCGTCGCTGCTGCAAGTATTTGAGATCCCGCGGAGACGCAAAGTTCAAAGTGGCAAGAACACGAGCTTTTAGCACGGCTCGAGCGAGGAGAACGTTTTTCGTGCCTGAACAGCACAAAACGCTCATATTACGATGATAGAAAATAATTTCATTTATGCAAAAAAGTGATGAAAAACCCGTGAAGCAAATGAAATAAACCTTAAAAAATACTGTCAACACTTTGACTGCGACGTCCGCCACCGGTGGCCACGGAGGGGATTTTCATAATGCTGCTGATGGACTTGTAGTCACAAACTTTATATTTATGAATGATTAACCAAAGCTAAATGAAGGCCCAAGCCAGTGACACGAACCAACATTGGTTACTTCAATTGATTTCAAATTTAAGTTGAATATTTTATGAATGATTAACCAGAGCTAAATGAAGGCACAAACCAGTGACACGAACCAACATGGCTTACTACAATTGATTTCAAATTTAAGTTGAATATTTTATGAATGATTAACCAAAGCTAAATGAAGGCACGAACCAGTGACACGAACCAACATGGCTTATTACAATTGAGTTTAAATTTAAGTTGAATATTTAACAACATCAATTTCACCTGCCGCAGTCAAAGTGTTAATATATGGAACAGGCATGCGAACAAGAAGCAAAAAAATGCATAATATACGTGAAATAAACAATGAAAAAACATCTTACAAGGAATTTTTTCAAGAAGATATACAAGAGCACGGCAGTGTGAGGTCACCTAAATATGCAGTATGTACCATAAAAAACCGAACCGAGTATTTATTTTTTCATATCAGTAATACCATCATAAGAATACCCGTATCAGTAAATACCATCATAAGAATACCCGTATCTGTAATAACATAAGAATATCCGTATCAGTAATACCCTCATAAGAATACCCGTATCAGTAATACCATCTTAAGAATACCCGTATCAGTAATACCATCATTAGAATACACGTATCAGTAACACCATCATAAGAACATCCGTATCAGTAACACCATCATAATTTTGCTAGAAATTAAATGCTTATGATATTCTTATGATGGTATCAGTGATACGGGAAGATAAATACTTGGTTCGTTTTTTTTTGGTGGTACATACCGTATGTATATGCTGCAAGTGCCAGTACGAGATATACGTTAAGTGTTCGCTGCTGATGGCTTAGAAAACAATACGAGTAAATTTTAAAGAGAAAATTGGTGCTTATCGAAAAAAAGGAGCGAAAAAAGCACGTGTAAAATAATAATCGAGAGAGAAATTAGGTTTATTCAACTGTTAATTTAAATTGAATTTACAAGAAAAAACAAGTGGTCATTTTCTCAACTTAACTAACCGATCTAACCTAAGTAATCTTATCTTAACCCTTCTATCTCAACCTAACCAATTCTAACTTAGTGTACTCTAACCATACCATGACTTTTCAATTCATCAAACATCTAATGACCCGGTTAGACCAGTTAACCGAAGGCAACTATTATACAGCTTGATGCTCGAACTGCCATCTAATTATTACTTACGAAATTACTATAGGAGTAGCACAAGATGGGACAATGGTGTTCATATTACAGGTAACCCGAGAGCACAATAGAAGAAACAAGGTAAGGTCAAACTCTTTTTTTTGTCGACCGTGTGGCAATGCTGACGTCATAGCAACGAACCAATAGCAGCGCTCATATTGCATCTGGCAACACTACTAGCCTCAAATCTAACCCCGCTATTGGCGTAACGACATGTTGCAATGGTGACGTCACCCACTGTTTGAAATGAAGCCTTTCTATTGGCTAGTCGCGAAAAAGAAGGTGTATTTTCCTCAATAGAAATGATTTAACCTTGATTTGTCTACCGTGCACACGGTAGAGAAAACAAGGTAGGGTCATTTCTATGGCGGAAAATACACTTCTTCTCTTTCGGCTAGCAAATAGAAAGGCTTTATTTCAAACTAACTTTATGACGTTACCAAAACGTTATGTCGTTCGGATAATAGTGGAGCCAGATTTAGGAGTAGCAGTGCTACCAGATGCAATATGAGCGCTGCTATTGGTTCGTTGCCGTAACGTCACCAAACCCACTCCGTTGACGAAAAAAGACTGTTATGACCCTACCTTGTTTCCTCTACCGTGACTCTGCGCAAGAGCGAGAGAGCGATAGTTGCTCACCGGCGTCAAGGGAAAAAGCAAGCTGTGAGAGATCGCCGAAGTACTTGTGTCTGAGGGCAGCCTCGCACGAGATGCGCCGAGACGGTAAGATCTGCACAAACGAAACAGAAGCTCGTTTTTAGACATCCATAAAAATATACTGGGTGCGGCAGAAGTTATGTTATGTATAAAAATATAATGGGAGAACATAGTGATGAAATGTTATGTTTTGTATAAAAATGTGATGGGAGAACATAGTGATGAAATGTTATAATATTATGTATAAAAACGTAATGGGAGAACATGGAGATGAAATTTTATGATGTTATCCATAAAAATGTAACGGGAGAACATAGTGATGAAATGTCATCATACTTGAAGTTGGCAGTACTTGCCATTTATAGTTCTTGAGTTCTGAAAATGATGATCTCAAGGCGACGGCCATTATTAGCAACCGACTGGTGGAGTCAATTTCTGAAGTTTTGAACAGTACGTCCACACATATTGTGTGGTATGGCATTGATTTAAATAATTCGCTTCATTAGGTCTGGTAGGGTATGAGGACGACGCTTAACCACCTTTTCTTCCAGATATACCCACGGAAAGAAATCGTGAACGATCAAATCAGGTGACCGCGCTGGCCACTCTCAATCATTCGTTCGTCCATTGACTGAAGATAAAAATAATCAAAGTACAATTACTTACGAGACACATGCTAGGTTTTCGGTGTTCGTGGATGAGAACTCGTCTTTTTTTGACTCTGATATCCCCAGTACGTGTGCTACAAGGATCGTCAAGGGCACCTTAAATGTACAAGCAACTCAGAGTCTACAAAGCACTCAAAATGTAAGAAGCATTTCAGGAAGTTCCGAGAGTAAGAGGCATCCATAAACAGATAATTATACAAAGATAAACTTGCAGAGTTTGATTATATTGTTTTCTATGATATATGGATAAAATTACACAGCCCCGCTGTTTCAGAACTCTGCTCTTCATTTTTGAACATAACAGAGGTGCTTTTCATCTTCGAACACCATCCTTACTACGAAAGTTTGGGAATACCATCTCGCGTAGTTTGTTTTCTCATATAAAAGTAATTGCTGTATCTACAGGACGTCTCAGGCAAGTTAGCACTCTCGCACGTGAGAAGAATAAGGTGGGAATTTACTCGATAATTTTTTCGTTTCTGGTGAGAAACTGGAAATTGAGGATGGGAGAATATTTTTGGAACAATATTCGCAGCAAGCTTCTCACGAAGATGCTGTTAGAAAAACTTAATCGACATCTTTGAGCTCCGCATAAAGCTCAAGGCGCGCGACATATAGTTTAAAAATAAATTCAAAATTGAAATCAAATAAAACCAATGATTTCAAGACATTTTCAAAAAGAGAATAAATTAGTTAAAAAAACTAGAAAAATACATGGAGTGAGAGTGAGGATTTAGATTTCCCTCGGCGCTACTGAGCTCAGAAAAATTCTCAGCGAGGACGAAAACTAGTATCCGGAAGGGAAAGTTTAACATGACAACGTGAATTTGAGAACATTGGTCATTGTGCCGTAAAAAATAACGAAATATCTGATATCAGTAATGAAATTTTTTTTATGCAATTCGATTACACACGAAAGGCTTGAAATTTAGCGTTAACGTAGAATAAACTATACCGATTTAAAATAAAAAGTAAATAGAGCGTATAATCGACGTAAATAACAAGCACGATTGAACAGGAACAATGAATGCTTGAATGCTCGCACTAACACAGAGTTGTAGGACTTGACATGAAAATATAGTCGACAGTTGGAGGCTGTTACTAAATGTGTGCCAGAACACAAGAAGTGTTGGAATACAAGCGGTGCCAGAACACACGTGGAACACAAGTGGAACACAACACAAGTGGAGCACAAGTGGAACACAACACAAGTGGAACACAACACAAGTGGAACACAACAGAAGTGGCGCACAAGCCTCTCTAACTTTGCCTAATGTCGCCACAGTGACGCAAATGACAGCGACGCAGGAGCGCATAACAAGTGAAGCCGTGACGCCCAGTTGAGGACGGAGCTGCACAGATGAAACGCTTCAATGCGAGTCAAATTTGCTAGCACCGAGTTCAAAAGTACAGTAACTTTTGGTGGTCTTGTTGCACTTGTCATGGGTTCAAGCGTATTTTTTAGCAGGATTCGTAAAAATTGAAACATATTTGTTTAATAAAAAGTTAAGGGTAAAAAACCCAAAGAAGTCCTCATTGTTAAAATTGTGCGTGTCAATACTGAAACGACTAGGTTTAATATTCTGACTAGGTAATTAACTTAACTTTTTATTGAAGTTTCTTACTCAGTGAAGTTTACTTTCTTTTATATCTATTCAAACGTTAGTTGCTATTTTCAGAGCGGAAAGGGGAAAATTTCATCTACAGCTCCTGAAGAAACGCTTTTCTGTCGGGACGGATAACTATAGAAATGTTAATTTTTCGAGGAGAAACCCTCAATTGATTTCTGAAATGCATAACACTACCGACGGACAGGAAAAAGACCTTGCTGAACATCGGGTACCTCTGTTTCAGGTAGAACAACATTCGTAAGACTACGACCGCATTAGGAAAGTCAACTTTAACTGAGCATAAAGCATTTGATTTGACACACGCAAAGAGCATATCCCTAAAACCTAAATGCAAGTCTCAACAAAACATGTCTCCAACACCTAACACAAACACACAAAAAACGCATCACAACTGAGACACGGAAATCCGATCCGAGCTCCTCCCCAAAACAATCAGCACTCGCGAGTAATGCACTTAAATCTTAGGGAAGATGCAATGAGCATTTAGTAGACTCGGCATAAATCCCGCCAGAAGAGAACGACACAAGCAGAAGGATCGATGAGGAACTTTACGAACCAAACGAGCGCGACTGCTCGCCTTAAAGAGCATCTACGAGGGGAGCGCGACGAGTTAAGAGGTAGCCAAGGATCGTGTAACAGACACGTTGATCTACGACATGAATAATCGAGCGGGTGTCATCTTACGCACCAGAACTTGAGCGTCTCGACCGTGTTGTCCTCATTGGCATGCGCTCCGGGAGCTGATGCAGACGCGGCAACCGAGATCTGTTTCCATGTGAGGTCTATTTCCGTGGGAGATCTGTTTCTATACCAACGTGAGATCTATTTCTATGTGAGATCTGTTTCCATATGAGATCTGTTTCCATATGAGATCTGTTTCCATGTGAGGTCTATTTCCGTGGGAGATCTGGTTCTATTTCTACGTGAGATCTATTTCTATGTGAGATCTGTTTCCATATGAGATCTATTTCTATGAGATCTGTTTCCATATGAGATCTGTTTCCATGTGAGGTCTATTTTCATGTGAGATCTGGTTCTATTTCTACGTGAGATCTATTTCTATGTGAGATCTGTTTCCATATGAGATCTATTTCTATAAGAGATCTATTTCTATATGAGATTTGTTTCCATATGAGATCTGTTTCCATGTGAGGTCTATTTCCATGTGAGGTCTATTTCCATCTGAGATCTGTTTCTATTTCCATGTGAGGTCTATTTCCATCTGAGATCTGTTTCTATTTCTACGTGAGATCTATTTCTATATGAGATCTGTTTCCATATGAGATCTGTTTCCATGTGAGGTCTATTTCCATATGAGATCTGTTTTTATTTCCACGTGAGATTTATTTCTATTTCCGTGTGATATCTATATCTATTTCCATGTGAGGTCTATTTCTATTTCTACGGGAGGTCTATTTCGATTTCCACGTGAGATCTATTTCGATTTTCCCGTGAGATCTATTTCGATTTCCACGTTAGATCTATTTCGATTTCCATGTGAGATCTATTTCTATTTCCATGTGAGGTCTATTTCGATTTCCATGTGAAATCTATTTCTTTTCCATATGAGATCTATTTCCATTTCCACGTGATGTCTATTTCGATTTCCATGTGAAATCTATTCCTTTTTCCATGTGAGATCTATTTCTGTTTCCAGTCCTACCGTCATTCAGAATGAAAGGAAGAGAAAACAAAACTTGGATATTAGTAGCCTACGTCAAGAAACAAGAAATAATGAGCGGCTCTGAACAGAAGAGCCGAAGATTTAGTGTGAACTGAATTAATAATTCAGCTCAGCTAAACAGCATAAGTGCACGATCCAAAAGCACCAAGAGCTTAAAACATGATTGATTCAAACTAAAATTATCACAGCACGTGCTAGCATAATTAAGTTGCTCATACTCTGCGTTTAATTCTTAGAACTCTATTTTTGGGCGTATGAGACTTGAAGTTCAAGTTTAAAAATGAATTGAGAAGATTTTAAATAGCAACAGGTTGCATATTTTACAAACTACGTAAAAAATGCAAATTTTAACTCAGGTGGTCACATTCTTACAGCAAACTCTTCCATGAAAGAACATTTCTGAAGTACGTTTTCTTCAACACACACGCGGCCTGGCGTCTGAATTTCTCAGTCTAACTTTTTCGCCGCCTACATGCATGTTTTTCGCCACCTAAGCAATATAACCGCTGAAATCGCTTAGGCAGCGAAAAAACATGCATGCAGGCGGCGAAGAAGTAGACTGTTGCGACAACAGACAAACACAGACACATCATCTCAACCCTACAAAAATACACAACCCAGCGTCCGAGTTACAACAAAGCAACGAAGAAATGAACAGCAGAGACGAGTCACAACAAAGCAACGAAGAAATGAACAGCAGAGACGAGTCTCTCTGCTGTGGTGGAATGAGTAAATCCACTAAATCCAGCACAACGGCGGCAACAAAGCACTTCACGCTCGCCGCCGCAAGCAGCAGAGGGCACTTGACCGCGACAAACAATGACCTCTTGGCGTTGTCAGCTTCAAATCTGCAGTTTCTTTGCCAACAGAATGACGTATAGTGTCCTCGAGTGGCTCTTACTTGCTGCTCTTTGGCCGCGAGGTCACGATGTTGGTCAAAATAAACCAGTTTTCCAAGAACATTTTAGGTCGATGGTAAAGAAAACAGTTTCTTTATCCTCCAGATAAGCTTGACCTAATGATGCGGGTGTGTTACGTTTCAGCAATGCTAGAATGTACAAGCTAATGAATGGCAATAACACACTGGCTCATTGAAATAATTATGAAAACTTAATACTTTGCATGTTTATTTAACTGTTAAATAGGACAATTAAGCATGGGCAACGCCCAATGATTCCGACGAATTATTCGCTACAGCGCTGTGGCTCCCCATCAAAGTTAACAAGTCTAAAGCAGAACGTGATATGTTTACATTAGTGTGAATAAGCAATGTCAGAGTTCGGAAATATGAGTGCTCGCAATTTAGACGAGTTCAGTGGTCGTGATGTAGATGAGTGTAGTGTACAGCATTGGAGTGTCAGGGAAGAAGCTAGGGCGTCGAAGTAAACTGCGTTTTTCTGAACTTCAGGCGAGGAAATATTCAGGATAACACATAAGAAATTAACGCAACCCTGCTGGAAAAATTGAAAGAAAAAACTGTGTGAGCCAATACCTGGAAAATGTCCGCATCAATGTATTAAAAAACGTTAGAAGACTCCTCGATACAATCGATAAAAGGATGAGAACTTGCATACAACTCTACGAACAATTTCAAGTTCGTGACTTCAGACTGTAGGGATGGTATTAATCCCTGGAAAAAATTGAACAGCTTTACTTAATCTGCATTAGGAAGATTATGTAATGTTGAAAGAACGGTCTCGCAAGTACACAAACTAAAACATCGATATATTGCATCAAACACTGACACAAACATTGAAACCATGCATAAATCATCGCCAATGACCTCTTTTTGGAGGCACTTCTTTTCTTTTTTTCCCCAAGAGCACAATGTGTTCTGGCAGAAGACTTAGTTCTGGCTTAAATGACGGTAAAAACATAATTGCTTGTATCACATGATCGACTCGTTTGTGGAGACTCTTCTAAATTTGTAAGAGCACAATGCATTCTTGCTCTTTATTATATGATAAACACTGACTCATTTATGGAAACACTTCCTATTTTTTCGGCTAGAGCGCACTGCATTCTGGCTGTAATGCCCCCACAAATCATGCACTCTGGCTGAAATGTGCGTACAAATCGTGCATTCTGGCTGTAATGCGTGCACAAATCATGCATTCTGGCTGAAATGTGCGTACAAATCGTGCATTCTGGCTGTAATGCGAGCACAAATCATGCACTCTGGCTAAAGTGCGAGCACAGAGCATGCATTCTGGTTGAAATGCGCGCACAACTCGTGCATTCTGGCTGAAATGCGCGCACAAATCATGCATTCTGGCTGAGATGCACGCACAACCCGCCTGGTCACCTGTAAGAACATGGAGGTGAGCGCCTCGGCTCCAGCGACCTCCTGCAGGCGAGGGAAGGCGGACGACAGCCGTCTGGGCCGGTACAGCACGAGCCGGTGGGGCCGGTACTGCGGCAGGTGCGACACGCCGGGGTACGTCGCCTCCGTGGGAGTCCCCACTACCTGCAACGAGAGGCGCCATCTATGTGTGCATGGATTCCACGTTTCCTTAACTCCGTACTAGATGAGGCCTTCATCGTTCCTCTCTTTGAACATCTTTCTTGTGGTAAAGGGAGGATGAAACTAATTTATAATCAATCAATCTAATTGGTCGTGCACGTCCTTGAGAACAGGAAATCAACACCCGAATGGAACGATCGTCTGGCAATGCATTTTAAAAACTTAATCTAGTTTTTATCTACGCAAGCACAAAGGTAACTGATCGTCTACGCACCTTAAAAACTTTATCTAATTGGTCGTGCACGTCCCTGACACCAGGGAAGGCAGGGGCGCCCGTGATCATCTCCACGAAGATGCAGCCCACGCCCCACAGGTCGAGTGAGGTGGTGTAGTCTGTGGAGCCCAGGAGAACATCTGGCGGTCTGTACCACAGTGTCACGACTTCGTGGCTGTATGTCCGTGACGGCACCGACTTGGCCCGTGCTAAACCTGCGCAGATGCAAAAAAAACGAAGACTTCGAGAACTGTTAAACGAGAGCTGCTTGCATAGATTGAGCGAGTAGGAGAGGAAGACACATGAGGCCTTAGAATCATACGGTACCAAGCGCCGCTTTTCAAAAACCTCAGAAAACGGAATAAAAGTTTGAAGACTTCGAAACCATCGCTTCTCAGCAACTTATAGAGGTGTTCGATACTTTGTAACTATATCCTGTACCAAGCACCAGACAAAGGAAAATTTGGGTATGACAGAGGTATTCATAACTCATTTTTGCTAGGTGTATTTGGCGCTTGGTACCGTACGATTCTAGGAGCCTCACATGACGTTTGGGGTTGAAGGAAATGTTTAGTTCACCTACGACGCTGAATGACTTATTATCAGGCCACCAGAGAGTGTCGAAATGATTTTTTTGGCGAGATAAAGATTTGTGGAATGATTACTAGATGGGAAGGATGGAAGGACGATTTTAAGGTAACTAAGAAAACATGAGCAGTTAGTGTTTACTTATTCTGTTTAAAATGGTTCGTCGAAACCTTTTGAAGTATTTCAAGCTTCAAAATAGCCAAAGGTTACATTAGAAAAGGCATATGACAGCAATCTAACGTAGCGGTACTTTTCAGTACAACTGGAAGTAAAGCATACGACAACGAATGTTTGTTTAGAACCACGGTAAGTTCAACTCTGCAGAGACTGTCACAGAAACAGCTTATCAGAAAAACGAAGTTTCGGCGTAATTTTTCACTTAAAATTTTGATGGGACGTCAATTTCGTCCATCAAAATGAGTTATATATAGGCTAAAATTCAAATAAAAAAATTTCACAAATACAAAGACCAGAAGAAAATGAAGTGTCAGAAACAGCTTTTCAACATTCAAAAAAGCTGAATTTCTAATGAAAGACCAGTTAATGAAGATCAGGTACCAAACAACAGCCAGGCGCAAAATAAAACCAGCCATGACACGAAAACACAAAAAAGTCAACAGAAAAGAACAGTTTCACATTATACGAGCGCGTAGAGGAGCCATTTTCAACCTTTCCTCCATCACTAACCCCTCGGCTTGATCTTTTTCTCCAGTTACCCCCTACTCCCACACAAAACATACACACACTTTCTTTGTAGTCTCTCTCATTTTAGAAAATAAAATTCAATTGAATTATTTAAAAAATAATCAGGTACTTCAATTATTTACACTCGACTATGTCATTTTTTACCCCCTAGGGGAGAATTCAATCCTGGTCGAGAACCTCTGTCGCAGCAGAGGATGCAGCCCTCAATACCCACTCCGCAGCCTGCTGCTGTGGGCATAACGCTGCACGGTTACGATTATGGCCTTCTCCATAGACATCGCTAGGCACTCACGCCTGCCTTCCAGTTTCCTGATTTCTGAATTTGCATTCACAAGATTCCCGGTTGATGCCGCTAGAACATTTTCCCGAAAGTCGTTGGTGGGCACAAATGCGCGACTGTGACGGACAAGCCACTCTTGTGAACTTGGAGGCTTTGATATTTTTTTCTCGTTAGGTTTGGTTTTGCCTCTCAGCTCTGTACTCGGAAATTTTAGAGGTTTCATGGGGAATTTGTTAAAAATTTTAGCATAAAAACATGAAAGGTTTTGTAAGTTTTTCTGATTTGCAAGCGAACAGTCATAACTCGAAGTCGCCAAAATAAAAAACACATTTTTTACGGTAATCGCTTGCATTTGAGTTCCAAAACACAACTTCACACCCGTTCACTTACATACGTCTACAAAATCGACCAATTCATTCCTGAGCCCGGCGCACTAAACTACGCTTCTCCCATTTCTTACGAGGCTCATTCATACTCATAAATCCATAGAATTCACGCCAGAATTTTGCCTCGATCATATCAGAGGTTACGAGTTTTTTCCACTCCACTACTCACTCAGGAAATCGCCCGCCAAGCAGCTTTGCCGCATCTTTACCCGCTCCGACACTAGATTCTTGATACAAAGCTGTACAATTCATTGAATAAACATTACCCTTTCCAACGAACTTTGCTCCACTCACCCCAAGATTTTTTTTGTGTTCAGCCATTTTTGAGAAGCTTGTGTAAAAATTTCGGAAGTTTGATTCCAGTTCAACAGTTTTCATTCATAAATAAAATGGTTAGTGTTCAAGACTGGTTGAAGTGCGGTCTCTCCCTCTTATGTTTTACCTCATCTTACCAAGACGAAATACAAGAGGTCGGCAGCTTGTTTTCTTCAAATTTACACACTAGCAGTTTAGTTGTATCTTAATGATCATAAAGGAAACGTTTTTTGGACTCTTTTCATTTAGTTACGACGAAGTGCTAGCCATACAGACCACATTTCTATATTTCATTTCTATATTCAACAGTAAAATTAGTATGAAACTCGATTATTGTGGTCTTCAACGAACGCGTTAAATTGAAATTGAAAATCTCTTTCATTGACGCAAACGTTGATAAATCTTACGAAATGTCTAATCTATAGATTACTCTAAGGAATTTACTTCAATTTAGTACATTAATTAAGTCTGATGAGAGTCAAACGTGCAGTTACCGCTGATCTACAGTGTATCAAGAGAGCAACAAGATCAGAGATTGCCAAGTTGTTGAAAGCGACAAAATCTACGGTTCATAAATGAAAAATATTTCGTAAAACACGGGAATCAACGATGATGTTGGTAGAATATCTTCACGCTTCGACGCTCGAACATTTACACTGAGCACTCCATCGCGGCCACTTAAAAGTGTGAAAGAAGTGGAGGACAATACACGGCTCTCCAGCGCCACTAAAATGGTAACTGCTGCCAGCGCGAGTAATTCTAAAAGAGTGGGAAGAGCCATGCAAATACCATCGTCTCCCGAGACCACCGCAAGCTCTCCCGGCAGAAGCTTTTTCAGTATGCGCAACGCTATGCAAATTATATAAGGAGCTCACTCTACTCCTGAAAAAGAATGAGTGGAGAAACCCACACGGCTAAAATATTTCTTTTTAAACATCAACTTCCAGCCAGCTTTTCTCGGGAGAACACTTAAAGACTTTTTTTTCATTCACTTTAAATGAGGAACATGTGAGCAAAAAACAACTTTAATGTCTTTTAATACCGTGGTTCTTATTTATAATTAAAATGGAATGAACTGAATGTAGCACAATCACATTTGCATATAAAATAATTTATGGCGTACGTTCCTTAAAGACTTAACACTTTGAATTGCAAGCTCGTATTTTTTCACAAACAGCAAGTAAAAATAAAAAAATGCAGTATACTAAGCCAAAATAAAAAAGTTTTGGAAACTCAAAGGCTGAAGTCGAGGCTTTATTCGTAGCGCCTTCAATCTGTTCTTTGATTTCGAAAGCCTAGCGCACGAATCTAATGGAAAAGTCAGCAAAAAAGAAAGGACTAAAGATGACTTCCGAGTTGCATGCAAAAATAGTGCACAACAAAACCTGCCTCGTCCTGAATTGCTGCTCAACGGACGCCGATGCTAAAAGTCGCGAAGAATAACAGACTTAAACAGAGTACTCGTATTCATCAGCATGGAATATTACTTCAAAATACAGCTCCAAAAAGCAACATTAGTGGGTTCAATAATGTGCTGCACCCTGATGTAAATGCTGCTTCAATATTTTTGAAGGGACTTTTTACCAAGAGAACACTTTATGATGTAACTAGAAGAAAAGTTAGCAATAATTCATCTAGCATTAACTTTCCAAAAGTAGCATGAAAGTTAAAAAAATCAATGGAATACATAGAATTTCCTGCAGGCAGAGAACAAACTGATGGATGATAATTCCTCTAGAACACCACGTTTCATGTTTCATGATTTCGTATAGGTTTCATTTTGAAACCATCCATCCAGCCTAGGTCTCTCGGACGCGACTTTTCAAAATTTAACTGAAAGCGCAGACAGTTTTCATGGTTCCCTCTTTCATACTGTCGCCTACTATACTCAAAAGTCTATCCATTTCCAGATGTCACGCTCATACAAGAAAAAAGAGTTTCATAACTAACGAATATCTCTAAACAAACAAAATTAGAAAAAATGACAAGCATAGGTAGACGTTTACCAAAATCAGCGATTTTGAGTTCGCCATTCTCAGCGATGAGGAGATTTTGGGGTTTGATATCCCTGTGCAAGATGCGACGTCTGTGGCAGTACGCCAGACCTCGCAGCAGCTGGAAGAGGAAGAGCTGAACGTTGCGTGGGTGCAGACCGCCGTTGTGTCTCTCCAGGTACTGAGACAGGTCCGTGTACTGCAACACAGATTTGTTTATGTACTTCAGAGCAGCTTCACGATGTAAAGTTCAGTAAACGGAACTTAAGATATATTATCTGGTGAATTTAAAGGACCTCCGTTTTGTCTCTCCAGGTACTGGGACAAGTTTTTGTACCAACACAGATTTGTTTATGTCAGAGCAGCTTCTCCATGTAGAGTTCAATGAATGGAACTTAAGAGATTTTATCTTGCGAACTACCAAGTTAAGCGTGTCGGTAAATATCATGAAACTGAGGCATGGACTCAGTGAAAAACAGCGACATGGGACCCCAAAAAAGTGATGTGTCCCATGTCGCTATTTTTCACTAGGTCCACACTTCAATTTTATGAGGTATAGGAACCCAGTGAAAAATAGCGACAAAGAGAATGAGAGCGACATGGGACCCATCAAAAAGTGATGTGGCTCTTAGAGAACAGAAGTTACGGCTCCGTAGTGAGAAGTGTTTCAGAGAAAGGCAGTTTGACGAGACTAAGCGACTTACTGAAGAAATACTGTAGGGAAATACCCCCTCTCTGAAGGAACGAACATGAGTTTAAGTATCCATAACCAAGATAAATTATCAGATAAATTAAATTTATTTAGAGCCTATGCAGTGACAGAAAGATATTCGTCCATGAGGAAAAAGGGAAAACAAGGATTTCATACATGATAATGATGTTAATTTCTATTACTGTTCTATCATACGAGAAGCACCGACAAATTGAGAGATTCAGTTCAGACCAGCAATATAGCGTCTTCGTCAATTGACTCTTCCAACAGTTGCTCGCTTTCTGAAGTTGCAGTTAAAACAACTGAATACGATGATGGACAACGTCGACAAACGCTCAAGTCTCGAACGCGCTGTGAGAGAGAAATTATCTGAACTGAGTAAAAACCAGTGATTTTCTCCACAAATAGAGTCACATTTCACGACTCTCGCAATCTGCAACTCCGACAAGCGAGCATTTCTTGAGGGACACAACATTCGACACAGGAACTCAACATTCGAGGAAAGAGTTTGTTGAAATTAAATTAATAAAGAAAATATGATTGGATGTCTCGAGCTCTCTGGTCAGGGACTCAACATCCGACACTGAAAAATGCAATTGTTGGAAGAAAATTAAATGAGAAAACGGGATTGGACGTCTCGAGCTCACCACATATCTTCAGCTCAGGGACTCAACATGCGACACTTGAGGAGAGCATTTGTTCCTAGGGAAATTAAAAGAGAAAACGCGATTGCACGTCCCGAGCTCACCACGTATTCGAAGACAAAGGTGAGGGTTTCTCTGGTGTGGATGATGTCGTGCAGCGTGACGATGTTGGCGTGCTTCAGCTGCTTCAGGAGCGAGGCCTCTCTGATGGCGGTGAAGGGCGCGCCTTCCTCCTCCTGGAGGCGGATCTCCTTCAGGGCCACAACCTGGTTCGTAAGACTGGGCAGAAATGGAAAAAAGTGTTATTCAACGCTTGCATTTTGAGTATTCACGCGAGTGTTTCCATTCACACGAATATTCCCATTCACACGAATAGAAATAGACACAAGTTTACAAGTGATACTGAAAGAAATGGAATGATTCGAAAGATTAAATTGTCTAAAGTTGGTTTAAGCCTCCTTAACTGCAACAAAGGTTTGCCAAAGAGAGTAAGGATGAAGGCACTATTCAGAATGGAGTTGAGGAAGGCGTAATCTACGCACAATCTGTATTCCCACTCAATATCCTACGTGCATATAAACAATAAATAAGAAAGAACGTTTATGAAATAAGATAAAAGTTGAAAAGAAAGTAATGGGTGCTGAGAAACAGGGGGTGCCTTGTTTTACAATGTTTGCGCGCGCCTTTGTCTTGTTTTACAATGTTTGCGCGCGCCTTTGTCTTGTTTTACAATGTTTGCGCGCGCCTTTGTCTTGTTTTACAATGTTTGCGCGCGCCTTTGTCTTGTTTTACAATGTTTGCGCGCGCCTTTGTCTTGTTTTACAATGTTTGCGCGCGCCTTTGTCTTGTTTTACAATGTTTGCGCGCGCCTCTGTCTTGTTTTACAATGTTTGCGCGCGCCTTTGTCTTGTTTTACAATGTTTGCGCGCGCCTTTGTCTTGTTTTACAATGTTTGCGCGCGCCTTTGTCTTGTTTTACAATGTTTGCCGCAAGTTCAAGAGTTTAAATTCTGTCCCACGAAACAATTAAGTGATTTCCTTTCACTCCTCACTTCTCGAAGCAAAACGCTAAGTCATAAGCAATAGTGTTAGGACGTCTGACGAAGGAGCGCTAAAATCTTCAGACAACGGCGAAGATTGACTCTGGTGAACGCAATGTAAGGTACTCTGAACTCAATATTTAAATTCGATTCAATGTTTCTTTTATATCAAGGTAATTACTCGTACATATTTGACCCACCCTATAATACAAAGGAAAACACTCAGACGAGCAGGATTTTGGGTCGCTACCTCCTTATTTCTGCATCACAACGTCCCGCCAAAAAGCAGAAAGGAAGCTCCAGCGGACGAAGCGAGCAACAGGCGCTCGGCAATACAAGCTTTTCTCGTCACAGAGGACGCAGTTCCGAGCCCCAAACTGCGATCGTTTGGACGGCAAAATACGTACAAAAACCAAGGAAGAACTGCTGTAAGGGAGCTAAGGCTTGAAGTGAAGGCTATTGAGGGAACTGGTGGCCGATATTGCGACGGTAATCGCGTGGGTCATCCTGGTGTTGGGAGACACTGCAGTGATGTACGATCCTCATCATTGGACCCGCTCTTTTGATGGGGGAGGTCTGCTACCGGAACACTGCACTCCAAGTTTTACGTCGCGCTGACGATGGTACACGAATGCAATCAGCATGCAGGGGTTGATTGCTTCGAAGGTGATATGGGCAAGCCACTTCAGGCTGATTTTCAAGGAATTTGCTCGTATAGCTTTGCCTATGGTTGTAGTGCTGTAATTGAACATTTTAGAATAATCACGTGCTGGCTAAAAATGAATTGCTACCGGGTAGTAGTTTTCAATTTCTTAAAGAACACTTTCATTGAGTATGATAAGTGCCGGCTGAAGTTATCTAAGCATACCGTAGTTAAAAGAACATGGCAACGAAAAGCGTGATTGTAATTGTAGTGGTTTAGAAATTAAACATTTGAGAAAAATCCTGTGCTAGCAAATTGATTATTAGTTAGTTTAAGCCTCCCTATCCGCCACAAAGGCGATCCAAAGAGAGGAAGAAGGAATGAACCATTTAGTATGGAGTTAAGGGAACGCGGAATCTATGCAGAAAGGGTATAGAAACAGTAAGGTGAGAAAGAAGATTATGAAAAAAGATCAAAGTCGAAGAAGAAATTAGTAGGTGCTGAAAAACAGGACAGCAGTGAACCGAAAAAAGATTGTCCTTAACATAACAAAGAACACTTCATTTCCACAAAAAGAAGGCATCCCTTACTCTCAGGTCGGACCATGTGCTGGCTAAAACTGAATATCTACCGCGTGGTAGTTCTCAGATTCTAAAAGTAGTTTTTTTTTGGGAAAGGTAAATGAAAATGAAAGTGATTAGAGTGTGCCGTAGTAAGAAGAAAGTTACAATGAAAAGCGCGAAACGTCACATCGAGTTTACAAATCATGAGAAAGAATCAGCATCGGAGATGGTGACGTATGCTTGCTTTAAACAACAGAACTATAAAATACATTAGTTACAAACAAATGCAAAGACATCAATGTAAAAAACAAGAAATTAAGAAATCTTCAGTATACAGGAAGACTCTCAGTGATGCGAGACATTATATATGGATTATGTTTTTCGATGGTTACACATTTGAAAGCCTGGTTTAAATGATTATTGATGCAGCCTGATTTTATCAGGCGGATACATTTCAACAATAATATCCTTTTTAACCCTTTAACGCCTCAGAGGACACCAGTGTCCTCTTTCAAAAATACCCTCAATATATTGTATTTCTTGTTCAATTAGTTCCCTAAAGTGTTCTTTGAAGTTCTCTGCCGAGTGGCAGTTCCTTTCTCATCCTGAAATCGGTGACTGCCTGATGCCAGCGCCAGTTTAGTGACGGTGGTTGTGTTAACGGTAATATGAGTACAAAAATTCGGACGTTAAAGGGTTAATAATATTTTGATTATTGAGAATGCAAGAGCTGTCTTTACTTTATCCTTTCTATTTCAGCTCCCACTGAAGAGGCCGCAGCAGCAGCAGCAGCAGCAGCAGCAGCAGCAGCAGCAGCAGCAGCATTCATGAGACGATCAACTCGGAAGTATATACAACCAAACACGTCGGGGCTAAGTGCCCACATTTTCGCATCGATCAACTGAACGCACAGGTTTGTATATTAATACGTAAACTCTTCTATATTCAATAAAGTTAAAATCTTGTTTCAATTACATGAATGTTTTTGCCTGGTGTTAACATACTTGCAATAGCTGCTGGCTATTCAATACACGAAACATTAAAAAAAGAAAGATAAAACATGAGGAAGCTTCGATGACGGTAGAATGTCCGACGCAAAAACGTGGGCTGGCACTACACATGTATTTATATTTCAATAGCAATGTATATATATTTATATCTCATAAACAATGTCCTAAAAAGATTGATTCACAGTTATCATTTCAAGAATTATCATAAAATAGAATGTTCATTGAGCAAGAAGTCTATGATTTTCATAGGAGTAAAAATGGGTAAAAAATTGCCCAGCATGTCCCCCACAACGCTACACAAAATTACACGTGTCAACAACACATGTACGACCTGAAAACCTTTTTACTGCAAAACACTGGGAAAGCACCAACATCATGCTCATGGAAGAAAAGAATACTACAGAAATAGAATCCATGTCGTGGGAAGACGCTCCGTATCATGAAGGCTAAACTTACAGGGCGACCAGATCGAAGGAACCTCTTGTAGACGAAATACCGACCACAGACAAAAAGGTAAGCGGGTCTGGCGAAGTTTGTGGCTGTCCAAGAAAAGTTTCGAGGTTGCAATTTATGTGTATGGAGCGGGGACAACAATAGAGGAGACCTATTCTCTGTGAGAGCACCGTCCGTTCAGCTCACTTAGATCGCGAGAATTTCCTGTCTTTTCAGACCAAGTTACTGAGCACAACACGTGCAGTCGATCATGAAGCTTTGGCGTCGGCCAGAGATTGTATAGCTAAGCCGAGCACGGAAGGTATATCATTTATGCGTGCAAAATGAATGCTACTTTATTACGGCTACATTAAATTGAATCACACCGTGAATGTACATTGAGTTTCTATAAAATTTCAAGACAAAAACTCTACGTGATAATGAAGATAAACTCAGGCGTTTCCAGTCAATCTCCCGATGGAGATTAACCTCACCTACCTAACTTTTCGCTCAGGACCTCACATATTCCCTAGGGAGCACTAATTCCCATTGATATAATAGTTGTCTCCCGCGGAGGAGGAATAGATTTGTAATACAGCCAGACAATCAGGTATAAAGCATTTGATACTATCCAGAAGCCCAAACGACGAAAAATGCACCAGGCTTTACGATGCAGTATAGTCTTCGAGCACCAGCGACCAATATGCTGAGAAATGGTTATCGAGGAGTTAAAGGAAATACACATCCTCTCTCATCACTTGAATGGTCGAACAACGTACCAGGTGTTCTTCCGGCTTAAATAATGAAGTAGTTTCTTCGGGCTAAACATCGAACATTGAAGGAACATGAGCTCAAATTCCCGTCTATACAACAGTTGTGCGCTTCAGAGGGGACCATAAGAAAGGAATGATCCAACAATACAAAATGAGAACGCATCATTTCAAATCTAGGGCAGCTGTTTCGTGGAATTTTGTAATTCTTTCAGCGTTTTTTAGCAAAAATTTTCGCGAATAAGTCGGGCAATCCGTCCAAGTTCGTGATTTATGAGACGATAGACCGAGTCCATCACGGGAAGCCAAAAATTCGATCTCGCCCAGATTATTCTGAGGGCAACATTAATTGCCAGAAAAAAGCCTCCGAAATCCCAGCCTTAAAATGTTACGAAGTTTACCAAAAAAAAGAGAGGGAAATCAAAAAACACAAAATTCAGACAATGGACGGGAATCCTCGTCAAGGAAGTTAGAGGATTCTTCATGTCCGCTGAAAAGTCGGAGCGTGAAAAGCTCTCCGTAATTATCGAAGAGGCAAGATTTCGGACGCAAAGATGTTCTTGTAACAGACGACTTGGAGGAGTTCTGAGACATGCAGTCATCCGTGGGACATGACGCGATGCGTAAAGTTCCGAACATTTTAACAGAGCTCAGAATATCTGATTTGATGTTGAAATAGGTATTTTATTAGATGAGTTAATGCGATTCATGAAGTTTCGAACATTTCAACAGAACTTAAAAACTCTGGGCTTGATGTTGAAATCAATATTTTATGAGTAGATGAGTTAATGCGATTCATGAAGTTTCGAACATTTCAATAGAACTGAAAATCTGTGGGCTTGATGTTGAAATAGATATTTTACGAGTAAATGAATAAACGGAATTCATGAAGTTTCGAACATTTAAACCGAGCTTGGAATCTCTGGGTTTGATGTAGAAATAAATATTTTTCAAACATATGAGTAAAAGAGGCAGATCGACAACGTTAGACATGCCCAGATGCGGGTGCAAAGTGCCGACATATTTTTGCTAACGTGAAGGCTTCTAAACCATCACAAGTCCAACTAAGTTTCCGTGCATTCGCAAAATTTGTAATTTCTGGTGCCACTCTCTTGTTTCTTAACAAATTGCAGGGTATATGCTTTTTAAGCGAATAAATGGAACAAGATCCTATCAAAGCAAAAAAATCAAGAGCATTTTTAAAATTAAACGAAATATCAGTAACAGGTTGTATCAAAATAATGAAATCGAGGAAACATTGCTATAAATTACTATCTAATTCATCACTGTTTACTCTGAAATACAGTTCGCTAGATTTTCGATTATCTTCATTACACTACAATAAATTATGCCTTCAGTTCAACTTTGAAGATCAGAAATTAAATTGCAGGAAATTTGAAGTAGGTGCAAATTATAAGCACGTACTTCAGAGTTTTGAACCGGAAAACGGCTTTGCTCCATGGTATTGTATACAAACTTGTTTCTAAAAGATTCCGCATGTAAAATTTTCCAAAAAATTAGCTGTAACGTGTTAATATTTTACAGAAATCAATTTTGGAAAGGTTTTGCTTCTAAAAAATGGAAAAAATTGCGGGGTTAATTCTAAGTTACTTTTTAGTTTTGGAATTTGCTAACGCACATTTTGCGAATGACCGACAAGGCAGCGGATAACTTACTAAAGGATACTGACTCATTCGTTTGTAAGTTTAGATTTCAGACTCAAAAGTTTGGAAGAGTTTTGCTGAAACCTTACAGTTTCTGAAAGAGTGAAAACAAAAACTTTCAGAATATCCAGGGTCGGGGAAGGAGAAATTTTTCTCGAGTCAAATGAGGGAGGCTGAGGGGTTATACTTCACGAAAATGTCACGCAAGATGTAACGTACTTTGTAAAGAAATACTCAGTGTGGGATAACAGTGAAAATATTATTTCTCACGTATTTTAGAGCATATAGCTCACCGGTATGTATGCTACACAAATGACAAAAAAGTTTCAAGAAATTTTCAACTTCTAAAATTTTTTTAACCTCACATAATAAATTTTAAGTTTTGATGTGCAGCCTAAATAATCTGATTTATGAGTGACATTTGTCCCGTATGAGTTAAAATTAGAACTCAAAAATCCCATTCATGAATACTAGTTTAAAAAAATCTCAAAAAGAACAGGATTTTATAACTACAAAATTTCCCGCATGTGCTGAGTTAAAATTTAGAGTTGTGCTCGCAAAACTAACTTCGAAAAGGGCATTTCATTTCATGTAACAATGGAAAGCTAAAAACGATCTCTGCGGAAACTACGAGGATATTAAATGAAAGATGACATTAAATGAAAGATGACATTAAATGAAAGATGACATTAAATGAAAGATGACATTAAATGAAAGATGACATTAAATGAAAGATGACATTAAATGAAAGATGACATTAAATGAAAGATGACAATAAATGAAAGATGACATTAAATGAAAGATGACAATAAATGAAAGATGACATTAAATGAAAGAGGATATTTAATGTAGTGTAGCATTCGAGAAGTGAAACCTGTCCTGCAATGTCACCCCATGCTCGGAAATGAACAATCGCGCGACGGCTGTAGGTAACAGAAGCAGAGAGGCTCGGCAAATTGTTTGCGGCGTAGTGATGAGATCAAACGGTGCCGACCGTCGTAGCGAAGAGCATTGTAGCTCTGGCAGCCGCCGCTCTGCGCCGCGCATGCGCAGCAAAATACGGGGCACGCAAGATTAGTTTCGTTAGGTTAAATACAAGTTTAAACATTGTAGTTGGAACTCTTGAATTTAAATTTAAGATTAGATGTTAGTTTCAGCCTCCATAACCGCAGCGTTCCAAGCAGAGGAAGGAGGAAGGCACCATTTAGTATGGAGATAAGGGAACGCGGAATCTCAGGGCGCGTAAGAATGCCTCCTTGAAGAGTAGAAGTAAGCATTCTATTTCAACTTAGGCAGCGAAGTGAAATTGTAGTTGAACTCTTCAACATTAGATGTTAGTTTCAGCCTCCCTAACAGCAACAAAGGCGTTCCAAAGAGAGGAAAAATGAAGGAACTATTTAGTAAGGAGTTAAGGAAACGCGGAATCTACGCACAAGATAGATAAAAACAATACGTTGGGAAAGAAGTTCATGAAACAAGATATAAGTTGAAGAAGAAAGTAGAAGGTGCTGAAAAACAGGAGCACAGAAAACCGAAAAAAGATGGTCCGTAACAAAACAAAAAACCTGTTCTATTTCAACAAAAGGAAGGACTATCTAATCATTAGCTCGGTACCTCATATATTTCCCCAGGGATTTAAATTCAAGAAGCACACTTCACTTCGTGGTTAACTTTACAACTTCAATTCATACAGAAAACTTCTAATTAAGCTAAACTCGCGTGCTTCAATCTATACCCCAATTCAATCTATACCCCAATTCAATCTATACCCCAATTCAATCTATACCCCAATTCAATCTATACCCCAATTCAATCTATACCCCAAATGCAATCTATACCCCAAATCAGCTGTTACAAATATACGAATGAAATCATAAATACAAAAAGTAAATTGTAAATGCGGTTAAAAGAGCTATCAAAAAAGTTTGAGTTAATAATTTATATTGAATTACTGAAATTGTATCGTGGCCGCGCTTTGAAGCAAGTTCAAAATAAGGCTTCTGAGCATCAAACCTCTGCTTAGTGAATCAGCGATTAGGCCTGTTTTTTCTGCTGCTTTCCGCACAAGTTTTTTTAGAAATTTATTTAAATATATAATGTACCAGGACAGATCGGCAAATTATGGATACTTTGTAAGCAAGAAGGGGAATAATGAATACTCCACTTGTCAGAAAATGCATGATTACAGTACATGAGTTTAAATCCCACTTTCCATAACTCTACGGATTTTAAAACGAATATTTAACTATCTCATCACATTGAACACCTAGCGTTGAAATCTCCAACATGAAATTAAAACATAAGGCTAAACGGATGGTAGCTCTGAAATTGTAAACTTTGACAGTTGAATATTTTCTAAAAGATTAATACCTGGAAACTGTACACGATGCTTCTTTGAAACAAGGCAAAAAAGTACTAATATGGACAATTTAAAATGAACGACCCCGAACGGAGATAAAAAAATTTCAAAGGTACATAATACAGAGGAGCCCACATACAACAACCATGATGATGATGAAACCAACAGCACGTAAGCCCATCAGCTGAAATATTGGCTACCAATACGGATTTCAAGGCACTTTTCAACTCAAGTTTGTCCATTTTCGTACTATAAAAACGTCCAACTCGATCTCCAAGTAGAGATACAACAACACATTCCCACTCATCTCTCTCACGTTAGAGCGACCAAAAAGGATATTAGCTAATATCACCAATTTCTAGGCACTCTTTAATTCAATATTATCCGTTTACGCACAACAAAAACGTCCAACACCGTCTCCAAGTAAAGGTACAACATATTCCCTCCTATCTCTCTCACGGTGAATCGATCAAAAAATTTAAGCTCAGAACGCCAATTTTGAGGCACTTTTTAACTCAAGTTCATTTTCGCACAACAAAAACGTCCAACACCGTCTCCAAGTAGCGATACAACCACACATTCCCTCCTATCTCTCTCACGGTAAATCGATCAGAAAATGATAACTCTACGGCAGGCAAGGATTTTCTCATTTGAGAGAAGGCCAGGAGCGTTAAGAACTAAAAGACACAACAGAGCATCACGAAGGCCCTAGAGCCTGCGAAGCAATCACGATTCTGCGGCAGCAACTCATTTTTATCGAAGTAAACTTCTGGACTTGAGGCGTCATTGGCAGTAAATTATCGGGGGACGGCGGGAAATGATCCCGGCCATGGACTGACGATAAATTCCGCGATCGTGCCCGTAAATTTGGCATTGTCGGCCGTAAATTAGACGGTGATATGGTTAATGCCAGCGAGCGCTCTGGGCAGCATCTAGGAGATCATTCGCTTACAGTTACAAGATTTTGTGACGGTGCAAGCGGAGCCTTGATAATGCGGTCAGGTCTTCGCTGGTCCAAATGAACGGAGAGGGTACATTGCTCCAGTTTCTGACGGGTCTCCAAGGCGCAGTTAAGCCGGCAAATTGAGTCGACACTCGTGTGATCAGAGCTATTTGAGATCGCTCCAACACTTTAGTCCGAAATTTGAGGTAAAGAACCCTTAATGAAAGCTAAGTAATGGACAGGCTCTAAAAAAAGCTTCTAAGGGAGCGTAATGAAATAAAAGCCCAATTACAATAAATTAGGTTCACTGAGTCCCTCTTGTTCTTTATTTCATCATCGCCGAAGCTGCGCACTGTGGACTACGATTCTGAAACGCCCTCAATGGGAACTCAGCACACGGTAATCGCAAAAAATAACGCACAAAAGCACCAGAAATGTATCGGGGCCAGCATAAAACGGGACGGCGGTGTTATTATGGGGTAAATGTGGAGGTTTACAAGCGATGTTATGAAAACGAAAGGGGCTAAAGAGCTCAGGCCCTGGCCGGTAATATGAGGCGACACAGCCTTCATCCACCCCGCGGCGTGAACCTGCCTCAGCAAGAACAAAGGGATATGCCAGAGCAATGTGCACGGAGTGAAACTGCAGAACTGGGCAGAAAGAAGATAAGGGTGCAGTCAAGAGAAACTGTATGAGAAGGAAATAACATAAGGGTGCAGTCAAGAGAAACTGTATGAGAAGGAAATAGCATGAGGGTGCAGTCAAGAAAGACTGTATGAGAGGGACATAACATGAGGGTGCAGTCAAGAGAAACTGTATGAGAAGGAAATAGCATGAGGGTGCAGTCAAGAAAGACTGTATGAGAGGGACATAACATGAGGGTGCAGTCAAGAGAAACTGCATGAGAGGGAAATAACAAGCGGAACCGATTCCCGTTCCAGGCCTCATAACTGAAAATTGCAGACGACAATATTTAATGAAATAAATGGATTTTTGGTGTTCTATAACTGCCTGAAGTTGCAGTTCTAGCAGCACTGTATTGACTGCCAGAATCGATACTTGAAAACGTGTGAAAAGTGCTGGGCAAGAAAAAGACGAACGATATGCACCACGACCACGCCAACAAAATAATTGAAAAACATCTAATTCGAAAACTGAATTAGAACATACAACTCGCAGCCACGTTTGTGCTACGCATGCGTAAAAATTAAAACCTAATTGTACAAAACTCATCACTTTTATTATTTATACCGTTACGACGAAAAAGTTTTCTATTACTCAATAACATCCGACGTTGTCTACAAAGTGGGTGCCACTACATTGCCCAATACCACGGTAGAGGAAACAACGTAGGGTCAAACCAGTCTTTTTTCGTCGACCGTGTGGGTTTACTTACGTCACGGCAACGAACCAATGGCAGCGCTCATATCGCATCTGGTAGCGCTGCGATCCCTAAATCTGGCTCCACTATTGGCCCAACGACACGGCGTTTTGGTGACGTCATAAAGTTTGTTTGAAATAAAGGCTTTCTATTGGCTAGCTGAACAAGAAGAAGTTTATTTTCCCCCATAGAAATGACCCTACCTTGTTTCCTCAGCCGTGCCCAATACACATTCATGCTGATGTTAGTCCAACGCTGAGTTGACGGTTCAAAGTTCAAGAGTTTTAACACCGTTTCTACAGGGTGTTAACTATAAGTAACTTCCCCATTTTAAAAGTAGAGAACAAAAAATTATGAAACACGTTCAAATTTGGGATGGTCAAAAAAAAAAATACAGCAGAGTTTTGGATTCTGTGTATATGTGAGGCAGGTAGGGAATTTTAAAGCTTCCAGGTGACCTCCTTCAACAATCCTTGGAACATATTGAACCGTGTCATTATTTAGACGGTATACGATCTCCCATAGTGTTTTTGTCTGCAATGGAACCGGATTCATTACACTAGATTCTAGAAGACAATAACGTTTATGATACTTTTTGGAATTCAAAATTTTCCCGTGATTTCTCTGTGCAACAATAACTCCTTCATTACAGTAAAAGTAAAGCTCTTCAATTTTTCTTTCCTACACTTTTGAGTAGCGAAAAAATTTTAAGGGATAAATTCGCGATTTATGAGAGCAATACGTTATGACTGTTGGTCGACTCGATATATTATTGAAATTCCCTCGAACTCTTTGCGCTTTATAGTTTTCTTTGCATCGATTTTGAAAAAAAAATGTGATTTACTTATAGGCCACTCTGTACTGGAAATTATCGTCATAATTACAAAAAGAAAAATCAAATTCAAACGGCATTGCACCGTCAAAAAATTGGTCGCACAGTCCTAATTTTTCATACTTGCAAGTTAGTTTCAGCATCGAGTACAGCAAGGGGTGCTGATATTTTTACAGAAATAAATCTAATGTGAAAATGTAGTACTACTTAAAAACGCTGAAATATTAAAGTTAAAGTGATAGTAAATTTAGCATACCTTAAAAACATTATTTCATAAATCTGAAGGTTTCGGCTTCAGATATGAGTGATAAATGTGGTAAAGCGAATGAGAAAATTCTTTAGACATTGTATCTTTTACTACAACGGGTGCACACGGCCCGTCAAAAAAATGACAGAATTAGATGTAGGACCAACTGAGCTTCAACATGGCGTTCCCATGATTTCCCATGCTATTCTATTGCTTTCCAATACTTTCTCCAAGTCTCAACCGCTGATATTCTATACAACCTAATCTAACCTACCAATACACGTGACATTCCGACTCCCAATCTGCTGGATTAAAAAAATTGTGGAGTTGATGAAGCTTGTATCACAGATACGCTCATCTCGCACTGCAGGCTGGTGGGTGTGACACACAGATGGACGGACGGACGGACGCGGCTCCTTTTATAATAGTGATTCACATCTGTTCATATGGTTTTAGCTCAAGCCGAAATTATCAGATTTATTATCAGTCTCGAGATACTCGTACATTCATCTTACGATTGTCTTGAAGACCAACCTAACTTGATGAAATATACTGTAAAAATCTTAACGAACATATACTGTAACTCAATGAAATACGCTGTAACATAATGAAATATACTGTGACCTTATTTACTTAATGAAATAAACACTGTAACTCCGAGTGTCTTCACCTTTCACCAGTATCCTAATTGAAGGGTAGCACTGCAGACGTCAGTTGATGAACAAATCCGGGGAAAGCACTACCGAATAAAGAGAAAATACGAAGAACAACAGCAACACTCACTTGCTGTAGCCCTTGTAGACGGTGGCGTAGGACCCTTCTCCAAGTTGGTCCAATTTGATGTAGGCCTCGGTGCGGCCAAACGGAGAGTCGCCCTGTAATTGGGAAATGTTTAAATTTAGGTTGAATGTGGCGTTGGGAAATGTAAAAATTCAAGCTGAAGTTGGCGTAGGGAAATGTAAAATTCAGACTGAAGGTGGAAATGTAAAAATTCAAGCTGAAGTTGGTGTAGGGAAATGTAAAATTCAGACTGAAGGTGGAAATGTAAAAATTCAAGCTGAAGTTGGCGTAGGGAAATGTAAAATTCATCCTGAAGATGGAAATGTAAAAATTCACTGAAGGTGGCGTTGGGAAATGTAAAAATTCAAGCTGAAGTTGGTGTAGGGAAATGTAAAATTCATCCTGAAGATGGAAATGTAAAAATTCACTGAAGGTGGCGTTGGGAAATGAAAAACTTCAGGCTGAAGGTGGCGTTGGGAAATGTAAAAATTCAGGCTAAATGAGACCATACATATAAAAGTAAAAAAACCTTCCGAGCTTTTTTGATTTGAAAGAAGAACTTCACGAATAATGAAAATCAAAGGCAATTTCACAATTTAAATTTAAATAAAAATATTTGCGAATATGGAGAACTAAAAACTATTTTTCTAATACTTTTTTGGTGTGAAAGAAAGCCCTCTCGAGTGTAGAAAATTGAAGATTATTTAACAATTTCGATTTCAAAAAAGAGCTTGCGGAATCGGGAAAATTGAAGGCCATGTGAAAACAATTTTGGAGTCAACAACACCGGGCAACTTACCAAGTGTTTCAATAACACAGGCGAGCAGAGCCACAGTATACCTCTTCAACTGTACATAATTTGAGACCCCTGAAGATCCCTTACCAAGTAATACTATCTTTAAGTACGGGTAAAGGCAATTTTTACCACAACCAAATCCCAGAAAGCAAGGAAGCACATGAAGCAAGCTCAGCGCACACAGTTAACCATCCCAACATGCTTTGTGCAACCATCCAGTCTTTTTCGCCACCTGCATGCATGTTTTTCGCTGACTAAACGATTTAATTGCTTAAAATCGCTAAGACGGCGAAAAAAATGTAGACAGGTGGCGAAAAAGTTAGACTAGGTAGCCATAGCAGAGCAAGAAACCACTACGACGCCTCCGTTAAGAGCGAATACCCGCAACGGACATGACAAACTTGGACAGAGCTGTAATGTACAATAAATGAAGACTTCATAGCATGTTAATGACACTAAACTAAGAGGCCGCAAAGCTCGTGACCGTAAGCACGAACACAACGCTCTCTCGTACGAAGCAACAAGTGAAAACGCAAATCCAAGCTACTACTTCCCTGTCTAACTTTTTCGCCGCCTGCATGCATGTTTTCGCCGCCTAAGCGATTTGATCACTTAAATCGCTTAGGCGGCGAAAAAAATGCATGCAGGCGGCGAAAAAGTTAGACTGGGTTAGGCTCAAAATAGCGACGGCGACAAATGGCTTAAAAGCTGACGTTGGAAGAAATGAGTTCAAGTAAAATAAGAACTTCTTATTTATACTGTAGTAAACACTGCCGTACACGCAATTGAAGAGCCTACAACTGATCCGCTTCCTATGAGTTATCCAAGTCTACTCTGTTAAGATTAGGATCAATGCTTCGCAGGAAACCACAGGCAGGAGTCCAACGTACTGTTGAGGCGAAATCAGGTGAAAATTAGCGCGCAAATTGCCATCCAGTTCATTATATTTGGAGTGGCGTCAAGTGAAGACTGCCCATTGAGGTACAACAATGTGGCCAAAATTAACTCGGCTCCAAAAAAAGGGCGGAGACGGAAAGCCTCATCACGCGAAGGCCGGCCGGCCGGCCAGAGCCGCTATTGCCTCAACCAGCAGCCCGAATTAAAGTAAAGAACTGCGCCGAGTGACGGGTCGTTCATTGCATCTTCATTACGTGATTACTTTTAGGACGCCGTACCAAAAAACCGTAAATGGCCAGCGCCGTAAACAACTACGCAACGAAATGTGGCCTAAGCGGTGCTGTCGTTTCCAGAGAGCTGGTTCTGCAATGACATAAATGATTCAGTTCGGAAAACCAACTAAATTTGAAAAATGGACGCACGTTGCACAGAGCCTAAAAAAATGACAACACTTGATAAGCTGCTTATCGATTCCTCCAAAGGCTCTGATATTGCAGCATACGAAACAGCTGTTAACTTGATGTACTCGCTACATGAGCCAAATACCTACAGCAAATATTTTAGGACAGCACAGACACAATTTCGAGACGACACAAAATATTTGACTAAATCATTCTTAAAAATAATCATTCATTGACAACCAGAATCGCAACGGACGATGAAATGAAAACAAACGTGCGAGTTGATCTCGCTTCAAGACCGTGGAAGCGACGGGCTAGAGAGAGACACAGAGGCGCGCAAGCACCATCGTTGGTGCGGCATACAGAACGAAAAAGGCTGCAGGCTTCAGAGATTTATGGTTATGGATGGTTTGGAGGCCTTCGAGATGGCAAACAAAGACTGCCTGGCCGAGATACGGCAGATAAAGCGACACCGCTCGCGGTGGTCGCGTTGTCCTGCAAATTCATTTAGGCGCTCCACCTCGCGGTCTTAGCATGCACACCTGCACGGAGTCTTCCTGCGACGGTGCAATGACACTCGGACCACTCGTTATATATCGGACGGTGGCATGCAGCGTGTTCCTATCTTGTTTTTTGAAAATTGTTTTTTGTCGTGCGACAATGCAACGACATTCGGCACACTGGCTCGTTAGATATCGGACGGTGGCATGCAGCGTGTTCCTATCTCGTACTAGAGAATTGTATTTTGTCCTGCGACGCTGGAACGACTTTCGGCACACGGATTCGTTAGATACTGCGTCATCAGACGGTGATATAACAAATTGTGCGCCGTGTTCATCTCTTATTTTTGAGAATTATTTTTTCTAGGTCATTTCTTTCTACGAGGACCTCAACTTTTGCCTTCTTGAATGAGCGCATCTGCTTAACTGGCTCCTGCAGAATATTTTCCAATCAACATAATTCACTCCAATTTCCCAGTTATGTTTCTGAAGTTCGGAATGACTCGTAGTGTATTAATATCCCGTACACGAGGGACTGGTAATATATTCGTCAAGAATGCGAGCGAATCTGGTACTCTATGCTGTCCAATTAAAATACGTACATTGCGTTAATATACAAGTGATTGCGTCATTGAGTGACCGTCCGAATAGACGATCGGGAAGCCTGGAATAGAGCTGTATGCACGATATGGTATCGACACTTTGACTGCGACGTGAGCCACCGGCTGTCACTCAGGCGATTTCCATAACGCTGCAAGCCGACCAGTAGTCACGAACTCAACTTTCAAAACTACTTAATCAAAATTAAATGAACGTACGATCTAATTAATTTTTGCTATTTTCATCATTACTTCCAACAATTGGCATTAAACTCGAGTCGAAAATTAAAGTTTAGTTCTACCTGCTGCAGTCAAGATGTTAAGAAACACGGACAGTTGGCAGGACTGGAGTAACATTGTCTGCGTTAGATAGGTATTGAGAGAAGAAGTCATGAAGACACGTGGGGCTTGAAAGCCAGGGTCCAGTCAGTCCAAGACATGTATTGTCTATCGAGTCGAATGGTGCTGTTTGTAATGACGCACCACTGGCGTTTTTACCTTCAGAATTTATAGGGTGCGACTTGAATTTGAATGAAGTGTGACTTGAGAATTCTTATAGAGCATTGAAGCGAATGTTGATTATTTGATTATGTATCCAATGAAACATACTCAAATCGCTTTTCCTGTGTTTCCTATGAAACTTATGAATCATTTATGTAAGCATAGCGAACTTTCGCTCCAAGAATAACTTGAGAAAGAGAAGCATATATACAACCCACTCACAAATTGTGGTAATTTTATGTAAATTTTATTTAAATAGAATGAATTACAGTGCCCAGGTAATCAACCAGCTGCTCATCAACCACCTACACCGATATTGAAGTCGATATCAAAGTGAGTAAGTACATCGGATGCAAAAACGTGAGCCAATTTCAAGCACCAAATAGCCATGCATACACTAAGGCGTACAGGCGACTTTTTATATCATTAAAAATCGAGTAACTGCGATGTGTTAAACTGAAGTTCAATATTCAATTAAAATTTAAAGTCAATTGTGGTAATCAACTTTGAAAATAGCAAACATTAACTAGATCGGGCCTTTATTTAGCTCTCATTAAGTATTAGCTGAAAATGAGTTAGTGACTGCAGGTCGGTCAGCAGCACTATGAAAATCACCGAAGTGACCACCGGTGAGTCACTTTGCAGGAAGTGTTAAAAGAACAAAGAGTTGATTCCAACTAAGGTATTGCTGACTCTGCAGAGTCACTGAAAATTTTGTGTAATTCGAAAAGTTATAAGTTAATCGTTTCTAATCACAACAAAAGTGTTCCCATGAGTGGAAGAAGGCACAGTTTAGTATGGAATTAAGAAAATGGATGATCTATGCATAAGGTGTGTACCCACTCAAGAGCCGCAGCGCATTTGAAGAGAAAGTTAGAAATATGAAATAAAAAAAACGTTGAAGAAGAAAGTAGCAAGTGATAAAAAAGGACAGCTGTGACGCGAAAAAATTTGGTTCATGACAAAATAAAAACACCCATTTTATTTCAGAGAAGAAAAACCTACCTAGTCTTAGTTTCAGAACCTCAGTTCTTCCCCCCGGGAGCGCTAATTCCCTTATATACAATAGTTACATTTTGAAAGGAGTGAAGAATTCAAATTCAGCAATATACTCGCAGATGTTTATGAGGACAAAAACAAAATCGGCGGACATATACTTGCACATGTTGATGAGGACAAAAACAAAATCGGCGGACATATACTTGCACATGTTGATGAGGACAAAAATAAAATCGGCGGACATATACTTGCACATGTTGATGAGGACAAAAACAAAATCGGCGGACATATACTCGCAGATGTTTATGAGGACAAAAACAAAATCGGCGGACATATACTTGCACATGTTGATGAGGACAAAAACAAAATCGGCGGACATATACTTGCACATGTTGATGAGGACAAAAATAAAATCGGCGGGGTCATGAGAGAAGTTCAGGGATTTCCCACAAGAAACGTCAAGACCTACAGAATCTGCGGTAGGCTGGCGAGAGAAAATCCAACAGAAACAGAGCGTTTGAGGAGTTCCGTGCGATCAAAAGGATCATTCAGTTTGATGGAGAACCAATCGAGAGCAAGCGAGAGAGGCAAGATAAGCGAGTTTTCGAAGGAAAAGAACGTATGAGAGATTAGGTACTCGAGACTTTTGATGAGCGCACATGAGCAGAGTTCCGTCAAAAGGATGACGAAACGATATACACAAAATTTATTAGATTGACGATTAATGGACTATAATGATTCCATACAAAGCAACAGAAAATGAAAGTAGAGATCGTATCTCAGAGGCTAAAATAAACTCAGCTTCTTATAAGACAGATAGCGAGCGCTCTGGGCTTAGCACTATGATACAATTGAAGTAAATTATCAAGACCAACAGGGTCTGCTCTGAATTTGATCAGGCAATCCCCCTAAGCCCCAAACACACTAAGATAAGTGGCTAGACGCAGGCCTAATACAATTGCGTGAATGGGTTTGAATTGTCTTCGCCTCTCTTCCACCAGAAAACAGAATGGACACGTATCTATTTTTAACAAACAAGGATTTACGTAAATAAATTGCAACGTAAAGTGTAGTCCAGTTTACAAAGAGATCGGAATACAATGTACAAAAACAAGTACCCACCCAATCATCTATACGGATAAGATGCCAATTAACCCTTTCAAAGTCCGCATTTTGTACTCATATTACCGTTATCACAACCACCATCATTAAACTGGCACCGGCATCATGGGGTCACCGACATCACAACGAGGAAGTGACTGCCATTCGACAATGAATTTCGAAGAACACATTAAGGCACAAATTTCACGAGGAACAAAATATATTAGAGCTGTTTATAAATGTGAATTTTGAAATCCACTTTGACGGTAAATAGTTAAATGTAATCAGATTTGGACACCAATGTTCTTATCCCACGAAACTGCACATGAACAAATGCAACGAATGTAAAAATAGCAAACGCAAACAATGAAGCCAGATTGAACACCAAATAATACGTTCAACGAAAAATCGAAAACGAACGTGAGTAACTTGTATAAAAGTTTTAAAACTTCGGAACAGAAATATCAAGTGAGCTTTTGCTACCACAGAAGCCTCTTAAGTTTTGAGGCTCGTTAAACGAGCTTCAAAATTCTTATAAAAGTTTCCTCGTAATGATGGAGAGTCTGTCTGGAGCTGCAACTATGAGGGATGATTTACAGATGACTTGGAATGGAGGGACGGTAGACTCGTGGTCTCAGCATCATGTTCAGCACGCCAGGTGAAGGTATCATCACGTCCAGCACGTCAGGTGAAGGCAGCATCACGTCAGGTGAAGGCAGCATCACGTCAAGTGAAGGTATATTGACGTACGATGCCACAGCTGCTAGACACTTCAGAGCTTCCTCAGTCGTCAAGGAGAGGAAGCTCAAGGCAAGCTACGGTGAACGCTTACGCATTACGCTCGAAAAGTTCTATTCACTGACCTTTCGATCACAGGCATCATCTGTGTAGGAATTTTTTGCGATAAAAAAATGCACCAATTTTCTTCTGCTAATTTTCACATGATAAACTAAAGCCATCAAACAAAATAGCATACGAATATAAAACAAGATGCAAAATGCTGTGACGCTATCTAACATAACGTATTTTTTTTAGACCAAATGCACAAAATTTTACTAGGAAAAACCCTTAAGCAGGGATCACGGTAAGAAAAAAAAGACACGTAGTATAGCCATGATATAAATTTTATATCAGTTTAAGCCGCCCTAATTGCAAAAAAGGCGTTCCAAAGATAGGAAGTAAGAAGGCACCATTTAGTACGGAGTTAAGGAAGTGCGGAATTTACTCATAAGATGCATAGAAACAGTACGTCGAGAAAGAAGTTCATGAAACAAGATAAAAGTTGAAGAAGAAAGTAGATAGTAGGTGCTGAAAAACAGGACAGCAGTGGACCGAAAAAGATGGTCCGTAACAAAATAAAAACCCTTTCTATTTCAACAAAAGGAACGCCAATGTAAACTTTAGCTCGGGACCTCACTGGTTCTCTCCAGGAGCGCTAATTCCCATAAAAACAATAGTTCTCTCCCCCTGAGGGGAGTATAGCCATGTCGACAGAAGAAATTTCATCACCAATTGCACCGCTACAATTTCGTAAAATGCTTTAAAATTCAGCTTCTGAATCTTTCACCACATTACCACCGCTGTTCTCCTTTAAAAATTCATTATTACTATGCTCCCATGATTGGTTCCATCAAGTTGTTCGTTCAACTAATTTTTGGAAAATATTCTTCGTAAAATGGGTATTTGTAGCAATACTGTGCATCCCATACAACCTGTAGAAATTTCAAATTTTGTATCATGTTCTTAAAAAGACAGGGTGATCAATTTGAACCAGCGTTATTACAAAAAGTAGGGCAATAAATTTTAACCTACGTTATTACAAAAAGCAGGGTGATGAATGTAAACCTACGTTATTACAAAAAGCAGGGTGATGAATGTAAACCTACGTTATTACAAAAGGCAGGGTGATTAATTATCCTCCATGTTGTTACTGAAACCAAAGCGCGAACGGTGGCAACCATCCAAGCATATCAGGTTTGTACGTATAAAGAAGCAAACAATTTTTTTGAAGATAAAGAAAACTTTTCAGTCGCTTCGCTGGCACAACTTCTGACATTGAGCAACGTAACCTCAGAGAGAAATTGTCACAAAGGAGACTCAAAGCGTCATCACTTGCCGTCATCCAGGAATATTAGTCAGGTGAGGAGCGACTGATGAAGCGTAAATAATCTACGGAAAACTCGGACCAAGAGCTAACAAAGATTCTGGTTGTTTACATACATAACCATAGCAAAGCATGAACCTTATAAACTCTAGTGTCCGTTGAGCATAAAACAGAAAAATACAGGTCAGATGCTTCCAACAACAAAACATATTTTGCGACTGAAGATTGCTCGTCAACAAAGCACTTCGCCGCTAGACCTAATTAACCTTCAAATGCGGAATGCTAAGCTGACAACCATTCCCTGGAAAAATAAGGAACGAAAACACGAGGTTTTGGCGGAGGGCATTTTTCTTGTTCAAACACACGTCGGTAAATTACCAAGCTAGCTATATTTTCAAAACTTATTACACGAGAACAATATTTTACTTCCAGATAAAATAACATCTCGGGCTCCTGGCAGACAAAGTGAGAGAAAGAAAGCAAGCCGCAGCAGCTAAGTCGCCTCATATACGGCCTTATTGGAGGCCAAATGCGGGCTACTGGGTCAACAAACTTACGGGAAATTATTGGAGCGCAAAGCAAATATTCGAGGACAATTGGCCGAGCGGCAGCCACACGGTTCCATAACCCGACTAACGTCCTCAGGAGCGCGTCCCAGACGGCATATCGTCGCGCTCGTTTTGCCCAGCAAGCAAAAATCTATTCCCGGGACGAGGATGGGAATAATCGCGAGAATGTAATTTCAAACTTGGTCGTAAAAAAGGAGCGGAGTAATGCAGATAGGATTGGATTATGGGAGTAATTTCAAGAGCCGAGACTCGAGGATTGGAAGGTAATGGAGGCCCTAAAGGAAGGAGACGTCGTCTAGCTCGAGGAAGATGCGCCAGCGCTCGGACAGCAGCAGAAAACGCTCCGGGCCGGAATTTTAAATGGGCTGGAAGACAAAACTGGGGAATAGGATGGTCGAATATCCAAGACATTTGGGTCGTAGAAAGTTCTCAGACAACGTCCTCCTCGAACGTCTTTATTGCTGCATTGTCATTCCAGAAACATGCTGAAAAACTTGGGTCACTTGAAAATTTTTCTCTTCAACAAAGGCTTCAGTGAATGGTCGCTTAAAAATTACTCGATGAATCGAAGTAAAACGGAAAGAAATCGATGCGATCGCTTCACCAGTAGATGAGCAAAAGCTACTAAGGTTTAAGCAGTCTAAAAGTACTCCAGAAATCCCAGGATCAGATGAAGCGAAACAATTCTGACTCGGGCTCCGGCAAAATAAAGGGAAGGACGGAAGTATTCACTCTATTGGCTATCGCAGCGGTCGTTACCTTCAAGAAATGGACTCAATAACTTGGGCTATAAAAGTGCTAACTTTCCCATACGAGAAATTTAGGCCGTAAAACTTAATGTCGAGAAATGTAAAGGCTCACATACCGCAGGCTGGCAGATTTATACGAGGAGAAAACAAGGTTAAAAGACGAGACTGGGGAGTGCCTTAACTTCAGACAACTGACAGATCTATGGTCATTGGTTACTAGACCAACCTAAACTTGGGTCATCACGAGGGAATTTTAAGGCACTAGCACGGAGCGAGCAATGGAAAATTTATCGCAGCGAGGCACCTCAGAGAGCAGGGAATGATTTATTGGAATGGGCGATGTGGGCACCGGCAGCTGGGACATGACGCGTGCACGCATTGCTTCCAGCACCGCAAAATTGGTGCTTTCGCGTGGGGTGCTTTCGCGTGAGGCAGTGCAAAAATGCAATTATTGTAGAACAGGAACCGTATGAGAGCATTCATGCAAACTACTGGCGAATGATAGCTAAACTATATTGAATTACAGGAACTGTAGGAGGGAAATTAAACAAGTTGCAACCGAGTAAGTCAATTAGATTGAATAACAGGAATTTTAGAAGTGAAGTTACACGAGCTGCCATCGAACGATGGTCAAATTCTACTGAGTAACAGGGACATTAGGAGTGAAATTAAAAAAAAAGTTGCAACAGAATAATAAGTAAATTATAATGAATAACAGGAAGTTTAGAAGTGAAATTACGCAAGCTGCAACTGAACGATAATCAAATTACCAAGAATGAGCGTTTAACATCGGCAACAGCGGACCTTCTCAGACCAAGAACACTCAAATTACAACACAGTATCTACACATTAAAGTCTAAATTATCACTCAGGGCCGCGAGTTTAACAAAGAAGACATATCTTCGTCACAAAGCAACAGGCATCGATCGAACTTGGCCTGGAGGTAATAATTCTACGCAGCATAACTGAGCATAATTATAGTTAGCATAACAGAGCATAATTATAGTTAGCATAACAGAGCATAATTATACTTAGCATAACAGAGCTTCAGAGCGCCGCCATGCTGAGCAGCGAGACAAAGAGCCTAACGTGCCAGCCCTGTGTTGTGTCGCCTCCACAGCCTCCTGCGCGTGTCTCGCTTCTGTGTGCCTCACTGCACATCAGTTGCAGTGAGGCACATCAGTTGCATTATTATTATTATTATTATTATTATTATTATTATTATATAAGAAAGTTTTAGCCTCCCTTAACCACGACATAGATGTTTCAAGAGAGGAAAGAGGAAGGCACCATTTAGTATGGAGTTGAGGGAACGCGGAATCTATGCACAAGGTGCACAGAAACAGTAAGCTAGGAAAGAAGTTCATGAAACAAGAAAAAAGTTGAAAAAGAAAGTAGTAGGTGCTGAAAAACAGGACAGCAGTGAACCGAAAAAAGATGGTCCGTAACAAAACAAAAACCAATTTTATTACAACAAAAAGGAAGCCTACCTAACCTTTAGCTCGGGCCCTCACATTGTTCCCCTGGGAGCGCTAATTCCCATAGATACAATAGTTGTATCCCCCTGAGGGGGCACATCAGTTGCAGAGAGCCACACGAGCTGCAGAGAGGCACACGAGCTGCAGAGAGGCACACGAGCTGCAGAGAGGCACACGAGCTGCAGAGAGGCACACGAGCTGCAGAGAGGCACACGAGCTGCAGAGAGGCACACGAGCTGCAGAGAGGCACACGAGCTGCAGAGAGGCACACGAGTTTCAGAGAGGCACACGAGTTGCAGAGAGGCACACGAGTTGCAGAGAGGCACACGAGTTGCAGAGAGGCACACGAGTTGCAGAGAGGCACACGCGTTGCAGTGAGGCACACGAGCTGCAGAGAGGCACACGAGCTGCAGAGAGGCACACGCGTTGCAGTGAGGCACACGAGCTGCAGAGAGGCACACGAGCTGCAGAGAGGCACACGAGCTGCAGAGAGGCACACGCGTTGCAGTGAGGCACACGAGCTGCAGAGAGGCACACGCGTTGCAGTGAGGCACACGAGCTGCAGAGAGGCACACGAGCTGCAGAGAGGCACACGAGCTGCAGAGAGGCACACGCGTTGCAGTGAGGCACACGAGCTGCAGAGAGGCACACGAGCTGCAGAGAGGCACACGAGCTGCAGAGAGGCACACGAGCTGCAGAGAGGCACACGAGCTGCAGAGAGGCACACGAGCTGCAGAGAGGCACACGAGCTGCTGAGAGGCACACGAGCTGCAGAGAGGCACACGAGCTGCAGAGAGGCACACGAGCTGCAGAGAGGCACACGAGCTGCAGAGAGGCACACGAGCTGCAGAGAGGCACACGAGCTGCAGAGAGGCACACGAGCTGCAGAGAGGCACACGAGCTGCAGAGAGGCACACGAGCTGCAGAGAGGCACACGAGCTGCAGAGAGGCACACGAGCTGCAGAGAGGCACACGAGCTGCAGAGAGGCACACGAGCTGCAGAGAGGCACACGAGCTGCAGAGAGGCACACGAGCTGCAGAGAGGCACACGAGCTGCAGAGAGGCACACGAGCTGCAGAGAGGCACACGAGCTGCAGAGAGGCACACGAGCTGCAGAGAGGCACACGAGCTGCAGAGAGGCACACGAGCTGCAGAGAGGCACACGAGCTGCAGAGAGGCACACGAGCTGCAGAGAGGCACACGAGCTGCAGAGAGGCACACGAGCTGCAGAGAGGCACACGAGCTGCAGAGAGGCACACGAGCTGCAGAGAGGCACACGAGCTGCAGAGAGGCACACGAGCTGCAGAGAGGCACACGAGCTGCAGAGAGGCACACGAGCTGCAGAGAGGCACACGAGCTGCAGAGAGGCACACGAGCTGCAGAGAGGCACACGAGCTGCAGAGAGGCACACGAGCTGCAGAGAGGCACACGAGCTGCAGAGAGGCACACGAGCTGCAGAGAGGCACACGAGCTGCAGAGAGGCACACGAGCTGCAGAGAGGCACACGAGCTGCAGAGAGGCACACGAGCTGCAGAGAGGCACACGAGCTGCAGAGAGGCACACGAGCTGCAGAGAGGCACACGAGCTGCAGAGAGGCACACGAGCTGCAGAGAGGCACACGAGCTGCAGAGAGGCACACGAGCTGCAGAGAGGCACACGAGCTGCAGAGAGGCACACGAGCTGCAGAGAGGCACACGAGCTGCAGAGAGGCACACGAGCTGCAGAGAGGCACACGAGCTGCAGAGAGGCACACGAGCTGCAGAGAGGCACACGAGCTGCAGAGAGGCACACGAGCTGCAGAGAGGCACACGAGCTGCAGAGAGGCACACGAGCTGCAGAGAGGCACACGAGCTGCAGAGAGGCACACGAGTTGCAGAGAGGCACACGAGTTGCAGAGAGGCACACGAGTTGCAGAGAGGCACACGAGTTGCAGAGAGGCACACGAGCTGCAGAGAGGCACACGAGCTGCATAGAGGCACACGAGCTGCAGAGAGGCACACGAGCTGCAGAGAGGCACACGAGCTGCAGAGAGGCACACGAGCTGCAGAGAGGCACACGAGCTGCAGAGAGGCACACGAGCTGCAGAGAGGCACACGAGCTGCAGAGAGGCACACGAGCTGCAGAGAGGCACACGAGCTGCAGAGAGGCACACGAGTTGCAGAGAGGCACACGAGTTGCAGAGAGGCACACGAGTTGCAGAGAGGCACACGAGTTGCTGAGAGGCACACGAGTTGCAGAGAGGCACACGAGTTGCAGAGAGGCACACGAGTTACAGAGAGGCACACGAGCTGCAGAGAGGCACACGAGCTGCAGAGAGGCACACGAGCTGCAGAGAGGCACACGAGTTGCAGAGAGGCACACGAGTTGCAGAGAGGCACACGAGTTGCAGAGAGGCACACGAGTTGCAGAGAGGCACACGAGTTGCAGAGAGGCACACGAGTTGCAGAGAGGCACACGAGTTGCAGAGAGGCACACGAGTTGCAGAGAGGCACACGAGTTGCAGAGAGGCACACGAGTTGCAGAGAGGCACACGAGTTGCAGAGAGGCACACGAGTTGCAGAGAGGCACACGAGTTGCAGAGAGGCACACTAGTTGCAGAGAGGCACACGAGTTGCAGAGAGGCACACGAGTTGCAGAGAGGCACACGAGTTGCAGAGAGGCACACGAGTTGCAGAGAGGCACACGAGTTGCAGAGAGGCACACGAGTTGCAGAGAGGCACACGAGTTGCAGAGAGGCACACGAGTTGCAGAGAGGCACACGAGTTGCAGAGAGGCACACGAGTTGCAGAGAGGCACACGAGTTGCAGAGAGGCACACGAGTTGCAGAGAGGCACACGAGTTGCAGAGAGGCACACGAGTTGCAGAGAGGCCCACGAGTTGCAGAGAGGCCCACGAGTTGCAGAGAGGCCCACGAGTTGCAGAGAGGCACACGAGTTGCAGAGAGGCACACGAGTTGCAGAGAGGCACACGAGTTGCAGAGAGGCACACGAGTGTAGAGAGGCACACGAGTTGCAGAGAGGCACACGAGTTGCAGTGAGGCACACGAGTTGCAGTGAGGCACACGAGTTGCAGTGAGGCACACGAGTTGCAGTGAGGCACACGCGTTGTAGTGAGGCACACGCGTTGCAGTGAGGCACACGAGTTGCAGAGAGGCACACGAGTTGCAGTGAGGCACACGAGTTGCAGTGAGGCACACGAGTTGCAGAGAGGCACACGAGTTGCAGAGAGGCACACGAGTTGCAGAGAGGCACACGAGTTGCAGAGAGGCACACGAGTTGCAGAGAGGCCCACGAGTTGCAGAGAGGCCCACGAGTTGCAGAGAGGCCCACGAGTTGCAGAGAGGCACACGAGTTGCAGAGAGGCACACGAGTTGCAGAGAGGCACACGAGTTGCAGAGAGGCACACGAGTGTAGAGAGGCACACGAGTTGCAGAGAGGCACACGAGTTGCAGTGAGGCACACGAGTTGCAGTGAGGCACACGAGTTGCAGTGAGGCACACGAGTTGCAGTGAGGCACACGCGTTGTAGTGAGGCACACGCGTTGCAGTGAGGCACACGAGTTGCAGAGAGGCACACGAGTTGCAGTGAGGCACACGAGTTGCAGTGAGGGACACGAGTTGCAGAGAGGCACACGAGTTGCAGAGAGGCCCACGAGTTGCAGTGAGGCCCACGAGTTGCAGTGAGGCCCACGAGTTGCGGTGAGGCACACGAGTTGCAGAGAGGCACACGAGTTGCAGAGAGGCACACGAGTTGCAGAGAGGCACACGAGTTGCAGAGAGGCACACGAGTTGCAGAGAGGCACACGAGTTGCAGAGAGGCACACGAGTTGCAGAGAGGCACACGAGTTGCAGAGAGGCACACGAGTTGCAGAGAGGCACACGAGTTGCAGAGAGGCCCACGAGTTGCAGAGAGGCACACGAGTTGCAGAGAGGCACACGAGTTGCAGAGAGGCACACGAGTTGCAGTGAGGGACACGAGTTGCAGAGAGGCACACGAGTTGCAGAGAGGCCCACGAGTTGCAGTGAGGCCCACGAGTTGCAGTGAGGCACACGAGTTGCGGTGAGGCGCACGAGTTGCAGAGAGGCATACGAGTTGCAGTGAGGCACACGAGTTGCAGAGAGGCACACGAGTTGCAGTGAGGCACACGAGTTGCAGAACGGCACACGAGTTGCAGAACGGCACACGAGTTGCAGAGAGGCACACGAGTTGCAGAGAGGCACACGAGTTGCAGTGAGGGACACGAGTTGCAGAGAGGCACACGAGTTGCAGAGAGGCCCACGAGTTGCAGTGAGGCCCACGAGTTGCAGTGAGGCACACGAGTTGCGGTGAGGCACACGAGTTGCAGAGAGGCACACGAGTTGCAGTGAGGCACACGAGTTGCAGAGAGGCACACGAGTTGCAGTGAGGCACACGAGTTGCAGAACGGCACACGAGTTGCAGAACGGCACACGAGTTGCAGAGAGGCACACGAGTTGCAGTGAGGCACACGAGTTGCAGAGAGGCACACGAGTTGCAGAGAGGCACACGAGCTGCAGAGAGGCCCACGAGTTGCAGAGAGGCACACGAGTTGCAGAGAGGCACACGAGTTGCAGTGAGGCACACGAGTTGCAGTGAGGCACACGAGTTGCAGAGAGGCACACGAGTTGCAGAGAGGCACACGAGTTGCAGAGAGGCACACGAGTTGCAGAGAGGCACACGAGTTGCGGTGAGGCACACGAGTTGCAGAGAGGCACACGAGTTGCAGAGAGGCACACGAGTTGCAGTGAGGCACACGAGTTGCAGTGAGGCACACGAGTTGCAGAGAGGCACACGAGTTGCAGAGAGGCACACGAGTTGCAGAGAGGCACACGAGTTGCAGAGAGGCACACGAGTTGCAGTGAGGCACACGAGTTGCGGTGAGGCACACGAGTTGCAGAGAGGCACACGAGTTGCAGTGAGGCACACGAGTTGCAGTGAGGCACACGAGTTGCAGTGAGGCACACGAGTTGCAGAACGGCACACGAGTTGCAGAACGGCACACGAGTTGCAGAGAGGCACACGAGTTGCAGAGAGGCACACGAGTTGCAGTGAGGCACACGAGTTGCAGTGAGGCACACGAGTTGCAGTGAGGCACACGAGTTGCAGAACGGCACACGAGTTGCAGAACGGCACACGAGTTGCAGAGAGGCACACGAGTTGCAGAGAGGCACACGAGTTGCAGTGAGGCACACGAGTTGCAGAGAGGCACACGAGTTGCAGTGAGGCACACGAGTTGCAGAACGGCACACGAGTTGCAGAACGGCACACGAGTTGCAGAGAGGCACACGAGTTGCAGAGAGGCACACGAGTTGCAGTGAGGGACACGAGTTGCAGAGAGGCACACGAGTTGCAGAGAGGCCCACGAGTTGCAGTGAGGCCCACGAGTTGCAGTGAGGCACACGAGTTGCGGTGAGGCACACGAGTTGCAGAGAGGCACACGAGTTGCAGTGAGGCACACGAGTTGCAGAGAGGCACACGAGTTGCAGTGAGGCACACGAGTTGCAGAACGGCACACGAGTTGCAGAACGGCACACGAGTTGCAGAACGGCACACGAGTTGCAGAGAGGCACACGAGTTGCAGTGAGGCACACGAGTTGCAGAGAGGCACACGAGTTGCAGAGAGGCACACGAGCTGCAGAGAGGCCCACGAGTTGCAGAGAGGCACACGAGTTGCAGAGAGGCACACGAGTTGCAGTGAGGCACACGAGTTGCAGTGAGGCACACGAGTTGCAGAGAGGCACACGAGTTGCAGAGAGGCACACGAGTTGCAGAGAGGCACACGAGTTGCAGAGAGGCACACGAGTTGCAGTGAGGCACACGAGTTTCAGTGAGGCATACGAGTTGCAGTGAGGCACACGAGTTGCAGTGAGGCACAGAGGCACAAGACGGAGGCACAGAGGCACAAGACTGAGGCACAGAGGCACAAGACTGAGGCACAGAGGCACAAGACTGAGGCACAGAGGCACAAGACTGAGGCACAGACGCACAAGACTGAGGCACAGAGGCACAAGACTGAGGCACAGAGGCACAAGACTGAGGCACAGAGGCACAAGACTGAGGCACAGAGGCACAAGACTGAGGCACAAGACTGAGGCACACGAGCCACAGTGAGGCACAAAGACCACGAGAGAGGCAGGCAGAGAGGCAGTGAAGCAGAAAGGCAGGAGCCACAGCAGCAGCACACCCAACACAGCCACGCAGCACCGACTATCCAATTAAGATGGCCGTAATTTAGAGCGGCATTATGGCATCGAAATGACTAAGGGAGCAACCAGCCCGGCAGGTGGGTCTCCTGCGCTGAGTTCCGAGCTGCATGTTCCACCTCGACGGTGCAGCCGCGGCACTGGACTTCATTTCTCGCATTCTTGCGCCTGAAGTTATGTGAACTCATTTATCCATGGTGTTGTTACGGTGTCCGTATTGTTATGGAGGTGTCCATATTGGTATGGAGGTGTCTGTATGTTATGGAGGTGTCTGTATGTCATGGAGGTGTCAGTATTGTTGTGGAGGTGTCAGTATTGTTATGGAGGTGTCAGTATTGTTATGGAGGTGTCCGTATTGTTGTGGAGGTGTCAGTATTGTTATGGAGGTGTCAGTATTGTTATGGAGGTGTCCATATTGGTATGGAGGTGTCTGTATGTTATGGAGGTGTCAGTATTGTTATGGAGGTGTCAGTATTGTTATGGAGGTGTCAGTATTGTTATGGAGGTGTCAGTATTGTTATGGAGGTGTCAGTATTGTTATGGAGGTGTCCGTATTGTTGTGGAGGTGTCAGTATTGTTATGGAGGTGTCAGTATTGTTATGGAGGTGTCAGTATTGTTATGGAGGTGTCCGTATTGTTGTGGAGATGTCCGTATCATTATGGAGGTGTCAGTATTGTTATGGAGGTGTCCGTATTGTTGTTATGGTGATGTTATGCTTCTCCGCATAACTGTGTACGGAACATCGCTAAGAATCTGGATAATCGTTGTTTGGCCAACAACCTATTCATAAATGATTCTAAAAGACCAAATAATAAGCCTGATTTCTGCGAGAAAGCATCACGAGATACATTCTAGAACAGTTGACTCGTCAGAGACGACGTTCGGACGCCGAGGAAACGAAGAACGAACAACACGCCAACGGGAGGTACCAAGGACCTCAATGGGTGTCTCCTTTTTACTTTAATTCATGATGTTTAACATTGTTTTGTGGGGATTTTTATATAGTAATAAGTGTAAGGTTAATGATGTATATTTTCTATTCGATAGTAGGGATATATTACGTTCATATTGGTAGCCTTGCGAGATCGTTATTTGAAGTTGGCATCTCAAGCGATGCCGAACGCGGGTTGTCTGAGGGAGCGAACGTCAGTCAGGACAAGGGCACCACCGTGAGCAGTTATACGAGATCATTCACCTTCCTTGGCCCAGATGGGCCGAGGCTTGTCTCTTAAATTCACTACGTAAAAGTCATCCTAGAACATCTGTGTTCTCATTCGCTTGAAAGTAATTCATATCAAGTCACTCAACTACAGTGCCAATATAACGTCAATTGTCGATGTCAATCTAGACTGCCAACTGTCGGCCACCGATACAAAATGGCGGATCCAACCTGCGGGACTCAACCCTCATCAACCCTGATCTCCAAATCTCAGATAAGTCTCCTTCTGAAGTTATGTCGATTTGAGATTCCCTCTCACACTTCTGGGTATATTAGGCCGCGAGCGCGTAAATCGTGTACGTTCAAATAGGTTGCGTTTATTCAATGACTAATGTCTCGATGTTTCCCTTTGTTCAATAGTAAATTTCTTTAATGTTTCGGTGTCTTTAATATCCTTCAGATAGATAGGAAGAGATGATGTGAATGATTTAGAAAGAAAATGATAATGTTTGAAGCCATGAAACACGGCTAAAATGTACGATTAATTTATGGCCATACGCTCTTAACGCTTACCGAAGATTGAATTAAATGTTTATTCAGAAAAAATCTGAATTGGTGGCAGTTACCTTGAAATTTACAAGTAGAAAATATATGAAAGTGACAAATAATCTCAACGTCACGACAAATAACATCATGAGAAAAAATAAAATTGAGGAGAATAAAGAATGATGTGACATCGACGAAATAAAATAGGGGAGACACGACAGTGACCGTACTGTTGTTATGGTGACCGTACTGTTGTAATGTTCGTATTGTTGTGTCTGTATTGTTGTTTACGTATTGTTGTTGTGTCCGTATTGTTACTGAGGTGTCCGCGTTGTTGATGAGGTGTCCGCGTTGTTGATGAGGTGTCCGCGTTGTTGATGAGGTGTCCGTATAGTTGATGAGGTGTCCGTATAGTTGATGAGGTGTCCGTATAGTTATTGAGGTTTCCGTATAGTTGATGAGGTGTCCGTATAGTTGATGAAGTGTCCGTATAGTTGATGAGGTGTCCGTAGAGTTGATGAGGTGTCCATTTAGTCGATGAGGTGTCCGTAGAGTCATTGAGGTATCCGTATTGTTATAGAGGTACATGTTCCAAATATTCATCAGCTAAACTAAAACCTGCAATAAATGCCTTAAAAAAATGACTATCTTTGCCGTTTTATTTCTTGACTCGTAAGTTCAACAAGCGCTTCTTCCGCAGTGAGTACTCCCAGAGATACGGTTATAATTTTATTTCAAAGGAAAGGCTTCATTAAAACGTTTGCTACAGAGAACAATTAGTGCTCTCAGCTTCTCAATGCTAAAACGAGTTAAACTTTTTCCTCAAAACGGAAAGTTGAAATATTTTGTGTGGTGTTTATAATTATTCACTTAAAATTTGCAGAAAAATGTGCGGTAATTTTTTTCATTTCAAAGCAGTTTGGAAAGGTTCAAGGATTACGTGAATTTCAATACAATTATACAAATTTCTGCCTACGAGAATACTCTTAATCAATAAAAAATACGTGAAATTTTTCGCTCAGTGGGCGCTTCTTAATGAGATAACTAATTGCTGGTTAAAGTAACACCAACATTGCAGGAGATTACTACGCAAATGATGTAGCTCTGAACATTTCAGCATGTTTGCAGGCGAATACGTTTCATTTGAAGCCAAGATGATCAGAAACAAACCTGCCGAAATGAGTTCAGTTGACTCGTAATGTTCCACCTTAAAAAATCTTGTTTAAAACATCAGGCGCCCCGATTTAAAATGAAGTCCCGTCGAATGAGAGAAAACTCCGGCATTGAAACCGATGGATATGATAACTTGAGAATGCTTTCCTCTGCAACTCAAGTAACCAAAACACGCGTTACACATCTAACACTTTCGTGCAACGTTTGCACGCGCAACACGCAAAGAAGGAGAGGAAAAGCGCATAAAAAACACCGATAAAAATAAAAGATCCCCTTAAATTAGATGGCGCTCACCTCGAACGCCCAGTACTACTTCGATATGCGTTGTCCCTTACAAATGTGCATTACCAAAACAAACAAGTCCTCTCAAATTCACAAACATAGCGAACGCCCAGTGCCGCTGTGATATGCGTTGGCCCTTGCAGATGTGTACGACCAAGACAAATGACCTCTCAAATTCGATGACACTGACCCTGTACGCCCAGTACCACTTCGATATGCGTTGTCCCATTCAGATGTGAATTACCAAAACAAAGAAGTCCTCTCAATTTCGAAAACACTGACCTCGAACGCCTAGTACCACTTCGATATGCGTTGGGCCTTACAGAAGCGTACTACCAAAACAAACAAAAGGTCCTTAAAAATTCGAGCACACTCACCCCGAAAGCCGAGTACCGCTTCGATCTGCGCTGGTCCTTGCAGAGATATACTTCAGACTTGGGTCTGGGCGGTTTCTTGGGTCTCAGGATAATTTTCTGTTCTTCTCTGATGTCGTCGTCCAATAATTTGGAGTCGGACGAGACCGACAACTGCCGGGACAATGTCTCGTGCTCGACTAGCCGGTCCCATCCTGCAACGAGAATGAGGATGACAATTACGTAAAGATAATAATCAAGCAGTATTCAGAATACTCGATTTAAAACAGAACTTTTGAGGAACTGCAAGCGATCATGCGTTCAAATTAGGTAGACATGGAATAAAAATTGCAACGAACCCATTGCTGTAAGATTAGATTATAAAAAAATTTAGATCTTCCTAAGCCCAACGAAGTGTTGCTAAGAGAGAAAGGATGAAGCATTAATTAGTATGGAGATTGGGGAACGTGGAATCAACGCACAAGGTGTGTTCCCGTGCAAGATCCCAGCATATAGAAACAGTACGTTAGACAGAAAGTTCATGAAAGAAGATAAAAGTTAAAGAAGAAAATAGTAATTACGTGCTGAAAAATTTGACAGAAGTAAACCTCGAAAAGTTGGTCCGTAACAATACATAGAAACATTTTATTTCAACAAAAAGGAGGCCTACCTAACCTTCGGCGAGGGACCTCACAGTTTTTCTTCCGGAGTGCTAATTCACACACCCACCCACACCCCCACCCACACCCACCCACCCTCACCCACACCCACCCCCCCCCAACCCACACCCACCCACCCTCACCCACACCCATCCCCACCCACACCCCCACCCACACCCACCCACACCCACACCCACCCACACCCACACCCACACCCACCCACACCCACCCACACCCACACCCACCCACACCCACATACATATATATGAACATACAATAGTAGTAGCCACAGAGAGGTGAAAATGAGAAAAGTTTTCATTCGCGTTCTTCAATTGTAAATCAGAAATAATATTTCTAACTCGGAAGAAAGACAATTGCGACCGCAAGGAAGGAGCACGAACGAAAGCTGTCAAACAAAGGCGAATAACAAAGCTCCAATGCCAATGTTCTCACAGAAGCCACACGAAATTAAATTTACCTACACGAGGCCTTAGAAATTATTTTGTGGGCCAATCAACATTAGAACTGGGCAGCTTTAGAGTAATTAACACTTTGATCACAACGTGGGCCACCGGTGGCCACGGAGGGGATTTTCATAATGCTGTTGACCGACCAGTAGTCTCAAACGCAATTTTCATGAATGCTTAATTGAAGCTAAATGAAGGTATGATCTCGTTAATGATTGCTTTTTTAAAAATTGCTTCCTGTAACTGACTTTAAATTTGAGTTGAATATTGAACTCCAATTTAACCAATTGCGGTCTAAGTGTCGAGTCCCCCAATCCCAATCTTAGAGTAGATAAAGATAGAGTAGAGAGCTACGTTACTTAGGCGAATAGGAAGTATTGAGAATGTCGCCAACCGTTTGGTAGTTACTTCATTTGTATTCTCATGAACGAAACAAAACTATCGCATCAATGACGAAAAAATCAAAATTTATTAAATATGTGAATAAACATAGAAAGTGGTCACAACAAGTGCACATGTCCTCGTGAATTCGAGTGTGTTAAAAAAAAGTAGCAGTGGTTATGCACCCAGCACAAACAACCAGAGCGCGCTTTTCAGAAGCCGAGGCTTTTCAAGAGAGGGGCACAGTACAGTAAAGCATTAAATTCACTCGTATTGTTAAGACAGAAAAGAGGCTCATGAGATACGGGCATAGGGACGAGACATTTGCAGCCGGAGCAGCAGAAGCAGCCGGGGCAGGAAAAGCAGCCGGGGCAGGAAAAGCAGCCGGGGCAGGAAAAGCAGCCGGGGCAGGAAAAGCAGCCGGGGCAGGAAAAGCAGCCGGGGCAGGAAAAGCAGCCGGGGCAGGAAAAGCAGCCGGGGCAGGAAAAGCAGCCGGGGCAGGAAAAGCAGCCGGGGCAGGAAAAGCAGCCGGGGCAGGAAAAGCAGCCGGGCAGGAATAGCAGCCGGGGCAGGAAAAGCAGCCGGGGCAGGAAAAGCAGCCGGGGCAGGAAAAGCAGCCGGGGCAGGAAAAGCAGCCGGGGCAGGAAAAGCAGCCGGGGCAGGAAAAGCAGCCGGGGCAGGAAAAGCAGCCGGGGCAGGAAAAGCAGCCGGGCAGGAATAGCAGCCGGGGCAGGAAAAGCAGCCGGGGCAGGAAAAGCAGCCGGGGCAGGAAAAGCAGCCGGGGCAGGAAAAGCAGCCGGGGCAGGAAAAGCAGCCGGGGCAGGAAAAGCAGCCGGGGCAGGAAAAGCAGCCGGGGCAGGAAAAGCAGCCGGGGCAGGAAAAGCAGCCGGGGCAGGAAAAGCAGCCGGGGCAGGAAAAGCAGCCGGGGCAGGAAAAGCAGCCGGGGCAGGAAAAGCAGCCGGGGCAGGAAAAGCAGCCGGGGCAGGAAAAGCAGCCGGGGCAGGAAAAGCAGCCGGGGCAGGAAAAGCAGCCGGGGCAGGAAAAGCAGCCGGGGCAGGAAAAGCAGCCGGGGCAGGAAAAGCAGCCGGGGCAGGAAAAGCAGCCGGGGCAGGAAAAGCAGCCGGGGCAGGAAAAGCAGCCGGGGCAGGAAAAGCAGCCGGGCAGGAATAGCAGCCGGGGCAGGAAAAGCAGCCGGGGCAGGAAAAGCAGCCGGGGCAGGAAAAGCAGCCGGGGCAGGAAAAGCAGCCGGGCAGGAATAGCAGCCGGGGCAGGAAAAGCAGCCGGGGCAGGAGAAGCAGCCGGGGCAGGAAAAGCAGCCGGGGCAGGAAAAGCAGCCGGGGCAGGAAAAGCAGCCGGGCAGGAATAGCAGCCGGGGCAGGAAAAGCAGCCGGGGCAGGAAAAGCAGCCGAGCAGGAAAAGCAGCCGGGGCAGGAAAAGCAGCCGGGGCAGGAAAAGCAGCCGGGGCAGGAAAAGCAGCCGGGGCAGGAAAAACAGCCGGGGCAGGAAAAGCAGCCGGGGCAGGAAAAGCAGCCGGGCAGGAAAAGCAGCCGGGGCAGGAGAGGCAGCCGGGGCAGGAAAAGCAGCCGGGGCAGGAAAAGCAGCCGGGGCAGGAAAATTTAAAGCAGCCGGGGCAGGAAAAGCAGCCGGGGCAGGAAAAGCAGCCGGGGCAGGAAAATTTAAAGCAGCCGGGGCAGGAAAAGCAGCCGGGGCAGGAAAAGCAGCCGGGGCAGGAAAAGCAGCCGGGGCAGGAAAAGCAGCCGGGGCAGGAAAAGCAGCCGGGGCAGGAAAATTGAAAGCAGCCGGGGCAGGAAAAGCAGCCGGGGCAGGAAAATTTAAAGCAGCCGGGGCAGGAAAAGCAGCCGGGGCAGGAAAAGCAGCCGGGGCAGGAAAAGCAGCCGGGGCAGGAAAAGCAGCCGGGGCAGGAAAAGCAGCCGGGGCAGGAAAAGCAGCCGGGGCAGGAAAAGCAGCCGGGGCAGGAAAAGCAGCCGGGGCAGGAAAAGCAGCCGGGGCAGGAAAAGCAGCCGGGGCAGGAAAATTTAAAGCAGCCGGGGCAGGAAAAGCAGCCGGGGCAGGAAAAGCAGCCGGGGCAGGAAAAGCAGCCGGGGCAGGAAAAGCAGCCGGGGCAGGAAAAGCAGCCGGGGCAGGAAATGCAGCCGGGGCAGGAAAATTTAAAGCAGCCGGGGCAGGAAAAGCAGCCGGGGCAGGAAAAGCAGCCGGGGCAGGAAAAGCAGCCGGGGCAGGAAAAGCAGCCGGGGCAGGAAAAGCAGCCGGGGCAGGAAAAGCAGCGGGGCAGGAAAAGCAGCCGGGGCAGGAAAAGCAGCCGGGGCAGGAAAAGCAGCCGGGGCAGGAAAAGCAGCCGGGGCAGGAAAAGCAGCCGGAGCAGGAAAAGCACCCGGGGCAGGAAAAGCAGCCGGGGCAGGAAAAGCAGCCGGGGCAGGAAAAGCAGCCGGGGCAGGAAAAGCAGCCGGGGCAGGAAAAGCAGCCGGGGCAGGAAAAGCAGCCGGGGCAGGAAAAGCAGCCGGGGCAGGAAAAGCAGCCGGAGCAGGAAAAGCAGCCGGGGCAGGAAAAGCAGTCGGAACAGGAAAAGCAGCCGGGGCAGGAAAAGCAGCCGGGGCAGGAAAAGCAGTCGGAACAGGAAAAGCAGCCGGGGCAGGAAAAGCAGCCGGGGCAGGAAAAGCAGCCGGGGCAGGAAAAGCAGCCGGGGCAGGAAAAGCAGCCGGGGCAGGAAAAGCAGCCGGGGCAGGAAAAGCAGCCGGGGCAGGAAAAGCACCCGGGGCAGGAAAAGCAGCCGGGGCAGGAAAAGCAGCCGGGGCAGGAAAAGCAGTCGGAACAGGTAAAGCAGCCGGAGCAGGAAAAGCAGCCGGGGCAGGAAAAGCAGCCGGAGCAGGAAAAGCAGCCGATAAGTATGGCGTAGTAACAAGTTTGATACATTTTCCATTACCTTCGACCAGAATATTTCATCACCTCTCAGTAGCGCAAGAATTTTAAGACTACAATGCACACAAAAGCGGAAATTATGAAGCTCAATGGGCGCACGCCGGCATTTCCATGCTGCAGCTCACACGACCGACAATTCATTAGCGAACTTGGCAAGCAAGAATTAGGAGGTAGGAACTTTTTCCAATTGTTCTTTGGACTGGTGAGCTCTTCTAATTGAGGCTCGCATTAAATCATCGCCCTGCTCAAGCCTGCGTCTCCCAGGCATTAACATCTGCTTTATTACTTCCGGGGGTCTTCTGTGATAGCTGCGCTGCCATAGGTTGTTACGGCGGGTCTGAGTTGTATCGATTACGGGAGTGTAGTCTTCAGTTGATTACGGTAGGGTAGTCTTCAGTTGATTACAGAAGTGTAGTCTGAAATCGATTACAATAATGGAGTCAAGAGCCGATTACAATGTGCAGTCTTCAGTCGATTGCAGTAGTGAAGTTTTCAGTGTTCAGTCGATTACAATAGTGCAGTTTTCAGTCGATTGCAGTAGTGCAGTGTTCAGTCGATTACAATAATGCAGTTTTCAGTCGATTGCAGTAGTGCAGTGTTCAGTCGATTACAATAATGCAGTTTTCAGTCGATTGCAGTAGTGCAGTGTTCAGTCGATTGCAATGATGCAGTTTTCAGTCGATTGCAGTAGTGCAGTCTTCAGTCGACTACAGAAAAGTAGCCTTCACTCGAACATAGCGGCGCACTCATGCTTCAATAACGAAAACGTTGTCTTTAACAAAATGTAGCTGTGCGGTGGCGGTGAGGACGGCAGCAGTCACTGCCTTGTGTTACTGGAGTTACAGATCAGACAAGTATTAGGAATAAAATAATTAGGGAATTGTGATCGTAGATTACCGCTGTCCTTCACAAACTTTCAGGCTTTTTTAAAACTGGAATGAACGACGACGTGGAACTTTTAGAAATTCGATGCCCGAATATTGGCTATAAGGTGAGCTTTGTTGCGTAGGGATTCCTGGAAAATAATTAAGGAAAACATTCAGAACACCGCATTACATTTATTTAAGTACCGTATGTGTGATACGGATTTCCTCAGCAGCGAGAATAAATTTTTCCTTACGAAATGAATGATACCATTTATTAAACCATTTCGTCGATGTAAATAACTGAATACATGACACCCGTGTACACGTAAGCATTCATGTGTGAATGAGTACGAGCTACTACTATAGCCAAGCTAGATCATGTCAATTGATTTCAACACCCATTTATACGTACCACAAGTTATCATTGCTCGTACTCGTTCGAGTCCCAGGGTGCTAAGAAATGGTTTTAAAATGCTTGGAAGTAGTTTGCACTGCACACAGGAACTACAACTTCAGAGGTCCCCGAACTGATGAACATTAACCCACACCAAATCAATTTCAACACGTGGGGGCAGGCATCTGCAGTGGCTAACCATGAGGTTTGACCACGATTGGTCGGATATTTTCAATATATGACGCATTTTTTTCTCAGGTACTAGGCGAAAAACGAAAAATTAGATACAGTGGTAAAGTGAAAGATTCTGAAACTACCAAAAAATTGCTGCAGCGGCCTGGTAGGATTAAGATTATTCCCGGTTAAGATGCCTCAGTCAGACAAGATACTAAAAAAATTATATTAGATAGTAGGTCAAGCCTCCGTAACCGCTAAAAAAAAGAGTTCCGAAGAGAGGAAAGAGGAAGGCACCATTTAGTATGGAGATATTATATAAGAAAGTTTTAGCCTCCCTTAACCACGACAAAGATGTTCTAAGAGAGGAAAGAGGAAGGCACCATTTAGTATGGAGTTGAGGGAACGCGGAATCTATGCACAAGGTGCACAGAAACAGTAAGCTAGGAAAGAAGTTCATGAAACAAGAAAAAAGTTGAAGAAAGTAGTAGGTGCTGAAAAACAGGACAGCAGTGAACCGAAAAAAGATGGTCCGTAACAAAACAAAACATATTTTATTACAACAAGCTCGGGCCCTCACATGGTTCCCCTGGGAGCGCTAATTCCCATAGATACAATAGTTGTATCTGCCTGAGGGGTAGTATGGAGATAAGGAGAACACAGATACTAAAAATCGGTACTATGAGCTGGTAGGATTCGAATTATTCTCGGTTTTGATCCCTCATTTTATCTTTAAAATATCGCTCATTTGGCGTCGCAAACAACTTGAACAAAGAGCTGCTCTTAGAGTACAGGTGCAAGTGTTGGTAAAATTTACGAGACATTAAAGTCTAAAGTGAAGTACGAAGTCCTCGCAACGAGTGTTGAAGAGGTTCTCTGAGTTGGGGTTGAAGAGGTTCTCTGAGTTGAGGTTGAAGAGGTTCTCTGAGTTGAGGTTGAAGAGGTTCTCTGAGTTGAGGTTGAAGAGGTTCTCTGAGTTGGGGCATACAAGTTAAAGACACCAGTGCAACACAAGAAGGATGTGTTTATCTTAATACGTCGTAGAAAAAAATATAATCTCGATTTTGTAGCATCTCAATATAGGCCTTTCAGGCATAATTTCCTTATCACACTTGGTTTGGGATATCGCGGCACCGGCGGAAGCGTCTTAACCGCAAGACGGAGCCGACGGAAGCGCTGGTTGCGGATTGCCCTATGTCTATATCTACTTGGGTTCAAATGGGTCGGAAGCGCCCTGACCGCACGCGCCGGAAACCGTGCCTTGGGAGCGCATCGCATTGGTATGCACCGGAAGAGCATTGTTTAACTTCCGAGCGCTATAGCTTATAAGCAGTGTCGGTGTTTGGATGATTCAGTACAAGAATAGGAACCTAGCTAAGAGTTTCCTTTTCCTACTCCTGAAGCTAACGCTTCAGTTACGGTAGTTACTGCTACCGATACTGTAGTTTGCAGCTACAATTACTAATCCTAATATCGTGATGAAAAACCACGATATAACAGATTTGTTACATTTATTGTTCGGAATTATTAACTGTAAAAAGCACTTCATCTGGTTCTGTGAAGGTGTGAGCTATCTTTTTGTCGTTACAAAAGAAATTTTACTAACTTTTCAAGTACTTAAGAGTATATTTGTCAGCATTTGATCGGACGAAAGCTCGCTGAATGAACAGTGACGCAGAAATAAGCAATGGATATTATTATTATTATTATTATATAAGAAAGTTTTAGCCTCCCTTAACCACGACAAAGATGTTCCAAGAGAAAAAAGAGGAAGGCACCGTTTAGTATGGAGTTGAGGGAACGCGGAATCTATGCACAAGGTGCACAGAAACAGTAAGCTAGGAAAGAAGTTCATGAAACAAGAAAAAAGTTGAAGAAGAAAGTAGTAGGTGCTGAAAAACAGGACAGCAGTGAACCGAAAAAAGATGGTCCGTAACAAAACAAAAACCTATTTTATTACAACAAAAAGGAAGCCTACCTTACCTTTAGCTCAGGCCCTCACATAGTCCCCCTGGGAGCGCCAATTCCCATAGATACAATAGTTGTATCCCCCCTGAGGGGACCAAGTTTCTATAAAAGATCAAAATTGAACAAGAAAAAATCATTTTCTTACGCTTCAATCATTTCTGATTTGTGAATCATACATACGACGTTCCCTTCATTTCGATACAAGACGTTTACGGCATTCCGTTTCTTTCATTTCAGTACTTGACGTTTATGGCATTCATCTTCTTCAAACTTTGCAGTGACTCGGCGCGCATCCTCCCATCGTGGAGTTCCGTATACATCCAACGCATACTCAAATGTTATGTCTCAATTTCAAATGAAAACTTTCCTCAAAGTCATAGACAATGTTCACTGCAATAAAGACGAGCAGAAAGTAATCTTACAAAAGTTGTAAGACAATGTTCAATGCAATAAAGACAATAAGTAAACTTCCTAAAGATATACCGTAAAACTTTACATTTAAGACGATCAGTAAGTAAACTTCCTTAAGTAATATCGCAAAATTTTATATTTAAGACGATCAGTAAGTGAACGTCCTAAAGATATACCGTAAAACTTTACATTTAAGACAATCAGTGAGTTAACTTCCTAAAGTTAGACAGCAAAATTTTACATTTAAGACGATCAGTAAGTAAACGTCCTTAAGTGATACCGCAAAATATTAAATTTAACTCAGATTTGAGACGGCAAACGCCGGTCGCCTGCCTGCATGGAGACAACACACCCACTTTGACCAAACAAAATGAAATAAATACACACAAACGGTGCGGCAAAAGAGCCGCGCTTCACTAGAACCACACACAGACACACCCACCGCACCAAAAGCAAAGGATGACAGACAAGAGCTTTTCTCACTTCAAAAATACAGCTCCCTGCAGACACGAGTAGAGCAGTTGCAGAGTCTGCAGCTCGAAGCTGTAATTTGATTGCAGAGGTAAATATTGGTGAGGTTTGCTTTTATTCACAAGGACATACGCAAACTCGCCATGAAATATTAAATAGAATATAGAGAAGCATGCTGTCTTCAGGACGAAGAGAGTAACAACTCAGAGAAGCATGCGGTCTTCAAAACGAAGAAAGTTAGGAACGAAATGGAAACAGTCCGAGCACAAAATCCTCTTTCATACTTCTCTTTGTAAGTGCTCTCATCTACTTGAAAATTTTAAACACTAATGCTAACGAACACAAATTTAGACATCTAAAAGTATTTGAGTTTGTAGTTATTTTTCGAACGAAATTCTCGGACCCTCTACATAGGAGGACCCCCGATTGAAGCGTAATGACGTTCCAACTTGATAACTTTTTAAGCATCGTCAAATAACATCAACGAGATGCAGCTGTCATTTTTCTCCATCCTTACACAGAAATGATTACCAATTTTCATTTTCAAAGACCACAGGTACGCCGCAAACCTAAATGCTAAGAAAAACGTGCAGGCATCCTATATTTATGCACATACGACTTTTCCTCCAAACGTATTCATGGAAGTGCAGAATAATTCAGTTTTAACTAGGACAATTACTTTTCACACAAACTTCATATTTACCTCTCCAAATTTTCCTCACAAACAAATTATCTTGATGCTATTTTACAATAATTTGAAGATCACCATCACTTTCACACTAAGCTTGCTTTCTTTATTTATGCATGTATAACTGGAGCCCGATCATTATTTTGCATTTACTCGATGATTACCACGGCTAAAAGACAACTAATTCTAAGTAATGATCACGGCACTACTCATTAGGTCAGTCACAACACAGAGCTCTAGTCACACCGCGCTCATCAAACAAACCGGCCTTATTCCAGTGGCCCGAAAATATGCACAACTAAATTGGCAATGCATAGAAACAACAACTTTGCCGACGCGGATTCCCAGGCTCAAAATACAAACGAAAATGCAAATATGTTTGCCAATACGTAAGCGGATTTAAAGTGAGGTCTATTCATGACGGATACTAGTGATACGCGGGAATTTTATTTACTAGTTATGTTCTAGTATTATATCTTATAATCTTTTTCTATAATGCAAGTTATACACCGGAATATTAGTTATACTCGGAAATTTTGCGCTCTGAATTTGCCCTTTCATTGTTGTTCAGTGAATTGAAGTTTACCTTCCGTTCATATCGTTAGATTACGTAAAGTATTGAATAGTTTTCTGTAAAGTGAGATTTTAATGTTCCTTCATTTTGTTAAGATACGTGAATTATATTATTTATTTGGAAACTAAAAGTCTATTATCATAATGGTAGGATGGGTAAATTATATTTTTTTCAACTAAGATGCAATGATACGCAAAATATACTATACTAAATGTGAAACTTTTCCACGTGAAAGATTCCTCCCACCACGGTTAACTCACGCTTCGAGAGAAATATGTCCGCCAACGTTTCTACAGAAATATGCCTGACAACGCTCCTACAAAAATTTGTCTCCAAACGCTTCTATAGAAACGCGTCTGCGAACGCTTGTATGGAAACCTCTAACAAAGCGTCCATAGAAACATATCTGCCAACGCTTAAATGGAAATATCTGCCAACGCTTAAATGGAAATATCTGCCAACGCTTAAATGGAAATATCTGCCAACGCTTAAATGGAAATATCTGTCAACGCTTAAATAGAAATATCTGCCAACGTTTAAATGGAAACATCTGCCAACGCTTAAATGGAAATGTCTGCCAACGCTTAAATGGAAATATCTGCCAACGCTTAAATGGAAATATCTGCCAACGCATAAATGGAAATATCCACCAACGCATGTATGGAAGTACCCACCACAGCCCCCCAGCAACACGCCGGACCGGAGCGAGGGACCGAGAGCCGTGCGTGCGCCACAGGCGCGTGCGCCAGCGACATGCGGCCAGGAAGGTCCAGGAGATTGATGTGCGGCCATAATAGGCGTGGGGAAGGACCAAACATTCAGAAATTAATGTGCCTCCGCCATGAGAGAAATTTCTATTTCTATCCACCATAATAAAATTGAAAGCCAGTCGTGTATAGGTGAAAAAAAATTTATGGGTTTTTGCATTTATGAATAGTGGGGTTGTGTGCCAAAATATTTATGGATTTTTGTACCAGTGAAGAGAGGGGTTGTGTCCCGAAATATGCATAAATTTTTGTATTTATGAAGAGTGTTGTATCCCGAAAAATTTATACATTTTTGTACAGGTGAAGAGAGGGGTTGTGTCCCGAAAAATTCATGGATTTCGAGCTGTAATGCGCCTTTCAATTCAACAGATTAAAATCGCAGCGGAAAAAACGATAAATCGGCGCACATGTAAGGGAGAAAACGTGAAGGACGAATCAGACGAAATTTACATCACTGATTGCATGAACAAAATGCAATTATTACTCGCAGCCGAGTATTGGGAAACACGTGAGATATATTAACAATCAATGCAGCAGCGCACGTAATATACCCTCATTCCTTAACACGTTGACTCCGATTGTGCGGTTGCTACGGTCAGTTTGGTTAGGCTAGAAGAAGTCTATTTGAAAAAATAGCTTTTCTGCTCTAACATATTTTTAACTTTTTTAAAAAGTATAAAGAATACAATTGAACCATAATATGTCACCTTTTACTCTAAAATTTATTTCGGAAAAGGTAGCAAAATAGTTGAAATGTTATTTGTATATTCCGGTACGTAAATGAACAATTTACCTAGTGGTACACATTTGTATAACTTCGGAGTCAAAGTGTTAACACGCTCGCTGCCGCTGGACGCACTCATGCGTCTATAGTAGTCTCACGTTAAGTTAGGTTGTAAGTAGCAGAGTTTTAAAAAAACGACTTTACTCCTCGAAAAAAATTGTATCTTATCTAAGAAGTGGGAAAATGTAACAGCACGATGATATTTTACCTCGTATGGTTATTAAACCTTTTCTAAAAGAAATGTTGAAATAATTGAAATGCTGTTCATTCACACCGATACGTAAATGAGCAATTTACGCAGTGGTAAATCGTCAGTGAACGTGTAAAATTCCTAGTGAAAACAAAATTTTGATATTCCTATTATAGTTGGCCGATCACGTCGTCGATGCTATACTGTGCCTCTTACGAGAAAGGCATTTGAATTGAATAACAACTTCCAAAAGCATCGTGTAGCAGGCAATAACGAGCATTCAAAGGCGATATAGCTGCCGCTGCACCGAGACGCAAGGTTGACTGACTCGCCCTTTTGTTGCCAAAGCTCTCGAATTTGGAATAAAAGGGAAAAAAAAACGTAACTAAGCATAGCATGATAAGTACAAACGTTCATATTTTTTCAACGTTTATTTTCATCGTGACATTTTTAGCCACGTTGGTTTCCCTTCTTATCCTGAAAATGAGATTTTCTAGAGATCAGCCTATTTCATTTATCTCAAATTTGTCTGTTTTAACAGAATTTGGATTATTTTATGACTAATTTAGCGTTTCTTGAAAAAACGGCTTGCCATTTTCTTGGAGTATAGTATTTTTTTTTCGAAACAAAATTCAGCTTTTTCATCTATTTATCATTTGGCTTTTTCCAAAATAAATTTTGCCTTCTCTCCAACAATTTCATTTTTTTCTGAAATAAAATTAATCGCGTTTGAAATAAAATTTAGCTTTTCATGAGGGACAATACAGCCCAAAAAAGAGCATTCAACATATAGTAACCTTGAAAGCCTGCAAGACGCAAAGCAATTTCTACCATCAAATCTCACTGACAGAAAGCCAGAAAGAAACGGATCATTTTACCAGTAAAATGTCAATGCCAGCGCCATCGACACCAGCAAGTCGCACTCGAAGAACTCACGAGTTGCCGGGCAAACGTCGCAAGATAAACACGAGTCTCAGGAGACTCCCGTCGGGAATTCATTGTCAAAATGTTCCTCTCGAAAATCAACAAGAAATTGCCCCTTGATAACTCTGACAACTTTAAACGGAGCTCTTCTGTTTATTTCTCAGGGCTGAAGTGTTGGTGCAAAAGGAAGTCGCTTTCAGAATGCCAATACGGCGGGATGCCGCTGCACTCGACAATTCAAACGGAAACGCAGTCTGGCGACTGCAAGCGCTCAACCAAAAGAATGGATTGAGAACGTTTTGAAGAAGAATCAAATTCAGAGTAATGACATAGCATATAGCTAGTTTTTACGCACCAGAATAAAATATTCTAGCCTTAAAATTCCTATAGTAATGAGTTCCTATAAATATTATTAGTGTTATTATTATTGCGATTTTTAAAAGGTGTTTTATTACCGAAGATTTTATTTTTGAGGCGCACCCGTGCACTCAAATATTTTTACCACAGGTTGCACGAATAATGTATCTATTTTAGCAATTATTTAAATAAATTTTACCAAGAAGTGCGTTAAAATATAATATCCAATTTGCATGCGTACATTTAATCTGTTCTCTTACCGAGAATGGTTGCTAACTCGTTGAAAAGATTAAGTCAAGGTTTATATGAAATCTGAAATGGTAAATAACAAGAAGGATTCTATTGGAGCCCATCAGTTACAGCCACAAAATGAAATAAAGTTATTATGGTCGCTCGATTTCAAGCTACGACGATGAAAAAATTAAACCTGCTTCAGTAACGCCCACAGGCTCATACTTACATCAGCTCTGCTTTCTGGAAGACTGTGACTAAGTATCACTTAAACACAATTACCGCCATGGATTAAGCTAAAGTTCAATATTGAACTCACATTTAGTCAATTGTAGTGAGTAATTTTGAAAACAGCAAACACTGACTGGATAGTGCCTTCATTTAGGTTTGATTAAGCATTTATAAAAATTAAGCTCGTAACTACGAGTCGATCAGCAGCATTAAGAATATTGCCTCCGTACCCACCGGTGGCTCATATGGCGAGTAACGTGTAAACAAAATAATCTAACTCAGATACAGTGTGCACGTGGATCCATGCACTCTTCCCACAGCTCTACCTAACATTAACTTGAAAAGGGTTTTAACGTCAGAAACTTTTGGTTCTTAACACAATCAAGAGACCGGAGAGCCCAAAATACCAAGCGGATATAAATAAGGATGTTAGAAATAAGGCGCTCTAAAGCAAGTGCAGAACAATGGAATGAAGCAAGAAATGGACTGTAAAGGTCCGATGGCAATAGAGAGATTACTTTTGAGTAAAGTGTAGCAAAGCAGATTATTATATGTTAGAGTAATTTGGATATCCTGCAAGACAGCTTTCATAAAATTGTAAAGTCCAATCTACTGTACTTTGTCACTCAAATGAATGTTATTGAGAATCTGTTTTTAGCAAACGCAACATATGTATGACTTTGATATTCTGTGATCTATCCTATCAAGTTACGTGAACCAGAAGAAAATCGGCTTAGAAGTTCAGACCATACTTCTCTCTATCAACATTTTGAGAGCAATGGATTACACCGAAGTTCAATAATCAAATCAATTCCAAAGTCAATAGAAGAGAGCAATTCTGAAAATAGCAAACACTAATTGGATCGTGCTTTTATTTAGCTTTGATTAAGTATTTATGAAAATTGAGTTTGTGACTACTGGTCGGTCAGCTGCATCAGGAAAATTCCTTCCGTGTACACCGGTGGCTCGTATCGTGACCAAAGTGTTATGCAAGACCACACTTGTTCTATTTTCATTCACGCGCAAAGTAAAAACGCCCCACCCTGAACTCGAGCGTTAAGCTTCACAAGCCATTGATTATTCGGCAGTACCTTCATGAAACACAAATACAGGTACAGAATACTGAAAGCCTCCGTAGTTGTTGCTAGTCGCACGATAAAAGAACATCGCTGTACAGGCAGTGCTACAAATTCAAACAAGGTCATGGATAGGTGCAAGCTGTGAACGCTTCTTTTAACACGTCAAGTGCGGCGGGTTAAACTGAAGTTCAATATCCAACTCAAATTAGAGTTATATTTAGAGATCAATTTCGAAAATAGATAGATCGTACATTTATTTCGTTTTCATTAAGTAGTTATGAAAATTGAGTCAGTGACTGCTGGTCGGTCAGCAGCATCATGAAAACGCCCTCCATGACCACCAGTGGGTCACATCGCATTCAAAGAGTTAATCTTTTCTCGATCACCATGAGCATGTAAGAAAGTAAGCTTCAGCACAGCGTTTGTTCAGCTTAATCTTTTTTACAGTCAACACGAGCCCATAAAAAAGTAGGCACAGAATTTGTTTAACTAATGCGCGAGACGAGTGTGATCCAAATTTACACCGTCACCTAAGATGTTATCACGTCACTACCAGAGCGTAGCGCCACCAATCTGATGGTTTCCGCAACGCAAGGTTAACACACCGCCGAGACTCAAGAGCAGGAGGCTGTTCCGAGTGAGATAGCTGCGCCAAACGTAAGGCTGAGCGCCAATAAAAATACAAAGCACACACTCCCACAGCAAATAAACTTTATGGACTAGAAAATACTCGCCAAGTAAAAGAATGGGCCACAGAAAAAAGATTCGACACAACGCGAGCGGACTGGAGGGCAGCTAGGCGAGTGCATCTTCAAGAGCTAATGAAAGCAAAGGCGCGAGAAAAATTACCAAACTGCTGCTATTTTTCCGCTCAGCGTCAACGAGGCTAATAAAGCTAGGAATGATGGCAGTACTCAGAAAAATATGGAAAAGGAGCTCTAGTTATGTTGGCGTAAAACCCCAACATTCTTCAGAAAAAAGCCCAATTTTTTCACAATTTTTGTAAAATCTACGTGATCATGTATTAATGAATCTAGAAAATTTTAATTAAAATCGACAATAACGAGAGTTATTTTCAGTGATACATAATTGTACAGTAACAAGTTAATAACAGTGAATTAGATAAGTTCAAAGTTAGTTTAGGCCTCCCTAACAGCAACAAATGCGTTTCAAAGATAAGAAGGAGGAAGGCACAATTTAGCATGCACTTAGGGGAACGCGCAATCTATGCACAAGGTGCATAGATAAAAGTTCGTGAAACGAGACAAAAGACGAAGAAAATAGTAGGTACTGAAAAACGGGACAGCTGGGAACCGAAAAAAGATGGTAGGTAACTAAACAAAAACCTTATTTAACTTCAACAAAAAGGCCGCTTTAGTTTCAGTTCAGGACTTCACGGTTTCCTTCTGGAAGCGCTAAGTCCCACAGGTACAGTATTTAAATCTCGCTGTTGGAAATAAGAGTCGCAATCATCAAGAAAACAACAGTAATTGAATGCTCAAATCAAAATTTGGCAAAAAATAATTGTCGTTGTTTAAAACAATACGACTCAAGAATGGAATGGTGACTAAATGCCCAGAACAACAACTGTCAAAGCGCAGTCTAAGCTAAATGCCTAGAACAACACACGTCAACAAAGCAATAACAACTAAGCACTCAGAACTACAGCGGAAGCAACAACAGCACCAGCCCAGCAGCCCATGCTACGGATGGGGCTATGGTTGAATGGAGTCAGGAAATTGCTTTGAGAGAGCTTCTCCGTCACCAGTGCGCGCGGCGCTCCGTCACCAGTGCGCGCGGCGCTCCGTCACCAGTGCGCGCGGCGCTCCGTCACTAGTGCGCGCGGCGCTCCGTCACCAGTGCGCGCGGCGCTCCGTCACCAGTGCGCGCGGCGCTCCGTCACCAGCGCACGCGGCGCTCCGTCACCAGTGCGCGCGGCGCTCCGTCACCAGTGCGCGCGGCGCTCCATCACCAGTGCGCGCGGCGCTCCGTCACCAGTGCGCGCGGCGCTCCGTCCCCAGTGCGCGCGGCGCTCCGTCACCAGTGCGCGCGGCGCTCCGTCACCAGTGCGCGCGGCGCTCCGTCACCAGTGCGCGCGGCGCTCCGTCCCCAGTGCGCGCGGCGCTCCGTCACCAGTGCGCGCGGCGCTCCGTCACCAGTGCGCGCGGCGCTCCGTCACCAGAGCGCGCGCCGCTCCGTCACCAGTGCGCGCGCCGCTCCGTCACCAGTGCGCGCGGCGCTCCGACACCAGTGCGCGCGCCGCTCCGTTACCAGTGCGCGCGGCGCTCCGTCACCAGTGCGCGCGGCGCTCCGTCACCAGTGCGCGCGCCGCTCCGTTACCAGTGCGCGCGCCGCTCCGTTACCAGTGCGCGCGGCGCTCCGTCACCAGTGCGCGTGGCGCTCCGTCACCAGTGCGCGCGGCGCTCCGTCACCAGTGCGCGCGGCGCTCCGTCACCAGTGCGCGCGCCGCTCCGTCACCAGTGCGCGCGGCGCTCCGTCACCAGTGCGCGCGGCGCTCCGTCACCAGTGCGCGCGGCGCTCCGTCACCAGTGCGCGCGGCGCTCCGTCACCAGTGCGCGCGGCGCTCCGTCACCAGAGCGCGCGCCGCTCCGTCACCAGTGCGCGCGCCGCTCCGTCACCAGTGCGCGCGGCGCTCCGACACCAGTGCGCGCGCCGCTCCGTTACCAGTGCGCGCGGCGCTCCGTCACCAGTGCGCGCGCCGCTCCGTTACCAGTGCGCGCGGCGCTCCGTCACCAGTTCGCGTGGCGCTCCGTCACCAGTGCGCGCGGCGCTCCGTCACCAGTGCGCGCGGCGCTCCGTCACCAGTGCGCGCGGCGCTCCGTCACCAGTGCGCGCGGCGCTCCGTCACCAGTGCGCGCGGCGCTCCGTCACCAGTGCGCGCGGCGCTCCGTCACCAGTGCGCGCGGCGCTCCGTCACCAGTGCGCGCGCCGCTCCGTCACCAATGCGCGCCGCTCCGTCACCAGTGCGCGCGGCGCTCCGACACCAGTGCGCGCGCCGCTCCGTCACCAATGCGCGCCGCTCCGTCACCAGTGTGCGCGGCGCTCCGTCACCAGTGCGCGCGGCGCTCCGTCACCAGTGCCCGCGGCGCTCCGTCACCAGTGCGCGCGGCGCTCCGTCACCAGTGCCCGCGGCGCTCCGTCACCAGTGCGCGCGGCGCTCCGTCACCAGTGCGCGCGGCGCTCCGTCACCAGCGCACGCGGCGCTCCGTCACCAGTGCGCGCGGCGCTCCATCACCAGTGCGCGCGGCGCTCCGTCACCAGTGCGCGCGGCGCTCCGTCCCCAGTGCGCGCGGCGCTCCGTCACCAGTGCGCGCGGCGCTCCGTCACCAGTGCGCGCGGCGCTCCGTCACCAGTGCGCGCGGCGCTCCGTCACCAGTGCGCGCGGCGCTCCGTCCCCAGTGCGCGCGGCGCTCCGTCACCAGTGCGCGCGGCGCTCCGTCACCAGTGCGCGCGGCGCTCCGTCACCAGAGCGCGCGCCGCTCCGTCACCAGTGCGCGCGCCGCTCCGTCACCAGTGCGCGCGGCGCTCCGACACCAGTGCGCGCGCCGCTCCGTTACCAGTGCGCGCGGCGCTCCGTCACCAGTGCGCGCGCCGCTCCGTCACCAGTGCGCGCGGCGCTCCGTCACCAGTAAGCAGCGCCGCTCCGTCACCAATGCGCGCCGCTCCGTCACCAGTGCGCGCGGCGCTCCGACACCAGTGCGCGCTACGATCCATAACAGCATATGGTAAATGGCGGAAATTAAATAGAGCAGCTTGAGTTCCTAAGGCTTCTGTCGAGGGAGCATCGTGCTTCGGTTGTGTGCTGTACGGCGGCATCCACAAAAGCTCCCTCGGAATGGAACGTACAACACGGCAGTCAAATTCGATTACACAACAGAACCTGAAAATTGATTTCGTTCTTATAGAAGTTTTCATCTTGTTGGCGTACAAGTATAAAGTTCAAAAGGTTCTTATTGAAAAAAATATTTAATTAAGTATTTGGTAACGATGCAATTGATAACACTTTAACTTTGATATTCGATGCACTGAAACGTTTTAAAAATATTTAAAAATGCACTGTGTGAGAGTACGAATTCGCAACCTTGTATTGATTTTTGGCCGAAATTGGAAATGAAGCGAAGTTTTCGGTCATTCAGTATTTACTTAAGCGAGGAAAAGTCACCCTGACTAGAACGTGAACAAACGTGCAAAAACAAAATTTAGTTTCCGTAACAAGATTGACTGGGTACTAATTCAGTATCTCGTAACTGCTTTGTCTCATCAAGAATATTAATTTATGGCTTAAACATCCTTGCAGAAAAATGATTTACTCGAACACAAACCGTCGGAAACATGATATATTATGCAACTCTACCCAGAATACATTTGTTTTGCGCCTGAAATCGGAACGACTTCAATGACGGTAAAAGTTTTAGCAGCGTTTAGTTCATTATGGGAAAGTCAAATTGTCAAATAAAAAAATCAATTTACTTATCTCAAATGATTGAAGAGAGATACTAATTTGCTACAATATCAAACAGGCAAGTTTAGCTTTAATATAATAGACTAAACACATAGAAGCTGAAGGTTTCTCTAACGCTATGATATGCAGCACAAGAGCACCAATACTTAGCACAAGTTTACACTCGCTCTTGACGCTCAATGGCCGATGTTTGTATGCTCAATACCTAACAAAAAATTAAGAATAAAGGCTTATGTACGATGCGAACTGCACAACAACCTTACACTACAATGTGAAATGCAACGCTAAAATAATTGCACATGCACAAAAATGAACGGTGGATAAAAAAAGCCCAAGCGCAAGGAGTACTGAAGTGAATAAAAAGATGTTCATTCGTGGCCGAAAAAAATTCGTGACTCTCAAAAATTGCAAGTCGAGATGCAACAAAAATCAGAAAGAAATTTCGCTTGGGTTACTAAGAAAAAGAGAAGAAGAAGGAGCCTCTATAAAGAGATTGCTTCGTCTTCAAGCACAGGAGCAAGAATGCAATAGAAAATTCCAGTAACTTAGGCGGTAATGATGCCAATATCCTATCCATCTTGGAGGACGGACATAGATTGCTGTCTGCTGCAAAAACCGCTTACCGCCTCGAAAGAACTAGAGTTCCAGAAGAAATTCTGAGAGGCGACGTCGAAGAACAAGTTCCCAGGAAAAACATTGATTATCCCCTAGCGCCGAGTTGAAAAAAACTTGACCAACTTAGACAGGCGCGAAGACACTTGTCCTGGCGAGATAGACATGACACGAACTCAGCTGGGTTTTGAAAATGTTTGGCAGAACGTAAGTAACACGGCTCAATAATGGTAAGCAACTTGCACTGTTCTTTTCGGTAAATAAACGAAATGTTGATGTCAAAACGAAACGATAATTCTGCAAGTGTACTTGTGAACACATTAGTTTTTAACAATTTCTTCACTTTTCTAAAATCACATTTTAGTTCATCGGAAGTTTTAAAAAGAACAACTCTAGAGTAATAATATTAAACGAGAAACGTCGTTGGAAATGTTAATTAAAAGTCGTTTTTTACTCAGCTTGCTCATATTTTTACTCTAGAGTTGTTCTTTTCAAAATTTCCGATAAACTAAAATGTGATTTTAGAAAAGTGGAAGAATTTTTAAAAACTAATGTGAAACTTGACGTCGGTATAAAATTCCTATACTTCTGAACAGAAGAAAGATGGCGTGAATGAACACATGCGGAGCTTGTTTTCCGTCCGCGCTTGTGTGACCAAGTCTTTACTAGCGAAACTGACCTCTGAATTGAAATTATAACTTTAGATAAGAACGAGGAATTTAATACATACTGTAAATCGATTAAACGTGGCCTTATAAAAGCCTACACTTATGCTTTTCAAGATATATTCTAATTCCAGTTAAGACGCAACATGGCAGATATGCGAGTGTACGCACTGCAGATGTATTTAAATTAAATTCAAAGCGAAATACTGAAAGCGTGCGAGTTTATGCATTCAAGATATCCTCTCATTTATGTAAAGGTGGAATACAGAAATCATGCGAGTTTACGTATCTAACACACACTCGCATTCGAGCATAGGTTCGTACGGAAATCATGCGGGCCTGCGTTTGTAAGATACACTCACATGCGAGCGAGTTCACGTGTCCAATGTAAACTCGCATTCGTGCGCAGGCGATATACGGGAAACGTGCGAGTTTTCGTAGTCAGGATACACTGTCATTAGAGCAAAGGTTGAGCTCTGAAAATATCGAGTATTTGAGACCTACTCCATCCAAACATAGCTAGCGAAAAACTGAAAACACGGGAGTTCCAACTATTCATGCTACTCTCTCATCCGAGTATACAGGCCGATATAGAAAACGTGGAAGTTTTAAAAATAATGAGGATCACCAAAGTATAATGTTAGAGGTGAGGGGAATAGTTGGATTGTGATAAATGATTACCTTTGTCCCAGCTGGAGCGCAGGGTACGGGAGTGACTCGGGTAGCAAGGGGAGAGAGAACCCCGGGGAGCGGACGAACCTTCTGGGGTGGGGACAAATTGAGGAATGCGTTCTTATTTCAACGAATAAGAGTGCGACTTGCAACTTCACTGAAGATAGAAACTACAAGTGATACGCGCGGCGGTGACCTGAAGCTCACGTGGGATGAGATGAATTAAGCCCCTTTTTTCTCGCATTTTGCGTAACAAATGAAGCAGATCAGTGTATAATCAGCATCAAAACGTAAAATTCAACTGTTGCAATGGGGATACCTTCAAGGAACTGCTTTTACGTGCGTTATTAGTATGCACTTTCAAAGCAGTTCTGGCTTGATACGGGTATTTTGAACAATTTTTCGAATGCATCAGCGATTTCAAATTATTCAGGGAAATCCGAGTAAAAAATTTCGGAATAATTGGACCAGAGAGACATTTTTTGTCTTCTTCCCGCAAGTTGGAGATTACAATTTTGGATTGAATGAAGCAGGGAAACATCTATTGTTTTGTTTTTGAAGTCTTTTCTCCAACGTTAAAAGCCATTTGAATCGCTGGACAGGTGATTGGTTATACCTTAATTAGTTTTAGCCCCTTTTTACCACAAAAGAGATGTTCAAAAAGAGGAAGGATGAAGGCACCATTTAGTATGGAGTTAAGGAAACGTGGAATCTATGCAAAAAGGGTGTTCTCGCAAAGGATCCTGTGCGCTTAGAAACAGTAAGATAAGAAATAAGGTTATGAAACAAGACGAAATAAAGAAGAAAGTCAGAGGCGCTGAAAAACAGGACAGTAGTGAATCGAAAAAATGTGGTCCTTAACATAGCAAAAAATAATTTTATTTCAACAAAAAGAAGGTCTACCTAACTCTCAGCACGGGCCCTCACGTTGTCCACCTGGGAGCGCTAATTCCCATAGATACAATAGTTGTATCCCCCTGAGGGGGTAATAAAGATGAAACAAAAATCAGAAGAGCGTTCAGCAGCACCACCATGCAATTGAAATATAAAATCTAAGACATTTGTGTAAAAAAAGAAGCCATACGATGACTAAAAAGCAACCGCAATTCAGCATCTTAACTAGTGCTGTTGTAGAAATGGATGATGCATAACATAGGTAGGAAGGAATATACCACGGAAGGTATACATAATATATTGTGCACACTGAATATCTTTCAAGATGTGAGCGAATTTCGAAAAAGCGCAATAAAATAAATGTAAATAAATGTAAATGTATTTATAAAATAAATGTAAAACGCAATAAAATAAAATAAATTTCGAAAACCGCAATAAAAAAGCGCAATAAAATGACTGAGCGGAAAATATTAATCTAGAATACAAGGGTACGTTCCGAAATCAGGTGTATATGGTTCCTCACGAGACAGCCAAGATTAAAATAAGAATAAAAGTGACGGATCGAAACAGCAGCTGGCAGTTTTAGATTGCCCTCTATAACGGAATAAAAGGATTGCGGAAATAGAAAAATGGTAGTCAAAGTCCAGTAGAAGAGAAATGTACTGATTAGACGCGAGGCTTCGACTCGGTTCTGCATTTACCAGAAGTTAAACGAAGTTCAGTGTACCTTCGCTAAGCTTTAATTCCCCTCATTTCGATTGTTGCGCTGTGTGGTGACAGCACATGTGCGGGGAAGTGCTGGAATGTTTTCACACTGTTTCTCTGGCATACATGTACACTGAAGGAATTCTAAGGTAGTTTATACCACCAGATGGTTGGTAGCTTCAAAGTGTGGGAGTTGGTACCATCGGCGTAGCATCAGAAAATTTGCAATTTGCACGAATTTTTCACTCCTTAATACCTCCATCGTACGGTACGCCACACCCTCCACACACATGCATTCTTACCAAGGTATAAATATTCTCTTACAGGCATAAGCATTTTTACTCCTGGCATAAATATTCACTTACCAACATAAGCATTTTTACCCAGGCATAAATATTCTCTTGCAAACATGAGCATTTGTTCTCCTGGCATTCTGGCAATTCTTCTAATTCACTTATCGACCAACCTCCAGCCATTTTATTCCGCTTCTGTCTCCCCTTTTCGATGAGTAACAGTAAGGAATAACAAGGTGCTGCTTGCTTTAACCGATAAATATTTGTATCCGATGTAAACATCGCTCACGACAGGCAATGCAAAAGTTGAGCCAGCATCACCTTGAAGTTGCAAGCGTTAGACGCAAATAACTACTCATGAGATATCAAATGGAACGCTATGTTCCCGCGTCAGATTCAAGTTCGTGGAACAGCAAAGAAAAATGGGAAGGGGGAAGGTGTGGATACGCAAGATGGCGAATGGCATTTCGCTTAGTATACAACCACTACAACATGGAGGAGGAAGAGGGAAAGTATGGATACGCGAGATGGCGAATGGCATTTCGCTTAGTATACAACCTCTACAACATGGAGGAGGAAGAGGGAAAGTATGGATACGCAAGATGGCGAATGGCATTTCGCTTAGTATACAACCTCTACAACATGGAGGAGGAAGAGGGAAAGTATGGATACGCGAGATGGCGAATGGCATTTCGCTTAGTATACAACCTCTACAACATGGAGGAGGAAGAGGGAAAGTATGGATACGCAAGATGGCGAATGGCATTTCGCTTAGTATACAACCTCTACAACATGGAGGAGGAAGAGGGAAAGTATGGATACGCGAGATGGCGAATGGCATTTCGCTTAGTATACAACCTCTACAACATGGAGGAGGAAGAGGGAAAGTATGGATACGCGAGATGGCGAATGGCATTTCGCTTAGTATACAACCTCTACAACATGGAGGAGGAAGAGGGAAAGTATGGATACGCGAGATGGCGAATGGCATTTCGCTTAGTATACAACCTCTACAACATGGAGGAGGAAGAGGGAAAGTATGGATACGCGAGATGGCGAATGGCATTTCGCTTAGTATACAACCTCTACAACATGGAGGAGGAAGAGGGAAAGTATGGATACGCAAGATGGCGAATGGCATTTCGCTTAGTATACAACCTCTACAACATGGAGGAGGAAGAGGGAAAGTATGGATACGCGAGATGGCGAATGGCATTTCGCTTAGTATACAACCTCTACAACATGGAGGAGGAAGAGGGAAAGTATGGATACGCGAGATGGCGAATGGCATTTCGCTTAGTATACAACCTCTACAACATGGAGGAGGAAGAGGGAAAGTATGGATACGCAAGATGGCGAATGGCATTTCGCTTAGTATACAACCTCTACAACATGGAGGAGGAAGAGGGAAAGTATGGATACGCAAGATGGCGAATGGCATTTCGCTTAGTATACAACCTCTACAACATGGAGGAGGAAGAGGGAAAGTATGGATACGCAAGATGGCGAATGGCATTTCGCTTAGTATACAACCGCTACAACATGGAGGAAGAAGAGGGAAAGTATGGCTACGCGAGATGGCGAATGGCATTTCGTTTAGTAGAGACAACCGCTACAACTTGGCGGTCAGCAAAAGAAGTTTGTAATTAAATCTCTCGTTGGTGTGAAAAGCTGAGCAAAATGCACGGCGTCGTAATTATTAGCCGCAAAAAATTTCTGCCCAAAATCTTTTTCGTTTTGGGATGAAAACATGGGTGTTCATTTTATTTGCATCATGAAACAGCGGTGGCCATTGGACAAATTTAGAAACGATGTGTTTCGATGCATTATGCCTCGAACATGTCAAAACACATCGCAGAACACAACATATACGCATTGATATTTATTGATGGAGATAACCACTTATCAATTTTACTCCTGGGCAAACCACTGATTAATTTTTATTGATGGGTTAAACCTTTTCACCAAGTCACGCTGGACACAATCACACACTTATTTTACTGTCAGGCACAACTACTCATGAACTTTTACTCCTGGGTACAACTATTTACTAATTTTCATAGCTGGGTACAACAACTCACTAATTTTCGTTACTGGGAACTACTACTCACTAATTTTTTATTGCTAGACACAACCCCTCATTAATTTTATTGCTGGGCATAAATTAGACTAGATTATAGGTAAGCTTCAGCCTCTCTAACCACACCAAAAGTGTTCGAGAGAGGAAGGATGAAAGCACCATTAAGTACGGAGTTGAGGAAACACGGTGTGTAAGGACAAGATGTGTTTCCACACAAGATCCAGCGCGCATAGAAACAGCAAGTTGAGGAGAAACTTTATGAAAACTGATAAAAGTAAGAAGATAGTAGTAAGTGCCGAAAACAGGACTGCCGTGAACGAAAAAAAAGGTTCGTTACAAAGCAGAAACCTATTAAATTTCAACAAAAAGAAGACCAACTTAACATTACTATTACTATTATTATTATTATTATTATTATATAAGAAAGTTTTAGCCTCCCTTAATTGCCCGACAAAGATGTTCTAAGAGAGGAAGGAGGAAGGCACCATTTAGTATGGAGTTGAGGGAACGCGGAATCTATGCACAAGGTGCACAGAAACAGGAAGCTAAGAAAGAAGTTCATGAAACAAGAAAAAGTTGAAGAAGAAAGTAGTAGGTGCTGAAAAACAGGACAGCAGTGAACCGAAAAACGATGGTCCGTAACAAAACAGAAACCTATTATATTTCAACAAAAGGAAACCTACCTAACCTTTAGCTCGGGCCCTCACATAGTCCCCCTGGGAGCGCTAATTCCCATAGATACAATACCTGTATCCCCCTGAGGGGACCAACTTAACATTACACATTTCACAGATTTACCCTTGGGACCTCACATATTTCCACTTGGAACGTTAATTCCCGCAAGCACGATAATTTTTTTTTCTCAGAGGCCGGTGCAACAAGATTCAAAACAAGAAACGCAGTGTAACACATCGTATGACAAAAGAACACAGGGCAACATACTGTATGACGAGAAACACGGTACAACACGATGCAAAGAACAATGGCACAATGCATGATAAAAACACAGCGCAACACAATGCAACACATTGCATACAAAGAAACAAGCTACAACACAGAATAAGAAACAAGGTACAACACAGAATAAGAAACAAGGCGCAATACAGGGCAACACAATGCGTGACGAGAAACACTGTGCAACACAAGGCAAGAAACGAGGCACAAAACAGCGTAACACATTGCGTGACAAGAAACACTGTGCAACACAGCGCAAGAAACAAGGCACAGCACAGTACAACACATTGTACAATAAGAAAACGCGGTGTAACAATAAAATTGCACTACCGCAGTGCAAGTCATAACGCACCGAGCCACTCAGGCAGTAACGCGAGGATGGGCCATTCGGCTCTATTCTCTTGCCATATTCTACACTCAGTGAACACAGGAAAACGAGAGATCGACGCACAGGAAAACGAGAAAGATCGACGACGAAAACGAGAGATCGACGCACAGGAAAATGAGAAAGATCGACGACGAAAACGAGAGATCGACGCACAGGAAAACGAGAGAGATCGACGCATAGGAAAACGAGAGAGATCGACGCATAGGAAAACGAGAAAGATCGACGATGAAAACGAGAGATCGACGCACAGGAAAACGAGAAATATCGACGACGAAAACGAGAGATCGATGCACAGGAAAACGAGAGAGATCGACGCACAGGAAAACGAGAAAGATCGACGACGAAAACGAGAGAATTTCACAACCGTGCAGAATTGCCAGGTTCAGATGACGTTTCAGGATCACGGGCCCAAATTACTGTATTTTGTACAGAAAAAAAATGCAACTTCGGCTGCGCTGGGCAGAGCAAACAATGCTGGTTGCGCTGGCAGAGCTGGAGCGCTTAACAACATTTTCATTGTTTATCCCTTTGACCGCAATTTGTTAAACTGAAATTCATTATTCAACTCAAATTTAAAGTCAATTGTAACGAGCAATTTTAAAAATAGCAAATACTAACTGGATCGTGCCTAGGTTTAGCTTTCATCAAGTATTTATGAAAATTGAGTTTGTGTCTACTGGTCGGTCAGCAGCATCATGAAAATTCCCCCCGTGGCCACCGGTGGCGCACGTTGCGGTTAAAGTGTTAATTAACTTCAAATTAGTCCCAGCCTCCTATAACTCATAAAAAAATGTTCTAAGAGAGGAAGGATGAAGGCACCATTTAATATGGAGTTTAAGGAACGCAGAATCTCTGCACAAGGTGTGTTCCCGCTCAGGATTCCGTGCGCATAGAAACAGTAATTTAAGAAAAAAGGTTATGAGACTAGATGAAAATTGGAGTAGTAGATGCTAAAAAAGACAGCAGTGAACCGAAAAAATATGTTCAATAACTAAAAAAAAGCCTACCTTACTTAACTCAGGGTCATACATTTTCCCCTTAGGAGCGACAGCATTTCTATCTATTTCGAACTATTCACGCACAAAACAGAAAATAACAACAGAGACAAGCTCATTCCCCAGTCTAACTTTTTTGCCGGAGCATGCATGTTTTTTCGCCGCCTAGGCGATTTCATTACTTGGGCGGCAAAAAACATGCATGCTGGCGGCGAAAAAGTTAGACTGGGGTCTCAAATCGTCCCCAAGTCCCGAGCCGTCAGACACCAGTCAACAGGCACCAACGAAACACATTGACAATTATCAGTTTTCACGCCAAAGCACCAGTACATTTATATCAACATTTTATTTCTAAACGCAACTGTTACGCAAAGTGTAAAGAAACACGGTAAAAGAAACAAGGTAGGGTCAAACCAGTCTTTTTTCCATCGACCGTATGGCAATGCTGACGTCATGGCAACGAACCAATAGCAGCGCTCATATTGCATCTGGTAGCACGGCTACCCCCAAATCTGCCTCCACTATTGGCCTAACGATATGTCGCAATGGTGATGTCATAAAATTTGTTTGAAATGAAGCCGTTCTATTGGCTAGCCGAACAAGAGGAGGGGTATTTTCCCCCCATAGAAATGACTCTTCCTTGTGTCCTCTACCATAATATAGCTTCATGCTCAGAAACCCGATTAGAAACCCGATTTTACTACTACTACTACTACGCAAAGTGTGGTCCCTCAGCTTGACAGTCAAGAGTCTGCATAGTTCACAAAGCTTCTCAATCTCCACTGAATTTAAAAAATTCATGCGTGCCTTAAAAAACAGCATAAAGTTCGTAATTTTTAAATAACTTGAGAGAATATACAGAAATTGCGCGACAGAGTGGAAAAACACCACAAAAGAGTAAGCACTCGAAGAATCTATTAGACATCCCTGTGTGCACAGAAAACTTAATGATTGGGCCCAATTATCAGGCCTCTTTAAATTAAATTATTTCTCTCATGAAATTGTAAACTATACCAAAAACAACTTCGATTTGCCTCGAACATGTCAAAAACACACTGCAAGGCACAACTAATCTAACTTCAGTAAGCCCCTTCCAGTAAATCGATCGTTGTAAAGTGGTCATTCAATCGATTTTTAAAAACTTAAATTATTCGAAAAGGAAACAAAATTTAATATATTGTGAAAAAATGAAAATTCAAATATGTTAAGTTAAAGCGGGGATATAATCAATTGAAAAGTGGGAGACATTTTTGTGGGACACCCAGTATAGGAGAGGTATTGTTTCAGCTTTCTGAGGCCACTTGGATAACTTCTGTTACACTGACCTGTCTCGTACAAGATGTCATCAGACAAACACCCCGTATCATGCTATTGTGTTTCTACTTTTCCACCGAGGTAAACTGATTCGACATCAATATATGATTTGAAATTTTGACTATAACATATAAAATGAGAGAGGTCAGCTTTCTGAGGCGACTTGGATAACTTCCGTTAAACTGGCCTGTCTCGTACAAGATACGAGTATCATCAGGGTAACAACGACCTTATTTCCTTCTTTTGGGGACATCTGCGGTCGGCCAGAGGACGAAAATGGAAGGGATTTCTGGGGCGCTGGACAGCGAAACAAACGTAGCCTCGTTTGATGCGCGAGATAACAATGTAGAAAAATCGACAGGTATAAAAATATCAGGCAAAAATTGATAAACAATTCATAGCAAGGCAACTCAAAGTGGTCACGAACTATTCAAAATTTAAACAAGATTGCTAACAACAGGATCAATTTTGATTGATTATTATAAGTTAGTTACAGCCTCTCTTATCACAGTAAAGATGTTCGAAGAGAGGAAGGATGAAAGCACCACTTACTGTGGAGTTGAGGGAATGCATAATCTATGCATAAAATGAGTTCCCGCATAGGATCCCGTGCGCAGAGAAACGGTAAACAGGTGTAAAGGTAGGCTAGGAAACAAGATAAAAGTTGAAGAAAGTAACAGGTGCTGAAAAAAAAGGTCAGCAGTGAACCGTAAAAAAGGTCTGTAACAAAACAAAAAACATTTTATTACAACAAAAAGAAAGTCCATTTAACTATGAGTTTGGAAAATCACATCCTCCCCTGAGAGTGTAAATTTCCATAGATATAATCGTTGTATCCTCGTGGGGGCGCATCAATCTTCTACTGTCGAATGCGCGTCAGGCAGAAAAATTTAATTGAATAAAATCTTAGCACAACGTACAAAAAAAGCTACGTCATGTCAAATATCGTTTCAAACCTGGGGCACAAATCGGCAAATTAATGAATTAATAATCATCATTGCAAGCATATAGGTATAATAAATAAGTATAGAAAAGAGCGTCACGACTCGGGAGAAGCGATATTGTACAAACTGCGAAAAATATGCCGTATTCAGGGCCTTGAAAAATCTTGCAAAAATGAACTCATGAGCATAAAAGCATATACCTGGATGCGCCTCACGGTAGAAGAAACAAGGTAGGGTCAAACCAGTCTTTTTTCCATCGACCGTATGGCAATGCTGACGTCATGGCAACGAACCAATAGCAGCGCTAATATTGCATCTGGTAGCACGGCTACCCCCAAATCTGCCTTCACTATTGGCCTAACGATATGTCGCACTGGTGATGTCATAAAATTTGTTTGAAATGAAGCCGTTCTATTGGCTAGGCGAACAAGAGGAGGGGTATTTTCCCCCCATAGAAATGACTCTTCCTTGTTTCCTCTACCATAATATAACTTCATGCTCAGAAATGCGATGGACAAAAGTATGGTAAACAAGCTACGAGCACGAGATGGTATACCTTCATGCTCAGACAAAAGTGTGGTAAACAAGATCCGAGCATTAGATAGCATACTTTCATGCTCAGACAAAACTATGGTAAACAAGATTCGAGCATGAGATGGTATACCTTGATGCCAGAGGGAGGAGGGGGAGTAGGGGAGCGCTGGGGGGCTGGAAGGGGAGCGGACACCTTCCTTGCCGGCTGGGGGAGGCCACGACACACACGCTTGTTATCAACGGCAAAGTGAAAAATGCTAATTCAAGATGTTCACATCAATTTTACAAGCACATATACGTTATTTATCGACAGGCTTGGTCAGATTATCAGTCAGCTCACAACATAAGTGTTCCCAACGTAACAAAAGGACTGATTAGGCCAGATTATCAGTAAGTTCAAGCCTCCATAGTTCACAACCCAAGTGTTCCCAAGAGACGAAGCACGATGAATTCGTGTAATATTTAATGAAGAGAACGGGAAATCTAGGCCTATGTGTATTCCCACATTCGATCCTTTCCCCGCCCAAACAGCGACAATAAAAGAAGTTAATGAGATAGTTTAAAAATTGAGAAAAATATTAATAGGGACTGATAAAAAAAAGAACTGCAGGGAATCAAATAAAGATGTTCTATGACACAAAACATAGAATATCAAAAACAAGAAAGCTCGCCTAATCTTTAGCTCGGGACCTTACATTTTCCTCCTGGGAGCGTTGATTGCAATAGATACAATAGTTGTGTTCTGTTGAAGGGGTTATGTGAAACAAACAAACACACGCATGACTTTTCTGCCAATGTTGAGTCAAGTTTTTGTTGTTATTTGAAGAATACGAACAATTAGGTTAATTACTGCCAGACAATAAGTTGAAGCGGAATCGTTCCTTAAAGTATAGAAATACGTTCATAATTATTAGACACTAAAGAAACTTGATATTGTTACTTTAGACCTGCAAACAAGTAGGTTAATGTATAAAAGATATTAGGCTAAATTCCAACAGACATTTAGCTACAAACAAGTGCGCTAAGATCTGAGACACTGGGTGATCAAACACGAGCGTCAAGTACGAATAGTACAAAATTTTGTACAAATAGTACAAGCTGAATTTTGATCGTTGTTTTTAATACACAAACACACTTCGTATTTTACATGTAAAGTTTAATTTAAATCGTTATTCCATTCACCCAAAGGCGGGCAGAGACTATATAAAAGTATAGAAACGCTTCATGGACTCCGCACTTTGACGTTAGTGTTGATTTTACCTACGCCTGTAGGTGGCGCTGTTGACACTTCGACAGCAATTGGTTAAACAAACTGAAGTTCAATATTGAAGTCATATTTACAGACAATTGTAGGAAACAACATTGTAAATAGTAAACATAAACTGGATTTTGCCTTCATTTAACTTTAAGTATTTAGCGAAATTTAGTTCGTAACTACTGGTCGGTCAGCAGCGGTATGAAAATCTCCTCCGTGGCCACCGGTGGCGCACGTTACGGTAAAGTTGCTAAATTTTTCACTACCAATGTAGCCATAGTGTTCGATGGTTCATAAGACACCGTATCGAAGACATACTGCACACAGAAAAAGCGGAAAAACGTTATCTTCTAAGTCACAACGCGGACGAAAGTGTGGGTTGGATGATTCTGACCGAGGATTATTGAAAAAAATGGGGACGAAAAATAAGACGACAGATGTAAAAGTCGCGGCTGAACGGAATATCAGGCTCACAAAGCCTGTCAGCACCAAAACAACAAAAAGGCGATTTTTGAGGCGAGCTGCAATTCTTAAACCACTCGTCAGATTAGATTAGATTTTAGTTTAAGCCTCCTTAACTGCAACAAAGGCGTTCCAAAGCGAGGAAGAAGGAAGGCACCATTCAGTATGACGTCAAAAGAACGCGGAATCTATCTACAAGGCACATAGAGCAAGTTGAAAAAAAAAGTTCATGAAACAAGATAGAAGTGGAAGAAGATAATAGCAGGTGCCGAAAACAGGACAGCAGTGCACTGTAAATAGATGATTCTTAACGAAAAAAAAAAACTTTCAATTTCAGCAAAAAGATGGCCTACCTCACCTTTACCTCGAGACCTCACATATTTCCCCTAGGAGCGAAACCCCTCACAAACGACGCAAAAGCCAGTAACGTGAAAACGTCGTGCCGGGGCTAGAAAACCAGGATTATGAAGCAATAAGAGACCGTCGTTTGGTCGGATAGATCGCGTTTCACACAGTCCCCAGCTGCTGGCCGAGCTAACGCCAAGCTAACGGCGTCCCAAGCCTGCGATGCTGACTGCTTGCTGGCGAGTGCAAAACAAGACGAGAGTTCGGTCACGAATTGGCCGCCATATCGTGGTAGTCCATGGCCCCTTCATTACTCTGCAAGGTCGCATTACCGGCAAGGATAATGTTGCAATTTTGGCTGATCATGTCCATTCCACGGTGCAATGCTTGCGCCCCAATCGGGATGCTAGGGTCCAAGACGACAACGACGATCTTCACGCATCTCGGATTATCCAGAACTGGTTTTGCACCAAGAGGATAGTTCGTCACATCTCCCCTGGCCACCCCAGTCACCAGATCTCAGTATTATTGAGCCGCTAAAAGCTCGGGGTCACGTCAGAGCTTTCGTTTGTGCGCGATCCAAAGCTCACGACTAAAAACGAGCATTTTAAAATTATTAAACAAGCATGTGTGAGAGCTTCACCTCAGCAAGTGCTTTATTATAATTACTTTCGAGAGAACAAAAAGTCTCCAGCAACACAACCAGCCTCTCCAGAACGGCTGCCCAGGGCGCGCTGGCCGCTTTAAGGTCACAGAGATGCTCTCTCTCTGCAATCAATGGCCGCTCCGAGGTGTTGGCTGCACAGCTATGTTTTTCAACACATGTATATCATGTGTTGTTCGCCAAAAAAATCTTACGAGTGATATTTTCCATAACTTGAAACGTAAGCTTCACACAACGTGGTCTAACATCCCTTGTCCAGATGCAATTTTTACATAAAATGGCACGTTACACGTGTATTGGACATCAATGATTTAACAAGTAAATGGAAATAAATTAACTAAATTAGTAAATGCAGCAACTGATTGGATTCGAATGATTGAACTTTTTCTACAAATTTAGTGGATAACTCTGGACTTCACTTATTCTTAGCAAGAAAATACTTGACCCAGCTCCAAATAAAATCTTTGATTCTACCAAAATTTAAGTGCAATTAAAATTAAGCCCTATCACGCAGCGCTCAGTAATTATACACGAGGTCCCATAACTATTTCAGAAGAAAGTAAATTTTCGAGTGTAACAACTAAGTCACTCATTTTATTAATATGTATAATCGAGACAGTTCTAATTGCCAGTATCCATAACTATTTCAGAAGAAAGTAAATTTGCGAGAACAGCTTTGTCACTCATTTTATTAATATGTATAATCGAGACAGTTCTAATAGCCAGGTTCCACAACTATTTCAGAAGAAAGTAAATTTGCGAGTGTAACACCTTTGTCACTCATTTTATTAATATGTATACTCGAGACAGTTCTAATTGCATCAAGTGGAAGCCCAGCATAAGCTGATGCTCTTCCGTAGGCAAAGAAAGAGGGGACACAATCGAGCAGAGCTACTCGTCCATTAGTTGAAGCCGGCAACGGGATTCATTTTTGCTGTTCAATCGAAAGGAAAAATGGTGAGCCTCTCAGAATGCAGAGTGCGGGGAGAGGCCTTTGAGTGGACTACAAAATCCGGAAGATGGGAGCGCAATTAGAGACGAGCCGTCTCTCTCCGGTCTGTTTCTCTAATGAGATTGAAGAGGCGCGGGACAGCTCCAAATTGTGGACGACATCATCGAAAATAGAGATAACGCCAGGCGAAATGGGAGCTCATGTCCCAAGCTTACTGGAGAAAAATTATCGAAAATAGACATTATAGGAGCTCATGTCCCAGCTTACTGGAGAAAAATCATAGAAAATAGAGATAGTAGGAGCTGATGTCCCAAGCTTACTGGAGAAAAATCATCGAAAATAGACATGATAGGAGATGATATCCCAAGCTTACTGGAGGAAAATCATCGAAAATAGAGATAAAGTCAAGCTAAATGGGAGCTGATGTCCGAAGATTAATCCAAGAAAATCGCGCAACTCACATGTTTTGGGATCGATCATAATGACGACGGACAGCTCGCTATATTGCGGTTACGCAGAGAGAGAGAAGGTGACATTGAGCCAAGAAAGGCCGCGGGCTCCAGTATATCTCCGTTATTTCTCATTTCCTGAATCTTATGGGAGTAAACCGGTCGATCGTTACACTTGCACGACCATTTGCGCAGGAGCAAGAAATTCAAAGAACTTTCATGACTTGCTGGCAGAAGTCACCTGCCAACTCAGACAAACGTCGTGCCTCGAAAGAAACGCTTCCCGCTAAAAGGGAACAAGGTTAAGAGAGCTTCACACGCATATTTAAGAGCAGGCAAGATCAGGCAAATCAGTTATTGCATTAAGCAAGCCATCGCGCGTCAGCTATATTGACGCAGCTGACATGGCACCAAAAGCACAAACGAGAAACGGAAACTACGTTCTTCGTTGCGATCATTGCCGTAATAAAATGGGAACAAAAGCTAAATCGTAGCAATTACGCACGTCTATAGAATAGATCCGCATTTAAAATGTATGCTAACAGAGTGCCAACGTTAGCAACTTTACTACGTTTCTGTCATACTAGGAAAAGTTTTTATCCCGCCAAACAAACAAATGTTTGAACTATTTTACTCACGAGGTATACTTTTTCTTTGCTCTGAACTATGGCATTGGTCTCAGTGAAGCGCTGGTCACAGTGTAAAAGTGAAGGCTACATGAGCGCGCTATCAAAGGAGCCAAAATTACAGGAGTGTCAGTTAAACGAAAAGAACAAGAAAAAGGCACTCTTCTAATGAAACGACGAGCACGGGATGTTGTCTCTCTCCTTACGAGATGACCATGAAGAGATGACGGAGAAATACAACGCGTCAGGTAAACAATAATAAAATAAAGAAATAAAGCGTCATCAAACTCCAGCATGATGAACATCGCTCTTTCTGCAGTGCGTGTTTCTTTCTGGTGTTTCTTTACGGGAACATGCACAATTCATACATTCAAGAAACAGGAAAAAAAAACAGTTTTATTTTACTACCAAGAGAAGTCCAGGAATCCTGCGCATCTTAACCATGCAAGGGGTGTACCTTCAAAGGAATATCTGTCAGCAGCACCTCTTTAAGTTTTTCATATTGTCCAGAGTTATTTAATAAACGGTGAAAGAAATGTTAGATTAGATCAAATAAGTTTGCTTAAACTTCTATAACCGTACCAAAGGCGTTCCAAAGGGAAGAAAGAAAGAACCATTCAATATAGAACGCGGTATTTATGCGCAAGAAATGTTAGATTAGATCAAATAAGTTTGCTTAAACTTCTATAACCGTACCAAAGGCGTTCCAAAGGGAAGAAAGAAAGAACCATTCAATATAGAACGCGGTATTTATGCGCAAGGCGCATAAAAACAATATGACGAGAAAGAAGTTTATAACAGGAAAAATGTCGAAGAAAAAATAGGAGGTGCTGAAAAACAGGACAGCAGTGAACCGAAAAAAAATGTTCCGTAACAAAACACAGAACCTTTTCTATTTACAAAAAAAAGAAGGCCTACCGAACCTTTAGCTCGGGACCTCTCATAATCCCCCTGGGAGCGCTAATTCCCATAGATACAATAGTTGTGTCCCCCTGAGGGGACGCAGTATTAACAGAAGCCAGAGTTCTTTTTGACTGCGATGAGCAAAATGAAAAAACGCAAAACTGGATCACAACAGCATTCAGACAGTGCAATTGTAGGTGGCGGAATTTGTGAGTGAATTGACGAAAAAAAACGACTCGACGGTCAAAAGTTCATAGGAAATAATTAAAACACGTTGCTTGCGATACAACCCATGGATGCTTAAGTTCTTCCTGCTACGAAATAAGTCAGCGATGAGTCGTTTGAAAAATTGATACGATATTTTTGAAATTAATGACATTCAATGTACCCAGATAATGTTTGGTATTTGTAAAACTGCTAATAACTTATCACTTTAAATTTGAGTTGAATATTAAACACCAGTTTGACCCATCGCAGGCAACACGTTAAGATCCCTCTTACGCACGTATAAACACGAACCGAGAGGCAGAAGAACAGAAGCCACACCATGCAAAGCTTTGACATTTATACAGAAGCTTTCCAGGACAACTTACTGCTATCTTAGCGCTCTGTTGCATTAGGGTGAAAAAGTATACATCGTTAGCGATCGCTCCAATATTACAATCGCGCTTTAGAAGGTGAGATTGCGCTTTCAGGAACAGAAACGGGAATGATCAGGTCTTTTAACTTGAGGAAGGAGATGATCAGGTCTTTTAACTTGAGAAAGGAGATGATCAGGTCTTTTAACTTGAGAAAGGAGATGATCAGGTCTTTCAACTCAAGGGAGATGATAAGGTCCGTAACTTAAGAAAGAAGATGATCAGGTCCTTAACTTGAGGGGACGGAGTGAGTGGAGTACAAGCTCAACGAGCTGGAGAGTTCTCTCTTGACCTCTTTTACTCGTCTGCTCAGACGGAACGAAAACCCCGTCATCATTTCCCAATCAAAATGAACGGTAAAACTGATACTGGATCATCGGAGGCGGATGAGAGCAAACGCAATTAAAAAGCCCTGAGATAACTTCACTATCAAACTGAACGCTATATTTGATACAGTACAATCGGAGGCGGATGAAAGCAAACGCAATTAAAGAGCCCTGAGATAACTTCACTATCAAACTGAACGCTATATTTGATACAGTACAATCGGAGGCGGACGAAAGCAAACGCAATTAAAGAGCCCTGAGATAACTTCACTATCAAACTGAACGCTATATTTGATACAGTACAATCGGAGGCGGATGAAAGCAAACGAAATTGAAGAGCTCTGAAATAACTCTAAGAGACAAGAAAGTGGCAGCTGAAGCAGAGTGTGCGCGTATCACCAGCCTGAACAACACAACACGGACGACGAGACGCTCAGTTCAGAAGCTGCAATTGTCTTGCAGAAGTTATCTCGTTACGACTATTGCGACATAACGAATTGCACCCCAATTGCAGCTGATTAGGCGCATTCATTTAAGTTGGAGTAGCCATTATGGGCGGCACTTACACAGAATAATGTGTTCGAATCTCATCGGAACTTGCACGCAGAATTTCAATGGAGGACAGAGCCTGGCGTCCGCAAGAAGGATGCTCAAGTACAAAACTTGGTTGAAACACGTGAAACTTCCCTGGAGGAATTCTTAATTACAGAAGATTAGTGATAACGACTCACTTGAGGACACATGCTACGAAGTCTCAACCATCCTGAAGTAAAGCAAACGTTTTTTGACAGGACAAGCTGAAACGATGCCAACTTTGAACGGCTGTACCATCAACGATCAGCATGCGTTGCATTCAACCAACAAGACCAAAAAGGCCTGACTAGAGGCGTTAATGTTAGTGGTTTAGGCTTAGTTGGATCTAGCCTTCTGATCTCCCAACACCTACATCGAAAGCGCCCCTGTGCACTTAAGCACCAAAGGAAGCGTTCTTCACTAATTTTTGCTAGAGAGCCACTTCGGTTAAACGCATTGATTAAGAGAGCCGCAGCTACTGGAAGTGAGCGTATATCAAATAAATGGAATATTAATTAATTGATTATATATTTTTCGATAGCAGCAGCTACTGAAAGTGAACGTATATTAAATCAAAATTTATATTAATTATTTGATTATGTATTTTCCAGGAGCCACAGCTACTGCAAGGTAGCGAATATTAAATAAATTATATATTAATTATTTGATGACATATTTTTCGAGAACCGCGCAATGAATACCACTGACCTAAGCAGACAACTCCAGATGTTGTCTGGTGTTCGACTCGTCGTGCTGCGGTATTGAACTCCAGTTTTTATCTAGAAATTGCAGCTACCAATTCATACGAACGTAAACTGCGCTTTGTTTAAACTGTGATGTTTTTAACGAGTTCACTGGATTGAACTTATTAAACCAAACATTTAATGAGTTCATAGGATAAAGATTGAATATTCTCCGCAAAAGATAGTCTAAAGATAAGATTATTCTTCGAAGATTACTTAACTTCCCGAAGCGTGAAATATTCTGAACTTTAATTTCAAAATTGATACGTAGAAGACATAACACCATTCTCTACGTGTTAGCGTCTATGCAGGCAATAACGTACACTAATGCAGGGGTTCTCGAGCTGGGATCTCATCTCGACGATCGAAAAAGCCGGATCGTGAAGATGAGAAAGAACTACCGTAAAGATTGAATGGCTTCATCATCAAGATTGGATAGTACTTGGCATCAAGAACGGAAGGGCCTAACCATCAAGAAATGAAAGGTCTTACCATCAATAAATGAAAGATCTTACCATCAAGAAATGAAAAGTCTTACCATCAAGAAATGAAAAGTCTTACCATCAAGAAATGAAAAGTCTTACCATCAAGAAATGAAAAGTCTTACCATCAAGAAATGAAAGGTCTTACCATCAAGAAATGAAAAGTCTTACCATCAAGAAATGAAAGGTCTTACCATCAAGAAATGAAAGGTCTTACCATCAAGAAATGAAAGGTCTTACCATCAAGAAATGAAAGGTCTTACCATCAAGAAATGAAAGGTCTTACCGTCAAGAAATGAAAGGTCTTACCATCAAGAAATGAAAGGTCTTGTCATCAAGAAATGAAAGGTCTTACTATCAAGAAATGAAAAGTCTTACCATAAAGAAATGAAAGGTCTTACCATAAAGAAATGAAAGGTCTTACCATAAAGAAATGATAGGTCTTACCATAAAGAAATGAAAGGTCTTATCATCAAGAAATGAAAGGTCTTATCATCAAGAAATGAAAGGTCTTGTCATCAAGAAATGAAAGGCCTTGTCATCAAGAAATGAAAAGTCTTGCCATCAAGAAATGAAAAGTCTTGCCATCAAGAAATGAAAGGCCTTACCGTCAAGAAATGAAAAGTCTTACTATCTAGAAATGAAAGGTCTTACCATCAAAAAATGAAAGGCCTTACCATCAAGAAATGAAAAGTCTTACCATCAAGAAATGAAAGGTCTTACCATCGAGATAGGAAGAACCTTAGCAAAAACTAAAAAACTGCCATACCAATAAAAACTGCCATACCAATAAAACTGGAAGGGCTTTATCGTCATAACTGAACATGCTTTACCACTTTGATTTAAAGTGCCTTGACACCGACGGGAGAAGGCTGTAGCATCTAGACTAAGAGGGCCTTAGGGCATCATCTGCTAACCGAGAACGGTTGCAGCCAAATTTCACTGTGCCAAAAACATTGCTTTCGTTATGCTGCGGTCCCCTTTTAGGGTGATCGTTAGCGCAGTCGATAGCGTGTTGGCGCGGTGATCTCTAGTCCTGAGTTCTAGTCCACGAACTCCTCGTACATTTATTCCAAATAGAAAACTTGAACTAATCTTTATTTAAGGATTTTCTAGACTCCAAGAGCAGCGCAGACTCCCACACTCCAAAAATGATGTTCGAATACATAAAAGATGGGAATACAATTTATCATGGAGTTAAGAGAACGCGGAATCTGTGCATAAGGTGTGTTCCCGCGCAGGATCCCCTGTGCATAGAAACAGCAAGTTGAAAAGGAAGGTTAGGAAACAAGGTAAAAGTTGATGAAGAAAGTAATAGGTACTGGAAAAAAGACAGCAGTGAACCCAAAAAATGGTCCTATACAAAACAAACCGTTTATTTCAACTAAAAGAAGGCCTACCTAACCCCTATCTCGGCACCTCACATTTTCCCTTGAGAGTCCCACAGAAATAATAGAGGTTTCCCCCCAGAGGGGAACAGCGAGGGAAGGCTCAGACCCATGCAGAGGTTGAAAAAATCGGTAGCCACGAAATTAATTCAAATTGAGCCCATTTGAACGCAGGAGCAGTGAGTAAAAACAGCGCAATTCGGCAGTCGCGAGAGCGTCGCCGTGTTTACGCTTCGCTGCCGAGAGTGACAACCGCAGCTGAATCAGGAGCGGCTCGAGGGATCTCACAAAAAACGCCACTGTATTACAATACAGTCTTAAACCTAGTATAACCAGATATTAACACGGTCTCCGCGAATTGGGCCACATGGGTACCAGCTGATTCAAGAGGGAATCGAGGGAATCTAACAAAAAATGCCACTGATTAGATTAGATTGTTAGCTAGTTTAACCCTCCCTATCTGCCACAAAGGCTATCCAAATAGAGGAAAGAGGAAGGCACCATTTAGTATTGAGTTAAGGAAACGTGGAATCTCTGCAAAGAGGGCATAGAAACAGTAAGATAAGAATGAAGTTCATGAAACAAGATCAAATTTGAAGAAGAAAGTAGTAGGTGCTGAAAAAACGGGACAGGAGTGAACCGAAAAAAGATAGTCCTTAACATAACAAAAACATTTCATTTCAACAAAAAGAAAGCCTACCTAACTCTCAGCTCGGGCCCTCACATTGTCCCCCTGGGAGCGCTAATTCCCATAGATACAATAATTGTATCCCTTGAGGGGTTCAACTACTGAAGAGCAGTCAATTCTTGTGGATTGATTGATTATAATGAGTTTTAGCCTCCCTTTACCACAACAAAGTTCTTAAAAGAGAGGAAGGATGAACGCACCATTTAGTATCTAGTTAAGGGAACGCGGAATCTACGCACAAGGTGCAGGAAAACAGTAGGCTAAGAACGAAGTTCATTAAACAAGATAAAAGTTGAAGAAGAAAGTAGTAGGTGCTGAGAAACAGGACAGCAGAGAGCCGAAAAAAGATGATCCACAACAAAACAAAGAAAAAACTATTCTACTTCAACAAATAGAAGGCCTACTTAACCTTTAGCTCGGGCGCTCACACAGTCCTCCTGGGAGCGGTAATCCTAAAGCACAAACACAGTATGGCCATGACTATGGAAATATTTATTCATTACCAAACTCTCCGGTGCCTTCAATGGTTCGACCGGTTCGACCTTCCAACAAGCTTATTAATGCCTCGCTTCTAAAATTCTGTGAGTTTAGAATAAAATACAAATTCAAGCTTACTCAATATGAGATGGCTCTTCAGTATTCTGGCCTCCAACACTTCCCTGCCAAAAGTTTCGAAATAATTTCCGAGATGAGCCGCATCCAAAAGCACAAACGCAGTACGGTCATGGAATGCGAGCGCAACACCCAACAACCGCAAAGCAGAACATGCTTATTTATGCAAATGACAGACTGCATTCCAGGGACCAGAAAACACAGACGAACTCGATCGCTGTCAAAATAAATCGACACAACCCATTTTGTTTAGGTTGTGTTCACCTATATTTAGTGCGGCGTGACCCACCGGTGGTCACTGAGGGGATTTTCAAAATACTGCCGACCGACCACAGTCACTGACTCAATTTTCATAAATACTTAATGAAAACTAAATAAAGGCATGATCCAGTAAATGTTTGCTATTTTCAAAATTTCGTACAACAATTGTCTTTAAACTTGAGTTTTACATTGAAATTCAGTTTAACCCGCCGCATTTACCGTGTTAAACATAAAATTGGGGAACTATCCAGGCATACGACCAAAAAACCGCCGTAAGAGAACATCTCACACGAGTTCGAAAGAACTACTTTTGTAGGCGGAAGCCCGCTACACCGCATGCAAAGCACGCTCCAGAGTCGGACGCTCAACAAACGGCCTCTGGCGCCTAGGAATGCAAGCTTCACTTCCAGGCAATACACATGTTTCCAGCACAACGTTCCGCACGTGTTGTTTGTTCAACTCCACTGAATATGAAGTCGAGTAGCACTGCGAATCTGAAAAAAAGACTTTAGCTTGGTTCGACAGCTGCTTCCATAATCTCGATGTGAGTTTGGATTTTCAAAGATAAACCGCGGAAATCGGACTCGAAAATTTAATAGATTCTTATACGCGGAGTTGACGGATTGCGATGTTAATAAAATCGAGGAATGTTGTTCTTTCCCTCAACCACAAGCTTCCAGTGCGACACTGCATTACTTGACGAGATCAGCAACGATAGCTGCACGCTAACGCATATTGATCCAGTGTGAACGGAGCTTCGAAATTCTCCGCAAAATGCCACAAAGGAATGGAAATTCCAGGCCAAAACTATACACAATCCAGCAACAATGCACTAAAAATTCACGGAATAGAAAAAATGATTATTCAAAGAACGATACCTTCCTATTAAATTAAGCAGAAAAACCAAAGTTCAAATCATGATACACTCTTTTTTGAAGTCTGAGCCGTATAAAAAAATAGTTAGCGAAGACATGAAAGACATTTTTATGGATCGGATAATTTTTAAGATATAAATGCTTTGAGTTTTCTTCAATAGCAAGAAAGTTGATACGATTTCGCAAATTGAACTGCATTTCTTTATTGCGTGAAATAAAGTTGGCGAATACTAAACAAGAGCGGCATGGAAGTAGGCACAGTAGGACATCTGGCGACAACTATCAGGTTAGTGCAAAAGTAATATCCGGCTTGAAGATCTTGGGCAAAAATGAATAGGCCAATGCCTATGGAACTATTTATTCGTTTACATAATCTCCGTTGCTTTCAATGACCGTTGCTTTTAATTCCACTTTCCAACAAGCTTATAAATGCCTCGCTTGTAAAATTCTGTAGGCTTGGAATAAAAAACAAATTCAATTTTTTTCAATCTCTCCTCTTTTTGTTTACCCACGTCCACTAAACTTGGTTTTGTAGTCCTCGGAACAATTGGAAATCATAAGCAGGTTGTATGGGCCACGTCTGTCTCGCAATTTCCCTGGTGGTAAGAGTAGGATTCTCAGGTACAAGAACATTCAACTGAACGGAATCGAGTATTCTTGGGCGACCTTTCTGATTCTTTGGCTCATCTTCAAAGTGAAACCACAACTTCGCATAACGAGAAAAAAATCTCCTGCAACCACTTTCATTCGCTACATGGGATACACTCTTAGGCTCATCTTTAGAGTGAAACCATCACTTGGCAAAACGAGGAAACCGTCTCCTGCAACTACTTTCATTCACTACATGGGATAAACTCTTAGGCTCATCTTTAGAGTGAAACCATCACTTGGCAAAACGAGGAAACCATCTTCTGCACCTACTTTCATTCACTACATGGGATACACGCTTAGGCTCATCTTTAAAGTGAAACCACAACTTCGCATAACGAGAAAAACATCTCCTGCAACCACTTTCATTCGCTACATGGGATACACTCTTAGGCTCATCTTCAAAGAGAAACCACAACTTCGGAAAACGAGAAAACCAACTCCAGCACCTTCTTCCATTAACTACATCATCCCCATAAGTGTCCTGAATAGATCTTTATGCTACACTTATATGGACACCTTTGCGTAACTCGTACAGTAGAACATTGCTTATGTGATCTTTAGATGAGGCAAACTTGGGTGCTAATATTTATGAAAAATATGAATGTAATAAATATAATCTAAAAGAAAATCGTTTAGTGTAGGTTCAGAAACATATTACACTGATAACCCAGTCTAACTTTTTCGCTGGAGCACGCATGTTTTTTGCCGCTCAAGCGATTTTAACTATTTGGGCGGCGAAAAACATGCATGCATGCATGCGGCCTAAAAGTTAGACTGGGTAACTGAGTGTAAAAAGTTAACGAACGTTATTTTAAATATCCGACCTAAGAATTGGACATTATATTGGCACCAACCTGATATATGGGAACTCAGTCCGAGATTTCGATCAGGTGGCTCGATCATTTCATTCTGATTTCCCTGACTCGAAAATGTTTTTAAAATCGTTATTCTCTCGCAGGTCCAAAAATATTTTTTTTAACTCAGATAAGGATCTCAAAATTGTTCATCCTTTTCATGTCTTAAACTGTTTCTCTAATGCAGGAAATTATTAATTTCTTTCGTATCCACGAACATCAATCCACTTATTTGAATTTAGAAAGCACTGCAAAACTCTGAAAACAATACTCAGTTTTAAGAAGATTAAAATATTCACACAGCAAGCTTTGTGCCTAACTTTTTTTCCGAGGGGAAACGAGTTTAAAAACGTTTTCACCATAATCTTTTCCCAGCGGTCAGCAAGCCTACTCGTCTAAAACTTGACCTTCAGAAACCAGCACGGACGAATTCACTTATTGATCCTGAACCTAATTTTTTACTAAATCCTTCCTGTACGCCCAATATTCGGTTTCAGAATAAAGAGGCAATCACAAAAGAAAGGCAAGACACAAAAGAAAGGTACGACACAAAAGAAAGGTAAGATACAAAAGAGAGATAAGATACAAAAGAAAGGTAAGATACAAAAGAAAGGTAAGGTACAAAAGAAAGGTAAGACACAAAAGAAAGGTAAGATACAAAAAAAAGGCAAGACGCAAAAGAAAGGTAAGATACAAAAGGAAGGCAAGACACAAAAGAAAGGTAAGATACAGAACAAAAGTTGCTCCACATAACCAGTGCAGAAATGCCAAATAAGACTAACATACAAAAGGCAGAGAATGAAACGTTTTCAGTTAAACTAAATGCTGCCGTGAAAGAGTTCAGAGCCCCGCTTAATGAAGTCACTTGGGACATGTCTTTGACGCAATGATTTAGTTTCAAATCGTGTTGCAAACTCTGACGACATCAAAGAGAGCTTGGCGACGTCGTTCAGAGTTTGCGCATTAGCAGAAATGCTAACACATTAACTTTCCAAATTACTTCATGAATGTCGACGAGCTCAGAGAAGCAAATACATGTAATAAAAAAATATTTATTCATATAAGCATGCTGGTCGAAATCCAGGTGAGAATTGAGATATTCTGTGCGACATTTTGTAGTTGTGCGGCGATGGATGAGCGTACATGAATTTTGTTTGTCGCGAAACACATTTACTCTCGAACACTTTAACTGCAACTTCTAAATATTAAGTTCAACTCCAAACTCAAATTTAATGTCAATTGCAGTAAGCTATTAGGAAAATATAAAACATGAACTGGACTGGACCGTGTCTTCATTTAGCTTTGATTAATTATTTATGAAAATTGACTTTGCGACTACTGGCTGGTAAGCAGCATTATGAAAATTACCTCCGTGAACCACCGGTGGCGCACGTCGCAGTAAAAGTGTTAAACCGAAACATCGTAACTCCTATCCAATGTTGTCCGCCTGAATTGAAAATCATAACTCACTCGAGCAAAATTTCAGTATCTCAATAAACCGAACCATCGTTACTTGTACCCAATGTTCTCAGCCTGAGACAAAAAGTACTATATACTCGACCAGTATTTCATGGGGTTTATATATTTACGGTCATAAATTACGCTTACTTCTGACTCATGTTAAACAAAACGTTCAATGACTGAAGTTTCTCTCAATTCGAGACAATATTTACACGAGAACCTACATTTTCACAAAGCCCAACCACACCTGAACGCATCGTTGCAATTGGCTATAAATTTTAAACAGTTTAATTCACCCAATTCATCTTTCAGATAGCGACACTTTTTCTTTACGGCGGCTCTAAATCTGCTCAAGTGTTGACTCGGGCGTCTGCGGCTTCACTTCAGTAGATGCGACTGTCGCGACAAAGAGTGGGAGCTCCAAGTGACGAGCAGCCTGAAACAACAGTTTCGGTCTTTTTGGTTCGCCAGTTAATAATTACATCGATTACTTCACACGAGTACATATGATTGAATTTTGGAGAAAAACGCTAAGAAAAATCGAAACCGACGCATGTGTGCCTTCATTTTTGGAGAAAAACGCTAAGAAAAATCGAAACCGACGCATGTGTGCCTACATTTTTGGAGAAAAACGCTAAGAAAAATCGAAACCGACGCATGGGTGCCTACATTTTTGGAGAAAAACGCTAAGAAAAATCGAAACCGACGCATGTGTGCCTACATTTTTGGAGAAAAACGCTAAGAAAAATCGAAACCGACGCATGTGTGCCTACATTTTTAGAGAAAAACGCTATGAAAAATCGAAACCGACGCATGTGCGCCTACATTTTTGGAGAAAAACGCTAAGAAAAATCGAAACCGACGCATGTGTGCCTACATTTTTGGAGAAAAACGCTAAGAAAAATCGAAACCGACGCATGTGTGCCTACATTTTTGGAGAAAAACGCTGCGAAAAATCAGAACCGACGAATGTGCGACTGAATTTTGGAGAAAAACGCTGCGAAAAATCGGAACCGAAGCCTGTGTGCCTGAATTTAGGAGAAAAACGCCACGAAAAATCGAAACCGACGCATGTGTGCCTAAATTTTTGGAGAAAAACGCTAAGAAAAATCGGAACCGACGCATTGAACATTTTCGAAAAAACTACAAAAAATCGCAACGAACACATGGACGATTGAATTTTGGAAAAAAAGTCACGAAAAATCGAAACCCTACGCAAGTATGAATGAATTCTGAAAAAATCTCTACGAAAAATCGGAACCGACGCAAGTATAACCTAATTTAATAAAATAGCATCAAGAAGCAGCCGTTGGCATGACCTTAGACGAGTAAACAGAACAAAGAAGGTAAATTCGAAGGAACAAAGACGACGTGCAACTCACCACACTCCTTGTCCGGGATGTTGCCGTTGGGTTCGATTTTGTCAAGATACTCGTCAGAGAAACCATTAATCTTGAGCCCACTGAAAGAGCGCTGTGTTGTTCTCGCGTCCTGGCCAGGCTCATCCTCACTCCTTGAAATCGCTGTAGGAGAAATCGAAGAAACTTTAATGCATGACCAACTACCCATAAAGTTACGAAAAAAATTATCCTTGGGTCGAGTCATGCATAAATAACTGCAGACCACATGCAGCAATCATGAAAGGTCTACTTACGTGGTTCAAAGTATTCTAATCGTATTTGGATACATGAAAGAAATCTGCGGTGATAGGGTAAGAACATCATTACGCATTACTGCTATCTAAACGAAGAAATGTCAATGCAAATTTGAAAGCTAAGTAATGAAGAGGACACTTTCAGAACTTACATTTATCAAATAGAACACATGTATCGATTGAATATAAATTAGTTTTAGCCACCCTTTACTAATAATACAACAAAGATGTTAAAAGAGAGGAAGGATGAAGGCACCATTTAGTATGGAGTTGAGAGAACGTGCAATCTATGCACAAAGGGTGTTCCCGCAAGGGAACATGTGCGCATAGAAACAGTAAGATAAGAAGGAAGGTTATGATGTAAGATAAAAGTTGAAGAAAAAAGTAAGAGGTGATGAAAAACAGGACAGCAGTGAACCAAAAAAATGTCCTTAACAAAACAAAAAAAATTATTTGAATAAAATAAGGCCTACCTAACTCTCAGCTTAGGACCTCACATATTCCCCCTGGGAGCGCTAATTCCCATAGACATAAAACACATGTATTATCAAGAACTATTCCGAGGCGCGGCCTACTTTACATCCATTTCTTAGATACTCAAGAAATGATTTAGAAACAAATTACAATAAGTTCAGTCCCCTGTTGGCTCTTCACCCGTATTCTGTCAAACGCTACAATGTCACAAAAGTTCTATCGAAATTGAACACTTAGACCTTAAATACGAATACGAACACTAGGAAGAGTTACAATGGTTGAACAAAAGATCGAGAGAAAAACATGAAAATGTATTCCCAGTGTTAAGTTATTCCATGGTTCAATAATGTTAACAAATACTAGTGAAATATACGCTGACTTTTTAACGAATAACTCGTCCGACAAAAAGATGCAAAATTTTAAAACTGAGAGCATGAAGTAGACCCAGCATTATGTGCTTTACAACTGACTTCAAACACCAACAGTTGAGTATATGCACAGACGTCATTTGAAATATCTTGTTCTATGTTGTCATTCGTTCTACAAGTCGGAATAAGATTTCCACAGCTAATTATGCTCGAGAAATAAGCTTACCGAACTTTTATTCAAAATTCACGGCTTTGCTCTCGGAGAAACGATCTTCTTCAACCAGAATGAATTATTTGAAAGAAGAGTCGCCGAAGTTACAAACTGCATAGATTAGATTATAGATTAGATTATAAGTTAGTTTAAGCCTCCCTAACCGCTACAAAAATAGAGCTTATCGAAGAGAGGAAGGAGGAAGGCACCATTTAGTATGGAGATAAGAAAATGAGGAATCTATGCAGAAAGGGCATAGAAACAGTAAGATGGGAAAGAAGTTCATGAAATAAGATAAAAGTTGAAAAAGAAAGTCAGAGGTGATGAAAAACAGGACAGTAGTGAACCGAAAAAAGGTGGTCCTTAACATAACGAAAAACATTTTATTTCAACAAAAAGAAGGCCTACCTAACTCTCAGCTCGGGCCCTCATTACAAACTGCATAGGAAAATGCGAAGAACATTTCTGTACGTAAATTTCTGTAATTAAATTTTAATTATTTACACTCACAATTAAGCGATTTGCTCGTGTGTATCGCCTATCCCTTAAACTTTGAGAAAGTTTTCTTTGATGACATGAAAATATTGTCCTGAATTTATTTATTTATGCTATAATCTAATTCAACAGGATAGATGAAACACTATAGTTGTGTTCTAACCATTCATTTCAGAAAAACATGCCTCCAAATTTCCCCTAGATAAAATCTGAAAAGTAATACACAATGTTATGCAAAAAACGTCTCCTGACTTTCCCGTAATAGATAATATTTGATAAGGAACATACAGTGTGATGTAAAATATGCCTCCTTATTATCCCGTAATAAATAATGCCTGGAAAGGAATATGTAACGATGTGCAAAATACGCGTATTAACACTTCGACTGCGCCTACTAAATATTAAGTTCAATGCCAAACTCGAATTTAAAATCAATTGTAGTAAGCCATTTTGAAAATAGCAAACATTAACTGGATCGTGCCTTCATTTAGCTTTGATTAAGTACTTATGAAAATTGGGTGTGCGTCTACTGGTCGGTCAGCAGCATTATGAAAGTTCCCTCCGTGTACCACCGGTGGCGCACGTCGCAGTCAAAGTGCTAATTATCCCGTAATAAATAATGCCTGGAAAGGAATATGTAACGATGTGCAAAATACGCGTATTAATTATCCCGTAATAAATAATATTTAAAAATGGATGTAGAGTGACACGCTAACGTATTAGATACACAGAATTCAGATCAACTAGGAAAGTTCCATAACTGAAGTACAATCAGGAACCCATTTCAAGTTAGTTGAAACTTATGAAGGGCAAAAGATGTGAATTTTAGCAAAATGTAGTACGAGAATATAAGACCTAAGTCGATGTTTTTTGCAGGGAAAGTGGCTATACAGGTTTGGATGGAAAAAGGAACAGCGCACTAACTTGCAATGAAATTCGACAGTGGCATCAGAGTGGTATGAGGGTATTTTTTGATCAAATGGTCGTGGGGATTGAAAATAATTAAAGGTAAGATGAACGATCGTATGTATCAGATAACTCCTAAATGAAACGTCCTAAAACCTACTAGATAATTAAGGCTTGAGCCGAAATTTCGTGTTTGAAGACGACATTGATTAAAAAAAGCACAGGTAAGATAAATAAAAAATGGTCTGGAGAAAAAAGTCGACTTCATGAAATGACCTTGTTAGTCTCCCGATCTCTACCCAATTGAGAACTTGTGGAGAACCTCGAGATAAAAGTCCATCGAAAGAGTCAGCAAAACATCAGAGAGCTGGGACATTTCTGCAGAGGAGATAGGGGCAAAATCTCACCAGTTCTGTAAGAAACTTGAGTTCAATTATGGAAAGCGGTGAGAAGCAATTCAAAATAACCTAATCGAGGATTTGTAATGCATTCAATACTTCTACGTTTGCCATACTTGTAGATTTTGTTTCAAACTATTTTAATGAAATAATTTTACGATTGCAGTCGTACAAATGTTTGGGTATGAATCATTTCCATCGACATAAGCATGGACTTCAGAATGGTGAAAAGGTTGCGTACCCAATACTTCACCGCACCACTCTATTGGTCTCCTCTGCGCAAGAAGGGCCAAAGAACAAAGACGTAGAGTGGGGGTAAGATTAAGCTGTCTCGACCACACGACGTGCAACAGGACGAGCTGAACAATGTATTTACTGAACAAAAGTTTTGTACCTAAAAAACTTCAGGATAGCTTATCAAACACTGAAAGAAGCTTCCAAATACGACACTATCTTCCAGCATAAGCCAAATTAGGGTAAACTCGCACCCAATTCTTCATTGATATAACAATACAGAATATCAGAAAATATTGTTACAACAATACTTCATCAACAATCATGAAAGAAACGCCTAATCTAAAATTCTTCTATGATGCTTAAACCAAAAAATGCAACAGACACTCGTACAACAGCCAGCAATGAAAAGCACACCAGCAACGATGTTTGCGGGTGCGAGGGCTGCTTCACACAAACTTCCGAAGCAAAATCACTCGCTAAAATTTTGAACTCATTTCAGGGGAAATAAGGTTTTCAGGCGAAATACAGGGCAATCATAGAGCTAAAATAAAAATAAAATGCGAATCGTAGAATTATTATTATTACATATAAGAAAGTTTGAGGCTCCCTTTACCACGACAAAGATGTTCGAAGAGAGGAAGGATGAAAGCACTATTCAATATGAAGTTGAGGGAACGCGGAATCTATGCACAAGGTGCATAGAAACAGTAAGCTAAGAAAGAAGATCATGAAACAAGAAAAAGTTGAAGAAGAAAGTAGAAGGTGCTGAAAAACAGAACAGCAGTGAACCGAAAAAAGATTGTCTGTAACGAAACAAAAACCTATTCTATTTCAACAAAAAGAAAGCCTACCTAACCTTGAGCTCGGGCCCTCACATAGTCCCCCTGGGAGCATGCGAATCATAGAGACACTATTTATCAAGCAAAGCTGTTATTATTACCAAAGAGGATGAAGATTTCACGACAGCACGTCGACATCAAGAAATAATATTACTGTTGCGTAAAATACCGCATGTAATCAAAACACACCACAGAGGCGAAGTTAACCGTAAAAATCAAGGAGTTCTCCACATCTATCACGCGTTTACATAAGTGTGAAGAAACACTTCAAACCATTAAATGTCTTTTAATTACCTAATTTATTCTTCAATTAACAGATAAATACAGCCAGGAGCTTTGAGAAATGTGTCCACGTGCCTTCTCCCAAATGCTGATTATTTCATCTTAACTGCAAGGAAGCGTGTAAAGGAAGCGTGTAAAGGAAGCGTGTAAAGGAAGCGTGTAAAGGAAGCGTGTAAAGGAAGCGTGTAAAGGAAACGTGTAAAGGAAACGTGCAAAGGAAACGTGCAAAGGAAACGTGCAAAGGAAACGTGCAAAGGAAACGTGCAAAGGAAACGTGCAAAGGAAACGTGCAAAGGAAACGTGCAAAGGAAACGTGCAAAGGAAACGTGCAAAGGAAACGTGCAAAGGAAACGTGCAAAGGAAACGTGCAAAGGAAACGTGCAAAGGAAACGTGCAAAGGAAACGTGCAAAGGAAACGTGCAAAGGAAACGTGCAAAGGAAACGTGCAAAGGAAACGTGCAAAGGAAACGTGCAAAGGAAACGTGCAAAGGAAACGTGCAAAGGAAACGTGCAAAGGAAACGTGCAAAGGAAACGTGCAAAGGAAACGTGCAAAGGAAACGTGCAAAGGAAACGTGCAAAGGAAACGTGCAAGCAAGGAAACGTGCAAAGGAAACGTGCAAAGGAAACGTGCAAAGGAAACGTGCAAAGGAAACGTGCAAAGGAAACGTGTAAAGGAAACGTGTAAAGGAAACGTGCAAAGGAAACGTGCAAAGGAAACGTGCAAAGGAAACGTGTAAAGGAAACGTGTAAAGGAAACGTGTAAAGGAAACGTGTAAAGGAAACGTGTAAAGGAAACGTGCAAAGGAAACGTGCAAAGGAAACGTGCAAAGGAAACGTGCAAAGGAAACGTGCAAAGGAAACGTGTAAAGGAAACGTGTAAAGGAAACGTGTAAAGGAAACGTGTAAAGGAAACGTGCAAAGGAAACGTGCAAAGGAAACGTGCAAAGGAAACGTGCAAAGGAAACGTGCGAAGGAAACGTGCAAAGGAAACGTGCAAAGGAAACGTGCAAAGGAAACGTGCAAAGGAAACGTGCAAAGGAAACGTGCAAAGGAAACGTGCAAAGGAAACGTGCAAAGGAAACGTGCAAAGGAAACGTGCAAAGGAAACGTGCAAAGGAAACGTGCAAAGGAAACGTGCAAAGGAAACGTGCAAAGGAAACGTGCAAAGGAAACGTGCAAAGGAAACGTGCAAAGGAAACGTGCAAAGGAAACGTGTAAAGGAAACGTGCAAAGGAAACGTGCAAAGGAAACGTGCAAAGGAAACGTGCAAAGGAAACGTGCAAAGGAAACGTGCAAAGGAAACGTGCAAAGGAAACGTGCAAAGGAAACGTGCAAAGGAAACGTGCAAAAGAAACGTGCAAAGGAAACGTGCAAAGGAAACGTGCAAAGGAAACGTGTAAAGGAAACGTGTAAAGGAAACGTGTAAAGGAAACGTGTAAAGGAAACGTGCAAAGGAAACGTGCAAAGGAAACGTGCAAAGGAAACGTGCAAAGGAAACGTGCAAAGGAAACGTGCAAAGGAAACGTGCAAAGGAAACGTGCAAAGGAAACGTGCAAAGGAAACGTGCAAAGGAAACGTGCAAAGGAAACGTGCAAAGGAAACGTGCAAAGGAAACGTGTAAAGGAAACGTGTAAAGGAAACGTGTAAAGGAAACGTGTAAAGGAAACGTGTAAAGGAAACGTGTAAAGGAAACGTGTAAAGGAAACGTGTAAAGGAAACGTGTAAAGGAAACGTGTAAAGGAAACATCGAGCAAGTAAAGGATTTACTCAACGCATTCTTATACATACCAGGACATATTTATTAAAATGAAAATGTGACTAGAATGGAAAATTAATGAAAACATTCATGTTTTCCGAAGAACAATGATAGAAATTATCGATATCATTGAAAATTTAGTCAACACAATGACTTCTTCCTCTAGAGAAAAGTAACATAAAATGTGGTCCATGATAAAACAGTCTCGACATAAGCATGCACTTCAGAACCAGAATTCTCTTCAACTTTTTTTATGATTGAATGAGTTCGTTTAATTTCTATTCAAAATACTTTCAACGCGTGTTTCACTAGATTTCATACTAGATAACTCTTGACATAAGGTATACTTCTCTTTTTTCGGATGCTTTATAAAAAAGCCCATTTCAGTTTTTGTAACAAACCTAAAACATTAATCACGAAAGTAACTTGATTTAAAGATGAGTGAAGATATTCAACGAAGTTGGCTGGGTTTTGAGTGAGCAAGCGAAGTTCACGAAGTGAACTCTGTACACCAGCGGTATTAACTGCTCCCTACCCTCTAACTTCAAAAACGACTTCAGACAAACATTGTAGGGCGTATTTTCAACACGAGTTTCAAAGCTTCATAAAAGATGGTTAAGAAAGCCTTCATCCTGGAAATGTATTCCAAACTTGCCACACTCTACGATGAAGAACTTGAGTGCGTGCCCGAGACTACGGCCTAAGTTAGAGAAGAAGACCACGTTTTGGTGAGGGCAGACGAGAGGCAATCGCCTCTTCCGAGTTAGTTTTAAAACTAAGTTCGGCACAAGAGGGCGAGTTTGTGACGAGGAGATTTTCTCTTTAAGTAGCTCCTAAATGGACGCCGCTTTATCACGATGGGCGCTAAGTCTTAAACCGGAGTCAGATTAGCTTAGCTTTTGACGCCACAAGGTCTCAAAGGGGGATTCCAACAAAAGAGATACTTACATTATCAACCCTTAACAAGTTCACCGCGTATTGGATCATACGTGTCCCAATAGGTATTTTGCTCATTGAAGTATTGCTTGCTATAAATAAATGCCATTTACAACCTAACCAAACCAGCCGTTAACAACCGCAGAAACGCAGTGAACGTGTCAAACAATACTAAAAAAGAACCAACAACGCTTCTGAAAGATGTCGACGATTTGACATATCGGCCGTAGACGCTCGTACGAAAAGGACACCAAACTATATCCGCATATTGCACTGAAGTTGAATCCACAGTACCATCATCATACGAATAAGCTTAGAAACATGAAAACACTTTAACATTTGGCCTCCAAGCAACATGAGATCTCCCGATTGGAGACCAAATTATAATTATGAGCAGCTACTCGCATGGCAAGCGAGAAAGACTCCGATATCAGAGTCCCAAGTTCATGTGAGAGCTCGGAGCTCGATGTTCCCTCACGCAACCGTGTCTGGTCAGGCGAACCTAATTTTTGAAACTCGTTAAGTCATCAGAAGTCCACACGCATGGCATCGTTATTTTATCATGCTTCAAACTGGTGATTTACATCAAAGAAATGACACCACATCGAGCAGTGCAATGTTCCAAACTTAATTACCAAAGACGTCGAAAAAATAAAGAAAACCGTCGTCATTTTTCTAATTAGAAATGACGATTCACAGTAATTGCTACTCGAGCAACGAGTGCGAAGTCTGATTCTGGACGCTAGCTCACAAAAAGCGCATCTGCTCCCCCAATTTATTTTTTAGCTACCCGAAATGCAGGGGAATTTAGAAAGAGAGAGAGGTAACAATTTCTCTTAGAGCGGGATTAAAAGACAAAGGATTTCAGACGACGCCCAATCTCCGATCTTGAGCTGGATTACAAAGTCATTAAGTCTTTCAAATGATCTTTGATCGGATGAAGAGACTGAACTTTGAAGGAGAGTCATTTGCAGGCAGAGCCCAGTTTCATTGAAGAACGATTGCTCTGTGGACTTTATTGAAGTGAAGGGCTTTTGCAGCGCTGCTGAGAGCCCAACACGCGCCAGGCATCATTATAATTCCAACAGGGGAAGGAACTGAATAGGAAAATGCCGAGATTGGATGGCAGTCAAAGAACCAGACTACTTAATTAAGTTCCACGAAACCATGAAAATTGTGAAAACGTTCACTTTAATTCGGAGGTGAAAATTACTGAATTCGATAACTTTTTCCACCAACTATAGAAATCGTTGATAAAATACTCTGACACTTAGAATAAAATAACAAGAACGACTGACTATTATTTGAACATAATAGGCATCATTTAAACACTTAACGTCGCAATACAAGAAAACACGCAATTAAGAGAAATACAGCGCATTAGGCACGACCCTATTTAAATGCTCGGAATGATTTACACCCGGCTGGAGATTAGGGAGGGTTGCGCAAGGACCGGGGGTTATTTTAAAGAAGCTAACGAAGCCAATATCCGGCGAGGGAGAGAGAACAAAGTTAAGGAGTGGAATAGAGGGCTTCACAAAGTGCTGGGGGGACAATGAAGCTGACGATGACGATTCAATACTGCAATATGGTCCTCGAGCTCTACATCATAACACTACCAGGTCGCTCTACCGATGTCTCGAGAATTTCTGAACCTACACTACACTATGCACTTTACGCGCGACGTGACCCACCGGTGGCCACTGAGGGGATTTTCACAATGCTGCTGACCGACTAGCTGTCACTAACTCAATTTTGATGAATGCTGAATGCAAACTAAATGAAGGTGCGATCTATTTAATGTTCGTTATTCTCAAAATTGATGTTTAAATAAACTCTAATTCGAGTTGAATGTTGAACTTCAGTTAAACATGCCGCACTTAACGTGTTTATTTTCGGTACTTAGCCTAGCACGTGGAAAAAATGTGTCACAAACTAAAGATATTCAACTTTCGTTCTCAAACATCATGGTTAGCTACTGCAAATGTCTGCCCTTGTGTTCGAATTGACTTTGTGAGGTTGAACTTCAAACAGTTTGGTACAGTTGCTTATGTAAGAAAACTTGTAATTCATCTAGCGCATTTCATCTGTGGGAAGGTTCACGGCCTCAGGTTTGGTTGGGTTTCGCAACAAACCTCAAGTTATACAGACAAAAATTAGACCCTGTTTTTTTCAAATAATACAATGTTTGATTCAAAGTAATGAATAATCGGGACTAAATCTTATCCGAATAGGTCAAGGTTCGTGAAAGATGAGTAACTTGGAGAACGACTGTACTGGCATTCCAAATAACATGTAAAGCAATTCTTAACATGTGATTTGAATAAATTTTGGATTTAAGCTGCCACAAGGAGCAACGGTGCGATAATAATTTTTTTTAGGATTTACCTTGACATTAAAAACGAATGCCAAATAAGCTCAGTTATGATAATTCGAATAAGAAACATTGCTTTACGTAGTCTGAAAGAAGTCAAAATAAAAAATTTAAGTAACGAAAAATTAATGCGTTAAATATTCATTATGTAACCTGGAAAGTTCAGAAATATGCAGAGCATCGTCAAAATGATTGTGTTTATGCTAAAAGTACATAGAATATTTTCATATATGGTTATAAAATAACATGATAACTGGTAAATATATCCACAATGAGAGAAGATCGCGCCATTTAATTCATTATTTACTGTCAAAAATAGCGCAAACTTTCATAATCTATATTTCTACCGCGAAATGCGCATTGTTTCCAAACATCTTAGTCACTTCATTGCTGTCGAGTCAAAGGAGCGAAAAGCGACGGATGCTATAACGACGTATGACCAACCAACGTCGGCGCGAACACGGATTGCTGCTAGCAAGGAAGGGATAATCCAGATTCCAGACCATGCCCGAAAGCTCCTGTCGCGTCGCAGTGCCAAGTTATTCCACAGCAAAAACTGGTCCCTGAGATGGAATGCACAAGGTGAACTGCAAATTTTCTGGAGATGGAACACAGAAGATAAACTGCAAGTTTTCCTGAGATGGAATGCATAAGTTGAACTACAAGTTTTTCTGATATAGAATTTTTTATGCGAACCTTATGTTTCCTCGAGATGAAATGCTTAAATTTAACCACCCCCCTCCCAAGTACAATTGGTTGAAGATTGAAAGAAGTTTATGCAAAGGAATAACAAATGAAGATGAAAGTAACAGGTGTTTGCAAAGGAGAACGGTGAACCGAAAAAAGATACTTCGTACCAGTACAAAATCTTATTTTGTTTCAACAGATGTAAGGGAACTTAACATTTAGCCTAGGATCCCACATCTTCCTCTTGAGAGCGCCACTCCCCACAGATACAATTCTGACTCATGGTAAAGTTCTTTAAAGGCATACAGAAATCCGGGTACTGGCAAACGAGTAATTCTTCAACAAATGATATTCGGCACCCAACTCAGATTAATGAAAATGTTTACTTGAGGATTGACGATGGAAAATGACCCTGAGTTAAAACTCACGCTATGAAAAACATCGAGAATTTTATCTCAGCCGAGCCATTAATGTACCCTCAGCAGTTGAGTTTCGAATGAAAATAATTTTGAAACGAGAGCTAAATCCCATGAAGCCTGGCAGGTCTAAGAGCATTCAGAAGAGTCAAAAGTTCAAGAATCGATTTCTTCATCATGTAACATTTCTGAAATTAAGAGATAGGTTGAAATTTTCATCTCATTGAATGTTGTATGCTTTTAAAATTTGATACTGGGAAAAATTATGAAAACAAACATACAAAAAATTGTGCACCATAAAATAAACGAACATAATTTTTGAGGGCACATCCTCATTAATAATTTAGCTCAGTGCGGTATAAAATTAAAACTTGATATGCAGAATGCATGTATAATAAGAAAATCTAAATACACGAAACAGTTAGACTAAAAATAATCACATAAAATGATACGAGCGCAAAATGTAACAAAAATCGCATCCACTCAACAGCAGAAACCAATCAAATAGTTTATTCTAGTTCATAAGGTTTTTCATCACCTCTAACTTTCTTCTTCAACTTTTTCCTTGTTTCCTAACCTTCCTTCTGAAGTAACTTCCTCCACGCATAAAACTCTGCAAGAGCACACCTCATGCACAGATTCTGCGTTCCCTTAGTTAACACCACACGAAATGTTGCCTTCATCCTCCTCTCTTTGAACACCTATGTAGCGGTAAGAGAGGCTGAAACAAACTCATAATCAACCTTATTCATAATCAATAATCGACTGGCAAGCGCAATCTCTGTTCCAAAACTGCAACATCATTTGACAGCCCGCGTAGCAGGGCTGTGTGCTGGAGCAGCTGGCGCGGCTCATCGGCACCGCGGGAACAGCGGGCCGAGGGAGCGGCGCTGAGCGCCTTTGTGGAGAACAAGAGCATTAGTCGCTTCCAAGATCACAGCGACGGGAGGGAGGCCTGTGCAGGTGCTGCAATGCGTGTACTAGGAACTGGCGAGCCGTAAAACCAAGAAGAAAGGAACGGTCCAGGAACCTGATCACCGACGAAAGGAAGACAAAAACAATGCCTTGGAAATGGTTCAGCAGCCTGATGAGCGACGAAAGGAAGACAAAACCAATACTACGGAAATGGTTCAGCAACCTAATCAGCGACGAAAGGAAGAAAAAACCAATACCACGGAAATGGTTCAGCAACCTAATCAGCGACGAAAGGAAGACAAAACCAATACCATGGAAATGGTTCAGCAACCTGATCAGCGACGAAAGGAAGACAAAACCAATACTACGGAAATGGTTCAGCAACCTAATCAGCGACGAAAGGAAGAAAAAACCAATACCACGGAAATGGTTCAGCAACCTAATCAGCGACGAAAGGAAGACAAAACCAATACCATGGAAATGGTTCAGCAACCTAATCAGCGACGAAAGGAAGACAAAACCAATACCATGGAAATGGTTCAGCAACCTGATCAGCGACGAAATATACAAGAAAACGGATCGAGCGCAGAAGACAAAACCAATGCCATGGAAATGCAAAATTGAGAGAGTAAGGAAGTGGATAGTTATAATGAATCGAGAACCGCCTATAACGCTGATTGATATTTGAAGGCATATCTTATTCTTTAATTTATAGGCAAGTCTATTCAATTTATAGTCTTTGCACGTGAGAGAACTAATTTTAGGGTATAAAGGTTTCCTGAACATATTGTCCTCGCTTTTTGACAAGTCGAGCGTGAAATGTAGGAACCGATAAAGTGATCAAGATTTGAACCAGGATCCAATTTGGTAACTCGAAGACGTTTATTTCTCCCGTCATGAAAGTTAGATCGCAGGCTTTAAAATTGTGCTAATAAAAATTAAAGATAATATATGAACACAAGAAATGATCATTTCAAAGCGTTGATCGCTGGTGAGTATAAGAAAAATTTGCGTTAAAAGCCAAATCTTGACGAAAATATATCTTTCAATGATGAAGAATTAAACAACAAAATTCACGTAATTTAATACAATACGTGGCTTCTTAATATTGTTCTCTTTACTTACTCGATGACCCAACTGAAAAATTGTTAAAGTGATTATTAAAGAAATATGTTTTTACAACTACTTCCAGTGAAATAAATGTTTGTAGGATTCAAATCTTAAAAGGAAGATAAATAAAACGTTTAGTTTTTCGTTGTTTCATGTAAACTTCACAACACACAAATTATCAAAACCAAAATACGAATCATACCGGTCCCATGGAAGGAAAATTATGAAAATTAAAATTTACAGACATATCAACATGATACCTAATTTATCAACAATACGGAAAATTTAATCTTAGACGCCATGATATCTCAAAAATTTTATTTGATTTTCTGGAAAATACGAGCTACGAAACATCTTTTGTAAAGTTGTTCCAGTTGTTGTTTTCTTTAAAAATATCTAACTCTTGTTCTTGTATATCAAGCATCATTACCTCAATAAAAAGAACATATAAACGGACAAAGAAATTACCAACAAATGTAGCCCACGATTGCGCGAGTGTTCGAACAAGAAGTAGGAAATGACACAAGTTATACACCGTAATCTGAAAACTGGGCTACTTTTCCTTCAAATGATTACGCATTTTGCAGAGTAAATACAACTCAAAACTCACTGTTGAAATTTCCAAAATTTTTCCCTTTCGCCCAAGAAAAGATACCGGCACCTTGAAAGATGAATATCGTTTTATGCGCTGCAATACGGACCGAGCGCAGCTAAACATGATGCAGCTGTGAGCATTTGTGATTTTCCAAAGACGCAACAATAGTACCTAAGATAACACCAAAAAATTCAAGCGGAAAGTTTGCCAGTGCAGAGCAAAACGAGCGAGAAGACCACCCGTAGTGGCAGGGAAGGTTAGGCAAGTTTGGGGAATATTTTTGAGAAGCCCAATGAAGTCTGCGAGGAGAACAAGCCTCGAAACTCAAATTTCTGCAACGACAGCTCGGAGGCTGCAAGAAAACCTTTGCGAAAAACACCCACGCATAGCAGCTCGTCCAGTCTCTGAAGTATGACAAAGTAGACGTCAATCCTGGATTGAAAATTTGAAACCCGCATGGTCGAAACGGCACACACGCCTACATTTTCCCTTAATTTTCATCAAAAAAATTTATTTTGCTCAAGCTAACTTTTTCTATTTCGCTGATTTTGACTGCTCGATAATTCACATACATTTCAATGTAAGTTTGTCCAACAAAATTAAGAAGTATGAAAATTGCAGCAGTGAAACGCAAATAAAAGTAATTGAGCTAAGCAGCTTTTAAAAAGCAATTTTTATTATGTTAGGGCGGAATTTTGACAAGTTCAGTAATATTAATCATTTATCTCTGTAGTCAACTCTCTGCATACATAGGCTTTAGAGTAGAGAATATCTCCCTGAAGCAAATAATTTAACCGAACGAATCTGCGAGCAATTTGAAAAAGGCTAACGAAAGCAGGACTGCTCTTCTTTTCTGGACGCAATGGCTAATTCTAGCAAAAATTTCAGATAATTGTCGTCCCGTGGTTCACTTCAAAGCCAAATGTGAAATAAATATGAATCGAAAAAATCATGACATCCGAGCAACATCAACTAATTTTCCAAAAGAACATAAATTGCACATCTCACTCCTCCAAAATGTGACGTTCAAATTTCACGCACATCATCGTGTTGAAAAACACGACTCGGAAATAAAAATAGTCTTCTGAGCAGCAAATCCTCACCAACTTATCAGCACAATCACGCCAAGCGAAATATTTCAATGCCACACGACGTGAATAAACGCCAAAAAACACTTCCAGCGTGACTTTCACCCCATTGAAATACTTCTACGATCACAACCAAATATTTCAACGTCGTACGACATGAATGAAAGCAAAAAAAAAAAGAAAAAGAAAACGGCAAGCATGACCTCAACCAGCATCCCAACTCGCCCTGATACACAGCGATCTCACAATATTAACACTTTGACCGCAGCCTGCGCCATCGGTGGCCACGGAGGGGATTTTCATAATGCTGCTGACCGACCAGTAGCCATAAAGTCAATTTTCATAAATACTTAATTAAAGCTAACTGAAGGCACGATTCAGTTCATGTCTGCTATTTTCAAAGTCGCTCACTACACTTGACTTTAAATTTAAGTTGAATATTGATCTTCAATTAAACAAATTGCAGTCAGATTAAATTAGATGTTAGTTTAAGCCTCCGTAAGCGCTAAAAAAAAGCATTCCGAACAGAGAAAGAAGGCAGGAACCATTCAGTGTGGAGATAAAGGAACGCGGAATCTATGCAGAAAGGGCATAGAAATATTAAGTTGAGAAAGAAGCTTACGAAACACGATAAGAGTTGAAGAAGAAAGCAGTAGGAGCTTAAAAACAGGACAGCAGTGAACCGAAAAAAGGAGGTTTTTAAGATAACAAAAAACATTTCATTTGAACAAAAAGAAGGCCTACCTAACTCTCAGCTCGGACCCTTACCAATTGCGGTCAAAATGTTGAAAAACTAAGCCCGAGGTGATCAGAACTCGTCAGTTTGTGGTCAAAAAGTTAAAAAATAAGCTGGATGTGATCATCTGTTTACGATCAAAGTGTTAAAAAATAAGCCCGAGGTGATCAGAATTCGTCTGCTTGCGGTCAAAGTGTTAAAAATAAGCACGAGATGATCAGAACTCGTCTGTTTGCGGTCAAAGTGCTTAAAAAAAGCCCAAAGTGATCAGAACTCGTATGTTTGCGGTCAAAGTGCTTAAAAAAAATCCCGAGATGATCAAAACTCGTCTGTTTGCAGTCAAAGTGTTAAAAAAATAAACCCGAGGTGATCAGAACTCGTCTGCTTGCGGTCAAAGTGTTAAAAAATAAGCTCGAGGTGATCAGAATTCGTCTGCTTGCGGTCAAAGAGTTAAAAATAAGCACGAGGTGATCATAACTCGTCTGTTTGCGGTCAAAGTGTTAAAAAAATAAACCCGAGGTGATCAGAACTCGTCTGCTTGTGGTCAAAGTGTTAAAAAATAAGCTCGAGATGATAAGAACTCGTCTGCTTGCGGTCAAAGTGTTAAAAATAAGCCCGAGGTGATCAGAACTCGTCTGTTTGCAGTCAAAGTGTTAAAAAATAAACCCGAGGTGATCATAACTCGTCTCTTTGCGGTCAAAGTGTTAAAAAATAAGCCCGAGGTGACCAGAATTCGCCCGTTCACCACTAAGGTATGCGCACCAGCCCGTTCTGCAGGCTGCGGGTCCCGACAAAGTTGCGCTACAGAGCTTCTTCACAACGAAAGGAAAGCGCTCCACAACGGTGCAGTGCTCCCCCACGCGCCCCATGATCGATACCGCACACGAGAGGGCGTCTCGCGCTTATTTCTTCACAATTTTACAGCGTGGATTTGCGAAAGGAATGAGTGTTATCAAGGAGGATCTCAAGGCCTGAATAGCTCGTATAACTGAAGGTATGATTTCGCTCGCTAAGCAATTTAATTCTGCAGCGGGAGAGGGACGCCACAAAATATGGGACTGTCTCAGCATAATTTATGACGAAGTGAGCCTTTAATTACCTGCAGTTATATGATTGAGATTTTTATGCCTACAAAACGCAGCAATAAGCTTGCTTCTCTGTACAGTAAATTAATGAAGAGAGGAGTTTACAAAATATCAATTTGAAAAGATCCAAAATGTTTAAAACGTTTGGAGTGATGTATATCTTTCTACTTATCCCAAAAGTTCACACAATTGAAAACATGTCCGGGACTATAAGGATTGATAATAAACAAATGAAATTCTAGAATAAAAGAAATTATCTGAACCTCAAGGTATATAAGCTTCTCTTATAAAAATGAAGAATACCAGCCTATTCGCAGGGTATCAGTAAATAAAGATATTTAAACACGAAGAAGAGAAGAGCAAAAAGAGAAAAGCATCTTCTCTCGTAGCTAATTGAGTAAAAAATAGGACTTGCTACACAGTAATTGACACTACAGTATACAGTTTACCGTTGATTTTATTTCGAAACATATTTTATATTGAAACCCATCAGATGTTAAGCCTATCAAGATAAAACGAGTCAATACTCGAGTGCCTGGAACGCAGCAGACAACACAACACGTATAAGACTAGAGAAGTCAGTCCATCACGTACAAGACTGGAAGAGTCTCAACTCGAGTGCCTGGAACGCAGCCGCCAACACAACAAACATCCATCACGTATAAGACTAGAGAAGTCAGTCCATCACGTACAAGACTGGAAGAGTCTCAACTCGAGTGCCTGGAACGCAGCCGCCAACACAGCAACACGGGCAGGTGCCGGACGCTGCGGGCTCCAGAGGCCGACGGTCGGTGGCCGCGCCCCGGTCGGTCAGCTCTGAACTTCCACGATACGTTATTAAATTAAGGGGCCTGTGTCCATGACTTCTGTCTCGTCGAAAACAAAAAAAACTTCCCACAGAAACCTTGCTCTGAACGAGAAAAAACAAAGGCGATGTTTATGAAATCAACAGAACAGAAAGAAAGTAATTTGATCACAGGAGAGCGCAAACCGAGCAATGGGGTCTTTTGACACTTACGACAGTGTGACAGCCAAACAAATATCGCAAATGGGCCAACAGTCATGTAACTTGACGACCTGCCACTCATTTTTAAACAAACCAATTTCTTTGAAAACGGATAAAATCAAAATAAGTACAGATTATAGCTGTTCCTAATATCAAGGATGCGATTAGTAGCATTCCAAAGAAAAAAAAACGAGAAAATTCTTCATAGGAGCTGCTATTCTGACACATGTGAAGCCAAACTGTACAAGCCAAGATAATATTTCAAAACAATGCAATCTTCAAGATCCTTTCGGATTTTGCAAGCCAGAATGTTCTCGGGCTCGACAATTTTTTCAGATCAACGAGCAGCAAAAGAAGGGACCGGGAAGAGCAGCACCGCCGAGACTTCCTTCGTTTCTGCAGACTGAGGGAGTCCGGCTAATGCGAGGAGTTCCTGGAAACTGTGAGTCTATAATTAGATTCGCATGGATCTTAATTTTCTAACTTGAGAGAACAACAAGAGAAGCAAGCTGTTCACTGAAAACACAGATAGATGAAACGATGGAATATCACGTCTATTCGATAATGAGTAGTTGCTGTGTCAAATCACAACGTATATCTTATCGGGGAAAATTGATTCGCAGATTTATAAAATTCAACGCCAAAATACACGAAAAATATACATAGCAATAAACAACCAAAATTTAATTATAGTAAAAATGGAACTGCTTTCGACTTCTGTGAGGCTAAAAAACGTGAGCGTATAACTAAATTAAGAAAACATCCTCAATGAGACTGACAGTAACAGCAGAAAATATACGAGCTGTGGATCGAAATGCGGGTTAAAAATAAAATCCAGCCCGCGAATATTTAAAAACGCACATCCAATTGATGGCTAGAAATTGCTTCCGGCAGCTTCAATGGAGCTTTTGATGGTGACAAACACAGGCTCACAAAACTGGTGATATAGAGAGGGCATGAGAAATTCACGCGGACAGTTTTTCCAGATTGAATTGCACAGCCAGATAAAATTCAGGGAACAAATTCTGCAAGACGACCCAAAAATCGTCAGAGCAAACTTGCATGGCACAATTGCCTTTGGCGACATAATAGAACTGTCGTGAAGGGGAAGAACATTGCAGTCTAAAAGTGCTGTCGCTGACAGCGCAGAAATGCTTTTGATCCAAAAACATTGCAGTTTAAAAGCGCAATACCTGACAGCTCAAAAAGGCTTTAGATCTTGGTAATGATCAACAAGTGCATAACGATAAAACGTGCTGTTCTGCTCGGCAGCGCAGAGAAGTTCTAACAATGAAAACTTGTGCAAGAGATGTTTGTCTGTTATTCTCAACGACCGGCATCGCTTTTCGTTGGTAATTACTACGAGTTCATAATATGAGGAGTCAGCTATATATAGAAATCCTCGCGGAATATATTATTTAAAAATTGCAGGAAATATGATGCGTAGAGGTTGCTAATTATTAAGGTCGCTAATTTATTTACAACGCTAGACTTAACAAATGGCCATAACCTGAAAGCAGCAGAAGCTTTTTAACAAAAATCATCAAGTTAGAGCGAACTAAGTTGCTTTACATTTAATGAAAATGGCTTGCAGCGGTTCAATAATAATGACGAACGCATTTTTGAATTAACAAGAAACCAACAATTTAAGTATGACAGAATCATTACATAGCTTTATAAATTCCGAAGCCACATGCAAACTAAGCATTAATAACGTGTATATAGTTTCCTAGTTCTGCAAAGTGCTTGGAAGAATGACAAGATTATTTTCAGATCTGCAGCCTCTGGTTCTACGGTGGTCATCTGTTTCGTCGAACGAAGAAGACGCGAGAAAAGAGACATGCCTGTACATTGTTGATATTTAGAGATGAATGCTCGTGCATTTGCAAAGGTGCATCGAAAACGATGCCTTAAAGGATAAGGCTGATAAAATATTTATAATACCGACAAGGCAGACAGTAAAATGAATTAACAACCAATATTGATGAAAAAACTAAATAAAACAAACACGATAACTCTTTCGCATCTACGGTATGAACGCTTCACACAAGTGCCATATTTTCTACCTAGATATCAGACCGACAAAACAGTAAAATGAGCTACCTACCAATATTCATGAAACAAACTAAAATAAACAACAAAAATTCGCATTTAAAGCATACACGCTTCCCACACCAGCATACATGCATTCATCAAATAAAATAAGAACAACAAAACTTTCTCATGGAAAGTGAAAAAATAACACACAGAAAAGCCCCAGAAGTGACGGGCGATGTTGCGGAGAAGCCGCACGCTACACCCCAGACTTTCATAAAAAAAATGTAAAAAATATTACTTCCTCATATAAAGCAGAAAAAAACACAAAAAACGCAGAAGTGACGGGAGATGTTGCTGAGAAGCCACACGCGCGACCGCACTCGGCCCCAAGCAGGTAGGTGGAGGCGTTTGAGTGAGGTGCTTTATTTAACGCCCTGCTTCGCCCAAGGGAAATTCGTGGCAGAAAACTCCCCTCAGGATCAAGATTGCGCGGGTCAGGCCGTCTGCAAACCCAACGCGAGCACCATTAGAATTCTCGTCAGCCCCGCCGCCGCGCCACGACAAGAGTCACTCCACACAAAGAAAATCAACTTACAAGACTTGGACGGCGCTGTTGCTTGCATCGCGAGCAGTACTCTTCGGTCAGCTGCTTCGAAATTCAAGAAGGAAATTCAAAATGCATTCAGGTCCAATGAACCCACATAATAAAAAGTTTATCTTCTACTGAAAGTTTACGGGTAAGCCCCGATGTTATTACCGACAGCTGCGAACTACAAGCTTGGTTGGATCTAGATTATTGAGACATGAAGTAAAAGCATCACAACATCTCAAGGCCTTATTTTTACTGCTGGGTTTTAATGGGTCGTAAAATTCGTTGATCACGGGACGGAAACGGAGTTCGAGCCCCTCATGAAAATTATTTCTCGCCACATTGGTATATGTAAAGAATTATTGTCATCAGCTAAATAAAAAAGACAAACTTGTCGAGCGTGCTTGAGCAAAACGTCACCTGTAACATAATCACGACTATTTCCATGTGTGTAAACCGCTTACTGTTTAATAAATGAACAGAAATTTATCTAGAAAATAAAATTATTAAAATTAGGCGTCCTAAAATTTTAGGCGCCACCGGAGTACAGTTCCACCATTCGAAAAAGTTCATTGAAGATCATTGTTTATGTAACCAATTTAATTGAAAAGATTTGATGTTAGTTTGAACCTTCTCAACCGCAACAAAAGCATTCTAAAAGAGGGGGAAAGGAATATTTAGAATGTACTTGAGGGAACGCGCAATCTGTGAAAAAAGTGCGAAGAAAGAGCAAGTTGAGGAAAATGTTCATAAAAAAATAAAAGTTGAAATCTAAAGTAGTACGAGCCGAAAAACAAAACAGAAGTGAACCGAAAAAATATGACCCCTAACGAAAGAAAATTTATCCTATTTCAACATAAGAAGGCCTATCTAATCTTTAGATCGGGTAATTTCAAGCGGTATTGGGAGCGATAATTTCCACAAATGCAACAGCTGCACCCCCACTAAGAAATTTAATTGAACAACGGATATCTTCCTAGCAGATTTAAAGAGACACAAAGCAGCACCTGCACTGATCGATATTTATCATAACAAATATTAAAACGAACGAGCAGTTCTTACATTCAGTGGCAGGCAGCACCTGCGAGCGCGGAGTTCGAGTCCCAGGCTCATAATGCGACCTCCGAAGACCAAGAATTACACGGACAGCGTAAGGCGCGGGATCACCATTTTATGGACCCGGTAATCCGCTTTATAGTTTCCCAGCTACAATAAAAGCGTTCTCTTTAGGCGGTGGGGTTGCAGGCGCGCAATTCACCGCACATAAATTTGCGAACGGATTCAAAAAACAACGGCGAGATGATAACATCAGCTCGCAGACTCCTGCGAAATGCCGCCGCCGGGATGCAGGGACGGTAGTTCGAACGTCGTGAAATACAATAAAAAACTTCGTTAACATGTTGCTTGGTCGGTTGAAAATTATTAACAACCTCATAAAATTATTTGTATTTAATGGACCCTGTTAATATTTGGTATTTATAAAACTGATAACAACTTTTGACTTTAAATTTGAGTTGGATATTGAACTTCAGTTTAGCCCGTCGCGGTAAACGTGTTAAGAATTTCTCGGTTTTTGTAGTCAGATTCAAAATAGTGAATTGAAATTCGAGCCAAACATGACAAAAAATAAATTCAACCAACAACTTCAAAAACTGTTGAAAAACAACCAATACTGGAAAAGAATTCGACACGTAAACACCCCAATCTCGAAACGCGTTTTTTCAGCCATCTTAATCTTGAAATAAGGCTTGATGAATTACTAGATATAAAAATGGATACCCTATATGTAGGAAAACTCTACAACTAACAATCTAAAGTGAATACTAATAGTTACTTTTTTTAAATCCTACTAATTACGCGGTATGTTTATAAACGTAAAGAATCCGAACACATTTTTTGTTGAAGAACTTGAAGTTAAAAATAATGCGTTCACTAACACCTTCGAAAAAAAACCAGTATACTAGTATTCACAGTACAAAGGAATTAGAAATTATCTAAATCCGAGTATCTTGGCAGTATGCTAGCACCATAGTAACATTAACAGTGCTGAAAAATTGAGAGTAACTTTTCAACAAAATAACAGCAAAATAACTTTTTTGTGTGCCAACGTAGTATAAAATATGGAAAATTTAAGCCGAATAACTCAGCACTCTGCCAACATAGTAGCGTTAACAGTGTTAAATATTGGGAACTTTATCTGTAGCCGAATGGCTTTGCAGTAAGCTAAAGAGAACAAATACGAGGGTTCAGTTGAGAGCACGGAGCCTCGGCATGTGGAGTTCATAAAGCGATATCTGGTATTGGCAAGCGATGCTCTAAAGCCACTCACCAATGGGTAGAGGTCGCCCGAGTATTTTTTTGCTCGGTGACTTCCAGTGGACGGTAAACTTAAACGTCGACGCCGTCAGTGGGTCCAGGAGAGCAAACTTTTCCTTTTTAAACGTCTACGTTTGCACGGTTGCTGCTGTTGTTTGGTTAGGCTGGAAGTAGCAGAATTGAATTTGTGATTAACTTACAGTGAACAACTAATACTGAAGTCAAAACCCCAAAAATATTTACCGGTGCTCAATTTATTTAGCGTGATAAACCAGGAGTTATCCTCAGCAATATTTCAGGAGAGCCTCACCATCTGAGCAGATAAGCGTATTCTGTCCGAAACGTTGTACAGCGGAAAGTTAAATATGCTCAAGGAAAGCAATATTGCATCAGCGAAGTTACGATGACACCTGAGACAGGAGGGGCCAATTTCAAAGCTAATATAAAGACGAATAAATATAGTTACAACAGCGATTGCTTGAAGCAAAAAAGCGATTCGGAACACTTGATGGTACATAGACGACGTATGCAGTTTTTACTCGCACGTATTTTTGGACTCCCAAATGGCTCACAATTCAACGAAAATCGCTCAAAACTTCACCGGCACACCGAACTAGAGATGAGGGAATTACAATTCACACAGCCTCAATTATTGAAATTTAAGAAACGAAGGAACGAAACTCCATAAAATTTTCAGTTCTTCTTAGAGCAAACGTCAGGATATTTGAGCGCATTAGCAGACAAACTGCTGCCAGACATAATACCCAGTCTATCTCATTAGCCGCTTGCATGTATGTTTTTTCGCCACCCAAGTAATTAAATCTCTTAGGCGGTGAAAAACAAACATGCTCCGGCGAAAAAGTTAGACTGGGTAGGTTCGCTTGTACTGAGACCGTGGTGCGTTCGCTAGCAACGAAAACCAGGCCTAGCTTGGCGAATACAACGTAAAAAAGTTCTCTGATTGATTATAAGAAAGTATTAACCTCCCAACCAAGTTTAACAACAAAGATATTCAAAGAGGGGAAAGATGAAGGCACCATTTTATATGGAGTTGAGGGAACGCGGAATCTACGCACAAGGTTCACAAAAACAGTAAGTTAAGAAAGAAGTTCATGAAACAAGATAAAAGTTGAAGAAGAAAGTAGCACGTGCTGAAAACAGGACAGCAGTGAACCGAAAAAAGATGGTCCCTAACAAAACAAGATTAAGATTATGATAATAAGTTAGTTTAAGCCTCCCTAACCGCTACAGAAAAAGCGTATTGAAGAGAGGAAGGGGAAGGCACCACTTAGTATGGAGATAAGAGAATGAGGAATCTATGCAGAAGGGGCATAGAAACAGCAAGTTCAGAAAGAAGTTGACGAAATAAAATAAAAGTTGAAGAAGGAAGTCAGAGGTGCTGAAAAATAGGACAGTAGTGAACCGAGAAAAAAAGTAGTCCTTTAACATAACCAAAAAACATTTTATTTCAACAAAAAGAAGGCCTATGTAACCTTTACCTCGGGACCTCACAACCTCCCTGGGAGCGCTAATTCCTATAGATACAATAGTTGTATCCTCCTAAGGAGAGAAGTGCTCTGATTAGCACCATGAAACCTCAGTAGTGGAAGCGCTGCCGCATTGTAAGTTTCACACGTTCCCCGCGTATCGGGTCATATAAGTACCCTTAAGGAAATTGTTCCTTCACGTAGCGGTGTAAATGAATGATAATTTAATCTATTTTGTGACATTTTTAAAAAATAACTGTCATCGTACGAGGCGAAATGTTATCGTATAATTGAGTTTTTCATATTGTTTAGCAAGACTAAAAAGTTATATTCGAGATCTATGCGGTAGCTGTAACGCCAGGGCAACGCTCAGGCAGACGAAGACAACTTACTCCACAAAAAGTAAAGAGAAAATAAATTAAAAATAGAGTGTCACAATGAAAATTGTCTGAAAAGTAAGCTTATCATAGAGTGAGAGGCGTAAAGAAGTTACATTTGTTTTAGAACTGCAATTTTCCATGCCAAAAATACCAAAGTTATCAGACATCTCCAAGGCCATCCGATGATATTATTATTCCGATAAGATGTTCATGCTCTATTCACATTTGCTGAGAACAGTTTTAACTATTTCTTTTTTTTCAATATTCAAGAATTACAGCTGTTTTGCAAACCTAATTTTGACGGTAACCATGATACATTTTGCGATTTAGATCCCTACCTTTCATCGTTGACGCGTTGAGTTTCGATAACACAAAACAATTTCTTCTGCCCGAGAAACAACGGACGTGGGCAAGCACCACACCAGCGGTTCTTAACCTGTGGGAAATTGGTGAGGAATGGCGGAGTTGCCAGGTGGGGAATCTCGTGCACTTGTTTCCACTCACAAAAGATCGATAGTATTTCAATTTCTAATACATTGCATCCAATTGTTGACTTACTTTACAAATCAAAACCATTTAGAGACTGTTTTAATAACAAAAACAACCATAATGAGGTAATGTATGTTACTTTTGGGTAAAAGTGACAACACTACTGGGTTAGGAATGTCAGAGATAAGTAAAAGGAAGTTGCTGTGGTGAGGAATGCTGTGGTGGGAATGGAAAGTTGACTCACTAAAGCGTGAGGAATTCGGGGAAAAAGGTTAAGAACCACTGCACTACACCGAGAGAAACTACTTCACTTGTGCCATTACAACACCCTGGTCAGGGCCTGCTCTAACGCATGGCGCGACGAACCACTTCCGACGTCGGGACTAGATAGAAGAGAGACACAAAACGAGGGGAGTAAAGGGAGGCGAAGGGTCCAACATAAAAACGACGAAATTAACACTTTGACTGCGACGTGCGCCACCGGTGGCACGGAAGGGATTTTTATAATGCTGGTGACCGACCAGTATATAGTCAAAAACACAATTTTCAAAAACACTCAATCAAAGCTAAATGAAGGCCTGATCCAGTTAAATGTTTGCTATTTGCAAAATTGCTTACTACAATTGGCTTAAAATTTGAATTGAAAAATGAAATTCAGTTTAACAAATTGCATTCAAGGTGACAAAAGAGCAGTTCGAGAGAAATTCTGGAAAATGTATGCAAAGGGCCAAAACAAAATTAAATAGAACGGAACGACGGTTCAGCTTCTCAGTACTATAGCAAGCAGTGCGACACATAATGCCACTCAAAGATTTCCTTCGCTATTCAAAGATTACCGATTACCGTGCCAGCCTACTTGTATGCCGAGTCATCTAAGTTAACTTAACACTTTGACTGCAAAGTGAGCCACCGGTGGTACACAGAGCCAATTTTCATAATGATGCAAACCGACCAGTAGTCACAAACTCAATTTTCATAAATACTTAATCAACGCTAAATGAACGCACGGTCCATTTTATGTGAGCTATTTTAAAATTGCGCGTTACAATTGACTTTAAATTTGAGTTGAATATTGAACTAAACATTCACCAGTCGCAGTCTAAGTGTTAAATGAGAAGTACTCGTAATGAAGAGATAAGAAATGTAGCAATGCGAAAACGGTAATGAATCATATTGAAGGAAAATTAGTTGAGAGAAAATATCAAATAATTAACAATTTAATTCAATAATTTTACTATTCAACAATTTAATACCAACTTAAAAGCTCATTCAACAGTTCAAATTCAATAGCTTAATTCGAATTTGATTCAAGTCTCAAAAAATTATGAAGCAAAGCACGTGTCTTCAACAATGTTCGAAGCATGACACGCACCGAAGAGTGTCAAAAAACAACGGAAAATAATCCCCCGTCTCATTCAAGGGCACTTGAGAATCAATAGCAGAACAAAAAACAACACGACGACGTATTTTTAATTCGAAATAATGCCCCAATACAAAGCAAAACTTATCATTTTATTCTGTTCTGATATATCTCATTTACTCGACGACAAAGGAAACCATAAAAATTCAAGAACTAATTATTACTCGCTCGAAGAAAATGAGGAAAACAATTAAATTAACCGACAACCAAGGGCAAAAAGTTAAGCTCCAGGGGCGTGGAAACATAACAGTAAAATTCTATAGAAACTTTATGGACGTCAAAGGCACTACACAATCCTGCACAACGGCTCGTAAGACGTCAAAAAATACAACTGATATGCTAGAAAATTACAAGTCTCTCACTACACATCTCAAAGAAACCACAAACTTTCCACAAAAAGCAAATCCATTGGACAGCATTTCACTCCGTGCGAGATGACCGCTAAATGCCATAAATTGAACAACGAAGCAATGCAACTAAAATTCGGCCGCGCGATTGGAAAGCAAGAGAAAAACAACCCAGGAAGCGACACAAAAACGGACGGAGATATGGAGCTCTCCAGACACATCGTTAGCTGGACACTGGATACGAGCGAGACCTGGACGCGCTGCAGGAGGGTGGCGGATCGAATCCACTCGCCCATGCCAGAATAATTCAAATGAATGGTTCCAAGTAAGCGGGAAATGCTTCCAAAGTGAATGCTGCGTGAGGGAAAACACTCACAAAACGATTGCGCTACAAAATTGAAAATGCGTACGGCACTGATTGTATACTACTAAAAGCGGAAATGTTCCACTAAAAAAATGCAATGCGTACTACACAGATTGTATGGTACTGAAAAGAGAAATATTCTACTAAAAATACAATGCGTACTACACCGATTGTATATTACTGAAAGCAGAAATGTTCCACTACAACAATACAATGCGTACGGCACAGATTGTATGGTACCGAAAGGAGAAACGTTGCACTACAAAAAATTTAAAAAAGCAAGCAACATAGAGTATGCGGCATCAAAAGGGGTAGTGACATATTCAACGCCAGAAGAGCTGATGAGGAAATACTCAAAAGTCTAATTCTAAAGCAATAAATATTAAACTTGGTTAAACTTAGCATAACATTTTGATCCTGCGATAAAAAAGATATCTTGTGTGATTTATTATGTTCTAAAAAATTTTTGAACAAGAATATATTACTGTCGTAAAGAAAACGATGGATTTAAAATCGACGTTTTGAAGATAAACTGCAGCCAACGTCAGGAGAATTGACAGAAGACAGAGGTCAAAATCAGGAAAATACTAGAAAACAAATTTCGAGAAAACTTTTCAGCACAATTAACAATCACCAAATCCTTCGTGAAACACTTAACACTCTACACAGACAACGCAAAACACGCAGGAGCATGTTAACGCAAACAAATAATTAGATGTTAATGCGAACACTTGACACTCTACAGAGACAACGCAAAGCACGCTGGTGTATGTTAACGCAAACTAATAATTAGATGTTAACGCGTTAGAAAGTCTGTGTTAATCAAAGCAACTAGCTCGGGCGCACGCCCGGATATTTTTCAACTCGAACGTCTTTTTTTTTAAATTCAGTACTTAAAACAATAAATCGGAGACTTAAACGCAATTGTGATAAACATTCGATTACATTTTTACCCATAATTTAGTTTAAGCATCCCCAACCACAACAAAGGTGTTCCCAAGAACCATTTTGTATGGAATTAAGGGATTAGGAAATCTACGCACAAAGTGCGTCCCACACTCTGTACATAAAATCAGATAATTGAAAGAAATTTTTGTAACAAAATTGAAGCCGAAAAATATAGTAAAGTGCTGAAAAACAGAACACTAGCGAATAAAAAAATGGATCGTTATAAAACAAAAATTCTATTCCAACAAAAAGAAAGCCTACCGAACTCTTTACTCGAGACCTCACATTTTCACACAGGGAGCAGTAATTCCCACAGCTACAATAGTTGTATCCTCTTACGAAGATCAACACTTATCTAACCTTACATAAAGCCAGGAATTACCTACAAATACAGCAGATCACCAAGATACCCCACGACATATCAGTTTTGGTCTTTTTAGATTAGGATCACCTCTGTCTCAGGCACACTTAAGCGCCAGGTGGTCGTTTTAAACCCGGAATTTGGACAGAACGGATTTCGTAAGGATGCAAATGGAGAAGAAACATACAACGGTAATTATAACCAATACATAGTACAAAAAAACAGTACTAAATGTGTAGCAAATAAATACTTGAGAGTAAGTTGTATATTACGAAGAATTTTATCGTTCATTTTTTGAAATTCACAAAAAATAAAAAACAGTTGTAAATTTTACTTCTGATCTCGAGCATTGGTAAAACAAAAGCTATCGACCAAGCCCTTGCGTTTAAAGTCTACGGTTTTGACACTCAACATTCGCATTACTCATGTTTCCAGGATTCTTTCGAAACAAAACTCTACGGACTACAATACAAATATTTAACTAATAGGTAAAGCAGATTCTATTGAATAGGCCCTTGTGTTTCAAGTCTACGGATTTGACAATCAACATTTGCTTTACTTCAGACATGTTTGCATGATTCTTTCGCAGTAAAACTCTACGGATTACAATACGAATATTTAACTATAAGTTGGCAATGTCGTAACCCGCGAAATATCAAAAGTAATACTAATTGCACAATTCTTAAATAACAAATCCAACGATTTCATGGGGACAATTTAGAAATTTTCACTTTCGAAAAAGGTTCCAGTTCGCAGCAATATGGGAGTTCTCACGATTCAGGTTGCATCGGAACTCAATTAAGATTGACCAATATTAACCAAAGATGTTAAAATCAATTGGCAGACACATAGATAAAAAATGAGATTAGGAAAAACAGGAATAGTCAGATAAATATGTGTGTTTGTTTATAAATAATTTATTACTATTTAATTATTTGTTTGTTTTATTAATCATTAAAGTTCCTCATTTGAAGGGATGACGGACACGATCCATGGGAACGAAGTACGAAATTATGTTAAATTCTCAATATTTAGTTTTATGGCACTGAATACAATATGGCAATGCTTTTAGAAAATTTCTATTTCAAAACTGATGCAACGAGATCATTTATTTCAAATTACAACTAGAAAATAGCTTTTGACTTTAACCTACTTTTCATCTCACACACGCAGTGGAAACCATGTAATAAACACAATTCAAGAATATAAGCAAACCGCTTCATAATTACAATTTCAATTGATAATTCAAGACTAGAACACAACCCTCTGTCACCAAGTGCTGCAGTGACAAAGCAGGCTTCTTTAAGTGAATTTTGCATGGCAACTTTTTGTAAACCTTTATAAAAAAGTCAAAGGTAAAAAAAGGCAAAAGTACTTTGTAAAAAGTCAGACAAACTGTGAGCCAACAAATGAAAGAAGCTCAGCGTCACAGATAGGTAAAAATAAACTGCCATAAATATAGATGATAAATTTGCGACAATAAATAATCGGAATACGGCGTCTTAGTATTTTAGAAAATATCTAAAATCAGGGAGACCAATGAATAAAGTGAGGCCGGAGTCCCTGAAATGAATTACAATAATTATTAAGCTCACACGTAAACCAAAAACTGAGAACCAGTAAGAACTGAGAACCCGGCATTTAAAGAAGAATAATAATAAAAAAGCTTAAACTCGGTCAAAAAGAGTGAACCGAAAAATAAAAGAAACAGAGTATCATAGAAACGAATTATAATAAACTACCCTCCACTCGGGCAAAAAAACGAGCCAATAAATAAACGAACCACAGCATCATAAAACCCCAAATAATAAACTACCCTCCACCCAGGCAAAAGCACGAGCCAATAAATAAAGGAACCACAGCATTACCAACTACCCTCCACCCAGGCAAAGCACGTGCCAATAAATTAAGGAGCCACAGCATCACAAAACCCCAAATAATAAACTACCCTCCACCCAGACAAAAGCACGCGCCAATAAATAAAGGAGCCACAGGTCACAAAACAAACAGAAGACCTCGAAGCGCAAGCAAGAAGCGCGTCGAGTTTCGGCTCTCACGCGGGCAGGGAGGACAAATGAGGGCGCTCTTCATTAATTACTTTGGCCAGAGAAAATACGCGCACACCACAATGGGCCGTGCAGAATGTTCGATAAACTTTAATTGAACGACACAATAGGGACTCCATTTATTACGTTCGACAGGCGCATGATTAAACAGCTTTGTGCTTTGAGGGAGCCACGTGAAATACGGATCTTATTTCCAAAACGGCAATAGCAAATTACCCTAAATATATTGCGTGCTTCTTTTTGTGGGTAAATTTATCTATCTGATACAAAATAAGCCACATAGATAATGAATTTTGCTATCCATTTCAGTTATTAAATTTTGTTGCTTGATTTCAATTCTTTACAATTTTATCACAGAATGAAAGGAAAATGACTTTTACTTATTTTGCAAGTTATTTGGGTTTCAAAAGTTGCATAAATCATTAACTTTGAAGTAGAAATCATCCTTTCTTAGCATTTGCTCACTACCATGAGGCAAGCTATCCCCGCCAATGCTATAAAAATGTTTTTATTTATTGATTCTCAAATGCAAACGTACGTTACTGCTGTGCTAAGACGATAACAAAAGGGAAACTCAATTTAAATTTTTGCTCAAGTGGCGTCAAAAATCGTGAAACTTCTGAGCCTCGGCTGGCATGGCTCGCTACTCTGGCGAAAAGGAAACGCAAGTATTTCGGTGAGACGAAAAGGTGAAATGCGAATGGAAAACAAGAGTCAAAGACGCACATAATTTCGGTTGTTCGGCATCTCGACTACAGAGAAAGGAACGTAGAAGACAAAAAGAGAACGTTTACCTAACGACAAGTCAAAATCCATAACTGTTTCCAGCATGAAGCATGGCAGATTTGGTGTACTATGCATTTTAGTCCCAAAAGATACGACTTATTTAGCATGAGACTTATATTCTTATTCTGTCGAACACTCATGCAAAGTCTATGAGGCAAGATTGCAGTGTGTTCTTCCATGCAGTCGCGACGAAAACTTTTCAGCAAATCAGCTACCCTGCTCCGGCATATTTGCAGCGAGTATTTTAGCTGTAAAAATGGGAGGCAAACTCAGCAAATTTGTCAGCCTTACACCAAATTACGACCGAAAAAATGCCACATTTTGTGCCATCGGGCGAATAATGAGACTCACGGTGGTTTCGAAAATATCTGCGCGGTTTTGCACACACAATCGGGCAATAATATTTGCTACGTTGTTTAAGAGGACATAAAACACGTTTTAAAATCTGTAGTTACAGCAGCTTATACCAAACAGAGAACTAACTCTAAGCCGATAAAATAATGCGAACGAATTATGGGCAAGCTTCGGTGCGGAAATAATATTTTCTACAGGGCTTTCGTTTTAGTGTTCCAAAAATGAGGATCGAACCAAGGCTGGTAATTAGCAAGCGCTGTAAAACTATTTACCTCCCCGATCACTTGACAGAAATTAACAGTTGAGTGCTTATAAATAAATAAAATCCTATGGATCGTGGATCGCGCATCAGACAAACAACATGCCAGATATTTTATTCTGCCTAGGTGAAAAAAAAACTGTTACAACACTCACCTGGTGCCTTCACCTACATTCTTCGTTATGACTACTATAATCAACATACCCTCCCAAGCCGGAACCTCAGGCATGAATCCACCTCAAAAAATGCTCTGCATTACTACTCGTCGTGTCTGAACGAATTTCCTACCAGTTTTTCAGTTTTTGGTGAGAAAGAAAGTACAGGTTTCTAACTCAAAAATTATTAAAGTAGAAAGATTAGATTATTAGTTAGTTTAAGCCTCCCTATCCGCAACAAAGGCGATCCAAAGAGAGAAAGGCAAAAGGCACTATTTAGTATGGAGTAAACGGAACGTGGAATCTATGCAGAAAAGGCATAGAAACAGTAAGATAAGAAAGAAGTTAATGAAACAAGATCAAAGTTGAAGAAAAAGCTAGTAGGTGCTGTAAAACAGGACAGCTGTGAACCGAAATCAGGTGATCCTTAAAATAGGAAAAACATTGTATTTAAACAAAAAGAAGGCCTACCTGACTCTCAGCTCGGGCCTTCACATTTTCCTCCTGGGAGTGTTAATTCCCATAGATACAATAGTTGTATTCCCATGACGGGAATTGATTTAGAAAAAATTTATACGACCGTGATCCGGCGATAATTTTTCTCGGTGTTCCCAAATGGCAGTTTCAGAAGCAGTACTGCGACATAAAAAGTTAGGTTACGACGGTGGTCATCCTGGACAAAGAAGAAAGCGCTCCATCATGACGTCCAAGCTCATCAACAAGCAAGCTAATTGAAATTCAAGTGTTTTCATGAGAACAATCGACCGGGAAGCTGGAATCAACCGCAAAAATATTCGACTATAAGCTAAGCAGGAATTTGGACTTAACACGTTCACTGCGTATCCGCGGTTGTTAACGGTTGGATTGGTTAGGTTGTAAATAGTAGATTTTAAAAATCGACTTTACAGCTCGAATACACTCCTATCCTTCCTTAAAAATAGAAAAAACACAATTGCGCAAGACGTTTCACCTGGTATGACAATTACTTTTTGAAAACGTAGCAAAACAGCTGCAATTATCATTCATTTATGCCGGCACATGAATGAGCAACTTAACTATTGGTACACATATGGCCCAATACGCAGGGAACGAGTTGAGCTCTACAAGCAACACAAAGTTCAGCTGCTAACGAATGGCAACACGCGTGTGCGGCTCCAACGATGCCGTCAACTGAAGGGTTGGACCGAAGACCAACCCAACTTCAACGTGGGACCTCATATCTTTCTGTGAGAGCATTTATTCCCGCAGATGCAAATGTTGTAGTCCATTGGGGGAGAAGAAGATAAGACAAAACAGCGACAGTAAACAATGAGTGACAACTGAAAATAGTGGGCACGAGAGATTCAAGTCCTGAAATACACTATAGGGATAATCTATCTGCATGCTGAAGCATAGGAACATTTCACATACGATAAGCTGTTCAATGTGGAGCACCCACATAATGAAGACGAGAGTTGGGCCACCTATTCACATACGATAAGCTGTTCAATGTGGAGCACCCACATGAAGAGGACGAGAGTTGGTCCACCGAGACTCCCGGCAGTTCTGCAATTGTCAAGCATCATTAAAAGCCGCAGTCGGTAAAAATCTCTCAGTTGGCAAAATCTCTCGCGTTTTCGTCTATCAAGGGGTCAAAATAAACCAAGAAGTGTAGTGTTGTGATATTCTCGGAGTTGTTGTATTTCCGTGAACTCAGCAGTACTTTGGGACAGGCGAAAAATGCGTCAGAGCTGGCGAGTGGCTCCATGTTCCGGATTTTACCTCGGCTGCGGAACGGCCGCCTTAAACGCCGGATCTCAGTTCGATGGACAATTAAGTGTGGTCAATTTTGGAAGCCATGCGTGTGCTAAGCCCCACAAAAACTTTAAATCCCTGAAGCAATCGCTGCACCGAAAGTGGGACCATCCATCACGTGAAGACAGCGACCCAACGCCAATAATTCCGTCGTACGTTTGAAGCTTTGCATCGCCGCAATAGAAGCCACTTAGAAGAAACCGGCTGAATATATTACGTTATGGGTATGTTTTTGTTTCTCATTTTGTGTTTTTACTAAATTTGAGTAGTTGAACAAATTTTCGATAAAGATACGCTTATACTTTTCACTTTTGCCATCCTGTAAAGCTTAATCTCAAATGTTTTATTTTGATTGAGTTCAGAGCTATAATTTGCATAGATGTGGCTGATAAGATCATACTGGAACCAGTTCAGTTACAAACATTTATAGTTGTATCAACGCTTGAAACAATAATATACAGAGCTAGCTTGGCTCTGTGAGTGTACAAAACTTGGTACATCTAAAACAAAAAAACCGACATTTTAAGCAATAAAGTAGAATAAAACAATTTGTGCTTCTACGATGATAATCATATAAAATTCTGAAAGCAATGCGAGTACTGGAAAAATCAGGCATGAAACTATGAGGCAACCTAACAGTATCCTGAGGCAACCTAACAGTATCCTGAGGTAACCTATCATTATCTTGAGGTAACCTATCATTATTCTGAGGTAACCTATCATTATTCTGAGGTAACCTAACAGTATCCTGAGGTAACCTAACAGTATCCTGAGGTAACCTATCATTATTCTGAGGTAACCTATCATTATCCTGAGGTAATCTATCATTATCCTGAGGTAACCTATCATTATCCTGAGGTAATCTATCATTATCCTGAGGTAACCTAACAGTATCCTGAGGTAACCGATCATTATTCTGAGGTAACCTATCATTATCCTGAGGTAACCTGACAGTATCCTGAGGTAACTTAACGGTATCCTGAGGTAACCTAACAGTATCCTGAGGTAACCTAACAGTATCCTGAGGTAACCTATTATTATCCTGAGGTGACCTATTATTATCCTGAGGTAACCTATCATTATCCTGAGGTAACCTATCATTATCCTGAGGTAACCTAACAGTATCCTGAGGTAACTTAACGGTATCCTGAGGTAACCTAACAGTATCCTGAGATAACCTAAAGGTATCCTGAGGTAACCTAACGGTATCTTGAAGTAACCCAACGGTATCCTGAGGTAACCTAACAGCATCCTGAGGAAACCTATGAGTAATCTGAGGTAACCTACCAGAACTAGCGCCCAATAGCATCCAGATACACAAGCCTAAATAACCTAAACCTATCCTATGGCTCTTAAGGCGAACCTTTCAAACGAACAAATGCACCAACAAACGCAGAAGACAAATGAACAAATCGAGAAACGAAGCGAGCTCCAGAGAGGCGGTCATTTTTTGAGGTGTCAATAGAAGCAATGAGCGTCAGAGCTAGACACGCTCCTCTCAGGAGATGCATAGCGTCTGATCTCCCGCACCAGGGAAGCTCCTGCGCATCCCTCAATGACATCCTCTCAGGGATGCTCTAGACCAGCCACTCTCAACCTTTCCTCTATCATTGACCTCCTCGGCTTTACGTATTTCTCCATTTGCACCCTTCTCCCTTGCAAAACAAGCACTTTCTTAGCATTCTCTCCCTCCCTCTCTCCCTCTCCTCCACTCTCCCCTCTCCCTCTCTCATTTAAAAAAATTAAATTTAATTAAAATTATTTTTTACATGATCAAGTTCTTCAATTATTTACCCCCGACTATATAACTTCTCACCCCCTAGGAGTAAATTTACCCTTGGTTGAGAACCTCTGCTCTAGCATTTACAATATGATCGAACTTCAATGACTGCAAGGAGAAAATTAAAGGTTTACAGCGAGATGTTATTGAAAATATTAGAATTAAGTTGAATTAGGATCAATAAGAAATTGCAAAAAAAGGATGCAGGTTGAAAATATATACACACACAACTGAATCAGCAGAAGCAGAAAATGAACTAATAATTATACTTCGAACGCGGGTTCTGAACTCCGTAAGAAATGATTCAAATAAGTTCTATATTTTTCTAACATGCTACTGAACTCATGAAGAGATATTTCTGGAACTATGAAAAAACAATATATTATAGCAAATAGTAAGTTACTTAATGAAAAGAGTTTAATTGTGACCAATAGAAACAGAGAGCTAGTGAGTCTCTAAAAGGAACTACAAATCAAATGATGAAGTGGTAACTCTAGATATACAATATAAAACAATTTATTTAACACAAGCGATATGTAGATTGATTCTTAAGTGTAGTACATGAGCATTTCAATGAAATGGCACACAACAAATGATATTCCTTCTCTAAAACATTAGGGAATAACATTCACTATATCCTGCAGTCTTCAGCGGAAGCAGCAAGTAATTCCACGCCACCATTTGTCAAAATGACTCTCAGAAGTAGTGACTCGCTGACCAAAACACTCTACGGAAGTGGGGCGCCATTTCTAAAAATATTTCATATGTCCTTTTCTCCCAAAACTCGGCCAGATCCCCACACCAATTCTCGGTATATCAGCGCTGGCACAAGGCATACCGTCCTTTCATTCCTGGCAGTCCATCGTCGAAGTTGGGCCGAAGGTCAAAACTCTATGGGGAACTTTTGCCAGGTTTGAATTACTTCGAGGACTCCGACGTCGTCTCAAAGCCTTGTCATTCACACAAGTTGGAGTGCTTGCGTGGTGATATCGACCACAGCAAATGACGGACCAAAATACTTCGAAAACAGCTTCCTTCAAAATGAAATAGACCTTAGTAATTTTCGAAAAGGAAAATTCTGCACTACGTCAAAACAGAGTAGGAGTAAGAAAGTTTTATTTCAAAAGAGGACGTAATTTTAAAAAATTCATGGTTCGGTGAACAAACACTAGAACTAACTTTTCTAGCTGAATTGAAGGCTGCATCATTTTTATCAATACAAGCAGGACAGCGGATCAGACAATAATTTCGGTAATGAGCTTTTCTTCACTCCGCACAGACAAAGAGATTACAGCAGATTTATATCTAGTTCGATTCCGTTCAAACTCGCACTCCCAGGAGAAATAAAAATATGATAGTGAATGAACATAAGCAGGCGCAATGTAATTCCAAACGGCAACATAAGCATACCGCATTTTTCCTGCCTCAAATTTTCTAATTGAAAATACTGATACAACGTTAACAAAGTTAATATAAATACATACATGCTTTTAAAATAAACCATGTACTGCATTGCGAATTCAAGGCAGGAATTCGTTGGTTCATTGAATATTCACGATAACGCGAGTGTTTTAATGCGCTGAACAGTTCGGTGTTCAAACTTTTTCGAGCAGACTACGTCTGGTGCGAGGTTTTAAAACATCCAATGATAACGAAATGCTAAGAAATACGTGTAAAAATACTTCAGACGGTGGTACCACGATGAGGTATTTGGAATAATCCGTTCGATAAAGTTAGATTGGATCATTAGTTAGCGCAATCCTCCCTCACCACATCAGAACTATTCCCAAGAGAGCAATGAAGAAAGCATCATTTAGTTTAGAATTAAGGGAATGGGGAATATATACACAAGTTATGTCCTCACGCCCTGAATATAGTAACAGCAAACTTAACAGAAGTTCATAAAATAAAATGAAGGTTGAAGATGAAATTTATTACTGCTGAAAAAAAGGTAGCATCAAACCGAAAAAATGCCTTGTAACAAGATGAAAAACCTATTCTATTCCAATAAAGGAAAGAAATGCCTAACCTTAAGCGTAGGACCTCACATGTTCCATCTGGGAGTGCAAATTCCCGCCCTATTTGATGATTGATGTGATACATACGAACAAAACACCATGAACTGAAGAGCGCCTGTAACATATACGGTAATGATCATCCCCTTACCTTTTCGACCCAAACCTAAATTCCTCAGCACGAATTGAAGAGTCAACTTGACATAAAAATCCCCAAAAGAATCAGCGTTTCGTGCCTGATAATATTTGTTGCTAGTAGTTCTTCAGATTCTACAACGTCCACTATGGAAAACAGAGCATAAACGAGGTGTTACTATCCGAATGTTACCATCCAGAAGGCTTCGAGCCACACGATGCAGTGGAGTCAAAGTAAGAAAATCCTTGATAATCAACGTTAAAACTATATTTTTGCAATTGCTACGATTTCTTAGCTTTCAATCCAAAATCGAAGAAGTGGAAAGCAAAGCCATTGAGATAGGAGAGTCCGGCCTTAAAAATCAACTAAGCATCTTCTCCGTTTTCTGTGTTCCCGGAGGAGCGGATTCTTCAAGCAAATGTCGCCCAGATGCGCGTTCAAACCAGCGACATTCTTATTCATAATTTAACACGCAAACTGCATTTCCGAGGTTGTTACGGTCGGTTTGGTTAAGCTGTAAGTAGCAGAATTAAGAAATTGATTTTACTGCTTGGGGACATTTCTATCCATTTCAAAAAATATGAAAGATATAATTGCACGGTAACTTTTTACCTCGGATGATAACATTACTTTTTAAAAAGATCGCGAATCAGGTGAAATGCTATTCATTTACACCGGTGCATGAATGAGCGCGATACACATACTGTATGTCCCAATACGGAGTAAGCGTGTTTACGCCCTGGCATCATTGCGTTACGAAAACAATGATGAAGATCGGCCGAGATCAACTCAGACCCATGAGTTTAATGTAAATGGTTGATTGATTATAAGAAAGTTTCAGCCTCCCTTTACCACGAAAAAGATGTTCCATGAGAGGAAAGATGAAGGCATCATTTAGTATGGAGTTGAGGGAACGTAGAATCTATGGACAAGGTGCATAGAAACAGTAAGTTAAGAAAGAAGCTCATGAAAGAAGAAAAATTTGAAGAAGACAGAAGTAGGAGAAGAAAAACAGGACAGTAGTGAACCGAAAAAAATTTGGTCCGTAATAAAACAAAAACTATTCTATTTCAGCAAAAAGATGGCCTACCTAACCTTTAGCTCGGGACCTCCTATAATTCCCTTTGGAGCGCTAATTTCCATAGTTACAATTTTTGTACCAGGGGAAGTCTACTGTAAAGACGATAAAATAAATGTACTACAAAATTTGACGTAAATCTTTTATCATACCAATGAAAAACGTTAGACTACCTGCATTCGTACCAATGGGAATGTTTTTTTAAACGATAGAAATGGATGTATGGAGTAACGTGAGTAGATAAGCAGCTCATGATTTATGAGAAGTAACAACGACGTCGTATTGCATACGTTCCCAGGGTGTGAACAAGTTAAATTTATTCAGAATGAACGCTACACATCTGAAGTTCCATGAATTTAACATCAAATGGGCGCTTCATTGATAACACACTCTGGAAATACCGAATTGAAGAGTCAACATCCAATGATAACATCCAAGAACTAAAAAACAAGAAAAAAACCGTGATGTACCTCTGCCAGCAGCATGTCTCACTCAAGTTGCCAGAATGACACTGAAATGTGCATTAATTATTCTATATAAAAAAGTCAAATTCATACAGTCAACCATTTAGATACAGTCACAACGATCTGTATTATCAACAAACTATTCCTCAAGTTCTTCGCTAACGACTTGAGCGAAAAAACTATTGAATGCTAGGATGTCATCGAGGAGCCAAAAAACTCAAAAATGATATAGACCTTAGGTATTTTATACAACATTATTATACCACATAACATTAACACGTTGCTTGCGGTACGACCCACCGGTGGGTCGAGCTCAAGTAGCTGATGCGGAACGCCCCAATGATGGGTCGTTTGAAAATTCAACCATCTCTTTAAATCAATGGTATTCGATGGACCTAAATAGTGTTTCTAATTTATGGAGTTGCCAACAACTTCTGGCAATAAATTTGAGTTGAATACTGAACTTCAGTTTAACCCATCACAGTCAACTTGTAAATTAATGTAGTTGGTTCTGGTACATGGTGAAGAAGGAAAAATTGAAGAGAGAGAGTAAGTAATTTACCACGTGGACTACTGTTGTGCAGTTGCCACGGTCAGTTTGGTTAGGTTGGAAGATGTCGTAATGGAAAACCGGCTTTACTGCTTTAATACATATTTAATCCTTCTAAAAAGTGTAAAAAATACAACTGAAGAGTAATATGTTACCTTATATTCTAAAATTTATTTCATAAAATTTAGCAAAATAGTTTGAATGTTATCCGGTACGTAAACGAGCAATTTACCTCGTGTTACACTTATGTACCTATACGTAGCCGACTTATTACTCACCAGTTTTCTTCAGTTTAACTCCAGTTTAACCCATTTAACCCATTCAGGTTAAACTTCAGTATAACCCATTTAACCCATTCAGGTTAAACTTCAGTTTAACCCATTTAACCCATTCAGGTTAAACTTCAGTTTAACCCATTTAACCCATTCAGGTTAAACTTCAGTTTAGCCCATTTAACCCATTCAGGTTAAACTTCAGTTTAACCCATTTAACCCATTCAGGTTAAACTTCAGTTTAACCCATTTAACCCATTCAGGTTAAACTTCAGTATAACCCATTTAACCCATTCAGGTTAAACTTCAGTTTAACCCATTTAACCCATTCAGGTTAAACTTCAGTTTAACCCATTTAACCCATTCAGGTTAAACTTCAGTTTAGCCCATTTAACCCATTCAGGTTAAACTTCAGTTTAACCCATTTAACCCATTCAGGTTAAACTTCAGTTTAACCCATTTAACCCATTCAGGTTAAACTTCAGTATAACCCATTTAACCCATTCAGGTTAAACTTCAGTTTAACCCATTTAACCCATTCAGGTTAAACTTCAGTTTAGCCCATCACAGTGAACGTGTTAATATAGTTGGTTCTGGTACAAGGTAAAGAAGGAAAAAATGAAGAGAGAGGGTAAATAATTTAATAAACTCGCACTTTCCACTCATCCTGCAACGCATGAGAGCGAGGACCCAGGGGCGCTGGAGTGGACAGCGCTCAATCAATAACCCGAAGGTCGAGGCCGATAAGGTACCGTGTTAAGAGGACGTGTATGCGCGATTTCTCTACAAGATAAAATTGCCCTCCCGCCGCAGAGAACAACTTTAACACGTTAACTGCGTTGGGTTAAACTGAAGTTCTGTATTCAATTCAAATTTAAAGTCAGTTGTGGTAATCAACTTTGAAATCAACTTAATGAAAGCTAAATGGAGGCCCGATCCCGTTAATGTTTGCTAAACATTAACGGGATCGGGCCTCCATTTAGCTTTCATTAAGTTTTAATAGAAAATGAGTTAGCGACTGCAGGTGGGTCAACAGCACTATGAAAATCATACAAGTAACTACTGGTGGGTCACTTCGCAGGAAATGTGTTAAAACGTCTGGATGAGGAAAACTTGCAAGCTAATTCTCTTATACTTTAAGCCATTTAGTGTTTGAATTTTTAACCTATATTGCCGTTATTACGATCACAGCTTAACCTGCACAGTCTTCGCAAACTTTAATTTTTTTAACGATTTAATTTCTAGTCCATATTGTCGTTACTACGATTATAGTCGAATCTGCAAGCCAATCCTCATATACTTGAAACCCTTACCATTTAATTTTTCAACACACAATACAGTTACTGCGATCTCAGTCCAATCTGCACTAAAATCTTCCAATACTTTTAAACTCTTTACAGTTTGAATTTTTAGCACATATTACTTTTATTACAATCATAGTCTAATCTGCAATACAATTTTTATTCACTTTGAGCCTTTTACCATTTGGACTTCAGTCAATATTAACGTTACTACGGTCCCAGTCGTAAGAATGGCTCTAGCGTCAGGCTGTCACCGACGTCAGACGGAGGAGATACTGCGCACTTAAAAAAGCACACTAGGGTACAAATTCCACGAGAAATACGATATATTCGGGCAATTGTGGAGCGGATTCTGAAATCTACCTGGACTGTGAAGGGATAATGGAAAATAAATTGAATTGGACAACTCATAATGACGAGCAAAATTTAAATGAGCAGAGTGGAACAGAAAACATGGCGAGGTTTTTATGAAAAGTTCATAGAAGTGCGTCACATATATAGAGATATTTGCGGTAATAATCTCTCTGGATTGATTCGAGTTAGTTTAAACCACCCAAGCAACAACGAAGTTGCATTGGAAAGAGAAAGGAGAAAAGCCCCATTTAGGATGGTACTAAGGGAACGAGGAATCTAAGCACATAGTATTCCCATTTCCTGCGAATAGAAGCTGCAAGATTAGATAAGATTATAGGTTAGTTTGAGCTTCCCTAACCGCTACAAAAAAGAGCGTATTGAAGAGAGGAAGGAGGAAGGCACCAATTAGTATGGATATTAGGGAATGCGGAATCGATGCAGAAGGGGGATAGAAACAGCAAGTTGGGATAGAAAATGAAACAAGATAGAAGTTGAAGAAGAAAGTAGGTGCTGAAAAACAGGACAGCAGTGAACCGAAAAAGGTGGTCCTTAACATAGCAAAAAATATTTTATTCAGACAAAAAGAAGGGCTACCTAACTCTAAGCTCGGGACCTCACATCTTCCCATTGGGAGCGCTAATTCCCATAGTTACAATATTTGTATCCTCCTGAGGGGAATAGAAACTGTAAGGTTGAAAGAAGTTAGTGAAATAAGATAAAGTTGAAGGAGAAAATGATCGGTGCTGAAAAAAAACGTCAGTGAACCGAAAAAAGAGGTCCGTAACTCAACAAAAAAGTATTCGTTTCAACTGAAAAATTCTGCCTAACCTTCTTCTTGGAACCTCACATCTTCCTGTTGCAAGCGCTCATGCCCAAAAGTGCAATCGTTATACCCACAGAGGGTCCTAAGGAGTTCGTACAACGATATACAGTATTTAGAGAAAATGGCATGAAATTCTAATATATTTTCTTTGACTGCATGATCAAGTTTATCAAAGGAACATGAGTGTAAAATCTGAAAATTATGAGATGTAAAATATAAAAAGGACTGCAAAAAAACTTAATTCACCAACATTTACAAAACAAGTCGTGGAGCTTGATTATAATAACATATGCAAAAAATCTAACTGAAAAGAATAACATTCAATAATTTAATAAAAACGTTCACAGCAGTAATTGCGTATTGCTCAATAAAATAGAACTACAGGGGTGTCCCAAAAAATATACTCACGCTTTGACCACCCAGTGCATACTCACGTACTTCATTTTGATGTAGAGGTTCATTGACGTAGGTACAAGTATAATGACATAACCCGAAAAAAAAGAATATTAAATTAAAAAAATAATGATCTTAAAAGGAAACTTAGTTGCACCTGAAACACAAACAAAAAGTACGGGAGTAAGCGCGAAGGTTCGATTGTTTTTTTAGAGCTCCCTGCATTTAGTGACACAAATCAGTATGTTATTATTAGAATACTTATTATAACAAACAAATGTCATAGTAAAGTTTTTATCATACCAGTCTGTTTTTAACGTCGCACTGGCATCGAATTGAACTGTAACCACCTGAAGCTCAACAAGGTTTGACGAAACCTAATCGAGTTTACACACGTCTTATGAAATTTGATTATCTTTTCTGAGATATCCTCTTTTTGCGATACAAAAAGAGACAACTTTGGGTCGGACGGCCAGGGCACGTAACTCGATTACGAAGGTCGCATAAAAAATTATCCCTCGACATTCTCTTTTGTGTGAAATAATTCTTTGATTCGTCTCTGATATTTTTAACAAGATAATTTGCCAGGAAAATTCCCAGTTCCACATGTTGCAGAACACAATGTGGCTAAGCGGTGAGCAGCCACTTACTGTAATAAGAAGAGCATGCAGAAGATGAAGAATATTCACCCGACTCGTTTTTTCGCTTCAAATTTAAAAAAAAATAAATTTACACAGCATGCAATCAAAATTAAAGGGGAGCATAAAAAATCTATAGTGTCTTATCATTCATACAGTATGCCATCAAAATAAAAGCGGAACGTAACAAAGCACGAAATCAACTTGAAACTCCTTTTAGTTCAAAAATTAAAACTGCGCGAGTTTCCAGCAGATTCTCATTGACACCAAAGATGCCAAATATCTTGCCGCTGTCAGGACGTTTGAGACGACACAAAGCCATACGTCTCGAGGGTCCCAAAAGTTGCGGTCCCCATCTCTGCGGTAACCACCGCATCAACTAAAGCAATTGGCTTCCGTTGACCGAATGATGAACTCGTTGGCTGGGCGAACCCATGCATTGATCTCAGAGCTCGTCAGAGCCCGGCAAGATCTGCGATAGCTCAATCAACAGTACTCGATCTCGGCAATCGATACAGGCAATCGGAACTGATGCAATCGTTGAAAGCTATTGAGGAGAGCAAACAGAGCCGGGTTGCCTGTCGATGTCTGTGAAGATGTATCGCGACGATACTCGCCAGTTTCACACACAAACTAAACCGTCGCAACGGAAGCACAGAAAGTAATTTTTTTAATTATTGACCTTCCACCACAAAAAGTGGAGTACTACAAGTCACTTTTTACCATATTATAGTTTGTGAAATTTTACCCTAAAACCACAACGAAGATCGTCTTCTCTTCTTACCGTTTTTCAACGACGGGTTTAACAAGTCAATAATAAGAAAAAATCACAAGCTGTGCGTTTTATGAAGCCTAAAGCAAGAGTATAATCGACCAGTGGTTACAACAGTGGCGTTCTCATGGGAATGGTAATGTCATGGGAAAGGTAATGTCATGAGAATGGTGATGCCATGGGAATGGTAATGTCATGGGAATGGTAATGTCATGGGAATGGTAATGTCATGGGAATGGTAATGCAATGGGAATGGTAATGTCATGGGAATGGTGATGCCATGGGAATGGTAATGTCATGGTAATGGTAATGTCATGGTAATGGTAATGTCATGGTAATGGTAATGTCATGGTAATGGTAATGTCATGGTAATGGTAATGTCATGGTAATGGTAATGTCATGGGAATGGTAATGTGATGGGGATGGTAATGTGATGGGAATGGTAATGTCATGGGAATGGTAATGCAATGGGGATGGTAATGTCATGAGAATGGTAATGTCACGGGAATGGTGATACCATGAGAATGGTAATGTCACGGGAATGGTAATGCCCCGGGAATGGTAATGCCACGGGAATGGTAATGCCACGGGAATGGTAATGCCACGGGAATGGTAATGCCATGGGAATGGTAATGTCATGGGAATGGCGATGCCATAGGAATGGCAATGTCATGGGAATGGTAATGTCATGGGAATGGTAATGTCACGGGAATGGTAATGTCACGGGAATGGTAATGTCACGGGAATGGTAATGTCATGGGAATGGTAATGTCATGGGAATGGTAATGTCATAGGAATGGTAATGCTATGTTAATGGTAATACTATGGGAGTGATGTCATGGGAATGATGTTGCCATGGTAATGTCCCAGGAGTGATGATCTTCAGGAACAGATATGTTTAAAGAACAAGCATGTCGTGGGAAAAGTAACATAGGAATTGCAAAGCTCTAGAATATCCCTCCGGATACCCTGAGGTCACACTGGAGCGGCGCTTTGATTCATCATTGCACAACTTCCTCAGACTCGGCTGGCTCCTCAGTTATATCCTTGCGTCAAAGTTACCAAATTTACGGAACAAAATTCAGTAACTGATGCGCACACCCAGAACTTTTGAACTCTAAGCCGAGGATTTAGTATCCGGGCACAAATTCGATGATTTTTTTTGGCGGCTCCAGACTGCGGTTCAAAGTGCGCATATTTGTTCTGGTCATTAAAGTCTTCATTTCTCAGTTTAATTTAGCATGCAAAAGTTGCACGAAAAGTGTTATTGTAAATAACTGTAGTGAAACTACGAAGTGAACTGTTACGATTCATCATAACTACCAACGATATAGAATCCAGCATAACGTTTGGAGCCTGGAGACACGACAGGCTAGCGCATCATTCCATTATTGAGTACCAAAAATCCGGGCTAAAATTGCTCAATACGGGATTCGTGTACCTAAGGCGCACTCGCCACACACAAAGGAAAATTTGGGGATGACAGCGGTATACACAACTCATTTTCGTTAGAAGTATTTGACGCTTGGTACCGCGTGATTCTAGGGGCCTCAATTTGTTCATGAAATCCTGGCTTCGTGAATGTATTTTATGAACCAATTAAGGCCCCTAGAATCACACGGTACCAAGAGTCAAATACTTCTAAAGAAAATGAGTTGTGTACACCGCTACCATCCCCAAATTTTCCTTTGTGTGTGGCGAGTGAAGTGTAAGTACAGGAAGATAGTTACAAAATGGTCGAATACCTCCATTAGTAACTGAGATGCGATGGTTTCTAAGTGGCCAAACTTTGATTCCGTTTCTTGACGTTTTTGATAAGCGGCGTTTGGCACCTACCGTGTGATTCCAACGGCTTCAATTAAAATACAAAGTCTCTATAGCTAATTGAAAGCCAGCACGAGCCCGCCATTTAATATTAAAAACTTCAAATCATTGTAACACAAAGGCTCTATAAAAAATTGAAGGCCAGCACGAGCCCGCCATTTAATATTAAAAACTTCAAATCATTGTAACACAAAGGCTCTATAAAAAATTGAAGGCCAGCACGAGCCCGCCATTTAATATTAAAAATTTCAAATCATTGTAGCACAAAGGCTCTATAACAAATTGAAGGCCAGCACGAGCCCGCCATTTAATATTAAAAAGTTTAGTTCGTAAATACTGGCAACAGCGCCCACTGCGTCAAATCGAGGATCAAGGGCAATCGTTTTAAGAGAGCTATGGCTCAGCAATAGTAGCCCTGCAAGCTCGGCTCAGTCGGAGCGCCCTGCCCTAATCGAATCAGGGCTAAAAGCACCAGCTAAAATATGAACTCGCCTTTCGCTGCATTGCGAGTCAAATTTCAGCCAGGAGCGAACGCATCAACATCGGGCGATGTATGACGCTCGACTCTGCATTACCATGAAAATGATTTGGCTGGCTCGGCGTTCCCTAATGCAATAAATAATGCATGAAATAGAATGATAGGTTGATTATAAGAAAGTTTTAGCCTCCCTTTACCACAACAAAGATGTTCAAAGGGGGGAAGGAGGAAGGCACAATTAGTATGGAACTAAGAGAACGCGCAATCTACTCAAAAGGTGCATAAAAACAGTAGGTTAAGAAAGAAGTTCATGAAACAAGATCAAAATTGAAAAATAAAGTAGTAGATCCTGAGAAACAGGACAGCAGTGAAACGAAAAAAGATGGTCCGTAACACAACAAAAAATCTTTTCTATTTCAACAAAAAGAAGGCATACTTAACCTTTAGCTCGAAACCTTACATAATCCCCCTGAGAGCGCTTATTCCCATAGAAACAATCGTTGTATTCCCCTGAGGGGGCATGAAATAGAAGGCGAGTAACATATGTAGAAGGGATGTTTGAGTTGCAGTGAAGCGCGCTGGTGTGCACACCCCGTGCAAAAAAAACTTCCCACGCGCTTTGACCAATCAAGATCAATAGACCACAGCTTGGTTGACTGCCAACGCCTCCGTAATTGACAAACACAGCAAATGTGCAGAATAATTAGCGAAAGTCGCCAATTGCACTGATCACCGATCGTAATTGGTGAACGCATTTATACGACTTCTGTTTTATAGAAAGTTTCTCTTTACAACTGAGGGAGCAATAAGCTTTATAATTCATCATATAGGACACGAGTGAAGTTATAGAACTCCAGTGACTGCCGTTCATGGAAATTAAAATCATAGAAACCAAAAGCGGATTAGATCATTAGTTAGTTTAAGCCTCTCTATCTGCCACAAAGGCGATCCAAAGAGGGGAAGAAGGAAGGCAACATTTAGTATGGAGTTTAGGAAAAGCGGAATCTATGCAGAAGGGGCACAGAAACAGTAAGTTGAGAAAGATTATGAAACAAGATCAAAGTCGAAGAAGAAAGTAGTAGGCGCTGAAAAACAGCACAGCAGTGAACCGAAAAAAGATGGTCGTTAACAAAATAAAAACGTTTTATTTCACCAAAGATTAGATTATAAGTTAGTTTAAGCCTCCCTAACCGCTGCAAAAATAGAGCGTATCGAAGAGAGGAAGGAGGAAGGCACCATTTAGTATGGAGATAAGAAAATGAGGAATCTATGCAGAAAGGGCATAGAAACAGCAAGATGGGAAAGAAGTTCATGAAATAAGATAAAAGTTGAAGAAGAAAGTCAGAGGGGCTAAAAAACAGGACAGTAGTGAACCGAAAAAAGGTGGTCCTTATCATAACGAAAAAAAAAACATTTTATTTCACCAAAAAAGACCTACCTATCTATCAGCTCGGGCCCTCACATTTTCCCCCTGGGAGTGCTGATTCACAACCAAAAGAGGAAGGAGTAATGCTCGCCGAAAATAGCTACTAACGAACACGCGCAGAGCTCAAAAACGTGTGGAATTGATATAAAAAAAATGTTTTTCTTCATTTGAAAATGTCCATGAATTGAGAATCTATCAGCAGCCTTCTTTCCAACAAGGGACTAGATTGAAAAAAAAAACATTACCCACACAGAGAAAAGTTGATAGACAGTACATCAGATAAATCTACACTATAACAAGAGCCGCGTCCGTCTGTCGGTCCGAAGCCAGCCAAAAGTGTGTGATGAGCGTATCTGTGATACACGCTTAGGAAATAGGAACGTGTGTCATGTGATATGTCGAACATTATTATACATTTTTGACGGGCCGTGTACACTCGGCCTCATCAACTCTCGAGAGATTGATTTTTTTTATTTCCTACGGCCTTTTTTTATTTCGACTTTTTTCTTATTTCAAATAAAGGGGGGTGGACTACAGTTCTTATAACGAGTCTAGTAACCAGGAATCGTGAAAGTAATCTGAATGATTCAAATATTAGCAGACAATAACATCAAGAAAATCGGAACCTTGGATCAAGAAAAGTTACCATGGAATATTCCATCGATCATTGCTTTAGTCAGCTAACTCGACACAAAAAAATTAAACGTGTTTAAGTATTCGTTAGAAATTTCACTGTAATATCAATTAAGAAATAAATTAAAGGCACGACTAAAGTGCGTACATTCAAGCAAATAAGAGAATGAATAGCAAGAATATGAACAATTTTAACCACATTAGTTCCTGGTGGCAAGATGAATTTTCATCAAAATTCAATAAAGCTTAAATTGAATTAAATATGATACTATAAGTAAACGAAAATCTTTCCCTGCGCACGGTGCTCTTTTAACAAAGTCAAATTCTCGTGCGTTTAATACAGGGTGGGCCAGAAGTAAGCGATCATTTTAAATTGCCAATAAAATGAAAACTTTGTTTTACTAGAAAGAATAACTGTTTTATGTTTACTTCGGTATCGTATTTACCACGGTAGAGACAACAAAATACGTTAAAACCCGTATTTTTCTCGCTGACGATATGGTTTTGCCGACGTCACGGCAACGAACCTAAAGCAGCGCTCATATAGCATCTGGTAGCACTGCTACCCCCCAAATCTGGCTCCACTATTGGCCTAATGACATGGCGTTTTGGTGACGTCATAAAGTTTGTTTGGAATAAAGCGTTTCTATTGGCTAGCCGAACAAGAGAAAGTGTATTTTCTCCTATAGAAATGACCCTACCTTGTTTCCTCTACCGTGGTATTTACTCAGCCAGCAAATTAGAAAGGTCAATTAATTCTGGCCCGCCATGTAGTTGCCGAAGTCATTACGAGGTCTTGAAGAGTAATTAACCAAAGAGAAATATAAAAAGCTTCACGGTGGCATTCACACACACATGAAAATTACTCTGGTTTCCGGTCGGGGCTAATTACAATATATAGTTCAACGAACACATATTTCTACAGTTTAAAGATTAATTCAAATCACAATCATTAGCAAACAACGACTATTTTTAAACTGAAATTAATGACTTCATGCAAATTAACAAAATTGAAGACAAAATAATGCACATTAATAAAACATATGCCCGACAATTCATAAAGCAATCGCTGTAGAGTCGCTCCCCTAAGCTGACATTCTACTAATCATAAGCTTACTTATTTCATCGAATTTTTCATCTACACATGTCACGATAGAGGAAATAAGGTAGGGTCATTTCTATGGGAGAAAATACACATCCTCTTGTTCGGCTAGCCAATAGGGAGGCTTTATTTCTAACAAACTTTATGACGTCACCAAAACGCCATGTCGTTAGGCCATTAGAGGAACCAGATTTGGGGGCAGCAGTACTACCAAATGTTACATGAGCGCTGCTATTGGTTCGTTGCCGTGACGTCAGTAAAACCACACCGTCAACGAAAAAAACTGGTTTCAACTTACCTTGTTTCCTCTACCGTGATCTATGAACAGGTTTCTCGGTCCCTTAGAACACAACTTTCAAGTCGTAGCCCAGATACTACGGAGTACTCATTTACGTCCGAAAGTTTTGTCCTCTTCACTTATTTGATACCCCACAAAAGGGTGGGAAGCTTGGAAGAAAAGAGAATCCATTTTCTAGTCAAGTTTTAAAATTCTACCTTCATTTAAGGTATGGCATATCTAAGAAATAGCAAAATGACCTTCAACCAGCAACGTAACGAGAGCACCGAAGCATATACTGCCCCGAGCTCTCCCATGACAATGTTATTACATTCTTCGGAGACGCTTTCATCTCGCTCGGACGGCTTTATTCAAGCACCGAGTTTAGAACAATGATCGACTGAGAAACGGTGAGTAATAATAGGGGGCTGCTAAAACTCGTGAATAATAATAGGAGTGCTGCGAAAACTGTTGAGTAATGATAGGAGGCCGCAAAAACTGGTGAGTAATGATAGGAGGCTGCGAAAACTGATGAGTAATGGTAGGAGTGCTGCGAAAACTGTTGAGTAATGATAAGAGGCTGCGAAAACTGGTGAGTAATGATAGGAGTGCTGTGAAAACTGGTGAGTAATAATAGGGGGCTGCGAAAACTGGTGAGTAATGACAGGAGTGCTGTGAAAACTGGTGAGTAATAATAGGGGGCTGCGAAAACTGGTGAGTAATGATAGGAGTGCTGCGAAAACTGGTGAGTAATGATAGGAGTGCTGCGAAAACTGGTGAGTAATGATAGGAGTGCTGTGAAAACTGGTGAGTAATGATAGGAGTGCTGTGAAAACTGGTGAGTAATGATAGGGGGCTGCGAAAACTGGTGAGTAATGATAGGAGTGCTGTGAAAACTGGTGAGTAATGATAGGAGTGCTGTGAAAACTGGTGAGTAATGATAGGAGTGCTGTGAAAACTGGTGAGTAATGATAGGAGTGCTGTGAAAACTGGTGAGTAATGATAGGAGTGCTGTGAAAACTGGTGAGGAATGATAGGAGTGCTGTGAAAACTGGTGAGTAATGATAGGAGTGCTGCGAAAACTGGTGAGTAATGATAGGAGTGCTGTGAAAACTGGTGAGTAATGATAGGAGTGCTGTGAAAACTGGTGAGTAATGATAGGAGTGCTGCGAAAACTGGTGAGTAATGATAGGAGTGCTGTGAAAACTGGTGAGTAATGATAGGAGTGCTGTGAAAACTGGTGAGTAATGATAGGAGTGCTGCAAAAACTGGTGAGTAATGATAGGAGTGCTGTGAAAACTGGTGAGTAATGATAGGAGTGCTGTGAAAACTGGTGAGTAATGATAGGGGGCTGCGAAAACTGGTGAATAATAATAGGGGCTGCGAAAACTGGTGAGTAATGATAGGAGTGCTGTGAAAACTGGTGAGTAATGATAGGAGTGCTGCGAAAACTGGTGAGTAATGATAGGAGTGCTGTGAAAACTGGTGAGTAATGATAGGAGTGCTGCAAAAACTGGTGAGTAATGATAGGAGTGCTGTGAAAACTGGTGAGTAATGATAGGAGTGCTGTGAAAACTGGTGAGTAATGATAGGGGGCTGCGAAAACTGGTGAATAATAATAGGGGCTGCGAAAACTGGTGAGTAATGATAGGAGTGCTGTGAAAACTGGTGAGTAATGATAGGAGTGCTGCGAAAACTGGTGAATAATAATAGGGGCTGCGAAAACTGGTGAGTAATGATAGGAGTGCTGCGAAAACTGGCGAGTAAAAATAGGGGCTGCGAAAACTGGTGAGTAATGATAGGAGTGCTGTGAAAACTGGTGAGTAATGATAGGAGTGCTGCGAAAACTGGTGAGTAATGATAGGAGTGCTGCGAAAACTGGTGAGTAATGATAGGAGTGCTGTGAAGACTGGTGAGTAATGATAGGAGTGCTGTGAAAACTGGTGAGTAATGATAGGAGTGCTGCGAAAACTGGTGAGTAATGATAGGAGTGCTGTGAAAACTGGCGAGTAATGATAGGAGTGCTGTGAAAACTGGTGAGTAATGATAGGAGTGCTGTGAAAACTGGTGAGTAATGATAGGAGTGCTGCGAAAACTGGTGAGTAATGATAGGAGTGCTGTGAAAACTGGCGAGTAATGATAGGAGTGCTGTGAAAACTGGTGAGTAATGATAGGAGTGCTGTGAAAACTGGCGAGTAATGATAGGAGTGCTGCGAAAACTGGTGAGTAATGATAGGAGTGCTGCGAAAACTGGTGAGTAATGATAGGAGTGCTGTGAAAACTGGCGAGTAATGATAGGAGTGCTGTGAAAACTGGCGAGTAATGATAGGAGTGCTGTGAAAACTGGCGAGTAATGATAGGAGTGCTGTGAAAACTGGTGAGTAATGATAGGAGTGCTGTGAAAACTGGCGAGTAATGATAGGAGTGCTGTGAAAACTGGTGAGTAATGATAGGAGTGCTGTGAAAACTGGTGAGTAATGATAGGAGTGCTGCGAAAACTGGTGAGTAATGATAGGAGTGCTGTGAAAACTGGCGAGTAATGATAGGAGTGCTGTGAAAACTGGTGAGTAATGATAGGAGTGCTGTGAAAACTGGCGAGTAATGATAGGAGTGCTGCGAAAACTGGTGAGTAATGATAGGAGTGCTGCGAAAACTGGTGAGTAATGATAGGAGTGCTGTGAAAACTGGCGAGTAATGATAGGAGTGCTGTGAAAACTGGCGAGTAATGATAGGAGTGCTGTGAAAACTGGCGAGTAATGATAGGAGTGCTGTGAAAACTGGTGAGTAATGATAGGAGTGCTGCGAAAACTGGTGAGTAATGATAGGAGTGCTGTGAAAACTGGCGAGTAATGATAGGAGTGCTGTGAAAACTGGTGAGTAATGATAGGAGTGCTGTGAAAACTGGCGAGTAATGATAGGAGTGCTGTGAAAACTGGCGAGTAATGATAGGAGTGCTGCGAAAACTGGTGAGTAATGATAGGAGTGCTGCGAAAACTGGTGAGTAATGATAGGAGTGCTGCGAAAACTGGTGAGTAATGATAGGAGTGCTGTGAAAACTGGTGAGTAATGATAGGAGTGCTGTGAAAACTGGTGAGTAATGATAGGAGTGCTGTGAAAACTGGTGAGTAATGATAGGAGTGCTGTGAAAACTGGTGAGTAATGATAGGAGTGCTGTGAAAACTGGTGAGTAATGATAGGAGTGCTGTGAAAACTGGTGAGTAATGATAGGAGTGCTGTGAAAACTGGCGAGCAATGATAGGAGTGCTGTGAAAACTGGTGAGTAATGATAGGAGTGCTGCGAAAACTGGTGAGTAATGATAGGAGTGCTGTGAAAACTGGTGAGTAATGATAGGAGTGCTGTGAAAACTGGCGAGTAATGATAGGAGTGCTGCGAAAACTGGTGAGTAATGATAGGAGTGCTGCGAAAACTGGTGAGTAATGATAGGAGTGCTGTGAAAACTGGCGAGTAATGATAGGAGTGCTGTGAAAACTGGTGAGTAATGATAGGAGTGCTGCGAAAACTGGTGAGTAATGATAGGAGTGCTGTGAAAACTGGCGAGTAATGATAGGAGTGCTGTGAAAACTGGTGAGTAATGATAGGAGTGCTGCGAAAACTGGTGAGTAATGATAGGAGTGCTGCGAAAACTGGTGAGTAATGATAGGAGTGCTGTGAAAACTGGCGAGTAATGATAGGAGTGCTGTGAAAACTGGTGAGTAATGATAGGAGTGCTGCGAAAACTGGTGAGTAATGATAGGAGTGCTGCGAAAACTGGTGAGTAATGATAGGAGTGCTGTGAAAACTGGCGAGTAAAAATAGGGGCTGCGAAAACTGGTGAGTAATGATAGGAGTGCTGTGAAAACTGGTGAGTAATGATAGGAGTGCTGCGAAAACTGGTGAGTAATGATAGGAGTGCTGCGAAAACTGGTGAGTAATGATAGGAGTGCTGCGAAAACTGGTGAATAATAATAGGGGCTGCGAAAACTGGTGAGTAATGATAGGAGTGCTGTGAAAACTGGTGAGTAATGATAGGAGTGCTGTGAAAACTGGTGAGTAATGATAGGGGGCTGTGAAAACTGGTGAGTAATGATAGGAGTGCTGCGAAAACTGGTGAGTAATGATAGGAGTGCTGCGAAAACTGGTGAGTAATGATAGGAGTGCTGTGAAAACTGGCGAGTAAAAATAGGGGCTGCGAAAACTGGTGAGTAATGATAGGAGTGCTGTGAAAACTGGTGAGTAATGATAGGAGTGCTGTGAAGACTGGTGAGTAATGATAGGAGTGCTGCGAAAACTGGTGAGTAATGATAGGAGTGCTGTGAAAACTGGTGAGTAATGATAGGAGTGCTGCGAAAACTGGTGAGTAATGATAGGAGTGCTGTGAAAACTGGTGAGTAATGATAGGAGTGCTGCGAAAACTGGTGAGTAATGATAGGAGTGCTGTGAAGACTGGTGAGTAATGATAGGGGGCTGCGAAAACTGGTGAGTAATGATAGGAGTGCTGTGAAGACTGGTGAGTAATGATAGGGGGCTGCGAAAACTGGTGAGTAATGATAGGAGTGCTGTGAAGACTGGTGAGTAATGATAGGGGGCTGCGAAAACTGGTGAGTAATGATAGGAGTGCTGCAAAAACTGGTGAGTAATGATAGGAGTGCTGTGAAAACTGGCGAGTAAAAATAGGGGCTGCGAAAACTGGTGAGTAATGATAGGAGTGCTGTGAAAACTGGTGAGTAATGATAGGAGTGCTGCGAAAACTGGTGAGTAATGATAGGAGTGCTGCGAAAACTGGTGAGTAATGATAGGAGTGCTGCGAAAACTGGTGAGTAATGATAGGAGTGCTGCGAAAACTGGTGAGTAATGATAGGAGTGCTGTGAAAACTGGCGAGTAAAAATAGGGGCTGCGAAAACTGGTGAGTAATGATAGGAGTGCTGCGAAAACTGGTGAGTAATGATAGGAGTGCTGTGAAGACTGGTGAGTAATGATAGGGGGCTGCGAAAACTGGTGAGTAATGATAGGAGTGCTGCAAAAACTGGTGAGTAATGATAGGAGTGCTGTGAAAACTGGTGAGTAATGATAGGAGTGCTGTGAAAACTGGTGAGTAATGATAGGAGTGCTGTGAAAACTGGTGAGTAATAATAGGGGGCTGCGAAAACTGGTGAGTAATGATAGGAGTGCTGCGAAAACTGGTGAATAATAATAGGGGCTGCGAAAACTGGTGAGTAATGATAGGAGTGCTGCGAAAACTGGTGAGTAATGATTGGAGTGCTGTGAAAACTGGTGAGTAATGATAGGAGTGCTGTGAAAACTGGTGAGTAATGATAGGAGGGCTGCGAAAACTGGTGAGTAATGATAGGAGGGCTGCGAAAACTGGTGAGTAATGATAGGAGTGCTGTGAAAACTGGTGAGTAATGATAGGAGTGCTGCGAAAACTGGTGAGTAATGATAGGAGTGCTGCGAAAACTGGTGAGTAATGATAGGAGTGCTGTGAAAACTGGTGAGTAATGATAGGAGTGCTGCGAAAACTGGTGAGTAATGATAGGAGTGCTGCGAAAAATGGTGAGTAATGATAGGAGTGCTGCGAAAACTGGTGAGTAATGATAGGAGTGCTGCGAAAACTGGTGAGTAATGATAGGAGTGCTGTGAAAACTGGTGAGTAATGATAGGAGTGCTGCGAAAACTGGTGAGTAATGATAGGAGTGCTGCGAAAACTGGTGAGTAATGATAGGAGTGCTGCGAAAACTGGTGAGTAATGATAGGAGTGCTGCGAAAACTGGTGAGTAATGATAGGAGTGCTGTGAAAACTGGTGAGTAATGATAGGAGTGCTGCGAAAACTGGTGAGTAATGATAGGAGTGCTGCGAAAAATGGTGAGTAATGATAGGAGTGCTGCGAAAACTGGTGAGTAATGATAGGAGTGCTGCGAAAACTGGTGAGTAATGATAGGAGTGCTGCGAAAACTGGTGAGTAATGATAGGAGTGCTGTGAAAACTGGTGAGTAATAATAGGGGGCTGCGAAAACTGGTGAGTAATGATAGGAGTGCTGCGAAAACTGGTGAGTAATGATAGGGGGCTGCGAAAACTGGTGAGTAATGATAGGAGTGCTGTGAAAACTGGTGAGTAATAATAGGGGGCTGCAAAAACTGGTGAGTAATGATAGGAGTGCTGTGGAAACTGGTGAGTAATGATAGGAGTGCTGTGAAAACTGGTGAGTAATAATAGGGGGCTGCGAAAACTGGTGAATAATAATAGGGGGCTGCGAAAACTGGTGAGTAATGATAGAAGTGCTGCGAAAACTGGTGAGTTACAATAGGAGTGCTACGAAAACTGGTGAGTAATGATAGGAGTGCTGCGAAAACTGGTGAGTTACAATAGGAGGGCTGCGAAAACTGGTGAGTAATGATAGGAGTGCTGTGAAAACTGGTGAGTAATGATAGGAGTGCTGCGAAAACTGGTGAGTAATGATAGGAGTGCAGCGAAAACTGGTGAGTTACAATAGGAGTGCTGCGAAAACTGGTGAGTAATCATAGTACTGCGGAAACTGATGAGTCATAATGGGAGGCTGCGAAAACTGGCGAGTAATAATGGGAGCGTTGCAAAAGCATCCTCATAAGAAGGTTAATTCAAGGTACGATTTATACATATTTTCAATTTCTGCAGTATTCAACGTAATTTGACGAAATGGCATATCAATTATAGACATTTGAAATTCAAATAAAAACTTTCAACTTTTCCAGCACCGCATTAATAAAGAGCAAATCTCCTTAAAATATCAAGTTTTGCATGCATGATTTCTCGTAATTGATTAATATACAGGCACACCATCACTGGGTCCGGCTGCATTTACACTAAATTCATAATTTCACATAACGTTTCATTTTCGGTCATTCAGTGTATGAACAGCTGCAGGTGTTCCTGTGTGTTGAACTGAATGTTGAGGTTTATCCTCAAGAAAATGAATTAAAACTCATGATGACAGTTGATTTTTGTTGTTGTTCGCATTGCATATAATTACTTATTATAGATATTTATTTCAATACATTACATTCAAAAGAGAACATATCAGTAAAAAACAACTTCACTGCTTTAGTTCATTCCTGAATTGAAATGAAAAGTCAATAGCTTAGATTAGATAGAATAGCTTAGAAAGAATAGCTTAGATTAGAGCCCTAACCACAGCAAAGGTGTTCCAAAGAGAGGAAAGGCTCCAGATAGATCCATAGCACAGACGCAGTAAATATTTGAATACTTCTACCAGATCAAAATACACCTATTTACGTATATCGTTGAGAGTTTCGACCCGCTCCAACTTTCTATCTCGACCCTGGATAAATAAATTTAAGTCGCACTTATTTAAGAAACAAAAGAGTAAGTAAAAAGAAGAACCGCAGACCAAAATTAACTCTGGCTTCAAACGGCATTCGAACGTAGGTAGTGTAATTGTATGTTTTTTTGCGCTACGACCCATACGAGACCGCCACCACTTACCAGGGTTGTCAAATTGGCCATTTTTTTAAACGCCGTGGCCATGAGAAGATTCACTTGGGCATTTTTACCAATCTCGCACGACTCAAGAAACAGAAGACCTGCAATATCTCGAGGAGGAGCTCTCGTCATAATATTGTCAATGTGAGTATCAAGTTTCGTATTATTGTGACTTTTAATTGAACAAATATCTATATATTTTGAAGTGGCCATTTTTTCGTGTAAAATGTGACCATAAGCTGACAGATTTATTTCGCAACCCTGCGCAAGTGAACCACTTTACCCTGCCAAGTAAACCATTGTAAACCATTGTACCCTGCCAAATTAACCATTGTAAACCATTTTACCCTGCCAAGTAAACCATTGTACCCTGCCAAGTACACCCAACCAAACCGTCCAGCGAGCGACGCTATCACGGGCAGTGTTTGACGAGGTCCCCACCTCATCACGCTGCATCACCGCCGCAGTAATAGGATCACCTCGATAACAACCTGAAAACGATCTTGGCACAAACAAGCATCAACATCTGAAATATAATCCGAAAACACAAACTCAACACGTTGACCACGATAGCGCGGTTCAAAAGGTTAATTTGGCTAGTTTGTGGGAAATAGATTTGGAAAATCGATTTTACTGCTTGAATAAATTTCCTTCCTTTATTAAAAATATACACAATACACGTGCACGATAATATTTACTCCATACGATAAAATTCCTTCAAAAGAGGCCGCAAAATTGTTGAAATGTTATTCATTTACATTGGTGCATAAATGAAAAATTTACCTGGTGGTACACATGTGTCCCAAAACGTAGTCCACGTGATGAACACATAAAGTTAGTGAATTCGCAGTGAAAGGAAGGTTCCTATCAGGGGTTGAAAATGTGAGTGTTATAATAATTATTATAGCTGGGATTTCAACGCTGAGGATGCCACAATGTAAGGTCGATGTGATGACTCGTTTGCTTACTGAGGTATGATGGCTAGGGGGGTGCTCGGGTTAACATTTTGCTCACTTGCGGGTCTCTAAAATATTCAAAGATTTTGCCTATCGAATTTTCCCTATTGCCGTCTTCATGGGGAGGCTGTTTCGGGGTAAATAGGTTGGCAAATGACCATGTCCTGCCCATATATACATTACATCAAATGCTACTAGCATCTCTCGTAGATTCTTTGGAGATCACGACGTCTCCTCTGGAATGGAATGTTTGGTTACTTCAAACAATTTTACCAAAAACAATACTCTCACTCACCGTGCACACAATTCAGCTCCGCAGCAACAGCAAAAAAAGAAAAAGGCAAGACCAATTTCAATCACAAATTTTTTCTAAAACTGAAAGATACACGGAAGCTCAAAAACAAAATCGAGAACAACAAGAACAAATTTACGAACCAAACTTTCAATAACACGGAGGGTCACAAAACCAAATCAGGAACAACAAGAACAAATTTACGAACCAAACTTTCAATAACACGGAGGGTCACAAAACCAAATCGGGAAAAGCAAGAACAAATTTACTTACCAAGTTTGCCAAAACTGAGCGATATTCTTCTCTTGAGCTTCTGCACCTTGCTGAGAGCGCCGCCGGTCTTTCGCTCCCGCATGGCTAGCTCTGCACGCAGCACACACGACATGTCACACGCTTGTCTGAGTGAAGCATCACAACACTTAAAGCTATCACACACTCCACAAAGTGCAACACATCCAGACTTGTAACACGTTGCTTACGATACGACCCATCGATGGGGCGTTTGAAAATTTTAACTAACTTTCAAATTTAATGGTATTTCATTGACCCCGTTCATGTTTAGAATTTATAAAATTGCCAACGACTTTTAACTTTACATTTGAGTTGAATGTTGAACTTCAGTTTAACCAATCGCAATCAACGTGTTAAGAAAGCCACGCTCGTCAGATTTAGAAGCTAGAAGCAAGGGAGAAGATGAAAGTATTTTAAAATAGGCACATCTCTGAATTTAAGAGCTTGATTTGGACTAAGGCTGTCGGTGTTGGAAATTTTCATAATTTCGGACGAATAAATTCAAATACCTGGTGTGACATACAAGATATAGAGATATACTGAAATCAAACTTCTGGAAAAATAGATTTGAAATTAGACATTTCCTACTCTTTAATTTTACACACAAATTCAGAATGTTGAGATGTGCCCATCATGACGATATCGATGACGCCCTCAGCGGCCGACGGCAGACACCAAGGGAGCACGAAGCAAGTAAATCAACAGAACGTATTTAACTCTAAAAATTTGTAACATTTTTATCAAAAGCTCCGTACTGCAACACTACTAATGTGCTCTGAACACAATATTACATAATATAAACATAGTTTTTTAATGGCGTAAAAAAAACGGTTTATATCAGCAACACAATTTAAAAAATCTTGGGAAAACAAAAGATACATCTCCATTCAATCATTCAAAATCAAGTTATTTAAAATCAAGCAATATTTTAGAGCTTTATAAAACTAAGAGTACTGAAGCTACATGGTTAACTATGTTATAACAAATGCATGAGAAAGCTTAACAATTAATAATAAATACTAAACTATAGAGAATAATACTAAACTATTTAGCTGCTAACTGCTAAACTCGTAGTCCTCAATATTGTACTATCAATACCAAACTCTCAATTCTTCATCACCGCTAAACGATAAATGATCAATGAAGATGTGTTTCAGCTCAGTAGACACAAATGTGCAATGAAGATCGGGATAAGTATTTTATGAAATATTAATTTTCAATTGAACAGTTTCTAATTTTGTGTAAAGCCAGTCGCACACACACACACTCAATGAGAATAAACTCGTTTATCTTCGTAAAACTTCCGAGTTCATTTCACGAGCTATTTCATGTTCTAATAAGCATCGGCATAACTTTCCAAGCAATGCTATCACATACAGTACAAATATATTTTATCACGACTGCAAGACGTGATATTGCAAGGCATCGTAGAAACGAAAAATTAGCAAACGAGAGACCGTATGAAGCAGTTCCATGAATACTGTACTGAGGTCATATTTTCAAGGGCTCGTAGTTTGAGCCTATGCTGCAGAAGCCCGGCGCCTTAGGTCGCTGCCAGACAAACAGCAGTGGAGCGGGGCAGAGCAGAGCCGGCGCGGTGTTTTATGTTAGTGGTATTCCTATTAGGGTGGCCAGACAAGTAGCACAGAGCAGTGCAGGGCAGCGCTGTCTGAAGCAAGCGCTAGCGGCGTTTTATCTCGGGTGATAAAACACTGCTCGGAAGCTAGCAGTCAGTTGCACCCTAGGGTTCGTCCGGGAAGGATGTCGAACTTCTGATCTCCTCGTTACAAGCTATTCCTGCGATCGGGGGTGCATCTCTTTATATTTCGATCATAACTATGTTAATGAACAATGGTCATTTATAGCAGACGCTATGGAAGTTAGTGGTAGGTGGGATTGTACAGTTATTTATACGTTTATAGGTATTTTCTACCTCATAAAACGAAAAACTATACTATATCAAGCATTTTCTTTGTCAATACCTAAAATTTAGAGCGTACAAATGCCGAATATTTCATATCGGGTCTATTTTTGGCACATGACACTAAACTTGACTTGAAACATATATCTTTTACGTATGAACTATTTGTTTTTTAGTTATAAACATTAATCATTTTTCTCCTAAGTAACACTGCGGAAACACAGGTTAGGTCATCTGTGAGAAAGAAAGAAAAGAAACCCGTTCATTTCAAAAAAGGTTGGCACATGAGATACATGACAACATCTTGGCTTTTAAAAAATTTCTCAATTTAAGACGTCCTTAGACAAACGGACCGTATGAGGAGTACTAATAAACAAACTATACGTGGTCTACTAATAGACAAACCATTCGAGGTTTACTAATAGACAAATTATCCGAGGCGTACTAATAGACAACCTATCCGAGGTGTACAAATGGATAAACTGAACGACGCGTACTTAGAGACAAACCAAACGTGGCGTGCAAATAGATTAACCCTGTCAATGGCTGGTTAAATCAAAAATATCATTTCTTGGAGATTTTATATCCCAAGAGATGGTTGACAACTTATAAATAATTCAAAATACTACTAGAGAATTCTTCGGAATTCCTGAATTATTTGTTGTAAAATTATTTGTTGTATAGATATAAGCATACGCACAGAGATGCTAATATTTCACGAGCACTTTTTTCATTTGTCTTTTTTACATTTTTCATTGTTTTTATTCACAGATACGCCCTCTGGGGCAGTGATAGATCTATTTTTGAATCATTAAGCAATTGCAATAAATATATTTCTTTCTGAAATATGATTCAGTGTTAACTGGTCGCAGAGCTTTGGGTAAAATGTAATATGTTTTGAGGTTTTGTTTTTACTCAAAAAATAGGAATAGAAACATATATATGCATAGGTGCATGTATATATATATGAACACGCATATGTGCGCACACAAATAGAATCGTCAAATGTGAGTTAAATCTGGAGAGGATGGATCTTTTACTTCTTCTGTACCAGCGCAAAGTGCTGGGCAAAGCCGATACAGAATTTTTTAAGTTTGCGTTTTATCAGTATTACATCGGTAAAAATAACCTTGAAAGCACGCAACTAAAAAACTGTTAGGTTCTCCAAAAACGATAGTGATGTTCGAATTTTACGTGAAAATTTCCATTAAACTGAAACTTAGTGCCGCACGTCAAATAAAAAAGATCCTTTTATACTTAGATATTGTTTATTGGTTTAACAATTCCAAATTCGGGTTTTTATATCCATAGATGTTTATATTCATACGCCTGAACGAATATGTTCCTTGTTCTGTAATGTCTCTACACGTCCAGTACTGCAAAATAATCCACATTCAAGTATATATAAGGTTTCAAATCATGCATCAGTGAATTATTTGCATGATTATTCCATCATCAACCATAACTAGCATATTATCATGCAATTAATTTTTTGTCGAATTTCCTGGAACAATTAAAAAACAGTATCAAAGCCATTTCAAACATTGTGGGTAGAAATATTTTAGCGAAATTAAAAGTACTATACGACAGTGTACGGATGTACTTGTAATGCTAAGAAGATAGTGCATAGCATGGTAATATTTATAGATATAAACAAACCCAATCCGATGAAATACTGCCTGTTCTACATCTAATTATTAAGCAAAATTTGAGGTTGCCTATCACAAAACACCGCCCATCGTAGCGCCAAGATTACAACTGCTGCGGACTCGGGACCAGCCACTGCTGTTTGTTTGGCCACCTAACTTACGAGCATAAGCTAGCAGCTACCAGCGAGCCGAAACTGCTCTGCTCTGCCCTGCTTCACTGCTGTTTGTCTGGCCGCGGCCTAAATCTTGGGAAACGAGAGCACCAAGTAGATTACAAAAAAGGCATTATTTTACAGCACTTTGTTGCTGAAAGCTGCGGTGTTGAGAGGCCTGAGCGACCCGAGAGCATGAAGAAAGTGAATACCTTAGTCCATCAATACAAGCTCTGGGTTAATCAATTCATGTTGCACTTGTTTGATAGACGAATGGTTATGCAAAAAGAAGAACCGCAGATTGAGAAAGAAGAACCACCAACTGAAAAAGAAGAACCGCCGACTGAAAAAGAAGAGCCGCCGACTGAAAAAAAGAACCGCCGACTGAAAAAGAACCGCCAACTGAAAAAGAAGAACCGCTGGCTGAAGAAGAAGAACCGCCGAGCGAAAAAGAAGAATCTCCGACTGAAAAAGAAGAACCGCCGACTGAAAAAGAAGAACTGCCGACAAAAAAAAGAAGAACCGCCGACTGAAAAAGAAGAACTACCGACAAAAAAAAAGAAGAACCGTCGACTGAAAAAGAAGAACCACCGACTGAAAAAGAAGAACCGCCGACTGAAAAAGAAGAACCGCCGACTGAAAAAGAAGAACCGCCGACCGAAGAAGAAGAATCGCCGACTGAAAAAGAAGAACCACCGACTTAAAAAAAACACCGACTGAAAAAGAAGAACCGCCGACTGAAATAGAAGAACGTCCGACCGAAGAAGAAGAACCACCGACTAAAAAAGAACCGTCGACTGAAGTTCACGCTGGCTTCAAGAGGCTCATGAACGTAGAAAAGGCAGTGCGATTGTCTGGGTTGTGCGCTACGACACATACGAGACAGCTACGCAGTTCTTTAATAAATTTCTCTACATTAATTCATAATTAAATTCATTGTTCTAAAGGTAGTGCAAAGATTGACGTCCCTGCGATCAGAACTGGCATTTAAACCAGCAGAGGAAACGTTTTGTTACGGAAAACTTCCTCAAGAAGACGACGATCATTCCGCAACGTAAACCATCAAAAAAAACATTTTTGTAGGTATATATTAAACATGCAAATAAGGTAAATACGCTTTCACGACCTCATCAGTTGTCGGACTGCAAATTTGAGAAATTCTTCCGGGATTACTGCCATAGCCGAGGGGAAGCTGGCCAAATACCACGCGAGGAAGCCTCTTAATGCTTTCCTAAGAATAATTAAAACAAACTCGAGGCAGCTGTTTGTTTTCTATTAAGAAAGACCGACCAAAATAAGCACTGATATGACTTGAAATGAAATCTCGTTTAAACGGCAGTGCCGGAGAATAATATTATTCTGAACAACTTTTTCAACAAATAAAATTATATTGTAATTCATAGAGTGGTAAGTATTACTGATCGGGATACGAGTGTAAATCATATTTTTGCTGTACGTATTCATTGTCTGAATTGAATTTTAACTTTTGCACTACCACATCTCAGCACGCCCTGCAGTTTAGTGTCGGAATAGACCGATCACATTTTATGGACTCACATTTCAGAGCTCACAATTTTCCAACGCTCAGAAGCAAGAAGATTATTTAATCATGCACTACGAACGACACGCACAGGATATTATTAGCTTTACGATTGGGTTATTCTCATGCCATCATTTGAACATTTCAGTTTAATTTCAAATTACAGGAATAAAGAATTTAGAAAAGAACAAAGCAGAATAAAGAATTTTACGACATTAACTAATCACGGAGATTTTTTATAAGCAAAGAAAGTTAGAATCGTGTAAGAAAATGTCCAATGTTGCGCGTTTGAACGTTGTTCTTCAGCTTTACTTTCATCTCTCACATGGGCACAGGGCGACCCTTGGAGCGCAAGCTCAGCATGGCGGGAAGGTTAAAGTTCAATTACGAGCGTTGATTCATCACCTTTATTTTCCAGCACTGAATATTGTGCTAGCGGGGATTGGGAAGTGGCAACAAAGTTAAACCGGCGGCAGAGAGTGGAGAGCAATTTTCGCACGTGGAGTTGGTTCTTTAGGCGCTGACCGTGACGGGATATACTGAAGTTAAATACTCAACTCAAATTTAAAGTCAATTGTGGCGAGCAATTTTGAAAATCGTCATCATGGAGAGGCACAGAAAGATAAGTGAAGGCACAGAATCGTGCCTTCATTTATCTTGGATTAAATATTCATGAAAATTCAGTTTGTGATTACTGGTCTGTGAGCAGCATTATGAAAATTCGCTTAGTGTACACCGGCGGCTCACATCACGGTCAACATGTAACTGAAGGCTTGTCTCATTTTGTAGAACAGTTCTATAGTGGGATGAACGCACCAGACAAAAAGTGTTTTTTTAGTGCATCTGTATCTTTTCCACTCGGGGTGCAAGTTCGTCCGCTTTGCAAAGCACAGTACTATAATATTCAACGTCGGAAGGTAAACGTCCTCGTGGAAAGATGCAGTGCGGATCTAGGTACGAAAAACTAGGCAAGAGAAACAGTGACTAAAAACACAACTGCCGCTTCTTTTGCCAAAGATCCGCAACAGCTGAACTTCTGCAGATATCGAAATGATGAACGCAAATTTTCTTCCATTGAATGTTCAATTGCGATGGAAAAAAGGTTTGCATAGTGTCCAACACGCAATTTTACGTTGTGTTTTGATGCCGCTCCTCATCACCTTGCGGTTGTGTTGATAAGTTGATTTTTTCAACAAAGTCATACATTCATCCAAAAAAGTTAGTGACACGTGCTTTTAGAAAATGCTCAATAGATGGAAAAAAATGAATTACCATAGGAAATTTATGCAAAAAATGAAACGAAAAGTAGAGCAGACAGGAAGGAAAGTAATGAATCTCATCGCCAAACCGCGATATTTTCATTTCTGAAAAATAAACTATGTTCTTCTACGCTTTGACCGTAATTAGTTAAACTGAAGTTCAATATTCAACTCATATTTTAAGTCAATTTTAGTTTGCTATTTTGAAAATCGCAAACATTAACTGGATCATACTTTCGTTTAGCTTTAATTAAGTATTTATGAAAATTGAGCTTATACCTACTGGTCGGTCAGAAGAATAATGAAAATCCAATCCGTTGCCACCGGTGGCGCACGTTGCGGTGAAAGTGTTGAAAAATGCTCAACACATTGATAAAAAAAGAACACGTATGAAAAATCCTAAAAAAATGAGATGAGAAACAGACTAAAGAGATAAGAAAGACAGCGATGAGCGGCGGGGGTGAGTCAGGGCTCCCAAAATTGCGCGCCGTGCAAAACTGGCGCGTCTTGCCGGCGAAACTTGCGCCTCGAACGTAAATTCTCGCAAACTTTGCACGCGAACTGGGCGAAAGAATCAGAAGTTATGGCACTAGCATGTGAATTGGCAGACCGAAGGCGGTGCTAGCGCCACATTAATAACTGCCTTCAAGTTACTTCGCAGAGGTGAATTTAATTACGACAATGTCTATAAACATGAACAAGTTGGGGCTAGGGAGGGCCTCCAAAATTACGGCCGCTCAGTCCAGGTCGTTTTTTACTTTCACAAAATTAATTACGAACTTTAGGAGCGAATACATAATTAAGCGAGACTGAATGCCCCGTGATGGGCTTCCGCCGGCGCGCATAAAGAAGAATCGCGGCTGCTCAAGAATTTTACACGAAATATTTGAGAGTAATGAACACCGAGAGGCACCGTAATTCACCACAAAACGTCGAAGATTAGATTACGAGTTAGTTTGAGCCCCCTCACCCATAGCAAAGGTGTTTCAAAGAGAGGCAGGAGAAGGACACCATTTAGTCTGGAATTAAAAGAACAGCTCGGAGCATCTTTCTTCCGGGAGCGCTAATTCCTAAAGGTAGGATGGCTGTGTCCCCTTAGGGGGAACACTCGGCACCTGCGCAGGATAAAATAAATTGAGTAAAAGGAGTCCAACAAAAATGACGCCAGGATCATTACTCGAAATCATTTTTAGTTTTTTTTTGAAGCGCTAGCAATCAATCCCCTTTTCGAGGGAATTGATAAAGAGGGCAATTGATGCGCTCTTCTTCTCTGTTCCACAAGAAGTTTATTTTTTATCTGTACATAATTCTCAGCTTCTCAATGCCAAAAGAAACTTATCTTCTGTCTGCACAAAATTCTCTTCTTATCTACACCAAAAGAAATTAATCTTCTTTCTGTACATAATTCTTTTGATTTATTGGACGATACAACGAATACATATTCAATTTCCCTTGAGGTGTTGAGCGCATACCTGGAAACTAAAAAAATCTATCGTACAATAAAACTTGGCTCCCAAATTTGATATTTCTGGATATTCTTCAGGACCACAGAAACCAACTTGGTTTTTGTTGTTTAACCTAAACAACGTCATAAATACAGGTCTTACTTTGCATTGAAGTAAATTTTATGTACAGCAATGCGCAAACAAAAATAATGACGGGTAAAGAGATACAATCTCGACAGGACTTGTTAGCTGATCAGCTGTGAACTGCACTATCGAGATTCAACTCCAATTAAGATATTAACGAATATCGTTGAAACACTTGGAACCGCAAGCGTTTGAGCACCAAAAAACTTCGCAATAGAAAATATAACATTTAGGCAGGTGTGCAACTTCTCTTCATTCAATTTCAAACTCAAGACAGTTTTAAGCAAGCTCCGTTCATATCCACTCACAGTAAATAGGTGAATGCATTTTACTTCATGTTTTGCTTCATACTTTGTGTTTTGTTGTTTATCTTAGTTACAGTTTTTTCATACGAAAAATAGGTGAACTGAATTTGTGAGTACTTCTTACAGATTATATTAACAGATGACGGCCTTTGGCCGACACGTCTATCAACATATTTAATTCACAGTACAGACTAGACCAATGTTCCCCGTTACTTATTTTGGTCTTTCATTTTTTGAAAACTATCTACGCTATCATCTGAGGGTTTAAATAACGCGATATCATTCAAAAACGACGAGCTTACAAAAATCAGGGATTCGCAGTACCGTTTAGCAGCCAAGAACGCAGCAGGGGCGGTAATTGCAGTAGCATAATCTTGAAGGTTAACAAAAAAGGATAATGGAGCCCTCGGTGGCGATGAAAGAGGACTTTCATCAGGCGCTAACTATTGTCGCAAACAAGCTCAGTATCGCAAAAAAGATCAACGTTACTGTTATGGCCGCAAGAGATGGCATCTAAAGGGCCGGGCAGCGCGGCCTAGAATGGCAAATCCGTTCGATAAGCGAGCTCTCGGGTCGCGCTCTCAGCAGTGGTGTTCTATCCTCAGTGTCAGCCATGCCCTGCGAAATTGTCTGAAAATTTTCTGCGTTTCGCTATACTATTGAATATTCTAAATTAGCCAAATTTGGTATACAATTGAAAGTCCTTTAATATAAAATATCACGCCTGCCCTTATAAATTGCCTCTTTAGTGGAATGTTATCTGCCGCAGATGTTATGTAATTTTCTGAAATTTAAAAGCGAAGAAATGCTAAACAAAATAAGTAATTTTACAATAATAAAATTCGGAGAACAACACTAACATCAGTTGTTTGCAGAATAATAAACATGACGAATCAGGAATACCACCAAAATATTTTCGTGTAAAATTGCTAACTTTATTAGCTTTCATCGAATTTCAATTTTCAGTAGCTTGTGACTCAAACAATAAAGAAATAATTTTTTTACCTAATATTCCTCGTCTTGGCGGCACAGCTCCTCATCGTGTGGGTGCCCAGTCCAACTTTTCACCAGAGCATGCATGTTTTTCGCCGCCTGTATGCATATGGGCGGCGAAAAAGTTAACCTGAGTACAGCTTCTTGTTGTGGTGTAATTTAGACTAAGTCGACTTAGAAAAGCTTACGCTGTGAGGCATAGCGCTACGCCATATATTGTTTGAAAAACTCATTCCTAATCTCGATTGAAACGTAACCAAGGCATTGAGTTTCCCCACACAGTAAACGTTTAGTGCTCATAAAAGTCTCTTGTCTTTGTCCTGCGCAACGGATTCACGTAAGTTCTTTGGAAGAAAAACTCCCCGGAACAAATTTCCTCACATAGCCTAGGGAGCTGGAGCTCGTATAAAGAACGACTTTTCGAAAGCAAACATGGAAAGAAAGTCTGAAAAGGAGAAATATGCTTCTCTTGAGTGGAAGTTGCTCGACTGTTTGAAGCGAACAGAGAACCGGAATCGGAAGATCATATGAAGAAAGTTTAATCCTGTGTGAGAAAAAAGCGGATATTTGAAACAGAACTGTGGATGAGATTCTCATAAAATGTCATCTAAGACAACGAACAGTAACTCTGCTGACGGCTCAACAAATTTTGGTGCTTAAAAAAGCATCCTAGTTTGAGAAACAAACCAGAGCTATTATTCAAACAATTTCGCGGCACTGCGGAAGATTTATTGCGGAAATTATAATTTACTTAGAATAGTTCAGCTATCACCCTGCATAACGGGCTATAGTATTGCTTCTGAAGTCAGGACTAACATTGAAATGCTAATTAAATCATGCAGAATGAAGCAAGTAAACACCTGACTGACATTTATGCTCTCAGCTCACATGAGAGCTAAAATGAGAATGATTTTACGTGGTAAATATTGAACATTAAAGTGAGAATTTCAACTGAAAAGTTCAAGATTGGTGGTAAAAAACGAAATTATACTTACATTCAACTCGAGGAAATATTTTTAGCACTCAAAATCCATTCAAGTTATTTTTTTATTCCTAAAGTATTGAGTTTTGCGCGTGAGTGTTGAATTCATTCGAAATTTTTTTATTTCTTGTGCTCGAGTCTTGATTGTTGTCGCCTAAATAGTAAATTTTTAAGTTCTCGGTTGAGCATTCAAAAGAGCGAAGTCACGAGGTGTGCCCTCGGAAAGTAATGCGATGCCTTCACCCACTGATTCCCAAAGTGAGCCTATCTTGGATTAGATTAGTCGTTTGTTTTAGCCTCCCTACCCGCAGCAACAAATGCGATCCAAAGAGAGGAAAGAAGAAGGCAACATTTAGTACGGTGTCAAGGAAAAGCGGAATCTACGCAAAAAGGGCATAGAAACAGTAAGTTGTGAAAGAAGATTATGAAACAAGACCAAAGTTGAAGAAGAAAGTAGTAGGTGCTGAAGAACAGGACAGCAGTGAACCGAAAAAGGTGGTCGTTAACATAACAAAAACATTTTACATTAATTTTTATTTCAACAAAAAGGAAGCCTACCTAACCTTTAGCTCGGGCCCTCACATAGTCCCCCTGGGAGCGCTAATTCCCATAGACACAATAGTTGTATCCCACTGAGGGGAGAGCCTATCTTGGAAAAATTTGTTTGTACAGCAAATTCATCTTTTCGATAATTTGCCTTCAAAATTTAAACATAATCAACCACTAGAAGGCGGTAAGACCTCAAGGGTCGGTAGATACAAAATTTCCTGAGAAGAGGGCGGCAATTGAAAAAAAGATCGGGAACCACTGCCCTAAGCCCTCATGAGTGCCTGCTTAGAATGACTTCAGCGAGCGTTGAACACGCTTGATGAAGAGTCAATTGATGAACTCCTTTTCTCTGTGCCCCACGAAGTTTATTTTTTATCTGTAAATAATTTTCTGCTTCTCTATGCCAAAAGAAGTTCATCTTCTTTCTGTACATAACCCTCTTCTTATCTATACCAAAAGAAATTTATCTTCTTTCTGGACATAATTCTTTTCTTATCGATATCAAAAGAAATTCATCTTTTTTCTGGACATTTCTGTACTCTGCTTCTCTACGCCAAAATAAATTTATCCTGTTTCTGTATATAATTGAAATACATAGGAAGGATTATGAAAGATTACATAAATCCGTACAATTAATAATTAAAGAAGGATTAACAAAGGGGACGGAGACCCCTACGAGCGTCTTGAGAAATTCCCTTCGCGTTACAGGGCGAGGCGATAGTGAGTATCTAAACAATTCTCATTTCTCATGGGCCTAAATTTAATTCCACCGAATAGTTATCATGCCCAATGGTCAGAACCACAGTGTTTAGGCAATTATTCACACTGCATTCCATCAACCCTTTAGCTCTTGTTCCATTTCCATACTTCCTATGGTAGTGTCAATATCTGTAATGACCAGCGTGCATCGTAGAATTCCGAAGTCAATTTCAAATGCGACATTATATCCCTCATTGATATTCCGACGAGCGGCGTGAAAGGATTACTTGGGATACAACACCTCAAAGAACCGAAAAACAGACGAAAGTTACACCTCATAAAACCAGCCCACTATTCACAACCGCATTACTCAGAGCATCACATAAGAACACCTCCAGAAATCAGGGAACAAAGCTGTTCCAAAATTGAACACGGAGACCTCCCGTTGGCCACCTCCGCACCACAAAAGACTGTCAAGAATAACGTCATTCTCAGGAAACTCATAGAGGCGTCGCGTCGCACGCTTTGAAGGACCCCAGCGCCACTATCGGGCATCCGTCATAAGCAAAAAGTACAATAAAGGCTCCTCATAACAATAAAAACATCGAAATGAGGCCTCATAAAAGCGACAACAGCCGCCGCACATCTCTTGGGTTTCGTGAAAGGTGAAGAAAATGTTCCGTTCTTTGCGCCATCGGAAGTGGGCTCGGGCGAATCTATTCGCAGTGCGTAACTTCGGGCGATGGAATGCAAAGCGAACTTTTCACGACACCAAGTATGCGCACATAGTTTCTGTCGCCCGTGCAACGTGGCTGGCTATTGCTCTCATGAGAACGGAACGTCTAAAAAATTTAAAAAAAATTGAATATCCGTTCGAAGCAGATGTTCGTGAAAAATGCAGGTACTGGGTTGAATCCTTTCAACCGGCACTCCAGCGTTTGATGTGAAACACTAAACTATTTTTTAACTCCGAGACATTAGAGTAAAAGAATGATACCTCAAGGCCATAATCTCTGGTAGGGTTCTTCACGATAGAAAAATTACGCTCATTATTTCTCCATTCAAAATAGATTAGTCGATAGAATAAATCTAGATCAAATAACAAAAATAATAAAGAATAACCTTGGAGACTGTAACTTCGAAACCTTGGCGTATCTAACCTCGAAACCTTCGAGTCTGTAACCTCGAAGCCTTGAAGTCTGTAACCTCGTAACCTCGAAGTCTGTAACCTCGAAACCTCGAAGTCTGTAACCTCGTAACCTCGAAGTCTGTAACCTCGTAACCTCGAAGTCTGTAACCTCGTAACCTCGAAGTCTGTAACCTCGTAACCTCGAAGTCTGTAACCTCGTAACCTCGAAGTCTGTAACCTCGTAACCTCGAAGTCTGTAACCTCGTAACTTCGAAGTCTGTAACCTCATAACCTCGAAGTCTGTAACTTCGAAACCTAGAAGTGTGTAACCTAAACTTACGACTCGACTTATAAACACGAGCGAGGACAACGCATTTCAGGGAGAAGATGTTACCAGCTAGAATTTCTCGGCAAACTGAACTCGGAACGAAAAGCTGGCCACCTCGAGGGGTCAGGGAAACTTTGTTTGCAAAGATAAAAGGAAACAGGGCTTCTTTGAAAAACTCGTCCAAGAAATACACACAAAAAATTAAAGAACGGAAAAAATACTATTTGGGGTTTCAAGGTTTCCTGTTTGTTTTTGAGTTATTCGTCGATATTTTCTGATGCCCACACTAAAGGGATATTTTCTGATGCCCACACTAAAGGGATATTTTCTGATGCCCACACTAAAGGGATATTTTCTGATGCCCACACTAAAGGGATATTTTCTGATGCCCACACTAAAGGGATATTTTCTGATGCCCACACTAAAGGGATATTTTCTGATGCCCACACTAAAGGGATATTTTCTGATGCCCACACTAAAGGGATATTTTCTGATGCCCACACTAAAGGGATATTTTCTGATGCCCACACTAAAGGGATATTTTCTGATGCCCACACTAAAGGGATATTTTCTGATGCCCACACTAAAGGGATATTTTCTGATGCCCACACTAAAGGGATATTTCTGATGCCCACACGTGCTTACAATCTGTTCGTTACGTCACAACAACGGATGCTCAAGAATGTCACGTGTCAGGGCCACGCGTCAGGGCCACGCGTCAGGGCCACGCGTCAGGGCCACGCGTCAGGGCCACGCGTCAGTGCCACGCGTCAGTGCCACGCGTCAGTGCCACGCGTCAGTGCCACGCGTCAGTGCCACGCGTCAGTGCCACGCGTCAGTGCCACGCGTCAGTGCCACGCGTCAGTGCCACGCGTCAGTGCCCCGCGTCAGTGCCACGCGTCAGTGCCACGCGTCAGTGCCACGCGTCAGTGCCACGCGTCAGGGCCACGCGTCAGGGCCACGCGTCAGGGCCACGCGTCAGGGCCACGCGTCAGGGCCACGCGTCAGGGCCACGCGTCAGGGCCACGCGTCAGGGCCACGCGTCAGTGTCACGCGTCAGTGTCACGCGTCAGTGTCACGCGTCCGTGTCACGCGTCCGTGTCACGCGTCCGTGTCACGCGTCCGTGTCACGCGTCCGTGTCACGCGTCCGTGTCACGCGTCAGTGTCACGCGTCAGTGTCACGCGTCAGTGTCACGCGTCAGTGTCACGCGTCAGTGTCACGCGTCAGTGTCACGCGTCAGTGTCACGCGTCAGTGTCACGCGTCAGTGTCACGCGTCAGTGTCACGCGTCAGTGTCACGCGTCAGTGTCACGCGTCAGTGTCACGCGTCAGTGTCACGCGTCAGTGTCACGCGTCAGTGTCACGCGTCAGTGTCACGCGTCAGTGTCACGCGTCAGTGTCACGCGTCAGTGTCACGCGTCAGTGTCACGCGTCAGTGTCACGCGTCAGTGTCACGCGTCAGTGTCACGCGTCAGTGTCACGCGTCAGTGTCACGCGTCAGTGTCACGCGTCAGTGTCACGCGTCAGTGTCACGCGTCAGTGTCACGCGTCAGTGTCACGCGTCAGTGTCACGCGTCAGTGTCACGCGTCAGTGTCACGCGTCAGTGTCACGCGTCAGTGTCACGCGTCAGTGTCACGCGTCAGTGTCACGCGTCAGTGTCACGCGTCAGTGTCACGCGTCAGTGTCACGCGTCAGTGTCACGCGTCAGTGTCACGCGTCAGTGTCACGCGTCAGTGTCACGCGTCAGTGTCACGCGTCAGTGTCACGCGTCAGTGTCACGCGTCAGTGTCACGCGTCAGCGTCACGCGTCAGTGTCACGCGTCAGTGTCACGCGTCAGTGTCACGCGTCAGTGTCACGCGTCAGTGTCACGCGTCAGTGTCACGCGTCAGTGTCACGCGTCAGTGTCACGCGTCAGTGTCACGCGTGAGGGGGGAGACTAGAGAACGAAGATCACCAAGTGCAAGGTGGAGAACAATTCAACCCGAGAAAAATGGTGAACCCGTTGAGCTAAACTGGCAATTTTGTGGCTATTATTAGTGGTGGTATGTTCTGACTGTGTCAATATTGTACTGGCGGCAATAATTACAGTGAGTCGTGTTCACTGTTCTACGGTTCCTACTAGTCAAAACACGCTCCAGTTGCTCTAAGCAGCATGTTTTTTAATGCATCTCTTCATCAGGAATTAATCACATTCTTACCGGTTTTTCCTTTGATGTGAACTGCGAAAGGAGGTCTACCGCATAGTTTAGGCCATTAAACAATCTATATCTGGTTCTAATACTTCGAACTTGCACTATGAACAAGTGAGGCTCTCTACATGCTCCATTGGGGCGCACTGAAGCGTGTAAGAGCACACATCTGCCCAGCACAAAGCACACAACCGCCCAGCACAAAGCACACAACTGTCCAGCACAAAGTACACAACTACCCAGCGTAAAGCACACAACTGCCCAGCACAAAGCACACAACTGCCCAGCACAAAGCAAACATCTGCCCAGCACAAATCACACAACTGCCCAACACAAATCACACAACTGCCCAGCACAAAGCATACAACTGCCCAGCACAAAGCATACAACTGCCCAGCACAATGCACACAACTGCCCAGCACAAAGCACACAACTGCCCAGCACAAAGCACACATCTGCCCAGCAAAAAGCACACAACTGCCCAGGAAAAAGCACACAACTGCCCAGCACAAAGCACACAACTGCCCAGCACAAAGCACACAACTGCCCAGCACAAAGCACACAACTGCCCAGCACAAAGCACATATCTGCCCAGCACAAAGCACACAACTGCCAAGCACAAAGCACACAACCGCCCAGCACAAAGCACACAACCGCCCAGCACAAAGCACACAACTGCCCAGCACAAAGCACACAACTGCCTAGCACAAAGCACACAACTGCCCAGCACAAAGCACACAACACGCGTAGCACTGAGCGCGCAAAACACACAACTGATTCCACCTCAGAAAGCTAAAAATATCACTGCAAGATCAGTGCCCTTCCATGAAGTCCACAGACGAGAACAAGTACCAAGAACAAGTTCTTCTCCGCTCAAACTAACGCGAAGTAAAATTTTAGAATTCAAGACGTCCTGCAGAGCGGTGGCTACACATACGCTGAAGCGCAATCGCATTCAGTGCAAACTCCTGGGGGGCAGCGTACAAAGAAAGCCTTCCGTCCTCTCCATAGAATGCAAGTTGATGTTCCTAGTTAGTAATCGAATAATTGGAAAGGAAAGAACCCTGCTGCACCAATCATAATATTGGTATACTTCGAAGGAGGATCTTACTGTCACGGTCGCCTAGAAACTTTCCTAAAGGAAATGCAATGGGTAGAAAATTTGATTCAAGAGAACGACCGTAACAGCCACATAACATTGGAATATATTCACAAAAAATGCGCTTTTCTTTTACGAATAAAAGCGTGAGATCAAATAAGTTGAAAGAAGAAACACAAAATTCAAGGTGTCTCAACTCGTTCATGAGTAAACATCCATGAATAAATGAACTATTTACATAACTGTCTTAATCTTGAAGTCACGTGATCATATTTTACAGGAAAAAATCGTTTTTTCTATACCCTTAGAGCAAAATTTTTCGCGGGTAGGAATCGATGAGGCACAAAACCAAAACGTAAATGCAGGTATACATTTCTCCAACCACCACGTTCAGACACAAAAGACTCCCAAAAACAAGCGAGCGCAAAAGTAGACTTAACCTAACAGAAGACCTTCGTAGCCGAAAAGTATGTTGTGTACAAACATTGTGCTGGCAGATAAGCAAGCGGCTTCCCTTCACAACATCGCAGCCTGAGGGCGAGGGTCGACCGCTACCCTCACTCTATTCTCAGCTGCGCTCGCAGCCATGAATAGTCAACAATTTACGCTCAATACGAGTCTTCTTGACTTACTTACACGAACGTGCGTCATGATAACCAGCACAGATGTGAGTCTTCTTTATATGTTCTACATGGTGTGCTGCAACACCAGGAAATAACTACGTGCATCAACATGGTAACCAGCACACATGTGAGTCCTTCTTTCCATGTTCAACGTAGTGTGCTACAACTCGATGAAATTATGCACTCCAGATTTGATGTAAACCATCATTCGCTCGACACAAAGTGTACAAGCCAAGTATCAAATCACAGTAACTCCAATTATTTTTCCTATTCAAAAAAAATTATTTTTGTTGCATTTGCCGTTTAATGGTCAACCACAATTGAAAACTCTTCTACTGATCCATAAATAATTTTTACTTACATAAACAAGATCAACACAAGAGATTTAAAGGCAATGACGATAATGCTACCAACTTGCATAGATGAACCGCGAATTGACCGCTTTCCGTTTCTATTGCAAAAGAGTATTTCCGTTTGTGCCGTTTTCGTTTTTATTGCAAAGAAGTATTCACACATGAAACAGAAGGGACCATTTAGTTTGGACTTAAGAAAATGTGGAGACTAAGCATAAGGTGTGTTAACATATGGGATACTTAACAGCAGCGAATTAGGAAGGAAGAGGAAGAAAACGCGAAAAATAAATTGCGAATACGGTATGAAGACTTCATGAATCAAAGTGGGGAAGAAAGATGAAAATCTCGAAGGCTTACCGATAACAAAGAATAGATAGACCTTTAAGGCTTCGTTTCCCATTTTGCTTCATCAAGTCTTGAAGCACACAAACTTACTTCTAGAAAATTTGCTAAACAGCTAATCTTTACAATACACATTTAGCCTTGACTAATACGAATCGCTCCCTTACTAGATTACGGAGAATACAGATATTCCGTTTCTGGTTGCCCGAAAATTTCTTCTTCATTCTACCCTAAGCCCACTAACTTTACTTTTAGACAACGTGCGTGAAAAGATGACATACGCACTACACAGGATACATCTAGAGTTGTATGAATTAAATCGCTCCTACAGGAGAGGGCAAGGAGCACAAAGACTCCGTTTTTGCTTGCGGGGAAATCTTTTTTCGGCTCACCTTAACCCCCAAAAAACTCCCAGTAAACATGCGTGAACACATGACTTACACACGATACATTCAGTGCTGCATTAACTAAATCGCTCCCATAGGAGACGACAAAGAGAAAAAAAATTTCGTTTCTGGTCGCGCGCGAATTTCTTCTTTGGCGTCCGCCTGTGGCGTGCGACCTCCCTAGCGACCGCAGGACGGACGGCAGAGAAGCGGCAGGCTGTGTTGAGTATCGCGATTTTGCTTCAGCCGTGATTTTTTTTTAGTTTGTGACGCTTTTGTCTCGTGTTAGGCGAAGTACCAAAATATAACGTACAGCGGTGTAGCGGAAACCTCAGTCATGCAAGAGGCAGGGAAGTGGATAAAGAACAACACCCATTAGAACGCGTCATCCCCAACGTAAGAGCAACATCTATCATGACGCGTCATCCTCAACGTGACACCCATCAAAACGCGCCATCCTCAACGCAACACCCATCAGAACGCATCATCCTCAACGTAACATCTATCAGAACGCGTCATCCTCAACGTAACATCTATCAAAACGCATCACCCTCAACGTGAGAACAACATCCCTCAGGATGCGTCGCCCTCCACCCATGAGGCGCGCAGCACACCACGTAGAGACCACATCCATCAGCAGAGCACGCTCGTCATCAGTCGCAGGATCAGACCGGCGGGCACTGGCGCTAATGTAGCGCGCGGATCTGCTCTTGCGTGTGTGGCGTGATGCTGAGCTGGGGTTGTGTGTAGAGTCAGGGTTGTGTGTAGAGTCGGGGTTGTGTGTAGAGCTGGGGTTGTGAGTAGAGTCGGCGTTGTGAGTAGAGTCGGGGTTGTGAGTAGAGCTGGGGTTGTGAGTAGAGCTGGGGTTGTGTGTAGAGCTGGGGTTGTGTGTAGAGCTGGGGTTGTGTGTAGAGTTGGGGTTGTATGTAAAGTTGGGGTTGTGTGTAGAGTTGGGGTTGTGCGTAGAGTTGGGGTTGTGCGTAGAGTTGGGGTTGTGCGTAGAGTTGGAGTTGTGCGTAGAGTGTAGAGTCAGGGTTGAATGTGGAGTGTGAGCGTGGATTCGGAGTGGGAATTCAGAGTGTTGCAGTTTCATCACACAACTGCTGAAACACATGAATAACGTCAACGCAACGAAAAGAGGAAAGCGTCTGGCCTATTTACGCCTCGAAAAACACCGCGTTGACTCGAATGAGGAATATCCTCACCAAACATCAGAGCATCTGTACAATTTGTAATAAAAATCTTCCGGAACATCACAACTCGAACGCCGATATTCCAACGTGTAATATCACGTAGCGTAGCAAAGTCAACTTACATTGCAAGCTGTTCCCTTACAACGACGTGAATAGTTTAAATAACAGGCTCTATTTTTGTAGTCTATAGAGCACAAACGCCATCCACATGCACCTTTACCCATAATGTTTTCATGTCCGTTCCTGAACGTCCTGTTGCAACTACACTTGCCACGTCATCAAGACGACACGACTTGGAAAAAAATACTGCTCGGTTTTTGAACTTGTGATCGTTCCAAATTTTATTCATTGAATAGATAGCAAGCGTAAGATTTATTTTTCGATTGGGATAATAGGTACTTCCATTAATTCATTGCTTCACGTTTTATTCTTGTTCAGTGTTTTATATGGCTGTTTTCAATCGTTTAGCAGTCACTTGACTTGAGCGCTTACCCCCATAGGATGTTCGGGTGTCATAGCTTAGAGACCTCAGCAAAGTTTTTATGGTATAAAAACGAAAATTTACAGGTATTTAGAAAATAATGTTTTTAGAAAATGTGACATAAAGACGAAAATTTATGTCTTTATAGCAGAAAGACTGTAGTCAAGTCTCGATAGTATAAAGACTGTAGTCAAGTCTCGATAGTATAAAGACTGTAGTCAAGTCTCGATAGTATAAAGACTGTAGTCAAGTCTCGATAGTATAAAGACTGTAGTCAAGTCTCGATAGTATAAAGACTGTAGTCAAGTCTCGATAGTATAAAGACTGTAGTCAAGTCTCGATAGTATAAAGACTTTAGTCAAGTCTCGATAGTATAAAGACTGTAGTCAAGTCTCGATAGTATAAAGACTTTAGTCAAGTCTCGATAGTATAAAGACTGTAGTCAAGTCTCGATAGTATAAAGACTGTAGTCAAGTCTCGATAGTATAAAGACTTTAGTCAAGTCTCGATAGTATAAAGACTGTAGTCAAGTCTCGATAGTATAAAGACTGTAGTCAAGTCTCGATAGTATAAAGACTGTAGTCAAGTCTCGATAGTATAAAGACTGTAGTCAAGTCTCGATAGTATAAAGACTTTAGTCAAGTCTCGATAGTATAAAGACTTTAGTGAAGTCTCGATAGTATAAAGACTGTAGTCAAGTCTCGATAGTATAAAGACTTTAGTGAAGTCTCGATAGTATAAAGACTGTAGTCAAGTCTCGATAGTATAAAGACTTGCAAGTCCAACGTCCCCGCTGGATATCACAACTTGACGATGTTCCCGCATTTCTCTTGAGTGATCAGTTGATAATAATGAGCGCGTCAGGCTCAGACCATACGTCGATCATGTTGAAACTAATCTACCCTGGAATTGGCTCAAAAACGAGAAACTCGGTCATTATCCGATTGCTTTGTATTGATTTCACAATAACTGGCCACCTCTTCGCATTCCTAACGTCGTCATCCTATTGAAATTCGTAACATGCGTACCCACAACTTTGAAAGCTACTAGAGTTTACCATCGGTCATCCTATGGAATAGTGAATTACGTTTGGTGATGTGTGTGGAAACTATCCATTATAAATAAGAAGAGTAAAGAGGAAATGAGATACAAAAGAAGGTCGATCATGATATATTTATTGGCGAAATTAATAAAGCCCGATTAAATAGTTACTCTGATGATACTATTGTATCGAGATAATCTACGCGCATGCGTCAAGATTAGTTGATCATAATTTTCAGTGAGTGCATTATTTCATTAATTTAACCAAGTTCTAGTGTGAAAATGGTAGCAACCTTTACTGATTACAGTGTAAAATAATTCTTAAGACGCACGTAATCTGAGTCCCGGAGAAAATACGAACGAAAACGAAGGATGCCAAAGACCACCTCCGATATTTTTAAAACTCATTCATACCAAAATAGGGGAAGTTACAACAATCTATAGCAGACGCACAATGGGAACATAAGGTCCGGGAAAAGAGTCACACAAGTTCAAACAAGCATTGAACATGGATAAGAAAAGATGAAAATCTACGGATTTTACGCCTCACATTCAACTAACAATGCTGCAGACCTCCCACGAGAGATCACAAATGAACTCAACGCCAATTGGCCTATTCACACAGGAAATATGCGCGAAAATTTGCTTTTAGAATAACATAAACTGCACAAGCTACGTGGCTTTCTACGATATCGCAGTTACTTTATACGATATCGCAGTTGCTCTATAGGATATCACAATTGATATATACGATAACACAGTTGCTTTATATGATTTCGCGCTTGCTTCATACGATAACAACCTCAAACATTAGTTGACCATTCCATAACGTTCACTTTGCCGGTATCCAATTGGCTTCGTCACTGAGCCAGATTTTCAGTAGCCGGATCCCTCAACGATTTACCTCGTCCTACCAGTGCAGCAGAATGCTCGTTCAGTCTACGACCTACGAGCTGTTACAGCAAGTAGCGTAGCAAAGTTGACTTTTCCGTCCACGCGCTTCAATGTATTACATCACGTAGCGTAGCATAGTCGGCTTTCATTGCAAGCTGTACCCCTATAACGACGCGAATAGTTTAAAAATATAGCCCCGGGTTTGCAGTCTACGGAGAGCGGCAAGAAGAGAACAGCTCAGTCACGGCTGCAATTGGCTCTGAGACGCCAGTTCTTGCAGCGAGCGGCAAATGGGAGATGCCTCTGACGGATGCCAGGCCCATTTATTAGGACAGGTCTACTTATTCCGATGCATAATAGAGAGTGACAGCAGCCAGCGCATACGAAAACCGCGGTGAGTTCCCTACATAGGAAACTGAGATTCCGTAAGACGAAGATGTGGATTTTGAGGATGAAATAGAAAACTGAGATTCCTGAAGACAAATTTTTGGATTTTGAGGATGAAATAGAGAATTGAGGGTTCAAGACCAAACTGTGGATTTTGTGGGTGAAATAGCAAACTGGGATTCATTCAAGATGAAGCTGTGGATTTTGCGGATGATATAGAAAACTGAGATTCCGTAAGACGAAGCGGTGGATTATGTGGATGAAATAGGAAACTGAGATTCCTCAAAGCGAAGCTCTGGATTTTGCATATCAGGAAAGTGCGCAACTGCTTACGTCATTGAGAATTAAGTACGAATTCAGTGTTTACACATATAAACGGTTCAAGTTACACCTGCTGCGAGGTATTTTTGCAATTGAATCCGTTTCTGAGACTCGCATTTCTACTGTAACAATTATTTTTGTGTGCTATTGTAACATTTTATTTTTCATTGAAAATAGCTAAGAAAGTAAACAAGATGATGTGTCGCTTGAACTGCGGAAACAACACACGCAAGCGTAATATACTTTGAGAAAATTCATTCCATGGCGGAAGTATATCTGTAATGTCACGAACGTAGATAAGGCTATGGGAACGATATTTAGGGGCAGATCGCTTAACCTAATCACACATACGAAATATGTGCGACTATTTTCATAAAGAAAACTTGCATAAGTTGCTCTACACAATGACAACCTTAAACATTAGTTGATAATTCAATAATATTTATAAGAAATTAGTGGAAGCCAGAAAATATTGAATAGTTGAATTAAGGATTCCAATGCCACATGAGATTAATTAAATCAAACTGAAGGAGGCATGCGTGCAAACAAGCAAAACACGTAAGCATGAAAACATACGAAACATTTATAACCAAGATATATTTACACATGTTAAATAAATGGGTTACTTCCCACAAATACAATCAACAAAGACGACAAAAGAATTCACAAAAAATAACACGGATTCGATTCAAAAAAAGCAAAACCCAAATTAAAATGTCAAAGGAGAGGTTACTTCCCGCGAATACAGTCAACAAACACAAGAAAAGCATTCACAAAAATAACACGAATTCGATTCGAAAAAACAAAACCCAAATTAAAATGTAATTTGGAAAGCTAGCAAAAAAACACTCATTCAAACACACACAACCCGGATAACAAGTTGGGGCCCCAGAGGCGCGCTGGCAGGTGTTGTGCCCGGGCTGTGAACGATCGATTCTTTCGGCTTCTGATCATGCAGAAGTAAGCGATAGTGAGCAACAAGAGTGTTCATAACACAGTAAATCGGTAGAAAAAAGATATGCCTTCAAATTCCACAGAGAAGACTTTATGAAAAGAGGATAGTTAACAGCACCGCAGACAGGTGAAAGTGGTGAAACGGAGTGGTGAAAGCACCATGGAGAGTTCACTGAAAAAGGGGAGTGGTGAAAGTACCATGAAGACGTCACTGAAAAAGGGGAGTGGTAAAAGTACCATGAAGAGGTCACGGAAAAAACGGAGTGGTAAAAGTACCATGAAGAGGTCACTGAAAAAGGGGAGTGGTAAAAGTACCATGAAGAGGTAACTGTAAAAGGGGAGTGGTGAAAGCACCATGGAGAGTTCACTGTAAGAAGGGAGAGGTAAAAGTACCATGGAGAGGTTATGGTGAAAGGACGATAGTAAATATGCCCTGAAGAGGTCGTAATAAAAGGAGCGCAGTAATGAGTACCGTAGAGACGTCATAAAGAAAGGAAAATAGAAAAAGATAAAAGTAAAAGAGGTCACCGAAAAAGAAGCGCAGTCACGATTACCAAACAACAACAACACGATCCATAAAAAGAGAATCATGACAACTACCATAAAGAAGGCACCATAAAAAGAGAATCATGACAACTACCATAAAGAAGGCACCATAAAAAGAGAATCATAACAACTACTATGAAGAAGTCACCATAAAAGAGAGTCATAACAACTACCATATGAAAGTCACCATAAAAAGAGAGTAATAACAACTACCATAATAAAGTCGCTATAAAAAGAGAGTCATAACAACTACCATAAAGAAGTCACCATTAAAAGAGAGTCACCATAAAAAGAGGAAATTCACGATTACCAGAGAAGAAATAAAAAGAGAGTTGCAACAAGTACTACAAAATAGTTTGTAATGAGCGACGCTTAGCAACAAGTGTCATGCATAGGCAGCATAGCAAGTGAAAGGACCATGACGGCAACAAGTACCATGAGGGGGCGGTGGATGGTGATGGAAGTGCTGGTTGTGGTGAGACGGTTCCTGTGAGTCACCACCACTGTGGAGAAGGTGATGACTGCTTTGGCTGTGCTGAGGAAGGCTGCCGGAGTGATGAAATGAAGGCAGGTGGTGAAGGTTACGAGATGAGGGAGGTGTCTGTAGGGCGTGCAGTTTGTGCACGCCTGGTGGTGTGTGGAGAGGGTTGTGATGCGTCGGTGACGAGTGGTGATGTTCGAGAAAATAAGGTGGTGTTCGGTGCAGCTGAGTGAGCTGGTGATGCTGTGGGGACTGGCTCACCACAGGCGAGTGTGGTGCTGTGTGATGCTCGGGTTGAAGCTCGTGTTGGTCTCGAAGTGCACCGAAATGCTGGTTTTGAGACCGATGTAGATCCCGGTGTTCGTGTTGCTGTTTGTGCACAGGAGCTATGTGTGCCGTCACAATGTGCTGCTGGTGCTGGGGTTGTGTGTGGGTTATATGGGGCTGGGGTGGCGGTGGGGGCTGGTGTAGGTGTAACAGCGGAGGTCTACAGGAGTAACAGCAGACCGGGGCGTCTGCGAGCGAGACGTCGTGACGCAGGTACGGGGGAGAAGGAGGGGCTTCTCCTGATGTCCTCTCGCCGCCCACAAGACAACGGGCACCTGTCAGCACAACCACATGGATTAGTGAAGCTGTAAGGGTAACGCAGGTCAACTGGTAGCAAGGATACCATACATTAAAACACCGTTAGTAAACACGGCAAGCAATATGCTTCTTTTATCCAGCATCTAGCATGCGGGGTGAAAATGCTCTTCCTACCTACCAGTCTCGCAGACCGTCTGCTAGACAGCTCAAGCGAGCTTGCTAGATGATGATTTGCTAGCTCGGTGTGAAGCTGTAAGGGTAACCTCAGGTCAACTGGTAGCAAGGATACCATACAGTAAAACACCGTTAGTAAACAAGGTCGCAGTTTCGAACTTGGAATGTCGCACGCCATTAATAAATACAGTCACAGTTTTGAAGGAAATTGGATTGTTGCGCATCATTAGTTAACAGCACAATCACAGTTTTGAACTCACACGGACTTTCGCGCACTACTTGAAATTCAATGCAAGCATACTTACAGCAGAGCCAAAGCTCCTTTCGTTTTAGCGCACACGAAGCACAAGTAACTAAGACACTGTAACAAGGGTAGGCAGTGTGCGCAAAGGTTAGCTCAGCTGTCAAGTTGTATCCAGCGCAGCAGAAACGCCGCGTAACTTTAATAACAAATGATGCGAAACTTGAGAAGTCACTATAAATGAAGAGTAGATAACTCATGAATATAAAACGTCTAATGATATTGTGAAGCAGACGGAACAATGGGTGCTAAAGAGAAGGTAACAACATTTGACAAGGCGTGTGGTACAGTAGCAATCTTAGAGGAAAGCCGTATAATTTACAAGCAAAAACGTTAGAGGGTATCTCGTATAGAAACTTAATTGGAGCAAATTTCACCATAAACACATCAATATTTGGTAAATGAAGCCTAATTTGACAAAAATTCACATGTAATAAATAATCTTCGATGAGAGCACAAAGGGAGGACAACATTTCTAGCAGCAGTAACACTCGAACAAACAAGGCCGTTTGACTGGCTCTTCTCACGTACGTTAGCTCATGAAATATTCATTAACTAGTGAAATATTGAGTGAAGGGCGTAATTCTGCATGAACTAGAACGCAGTACGATAAATACGGATTTCTTCACGTTACCGCCATTTTTATCCTGAGTGTACTGTATTGTGCATTGTATTGTATTGCGTTGTGCTTTGCAAGTAGCAGTATTGTGCATTGTATTATATTATGCTTTGCGTGTTGTTAAAGGAGCATTTAAGTGAGTATCGGAGCCTGTGAGTAGGTGCAGAGTTCACGGCCATATTTGATACCGAGATTATTATATATATTAGAAGGGACTATATTAAAAGGACGAATACTCTAGAGTTGTTGTGGGCATCATTTCAACTCTGTTACCAAAACTCTTTTAAATGAACAAATAAACGCAAGTTTATGGAATTGCCAATATTATGTACGCAAAACAGCTTTAGAAAAACGTACATGAATTAGCTAGACATGTAAATTAGAGTTACAGACCACTCAATACTAAAAAAACAGAACACCAAGACCAGTGATGTTAAAACCTTTGCTACTGAAAATATCGGTCAACCGGAGCTTCAATTCGGTAACGGAGGCAGATTGATCAGTCTGCACAAATGAAACTAAAGAACCGCTCTCAGCTCGCTCCACCACCTCCGACTGGTGCAGAACTGGGACGAGCAGAAATGTGTGCAGTGGAATCCTTAACGCTAAGGCCCAATTCACACTGAACTAGCAAATCAGCATCTAGCAAGCGCGCATGAGCTATATAACAGATAGTGTGCGAGACTGTTAGGTAGGAATAGCACTATTACGAGCTGTTGCCATCACGCTGAACTCGCACATTTTATCCAGCATCCAGCATGCGAGGTGACAATGCTATTCCTACATACCAGTCTCGCCGACCACCTGCTAGATAGCTCATGCAAGCTTGCTAGATGCTACTTTGCTAGCTCTGAGTGAAATGGGCCTAAGCGAGGAAGCAGAGTGAACGCGTTTCCTACATTGATTCGATGTCAGTTTAAGCCTCCCTAATCACAACAAAGGCGCCCCAAAAAGAGGAAGGAGGAAGGTACCATTTAGTATGGAGATAGCGGAACGCATAATCTATGTGCATAGAAACAGCAAATCGAAAAAGAAGTTCATGAAACAAGATTTCCGCACAGAGTCCCGTTCGCATAGAACAGTTAAGAAAGTTCATGAATCAAGATAAAATTTGAAGAAGAAGAAAGCAGTAGGTGCGGCAAAACAAGAGAGCAGTGAAAGAAAAAAAAGATGATCAACACCAAAAAGCATTTTATTTCAACAATAAGAAGGACAACTTTGCTCTCAGCTCGGGCCCTCACACATTTTCCCCCTGGAGTGCCAACTTCCACAGATACAATAGTTGTATCCCCCTGAGGGGTCTTCAATTGATTCAGAGGGGAATATTAAACCGGCAACCCCGTCATTTCTATGCGGATCTATGGTGCCATAATATGGAATAATATGTAAATTTGTGCGCCATGATTTTCAATTATGAATATTCAATATTTTATTGCCAAAAACATTTCTACACGATCGAACTACTGGATGGTGGAAATGATTTTGAATCTGTGCATCACAATTATTTATTTTCGAAACTCATTTTTTCAAAAATTAATTATTTTTGAAAAAAACATGCACCACCCTTTGAAATACACGTAGTAAAGGTTCGAAATATCTATTGTTTCCGAATATCAGTCAGACACCCCCATCAATTTTAAAGTCCTTAATTTTTTACAGCTGAAAAAATATCTTTGACTTTTAGATCGAAATATTTTTCACCTTCTTTAAAAAAATTGTTCACTCTACCATCTGACAACACTGCAGAGTTGCCAGATGAGCAGAGCAGAAATTTCAATTTCAAAAAGCAATAACACCGAAGACTTGGGCGAAAATAACACGCACAGCTTAGCCAAATCAATAGAAGAATTTTCGTTACCAGCTACAAAACCGCAACGACGTCAATTGACCAAAAACCCGGTCCATGGTCGTCTAGATTTGGAATTCGCACGCCTTAACCGTGTACAAACGCACGCATAAATTCAATGAAGCCCTCGTGAAATAAATATTTCAGCTGAATTTAGTTGATGTTGATTTTAAATTAATCAATTTATATTAATACTAAATTCAATTAGTCATGAACTCTCAGAGAATTCACGAAAAACAAGTATTCTTAGATTCCAATCTGCGCAATGAATTGATAGTAAAAAATTTCGACCAGAGAAGAATATGAGAGTATGTCGGCTAACACGTAGATTCTGTGACAAAGTTAAGCATCAAACGTCCTTAAGCCCCTAATAAGCGCAATGCATCATTAATTAGTAAGCTAAGGCCTTATACAAATTAACAAAAGTGACAGCTGGCTTTAAACAACACAAAAACTACAAATAATTTTCGAATCACTACGACAGAAAGACCAGATGTAAAGGTGTCTCAAAAATTTCTGCAAGTGACAGCTGGTTCACAAAAAAAACATAGCAACTACAAATAATTTTCGAATCACTATTATAGAGAGACCAGCAGCAACCTAAATAACGTACAACTATCGTCACTAACGCAAAGGTTGAAATCATAAGCGCGAGGCCGTCAGGTTGCGGCGCGACTAACTTCCAAATAAATGTTCGGAGTTGAACTGAATTCTCCGTAAAAAACGCAGGCAGAGGAAGCCCCAAAAATCGAAGCAGTAGGGGCCCTAGGGATGTTTCCAAACACAAAAGTGCACTCGCCACCGAAATTGAATAAGAAGTAAGCGGTCCACTTTCGGGACAGTCGATGACAGCTCGGAATAAAATCCGTATTTTTCCCGCACCATTTTATAGGAATAAAACTTCACAACTGATATCGGTAGATTATACTAGATCGTAAATTTTTTCTGGTCTCTCTAACTATTATATGTGTTTGAATTAGGAGAGTAAGGAGGAAGGCGTGGTTTAGCATGGAGTTGAGGAAGAGGGAATCCATTCACAAATTGTGCTCCCACACAAGGTCCCGGACGCAGAGTAGAATCCATATTAGGTTAGGTTAAGCCTTCATAACCAGAAAAAAATGTAGTCCAAAGAGAGGAAGGAGAAAGACACCATTTAGTATGGAGTTTAAAGAACGGAGTATCTATGCACAAGACGTGATTCCACTCAAGATCCCCAGCGCGAGGAAACAGCAAGCTGGAAAATAAGTTAATGAAACAAAATAAAAGTTGCAGAAAATAACAGGTTCTGAACCAGGACAGCAGGGAACCGAAAACAGATGGTCCAAAACGAAAGAAAACTTATTGCTCAATGGAAGACTTGCCTAACCCTAAGCTCGAGATCCCCAGTTCCCTCTATCAACGTTAATTCCCTTAAATACAGAAGTCATTTCCCCTGAGGAGACCAATATCAGAAAGAAATACATAACTTAAGAAAATACAGATGGAGGAGAGAAAATCTATGAAATCTGAGCTTGAAACGGTATTACGAGCCTCTTTTATGTCAGAAGTTGCCTTGACTCGTGACCGTCAAAACAAAGTCCATAATCCTTTAACGATACCACATCGGCCGCCGATCCTGAAGTTTCAAATAGTAAAAAATGGCCTAAAAAATGCATCACAAGTCAAGCCCAAAGGGCGGTCAGTATCGCAGGGAGTTCTATCGCCTCTAAATAAAAGAAGCTCTCAAATCCTGCAATATCTCGAGCAGCAGACCTGGCAGATCAGTAAACAAATCCAAAGAGCACGAGAAGCAATTAAAGAAACGTCACGTCGATCATCTGGTAGTTCAGTTCGAAGTTCACTTTTGGCTCAAAGTTTGGCTATAAAATTAAAATTAAGAGACAAGCCTTGAGCTTCTGAAACTAAGGATAGCCGCAGAGAGGCTCCCCGGCGCCGCCCCCGTCATCCCATACCCGTACGTCGCTTGCGTTAATGGGTCAAATGGAAAACCGTGTGGCTAAAAATAGCGTGAAAAAGAGTGGCTAAGAATGTCATGATAAAGACAAACGGTGATAAGAATGTGATGACAAAAAACAAACGTGGCTAAGAATGTCATGAAAAGGAAAACAAGCGTAGCTAAGAATAGCATGAGAAAAAAAAACGTTTCGAATTATAAGAAATCCATCTTCAGTGCTCTGAAATACAATATATTAAAATGGTAAAAAAATGGTTTGTTTTGTTTTTTATCATGTTCTTGGCTACGTTGGTTTTCCATTTTATCCAAAAAGTGAGATTTCCTTGAAATTATTTCATTTATCCTACTTAAATGGATGCCACGAATGCGGAGCTTACTCTCAGTTACAGGGAAAATATTTCTTCCGAGGGAAAACAAGTTACTGCCTTTTGGAAGCTTGCCCCCATCGGCTCTTTTTTTTCAGTTGTTTACTGGTTTTTACGTTTTGCTAACCGTATGAAGAATTTATACCAAGCTCTTTCATCTGGCTGGGTATCAACACTACCCGAGTTGCGTACTCATATTTTTTATCACGCTTGTGTTACGATTGAGAAGCTGTGGTAACATAATTCAATTATTATGAAATTCAAATTCAAATCGAAGGACATTGATGAACAACAATTGCATTATTACTCTTATAACATTCTTACTTTGAATAAAATCCTAGAATTACTGATCATTTATACTTTGTAACCGACGCAATGCCAACGAATCCCATCCAAGTTTACTGTTGATTTGACGAGGTCTGCAGAACGGTTCGTAAATTTTATAAAAAATTTTAGAAAATATTGTTTCACTGACCACGCAGTCAGCACGTGCTGCCTGGACGCAACAAACACCAGAGACTCGTGTAGAATCGCCAGAAATCTTTTAGCTCAAGAATCGTCGTGCCGGAACACTACGTTTCATTCCAATTGGCGAATTGTCTTTTCAAAAATGGAAAAATAGGTTTTAACGGGCAACAACGTAAAAGACTCGCATAACGTAGAATCGCCAGGAATCTCGTAACGTAGCTCAAGAATCGTCGTGCGGAACACTACGTTTCACTCCAATTGGACAATTGTCTTTTCAAACATGAAAAACTTTGTTTTAACGTCGATGTTATAGTTCATTAATACAAGTACGCAGGTGGACTTATTCGAGGGAATGGGATCATTAAAAAATATGCGCACGTTCAAACTGCCGCTGAGCTCATTTAATGACCGACATCACTCATAAAATCAGCAATTGTTGTGGCACTCAAGAGCACCAAAGTTTAACTTCCTCAACGCAGTTAGCTACAATGTTCAAAATACGGCAACTCAATCCATCTAATGAAAAAACTATTATACGATAAACGACAGTAAAAATTTACTTACTTCATCAAACGAAAGGAAGCTAGCTACAATGTCCACAATACGGCAACACAATCTATCTCATGACGAAAATATCATACGATAAACGACAGTAATATTTAATGGCACTTCATCCAACGAAAAGAAATAAAGACGCCGAGTTAACTCCTGGAACGGTAACTAAAAATCAATGGTGTGCTCTTGCATCTGATAGTCGTGTGTATATGCCGCGCAGCTCAGCGAATTGAAGAAAAAGAAGAAATAAAACCAAGTTGAGGATGAAGGGACCCTTTAACTCTTGGATGTCAATAAAATGACCCCAATGGAATTTCAAACTCAAATAACTGTAGGTTTTATTTATATATTTAAATATGGCTTTGCGACTTATTTAATATAATAATATTGTGCATCCACGGGTTAACACGTTGATTGCGATGGGTTAATCTGAAGTTCAATATTCCACTCAAATCGAGTTAATTTTAGAGATCAATTCTGAAAATAACGAACATTAAATAGGTCGCGCCTTCACTTAATTTTCATTAGGCATTTATCGAAAGTCAGTTAGTGACAGCTGAGCGGTCAGCAGCATTATGAAAATCCCCACAGTGACCACCGGTGGGTCACGTCGCACTCAAAGTGTTGAAGACCAAATGTTGTATATAAATCCCCCTAACGATCCAATACGTGTGTAGGCTTTCAAGAAACAAAAGATCGCGGCGCTGAAATGAAACTTTCCTTCAAACGGCGGCGCAAACTCATCAGTTTTCAGGTCAATATTGGACGATCGGCTTTCAATTTATAACACTCGATGGGGTGAATAAATTTAAAAACAACATCGAATCCGTGCCATTTCAGTAACGCCGGAGCAGCCTGGCTTGCAGAAACGCCCTTCATTCAATTCAAGGTTGGCCTTAAATAACGACAAAGAATTATTTCATCAATTACGCCATTCATTATCAAACTAGGGAAGTCTTTGAGACTAAATCCTGTTCTACCACAACATGAGCAAGCCATGCAAAACATACGTGAGTGTGATGATGCACTCAGAAGCTCAACAATGGATGGGAAATTCCACGGATAAATGGGTTCACCCATAAAAAGTATCTCCAAAAAAATGTTTCCATCTTTTGACTCATGATTACTCGTGTACTTTTTGTTTCATTTTATTCAAGTGCAACTAAGTTTTCTTTCATGATACAATTATTTGTTTCTTTTGATGTTCTTTCCTTTGATTTAAATCACTAGACTTGTTTCTATGTCAGTAAACACATACAGCGAGACAAATTACACGAGTACTGCGCAGTCAGAGTGAGTGCATTTTTTTCACGATACCCTAAACACGTGAAGTCCTATGGCATTGTGCGTTAGACACTCAAACTTACGGCCATTATTGAGAGTAATTTGTAATGAGGTAACACTAAAATCATCTATAAACCGTTTTTTAACCCTTTAATTAACGTCCGCATTTTGTAATATTACCGTTATCACAACCACCATCATGTAGTCACCGACATCACAACGAGGAAGTGACTGCCACTCGACAATGAACTTCGAAGAACACATTAAGGCACAAATTTAACAAGGAATAAAACATACTACAGCTGTTTGTGAAAGTGGATTTTGAAATTCACTGTAACGGTAAAGGGTTAAACTAATCTTTTTCTAGACTGAATCCTTTTTCCTTTCATAAAACGGCTTCTCCCTTTATAAAACGGCCAACATCCGTCTACAGCCACCACAAGCAGACGCAATTCGCGCGGCCCCCGCAACGAGACGAGCTTTGGCGTGGCGGCAGAGAAGCCCGTCTGAACCTTCATTAATTTGGCTCGAATTTCAATGAACCTGCAGTTTTAGGGCGCACCAACAAATAAATTAGCATGTTTATGCTGAGAGTGACAAGCAATAAGAACTGGAAATCAGCACCTGATTAAATGGACGTGAAAAAATAACGGCGCTGTTTGTTCTGGGCCTTCTGGCTGCTCCGAGCAGAGGAGGACATTTTTGCTCAAATTAACGACGATGTGACTGAAAACACTTGTTTTCGTTGATAAACGGATATTCGTTTAGTGAAATCAAAATTCGAGAAATGTTAAATTCAAGTTTGCAACTCTGGAAAAAATTGCAAGCAACTATGACTAAAATATTTTCGCCATTAACTAAGCTTAAATAAATATTAAACTTCAAGGAAGTCGCAGATAACCAATGCTAGCCTCGAAAACGAACCTAAATTTTATACTCTATACACGTAGTAAACTGCAAGAACAAACCAAACAAAATGTAGTTAAATGTTACTAGTACACCCCCGTTTTTTCAAAAGGGGTGGGGGTGGTGGTGGGGGGGGGGGGAGAGGAGGAGGTGATGTTACGCTGCTGGCGCCGCGAGAAGGTCGAGGTGTAGGGTTTTTTTGGTGTACGCGATCCATCATAAATGACTGGAATCGATAATTTCGTAAAAAATCTACTTCAGATGTGGATCAAAAACAAATATATCCAACCCAACAGAACCCACGATTAAAATACATTTGATCTTGTGCGCTGGTGAAACTCCTATCAAAAATAGTCATTAAGCTTCCTTGACAGCGTTATAAAGTGGCAGACCAAATGAGCTTTAACACGGCTTTCTCACAATTTTCTATGCTACCTTATACCTTTCCTATACTTTCCTTAGTCTCAACCGCTGATATTCTATACAACCTGATCTAACCTACCCATACACGTGGTGTTCATTCCGACTCCCAATCTGCTGGGTTAATATACCGAAAATAATTGTGGAGTTGATAAAGCTTGTATCACAGATACACTCATCACGCACTTTCGGCTTCTGGGTGTGACACACAGACAGACGGACGCGGCTCCTTTTATAATAGTGATATGTAAATGAGAGACCAAATAGAAATTAAACACGAATGTGTACAAAAAATGAACTTGGACGTGAAAAATAAACGCTTTCTCCACAAATGCATGACTAAAACAAACACTCATTCATTGAAAACATTGCGACCATCGTCACCCACCAGGATCGGAAGGCTTTCCTTTCAAATAAACTACACTAGAGCGCCAAACGCCAAACCAACACGTGAACTTGCCATCTTCCCATGCACCGACGTCCGGCAGCACCTCCCCTCGGGAATGAGGGCAATAAATATTCATCCAGTCAATTAGACTTTCATTATAACCACGATCACAAATTCAAAGTGCTAATGCTTAATCCACCTTTCAATATAGGGCCTAGGGCGGCCCGTAACGTTTGTAGCCGTCCCCTCGCAGTGGCACAACGCGCGATGAACGTCGCTGAGTTCATTAAATCTACATTTGTTATGAGCGGGGGCGCGCTGCATCAGGCGGCGGTAATGAGTGTAGGTAGCTCGCTCTAGGGCGCGGTGATGGGCAGCAACAAACGGAATAGCGCCTGGTATTACAAAGCTCGGAAAGACCCCATTCAGGGAAATTAGCACTCATCAGCGGTGTTTAACGTTTAATTGCTGCCAATGGATACGAATTCGAGCTAACCTTCCAACTAAGGTGGCGTTCTTTCTCACAGAACTCATCAGCGGACGGGCAGTGACGATGGGTCATTTTAGAACAATGAAGTGTCATTTCGGAGTTGATGCGCCCGCTAATTTAACACGTGCACCGCCGCGTTTTCGCAATTGTTAACGGGTGGTTTGGTCAAGATGTAAGTAGCAGAACTGGGAAATAGACTTTACTACTGGAATACGTTTTTATCCTTCCTTAGAAATATAAAGATACAATTGCACGATATAATTTCCCTTATATGACGAGATTTATATTTAAAAGCCATCGCGAAACATATAGAATGTCATTCTATTATACAGGTACGTGAATGGGCAATTTACCGTATGGTAAACACACGGCCAATGCGCGCGAAACGTGTTAAATACGAACGCTAAGGGCGTTCAGAGACAGCGCAGCGGACGGCGGCGAACTGCGCTACTGCGACCGCATCAACACTAATAAAAGAGATTAAATTATATAAACGTTTATAATTATATAAACGTTAGTTCAAGTCTACCAAACCTCAACAAAGGCGTTCCAAAGAGAGAAAGGACGAATGCACCACTTGGTATGGAGTAAGGGATCGCAGAATCTATGCACAAGGCGTATAGAAGATTAGATTAGATGTTAGTTTAAGCCTTCCTATCTGCAACAAAGGCGTTCCAAAAAGGAGGAGGAAAGCACCTTTTAGTATGGAGTTAAGGGAACGCGTTTTCTATTCACAAGGTGCATACAAACAGTAAATTGAGAAAGAAGTTTATGAAATAAGATTAAAGTTGAAAAAAAGGTATGGTGCTAAAAAAAGGACAGCAGTGAACCGAAAAAGCTGGTCCGTAAAAAAAAAAAAATCTATTCTATTTAAAAAAACTGAGGGCAACCTAACCTTTAGCTCGAGACCTCGCATATTCTTCTTAGGAGCACCAATACTGCAGAGACAGGTACTGTAATGAAAGTACGAACGTCTGACGCTCTTCCTGCGTCACACAACTCTTGAGAACCATGTTACACAAGCTACAACTTCCCATTCCCCTTTTCGGAGGAAAATAGATTAATGGGCACAGATATTTCAACGAAGCGGCGTTCACACAAGTATGTTTTGGTCTCATTAATAACAAGGAATGATTTATGAGCAGCGCTGATAACACGATTTAAATTGGGCCAAGCAACCATCTTTCTCAGATTTACGACCGCATAGTAAACGCAGGAATGATGTGGCGTGGCCCAAGCAGAGTTGAGGACTCCAACGGGACAAGTTTCATGAGATTATTATGCAAAATAAGATGGATGACAACGAGCAAACAGCACATTAACGTTTTTTTTCCTCAGTTTCGTCAAAGTGCTCAGCTGCTCCTTAAAACACTACAGACGGTAAAGCTCTCGCGCAAGTGGAGCATCCGATAAAACCCATATGTCTCGTATGTCTCGCGGAGGAAAGTGCATGTTCTGTGATGGGACTAAGAATTTCGGGCTTTACTTCAACACGTGTTTGCCTGGAAGTATAGTAATGCTAGTTGATTCCTGGCTACTCCATTTGCTTTACATGGACGATGTCCCACCTAGACTAACTTTTTCGATGCCTGCATACATGTTTTTCGGTGCCCAAGTAATTAAATCGCTTAGGCGGTGAAAAACATGCATGCTCCGGCGAAAAAGTTAGACTAGGCAGGTTTTAGTGCTCAAAAGTATGCATTAAATAATAGGGATGCACAAACAACAGAGGTACATTTGAAAAAATTCCGTTTGCTATGCGATACTGTCGTCTTCGTGGAGATGCACACACCTTGAACCACCCAATGCATAAGTAAGGCAAAATTAGGGCAGATCAGAGTCTAGAAAAGTAGTGACCTTACAGTTTAGATTGAAAGTTGGTGTAAGCCTCTCTAAACAAAAGACAGGTGCTCCCAAAGAATGAAGGAAGGAAAGAAGGAAGGAGGAAAGCACCATTTAGTGTGGACTAAAGAGAAGAAAGAATCTATTCACGAGGTGTGTCCCTCGCCCTCTGAACATTGAAAAGCAAGGTTGAATGAGGTGTATGAAACAAGATGAAAATTAAAGAAACAAGTAATAACCGAAGAAGATGGCCCGTACCAACAACAGAATATTCATTCCAACAAAAGGACACCCTATTTTACCCTCAGTCGAGACCTCACATCTTCCCTCCGGAAGCGCAAATTCTCAGACACAACAGTGGGTGTCTCCATGAGAGGAGAGGAAGGAAGCCATCGTGCAGAGAAAAAAGCAATAAGTTCGCACCTCAACCCATCTTCAAAATACTCGCAAAAAAAGGGTGAGAATTTCTAAGTATTTCTCCACAGTAAAGAAAATGCCGTTAATTAACATTTTGACTGCCACTACTAAATATTAAGTTCAATGCCAAACTCAAATTTCAAGTCAATTGTGGTAAACTAATTTGAAAATACCAAACATGAACTGGATCGCGCCTTCATTTAGCTTTGATTAAGTATTTATGAAAATCGAATTTGCGACTATTGGTCGGTCAGCAGCATTATGAGAATTACCTCCGTGTACCACCGGTGGCGCACGTCGCGAAGAAAGTGTTAAATTTGCCGTGAGTGTCCATGACGACATTTACACACTAAATGTAAACATTGAGAAAGTCTGTTTCTACGATATTTTGTTTCGAAGTTTTTCCAGTGGTTTCAAGTAATTGACAGGGATTAGGAGGGCACTCTAAAATTTTACGATTCTGTTCTTCGAAATGTGATTTGGCCAGAAAAGAGGACCATTCAGTTGCTAAGCCTCCCGGATTGTAACACAGGGAAACCATTCCTGGTTGCTTCATTTGCCGAAGTCGCAACTTTGCTATGGCAACCCGAGCATAGTTGCCGGGATGGCGAATCTTGGCAATGAAAAAAATCGGTCTGGTAAAGCTGAAAAAGGCGCCCTCCTTTTTTTCCCGGATTCCTCATGCGGAAGCTACAGCGATCTCATGAACGTGTCTTCAGAAACTGATTTTATTTTATTTTATTTTAAAATTTTATCTGATTTTATTTTGAACGACAGGCAAGCCTCAACATGATGAAGGCCTTATCCCGCACAGAAAAATCAGTTTCTCTCTAAGGGAATTTATAGGATAGTTGTATCAGTCGAACTGTGTTATATTCACAGGTCATAACTATATTGTATTCACAAATACCAACCATGTCATATTCAGTTACCAACAACGTTAATTTCACTAATACCAACTACATTATATTCACAAATTATCGTTTGTCATATTCACTAATACCAACTACATAATATTCACAAATTACCGTTTGTTATATTCACTAATACCAACTACATAATATTCACAAATTACTGTTTGTCATATTCACTAATACCAACTACATTATATTCACAAATTACTGTTTGTCATATTCACTAATACCAACTACATTACATTCACATATTACTGTTTGTCATATTCACTAATACCAACTACATTACATTCACATATTACTGTTTGTCATATTCACTAATACCAACTACATAATATTCACAAATTACTGTTTGTCATATTCCCTAATACCAACTACATTATATTCACATATTACTGTTTGTCATATTCACTAATACCAACTACATTATATTCACATATTACTGTTTGTCATATTCACTAATACCAACTACATAATATTCACAAATTACTGTTTGTCATATTCCCTAATACCAACTACATTACATTCACAAATTACCGTTTGTCAAATTCACTAATACCAAATGCATTATATTCACAGATTAGTGTATGTTATACTCAGTTCACAACTGCATTATATTCACAGATTAGTGTATGTTATACTCAGTTCACAACTGCATTATATTCACAGATTAGTGTATGTTATACTCAGTTCACAACTGCATTATATTCACAGATTAGTGTATGTTATACTCAGTTCACAACTGCATTATATTCACAGATTACGGCATGTTATATTCAGTAACCAACAACGTTATGATCTCTAATACCAACAACATTATATTACAGATTATTGCATATTATATCAGTTACCAACAACGTTATATTCACTAATACCAATAACAATATAATCACAAATTACTGTATGTTGAATTCACTAATACGCACTACAACATATTCCCAGATTACGGAATATCTACATCAAATATGCCTCAATCGTCGACAATGAAGTAAGACTGGATCACACGAAAGCTACCCCAGTCCCACCACGCCCGACACCGCTGCCTGCCGCGGCGCCTACAGTTTCAATCATGTCACAGGCCCCAGAACACAGAGCCAATTTCCATGCTGATGAGTAGATGTCTGAGCCCGCACGTCCTCACAAGCGGTTCGGCCACACAATTTCCAGCCGTGACACCGTATAGAAAAACGTAATTAAGGACAATGAGGGCTGTTATCGAAGGATGCGAAAACCCCCTTCGCGAAAACTAATTTCAAACTATAGAACTGAAGTTTGTTTTATCAATATTTTTTCAGGGAAATATTAGCGGTGAGATATTCGAGGGACTAACATTCAGAAAATCTGCACCCACGGTAATTGTTTTGAAGTTTCTTCAGTGGTTTTAGGTAATTGACGGAAAACAAGCGTGAAATTCATCATATTGCGATAACAAACTGAATGTGATCGATAAAAAACAGGATAGAGAATAGCCTCATAGATACAGAGTGCAAATTACAGACAACATAGTCGTATCTGTCCAAAAAATCTCCCCTCAGGCAAATGAATCAGCCTCACACACATTAAAGATTAAGAGAATGGCCACTCACACACAATAGACTCTACATCCTTCATTAAAACGGGCCTCACGCAAACCAAAGGCCTAACATCAGGCAAAGAAGCAAGTACACAGTAGCCTCTACAGTCACCATTAAAACAGGCCTCACGCAAACCAAAGGCCTAACTTCAGGCAAAGAAGCAAGTACACACTAGCCTCTACAGTCACCATTAAAACAGGCCTCACGCACACCAAAGGCCTAACTTCAGGCAAACCACCGCCAGAAAACTACGGCCCAGCTGCGCGGAAGAGAAGGGCCACGCAATCAGTCTTGTGGCGGTGAAAGAATCATCGGAAGCGGAGGGTTGGGCAGAAACAATCATGATGAGCGGTGCAAAACAGGCGGCTCCCTCGAACGTGACTCTCTCTCGAAATTATGGGACGATGGATCGCTGGAAGCTTTTTCCGGCACTCTTGTTTCCACGCCAGAAATGATTGAAAGCGTTCCCAATAAATGATCTGATGCTACCGTTACGCACCCAACACAAAACTCGGCCCGTTCCTGTTGCCAGGCTGGATCTATTCTATTTTGAAAGGAATGGAAGTTTTTAAGATGCCTTTGGTGGCTGCAAAAATACTGGAAAATAATTCAACTTATGCATTAGAAAACAGTTGATACTTTGTTCAAGGTAAATCAAATATTTTCTAAACGAATAATAGGACTGCAATTATGTTCTTAAAGACGATCTCGGATGATAAAACCTTAAGAAAGTGTACGTTTGCAGCTAGTTCACCTATCTCAGAGAAGTCTCACGATAACTTATGGTTGCTGCATGAACTGCAGGGAAAGAAGTAGCACTGCACCACAAACTATACCAACCCAGTCTAAATTTTTCGCCGGAGCATGCATGTTTTTTGCCGCCCAAGCAATTTAATTACGTGCGCGGCGAAAAACATGTAGCTGGCGGCAAAAAAGTTAGACTGGGAAGGATCATCAAGTACACCAATTTCGGTATTCCCTTTACATCAGTAACGGATAATTTCTGTGAGTTCGTACAACGCTTTCGGAAATTAACACGACTTCGTTTTTGTAGTTATTACAGTTGGTTTGTTTGGATGTAACAGCAGAATTGCTAAATTGACTTTACTGCTCAATCATACTTCTATCCTATCTATGAAATATGAAAAAATAATTGCAGAACAACATTTCTACCTCGTATGACAACATTAATTTTTAAAAAAGGTCGCGACATGGATGAAATACTATTCATTTATACCGGTACGTGAATGAGAAATTTACCTATAGAGGTACACATATGTTCCAATACGCAGTCAAAGGGTTAATTATTGCTCGCATCATGCAAACTTAGCTGTTCGCTGACGGTTCTCTTTCACAACTGATGTCATTTTAAAGTGTCAAGTCAAGTGCATCTATCATGACAATAGACTCGAGGTACTTTTCGTAAGGGTAAGTACGAAAAACCTGAAAAACTCCATGTTTCGAAAGTCACTTAAAATACTTTCAAAAACTGGCAAGAAGTAAATGGATTAAGCTTATAGAATTTGTCATTCTTTATCACATTGTCTGGACCACACTGGATCATTCTCCATGACAACCACATTCTACAGAGAAATAATAACCAAAACAACACAACGATAAGGCCATACTTCGCTCATTCATTATACTCGTCCATTCACAGCAAAAGACAGCCTCACGCTTTCGGGTTCAAAGAGCTCTGTTCAGTGACCCAATTCAAATATTGTCGCGACTTTGAGGCTATACACTCTCACATTTGTACGCTCAAGTGTGCATCAAATCATCACATCTACCTAGCAGGTGCAACGGCTGAATGTACAAAGGACTATAGCTACAAAATCAACTATCAGTACTCAATTTAAAACAGATAATCTATTTCCATGACAGTTTGAAAAAAGACGATAATGAACTTATAAAAGATAACACTCCTGTCGTCAAGCAGGAACGAACCGCAAGACGGTCTCGTTACCCTCTTCAAGAGCGCGCAGAATAGCCATAGGAGTTTGGAAAACATGCATCAGTACCTCGGGAGTGATGGATTGCTGGATGACTCGGTCATCCATACTTCAAGAAACAAATCTGGAAGGCGCGTTAAAGAATGAGAGCTCAGGGAAATCGAGGAAGTGCACAACACAGGCCATCTGGCAAATCCAGACAGAGCGGCCTTCTTCTCTCGGATCGTGCAGACGAAGTGCGGGGTTTATTGGAAACGAATCAGGTCGGCGGGCGGTGGTGGAGGACGGTGGTCCAGATAACGTAACCAGGACATACGGGGAGCTGTTAGTGTTGCTTCGAAAACAAATCGCACTTTTTTACCAGTCTCGCCGACGTGAGTAGAGATGTACTGATAGCATCGGAACTGGCCTCTTTTCAGGTATCGGTACATCACTACAGATGAGATTTGAAAAATGCTCTCAATCGAATTACGAATGATCAAGTTCCACGAACGAATTGTTCCTACAGAATTTCAGGACCTGAAAACACCGTGTAAAAAGTGGAAATGCACACATTGCAAGGCGAATGCTCAAAAACTTGTAAAAATAAAAGTCGCAGAGCATGCAAGTTCTCGGAATCACCTGTTAATGAATTTGAAGATCAAATGGACTTCGAGAGAATATATTTCGTGGAGCTTCTGCAGCAGCTGATAGGATAGTACGGTCTGGATCGACACCGATACCAACTCCCACGTCACGAACAATTTACTTTCGTTCTATTCAAATACGATGAAAATATGACTAACATTCCAGGTAATAGATATTACCCCCATCAATACTAGAGAAAGGATCCACTTTTTTAATTACTGAGTTGTAAAGCTTAGAAGTGAGCTACCTAGTACATGTATCTGCTACTGAACGCGATTGATAATACGAATTAAAAAATTTTACTTCGAAATCATAAATTACTGCACTGCATTCTAACAAATGAATAAAATTGCTATGCACGACGAATACAGAACATTTATTATTGGTTCCGTGGACAACAATGCGTAGAGATAGTCATTTTCACACCGATGTTGTGATACGATAGTCAGCTTTAAATGTCTCTCATACAAACCAAGTTCCTGAAATATCCCACCAATCACAAAAATACGCATTGAATTACTCCAAATTCTTTACAACTCAGGGCATCGTCGAAGACGAGCTAAGGAAAATTACTCACTGAGTAAGAACTTTACAGTAGCTGATGCCACAGAAATTAAGAGGGCGCATCACGGAAGAGCACCATGTTGATGAGGATAACCTCACAGAAGTTACTGCTTTAACAGAAGTTGATGGCACAGTAAATACCACAGGGCATCACGGAAGAGCACCGCGTTGATGAGGATGTTTCAGAAAGATTGCAGGAAGAGATAGTGGCGCAGCGAGGCACCTCCACGCAAGCAGAGGCGTCTCCAGACACGAGAGTTCTCGATCATGCCCCGGCCGTGCGGCGCTGTTTTAGTGCCACAATTAGGATGCAGCGCCGCTTTACAGCGCACTTACGCCCGTGTAAACGCGCGCCTCTTCACACAGAGTGGCCCAAGTGCACGGTATAATCAGCAAGAAAAAACACCGGGACAGCGTAGCTAAAAAAATTTACAGAAATACACTTACGGGAAGGTTTCTTTGCGCAACCGGAAGGAGTATACGCATGATGAGGCAAGAATTTCTCAAGTATGGGTAGACACGAATCAAATCTAAAATACGGAGAAGGAGGCAGATAACTCTCTCATAAACTATACAAGGAGTGTAGCCCAATGGAAAAAACTTTATATTGAGAAACGATGATGCTTCGTTAAAGAATGGAAGATTCTTCTGGCATTTAACGTCTTAGAAACTCAATTTCCTAACAAATTCGGAAGTTTTGCGGTGAATCGTGGCGTAGTCGGAGTAAGTAAACAGAGGCTTCTCAACCTTTCTATTGTCGTGTGTGCCCTCAGCTTAATTAATGGTGTATCTTCATGTACCCCCAGCGCAGCTGAAGGCTTAGGAAACTAAAAAATACACTTAATGATTAATAATTATTTATACATATAAGGTTGTATGTCAATACATATTGTAAATTTTAACATATGAAGCATATTAAATGTACTTCTAGGGCTACATATGTACCCCCGATTGTGAAGCCCTGATTAATTTACTAGACGATCATGTTTGTTGCATCATGCCACATTGACTGGAAATGAGGAGCTGAAATTTGAAGCACATTTACGCTGACTTGACACACGTTTCAATGAAATTTCACATTTCAATTAAAAACTTCAACAAAACCTGCCGTTAATGTTAGGTCAAATGTAACAGCGAGTTCAACCGTTGATGGGAGAAACATATAATAAGTAGCGTGAGCGAAAGCAAGCAAAACGATAGTAAAAATGTTGGATGAAAATGAACGAAAAAGACATTCGTTTCCAGGAGTACTAACTATACCTGTCATTCCTTCGAAGAAACCAAGTGAGCGATAAAACGAAGCATATCTACCTGTAAACTACGACAATCTACATACAAATAAGCCTTGCCTACGACCAAGGCAGTAAAGTCAGTAGGTCAGAGCTTCAAACAGATTAACTTTATTAACTTGGTGGTGATGTGGGCCGCCGGTGGTACACGGAGGAAATTATCATAATGCTGCTAAAAAACCTGTAGTCACAAACTCAATTTCCGTAAATTCTTCATAAAAGTTAAATGAAGTCATGTTCCAGTATAAGTTTTCTATTTTCAAAATAGCTTACTACAATTGACTTTGAATTAAAGTTGAAGAATGAACTTCAGTTTAGCCCATCCCGGTCAACGTATGAACCCTTTAGAACGTTCGACATTCCGATCGACTTTCCGGTTCATTTTTGAAAATAGTCTCAATATATTGTATTTCTTGATAAATTTGTTCCCCAGTGTGTTCTTTGGAGTTCACTGCCGAGTGGCAGCTCCTTCCTCATTCTAACGTCGGTCACTACCTGGTGCCAGAGTAAGTCTGATGATGGTGGTTGTAATAACGTTATTATTAGAAAAATGCTGACGTGGAAGGTTTAAAACAAACATTTCAGAGAGAGATGAGCTGAGGAGTTTTCACTGTTCACGGAAGACAGCAAGTCTTCAGGATGCGCCAGAGGACAGCGCTCCTCACAGCATCAAATTCCGGAAAATGGTTCAGCCATTTTTATAACCGCCGCCTAAATTAAGCAATCTTGACTGAGGCAGTATGAGTGCACCGAAGATAAAATTCAATTTCAACCGAGGCCGCATGAGGACATGGAAGGTAAAATTCAAAAGGTAGCCAGAAAAGGAAACTAATCACCAGAGAACATTTCCCGAATTCATAGCGCACTCGTTCAGGTAAGAAAATTCTTTGGTCTATGTGAATCTGGCTGAAAGGCAGCTTCTAAAAATGTAGGCAAGGTAATGCAACATAACTTTAAGCATACCTTAGAAACCAAAAAATAATACTAAATTACCATGTGAGAAAAGATCCACACTGTCTGTACACATTCATTTCCTCTTTAAATGGACAAAAAACATTAAACTTCAGATGCCCGTGAAACCAAATTCAAGTTTTAAACAGCTGTTGAGTTTCATCCTCGAAGCTCAGTTGGTTGCTCTCGTTTTATTGTGTGTGTTGTTTTATTTGTGCGGGGTGCGTGGAGTCGAACGGAAAAGTGCCGCGGGAAGATATCACGAGTATTCCAAAACTCAAAACATCCAAATCTAAGGTTTCATGAACGCTTTCGTAGACAATCTAGAACCGTTTGCATTATTCAGATTTTTATGTCGATTAGTGTGCGGATCAATCCTCTCGTATTGCACTGAATAATTTGCTCCTTTGAAGTTTAACACGTTGGCTACGGTTGTGCGGTTGCTACGGTCAGTTTGGTTATCTTAGAACAAGTCGCATTGAAAAACCAAATTTACCGCTGTAAAACATTTTCAACCTCTCTAAAAGTGTAAAGAATACAACTGAACCATAACATGTTACTCTATACTTTAAAAATCATTTCGTAAAAGGAAGCAAAACAGTTGAAATGTTATTTCTATATCCCGGAACGTTAACGAGCAATTTACATAGTGGTACACATGTGTACCAATACGTCGTCAAAGTGTCAAGAGGTGTGTCCATTGCAGTAAGACCATTATACGCCAATTCAAATACAGGCTACAGGGCTTCGATCGGCAGAGCTGGACCACAACAACGAAAGAAACAACCTTTCTTCTCCCCTCAACGGTAAACGCATTCTAACAAACAATGTCTAAGCTCAACCACATCTGGTGAAAGCATTGGTAAAACTCGTATCACAGATACGGTCGGGCATTAACACGATAACTGCGATGCGTTAAGAAAAAAAGAAAGAAAAAGAAAAAAGAAAAACATTTTATTTCCAATAAAGTACAAACATGAAATGTCGATACATTGGTTTTTAAAACACCTTAACATTAACATCCTTAAATGATTATAACACATTGGTATCGTAATACCCGTGTAAACTGAAGTTTAGTATTCAATTAAAATTTAAAGTCAATTCATGGGAATCAACTTTGAAAATAACAAACATTAACTGGATCTGGCGTTTATTTGGCTTTCAATAAGTATTAATAAAAAAAGAGTTAGTGACTGTAGGTGGGTCAGCAGCACTATGAAAATCATCCAAGTGACCACCGGCGGGTCATTTTGCAAGAAACAGTTAACCGCTTTGTTTCAGATTCACGGAAAATTCTAAGCAGTGATGAGATCATGAAACCAAGGTCATTTTTCCATTTCTGTCAACATTTGCATCCATCATAATGATCGCACCTACATCACGACTCCTTCTATATCATTCCATTACTTCATGCCATGCCCGAAGCACTCCCGCGCACCATGACAGCTCGCCGGAAGCTCACCCTTTCCGAAGTTTGCTTGCGTTTGAAATGCACGACGAACTCCAAAAATACGCACGTTAATTAAACTCTGAAGTTAGAGAAAGTCGGAGGTGGACTTCATGCACGGCACTGCTGGCCCTGAGGGTAGCCAGAATGTGATATCTCTGACATAAATGAGTGCCAAGTCCTGCAGAGTTCCATGTCCTGCAGAGTTCCAAGTCCTGACGAGTTCCAAGTCCTGACGAGTTCCAAGTCCTGACGAGTTCCAAGTCCTGCAGAGTTCCAAGTCCTGCAGAGTTCCAAGTCCTGCAGAGTTCCAAGTCCTGCAGAGTTCCAAGTCCTGCAGAGTTCCATGTCCTGCAGAGTTCCATGTCCTGCAGAGTTCCAAGTCCTGCAGAGCTCCATATCCTGCAGAGTTCCAAGTCATGCAGAGTTCCAAGTCATGCAGAGTTCCAAGTCATGCAGAGTTCCAAGTCATGCAGAGTTCCAAGTCATGCAGAGTTCCAAGTCATGCAGAGTTCCAAGTCATGCAGAGTTCCAAGTCATGCAGAGTTCCAAGTCATGCAGAGTTTCAAGTTCTGCAGAGTTCCAAGTCCTGCAGAGTTCCAAGTCCTGCAGAGTTCCAAGTCCTGACGAGTCGTAAGTCCTGCAGAGTTCCATGTCCTGCAGAGTTCCATGTCCTGCAGAGTTCCAAGTCCTGCAGAGTTCCAAGTCCTGCAGAGTTCCAAGTCCTGCAGAGTTCCAAGTCCTGCAGAGTTCCAAGTCCTGCAGAGTCCCAGGTCATTCAGAGTTCTAAGCCCTGCACAAGTCCTGCCGAGTCCCAAGTCCTACACAAGTCCTTTGGAGTTCACACAATAGTTACAACAAGCGCCGCAGCGCAGCCTAGGCCAGACACACACGCTCGCTAGCTCGGTATTCTCGCGCATTTCGCGCGCGCAGTCGCGCGTTAGCTCAGGTTATTCTGCACCAGGCGGCGACAACACTACAACGTCAACGTCAGCGAATTACTGGGGAACACGAATATACAGGAGCACTGGCTTGAATATATCGACAACTACGTGCTTCCTTTGATGTTTTAGGAAAATCGTAAATTATATCTTGAGTCTCTGAACTCGGTTCACGGGACAAGAGAAGGGAATTTGCGTCAGTGATGAAAGAGGACAAAGCTGAAATAAAAGAGTGGGATGAACATGGAAGAGCGAGCCGCGCTGTATGTATGAATAATTCCTGTGTCTTTTTGTGTCATGCGCTCTTCAGGTACTCAAACGATCGTTAGAAAACATCGCAGACGTTGAGTTCACGGTGGGTTGAACAGAGAAGCATTTCCCTAAAACAAAATGGATGCAAGCGGAAGCTAGCATAGCAGCTAAATGTAATTGCAAGAGCTGTGGAGGCTCCTCACAAAAGTTGAAAGAAATGTGAATTATTTATTCGAGATACAATAGTTCACAGTGTACGCGAGAACCTCGCACTCATGAGTGCGATACACCAAAGTTATCACAAGAATTATTAAAAAGCGGAAGATTCAAAGAGAAAAATTTATCCCCATTTTATTGGCCATCGGTTCCGTTCATTTTGTTCAAGGGAATACTTAACATGAAAGCTTTTTTAGAGTTACTTATTTTTTTCTCTTTTTCTACGTACAGCATAATATTGCTCCAAGATCCTGTTTTAGTTACATTCCCGCTGGCCACTGCGATGATAGCAGTTGGAAGAGTGTCCCATATATGCAGGTAGTGACAGAAAGAATCGCATCAGCAAAAGACGCCACTAAAGCAGAGATTCTCAAACTTTTTTCAACCAAGGACCACTTTTATTACAGAAAATAAGCTAAGGAACCCCTCACATGTGTTCTCCTCAGGAATGTATATATATATATATATATATATTTTGGAAACAGTCTTTCTTTCAAGCATATTTCATTACAAAGTACGCCGTTTTTATTATTGATTAGTTTTTTATTAAGATTTCCTATTTTCCTGAATATATTCTTAGCATCATTGCTAAGGAGGTTAAAAACGTCGCTAATAGTCTGCGCGTTTCGGCGCTCTTGCACATAGTTCACATAGCTTGAGAATGGCGCAAGAGCGCCGAAACGCGTCGACCATTAGCGACCTTTTTAACCTCCTTAGCAATGATGCTAGGAATATATTCAGGAAAATAGAAAATCTTAATAAAAAACTAATCAATAATAAAAGCGGCGTACTTTTTAATGAAATATATATATATATATATTTATACGTCCACTGTTAAATTCGTCACATTTTGCGGACCCCTTTTCAAAATGCCACGTACCCCACTTTGAGAACCCCTGCACTAAAGCACATGAGACCAGCGAATCTCGCGTGTCAGCAACGTCTTAACTTAATAAAGAGCCTGTTCTTCCACTAATGCTTCAAAATTGCATTCAACATTTCTGCTGCAACCCAAGAAAGTTTATGCTTCAGCAATTTCAAGTTGTTTTCAACTCAACCGCGCAAACGCAGTGAACGTAAAAAAAACATATATATATATATATATATATATATATATATATATATATATATATTAACAAAAATAAAGCCTACTTTCAACACGGGACTTCACAATTCCCCTCTGGGAGCGCTCATTCCCATAGATGCCAGAGTTGCATCCCTCGAAGAGAACTTCAGGATAATTCGACGTGCTTCTTCTCACAAGAGAACAGAACAAGGCAGTTTCAGAGACGAAAAGAAATCCACGAGGCATTTCATGTAAACGCCTATAATAACACATCCATCATGTTTCCACAGTTGTTAACGGTAGGTCCGGTTAAGTTGTAAGTAGCAGAATTGGGAGATCGACTTTACCGCTCAAATACATTAGATTAGATTAGTCGTTAGTTTTAGCCTCCCTACCCAGCAACAAATGCGATCCAAAGAGAGGAAGGAGGAAGGCACCATTTAGTATGGAGTTAAGGGAACGCGGAATCTACGCAGAAAGGCATAGAAACAGTAAATTGTGAAAGAAGATCATGAAACAAGACCAAAGTTGAAGAGGAAAGTAGTAGGTGCTGAAGAACAAGACAGCAGTGAACCGGAAAAAGGTAGTCCTTAACATAACAAAAACATTTTATTTCATCAAATGTTTCATCATTTTTATTTCATACCCACCTAACTCTCAGCTCCGGCCCTCACATTGTCCCCCTGGGAGCGCTACCGCTCGATACATTTTTATCCTTCCCAATAAATATGAAAATACAAATGCACGGTAACATTTCACCTCGTATGATAACAATTATTCATTGAAAAGGGCGCGAAACATGAAATATCATTCATTTACATCAGAACGTGAATTAAAAATTCACCGACTGGAACACAAATGCCCCAAAACGAGAAGAACGTGTTAATTTCAATGAAGGCAAGCAGGACTGGGCAGCAAGTTCATGAAGATAGTGCCTGCACTTCTTGCTTGCACGATCTGAGTGGAAATAGGCACGGCAGCAATGGTAAGCCCCAAAGATGGACTTCATAGCTTTGAACTGTTACATTTCTGCAAAACGGAAGCGCCTCTTTGATATTCATGGGACTCTGAAAGGTTATGCGCTCCGTGGAAAAAAGGTTTCCCAGTCAAGTGAATTCATAGACTTCAGAAGAGAGCTCTCCACAGAGACTTGAAACATCACCGAGTTTTCTAACAAACCCAGAATGACGCGTACTCAGAGCGTACAGCGTGCATTTATGCAGATGCTCAAAACTTGATGCATGCCGAATAATCGAGATTCGTAGCGATCGAAAAACTGTCTAGCGTCTGCATAAAAACAAACGCACTGCACTGTTTCTTTGTTTATGCATGGATATCGAGCATTTTACAGCTGAAGTCGCTTGCTCAAATGTAGGAAACAAGGGAACTCGAAAAATTCTTTTGCGTCTGTAATAAAATACACACACTCGACTGTTTCTGTGCCTAAACACAAATAAACATCGAGTATTTCATTACTAGTTATTTGCTCAAGTAGCGAATATAAGAAAAGAATTTCCGTTTTCAAATGCATTCCTACACATCTCTGATATTTTGAAGTTCTGATGAAGCAAAGACAAAATCAAATAACAGAATTGAAAATTATTAGGAAATGGTAGAATTAACAACGAAAGTCAGAAAGCAAACAGCAAAAAGCACTCGTGACCTCATTAGAAATGTTAGAAAATATTAGAAAAATATTAAAAACACGGTTTAGCTCACGCACGATATATGATGCCCATATTTAGCGTTCTGGGGTAAATTGAATGGTTTAAAATTAAGGCTCGATTTCTATATATTTTTTGTACCATTCTTAGTTATGATGACCGTCCCGTTAAAAATTCCAAATCTTGAAGATAATTAGGAATGTATTTAAAAACGAGAAATGCAATTTCTCGTTGTGTCAGGAACACTTTTGGTCTTTCTGTACGAGCAGTTAAGGAAAATTTTCAACTGCATTTCATCAGATTTAATGAAGAGAAATGAAACGGAATGCAGTAGTCGAAAAGGTCTAATGGCTCTTTAAACATGATCCTCAAGAAACTTTTCCCAACCAGACTTTTGTTTTTGACAACAGCAATCCAAAGGTGCGATCCAAATATACTTTAAAAGTTACCTCGAATGCTAGACTATCCATTTATACACCCCCATTCAAGTCCAAGAAGAACACCAAGTTAAATCTAGAAGAAAATACCCTCATAAAGTTATTATTTTTAAAAGCTAACAAGACGAGGTAAAAATCAATTTATTGCCAAAATTTCAACACATCTTCTATAGAAAGCGCACAGGATGTGGTTCCATCCACGTGAATGGAAGAAACAAAGAGCAAACCTGAAATTCACCCTCATAGCACCGGGCACCACAATCAGTTAAGTACAATGAAGTTCAGCATATCTTTAGCGACCATCCTGAACACGTACGTAAGTCTTTAAATAAGTCAACAATGTTTTCAGAACGCTTCAATGCTGAAGCTTTAAGGAAGCGCAAGATGAATCATGTCGATGCAAAGCTCTGAATGCCCAACGAGTCTCGCACAATACGAGCCCTGCATCACGGAGACGCTTATCGCTCACAACAATGCTCGAGTTAGTTGAAGAGGAAAGTCCATTGAGAAGTGGACCTTAAAGTGGATGCTCTTGCCTGCCCTCTGCAGCGCCAGGTGGTGATCATGGATAGCGAATTGTCCGCTGCACAAGGTCAAGAATGTATATTCTACTGTTTCACATGCCTCAACGACAGTAGTATGAGGAGTGAGTTAACACTTTGACTGCGACGTGAACCATAATTGGTCACTAAGGATGCTTTAGGAATTTTTCAATGCCACACAACAATAAACGACCAGAAAATTCAAACGGCGAAAAGCTGTACTATACTTGATGAATTTTCTTTAACCAGCAGCACTTGACAGCCTAGAATTCAAATTTAGAGCTATTTAATTATATAAGTTCAGTGAGTTTTCACTATTCTGTTGACCAACCAGTAGTCACAAACTCAATTTAAGAAAAATACTCAAGCAAAACTAAATGAAAACACGATCCAGTTAATGTTTGGTATTTTCAACATTGCTCAGTACACTTGACTTAGAATTTGAATTAAATATTAAAATTTAGTTTTACCAGCCGCAGTCAGTGTCAACACATGCGCTTCAACGACCGCAGCGTGACAAGTTTGTCAACACATGCGCTTCAACGACCGCAGCGTGACAAGTTTATCAACACATGCGCTTCATCGACCGCAGCGTGACAAGTTTATCAACACATGCGCTTCAACGACCGCAGCGTGACAAGTTTATCAACACATGCGCTTCAACGACCGCAGCGTGACAAGTTTATCAACACATGCGCTTCAACGATCGCAGCGTGACAAGTTTGTCAACACATGCGCTTCAACAACCGCAGCGTGACAAGTTTGTTGACACATGCGCTTCAACGACCGCAGCGTGACAAGTTTGCTAACGTATGTGTTGACGTGAACTTCCCGATCAATATGCTCTATAATTCGCGACAAAGTATTAACTACAGTCAGAGCACTGAAAATCCAATGCTAAGCTTCGACAGCGTTCATTGTCCAGTAAACGTGAAATACAAATTTACATACGGTGGCTAGGGAAAAACTAGATATCACCCTAAGATACTGGCATCATGGGAAAAAAGTGTTAAATATCTTTCATGTTGAAAGAAAGCTAAATCAATTCTGCTTGACACACTTTTTTCACAAATAACTCCAAATTTACATAAACACAGCCAGTTTTTTGTACACAAATTGCCGAGAATTTAGGTAAATACTGCGAACATTTCTCCTGGTGGTTGCCCACAGGTTGATTTGGAGACCTCGTCTAGTGGAGAGCGGAGATGATGAAGGGAGCGGAGAGCGGAGATGATGAAGAGAGGGGAGAGCGGAGATGATGAAGGGAGCGGAGAGCGGAGGTAATGAAGGGAGCGGAGAGCGGAGATGATGAAGGGAGCGGAGAGCGGAGATGATGAAGGGAGCAAAGAGCGGAGATGATGAAGGGAGCAAAGAGCGGAGATGATGAAGGGAGCAAAGAGCGGAGATGATGAAGGGAGCAAAGAGCAGAGATGATGAAGGGAGCAAAGAGCGAAGATGAAGGGAGCGGAGAGCAGAGATGATGAAGGGAGCGGAGAGCGGAGATGATGAAGGCAGCGGAGAGTGGAGATGATGAAGGCAGCGGAGAGTGGAGATGATGAAGGCAGCGGAGAGTGGAGATGATGAAGGGAGCGGAGGAGTGACGTCATCAGGGCGCAGGGGACTCCAGCCAATTTGCAGTTCCTTGCTTGCTCCGGTGATGCATTTTATGGTCTTTTTCTTTTCCCTGAAGTCGTCAGTTGGAGATGAACTGCATTCCCTACAGGCAGAATGAAGACGAAATGCACGACGAGGCTGTAGGTCACGGTCACCAACATTTCAGAACTAAAATAAAATAAAATGAAATTCGTGGGTGGAGAATTCTGCAAAAGGAACGCTGGAATAACGCAATAAATTACCGAAACACAATAAATATTTCAGCGTTAATGATATTTTTCGATGGTTTGAAGAGTCAAAATATTTCAACAGCTCGAACAGTAGATTGTAAGAAGTTTAAAAATATTTACAAGAATTTGGAGAATGTTTAGGCGTTTAGCAAGAAAAAAATGAAAAAGAATTTAGATAATGAAAAACACTGTGCTTCCCGGGAATTCTTCCATCCCACACAGCTACGAACGCACAGAAATTGCAAGCGGCTGAAAACTGTACTAAACTTGACGAGTTTCCTTCAGCCAGCAGCATTGGACAGCTTACATTCAATAAATATTAACGCACCGTAAACCTGAACGAGAATTGCATGAAATAGAATAGCCAGTAGCACTTGATGAATTAGAATTCAATGGATATTAAATCACCCTAAACATGAACGATAATTATGTAGAATAGAATTGAATAGAATAGCACAGAATACAATGGAATAAAATGAAATAAAAATAAAAATAGAATAGAAATACGAATAGAAATGAGAATAAGAATAGAATAGAAATATGAATAAGAAATTAATTGAAATAGAATAGAACAGAAGCGAGTCATGTGACCACACTCGGGTTGTCCCAGAGTCCCGCACAAATCAGGCATCGAAGAAACAAATTCACAGTGATCAATTTTTACGTACAAACACCAGTACATTCATGGTAATACAATGTCTCTTAACACGGCCTTTACGCCAGGTCATTTTACGTCATTTTCTTTACGAGAACACGAATTTGTCGAGCAGTATGACAGAACGCGGTTTTGTCATCAATATGAAAACAATAAATGAATTATGTCAGTATAATTCAAGCATCCCGGGTTCATTTCAAATAAATATAAATCATACTTCCATAGAACTCTTCAGGTAGTAATTACGTGTGTAGTGAACACAAACTACGAGATTACACGATGCATTTCGAGTTGTAACTGCAACAAGTTTTTTGCAGTAGTAACTGCATAAACAGGTTTTTTGCAGTAGTAACTGCAACAACAGGTTTTTGGTGGATCACATGGAATGAAGCCCCCAATTAAAAAAAACAATCCCTACGAAAAACCTGCACAGCATCACCAACGGAACAGAAAATTAATTCGAAAATTAAACCTGGAGCATAATTTAGCGGCGGTCTAGCGTGGGTGAGCAACAGGAATGAAGCAGAGACAGAGGGACGCAGAGACAGAAGCCTAGAATGTCAGGTTCATCAACGAGCAATTTCAGGGCGCGTTAATTGCGGGTTCCGGCGAAGTGCTGCGACTGCCACGGTACCGACTATTGTAATGAACGCAAGGCAGAACAATGAGAGAGTCCTGACTACGCCAGTAGTGTCGGATGATGAACAATTGAGATGCTCTGCGTGACGGTGAGGGAAGAATTGTCGTCACCAGAGGGGCGCTCAACCCTTTACCGTCTAAGCGGATTTCAAAATTCACTTTCATAAACAGCTCTGATATATTTTATTACTGGTGAAATTTGTCCCCTAGTGTATTCTTTAGAGTTTCCTGCCGAGTGGCAGCTCCTTCCTCATTCTCATTTCGGTCACTACCTGATGTCAGAGTAAGTCTAATGATGGTGGTAGGATATATAATAAGGGTAATTTGATTTAAAAAATGCTGACGTTAGAGGGTTAAGAGAAGGGATGACGACATGGGTTAGAAGTGTTCTTGTCAGAACGTGGAATGCTGGATGAAGAATAGAAAATTGATCTCGTGAAGAATGTGTGGCATTGAAACTATGGCAGAACGTAAAAACGTTTGCTAAGTGGAGGGCAGCAGAACAGTTGGTACCGAAAATTATCAGTCAAGAGACGGCAACGACAAAATTTCTAAAGAACGCAAGTGGAAGAATATAGAGGAAATAACGAAAGAATGAAACATTCCACCCCGAGTTCAAAAACGCTGTGACAAATTACAGTCACTGTGGATAAACGGGCTAGTAAAATGCTCTATTACTCTGCGATCCTCATAGGCAAAATTTGACAAAAGTAACATTACAGCATAAATAAAAAAAGATAACCACTTTACCGTCCCAAAGGAGTTTTTAAACTCCTTCAAAAAAAAGGAGTTAATATGTTTCAGTTTTTTAAATGAAAGTTAAAGCAAAGACCATCGCTTTAAGACATTTCTGTTAAAAAACGAACGTTTCGACCCCTAAGGTCATCATCAGCGGAAATCTGAAAATTATCGATTGTCTTCGCTATAACCTTCATTTTAAAGCGATGTCGAGTCATATAACCAAATCTGATACGTACTATTTCTTTGTTCTATTAATTCTTTAATTAATGTGTTTTTAGAAGTTCAGACCCAAATGGCGGTTTTGGTTCGATTAATTCTTTAATTAATGTGCTTTTAGAAGTTCAGAGCCGAATGGCGGTTTTTGTTCTATTAATTCTTTAATTAATGTGCTTTTATAAGTTCAGAGCCGAATGGCGGTTTTGTTCTATTAATTCTTTAATTAATGTGCTTTTAGAAGTTCAGAGCCGAATGGCGGTTTTGTTCTATTAATTCTTTAATTAATGTGCTTTTAGAAGTTCAGAGCCGAATGGCGGTTTTGTTCTATTAATTCTTTAATTAATGTGCTTTTAGAAGTTCAGAGCCGAATGGCGGTTTTGTTCTATTAATTCTTTAATTAATGTGCTTTTAGAAGTTCAGAGCCGAATGGCGGTTTTGTTCTATTAATTCTTTAATTAATGTGCTTTTAGAAGTTCAGAGCCGAATGGCGGTTTTGTTCTATTAATTCTTTAATTAATGTGCTTTTAGAAGTTCAGAGCCGAATGGCGGTTTCTCTCTCACCCTGACCGCGGTGACAACCTGATGCCAGGGTCAGTCTAATGACGGTGGTTGATGTTACGCTAATATGAGGAAAAGAATGTTGACGTTGAAAGGGTTAAGTGGGAAAATTTCAGACAATTTCAAGCACATTACTATTGCATTTCAGAAGAATTTCTTCGTTGATTATATCTACTGCGCATAAGCCAGGGCTTACATTTAAATTTTCTAAATGGTTAATAAACATAAATTGAACAAAAATGTGTTCAAATCTATCATTTGTGATTGAACTAAATTTTTGACGCGCCACAACTCTCCAACGAAAATAATTTCAAGAAATAACCTTCCGCACAAATTAAACAATTTTTACACCTACTAACAAACTAAAGCCGTTTCATTACTTGTGGGCAGAACAGCAAAACACTTGCCAATAAACTGGAGCAAAATAGGCTTCAAATTTTTTCAAGGCAGTTAAAACGGAAATAACATCACAGCCAAGTCAAGGAACGAGGTAACTCGTGTTAAGACACAAGTCTTACACTTAATTACAAACTAAAATTTCATCATTGCTTCAGAGCCGAACAGCAAAGCACTTCGCAGAAACCTGGAGGCTTTAAATACCTCAATGGCAGTAAAAACGGAAACAAGATCACAGTCGAGGGAGGAGGTACCTCGTGAGGCGGTAGTCAGAAAATGATCGCCTCACTCGACGCTGCAAAAAGAAACGGAGAAACTGCGAGAGCTAAGTTGCAGCACGCGACCTGACACACGCTTGCAGGGCTCGAGTTTGGGGAGCGAGTACTTCCCCTATAGGCAGGGATTAGGGAGAGAGTACTTCCCTATAGGCAGGAATTGGGGAGAGTGAACATCCCTATAGGCAGGAATTGGGGAGCGAGTACTTCCCCGAGAGGCAGGAATTGGGAAGCGAGTACTTCCCCGAGAGACAGGAATTGGGGAGAGAGTACTTCCCCGAGAGGCAGGAATTGGGGAGAGAGTACTTCCCCAAGAGGCAGGAATTGGGGAGAGAGTACTTCCCCGAGAGGCAGGAATTGGGGAGAGAGTACTTCCCCGAGAGGCAGGAATTCGGGAGAGAGTACTTCCCCGAGAGGCAGGAATTGGGGAGAGAGTACTTCCCCGAGAGACAGGAATTGGGGAGAGAGTACTTCCCCGAGAGGCAGGAATTGGGGAGAGAGTACTTCCCCGAGAGGCAGGAATTGGGGAGAGAGTACTTCTCCGAGAGGCAGGAATTGGGGAGCGCGTACTTCCCAGAGAGGCAGGAATTGGGGAGAGAGTACTTCCCCGAGAGGCAGGAATTGGGGAGAGAGTAATTCCCCGAGAGGCAGGAATTGGGGAGAGTGTACTTGTTTCCCAAAGAGGCAGGGATTGGGGAGCGAGTACTTCCCTGAGAGGCAGGGATTGGGGAGCGAGTACTTGCCCGAGAAGCCAAGATTGGGGAGTGAGTAATTCCCCGAGAGGCAGGGATTGGGGAGCAAGCAGCTCCCAGAAAAGCAAGAAATTACCAACTTTAGCACTCGAGGCAGCACGCAGCGGGTGTGAGTAAAACAGCAAATGTGAACCAATTTGAAAAAAACTCAAAACTCATGGGATTCACGGTTAAAGAAGCCCTGGTTTTAGCACTATTTACTTTGCTTTTCGAAAGGTTCGAATGCTTACTAGAGTAATAATTTGAAAAAAGAGTTAGATATTAGATACAACGTAGAGTAATATTATAAAAAAGAGTGTTAGATATTAGATACAACGTAGAGTAATATTATATAAAAAAGAGAGGTAAATATTACACACAACGTAGAAGCTGTACTGAGATGGATTAAGTGAAACTGACCATTAAACTCTTCGTAAGAAAGAAGATATTCCAAATTACCAATGGCAATGGTAAAATTGATTACAGGTATACGAGTACTATAAAACGCTCAACAAATTGAAGTACACAATGAAAACGTTTACGTCATGGACCTAATAAAACTCGGAATGTAACCCTTCATGCAGGGTGCGGTATGATTTCAGATCGCATGATGGACGGAAGCACATGGTGTTTCATCATTTTTTCATCATTCTTTTTCATCATTCTTTTTCATCATTCTTTTTCATCATTCTTTTTCATCATTCTTTTTCATCATTCTTTTTCATCATTCTTTTTCAGGTTTTCGTTGCTGAATGCTAAATTACTCTCTCACTTTTTGTTAATATTTTTCAATTTAAATCAATACAACGGCCCTCAACGTTGAGAATGTCCGCCGCATGACCATGTAACAACTGCAAGCAGACAAGGAACCTACATCGAATAAAAACGGTTAATGAAAAACGATTCGCAAACAAAAAATTCATGTTCAAAAAGATAAGTTGCATCGTGTTTGAATTGACAAGACTCGCCAATCCAGGTGTACATACAACAGGAGCGTCCTAGTATGATGGTAGCTGAAAATAAAAAGTTTCACAACAGGCTCGATGTTGGGTAGCGTTCACCTGCTACAAAATAGACTGATCTCTTGTCAAACATGTTATTCTAATTTCCGCAGCGACCTTAGATCACAACACTACAACACGAAAAAACAGCGTTGCTCAGGCGACGAGTACAAGGTGACCTGCACACGTCAATGTCACTAATATCTTCGGTGCCACATCGGCGTAGGGACAAAAATAAATATTTTTACCTTTATTTCATCATTATTATTATTGATTTACCCCACACGGGATACCCTGCGCATGGTCAAGTTAGGAAAGAAGAAGAAGAAGAAAAGGCAAAAAAGAGACAGCGTAAAAGAGATGCAAACTAAAAGAAGCAAAGTGAGCACGAGATATAGAAGATCGTAGGCCTATTATAGGCTATTTAAGGCTGAGGTAACCCCTGGGACGCAAGTCCCCTCACACAAACCTAACTAACTTAAGCCTATTGCCTACCCCATACCCTCCTGAGGGGCGTAGAACACATACCAACTTATATATAGATGTATATTTCTACATAATCTTGAAGTGTGTTAGTTATTATTCGATGTCACATCGTACTTATTTAGTAAATATTTTGTTTATTACTCCCTAATTATTTCAGTACACATGAATATGAGTGGGAAAAATTAACTTTCGATTGGAACGTTACAGGGCTTGCACCTTTTTTCCAGGTATAACCTGGTGTCAGCTGATAGGCTGTTCTTGGTAATTTCAAAATTTTTCCTTGATAATTTCAAAAACGAAGGCCACTTTACATGAAATATCTCATGACGGCTATCCAAAGAAAGTCACAAGTTAGCTCGATACAGTAAATTAAAACAATTTTTGTACAAAATAACGACCATTTTGTATGGAATACCTCATGACGCCTATCCAAAGAAGGTCACAAGTAGCTCGGTGCAGTTTACAAAAACGCAGGTAAGCGCGACGAAGGTCGGAGAGTACAACACAGAACGCAAATGTGGGTGCCAACTTCGGTGTGTGCTGAGAAGCTGCTGATGCTTTGTTTTTGTGTACCGTGTGACTGGCCGACAGTGACGTGTTTGCATTGAGTTTATGAGTTAGAACAGAAACTTGCATTGCGTGTGCAAACAGAGTCTAAAATGCAAGCGCCTGCCTAAGTCTAAAATGCAAGCACCTAAGTCTAAAATGCAAGAACCTAAGTCTAAAATGCAAGCACCTAAGTCTAAAATGCAAGCACCTAAGTCTAAAATGCAAGAACCTAAGTCTAAAATGCAAGCACCTAAGTCTAAAATGCAAGCACCTAAGTCTAAAATGCAAGCACCTAAGTCTAAAATGCAAGCACCTAAGTCTAAAATGCAAGCACCTAAGTCTAAAATGCAAGCACCTAAGTCTAAAATGCAAGCGCCTAAGTCTAAAATGCAAGCGCCTAAGTCTAAAATGCAAGCGCCTAAGTCTAAAATGCAAGCACCTAAGTCTAAAATGCAAGCACCTAAGTCTAAAATGCAAGCACCTAAGTCTAAAATGCAAGCACCTAAGTCTAAAATGCAAGCACCTAAGTCTAAATGCAATACAATATACCGCGACCGGGAGGGAAGTACACGAGATTTCAAGTCTGTGATCAGGCAAGATTATAAAAGATAGCTTTAAGCTTCTCTAACCAAGCAAAAGTCTTTCAAATAGAGAGAAGATGAGGGGACCATTTGCAGTTAAGGGAACGCGGAATCTAGGAACAAGGTGAGCTCCTACTCAAGATCTACGCGCAGAAAGAGCGAGTTGAGAAGGAAGGTTATGAAACAAGGTAAAAGTTAAAAAAGAAAGAGGTGCTGAAAAACAGGACAGCAGTGAACTGAAAAAGATGGTCGGTAGTAAAGCAGAAAAACTATTCTATTCTAAGAAAAAAACACTAATCTAATTTTCAGTTTGAGACAATATTTCCCCCCCCCCCCCCCCCTGGGAGCGAAAGTTCCCATATATACAATAGTGACACTCCTTTCAGGGGTCCCAGTCTGGGAAAAAAACACTCAGGTAATATTCCAGGGCTGGGCTGCTCACACGGTAACCCCAGGCTGGAATGCGGCTGCTCACACGGCACCCCCAGCGGGAAGCACCACAAAGGGCACTACACAGACGCTTCAGTTTCGCCAGAAATTTGCCCTCCCTTTCAAGCGCCTCCAACGAAGCGCGAACTTGTGCCGCCGAAGCACCGACAAACAATAACATCAAAATGCAAGTGCCGAGTTTTAAAATGCAGCGAGTGCTTCGAGCGCGCCGCGACGCTCAAATGGACGTGGCACTGGTGTGTCGATTGCTGCGGTGAGAAGTGGAAGACAGGTTTGCATGACAGGTTGAAGTGTCCCGGGGCAATTTTTATTCTGAATCAATTTCAGCATCAATCATAACTCTCAATCTTGGCCCGCGAAAAGCAAAAGTCAGAGCATGAACATTGTTTACGTTAATTTGGTTTTAAAATATTGTATTAGACCTAAGTAATAATCAACTTCTGTATCGCTTGTGGTAAATAAATTGTTTAAATTGTTTAAAAATCCATTCCCCCATAATTGAATTTAGTTCCAAAATTAATTCCACCACCGTAATTTAATGGCTTAATTTCATGTTGCATAATTAAGACATAAATAAATAATATGCGAATATTTCATAATTCTCAGAGCGTCATGTCATTCCACCACGCAACGCATTCCCACCCACTGCTATCGAGAGCAAGCATAAATTTCCGTTGCCTTGGAAGAAAACAGGAAGCCGGAGAGGAATGAAGACAAGAAGGATGCAGGACCTGTAAGAAAAGATTCGAAAGTTGCAGACGCTGCAGGTAAGCGCTTCAAACCGCCAGCTATTCGGGTCCGGAAGGGATCAGATTCTTTCAAGAAATCCTTAAAATGTTTCCTTTCCTCAGACAAACAAATTTGCTCCAGAAAGATGAGAAACAGAGGCGGTAAAAGTCCGTAATAAAGTTGGCAAAAAATTGGTAAAAATTCCCAAAAATTGTCAACAAGTCAACAAAAAATCATTAGAAATTTGGCAAAATGTCAGCAACACGTGACAAAAAAAGTAGACAAAATGTCGGCAAAAAAGTGGCGAAGAGTTGGCAAAACACAAAAAAATGTCAGCAAAAAGTGGCAAAAACTGGCCAAGAGTTGGCATAACTAGTAAAAAGTAGGCAAAATATCGGCAAAAAATGGCAAAGAGTCGGTAAAAACTGGCAAAGAGTTAGCAGAAACTAGTAAAAAGTTTTCAAAACGTCGGCGAGAGTGGCAAAACTGGCACAAAGTGAGCACAAAATTGGGCAGACCCAACAGCTAGGCCGCCCCCACACCGACGAGCGCTGCAGACACCCGGCATTTCCGGACCGCTCTGAAGTTCTGAACACCAGCGCGTGTCCGGCAGCTATAGGCAAACCGTCAATACTTACAAGTTAAACCTACGTAGTAGGACTTTTTTCACGGTGCGCAGCAAGGTGCTAAAACAACCAAAATGCAAAATTGTTGGTCTACGAAAAGAATAGGGTAAACTAGATAGGCATAAATTTGGTTTCAAAACAAATTCCATGGCCATGAATTAATGGCTTATTGTTGGGTTGTACAATTAAGAAGCACATCAAATTCATGACCTCATAACTTAGCCAGACCTGGTTTGGAGGCGGGTACACACTAAAAAAATTATGCGAATGTTTCAGGATTCTCTTTTCGTGCTTTTCCAACGTTCATTAGTTACAATTTTTCACCATGCAGATTACTTAATAATATTTTATTACATAATATCAATTTATTTCCGCGTGAAACTTGTAGAAATACACACGAATCAAATTTTGTTCACGTCAGTGCCACGGTAGTAAGCAGATTTAGCATTTTTCGATCCACTATTCTCACGTCTGAGAAGATTTTTTTTCAATCATATTTTCAAAATCGGGCTACCCTCGAGTTGCCAGACATCAAAGCGTTTCTTCACACGTTGACTACGATCGCGCAGATGGAAAGGTTGATTTGATTAAGTTGAAGGAAATAGAATTGGAGAGTAAATTTTCAGCTCGAATAAGTTTCCTTCCTTCATGACAAATGTACAGTATACAAGTGCACAATAATGTTTAACCCGAACGATAAAATTCCTTCAAAAAGTGGTCGCATAATTGTTGAAATGTTATTCGTTTACATTGGTGCATAAATGAACAATTTACCAAGTGGTACACATTTGTCCCACTACGCAGTCAACGTGCTGACCTACATGCCAATTGGTGTTCGAGTTGCATCAAAAACTAAAATATTTAGGAAAATAATCCAGCAGCTCTGGCCAGAGGAGATACCGCTAGTCGAGCACATCAATAGATGTTAATTTAAGCCTCCCTGACCGCAACAAAGACGTCCCAAATAGAGGAAGGAAAAAGGCACCCTTAAGTATGGAGTTAAAGGGAGAGCAGAATCTATGCACAAGGCGCATAAAAACAGAATGATGAGAGAGAAGTTCATGAAACAAGACAAAGTTGAAGAAGAAAGTAGTACGTGCTGACGACAGCAGGGAACTGAAAAAAAGTCCTTAACATACAAAAAAAAAGCGGATCATATCAACAAAAACTCTCAGCTAGGGACCTCACATATTCCCCCTAGGGGCGCTAATTCCCACAGACACAATAGTTGTATCCCCCTAATTGGGCCTCCAGTCGAGCAGCAAAGCCCATGAACGCCACGATTATCTCGAGCGTAAAGGACTCCGACATAAAGCACAAATAAATAAATTACGTTCAAAATGGAACAGAGTTTCTTGTAACGAGCGACACAAAAAAAATTCATTTGAAAATCACAAGCACTTTATTGTAGAGAGTAACACTGAAGGAAAATGTTTTTGAAATGCCAAAAATAACACTCAAGAAAAGGGCACAAATTGTGCTCAGTGAAGAGGACGGCAACACGAAGAACCATAAGCGAGAGCAGGGTAGCAGCTCATTTTCCAACTATCTTGGGTCTTTAAATGTAGATATCAACACACGGAGAACAGATATTGAGTAACTTTGATGTCGTGCAGAGAACCGATATTGAATAATTTTGATGTCGTGCAGAGAACCGATATTGAGCAATTTTGATGTCATACAGAGAACCGATATTGAATAATTTTGATGTCGTGCAGAGAACCGATATTGAGCAATTTTGATGTCATACAGAGAACCGATATTGAATAATTTTGATGTCGTGCAGAGAACCGATATTGAGCAATTTTGATGTCATACAGAGAACCGATATTGAATAATTTTGATGTCGTGCAGAGAACCGATATTGAGCAATTTTGATGTCATACAGAGAACCGATATTGAGCAATTTTGATGTCATACAGAGAACCGATATTGAATAACTTTGATGTCGTGCAGAGAACCGATATTGAGCAATTTTGATGTCAGACAGAGAACCGATATTGTGCAATTTTGATGTCATACAGAGAACCGATATTGAGCAATTTTGATGTCATACAGAGAACCGACATTGAATAATTTTGATGACGTGCAGAGAACCGATATTGTGCAATTTTGATGTCATACAGAGAACCGATATTGAATAATTTTGATGTCGTGCAGAGAACCGATATTGAGCAATTTTGATGTCATACAGAGAACCGATATTGAATAATTTTGATGTCGTGCAGAGAACCGATATTGAGCAATTTTGATGTCATACAGAGAACCGATATTGTGCAATTTTGATGTCATACAGAGAACCGATATTGAATAATTTTGATGTCGTGCAGAGAACCGATATTGAGCAATTTTTATGTCAGACAGAGAACCGATATTGAATAATTTTGATGTCGTGCAGAGAACCGATATTGTGCAATTTTGATGTCATACAGAGAACCGATATTGAATAATTTTGATGTCGTGCAGAGAACCGATATTGAGCAATTTTGATGTCAGACAGAGAACCGATATTGAATAATTTGGATGTCGTGCAGAGAACCGATATTGAGCAATTTTGATGTCATACAGAGAACCGATATTGAATAATTTTGAAGTCGTGCGAGAACCGATATTGAGCAATTTTGATGTCATACAGAGAACCGATATTGAATAATTTTGATGTCGTGCAGAGAACCGATATTGAGCAATTTTGATGTCAGACAGAGAACCGATATTGAATAATTTTGATGTCGTGCAGAGAACCGATATTGTGCAATTTTGATGTCATACAGAGAACCGATATTGAATAATTTTGATGTCGTGCAGAGAACCGATATTGTGCAATTTTGATGTCATACAGAGAACCGATATTGAATAATTTTGATGTCGTGCAGAGAACCGATACTGAGCAATTTTGATGTCGTGCAGAGAACCGATATTGAGCAATTTTGATGACGTGTAGATAAGCGAATTAAACTTGAGGGAACTCGAGGGAAACCATAAAAATGAGATCAGAACCCAAACACCTTCAAAACTAGTGGACCACAATTTTCTACAGAAGAAATTTCAACCCGGCAAATTAGAAGTGGGCACGAGGTGGTGTCACTAAGTTTCCGCTTACTTTCACAGCTTCGTGACATGACCACACACAACTTCGGGCTCCTCCTTTATTTTCTTATGAGAGCTAAGAGAAGTTGAACATGAGCACGAACCCCTAAAAATGCAAATCGTAAACAGCCAGGCAGCGAAAAATATAACAGTTCTCCAAGCAATTTCCACTTCTCAGGAAAGTTGTATGAAATAATGGTACTTAATGAACGCTACTGACCATCCCAGCCTTAACTTCCGATGGGCAAAACTAATTGCAGATATACTAGAATAAGAAACCTAGATCAGCGCCGTTATTCTAATCATGAAGTACAAGAAAAATTCTATTTTATCTACTAACCAAGAACTCAGTACACAGGAATAATTCGACGCAACAAAATGAAGTTTATAGAATAAGGTCTATATACGAGTCTATATACGATTTGTCGAAACTTAATTCCGTCGGTGTTAAATAAACCTCCGTCAATGTTTCTCCGTTTTAGAGTCTCGCCTGCCCGCTCTTTGATGTTGTGAATCAAAGGTTGTCTCGGAAGAAGCGTTTCGCACAATCTGCTGGTCTATTTTTGCAAGATGCTGGTCGATTTGGCGGGCTGCATCAGCTTGCCTGTGCCTGCTCCCGGTTGCCTATACCTGCACCCGGTTGCCTATACCTGCACCCGGTTGCCTTTTCCCGCATCTAGTTGCCCTTCCGTGTCACCCGGTTGCCCTTACCCGTCACCCGGTTACCAGGCTCCCCAAAGTGGCAAACCGGTCGCCAGGCGCAAGTAAAACCACACACACACATACCGTCGGGCACAACCAGGGTTGCGGAGTCGGTGGAATAAATTTGCGACTCCGACTCCGACTCCGACTCCACCTTTCCAGAATTTGGCGACTCCGACTCCGACTCCGACTCCGACTCCACCCTTTCAGAATTTGGCGACTCCGACTCCGACTCCGACTCCACCTTTTCAGAATTTGTCGACTCCGACTCCGACTCCGACTCCACCTTTTCAGAATTTGGCGACTCCGACTCCGACTCCGACTCCATTTCTCCAGAATTTGGCGACTCCAACACCGACTCCGCCTATTCACAATTTTGTGGCTCCAACTTCACCTATTCATAATTTATAAGATGAATATTTTATTTCTTAACTAGTGTACTCAGACCGTCAAAAATGACGAGATTCAATACCTTTCTTCAACATATTTTCGTTTGAGTGGAGTTTCCATGCTTTCAGCTTTTTCCAAAGGTAACTTAATTTCCTTATAAGAGTAATAATCACTCAGAACACAGCATTTTTGAGCCGCAAGAGAAGTAGTTATAGCCATTCGTGTCGTATCCAAGATACAGAAATTCAGCATTACTGAAAGTAACTGCGAACATGTGTATGTATATTTCAATATGCAATACAGTACATTGCAATACAGTATATTGTAATATACAATACAGCATATTGTAATATGCAATACCCCGCCGAACTCGGTATTCACGATACAAACTTGAGTATATAAGGCTATGGATCGCTCTAATTGTGATGAAAGTGACTTATCATAGAGCTATTGCACAACGAAAATGAGTGTATTAATTGACCGTGAACTGGAACCAAGACCGCCAGTGCAAATTTTTTCCTATCAATTATTCTTAACAGCGTGACACAAAACGTATAAATAAACACACGACAGTCATTCTTAGTAGTAAACGGTTGCAGGTGTTGAAACCTGTGCATATATTCATTATATTCTTTATTATCGAACGACTTTTAAATTGACTACAGATTGTTAATAATCAAGATACTAGTGTACATGATTGGTCAATAATGACGGGATCCAATGGTATCGTTTTAAAAAAATCTCAAGATAAAAATGGCAAACAAATATATCCATTGTAGAAGTACCCGCGATTAAAATACAGTATTCTCATACTTGTGACTGGTAAAACTCGTATCACAGATACGGTCATTAAGCATATTTAAAAACGTCACAAACGCACACAACAACCAAGCAAATTGTATAACATAATACCTATCTGAATTTTAATTTAAATTATTGTTCGCAAGAGGTTTTTAAAAAATTTGCCATACCTTTTAAGCATTTAAATGCCTTTGAAATTTAAATGCGATGAGCCGCATTTTCTTGGCAGTTGATTCGATTTTCACGCAATGGTTTTTACTTATAAACATAAGTGAGCAGATGCCTGGTTTTTCATATTTCGATGGTATTTATGATACTGAGTTTGGAGACTGGTTACAGAGTTTGGTAGAGTGTGCGAAAGGCGGAAATTGAGGGTAAATGTGAATAAAAGTAAGGTGATGAGATGTTCAAGAGGTGGAGTGTTTGGAACTTTGGATGTGAGGTTGAATGGGGAAGTTTTAGAGGAGGTAGAGCATTTTAGGTACCTCGGGTCGGATGTGACTGTTAAGGATAGTATGGAAGTAGAAGTGAAGCATCGAGTGAGTGAAGGTTGTAAGACATTGGGTGCAATGAGGAAAGTTTTTGAATGCAGGAGTTTGAGTATGAATGTTAAGAGGGGACTGTATGAAAGTTTGATTGTGCCAGTTTTGTTGTATGGAGCAGAGTCCTGGGGGTTGAGAGCAGCTGAGAGGAGGAAGTTGGATGTGTTTGAGATGAAGTGTTTGAGGAGCATGTATGGAGTAACTAGAAGAGATAGGATCAGGAATGAGTTGGTTAGGGGGCAGACGGGTGTTATCAAAAAGTTGAGCAGGCGAGTGGATGAAAGAGTGCTTGGATGGTTTGGGCATGTTGAAAGAATGAATGTTGAGCGGCTGGTGAAAAAGATATATATGTCGGAAGTGAGTGGTCTTCGAGCGCGAGTTAGACCACGGATGAGTTGGATGGATGGGGTGAGACGTGCTTTGTATGAGAGGGGTCTGACTGTGGACGTGGCGAGAGGGATGGCTGCGGACAGGAGTGGGGGCAGTGTATAAGGAGGTAATTTTAATTTTGACGCGTTACTGGAAGCTGCCCGCGTGTGATGGGGTTGACCTGTCATGTGCGGGGGGAGGGGCTGCACTCAATGAAGCGGTCGGGGTAAACCAGCTGTGGCTGTCGGGCCTGACTGTGGGAGGTGGTTGTGCTGGGCTGCTGCTGATCCTGGCAGTTCAGGTGCGGCCAGTGCTGCCTCTCTCGCCTCCTAGTGACTTAGTGTGGGGATTGTGGCCTGCTGTCGGCTACCCTCCCATAGGGAGGATAAGCCCGGTATATGTATGTATGTATGTATTTATGATACTGTCCAAGCAAGCAGATTCCCATTGTAATGAGATAGGGGAAATTACGCACGAGAACATATACTTATCATTGACGGACACCTGGTTTTTTATTATATCGGGTGTCCTGTAAAAATGTCCCCGATTTATAATTAATTATATCTCAGCTTTAAATTAACATATTTGAATTGCCTTTGTTCACAATGTAGTAAATTTTGTTTCCTTTTCGAACAATTTATGTTATTGAAAATCGGTTGAATAACCACTTTATAATGTCCAATTTACTGAAAGGAGTAGAAAAATTAATTGTTCAAATGAAAAGTTTTTTAAACAATATTGATATTCTTCCTTATTTTGTAGTTTCCATAAAACTGAACACACAAAAATTTTAAGGAGTCACAAATCATTACCTTATCTAACGTTTAAATAAATAAAGTAATTTTAGTATCCAACGACATACCCTCCATTTCTCTCAAGGCAAGTATTACTTCTAGCCACCATTGAACGAAGAGTTTTACCCATTATTCCACCGTTTTCTATCGGTCCTTGAAACACTATTATTGAGAAAACTTGAAACTTGAAACCTCTCAGAGGGTTTAAATACTTAGTTGTATGTACGATACATCGTTATGAAATTATTCTCAACAGTAGGTATTGAGGAATGAAGAAGAACACCAGTGTTGTTTTTAAAACTTTCCCTTTGAACAATTTTTCTACCCCTTTCAGTAAATCGATCATCTTGAAGTTTATTCAACTGATTTTCAAAAACTTATATTATTTCAAAAGGAAACCAAATTGAATAAATTGTAAATAAAAGACAATTAAAATATGTTAATTTAAGCGGAGATATTATCAATTAAAAAATCCGGGACATTTTTATGGGACACGCAGTATAGTATTGATTGTTCTTATACAATAAATGGTCATGTGTCTCCTTTGAACAAATTAATAAATAGGTTTAGCTATTTCGTGAGCGTAATCTCTCCTATGTTAGTACAATGAAGTTTTAGGATTTAAAACTTAAGAGCAATTGGTCGAAAATTTATTTCAAAAACAGAAGAACTTCAAGGGAACAACAGCAAGTCGTTTCCCGAGATGCGCAAAAAGAGAAACCGTACCCAAGTTAGGCGGATCTTGAGGATTCCAACAGTATGCACAGGAGCGTCCTCTGTGAAATTTTTATTATTGAATTCCTTTAAAATGGAGACCGAAAATCTTCTTTAACGTAAGGTTAGTTTTTAAAACGATACTCGCTAAAAATAGAAGACACCCAATGGACGCGGCCGGTCATCAGCACGGTACTCCGGTAGGAAATTTTAGAGGCGTTCTGAGTAGAGAGATACAGAGTTTTAAGATGTCCTATGCCGTATCTAAGGGTGGGTAGTGAGTAGAAACGAGTAGACTTCAACGTGTACTTGACGTAGAGATACAGCAGATCCAAATGCGCTCTGAAGAGCTGAACACGGGGCATTTATACACACAAATCGCTGACTCAGCGGCGCACGGTGCCCAAGTCGCACCAGGCGTGGCCCTGAACGTACGTACTAACATATGTACGAGGATAAGTGCGTGACCGTATTGGCACAGTCCGGTCGCCGACTAGGTGAATATCGTATCTTATTGTAAGATTACATATAGCACTAAGATTTTAACAATTAATTGAAAATTAATTACCTTGAATAGTAAGTGCCTATTCAAGAGGCTGCAAAAGCCGGGTCGAGGAGTTCAAGTCGCAGAAAGAGACTGCTTTTTACGCAATAGAAATAAGTTAGAGGTACCAGACCCACTTTTATTAAAAGGACGACATGCTGCTTAAGCAGAGCAAGCTCAAAGATAATTTAATGAGTGAACGCCAAAGCGTCACAAGTAATGTTAATTAAAGCTATTTAAGGTTAATGCAGTCTGCTAGAAGCGCAAACATGCTTGTTTATAGAAAGTTAAATTTAAACACAAAAACCGGAAAAAAATATGCAGCTGCAAAACAAAAAACAACGAACAAAAAGATCTAATTTCATCAGTTTTAAATTCTTGTCTGTGAACTAAGAGAGGCCAACTGAAGAAAACTTTTTCTTCCACAAAGCCGCCATCAGAAATACGGAAAATATTCAACAGGAAATTTCATTGAACAAACAAAATTGGCTGTTCGTCTTTGTTGGTTGATCTGTCTCCCTTTCACGCTCTTAGAGATACTTAACTACTGTATCTGTGATGCGAGTTTCACCAGTGCACAAGTATTAGAATATTTTAATCGCGGGTGCTATTAGGATGAAAATATTTCTTTATGGTCCACATCTGGAAGATTTCTATACAGACAATATCGAATCCCGTCATTTGACGAGTCGTGTACACAATTATGTATACCGAGTGTTTCAGAATACGAGGTACAAAATTGCACATCAAGTAGAAAATGGCCAAATGAACACTTTTTGTCCTAGGAAATTTTTACCCAAAAAATCGGGGTTGGGAGGCATTAGGTGTTTATTGTTTTTAAGGTTTAAATTTAATGGCACAATTACTCGCGATATTGATTCTGAATTTACTTTACAAAATTGTTCAAAATGTGTTCCACCTACATCTATGCACTTTTCGAATGTTAGCCTTAACGGCTGCCGAATATTAGGAAACACGTCTGGCATTAAGGTATCTCACCTGCAGCCACTGCAATTCTGGCCACAAGATCTTCCTCAGACTCGATGGGTGTAGCATAAACAAGGCTCTTCACGTGTCCCCAAAAATTGAAATCGAGTGGAGTCATGTCATGAGATCTAGGAGGTCTTGCAACTAGCACATTTCGCCCGATCAACGTAAATTCAAAATAAATATTGCGCGTAGTTTATTCATTAAATTTCACCCTTTAAAACAATAAACTGCTAATATCTCAATGTCTCTTTCTTCGGATAATTTTATAGAAGAAAAAGTTTTTATTTGGATATCTTCTACTTGGTGTGCAATTTTTTGCCTCTTATTCTGAATCTGAAACACCCTGTATATTACTGACAAGTGTTTTCAGAGTAGGTAATGTAGGCATTGTCTACACTGAGAAGCATAGATATGCATCAACAGTTTTTTATTACTAAGTATGCCCTAATTCAGTGAAATTATAGCAGTTAATTAAATGACTATGCTTCAAATCCCCAAAATTATGATATACGTGTAGATAAGGTAGGTAAGATTTGCACACTGCCTTTTCTTCTTTGTATCTACACTATGCAGGGTAACAATGCAGAAAAAGTGTCATATTATTGCTCAACACTATGTTACATTTCGGCTATAATAAGCAAAAGTTGTTCTGCTTTCATTGCAGGGGCATGACGTTTTCAGAAAGTTTTTTTTACGAATAAAAGTCACTTCTAGCTTCTTTGCGTGTATTATGATACTATCTCTTATTTTCGTCTAACTTTTTACTTTGTATTGGACACTTTGTTATTTTAATAAGCGCCCAGGTTCTTCTCATTTCGTGTTTTTTGGAGCAATTTGAAACGTTTCCAGCAAGAGAATTTGTACTATCGCATAAATGCAAAAACCATTGCAGCTGAGATAGTGCATTGTTTTCAGTTACAATGTGTGTGTGACTGTAAGTGAAGTTTTTGCTGGTGTGTGTAATTATTTTCATTGCAGCTCGTTTACATCGTATTTTTATTTTTTTCGTGTCTCAATGCCGATATAGATAACCTTACAACATTTCCAAATCTTCCCTTACAAGAAGTAATTAATTACATAATGCTACAAAACAAATACTATTTCAGTTTTTTAAAATGTATCAACATAATTATAAAATTCTGCATTTCAGCGTATACTAGCTTAGAAACTGGGGAGTGATACGAAGATAAAAATTAAACATGATGATGATATAGTGAAAAATAACATAACTCTGAAAGAATCAAATTACATTCAAGGAATAACTTGAGAAATGAGAAGAAATTTTTAATATTAATACATGTTAACTTGACTTAAAAACATGGAAGCTATATCAACTTTGATAACATGACTTGAAAACTAGAAGTCTTTGTGCACTAGACCATAGCTTCAGGTTTCGGCGAAGACTACTCATTGGCAATGAATCATAACCAAAAGACTAGAAATGTTTATGATCATTATCAATCAATGCATCATTTTGAGCATACAGAGTTACCACTCTTTATGTGAGTACAATGTATTGCATCAGCTGAAATGTTCTGCAAGTAACTTGCAACACATTTACTACTATTTTACAGTTCCTATGTATTAATTGAAGGAAAAATGAACAAAACAGAAATATACAGAATGAATTTGCGATGCTTTCAATTACTAATTCCTGTTTTTAACTACGAAATATACATTAATGCTGGGTACAAAAATTATATTTCGCACTCGTAAGTTTCTCATATATATCTGTGCAAACCCTCAATGACTAGATAAGATGACGGTATTTGGTGATAGGAATAAATACGCTGTTTCAAACTTAGAACAAAACAATCAACGAAAACATTGCGTATTTTTTAGATTTTTCAGCAAAGCATTCTAACTCTGTTTTGGTTTACTTCTAGTTTTAAAGAATTATAAATAATTTTTAGCAAAAATTAGAATCGAAGACACCAAAAAATAGCGACTCCAACCACGGCTCTACCACATCCGAATGAACGACTCCGACTCCGACTCCGACTCCACCACATTCGGATATGCGACTCCGACTCCGACTCCGACTCCATCACACTTCAGAGTAGCGACTCCGACTCCGACTCCGACTCCACCACACTTCAGAGAAGCGACTCCGACTCCGACTCCGACTCCACCCTAAAACATCCGACTCCGGCGACTCCGACTCCCGACTCCGACTCCGACTCCGCAACCCTGGGCACAACACAGGTCGACCAGACACAAGGTGGGGAATTTTTGTGCTCTAGCACAGTTGTGTTTGGTTGGGTTCGGTTCGTGTTCGTAAACACGGAATCGTGTTTAGTTTGGTCTCTTTGGAGTTGTGTTTAGTTTAGTGTAAGTACATTCATCTGAATGAACAATTCACATACGTCAGTGCTTTCACAAACACATTTGAGAGGCAGGGATGAGTAGTCAAAATTCTTCTTCGAATTTTTTTAATGATAAACTTACGAGCATAATCACTTTTAAAGACATGTTCACATGCTTAAATCTGGGTACTTCCACCACAAAATACCACGGCTCTATTCGGGAATGATGTTTCGTGCAGCCGTCTTCAAAGGTTCACAACACGGTGAAAACAACGCAAGGCAACGGCAAATTCCTCACGTACCAGAGGAAGGTTTGAGCGGAAGTTGCGCTTGAGCTTGCCGTGAGAGCCATACTGCCTCGGCGAACCTCCTCTGCAGCGCACCAAAAGAACGCAAGGTAAAATGGAAAATAAAGTCGCACGGACAAAAGAACATCTATCTACCGGACCAGGCACTAACAAAACCGAACGCAAGGTAAAATGGAAAGGAAAGTCTTAGAAACAACAGAACACATTTAGCGGACTAAGCACTAACAAAACCGAACGCAAGGTAAGATGGAAAGGAAAATCGCAGGAACAACAGAACACACTTAGCAGACTAAGCACTAACAAAACCGAACGCAAGGTATAATGGAAAGGAAAGTCGCACGGACAACAGAACCTCTATCTACCGGACCCGGCACCAGCAAAACCAGTCTCCTCGTCTGGAGGCAAGCTGGACAAAAAACACACAAGCAGGAATATGCACGAAGGCAGGCACCTGACCGTGCATGAGTCAGGCGTAGACGAGCCTTATATGGCCAGCGAATTACTCCGGCAATGACTCATTCGAGGCTCCGAAGAGGCAAAGAACAGGACGGTTGCTTCAGAGAAAAGCATGACAACCTCAAATTATGCGAAGGGTTCTTATGTTAGTTCTCTGTATACAATATCAGACGTGGGCTACTTCTTGGAAAAAGAACCTTTTCAACGCTCATCTTTTTTAATGTTGGATTTTTCTGAGCGCTGAACCTCGAAGGAAAAAAATAAGATAACATTTGGTAAGCATTTGTGGGTCCAAATGCGAACGGTTTTCTTATTTCTGATGCGCACAATTTTGCAGAAAACTTGCCTTAAAATATTGGCCGTCGTACAGATTCCCTTTGAAGCACAAAAGCGGAAGCGACATTGTCACGGAGTGGCATAATTCGCAAAAAGTAACATCACCCTAATGATTGCCGCTCTTGTAATTTCCAATACAAAAGAATCAATATCAAATGAATAAAATAGAGGAAAATAAGTGACACCATACGCTCAGATCGTATCCGAAGTACCAATAAATGCACGGAATTTAAATTCGAAACATCGTTACACATCACATATTTTGCGGTAAATTTGATAACCCACGCGCGAGGTTCCGCAGAGGAATCGGCAGAAATAACAGGATAAGAGGCAGTCTAATAAGGCTGGAAAAACATCTGTGCGATGAGACGAAATTTAATGTGCGACAACAAGTGCGTTACTTGTAGAATAAACATTTAGCGCAGTACCATGGTAAGGCTTCTCGGTAGACACAAGGGCGGACGCTGAATTAGTACACTCATTAAATACAGAGGCAGACACTAAATTAATACACTCAGTAAACACAAAGGCAGACAATAAATTAGTACACTCAGCAAACACAAAAGCAGACACTAAATTAGTACACTCAGTAAACAGAAGGGCGGACGCTGAATTAGGACACGCAGAAAGCCCACCTCTGGCCCCACAACAAACAACGAAAGAGAGCTCGACAAGAGCTACACAGAAGCTGCACAGGAACCACACACGCAGCACAGCATCAGCGGCGTCAGAAATTAAGCAGTCACGCATGAGAGTGACCAAGCAACCAACCTCGACCAGCTCATCCTCGTGTGGTGACCAAAGCAACCAACCTCGACCAGCTCAACCTCGTGTGGTGACCAAAGCAACCAACCTCGACCAGCTCAACCTCGTGTGGTGACCAAAGCAACCAGCCTCGACCAGCTCATCCTCGTGTGGTGACCAAAGCAACCAACCTCGTGTGGTGACCAAAGCAACCAACCTCGACCAGCTCAACCTCATGTGGTGACCAAAGCAACCAGCCTCGACCAGCTCAACCACGTGTGGTGACCAAAGCAACCAACCTCGTGTGGTAACCAAAGCAACCAACCTCGTGTGGTGACCAAAGCAACCAACCTCGTGTGGTGACCAAAGCAACCAACCTCGTGTGGTGACCAAAGCAACCAACCTCGTGTGGTGACCAAAGCAACCAGCCTCGACCAGCTCATCCTCGTGTGGTGACCAAAGCAACCAACCTCGTGTGGTGACCAAAGCGACCAACCTCGTGTGGTGACCAAAGCAACCAACCTCGACCAGCTCAACCACGTGTGGTGACCAAAGCAACCAACCTCGACCAGCTCATCCTCGTGTGGTGACCAAAGCAACAACCTCGTTTGGCCGAGAGCGACACACACGCAAGGCTGCACCCTCCTTCCCTACACAGCAGCGCCCATTGAACAAGTCAAGTGAGTCGAGTCCTTCACCCACCGTGACTCATGAGCGACAACGACGAGATGAATTAAAATCTCGTGGCACACCAGCAGGGTCGTAAAATGTGGTCGTGAAGCTCGCTTCTACCTAGGGAGGGTACGTGCGTAGTACTAGTTGTTCGTATGCGAGCCTCAAAAAGATGTAATCAGTCCACGACAAATTTGAATAGATAAGTTAATTCCTGCCTAACTAACCACAAAAAAGTGCTCCACTCAGAGAAATATTCGCACGATAAATATCCACGAAAAAATATTCAAAAACCTTGTGACTTTCCCCAAGCGCTTAACCTCACACAGCGTTGTTGAGCACTGTCAGTCCGAGAATTCTCTCGCGAAAAAACGAAAGTATTTGGTAGCAGAATAAGATTAGATTAGATGTTAGTTTACGCTTCCCTAACCGTAAAATAAAGCGTTTCGAAGAGAGGAAGAAGGAAGGCACCATTTAGTGTGGAGGTAAGGAAACGCGGAATCTATGAAGAAGGGGCATAGAACTAGTCAGTTGAGAAACAAGTTCATGAAATAAGATGGAAATTGAAGAAGAAAGTAGAAGGTGCTGAAAAACAGAAGGGGATTCTTAATGTAACGAAAAATGTTCTATTTCACCAAAAAAACGCCTACCTAACTCTCAGCTCGAGCCCTCACAGTCAAAATAAGAGAAAGTAAGGCAACGAACAAGGTATTTCTCCCCAGACAAATCTCTGAGTTCTTCAGCGATGACTCGCGGCACTACGGCACGCTAAAACAGGTGATGAAACTATCTCGCGACCTGGTTACTTCAATAACGTGATCAAGAAAAGCCGTATGCTAGTAATAAGTATTCAAAAAACTGTCCTTCCTGATTCGTATTCGGATAGATGATGAAGAGTCTCAACATAACAAACAGTGATATTCAAATAGTGGACATCACTGTTTATTGGTACCATGTATTGAGTATAGAAGTCATGACTTGGGATGTTTATCAGCTTGAACTTCCAGAGCCTTAACACATTTCTTGCGAAGTGACCCACCGGTGGTCCCTTAGGTGACTTTCATAGTGATGCTGACCCTCCTGCAGTCGCTAACTCATTTTTTAATAAAACCTAATGCAAGCTAACTGAAGGCCCGATCCAGTTAATAATGTTTGCTATTTTCAAAGTTGATTACCGAATTGACTTTAAATTTGAATTGAACATTGAGCTTCAGTTTAGCCCATCGCAGTTAACGTGTTGAAGCCAGGCGAGGATTAAAACTCACGTTTCCTAATTATCACTCTAATCTTTCCTACAAACAAACGAAAGATATTACGATAACAATTATCAGAGAAGTGCGTTGCGCAGTTGACACGATCTCAGTAGAGGTAGAGAGAGACAGTACGAGGCCACTTCGGACAAGGTTATGCAAGCAAAGATCGTCCATGAATGTCAAAAATTACGTAAGAAAAGAACGGCGGAATAATTATAATTCAATTCATAAGCTTCCCGCTAGAATTTCCTCACTCACGCTGCCAGGAATAAAAAAACACAACAGAGCAAGAAACACACAAAAAACACAGAAGTGATCGTCCATAAATGTCAAATGTTCGCCAAATGTTCAATGTAGTAATGTTCGTTTAATTATCACATTTATAGAATTTCCTACAATTAGAATTTCCTAGGAATTACCTCGCTTGATTGTCCTCACTCACCCTGCGAGGAATAGGGAATAAACGCAACAGAGCAGAAGCTCGCATAGGGCGAGTGTAATTAATTTGAGAGGACAAGGCGGCTCCAGAAGGGAGGAAAATTTCACGAGCCTCAAGGCCAGGGTTGTCGCCTTAATATCGTTCACTGACTTGGGAAATTGAATTGAAGGGTAGGAAGAATGAAGTAATGATACTAGATCGGAGTAGATTATCAGTTTAAGGCTCCTTAACCACAACAATGGTTTCTCTAAGAGCGCAAGGATGAAGGCGCCATTTAGTATAGAATGAAGGGAACGCGGAATCTATGGATCAAGTGTGTTCCCACACAAGGAAGAATGAAGTTATAATAGCAGATTGGAGTAGATTATCAGTTTAGGGCTCCCTAACCACAACAATGGTTTCTATAAGAGCGCAAGGATGAAGGCGCCATTTAGTATAGAATGAAGGGAACGCGGAATCTAAGCATCAAGTGTGTTCCCACACAAAACTTATGCCCATAGAAACAGTAAGTTAAGAAGGAGGGTTAAAAAACAAGATAAAAGTTGAAGAAGAAAGTTAAAGCGGCTATGAAATAGAACGAACAGAAAAACTGTCCTCAACAAAACAAAAAAAAACTATTTTATTTTAACAAAAAGAAGGCCTACTTGATTCCTACCATGGGACCTCACATTTTTCCCCTTGGGTAATCAGAGCAACAGGGAAATTTCAAGCATTCAAATAGTGTGAGCTGAGTATCTAGCAAACTATTATCCCTATAGAGAAAAATAGCGCGCATCGCATCGAATCAGTACAGTACATTTTTTGCTTATTATCACTCACTGCAGACACTGAGCTTGAGTTGCATCATCAGAAAGAAAGCAATGCACTGTGTACACAACTCACAACTGAGTCTGGCATGCACGCTTGACTCACACGTCGAATTTTTTCGCGGTTGTATCTACAATTTATGCTCTCAATACAATACTTGGACGGCTGGAATCGTAGATGCCCCGGCGAAAAAGTAAGATTAGGATGTATACCTCATTCGTACAAGAGCAATACTTGGACGGCTATAATCATAGATGCCCCGGCGAAAAAGTAAGATTAGGATGTATACCTCATTCGTACAAGAGCAATACTTGGAAGGCTAAAATCATAGATGCCCCGGCGAAGAAGTAAGATTAGGATGTACACCTCATTCGTATCAGCTAACCTAAACAGGTCTAACTCAAAGAAACCGTCTCCGCCTTGTTGAAGCTAACGACGACGCATGAGCATCTGACAAGCCTCGCTGAACACTCGACGTCTTGTCTCGAATGCACAATAAGGATGATATTTATTGAACTTTTTTTCGTAACAGCTCTCAATAGCTCCTAAAATTTCATGCGAGAAAGAGCAAAGAAATTTACCCGATATTATAATTTATTCGCAGTTGAAAATTCATCTACTGCAGTTATGTACGCGTGAAGTAAACTGCTTTCACTATTTTTGCTGCACGATAAAATTTCTTTGAACCTTGAGCGCAATCCATGAAAAATAAGAACACGTATCAAAATATCGTCATTAGAAACACGCATTGCAGCGCGCTTAGAACAGCATGTGCGTTCGCAATTCATAAGAAAATCTCAATGCGTACTCACGTAACTTCGTTCCTTTATTTGAAGAATTAGGATAAATCAAAAGATGGAAAACATGAAAGCAATTAACCCTAGAACGCTAAACATGGGTATCATAAGCAGTGTTCGCTATGCTCAAAAAATAGTTTAGTGTTTAATTAAGGGTTAATCGGACGCTCTTTTCGATCATCATCGAATGCTTCTTTCGATCACGATAGCTGCCAAGCAACATGACACCCACAGGCCAGCTCTACAACGAGTACTGTATACATAATAAAAAGCTCTTCTTACTCTATCACACCAGCAATGAATATGAAGAACGCATTTTCAATTTGTAATGTAGTAACCAACACTAACGGAAGTTGCGATAGTAAGAACCAACACTAACGGAAGTTGCAATAGTAAGAACCAACACTAACGGAAGTTGCAATAGTAAGAACCAACACTAACGGAAGTTGCAATAGTAAGAACCAACACTAACGGAAGTTGCAATAGTAAGAACCAACACTAACGGAAGTTGCGATAGTAAGAACCATCACTAACGGAAGTTGCGATAGTAAGAACCAACACTAACGGAAGTTGCGATAGTAAGAACCATCACTAACGGAAGTTGCGATAGTAAGAACCAACACTAACGGAAGTTGCGATAGTAAGAACCATCACTAACGGAAGTTGCGATAGTAAGAACCAACACTAACGGAAGTTGCGATAGTAAGAACCAACACTAACGGAAGTTGCGATAGTAAGAACCAACACTAACGGAAGTTGCGATAGTAAGAACCAACACTAACGGAAGTTGCGACAGTAACAACCAACACTAACGGAAGTTGCGACAGTAACAACCAACACTAACGGAAGTTGCGACAGTAACAACCAACACTAACGGAAGTTGCGACAGTAACAACCAACACTAACGGAAGTTGCGACAGTAACAACCAACACTAACGGAAGTTGCGACAGTAACAACCAACACTAACGGAAGTTGCGACAGTAACAACCAACACTAACGGAAGTTGCGATAGTAACAACCAACACTAACGGAAGTTGCGATAGTAACAACCAACACTAACGGAAGTTGCGATAGTAACAACCAACACTAACGGAAGTTGCGATAGTAACAACCAACACTAACGGAAGTTGCGATAGTAACAACCAACACTAACGGAAGTTGTCATATTAACAACCAACACTAACGGAAGTTGTCATTAACAACCAACACTAACGGAAGTTGTCATATTAACAACCAACACTAACGGAAGTTGTCATATTAACAACCAACACTAACGGAAGTTGTCATATTAACAACCAACACTAACGGAAGTTGCGATAGTAACAACCAACACTAACGGAAGTTGCGATAGTAACAACCAACACTAACGGAAGTTGCGATAGTAACAACCAACACTAACGGAAGTTGCGATAGTAACAACCAACACTAACGGAAGTTGCGACAGTAACAACCAACACTAACGGAAGTTGCGACAGTAACAACCAACACTAACGGAAGTTGCGATAGTAACAACCAACACTAACGGAAGTTGCGATAGTAACAACCAACACTAACGGAAGTTGCGATAGTAACAACCAACACTAACGGAAGTTGCGATAGTAACAACCAACACTAACGGAAGTTGCGATAGTAACAACCAACACTAACGGAAGTTGCGATAGTAACAACCAACACTAACGGAAGTTGCGATAGTAACAACCAACACTAACGGAAGTTGTCATATTAACAACCAACACTAACGGAAGTTGTCATATTAACAACCAACACTAACGGAAGTTGTCATATTAACAACCAACACTAACGGAAGTTGTCATATTAACAACCAACACTAACGGAAGATGTCATATTAACAACCAACACTAACGGAAGTTGCGATAGTAACAACCAACACTAACGGAAGTTGCGATAGTAACAACCAACACTAACGGAAGTTGCGATAGTAACAACCAACACTAACGGAAGTTGCGACAGTAACAACCAACACTAACGGAAGTTGCGATAGTAACAACCAACACTAACGGAAGTTGCGATAGTAACAACCAACACTAACGGAAGTTGCGATAGTAACAACCAACACTAACGGAAGTTGTCATATTAACAACCAACACTAAAGGAAGTTGCGACAGTAACAACCACCACTAATGGGAGTTACGAAGCACCCAACATGCAAGAAGCAACACAGCACACCACTCGCTCACTTGAAGAGAGAGACACAACGAAGCAAACGTTGCATTCTCATCCCGTGACAGCAAGCAGCAGAGCACCCGCATGTTGCTGTGGTCACGTGAGTGTGGTGGGGTGGAGGTTGTGGTGGAGTGGGGGAGTTGTGGTGGAGTGGGGGAGTTGTGGTGGAGTGGGGGAGTTGTGGTGGAGTGGGGGAGTTGTGGTGGAGTGGGGGAGTTGTGGTGGAGTGGGGGAGTTGTGGTGGAGTGGGGGAGTTGTGGTGGAGTGGGGGAGTTGTGGTGGAGTGGGGGAGTTGTGGTGGAGTGGGGGAGTTGTGGTGGAGCGGGGGAGTTGTGGTGGAGTGGGGGAGTTGTGGTGGACTGGGAGGCTGTGATGGACTGGGAGGCTGTGGTGGACTGGGAGGCTGTGGTGGACTGGGAGGCTGTGGTGGACTAGGAGGCTGTGGTGGACTAGGAGGCTGTGGTGCACTGGGAGGCTGTGGTGGACTTGGGAGGCTGTGGTGGACTGGGAGGCTGTGATGGAGTCGGAGGATGTGGAGTGGCAGGTTGTAGTGAAAAGACAGTTTGCGGTGACAATTACCAGTGGATGACATTCAAGACACTAAGAGCTGGTCGTGATGTCAACAGAGATGTTAGCAACAGCAGAGCTGCGGCGCCTTAGCGAGACTTCGCAATTGTTTGCAATTCAGCTAGCGTAGGTGGAAGAATTTAACGCGCTGTGACGCACTGACATGCTGAGATAACGGCTATTTGACGACCAAATATGGGTCTACAAGGAGACTGCTGCAACGTTAACGAAAACATTTACAAGTTTAATTATTGTGAGACAGAAAAAGAACTGCAGACCTATAAGTTGACCATCCTTGACAGCAACAGATAAAAGTAAGCACGATGTACAGATCGCTGCAGCACTGCACGATTGTCATGTCTCAAAAATTTCAAGTATAGATTTACGATGTTTATAAGATTGCCGAGTTAATTTTCTGTTTTCTGGCAGTAAAGTCGTAAGTCTAAGTACATTTTTGGCCGCGAGATGGCGCTGGGAAGATTGTTAAATTATTAAAGTCATACGACATTCTCTAATGAAACAGTAGTCATCCAAACAATATACGTACAAACGTATTATATGAAAAATAGCACAGTCTTTTTGTCAATACTTTAAAATGCTTCTCCTGAAAAAGGCCGAAATTAGAGTTACGACAGTCTTGCAACAATGTAGCGAGATGAAGTGAAGCGTAAGACTCACACGCGACGTCAAGCCCCCAAGTTAAAGTCAACTCACTCTAACCTTGAATCGCTATTTTTGTAAGCAGTTTTCCTTCTCCCCACAGTAAGATGGGGAGTGTGGACACTGGGACGACGCGAAGTGTTGTGATGCTGTAAAATTAAAGCTGAAGTCCAGACAAATCGAAATTATTCATGAAATTTTCCTGGTATCAGTTCCCGAGCAGCCATACTCCTCAGAATTTTAGTAGCAGTATAGAATTCAGTAGCGAAGCGAATAAATGAAAAGAAAGATTGATTTACGGCAAGTTTAACACGTTAACTGCCATAGATTAAACTAAGGTTCAGTACTCAACTTCAATTCAAAGTAAATTGTAAATAGTAAATTTGAAAATGGTAAACATTAACTGGATCGTGCCATTATTTAATAACTTAGATCAAGCATTGATACAAATTGGGTTTGTGACACTGGTCGGTCAGCAGCATTATGAAAGTTCCCTCCGTGTACACCGATGGGTCACATTGCGGATAAAGCGTTAAAGGTTTGACTACATTTATTAGCGCGACGGCTGAGCGTGCGTCCCTCACAACCATAGGGATGAGCGAGTCAAGAGATTCGAACTTCTTGTACTTAAATTGAGCCTCAAAATATCACTCCTCATGCATCTCCAACAGATGCGCCAATATCAATGATTGAAAAGTCTTCAAAAGAAGACAGACTTTAGTCAGGGAAAAGATGGCGGTGAACAGAACATCACCACGGCAGTATATTCGGAAATTATTATTACTGTTATTATATAAATTTTAGCCTCCCTTTACCACGACAAAGATGTTCCAAGAGAGGAAGGAGGAAGGCACCATTTAGTATGGAGTTGATGGAACGCGAAATCTATGCACAAGGTGCACAGAAACAGACAGCTAAAACAGAAGTTTATGAAACAAGAAAAGTTGAAATAGAAAGTAGTAGGTGCTGAAAAACAGGACAGCAGTGAACCGAAAAAAGATGGTCCGTAACAAAACAAAAACCTATTCTATTTTAAAAAAAAGAGAGCCTACCTAACCTTTAGCTCGGGCCCTCACATAATCCTCCTGGGAACGTTAAATCCAACAAATACAATAATTGTATCTGTCGGGGCATGGCCACCGTGACAAACCTGCCTCCTGGACGGACGACGTTGTAGAAGAAGCGCATCTGCCGATCGGACGGACCTATTGTCGAGGCCGCTAGATCTAGTTGGGTTGTCGTTAACAGGTCACGCCCTCGTGTGTGACAGGTATGTAAGAGCTGGATTAGGATTATTATAGCGTCTAGGACCATCCTCCTAATTGTCCATATTGATTTTGTATATATCTTTGTTTGAACGTATCCGCTATTCCATGTAGTAGTCGTATGTTTTGTTTGTGCCCTTCAGGCTATGGTGGAGAAGGACGTATCCTATGGGAATTCTCTCGCCTCTCTAAACCATTCTAAACCTATGGAAAGGAGCTACGTTGGGAGAGGTCTTCGCTTGTGACCTGGCCTCCCGACCTCTTGTTGGCTCTTCCCAGCCCTCCGGCTTCCCGCCTGGAGTTGGGCTTCGCCATAGTCTAGAGCCTAGTACGACCAGCGCCTGCCTCATCTCGAGCTGCGCCGAGATCGCGGAGGTGGCTTTGGGGCCCCGACGAGTACGGGGAACCTAAACCTCCAGGGCCTGGACTCTGTGCCCTGTTGTAGCGTTACCGTGTCTGTTGTAGCGTTACCGTGTCTGTTGTAGCGTTACCGTGTCTGTTGTAGCGTTACCGTGTCTGTTGGAACGTTACCGTGTCAGCTGTGTAACCTAGGGTTAAGGATTACTTTAGGATCTAAGGATAGGATAGGTTAGGTGTTCGGCTACCTCGGCCACTTGTTCGCTCCCGAGTATCCGTTTTAGTGTACTAATATACTTTAAGTCTCGTGTTCAACCAACCTTTCCTTTTCCATCCGGGTATCCTTTCCTTGTGTTTCGGTGGTACTCGAGCCAATCTGTACCCTTCCGGGGTCTCGCTACCCGTGTCGCCGGGTGAGTGCAGGTCCCGAATTCTTACGTGGGGGGTGGGTGCCTTTGCAAGGCTAGGAGGCTGGACATCAGCCCCTTGGTACCTTCCGAACCCCTCACAGTATCCCTCTGAGGGAAGTATATTCAGGAAGTTTTCTGCGTGTGAGGAATACTCCCCGTAGTATTTAGTACTTATAAGGAGCACGCACCTCCAAGCCTAATAAATAAATTCAGAAAACAGTAAACATCTTAACGGTCTAAGACACTAGGATATCACCTACGAGTTTTCAACCGTAGTGTCTAGTACGTATGAGGAGCATCTCTGAGGAACATTAAGAAGTTCAGAATACAGTTGACAGGTGATAAGTCAAACACACTTGTATAATACATCAGTTGCACGAACGCGTGGTCTGCATATACACCAAAAAGACTTAGTTTAGTTTATTAGTTAGTTTAAGCCTCCCTATCCTCAACAATGAGATGTAAAGAGAGGAAGGAAGAAGGCACCATTTAGTATGGAGTTAAGGGAACGTGGAATCTATGCAGAAAGGGCACAGAAACAGAAAGCTAAGAAAGAAGTTCATGAAACAAGAAAAAGTTGAAGAAGAAAGTAGTAGGCGGTGAAAAACAGGACAGCAGTGAACCGAAAAAAGATGGTCCGTAACACAACAAAAACCTATTCTATTTTAACAAAAGAAAGCCTACCTAACCTTTAGCTCGGGCCCTCACATTGTCCCCCTGAGAGCGCTAGTTCCCATAGATACAATAATTGTATCCCCCTGAGGGGCACCAAAAAGACTACAAATAAAAAAGATCGTTGAGGCAAAGCTAGTAACAAGACCAAGCTTACGACACCCATTTGCATTTGTGCGAGAAGGTAACGATGTAAGTTTTGGTGCAGTCCTCCCTTGGGTCGTGATAGCATCATTCACACACCATTTGCGTCGGTCATTAATCAATAACCTTCATCAATCACCTCCATCAATCACCTTCATCAATACTGATGTTAGCAGTAAACTAAAGGGTGACAAAAGAACGATTCATACCCTCTAGATTTTACAGTGAAATAATTTTGAAGGTAGACGCCGCAGCACATCACCGTTGAATGAGAAAAACCTAATTTGATGCTTCCACTTTCTCTGCATAGTTCTAATTATCTTTCGTTATATTTTACTCTGCGTACATCACTGGTGCCACTGAGTACATCACTGGTGCCACTGAGTACATCACTGGTGCCACTGAGTACATCACTGGTGCCACTGAGTACATCACTTGTGCCACTGAGTACATCACTGGTGCCACTGAGTACATCACTGGTGCCACTGAGTACATCACTAGTGCCACTGAGTACATCACTGGTGCCACTGAGTACATCACTGGTGCCACTGAGTACATCACTGGTGCCACTGAGTACATCACTGGTGCCACTGAGTACATCACTGGTGCCACTGAGCACATCACTGGTGCCACTGAGTACATCACTGAGTGCAATGCAGGTTCATGAAGTACAGCTATATGCCATAAACCACAACGCTGTATCAAGAACCACGCACGCTGGAATGCAGACTGCAACGCTGATCAACGAACTGTAAGATCACGTTAGCACGACAGAACACTTCAGCGCCGTCTAAAATGAAGCATTCCTTTCATTAAGAAGAGCTGCAATGCAGGACTGGTGAACAAAGATTTGCTAAGGAGAGAGACGCGTCCATTGACTCAAGTGGCGGAAGGGATTAATTACACCAAGTGTCGCCCGAGTTTGTTGCTGGTGGAGGCAAATGTGAGTGCTGTTGATGCGTCAGGTCTTGATGCGTCTGCCGTTGATGCAACCGCCTTTGATCTGATGTCAATGAGCTGTTGTTGATGCTATACTGCTGATGTGAGAGCCGTTGATGCGTCTGCTGTTGATTCGTCAGGTCTTGATGCGTCAGGTCTTGATGCGTCAGGTCTTGATACGACTGCCGTTGATTCGTCTGATATTGCTGCAACCGCCGTTGATATGGTTCATACTAATGTATTCCTGTTGAAGCATTGCTGCTGATGAGATTCTAGTTCCTGCGGTTGCTGATGGTAAAATACCAGTAATGAGCTAAAAAAGACTGATGCAAGAAATACGATAGAAGTTGATGTGACAGAAAAAGCAGGACAGACGCCACAGAGGGAAAAAGGACGGACGCAATAGAGAGTAAGCAAGACAGAAACAAGAGGGCGAACAGGACAGAAACAACAGGGCGAACAGGACAGAAACAGCAGAAGGAGACCAGGACACCAGCAACAGAGGGTACACTGACCAACACACACCAAACACACAGCCGGTGGCCGCAGATCTAGGCCGCGAGCAACACCACAGCCCCGCCCCACACCAGCAACAGAGCGCTGCTGTCACCACCGCCCCACAAGGGAGATATCGGGCGAGTTACTGCCGTCCTCACGCTTCAGCTTGCATCTTTCCAACCTGCACCAACAACAAGAACCTTCACCAGCAACAAGAACCTGCACCAGCAACAAGAACCTTCACCAGCAACAAGAACCTGCACCAGCAACAAGAACCTGCACCAGCAACAAGAACCTTCACCAGCAACAAGGACCTGCACCAGCAACAAGAACCTGCACCAGCAACAAGAACCTGCACCAGCAACAAGAACCTACACCAGCAACAAGAACCTACACCAGCAACAAGAACCTACACCAGAAACAAGAACCTACACCAGAAACAAGAACCTACACCAGCAACAAGAACCTGCACCAGCAACAAGAACCTGCACCAGCAACAAGAACCTGCACCAGCAACAAGAACCTGCACCAGCAACAAGAACCTGCACCAGCAACAAGAACCTGCACCAGCAACAAGAACCTGCACCAGCAACAAGAACCTGCACCAGCAACAAGAACCTGCACCAGCAACAAGAACCTGCACCAGCAACAAGAACCTGCACCAGCAACAAGGACCTGCACCAGCAACAAGAACCCGCACCAGCAACAAGAACCTGCATCAGCAACAAGAGCGCTGCTGTCACCACCACCACCACATAAGGGAGATATCAGGCGAGAAACTACCGTCTCTACAGCTTCAACTTGTATCTTCCGCCCCTCAGACGCGCGAAGCTGAGCCATGCCACTCTCGGTTGCACCCTGACTACATTCTCTGATGAAACAGTAGTCATCCAAACAATATCCGTACAAAAGTATTATGTGAAAAATGGCACAGTCTTTTCGTTGTATTAGTAAAACAGGTAGCTATACTTAAATTAAACCATTGTACTTGACTTGAAAAACATTCTACCTCTGTATCACCTGCGATAAATAAATTATTTAAATTGTTTAAAAAGAGATTTAAATGGTTTTTCTCTTGCGGTATTCTTGCGATCGCGCGCCAGTAAACTAGGACGTTTTCATCAGTATAATCGATTACTTCACACAGACATTGAAAATTAATCGAGTGCTTTGGTAAATGGGCTTATAAATCTGATTATTCACACGGCTGAGTGAGCCTCAACCAGCGTTATCCAGAACAAATTATTTATTAACAAATAATGCCACACTCTTCAAAAAAAAGCCCACCGGCGACTTCAGTTTCGTTTCCTCAAAGAGATGGGCGCGTCAAACTTGCATGCAACACTACAGCTATAATCTATAATCCTTCTACATGAAATAAACTCAATTCATCATAAGCACACCTCTTCAAAAGTCGCAGTATTTAATTATTACTTTGTTCATTACTTAAGAGCCCAGTGTTTCGTAAATATGAACTTGTTGTGCGTTAGAAATTGTATGGAATAACATCTGTTCTATTTTTCTATAATTTTACCTTTTTCTTGGCTTAATGAACTAGACGTAGTACTACACCAAATATCCTAATTCATTTCCATGTCAATTATTTGCGTTAACGCGCCGGCTCGCATTTTCACCCTCCTTTCAATTTACATCCTGAGATCATTTCCTTTTATATAAAAGCGTCAGCAAGAACCACCCCGCATTCTTATCCCCTTTCCGGATTGCTTCTTGCCTTTAATTCTCTTTAAATTAGAGATTAGATGTTAGTTTGAGCCTCCCTATCCGCAACAAAGATGTTTCAAAGAGAGAAGAAAGAGGAAGGCACCGTTTAGTACGTACTGAGTTGAGGAAACGCGGAATCTACGCACAAGGTACACAGAAACAGAAAGTTGCGTTTTCCCCGCGTTTTCCATCATTCTCCATCCCTCCTGGTTGTTTCTCTTCCTCTATTTTTTCTATTTTCCATCATACCAGTCGTTTCTCTTCCTCTATTTTTAACCTTACGAGTCGATTTGCTTTCTTTATTTTTCACCTCGCCAGTCGTTTCGCTTCCTGTATTCTTCTATTTTTGACCATACCACTCGTTTCGATTCCTCTATTTTTAACCATACCAGTCGTTTTGCTTCCTCTATTTTTGACCATACCAGTCGTTTTGCTTCTTCTATTTTTCACCATACCACTCGTTTCGATTCCTCTATTTTTAACCATACCAGTCGTTTCGCTTTCTCTATTTTTCACCATACCAATCGTTTTGCTTCCTCTATTTTTGACCATACCAGTCGTTTTGCTTCCTCTATTTTTGACCATACCAGTCGTTTTGCTTCCTCCATTTTTCACCATACCAGTCGTTTTGCTTCCTCTATTTTTGACCATTCCAGTCGTTTTGCTTCCTCCATTTTTCACCTTGCCAGTCGTTTCTCTTCCTTTATTTTTGACCCCACCAGGGAGCGACAGCTCTGTCCGAGCGCAGCACTCACGCCCTGTACCTCGAGTGTTGACGGACACATTATATCATCAGTAGAAGCGGCAATCCAATGAATTGCCACCTGCAGTAGTGGCGCCAGTCAACAAACAAACACCAGCTGTCTCGGGATCACCAGCGCATGTGAGAACACAAAGGATACATGCCTGCCTTTAAAGGAAAAAACAGAGTGGATAAATGGTCTCTCTTTCGTCGACGAAGGACAATCGAAATACAGGTGAATGTTACCAAGTAGGTAGTGGAGTGAGAAGGAATGTGAAGATCAGCGCGAAAATATCAGGCAATGAACAAGGGAAAAAATTTTCAAGTAAACAATAGAGTGTGCAGGAATATGAAGATCAGCAAGAAATTATCAGATAATGGACATTGAAATGTAGAATTCAAGTAAATAGTGGAGTGTGTAGAAATATGATTAGCAGGAAATTACCTGATGGATAATGAAAAAACATTCAAGTAAATATTGGAGTGTGTTGAAATATGATCAGCAGGAAATGACCAGATGATGGACAAGAAAAAAAAATAATTCAAACTAATTAAAAAGAAGGGAAAACGTTACCATCATCATCCTGCGTACCACTTTCTCGGCGTGGTAAAAAAACGCAAGAAAGCTCAATAGAAAAATTATGCGGAGAGATTTTCTCAAGTAGACATAATACATTATTTCACTCACTGATAGTTAAGATATGACTTTACTGTACAGATATGACACTTGCAAAAAGATATTCAGAAATACATCCTCGTAAACTTGTAAGGAAATCTAAAGTCGAGTCGAATGAAATGTATCTTTCAAAGCGACAAAGAGAAAAAGAGTAATAAATGAAACAGCAGAATGCAAAAATCATTCAAGAAATCGGAAGACCATCCATGTGTACGCGCAATAAAACTCACATCATAATAAGAAATCTGGCAAAGCAATCCATCATGACCCATTGCTGGCGACAAACCAGGCCATTTTTATGTGCATGGTCGGCGAGAGAACCCAACTCGAGTCGGTCAATGGCAATAACGAGGTCTATAAAATTTGTAACGACAGTCGAACGAAAGAATAGAAGTTCCTGACCCGGAGCCGGGAAAAAAAGTAGCCGATAGCGCAGCTTATATAACCTCCAGTGCCATGATACTGAACCCAAACAATGGTGGGTTCAGTGCAAGAAAGTGTAAAAATAAAGAAATTTCAAGAAACCGATAAATCGGTAAAAACGTTTTCAACAGCACTGCAACTGCTTGGCACCGACAAGAACTGAGGTTATTCCATACAATTTCCAACGCACAGCAAACACATGGTCATCTATTTACGAAACATTGGGCTTCTAAAATGTAACATTTAAAAACATTGCATAACCAATGTAACATACATATAATGTAGAAACGAACATACCACTCACATCAAGAAATCAATGAAACGAGGACGGATGTTTATAATCGAAAAAGATATTCCATACAATTTAAAACGCCCAGCAAACACAAGGTCATCAATTTACGAAACATTGGGCTCTTAAATGAAAGACTAAAGAAAAACTAAACCAATGTAACATACATAGCATTGCCACCAAGAAACAAACAAAAAACACATAAAAAATAAGGTTACACAGAACTGCAAGTTGAGAGGGCAGTCACTGGAATAAATCTCTGGCGCTGCTGCGAGGGAATGAATTTGGAGAGCTGCGGACTAAGCGCCGGGAAAATCTCCACCATACGGCGGCGGTCTGGCATGAGCGACCCCGCTCTACTTATCAATTCTGAGGAGATGCCCGGCTTGTGCTGACGACGCACTTCCAGCATGAGTGCATACACTCGTGCTCTAAAATAACAGACAGAGACCAGCGGGAGCCCTAGAAAACTGAACAACGGAGCTTCAGAAAACTGAACAACGGAGCTTCAGAAAACTGAACTACGGAGCTTCAGAATCTGAACTACGGAGCTTCAGAAAACTGAACTACGGAGCTTCAGAAAACTGAACTACGGAGCTTCAGAAAACTGAACTACGGAGCTTCAGAAAACTGAACTACGGAGCTTCAGAAAACTGAACTACGGAGCTTCAGAATCTGAACTACGGAGCTTCAGAAAACTGAACAACGGAGCTTCAGAAAACTGAACTACGGAGCTTCAGAAAACTGAACTACGGAGCTTCAGAAAACTGAACTACGGAGCTTCAGAAAACTGAACTACGGAGCTTCAGAAAACTGAACTACGGAGCTTCAGAAAACTGAACTACGGAGCTTCAGAAAACTGAACTACGGAGCTTCAGAAAACTGAACTACGGAGCTTCAGAAAACTGAACTACAGAGCTTCAGAAAACTGAACTACGGAGCTTCAGAAAACTGAACTACGGAGCTTCAGAAAACTGAACTACGGAGCTTCAGAAAACTGAACTACGGAGCTTCAGAAAACTGAACTACGGAGCTTCAGAAAACTGAACTACGGAGCTTCAGAAAACTGAACTACAGAGCTTCAGAAAACTGAACTACGGAGCTTCAGAAAACTGAACTACGGAGCTTCAGAATCTGAACTACGGAGCTTCAGAAAACTGAACTACGGAGCTTCAGAAAACTGAACTACGGAGCTTCAGAATCTGAACTACGGAGCTTCAGAAAACTGAACTACGGAGCTTCAGAATCTGAACTACGGAGCTTCAGAAAACTGAACTACGGAGCTTCAGAATCTGAACTACGGAGCTTCAGAAAACTGAACTACGGAGCTTCAGAAAACTGAACTACGGAGCTTCAGAAAACTGAACTACGGAGCTTCAGAAAACTGAACTACGGAGCTTCAGAAAACTGAACTACAGAGCTTCAGAAAACTGAACTACGGAGCTTCAGAAAACTGAACTACAGAGCTTCAGAAAACTGAACTACGGAGCTTCAGAAAACTGAACTACAGAGCTTCAGAAAACTGAACTACGGAGCTTCAGAAAACTGAACTACAGAGCTTCAGAAAACTGAACTACAGAGCTTCAGAATCTGAACTACGGAGCTTCAGAAAACTGAACTACGGAGCTTCAGAATCTGAACTACGGAGCTTCAGAAAACTGAACTACGGAGCTTCAGAAAACTGAACTACGGAGCTTCAGAAAACTGAACTACGGAGCTTCAGAAAACTGAACTACGGAGCTTCAGAAAACTGAACTACAGAGCTTCAGAAAACTGAACTACGGAGCTTCAGAAAACTGAACTACAGAGCTTCAGAAAACTGAACTACGGAGCTTCAGAAAACTGAACTACAGAGCTTCAGAAAACTGAACTACGGAGCTTCAGAAAACTGAACTACAGAGCTTCAGAAAACTGAACTACGGAGCTTCAGAAAACTGAACTACGGAGCTTCAGAAAACTGAACTACGGAGCTTCAGAAAACTGAACTACAGAGCTTCAGAAAACTGAACTACGGAGCTTCAGAAAACTGAACTACGGAGCTTCAGAAAACTGAACTACAGAGCTTCAGAAAACTGAACTACAGAGCTTCAGAAAACTGAACTACGGAGCTTCAGAAAACTGAACTACGGAGCTTCAGAAAACTGAACTACGGAGCTTCAGAAAACTGAACTACAGAGCTTGAGAAAACTGAACTACAGAGCTTCAGAAAACTGAACTACGGAGCTTCAGAAAACTGAACTACAGAGCTTCAGAAAACTGAACTACAGAGCTTCAGAAAACTGAACTACGGAGCTTCAGAAAACTGAACTACAGAGCTTCAGAAAACTGAACTACAGAGCTTCAGAAAACTGAACTACGGAGCTTCAGAAAACTGAACTACAGAGCTTCAGAAAACTGAACTACAGAGCTTCAGAAAACTGAACAACGGAGCTTCAGAAAACTGAACTACGGAGCTTCAGAATCTGAACTACGGAGCTTCAGAAAACTGAACAACGGAGCTTCAGAAAACTGAACTACGGAGCTTCAGAAACTGAGCTACGGAGCCGCAGGAAACTGACCAACGTAGTAAAAAAGTTGAGGTATCATTTGACGGGTTTCTGTGAGTTAAAATGAGCAAAAAATTCAGTGTTTGTCTTTAGTGAAAATATGGCATCAAGGAATCTAAAATTAAAGTAATCGTTTTGCCTGCTTGAGAAATTAGCAACGGAGAATAACGAATTTTTTTAGCACTGTCTCCAGTGAGGTGAGGTCATTTGCAGAAAATGAATGGAAATACATTTTTATTTCTTGGTTGACTAAATCAGCGCGCTTTGAGTTCGACAGGAAACTATGCACTGCTTTCTATTTAGTGGCGAAAATTGGTTTAGAAAAAATATTGTCAAAAATTCAGTCGATGATAATAAGATCACTAACAGTTCAGCAGAGGATGTTAAACATAATTCAGTCCACTTAGACAAGAACATTTCTGACTGCTGTATACTTATTCGTAGTCAAAAGTCGTAATTAGTAGCAAGAAGAACCACAATAGTACTGTATTACAACACTCTTTGGCGCAACGCAACGTTTTGAGATCAACGAACGGTAAGCGGAGGAGAAAATCAAAGCGAAGCAGCTATGCACCATCGTATGCACCATCATATTAGGAAACAAGAAAGACTCAATTCGATAGCAAAATTCAGTTCTGCTCAATAAAAATGTTAATTTTCGAATTCTAATTTTCGAAAGGAAACTAAAGCTTATTATTTACATGCATTTGCTGTAAGTAACTCTGGGTATTTCCCTCGACATGGGTGCGTAATTTTTGCAATGTTGCCTGCGATATGACCCACCGGTGGGTCGTGCTTAGGTTTTTCCTGCTGCGAAACGACCCATCGATGGGTCGTTTGAAAAATTCAAAAACCCTTTTTTAAATCAATGGTATTTAATGGACCCAGTTAGTGTTTGGCATTTATAGATTTGCTAATCGCTTTTACCTTTAAATTTGAGTTGAATATTGAACTTCAGTCCAACCTATCACAGTCAATGTGTTAATTCCAGTGCCTGCATCGGCATCTAAAACTGGTCACCAGTGTGACGGTCACGCTTCCAGCATTGATGTATCTCAAGCTCATGTTGACTAGCGTTACACAAGTCTCATCTATTACACTAGTCTTCCAGCATTGATGTATCTCAAGCTCATGTTGACTAGCGTTACACAAGTCTCATCTATTACACTAGTCTTCCAGCATTGATGTATCTCAAGCTCATGTTGACTAGCGTTACACAAGTCTCATCTATTACACTAGTCTTCCAGCATTGATGTATCTCAAGCTCATGTTGACTAGCGTTACACAAGTCTCATCTATTACACTAGTCTTCCAGCATTGATGTATCTCAAGCTCATGTTGACTAGCGTTACACAAGTCTCATCTATTACACTAGTCTTCTAAGGCCAAACACACGTGATATACATCTATCTTTAGGGGAAAATAATGGCAATGGAAAACATTCAGGTACGCAAATCATTTAATTTAGCAGTCCAAAAAACATCGGATAATATTAAACTTAAAATTGCTCACACACAAAAAAAGGGTTTGAGCCTAAGCGTAGACGATGACATAAAAATGCATGCATCTCTCTATCAGATATTTACACTACAAAATTGCATGCTCACTATATCGGTGTTAGACAGATAAATCTCAGACTAACTTTTTCGTCGGAGCATGGATTTTTTCGCCGCCCAAGTGATATAATTATTTGGGTGGCAATAAATATGCATACAGGCGACGAAAACGTTAGATTGGGATGGCGGTATCACCGGAAGCGAGCTAGCATAATTTGCTAATTTATACTAGCTCGCTTTCGATGATACAGCCATTTATCATCCAACACTGATATAGATATCCATTTATCATTCAACACGTATCTTTGGACTCGTGAAATTGTCGCTAGCTAATTGAGATGCTGATGTCTGGGCACCTGACATGCGGCTCCTCTACTGAGCTCCTGTCACTTCGTTGTCGGAAACACGCCAGAGCTTCAGAATATCTAGAGCTTATCCTTAAATCCCCTTCAAATACTAAGCGTCTCAACGAAATCCCGATAATCTCTGTAATCACAAGCGTCTCTGCCTCTCGAAGATCCACGTCTGCACCCTCGATAAAGGCTCTAACAGCGCACGCAGATGTGTGATACGAAGGGTAGACATGCATCCGTGTATGGGAAAATTAAGGTAGACAGTTCGATTGAAAATGCAAACCATATTTGCACTTTTGCATTGGGAAAAATATCAACATTATCCATGCTTTAGCGAGAAATAACTAGAAAAAATACAGGAATATTTACAAATACAACTTTGCAATGATCTCAAAAGGGAAACAACGAACACATTGAAATTCATTCGTTTTAGGAGAAAAATATGCATACGCAGTACGCAAAAATGGGGGTAAGAAAATTATCGCCGATTGATGGGGCAAGCAACGAATACACCTCATTTTTGAGGGATCCAGCAAACTCAGAGTCACACCGTTGAAACACAGAAAAAAGCACTTAACGACTGCATACTATGACTAGCTGCATAATATGGGAGCTGGCAGTACGTGGCAGAAACGCAAAGAATGAGTGTGCAAAAAATCATCAGTATAGCATATATCAGTGTGCATTATATGCAGGGGGAAACATTGACAGGCAATTGCAAACACGAAACGTGTGAACAATGCACCAGGACAAAAAAGTAAAATTCAGAAAGTACTAACAACTGAGCAGTCGACAGCGTCGGCAGCAGACGAAGAAGAAGCCCTTGTGTCGGCCGAGGTCTGTGTCGGGCCGATGGACGTCGGTGTCAGGAGAGCTCTCCAGACACTGGAGCTCGTAGACAACAGAAAGCCTCGACTTTCGGTGATGGTTTGCAAGCTTAGATGCTTGTGTGGGAAAGAGATCGTCAACAACACCGAGCGAATCTTCAACAACTCGCTCGTTCTTCAGAGGAAGTTTTTGGACGTTGAGTATGAGAGGGCGGGTGTAGGCTGGAGTATAGCTCACAGCAAAGGTAGGTGCTGAGTGCGGCACAGACGAGCAAGGGGAGTCAGGAGAATTCGGCCCTAAAGACAACGATGAATGCGTTTCAGTAACGTAGCACTCAGATGGCAACTCAGACAAGTCTTCAGCAATCGTCGACTGAGTTGAGGCGGTGGAAAACTGCTTGTAAAACTTCACTCGAGGTGATGAGGACGGCGATGCGATTTGTGGATAAGGGGAGTCAGTGAAGCCACCTTCCTCCGAATACGTCTCGGATGTGCTGTCCCAGTCTTCGTTCAGGTCCAAACTCTCCAAACACTCCGGACGGCAGGCCCCCTCGACAACTTGTGCGCTCGAGTTAGCGTCATCCATCCATCGCGAATGAGAGCTTCCTTGGTCTAAGTTAAGGGTATTAGAAAAATGAACTCGAGACTTCTGATTAGAGCTCTTGTTCAGCTGTTTATAGGGAGTTGGTGGAATGAGGAGGATGTCAGGGATCCGTAGCAAAGCGTTCACCAGGGCAGTGGAGCAGCCAACAATTGAACTTACATCGTGAGTAGATGTGAGAGAACATACTCCGGCCTGTAAACGAGATTCACCACCCAGTTTAGGTGATGCAGCACACGTATTCGATGCGAGAGGGTCAGAAAAATTCACATTCGAAGTAGCGATGAAACTCGTTAGGAGAGTAGTAGGAAATATGACTGGTTCTGACAGATTTGAGTCCTCACAATATTTACGACTAGTCAAATTGTTACTCAGGTTGGGACACGATACATAACTCAAAGATGACGACTGAGAAAATTCTTTCGAATCGACAGCGCTAAATTTCTCTACTCTGAAATTTGGTGCACGTGATATGCGCTGAAGGGGGCTTTTACTCGACGAACCTTTGAGTAAATCATGAGAAAATGAACCCCTTTTCTCAAGTCGATCAAAGGTACTTGAAAAAACAAGTGTCGGAGATGTTCCACTAGTTTTTGCGCGAGTAATTTCAGAAGGACCTGCCGCTGGAATGCTAACACTAGCAGAACGAATAAACGAATCAACGGATGCTGACGTTATTCCTGAATGTGATGCGCTCTCTACAGCTGCAGCAGGAGAAGAGCAGGCAATTGATTCGTGAGGGCTGACGGAGTTGGTATATTTCACAGACCTCCGTAAATTTTGATCTGAAGCACACAATTCACTTTCAGACTCGGCCAACAAGGCGTCAGTTCGTAAAGATGAACTAGTGAACGACTTAGCAGCGAAATTTTGCGGCCCAAGAACAGCAGAAAGGGAATGAGAACATAGGTTATCAAGTACAATGTCTTTGATGCTAGGAGACACAGAGCAAATTTCCGATGAACCTGGATCGAACGGATGGAATTCTAGAACTCTGAATCCTTCGAGAACACACTGTTCTGAATATTTATGAGAAGGCCCACAATCAGGAGATCTTTTCACAAATGGAATGGACTTGAGAGAAGACGAGCTAAGGGTGACGTGATGGGTAGCTAATTGGGGAAGAGAGTGAAAAACCTTCGAGGAGGTTGAGAGAGAGTAATGCCTGGGGTAGGAGACGGGAAGTGAACAATCGACGGGGACTGCAACAGAGGGGATGACGGGAAAAGTAAGGGAGCGGGTGAGAGAGGCGACGGTGAAGGTAGTAGAGGGGAACGAAGGGAAGGTTGTGCTACGAGGAAGGGTTTGAATGGCCTCTTTTGATCGAGAAATGATTGGTTTTCTAAGTTACCACGGCAGAGCAACACAATGAGAACGATGATGGCTCTTCGTAATTAGAAAACGCTCAACTAACTTTTCTGCGTAGATTAGTTGGCAAAAATGCAATTGTAGACGTGAATATTAGTATTTTAAAAATATACACCACTTCACTCCTCACCATAAATGAACGGAACAACGGAACAAAGGCCCACGTTTCTCACACTCTACCATAGAATTTTAGCAAAGTCACAAATGTTCGACCAAAAGTTTTTACGGTAAGTGGCGCTCAGAAACGTTTTGAAGTGCTCCTGAATTGCGACCTCCAGGCATAATCACTCGCGGAAAAGAGCCACGGTCCTCACCCGAACAACCTCAAACATTTAGGAAAAAATCCTGTTTTCGATAGCTGTCCGCATGTGAATTATCATTTGCAGTATTTCACCAGAGATATTACCACGAAGACTGCAACCGCTATCTCTAAATTGCACTACCTTCAATGAGAGATGCACTCATTATAGCTCACAAATAAGCACATTAACTACACAAATGTTTCATTTTCATCATAAAACGGAGGTACAGAACTGTTGCACGATGCTCCCAAGAGTCCAGCAGAGCTCGGCGACACGTGTGAAGTGCCGACGCAATGGACGGCACAAAGGCAGGTATTTGCGCCCTCTCAATGTCGGCACCTTTTTATACGGGATGCATTTTAATTTCCTCGAATTTGTGGCTTAAAAAAGTCAACTTGTAACACTTATTCGAAATCATTTGGCACTTAAGCTGAAACGTGAAAAAAATTGAAAAACCTTCCACATGAATCGAATAAAATGTGAGAATCACAAGCAGAAAAAGGTTCGTTTTTGCTCCACATACATTTTCATGCTCAGATTACAGACGTTTTGTTTATGGCTGAACCAATATCAGAATTTTGTACGGAGGTGCAAACAATAAAATTACCTACGATATGAAATGAGGAATGTTAATTTTCCCCATCGTACATGTCACGCGAGTATTCATTTTCTCTTGAAATTTTACTGGATTTTGTGATTTTCAACCGACAGAAATTGAAAATGACCTTACAGGTCAAAACCTTCTTTTTTTGTGTATGACTGGCTTAACTTTTAGTATTAGACTGTCTTAATAAGAAACGTTCTTCTTTTCGTATTAGACCGTCCTAATAAGAATGTTGAATTTAAAAGTGACTTACTCAGGTTGAATTTATATTCATTATTTTGAATTAACGTACGCTGGTTCTCAAGCAAAACGGTTCAGGCAGTTCTTAAGCCAATGCAGCTCCGGTGGTTCTTAAGCAAAATGGTTCAAGTGATTCGCATGATTATAAGATTATATGTTAGTTTAACCCTCCCTAACCGCGGCAAAAAGGAGCGTATCAAAGAAAGGAAAGAGGAAGGCCTCATTTAGTATGGAGGTAAGGGAATTCGGAATCTATGCAGAAGGAACATAGTAACAGAAATTTGAGAAAAAAGTTCATGAAACAAGATAAAAGTTGAAAAAGAAAGTAGTAGGTGTTGAAAAACAGGACAGCATGCAGTAAACCGAAAAAAGGTGGTCCTCAACATAACGATATTTCATTTCAACAAAAAGAAGGCCTACCTAACTCTCAGCTCGGGCCCTCACACACTTTCCCCCTGGGAGTAAAGCGATTCGCAAGTCGATGTGTTTGTGCATGAAGGAAAGTTTGTTCTGAATTTATGAGGTAAAAGTTATGCTTGAAGACTATTGTGTTCAGATGGCATATAAAAAAATACGGCAACGCTACATAATATTGACCATTTTCGACACCCGATTCCACACGAATAATCATCATTGATATCTGCAGACATTACGAAATTAATACAACCAGCCGGACTTTACCATCATAGCATATAACAGCTTCGCTAATACCTACAAAAAACAGGCAACGAACCTGCCAACCTATTAATTCATTTATGAATTTTTATTAACTAACCTATTTTCACACAGGCAATTAAAAAATAATCGAAATCCGGTCCGGGTTTTGTAGGTACTATCCAGTCTAACTTTTTCGCCGCCTGCATGCATGTTTTTCGCCGCCCAAGTAATTTAATTGCTTGGGTGGCGAAAAACATACAACTCCGGCGAAAAAGTTAGGCGGGGGTAAATATATTTTGATGACAAGAAAATTTCCCCCACCGATATTCGAATGTCTATTGATCAAGTTATTGTTCAAAGTCTTAGTCTTTTGCAGAGGTCAGGGCCAGTTTATTTATTCCCAGGTGCTCTGAACAGTGCTGTTGTAACGATATATTCAACAAGAGTTCTACATACATATATATACGTAGAAACGATAGGCAGGCAACCGGCTCCAGAGTCGACGCAGCGCAGCATACCGAGAGGAATAGGAAGGTGTGACGTACGTACATACGTACATCAGGAGCAAGGAGGAGTTCGTAAAGGGAGGTAGAGGCTATTTCGAGAGCTAGTCCAAAATACATCACATATACGGGAGTTGTTGTAAATAAACAACATAGCACAGAAAACAGTGGGTTAAAAATTGAATTTCATATGAGTAAGAAATCAGGGGTTTCGGGGTTTATTTTAGAGATATATGCGTAGCAATATGGTGAGGTAAGGGACACGTCAGTATAGGGAGGTGACGCTTGAGGGTTAGCCAATCGCGATACGCTACGTCACTTTCAGTTTTCGCGGGTGTAGCAAAGCCCACGGAGCGCATTCTTTGTTCGAAGGGGCGTATAAATAACGCAGAGAGAAGGCGAGCCGGTCTACTTCGTCGATTTACTGACTCAGTGCAGGATGTAGGGATACGAGTTCTTCGAGGGGGAGGTGAGATATTGTTCTTTGTTCTTTGAAGAATCTCATACAGCTTATTAAATTTGTGTTCATTAAAAGAGTGGAGTGATTCAAGTTGAAATGGTTGACAAATTTTTATTGCAATTGAAGTTGTTGTCTAGGTGGGGCGCAGGGATTTTCATTGTTAATATTGAAGTAAGTTCTTTGGGTTTTCATTTTAGATTGTTCTTGAATTGTTCTCGTGTTTAGAGTTTCACTTTAATGTGGGGAATGAAGGAAGTATTACATTATTTCTTAAAGGGAAATCAGGAGATTCGTGTCTTATTGAACTATTGAAGTGTAGGCTAAATGGTTTTCATGTAACTTATCTCGAAACAGAGTGCTTTGTGATTTGTTTTGTAAAGCGGGGTGAAATAATCCAATTATTCTCAGAGGGAAAATAAATAAATTTTATGATTGATTTGGGGATTAAAGGGGGGTAAAATTCAATCAATTCGATTTGAAGTAGGGGCATTGCAAGGAATAAAGATTCAAGTGGAGTGTAGTCACTTAATATAATCCTTGTTCCCAGGAGGGGTCGGGTGTTTGAGTGTGGAGCGGCTTGGAGTTTTCAACGATGTGGGACTAGGCGACTCCGGGTTGCAGAGCAACCTGACCATATGGCGCTTACCAAGCTGAAGTGCCAGGGCCTACTGCCTACCAGTCACACTGAGAGGGAAGTTATGCAAGCAATAGAGCTTAGAAAATGTTCAGGCTCTCTGAAATTCAAGAGGAGCTCGGGGTATGCCTTGGAAACGCTTCGTTCGGAACGATCAAGAGAAGTCATGGATAATAGGCCATAGGTGACTGTGTTTTTTTTCCTTCCGCGCGCGCTGCGATTGCCTAGGATTGTGCAGGATATGTCTCTGGTTGGTGTTTTGTGTTGGCGTTACAAGGTACGCGCGCCAGTAACTTTCGCTAATATTGTGTGTCGCGAATTTCTTTGCTTGCCGAGAGTGTCTCATGCCAATCACGTGTTCATTAACTAACTCGAAATAAAGTAATCAATAATGTACCATTAACCGAGTGTTTCATTTCCCATGTTGAACTGAGGTATTGGTGTGGGTGAGCAGATCAGTAGCTACTTTCTCTATTTTTCCAACTGTTCTACCATTTCCTCTTGCTGTGTTTTCCGCTCTGGTATTTTCATTTTTCCCCTCTTACTAGAAGGTTTCGAGTCCTCCATTCGAACTAACACAGTGTAGGCGCCTGATCAGCGCCACGTACGCAACACTGTGTTAAGTTTCGTGACACTGTCGGTAGTGGACACTACGGTAGAGGAAACAAGGTAGGGTCATTTCTTCCGGGGAAAATACACTTCTTCTTGTTCGGCTAGCTAATAGAACGGCTTTATTTCAAACAAACTTTATGACGTCACCAAAACGTCATGTCGTTAGGCCAATGGAGGAACCAGATTTGGGGGCAGCAGTACTACCAAATGTTACATGAGCGCTGCTATATATATATTGGTTCGTTGCCGTGACGTCAGCAAAACCACACCGTAAACGAAAAAAAAGACTGGTTTGAATCTACCTTTACCTTGTATCCTCTACCGTGGGTGACACTAAAGAGAAGTGAGATTCCGCGCTTTCTTTACCTGCCCTACTAGACAGTGTCGAGCATATCAGTATTTCACCATTTATGATTTCAGACGACCGACAAACAGAACAGCAAGCCCAAACAACCATAATAGTACAAAAGTACACGTACTGGATAGCTCGAAAATGAAAAACAACTTCTTGGTAAAAAGTTACAACTCTATAACACAGATACGCAAAATAGAGACGAGTTTATCCCTGAGACCCTGTGATTAGCATGCAATTTTTTCGACGAACAAGATTAGATTAGTCGTTAGTTTTAGCCTCCCTACCCAGCAACAATTGCGATCCAAAGAGAGGAAGGAGGAAGGTACCATTTAGTATGGAGTTAAGGAAACGCGGAATCTACGCAGAAAGGCATAGAAACAGTTAGTTGTGAAAGAAGATTATGAAACAAGAAAAAGTTGAAGAAGAAAGTAGTAGGTGCTGAAAAACAGGACAGCAGTGAACCGAAAAAAGATGGCCCGTAACAAAACAAAAACATTTTATTTCAACAAAAAGAAGGCCTACCTAACTCTCAGCTCAGGCCCTCACATTGTCCCCCTGGGAGCGCTAGTTCCCATAGATACAATAATTGTATCCCCCTGAGGGGTCGACGAACAAGAGGAAAATATTCAATAGTCCCATTTATTCTAAGAACAGGCCTGACAAGATAGCAAGAAAGGTTTGCTTTTAGTAGCTATTTATTTTTTTTAGGGATAAATTCTGTAATAAACTAGGTGTACAGTCCGCGTGCTTTACAGAGAAGGAGGTAAAATTTAATTTCGTCCAACATGAATGCGAGTTAGTTGAATATCAAGGGACATAAATGAGAAAATAACGCAGAGGCAATCCTTATTACAAAAGTGAGACAGGAACGAACGGCTCATAAGATGCACGAGAAAATCAGGCATCCGAAAATATGAAAACCAACGCGAATTATAGACAGTACATATGTGCCATACAGGTACCCGCTGTTTGTTTTTACAGCCCTGGTGTGAAGAAATATGTGGCTGTACGTTATCATTTATCTCTTTATCGTTATCACTTTATCGTTATAATGAGGTTTAAACAAATCGAACCTTCCATCAGTTATCATTGGGTATTCATGAAAATTGAGTTCGACGCAGAAAAAGCAAGAAAATTGTTAAAAATCAACGGAATCATTTTATCTCTACGTTATCGCTTCGTAATGCGACTGCCAGGTGTGGTGTTGCCCTACAATTCGAAGACTTAAAAAAAATATAAATTACTGGTGGAATAAGTTGAATCATATCAAAGTTATTCGCGAAGGAAAAATGCAAAAGGACGAAAACTCTTTCAGTTTTGATTTTAAATGCTTAAAAACATACACTGGATCTGTTAATTTATAACTGAACCACTCTCCTCATCACCAAAAGCGGACAAACGGCGAAATAGAACCACCACTTTTCTAATACACGTGTTCATCCAAAAATAACATCAAACCCAAAATGCCCTGAGCAATCCTAACCACAAGGAAATGCAGTGAACGAACTTCCGCCGAAGCGAAGCTGTTCAATTTGCTTCACATGCAAGAGGAAACGATAATTTAGGTTGATGTTTTTACGTTGATTTTAGTTTCACCCAGGTTGCCCAATGACCGTACCTGTGATACGAGTTTCACCAGTGCACAAGCACAAGATTATTTTAATAGCGCGTGCAATTAAAATGGATGTACTTGTTTTCCATCTCTACCTTGAGGTTTATGTGAGGAAACTATCGAATCCCGTCATTTTTGACGAGTCTTGTACACTAGTTTTTATAGAAAACATAACACTTGCCTAAGCGATGTCCTTAATGGGCGGGCGTGAGAATAAAAAGGTTAAGAACTGCTGAGTTAGAGAATACAAGGGAGACCACAACATACGCAGCGAAATACGTTGTGACAATGGAAGAATGAAGCGACAGACACAGCCAATGAAGAGCACGAATACACAACTCCGAAGCAAACGGCAGTATCAGTGCTACCGTTTGACGAATGAGCTGTCTTAATTGAGTATCAATAGCGGAGCGTTTGAAAACCGTTACCAACACTAGAGCACCCAAAAAACATGATGAATGCAACAATGGGTTTGTGCGAACTGAGTGTTACGCATTGAAAACTGATCAATGGTAAGGAGACATACTGCAGAACCTCGTAGATACCAGTTGTTTCGTAACGTAGATCCGAAAAATAAGGACCAGTTTTCGTGCACCGTCACCTTGTACAATTTGACGGTGTCATAACTGCACAGAAACGTAGGTGCTTAAATAATGAACGACAGCCAAGGTCAGAGAGCATGAATACAGTAACAAATAACCCTCCAAGGCCACAACTCGGCGGGTATGCAGAAAATTCACTGAAGAAACCGACTGCATGGCTGCAATACTTCAACTGATATCTTTACGATTAAAGATATTCGAGCACGCAACAAATGAAATTAAATTAAATTTTAACTAACAATAATATCTGTGTGTTTTTATTTATTTACTTGGTGTCCCGTTCTTCCGTCTCTCTGAGACACTCATAAGGATGCTCAATGACCGTATCTGTGATAAAAGTTTCACCCGTGCACATATGCAAGAATATTTTTATCCCCGGGCGGTACTATTAGGATGGATGCATTTAACCCATCGATGGGTCGTTTGAAAAATTTTTAACCATCATTTTAAATTAATGGAGTTTATTTTACCCAGTTAATGATGGTTATTTATAGATTTTTTAACAACTTTTGGCTTCAAATTTGAATTGGATATTGAAATTCAGTTTAACCCATCGCAGTCAATGTGTTAAGAAAGCGTTGGTGAGAATAATTTCTCACGGCCAAAATTAGTAATCAAATTTCTGTCACACAAGAGTACCCATCGCGCAGGATGCAAGCAGAAGTTAACGTTCTTGTTTGCCTGCGTATCTTCTCCATCAGCATATTAGGCTAATGTGAAAAAAGCACTAAAGGTACACCAATCCAATTCTTCCTCGGTAAATTCCACTCCTGCAGCCAAGTTCCAAACGAATGAAGAACTTGATAAAAAAATGCTTGCCTCAACTAACCCGTCACAAATGCGGGAAATGAATTCTTCTACAAGAAAAAGTTGGACTCTTACAATACGAATTCAAGAATCCGTAAGAAAAACCCAAGATAAAAACGACTTTGATATCAAGGCAAATACTGGAAAACAGACAAGGAGCCGTAACTCAAATTATTGCTCGAAATCAGCAATCAAAATTAAATCGATAAAACAAGACTCAGGCGTAACATTTTCGTGTATCTTAAATTCAGGTCAAATAAGTCCTGAATTTAACCTACTCCTTAAATCATCTAAATTGCGGCCACGTTCCGTATACTCAAGCCATTAAAAATCAAAATTTTTGGGTTTAAAATGTATTGAAACCGAGCATTGGGTACACAAGAGACGTCACCAGAAAGAAAAGAGAAAGAATGGAGGTGGGATAGCGATGCAGGATGACGCACAAGGACAAAAAGGAACAAAAAAAAGATGCGGGACAAAAAGAAGAAGAACGAGTGCTGTGAGTGCGCTCCACCAGAACTGGCCGAAATCAACACGACCTCTCAATTTGAGAGCTCCAGTTATGATATAAAGTGAGGCAGAAAAAAGGCAGCAAAGGTCGCTTGACAAGTAAAAGTACGCGAAGCAAGCGATGTCATAAACGAAGAAAAGAATCGAACCTCAAACGGCAAGTGGAGAACAGTCTTCGATTCGATGTAGCAACGACTTGTTTTTAAGTTGTTCTAAAGAGAACAGCACCAACTCAGAACAAACTATCGTCGCGAAAGTGCACCCTGGGGATTTTTCCCAATATCAGGAGCGTGTGCGTTATTTAGAATTGCATTAAGGAAAGATGGACTTCCCGTCTCGTTTCTTTGAAATTTGGCGTTTTCCGTCGAGGAAAGTCAAACTGAGTCTGCGACCCAGCTATCTCGGTTGAGAAACCAACCTATTGAGGCAGCTTTGAACGCCTCCGTAACACCGCGCTTTCCTGCTCAACAGAACACCGTGAAAGAGTGCTTGCTTTAGAAGACCTGGAGCACTGGACGCGATTACCTCCCAACTTGACACGTTCAATGCGATGGGTTAAAATGAAGTTCAATATTCAACTCCCATTTATAGTCAAAAATTATTAGAAATTTTTGAAATACCAAATACTAACTGAGTATATTAAATACCATTAATTTTAAAAGAATGTTAGAATTTATTAAAGGACCATCGATGGGTCGATGCGAAGTCGAAAAAACTGAAGCATGACCCACCGATGGGTCGTATCGCAAGCAACGTGTTAAAATCCTTCAGTAGGAACTAACCAAACAATGGTCACCAGTCGGAGAAGACAGGCAGACTCATCATTTAGCTTTCAGTAGGAAAGGAAAAACGCCAACACGGTAAACACCCCTGCGCTACGTTAGAGTGATCTCACAAAATATTTCCAACAATGAAAATTAATGCAAACATTGACTTAATTTCAACGTTCAGCGATTTCTTCTTTCACACCGACCAACACTTTGACTGTGGCGAGCGCCACCCGCGGTACACGTGAGGTAATTTTCATAATGCTGCTGACCGGCCAGTATTCACAAACTCAATTTTCATAAATATTTAATCAAAGCTAAATGAAGACACGATCCAGTTCATGTTTGGTATCTTCCAAAAAGCTTAATACAATTGACATCAAATTCGTGTTTGGTGTTGAACTTAATAGTCGCAGTCAAAGTGTTAATATCAAAGTTTAGCGATTTCTTCTTTCAAACCGACTCCAAGAGGAACTGAAGTAACTGAACTCAATCAGGCTCACTGAGAAAAACCCAGGTAAGATGTAAAAAATATTCGTTGCGGAGGTCGCTGAGGCTAGAACAATAAACGCGGGCAAAAGAGATATGAGGAGCAGCTAAGCGTTACCGACATCAGGAGTCCATTGTGTGTTGCCTGAACGCATTGCGAAAGAAGTTACAGGGGCTGAGCATGAGTGAATATTACGGTATTACAAATAAATACTTCTGGTATTTTGTGTCCTGGATTAAGAAATTCAAACATTCTTTTAATTGCATCTGAACGGATAAATCCGAGTGATATCTAGCGAGTGAATAAAAAGAGGGTGCTGAAGTGCAGATGATACTGTAAAATTCTGGGCGGTGTGCTTTGAAAAGCCGTTTAGGGTCGATTAATTACTTCTGCTAACTAAAGCCCGACCAGAATGTGAGCGCTGTAGACAGGCTTCAGTTCTAGACCTTGTTAATATTCTCAGCAGATGCTCTAAAGAAACCTAAAAAAGGTTCATTAGAAAGAAAAAAAGAAGTGGAGCTGTTGATAGAAGCAAAAAACATATTTCACCGACAGCTCCCAGTTTCTCGTTACAAATGTCAGGGTAAACGTAAACTTAACCTGAGTAAATGAATAATTTCACGCTAAAAAATTGTGTTATGAACTAAAAAAATCCATTTTACCTTGAATACAAATTTTCCAACGTTTGAACTAATTTAGGAGAACCAAAAAATTATCAGTTAGTTTTGGCATCTTCTTCATTTGGTACGGACATGAGCCAAGCCTTTTCAAATTCACAGAGTTTTTGGTTTTGGTCCCGGTAGAGCTGATTTTGTCAGCTGCCAATTTTCATGATGCTGATAACTAACCAGTAGTCACGAACTCAATTTTCACAAATACTTCATCGAAACTAAATAAAGGTACGATTCAGTTAATGTTTGCCATTATCAACATTGCTCACAACAATTGACTCTAAATGTATGTTGAATAATAAACTTCAGTTTTACCTGCTTCAGTAAAAGTGTTCATTGTAGACTTGAAAAATAAATACTAGTCAACATATAAAATTTACAAATGAAATGATAAAATCATGACCGGTACAACTCATCCCACATATCGACCCTCTGATTTAGCAGGCATCTATTTATAAATGCAGATAAATGCAGGTAATTATTTCTTATTTAAATAGGGGTCTCTCTAACAATTTTGTGCAGAGTACACCCTAAGGATTTGGTCAATATATTTTTCCGACATTTATGCCAGGTTTTATGATATTCAAAAAATTTACAATGAACAAATAAGCAGTTTCAACTTGCGACCTTTGGACTTCACGCGTGCGTGTTTACTCCGTAAAGTTTTTTTTTTCATTTTGCGTTAACACATTTTCTGCATTTATCAGATGTCATTGACATCCACCTTTCGGCCGAGCTCTCAATATGGCGCACATCCTCTGTGTGAACAGACCCATTATCGACAAATATCCAGCGTTTCTATTCAACATTTTTTCCACGCGGTCACCAATTCAACATCCTGTTCAACCAACAGACTGGAAGTTTCCTTCCAACATTCCACTGTGCACAATACTGCAATCAAACATCCTTGACTGCAATCATTTAAATACTCCTTGCGTCGCCTCCGTAGCTGTGATACGACCTGACGTATATTTCACCTCCGGATTCAAGTGTCCATGGCCCGAAGGAGAGCCGGTCAGCTGCCGCACGCTGGCCTCTTCATCACCGCGACAAATCGGAAAAAAAGAGTTGGAGAACGGAAACGCATCGTCTCGCCGGACTTACTTGCTCTGAATTATGACAGTCGTTAATTTTAGGGCAGCGTTACGCGTTTCTGGACGCTTTTTTTCTGAGTTCTCAGTTCGAAAATGAAAAGCTTCTCTGTGTTACACAGTCGAAAATAAAATGCATCACCGAGATGGCACAGAAAAAGAGACGCCAATACAACTAAAATTAGGAGTAATTTGCTCATTAATTTTGAAAACAAAAGCTTATTCTAACCAAATTTAAAGTAAGAGTCAAAGTATCTGAATTTTAAATTTAAATATTAAATACCATGCATAACGCAAACAAAATAGCTGCGAGATTAACCAATATTGCTCGCTGAATTTCATACCTGCATGTGCAACCTTGCCTGCACAATATAAAGTAGGCGATCACACCTTTCACACGCACAAATTCTACAGTTCAAGCGCCACCAAGCATATACACAATTGGACCGTCGCAGAAAGGAATGCTCAAAATAACACGAATCCTTGTTCTACGCAATAACCGCGGCACTTGAATTGCAACTAAAGTCAATAAATTCACATTCGACCAATAGAAGTCACTCGAATCTCCGATCACCGCCCGTTCGAGTCGGCTTCAGCAATGTCCTTAGAAAGTGAAATTCACTTGCGAGGGCAAGATCGAGGCGGATAGTCCAATTCAGGCAGCAGCACCACCTCACGCGACGCCGTCTCTGACGGAACTGAGCGACGCGTTCGCCAGCAGCTGAGCAGCAGCAGCAGCAGCAGTGCCACTGCCACTCGGTGCGATAGCGAGAGCGGGCACGCAGCGCGCCTAACTTGAAATATATTAACTACTTATGTTTCCAGTAGAGCGATTCGTCGAGAACGATTACTCGTGAAATAAAAAGAAGAACCAGTGTGAAACATGCATTACCAATAATTTCAAACGTTTCGGAATAATTAAAATTCCATCATCAGTGCTGAAATCCTCTTTTTAATTCTAAGAACAATTTAAAGATGAAAATATCAAAACCATTTACAAATTAAGATAAAAAAATTATTTATGTGTCTGGAGCATTAAATCCTGTAGTGAAGCGAGAATATCCACGTGCAGTAATTCTCACAATCAAACAACACGCATCTATGTGTATTTTAAAGAGAAGAGCGCGTGTCCTCGTTCGTTAAACGAGGAAAACCTGGTCGATGCGTAGCACAGATACACGATTCAAAAACTTCGTGCCCGTTGCGCTAAGGCACGTGATGTGAGATAGGCGTCCTCTGTTCATGTAAAAACAGTTTTCATGAAATAGCTCGTGCTTTAATTTAAAATTCACTATAATTTCAACAGCTCGAGTACACTATAAATGCATGAATTGATGCTTCATTTTGAAAATAATACCATTATTTTCAACAGCTCGGGTGCAATGTAATAATGAGACCCAATATTGCTGGGAATATTTGCTAGATGGACTTCACTTGAAATTTTTGTTCCAGCGACTGGATAAAAATTTGAAAATTACGCTCAATTGAACGATATTATACATGGAAATGAAGGAAGGTTCGTTCCTTAAAATAAACATTGCTGATGTAATGAAAGACGCAAGGTCGATTAATGTCATCGTGTTCGCGTTAATACCATCGGGTTCACACCACCCGTCTCTTCTCGAACATGGCTTGTTCAAGGCTGAATTACCTTAATTCCGCGTGACGTACGTGACGTAAGCACGCAAATAATAAAAATAATTAAAATAGTGAAAATAGAATTCGTTAATTTAAAGTCACTCATTCCGACTTTTACTCAACGGCCGAATGATGGCCAAGTTTTGGTCGCGATGCGGGTGTGTGCACGATTATTTGAACGAGAAAATGGTACGAGAAAATGGTACGAGAAAATGGTACGAGAAAATGGTACGAGAAAATGGTACGAGAAAATGGTACGAGAAAATGGTACGAGAAAATGGTACGAGAAAATGGTACGAGAAAATGGTACGAGAAAATGGTACGAGAAAATGGTACGAGAAAATGGTGCGAGAAAATGGTGCGAGAAAATGGTGCGAGAAAATGGTGCGAGAAAATGGTGCGAGAAAATGGTGCGAGAAAATGGTGCGAGAAAATGGTGCGAGAAAATGGTGCGAGAAAATGGTGCGAGAAAATGGTGCGAGAAAATGGTACGAGAAAATGGTGCGAGAAAATGGTACGAGAAAATGGTGCGAGAAAATGGTGCGAGAAAATGGTGCGAGAAAATGGTGCGAGAAAATGGTGCGAGAAAATGGTACGAGAAAATGGTACGAGAAAATGGTACGAGAAAATGGTACGAGAAAATGGTACGAGAAAATGGTACGAGAAAATGATACGAGAAAATGGTGCGAGAAAAACAAAGAAATAAAAAACAAAAAAAGGGCACCAAGTAAGATAAAAATTCTACGATGTTTGATTAGATTAAACGGCTGTTCTCACAAGTGTTAAAAAACAGCGACTGCACTTGGGTGCAAGTGAGATGTTTAGTCTCAGATATTCCACCGGAAATTAGGAGTGCACTTACTAACGTGTCTTACAGAGGAATAAAAAGAAAAACAAGCAATAATTTCTACGACTCCTGGGAAAGGCTCGAGTGTGGTGATGTGGTATGCTAACCCAGTCCAACTTTTGAGCCGCCTGCAGGCATGTTTTTCGCCACCCAAGGAATTAAATCGCTTAGGCGGCGAAAATCATGGATGTTCCGGCGAAAAATTTGACTGGGAAGGGAGTGTTCGTTGGCTGAGGACATACCTTCCTTCACAAAAACAGGTTTAGTTTCATTGTCTCAACACACATATCGCGATACGACCAGTAAAGTTTTCGTTTGAAAACGTTTAAATAATTTTTCAATTAATAGACCCAGTTAATGTTTGGTATTTATAAAATTTTCAACAACCTTAAAATTTAAATTTGAGTTGAATACTGAACTTCAGTTTAACCTACCGCTAACGTGTTCAACATGAATACGGGAGTTCTGAGTCTCAATTTCACCGCAAGCTTCGGGTGAGAAATTTACGACCAAACCATGGAGGTGTGAACTGAACTGTAAACGGAGATCAAGCACCTCGGGTTGACAGACCGAACACGTTTTGATGAGCACAACTTCATAAAATTACAGAGTTCAATCATCAAAAGCGTGTAGCACACAGGAAATTTCTCCGTGTTTCAAACAGTATTATACGTACAACATATTTAACATGTTGCTCGCGACGTGAGCCACCGGTGTACACGGAGGGGATTTTCATGAAGCTGCTGACCAACCAGAAGTCACAAACTCAATTTTCATAAGTAAATCAAAGCGAAATGAAAGCACGATTCAGTTTATGTTTACTATTTAATATATTTCTTACGTCAATTGACTTTAAATTTGACTTGCATATTGAGCTTCAGTCAAACCATCGCGGTCAACGTGTCATCAACCAGCTCATCTTAGTCGCCATAATTAACTTGACTAAGGATCAATTTTTTCGCAAATAACAGACAGGCCGCAACTTTTAGGTAAAAAAAACATGCAACAATATTTACTGAATTCAGGAATATTTGCCGTCAACAACACACGGATCACGATTTTTTACTTGACTAAGGAACATTTTTTTTAGCAAATAACAGACAAACCTAAAAACATCGAACAATATTTACTGAATTCAGGAATATTTTCATCAACAAAATACGGGTCACGATTTTAACAGGGCATAAAATTCCCGCCTGCCCAGCTAGAATGATGAGCAAACACTCGGGGAGCAATTCACCACTCTTGCAGTATCTCGTGTAAAGCGCCCTCCCGTACAGCTGCTTGGCATCGGCATCAAGCTGCTCAGAAACAGCTGTAGTGTACAGCGCAGCCCTTGTTAACTGATGGCTGCAACTGTTCCACTGCGCGTCTGTCTGACTGTCTTTCTTGCTTTTTTTTCTTTCCGTCCATTTTTTCTTTTTGCGCTAGAATAATTTTCAATTGAATTTCATTCGACACTAGAAGGACTCTTGAAGAATTTTTTTTAAATTTATGTTCCCTAACCTATTCTAACCTTACGTATTATAACCTAACCTATTCAAATTTAACCTACTCTAATCTGTTATGAATCGACCTATTCTTATCTAATTTACAGTAAATTTACCTACCATACCTAATGTATTCGATCTATTAACCTTCTATTAATAGTAGTGTTGGGCAGCTGGGCTAATTGTAGCTACATACAGTTAGATTATTAGTTAGTTTAAGTCTCCCTATCCTCAACAAATGAGATCCAAAGAGACGAAGGAAGAAAAGGAGGCACCATTTAGGATGGAGTTAAGGGAACGTGGAATCTATGCAGAAAGGGCATAGAAACAGTAAGATGAGAAAAAAGTTCATGACACAAGATTAAAGTTGAAGAAGAAAGTAGTAGGTGCTGAAAAACAAGACAGCAGTGAACCGAAAATAGAAGGTCCGTAACAAAACAAAAACCTAGGCTATTTTAACAAAAAGATAGCCTACTCAACCTTTAGCTCGGCCCCTCACATTGTGCCCCTGGGAGCGCTAATTCTCATAGAAAAAATAGTTGTATCCCCCTGAGGGACGCTACATACAATTTTAAAAACCAAACCTCTATTGATCATATTATTCTACAACCGTATTTTATTCACAATTACAAGTACAAGCTCCTAATTTAAGAAAGAGTCAAACGGGAGCGGGTTAAAATAGGAGAGTTTCTCCTTACCTTCATCTCGTTTTCTCCGTTTTCTATATCACCAGAGGAACTTGCCTGCTCTGACCCAAGCACTGCACATGCTGACAAGGCATCGAATCTTCTGAAGGATGCTTTATTCCAAACAAGCCTGATACAAATCATCTTGTACACGGGTTTTTCAAAAGCCTTGTTACCAACACCAGCACGCAAAGACGGTAACCTCCGGTCAAGACGGTTTAAAGTCTTTCCATTTCGAAGTTTGACACGTTAACAGGGATGGGTTCAACTTAAGTTAAATTTCCACTTCAAATTTACTGTCAAATATGGTAATTAACTTTGAAAATAGCAAATATTAACTGGATCGGCCCTTCATTTAGCTTTCATTAAGTATTAATAAAAAAATAAGTTAGTGACTGCAGGTGAGTCAACAGCATCATGAAAATCACCTAAGTGACCACCGGTGGGTCACTTCGCATGAAATGTGTCAACTAACATACTGCCATTGCGTCACAAACAACAACTGCGAGACAGGCCGCAGTCATTCTGTTCATTAGAAGACACATGAACAGCTGGGGACAGAGGAAAGCTCTACTGATTTAATTCCCTTTGAGTTCTGCCAGCGAGCATCTCAGAGGCGACGTATTGTAGAACGCACGGGACGAAACAAGACGCCGGCGACAAAACGTGCCAGCGTTTCTCGCGAGAGAAATGAAATGCAAAAATATTAGGCTAGCTGAAAATTCCGTCCTATTTGTAAAGTTTGGCATCAGCAAACATTACAGAAATACTTCCGTTAACTTGAGGAAAACGCGGACTACTGCGTACTGGTGTCTCATGGCACGAAATTTTGGTAGTAAAACGAGAATGCATCTTTTTTTTCATTTTAGCTTGTATATTTATTTTGTTGTCACTCAACAGCGTCCTCATCCTCTCCTCAGTTCTCCCTCCTATTCCGATAGCAAGTATTATTCTCACTACATAGACGGTACCCTGTCTAACTTTCTCGCCGCCTGCATGCATGTTTTTCGCCGCCCTAGCAACTTAAGCGATTAGGTCGCCAGGCGGCGAAAAACATGCCTGCAGGGGGCGAAAAAGTTAGACTGGGTAGCAGGTTCAACTGATGTTCAATTTTCAACTAGAATTTAAATTCAATTGCAGTGAGCAATGTTGAAAAAAGCAAACATAAAGTGGATCGTGTTTTCAAATAGTTTTGATTAAGTATTTTTTAAATTGAGTTATGGACTACAGGCTGGTCAGCAGCATGATAAAAACACCATCAGTGACCAAATATGGCTAACGTCGCAGTCAAAGTGTTAATGCTTCTTCATTTTCAATTCGATTTACATGAAAACGCCGGAAATAAGCTCAAAGTTGGGTGCAGTACCACAGGCAACAGGAGATGGCAAAATAGTAGCTATAGCGGCAGCAGCAGCAAAAAAGCAGCAGCAACACAACAGCAGCAGCAACACAACAGCAGCAGCAACACAACAGCAGCAGCAACACAACAGCGGCAGCAACACAACAGCGGCAGCAACACAACAGCGGCAGCAACACAACAGCTGCAGCAACACAACAGCTGCAGCAACACAACAGCGGCAGCAACACAGCAGCACAGCAACAACAACAAAGGCCACAAGCACACCGCACACGAGACGCAAGCAGCCCGCAAGCAGCAGGCCAGTGAAAGTAACACGCCGCCCCTGCATGCAGAAAGGCGTCGCGTTTACCCCCGAGCTTCTCAGGGCAGGCAACTGCACCAACTAGCGTTTTGAGTTCGGTTACTGCTGACTTCGGTGCAGCGTGGGACGATAATTTTCAAAAGTTGCCTATGGTTGAGACAGCACGGACGATTTCGAAAAATTAAGGTGGACTGAAAGAAATTAATTAATTAATTAATAGGGTTAGAAGCAAGCACTTTCGCTTTTTCTCGCCACTGCGATGCCAACTTTTGTTTCAAGTTCGGTAACTGCGGAATTCAATACGGAATTTTAAAATATGCTAAGGTTGATACAGTGCGGACGATTGTGGCAAACCCTTTAAGGTGGATTAATGATTATAATTATCATAATTACCATTATTAATCTAAAGTGTTAATAATAATAATAATTAATTATGGGCTTAATTATTAAAGTTAGAACTAACGAATTAAGGTAAACCGTTTGAGGTTAATTACCAAAGTTAGAACTAAAACTAAAGCAAGCACTTTCGCTTTTCTTCGGCGAGAGCGAAGCAAACCGAGGCTTTGTCTCCGCTAGAGGAAGGTGACTGCAGCTCAGAACAACCTACAAGATATCGCTTCTCTGTGATGGTGTACGGCATCACTGAAGTCACTTTGCGCTCACAGGCCTTAGATATGAATAGCTGTTGCACCACAACGCTCAGCGAGCAGCTGGTACACCACAACACTCCGTCAACAGCTGGTACACCACAACACTCCGTCAACAGCTGGTACACCACAACACTCCGTCAACAGCTGGTACACCACAACACTCCGTCAACAGCTGGTACACCACAACACTCCGTCAACAGCTGGTACACCACAACACTCCGTCAACAGCTGGTACACCACAACACTCCGTCAACAGCTGGTACACCACAACACTCCGTCAACAGCTGGTACACCACAACACTCCGTCAACAGCTGGTACACCACAACACTCCGTCAACAGCTTGTACACCACAACACTCCGTCAACAGCTGGTACACCACAACACTCCGTCAGCAGCTGGTACACCACAACACTCCGTCAACAGCTGGTACACCACAACACTCCATCAACAGCTGGTACACCACAACACTCCGTCAACAGCTGGTACATCACAACACTCCGTCAACAGCTGGTACATCACAACACTCCGTCAACAGCTGGTACACCACAACACTCCGTCAACAGCTGGTACACCACAACACTCCGTCAACAGCTGGTACACAACACTCCGTCAACAACTGGTAACACTCCGTCAACAACTGGTAACACTCCGTCAACAACTGGTAACACTCCGTCAACAACTGGTAACACTCCGTCAACAACTGGTAGCACTCCGTCAACAGCTGGTACTCCGTTATCCTCCAGCACGAACACCACTGTTTCCTATCATGAACAGCTGGTTCAGTGCAACCTCCCATGAAACGTCCCGTGAAACGTTAATTTTCGTTCAACGTAACCAATGAAAGTAGCTGGAATTCCCTAACACAAAAAGCTAAGCTAACATCGACCTCCAAAAGCTTTCCATTATACTTAATTTAGAACATTCAAACATCTGCCATTAATCTAAAAAACATGAACAGGCTTGTGCATTCTCAGTGACTAGTCGAGAAACTCCCAAGTACACAACATCAACTGAAAACTTTAATTTCACCATAAACTGCGACATAATACTGGGAATTTTCCGCAGAAGAAAATGAAATCGAATAAAAACGAAATAAATACGTAATTTCAAAGTAATAGGCAACGGATAGTGAAGGAAACTCAAATCTAGATAATATTTCCAGGCCTAATTCTTCACTTGGAGATTTTCTGTAGCAATAAATACAACAAGAAAAAAAATATCTGATAGAAAAAGATTCTAAATTCGTCAAGTCTCATTATCGAGTCAACCCAAGTGAGGCAATCCGGAGCAGGCGATTCAATTGAGACGAAAATACAATTTATAATGAAACGCGAGGCTACAGACACCAAAAGTGCTATTTTAGTCTCTCGTATAGATGCAAAAGAAAAACTAACGGGACAAGAAATTTTAATACGACACCGTTAAACATATCAAATCGGAAGCGCAAAAAAAAAACGAATCAGCTGTACAAGACAGAAACACAAAGGAGCAAAATGAAATCATGAGAAGTAGTAATCAAATTTACAAGAATCTGCCCGCAAGACTCGTTCATTCCGCCAAGAATGGTCCAGGGCACGACTGACGAACGCCAATTCCCGAAGGCAGAACACCAATTCCCTCAGGCAGAGCACCAATTCCCTCAGGCAAGTCAGACGAGGGCACAAACTATGAAATTCAAGTCCGACTCAGTGTGTTGCGCAGAGTGGGCCACAAATATCTGAACTCTGATATCAAGAAAAACGTCATCGGTTAATTTCGTTGCAAAAAATTTCTATTCTAGTTTATTATCCGTTTTTATTCATTTCATTGTTAAAAAGGTTACGCATTAAGCGAGAATTAAAACATTCTGTGCTCCAGGATTTTGATAGTCATGTTTGTTGCAAACGAAACACCTGACACGAAATATGAAACGTTCGATTTTTTCAACAGTTGCGGCATTCCAGACCAGGACTCAACTTTTGAAAAACAAGATATTACCACGAATGAATTTAATTCCTTCATTAACAGAAACATAACAGGGAAGATTGCATGTTTTTGAAATAAATCAATTCGAAGAATAAAACTCTCAGGACCGTTTTCGCGAAAAAAGTAGAGCTAAATCAACCACTTCAAAACACACCCTCGGTCAAAAGCGGTCAATGTGAGTTTCACTTAGCACTCAGTAGTGCAATAGCTGGCACAAAGAAACGTCTTCATCTCCATACGGATGTTCATTAGAAGTCTTGTTAGTGCAGAACGCACATGCATTGCGGAGTCCTTACGTAAAGCTCTGTAGATCATTGTAGGACAACATGAAAGCACTCAGTAGAGTGCAACAGCTGGCTCAAAGAAACCTCTTCATCCCCATGCTAACGCCCATTAGCAATGCATGTGCGCTCTGCAGCAATGAGACGTCTGAGTCTTCATATAAAGCTCAATAGATCACTGGAGGCAGTTACAGCATAATCTCTGTGAAGCAGTTCCCGCTCTTCAATTTACTTGGAGTTCTTATGCATGAAGAGTAAATGATGTCGGTTTAGAATGCATTCACTACTGAGTGCAGAGCATGCAATGGAGTATATTGGAGTGATGATCATTCAACAGGTCGCTAAAATTTGATTTCATAGGTGCTGTGCGAGGCAGAGTTATGTGAAGCAGTGATCTGGATGCTTTGGGATCGTCTCAATTTTAGAGAGTTGATAATATTCCAAGAGGGTAACTATTCATACAACACTTTATGATTGTGAAGTAAAATCAGCATTGCCAAAAAAATACTTCCGGCGGCAAAAAATGTGTTACAAATGCTATGGGATGATGTATGTGTGGTGCTTTTTAAGACACGCTTGGTAATGAAATTAATGCCGTCCGGCTTGTAAATACTCGAACAATATTTACTTTTAAATGGCTTGAGGTTCGTCTGCATCACGTGTTAAATTCTACACGACTCCATTAAGAGATGAATAGCGTAGTGCTGCAGCTATTGGACCAAGTTCTAAAATATTACTTTTTGAGTTGACAAGTTACCAAAATTTTCATTCAAGAAAAAAAATTCATTTCATCCAAAATTTTCATTTCATCTATGTTAATGGATATTATTTGAAGACTTGATCAATAGAATTTTGCGTATAAATACCAATAATACTTCGCTATTGGAAGACCCGATGCTAATCAGAAGCGACGGATACTTTAAATTTTATGGTCGAGTATGATTGGTTTTCAATAATTGCTTACCAACATAAATTTGAGGAGAACGTCTATTTGAAATCAAGAAAAATGTTTCTGATCGACGTGTGTAAGGTTAGTATATTTATCTTGACAACATTTGTCTTCCATTATTATTATTATTATTATTATTATTATTATTATTATTATTATTATTATTATATAAGAAAGTTTTAGCTTCCCTTAACCACGACAAAGATGTTCCAAGAGAGGAAAGAGGAAGGCACCATTTAGTATGGAGTTGAGGGAACGCGGAATCTATGCACAAAGTGCACAGAAACAGTAAGCTAGGAAAGAAGTTCATGAAACAAGAAAAAAGTTGAAGAAGAAAGTAGTAGGTGCTGAAAAACAGGACAGCAGTGAACCGAAAAAAGATGGTCCGTAACAAAACAAAACATATTTTATTACAACAAAAAGGAAGTCTACCTAACCTTTAGCTCAGGCCCTCACATAGTCTCCCTGGGAGCGCTAATCCCCATAGATACAATAGATGTATCCCCCTGAGGGGATTTGTCTTCCATAATACCAAAACGAAATTAACTAATGAAGTTATGTCTTGCAGTGGAAGAGCGAAGCAGAATGCTTGATTAGATTAGATTATTTGTGAGATTAGATTATTAGTTAGTTTAATCCTCCCTATCTGCAACGAAGGCGATCCAAAAAGAGAAAGGAAGAAGGCACCATTTAATATGGAGTTAAAGGAACACGGAAGCTATGCCGAAAGCATGAAGGAGGCATGGAGTGAGGCGCAGAGGTGTGACGGGAGGCATGAAGTGAGGCAAAGGCGTGACGGAAGGCATGAAGTGAGGCAGAGGCGTGACGGAACGCATGAAGTGAGGCAGAGGCGTGACGGAAGGCATGAAGTGAGGCAGAGGCGTGGAGGGAGGCATGAAGTGAGGCAGAGGCGTGGAGGGAGGCATGAAGTGAGGCAGAGGTGTGAAGGGAGGCATGAAGTGAGGCAGAGGTGTGAAGGGAGGCATGCAGTGAGGCAGAGGTGTGAAGGGAGGCATGAAGTGAGGCAGAGGTGTGAAGGGAGGCATGAAGTGAGGCAGAGGTGTGAAGGGAGGCATGAAGTGAGGCAGAGGTGTGAAGGGAGGCATGAAGTGAGGCAGAGGTGTGAAGGGAGGCATGAAGTGAGGCAAAGGCGTGACGGAAGGCATGAAGTGAGGCAAAGGCGTGACGGAAGGCATGAAGTGAGGCAAAGGCGTGACGGAAGGCATGAAGTGAGGCAAAGGCGTGACGGAAGGCATGAAGTGAGGCAAAGGCGTGACGGAAGGCATGAAGTGAGGCAAAGGCGTGACGGAAGGCATGAAGTGAGGCAAAGGCGTGACGGAAGGCATGAAGTGAGGCAGAGGCGTGGAGGGAGGCATGCAGTGAGGCAGAGGTGTGAAGGGAGGCATGCAGTGAGGCAGAGGTGTGAAGGGAGGCATGAAGTGAGGCAGAGGCGTGGAGGGAGGCATGCAGTGAGGCAGAGGTGTGAAGGGAGGCATGAAGTCAGGCAGAGGTGTGGAGGGAGGCATGCAGTGAGGCAGAGGCGTGGAGGGAGGCATGATGTGAGGCAGAGGTGTGAAGGGAGGCATGAAGTGAGGCAGATGTGTGAAGGGAGGCATGAAGTGAGGCAGAGGCGTGGAGGGAGGCATGCAGTGAGGCAGAGGTGTGAAGGGAGGCATGAAGTGAGGCAGAGGTGTGAAGGGAGGCATGAAGTGAGGCAGAGGCGTGGAGGGAAGCATGAAGTGAAGCAGAGGCGTGGAGAGAGGCATGAAGTGAGGCAAAGGCGTGACGGAAGGCATGAAGTGAGGCAGAGGCGTGGAGGGAGGCATGCAGTGAGGCAGAGGTGTGAAGGGAGGCATGAAGTGAGGCAGAGGTGTGAAGGGAGGCATGAAGTGAGGCAGAGGCGTGGAGGGAGGCATGAAGTGAGGCAGAGGCGTGGAGGGAGGCATGAAGTGAGGCAAAGGCGTGACGGAAGGCATGAAGTGAGGCAGAGGCGTGGAGGGAGGCATGCAGTGAGGCAAAGGTGTGAAGGGAGGCATGCAGTGAGGCAGAGGTGTGAAGTGAGGCATGCAGTGAGGCAGAGGTGTGAAGTGAGGCATGAAGTGAGGCAGAGGCGTGGAGGGAGGCATGCAGTGAGGCAGAGGTGTGAAGGGAGGCATGAAGTGAGGCAAAGGTGTGAAGTGAGGCATGAAGTGAGGCAGAGGCGTGGAGGGAGGCATGCAGTGAGGCAGAGGTGTGAAGGGAGGCATGAAGTGAGGCAGAGGTGTGAAGTGAGGCATGAAGTGAGGCAGAGGCGTGGAGGGAGGCATGCAGTGAGGCAGAGGTGTGAAGGGAGGCATGCAGTGAGGCAGAGGTGTGAAGTGAGGCATGAAGTGAGGCAGAGGCGTGGAGGGAGGCATGCAGTGAGGCAGAGGTGTGAATGGAGGCATGAAGTGAGGCAGAGGTGTGAAGGGAGGCATGAAGTGAGGCAGAAGCGTGGAGGGAGGCATGAAGTGAGGCAGAGGCGTGGAGGGAGGCATGCAGTGAGGCAGAGGTGTGAAGTGAGGCATGAAGTGAGGCAGAGGTGTGGAGGGAGGCATGCAGTGAGGCAGAGGTGTGGAGGGAGGCATGAAGTGAGGCAGAGGCGAGGAGGGAGGCATGAAGTGAGGCAAAGGTGTGAAGGGAGGCATGAAGTGAGGCAGAGGTGTGAAGGGAGGCATGCAGTGAGGCAGAGGTGTGAAGTGAGGCATGAAGTGAGGCAGAGGTGTGGAGGGAGGCATGCAGTGAGGCAGAGGTGTGAAGGGAGGCATGAAGTGAGGCAGAGGTGTGGAGGGAGGCATGAAGTGAGGCAGAGGTGTGGAGGGAGGCATGAAGTAAGGCAGAGGCGTGGAGGGAGGCATGCAGTGAGGCAGAGGCGAGGAGGGAGGCATGAAGGGAGGCCAGCACCATGTCACAGCACCTGCACTGCCCGTCACCCCAAGAACGATCAATCGAGGCAAATTGGCGCACTGGAGAAGACTAATGAGGCGGCTTAGGTTGACTCAACGCTTCGCTAATCCGTCGCCTGCCTGCGATGAACATTGAAGAAGAAATTAAGTGAAAAGAGTAGAATTTGCTACCGGCCAGTGAATTGCACGTAACTGAATTAGTCGTAAATTGTCGGTGATGAACTGTTCGTAAATTGTCGGTGATGAGCTGTTCGTAAATTGTCGGTGATGAGCTGTTCGTAAATTGTCTGTGATGAGCTGTTCGTAAATTGTCTGTGATGAGCTGTTCGTAAATTGTCTGTGATGAGCTGTTCGTAAATTGTCGGTGATGAGCTGTTCGTAAATTGTCTGTGATGAGCTGTTCGTAAATTGTCGGTGATGAGCTGTTCGTAAATTGTCTGTGATGAGCTGTTCGTAAATTGTCGGTGATGAGCTGTTCGTAAATTGTCTGTGATGAGCTGTTCGTAAATTGTCGGTGATGAGCTGTTCGGAAATTGTCTGTGATGAGCTGTTCGTAAATTGTCGGTGATGAGCTGTTCGTAAATTGTCTGTGATGAGCTGTTCGTAAATTGTCGGTGATGAGCTGTTCGTAAATTGTCTGTGATGAGCTGTTCGTAAATTGTCTGTGATGAGCTGTTCGTAAATTGTCGGTGATGAGCTGTTCGTAAATTGTCTGTGATGAGCTGTTCGTAAATTGTCTGTGATGAGCTGTTCGTAAATTGTCGGTGATGAGCTGTTCGTAAATTGTCTGTGATGAGCTGTTCGTAAATTGTCGGTGATGAGCTGTTCGTAAATTGTCTGTGATGAGCTGTTCGTAAGTTGTCTGTGATGAGCTGTTCGTAAATTGTCGGTGATGAGCTGTTCGTAAATTGTCTGTGATGAGCTGTTCGTAAATTGTCGGTGATGAGCTGTACGTAAATTGTCTGTGATGAGCTGTTCGTAAATTGTCTGTGATGAGCTGTTCGTAAATTGTCGGTGATGAGCTGTTCGTAAATTGTCTGTGATGAGCTGTTCGTAAATTGTCGGTGATGAGCTGTTCGTAAATTGTCTGTGATGAGCTGTTCGTAAATTGTCGGTGATGAGCTGTACGTAAATTGTCTGTGATGAGCTGTTCGTAAATTGTCTGTGATGAGCTGTTCGTAAATTGTCGGTGATGAGCTGTTCGTAAATTGTCGGTGATGAGCTGTTCGTAAATTGTCTGTAATGAGCTGTTCGTAAATTGTCGGTGATGAGCTGTTCGTAAATTGTCTGTAATGAGCTGTTCGTAAATTGTCGGTGATGAGCTGTTCGTAAATTGTCTGTGATGAGCTGTTCGTAAATTGTCGGTGATGAGCTGTTCGTAAATTGTCTGTGATGAGCTGTCCGTAAATTGTCATAGGTGAATTATTCATTAATTGTCGTGTTGAATTACGACTTCTGATATAACTATACTCGAACAGCGTTCCGCAAGAGTGTAGTTCGATGCCCGATTTCGAAAAGGTCTCTGCAAATCCACACTCGTTTAGACGCTAATAAGTGGAGCGAATATTCACCCGCCAAATGATTGAGACAAAAATTTGACTCGAGTCAGTATCGATTGATTGATTATAACAAAGTTTTAGCCTCCCTTTACTACATCAGAGATGTTCAAAGAGAGGAAGGACGAAGGCATCATTTAGTATAGAGTCAAGGGAACACGGAATTTACGCACAAGGTGCAGAAAAACAGTAAGCTAAGAAAGAAGTTCTTGAAACATGATAAAAGTTGAAGAATGAAGCAGTATAGGTGCTGAAAAACAGGAGAGCAGTGAACCGAAAAAAGATGGTTCAAAACAAAACAAAAACCTATTCTATTTAAAACCTTATTAACAGCTCCCACAAAACGACCTATGTATGTACTATAAATTCATGAGGCTAGAATATGCACCGCAATTGCTACTGAAATATCTAGAAAGAAAGGATCTCTGCTTTAATCTAGATAGTTGAGTCAAAATAAGATCAATGTCACTTAGATACTTCGATTTGATTAACTCACGTCAGTGAATGCAGAATTAGGATCAATCTCATTGAAATAGTCGTTAGTTCCACTCACGTAAGTGAATGGAGATTGCAGAATTATGATCAATCTCATTGAAATAGTCGTTAGTTCAACTCACGTAAGTGAACGGAGATTGCAGAATTAGGATCAATCTCATTGAAATAGTCGTTAGTTCAACTCACGTAAGTGAATGGAGATTGCAGAATTAGGATCAATCTCATTGAAATAGTCGTTAGTTCAACTCCAGACAGTGTCCGCAGAATTACAGATGCCAGGTAACATGGAACGCAAGCTGAAGTAGGATTACAATACTAAACAAGTTCTCCATTTTAGGAACTCAACATGCTCAAAGAGCTTTTTTTTATTGAGCAGCCATAGTAGACTGTATGGAAGATGCCGATTCCCATTTAGTTACTTGCATTTAAAAAGCGGTTCAATGTTTCTGTTTCCGTAACTGACACGGGATTTCCATTTAATGTGCCAAAAACGAATGCATCGCAGCTGTGGTTGTAACAGAATTTAAACTGTTGATTCAGGGAAGTTTTGGTTCAATACCTGTCTCCACACGCCGTATTTGACAGCACTTCCGCCTAAATAACTGCCACCACATGCCATACATGGCAGCACCGCCACCAAAACAACTGCCACCACATGCCATACATGGCAGCACCGCCACCAAAACAACTGCCACCACATGCCATACATGGCAGCACCGCCACCAAAACAACTGCCACCACATGCCATACATGGCAGCACCGCCACCAAAACAACTGCCACCACATGCCATACATGGCAGCACCGCCACCAAAACAACTGCCACCACATGCCATACATGGCAGCACCGCCACCAAAACAACTGCCACCACATGCCATACATGGCAGCACCGCCACCAAAACAACTGCCACCACATGCCATACATGGCAGCACTGCCCCCACATGCCATACATGGCAGCACTGCCCCCACATGCCATACATGGCAACACTGCTCCCCGCATGCCTTACATGGCAGCACTGCCCCCACATGCCATACATGGCAGCATTGCCACCACATGCCATACATGGCAGCACTGCCCCCACATGCCATACATGGCAGCACTGCCCCCACATGCCATACAAGGCCGCACTGCCCCCACATGCCTTACATGGCAGCACTGCCCCCACATGCCATACATGGCAGCACTGCCCCCACATGCCATACATGGCAGCACTGCCCCCACATGCCTTACATGGCAGCACTGCCACCACATGCCATACATGGCAGCACTGCCACCACATGCCTTACATGGCAGCACTGCCCCCACATGCCTTACATGGCAGCACTGCCCCCACATGCCACACATGGCAGCACTGCCCCCACATGCCATACATGGCAGCACTGCCCCCACATGCCTTACATGGCAGCACTGCCCCCACATGCCATACATGGCAGCACTGCCCCCACATGCCACACATGGCAGCACTGCCCCCACATGCCACACATGGCAGCACTGCCCCCACATGCCACACATGGCAGCACTGCCCCCACATGCCATACATGGCAGCACTGCCCCCACATGCCTTACATGGCAGCACTGCCCCCACATGCCTTACATGGCAGCACTGCCCCCACATGCCATACATGGCAGCACTGCCCCCACATGCCTTACATGGCAGCACTGCCCCCACATGCCTTACATGGCAGCACTGCCCCCACATGCCATACATGGCAGCACTGCCCCCACAAGCCATACATGGCAGCACTGCCCCCACATGCCTTACATGGCAGCACTGCCCCCACATGCCATACATGGCAGCACCGCCACCACATGCCATACATGGCAGCACTGCCCCCACATGCCATACATGGCAGCACTGCCCCCACATGCCATACATGGCAGCACTGCCCCCACATGCCATACATGGCAGCACTGCCCCCACATGCCTTACATGGCAGCACTGCCCCCACATGCCATACATGGCAGCACTGCCCCCACATGCCATACATGGCAGCACTGCCCCCACATGCCATACATGGCAGCACTGCCCCCACATGCCATACATGGCAGCACTGCCCCCACATGCCATACATGGCAGCACTGCCCCCACATGCCTTACATCTCAGCATTGCCCCCACATGCCATACATGGCAGCACTGCCCCCACATGCCATACATGGCAGCACTGCCACCACATGCCATACATGGCAGCACTGCCCCCACATGCCATACATGGCAGCACTGCCCCCACATGCCATACATGGCAGCACTGCCCCCACATGCCTTACATGGCAGCACTGCCCCCACATGCCATACATGGCAGCACTGCCCCCACATGCCATACATGGCAGCACTGCCCCCACATGCCATACATGGCAGCACTGCCCCCACATGCCATACATGGCAGCACTGCCCCCACATGCCATACATGGCAGCACTGCCCCCACATGCCATACATGGCAGCACTGCCCCCACATGCCATACATGGCAGCACTGCCACCACACGCCAAACAAGGAGGTCCGAACAAGCAACTCTCTGCTTGCAACAGGCGCCGCTCGCTTTCACCGCCACAGCCCGTCTCGCTCGCACGTACGCCTGTGACGCTTATTGCATCGCTTGTGATTATTTTCCCCCATTTTTATCATTGCTTACTCGTTTCACGAATTAAATCCATCAAAAAAATGGCGGACTTTTTTTTGGCGAGACTGTCCCCTCAACCCAACTGGTATCTCTGCAGTGTTTCTAGATCACATTATATTCTTAGAAACCTGGGACCTTATTTGACCCACATTGTGAATATTTTTGTCCCTTAATATACATTTTTCTATTGTCATTTTTGGAACTATATTATATTATATTTCTCATACTCTAAATTTGTGTTCTCCGTTAGCGCGCGGTTTCTTCTGTAATATGCACGCAATCTTCAAGAGGAGCAGATTTATGTTCTAAAATTGCATTTCAGTCTGAAAGATGGACGCCGGCTTTTAGAGGCGCGCAAGATAAAAGTTGTTTATATTCTAAAATAGATCCTGTTCAAGTATTTACAAGCAGGACTGCATTGGTTTTGATAACAAACGTGTCTTAGAAAGCATCACGTACTGCATGTATCATCACATAAAAGTTGTATATAACAGATTTTTTCGCCGCAAGTATTTTCCTTCCCCACCATGCGGATTTTACACCACAATCTTGAAATGTTGTTGTTTTACACGTTGACTGCGACACGACGCACCGGTGGGTCGTGCTTAGGTTTTTCCTGCTGCGAAACTACCCATCGATGATGGGTCGTTTGAAAAATTCGAACATCTTTTTCAAATTAATGGTATTTAATGGACCCAGTTAATCAGTGGTATTTCTAAATTTTCTGATCACTTTTAACTTCAAATTTGAGTAGAACATTGAACTTCAGTTTAAGCCATCGCAGTGAACGTGTTAAAAGAGTTACCATCTTGCAATATTATTCAAATTTGAGTTGAACATTGAGCTTCAGGTTAAAAAAAGTTACCATCTTGCAATATTATTTAAATTTGAGATGAACATTGAACTTCAGGTTAGGAAAAGTTACCATCTTGTAATATTATTTTAATTTGAGTTGAACATTGAACTGTAGGTTAGGAAGAGCTACCATCTTGCAATATTCTTTAAATTTGAGTTGAACATTGAACTTCAGGTTAGGAAGAATTTCCATCTTGCAATATTATCTGCACACGCTGCCTTCAGCACAATAACCAATAACCTTCAGCACCTCTATACGCTCGACTCAGGTACAAAGCCACGTGTGCTCGCCGAAATTACGAGAGTGCAGCGGCATCCGATATTGGCGCGCGAATGTCAAGGTGCCTCTGCGCTTGAACTCGAGTCTTTAGCTACGTAAAATCGATGGTCGCGGCTGGAACTCTGAGCGACGTTTTTAGAGTTCATGCATTTGTTTAATTCACATTGCCCCGTTGATATTGAAACTCAGTTTGGATGAAGTATAATATCATGTTTTCATACATTTTACTATAATATCGTATTTTGGATTTTGTATAGTCTGGAATTAATTATCGATTGTGTTTCCGTGCTTAGGTTAGATTGATCATACTTTGTATTTTACAGAACTGATGATGATCTCCGAAACGTTTTCGATTTTTTTAAAATAAAGTGACTCATTTCATGAGCATTTTCTCTGCTTTTAAATTTTTAGTTAATATCACAATAGGACGTTTCCTGAGATCAACGTCGGGAGAATTCAGCATCAGCTGTTAGAAAATGACGTTGAAATATATTAGTTAGTTTGAGTCCACCTAATCACAACAAATGAGTTCTAAAGAGAGAAACTCGGAACGCATCATTTTAACATGTAATTACAGGAAGGAGGGCAAAAAGTGCATCCCCCCCACACACCCCCTGCGCATACAGTAGACCTTGCAAAACTTAAACTTTATGAAACAAGATGAAATGGAAGAAAATGGTGACGCTAAAACGACTGCAGTGAACCGAAGAAATATGATTAGTGTTAAAAAAAAATTATTCAATTTAAAAAAGGAAGACCTACCGAATCTTCAGCTAGGAACTTCACATCTTCCCCAGGGAGGCGCAAATTCTTACATGTAATGTGAGCCATCAAAAAACTAAGTCAGAGGAAAAAACTAAGTCAGAGGAAAAAACTAAGTCAGAGGAAAAAACTAAGTCAGAGGAAAAAACTAAGTCAGAGGAAAAAACTAAGGCAGAGGAAAAAACTAAGTCAGAGGAAAAAACTAAGTCAGAGGAAAAAACTAAGTCAGAGGAAAAAACTAAGTCAGAGGAAAAAACTAAGTCAGAGGAAAAAACTAAGTCAGAGGAAAAAACTAAGTCAGAGGAAAAAACTAAGTCAGAGGAAAAAACTAAGTCAGAGGAAAAAACTAAGTCAGAGGAAAAAACTAAGTCAGAGGAAAAAACTAAGGCAGAGGAAAAAACTAAGTCAGAGGAAAAAACTAAGTCAGAGGAAAAAACTAAGTCAGAGGAAAAAACTAAGTCAGAGGAAAAAACTAAGTCAGAGGAAAAAACTAAGTCAGAGGAAAAAACTAAGTCAGAGGAAAAAACTAAGTCAGAGGAAAAAACTAAGTCAGAGGAAAAAACTAAGTCAGAGGAAAAAACTAAGTCAGAGGAAAAAACTAAGGCAGAGGAAAAAACTAAGTCAGAGGAAAAAACTAGGACAGAGGAAAAAACTAAGTCAGAGGAAAAACTAGGTCAAGGAAAACAGACAAAAAAATAGGTCAAGGAAAAAAATAGGTCAAGGAATAAATAGTTCAAGGAAAAAATAATTCAAGGAAAAAAATAGGTCATGGAAAAACTCGGTCAGAGGAAAAAACTATGTCAGAAAAAAAACTGGGTCAAGGAAAAAACTGGGTCAAGTAAAAAACTGGGTCAAGTAAAAAACTGGGTCAAGTAAAAAACTGGGTCAAGTAAAATACTGGGTCAAGTAAAAAAGGCAAAAGAAAAAATAGGTCAAGGAAAAACTAGGTCAGAGGAAAAAACTATGCCAGAAGAAAAAACTGGGTCAAGGAAAAAACTGGGTCAAGGAAAAAACTGGGTCAAGGAAAAAACTGGGTCAAGGAAAAAACTGGGTCAAGGAAAAAACTGGGTCAAGGAAAAAACTGGGTCAAGGAAAAAACTGGGTCAAGGAAAAAACTGGGTCGAGGAAAAAACTGGGTCAAGGAAAAAACTGGGTCAAAGAAAAAACTGGGTCAAGGAAAAAACTAGGTCAAGGAAACAACTAGGTCAAAGAAAAAAAGGTCAAGGAAGAAATAGGTCACGGAAAAAACAGGTCGCGAGACGTGTTCTCAACCGTCCTGGAGCGGAGCGTGTCTGGATGCAAAACTGTGCAGGCAGAGTTCATCCCAAAGCTAATCTCGAGCGGCCTTCAACGTGACGAGGGTTGAATAATTGCCGCCGCTGCTGCGCTTCGCCGCACAAGCCAGCGATGGTTCAATGAGGCAGATGGCGTATTTTGATTGAACTAGATTAATGATTAATTATAAGTTATTTTTAGCCTCCTTACCACAACAAAAACGTTCAAAGAGAGGAAAGCACCATTTAGTATGGAAGACGGTATCTATGCACAAGGTGTGCATACAATACAGGATCCCATGCGCATAGAAACAGTAAGTTAAAGAAGGAAGGTTATAAGATTATAAGATTATAAGTCAGTTTAAGCCTCCCTAACCGCGACAAAAAAGAGCGTACCGAAGAGAGGAAGGAAGGAGGCACCATTTAATATGGAGATAAGGAAACGCAGAATAGAAAGTTGAGAAAGAAGTTTATGAAACATGATATGTTGAAGAAGAAAGTAGGTGCTGAAAAACAGGACAGCAGTGAACCGAAAACAGATGGTCCTTAACATAACAAAAACATTTTATTTCAAAAAAAGAAGGCCTACCTAACTGTCAGCTCGGGCCCTCACACATTTTCCCCCAGAGAACACTAATTCCCATAGCTTCAATCGTTGTATCCCCTCTGAGGGGTAAGAAGGAAGGTTAGGAATCCAGAAAAGCTGTAAAAGAAAGTAGTTGGTACTGTAAAAAAAGATTGCAGCGAACCGAAAAAAAGATGATCTTTAACAAAAACTAAAAAACGTTTTATTCCAAGAAAGAGAAGGCCAACAAAATTCTCAGCTCAGGACCTCACCTTTCCCCCCGGGAGCGCTAATTGAACTGTAATAAAAACCGAGGTATTCTGTTATAAAATTCAAGTTCACGCCACACTGATGTCCAAGAAAATGAAAGTATACTAATTGAGCGCAACTGTGAACTCTTTGATATTGAAATAAATATTTAGCGAACTATGCAAGTTTCTACACGCAAGTAGAAATAAAAAACATGAGATGAAAAGATAAAATACATTTGTAGATTTTTTATAAAAGCCTCAGTTTTACAATCAAGAACGTTATATCTCAGCTTCTAAGTGGTGTTGAGAGTGTTGAAAGAGAAACGTATTTATAAAAGGATGTCAGAAAATGTTCAAGATAACATATGTTTAAGCTCGTCGTGCACCCCAATTAATTTTATTAGGGAAGAAAACGTACATGAAATTCAACGAAATTCCACCGACATCATTCCTCCCAAAGCACAAAAGATCTTTATCGGTTCATTCATTAGAGAGAGGTGAAACTATCACTTTTGTACTTTGGCTCTGCCACTTCAGAACTTCGTTTCTTGATACTCAAAACTGAGAACAACAACACAGAATTGAAAAAAAGTATACCGTGGTTGTTTAACTAAATGTACAAATTTGTAACTATCTTAAACACTGTGGAAGACTACCTCGCGCTTGGTCCACTCAAGTCAGGGAATTGAAAATACATATGCATCCATTGTAAAATTTTCTGCGCTGGAAGAATGCTTTCACTGATGAAAAGTTGTGGAACATATACACAGATCAAAACTGCGTTTTGAAACACGTCGAAAAAATACTATTGGCACATTCTGTTTCAATAACGTCGGCAAAATATGAACATACATTACTGGCAAAATATTAGCGTGAATAATAATGGCGGAATAAAGACATGGACATTAATAGCGGTGTTTAAACATGAATATTAACGGCGGAATGTAAACAAGAAAAATAATGGCGGAATATAGACATGAATATTAATGGCGCAATGTAAACAAGAAAAATAATGGCAGAATATAAACAAACATTAATGGCGGCGTGTAAACATGAATATTAATGGCGGAATGTAAACATGAATAATAATGGCAGAATATAAACATGAACATTAATGACGGAATAAAAAAATAAACATCAAAGGCGCATCAGAAAAATCGGCACTCGACGCACCAATGCCACACCGTGGTCGAAGAGGGAAATAAACAGAGAATTTCATCAGAAACGGGGATGTACCTTTGAGATAAAAGGCAAGTGACAACGGACTGCGAGGTCAAGGCTAAATCAGCGCAAGTGAAGACGTAATCCAATGAGGGTGTCGCCGGGGTAGCGCGTGTGTGAGGCTTCCCTCTGCCGGACCTCGGTCAACAGGGAAGCTCTGCTCCCGTACCGGAGAGCGGTTTTGTGCGGGCTTGTGAAATGCACTTCCTTTTTGCAGAAAACTTCGACTTAGGTACGTTGTGGGAGGATACTTTACTTTCTCACTTCTTACTTTCTTACTTTACTCTCCAACACGTTTCTTGGGATACGACCCATAGGTGGGTCGCTTGAAAATTTGTTGCCATCTTTTATAAGTAATGGTATTTAATGAACCCAGTTAATGTTCGGTGTGTATAAAATTGCGGACAACTTTCGACTTTAACTGTGAGTTGAATATTGGACTTCAGTTTAACCCATCGCAGTCAACAAGATCTTCAGCACTGATCACAGCTGTCAGAGAAGGTGGACCACACAACAATTTCATGCTATTTCTTCCATAAGTGGTACTCATTAAAACTTTGCCTGCGACGTGAGCCACCGGTGGTACACGGAGGAAAATGTCATGATCTGCAGACTAACTACGAGTCACACACTCAATTTTTATATATACTTAATCGAAGTTGAATGAAGGCACGATCCAGTTCAGTTAGCTACTTTCAAAGGGGCTTATTATTTAGTTATTACAATTGACTTTAAATTTGAGTTTAATGTTGAACTTCAGTTTTACCTGCCGCAGTCAAAGTGCTAATAAATAAAATCGAAGAGCAGAGTAAACAAACTTATTAGAAAATTTCTCCCTTAGCAAGTTACAACAGTCGGCAACGGTTCACAGAGAACGGGGGCGGCGCGAGTGTTTATTATAGTTATTTTTAGGAAAGTTATTTGTAGTTATAGTTAATTATAGTTTTAGTAGAATTTATAGTTATTATAGTTTACAATTATAGTTTATTATATTATAGTTTATAGTTATTATAATTTATAGTGTTTATAGTTATTATAGTTAATAGTCCACCCCCTATACTTGAAATAAGAAAGAAAGCGAAATGAAAGAATTGTGGAGTTGATGAAGCTTGTATCACAGATACGCTCATCACACACTTTCGGCTGGCTTCGGACAGACGGAAGCGGCTCTTATTATAGTAAAGATTTATAGTTTATTATAGTTTATTTAGGAAAGGCAAACAAATATGGAAAGTTTCGCCCTTAGCAAGTTACGACAGTCTCCCCTCAAGTGCGGGAACGCTTCACAGAGAATGGGGCAGGCGCGAGATGAAGGGTTACTTGCCCATCTGCCCTCGGTTCCACGAGGGAACCTTCCAAAAAAAATGAAAACAGTTTATATCCAAAAAATTTGAAATAAAAAGCTAATCATTGGTTTTTAATATATGTTAAACACCTGCCCTCGATTCGAAGACGGAACCTTTCAAAAAATCAAAACAATTTATTTCCATTGAATTTGATACGAAAAGCGCATCATTGGTTTTCAAAATATCTTAAAGTAAGAATTCTTAATTCATATTCACCGCGCCTGCTCTCGGTTCGCCGAAAAAGAAAGAAAAGAAAATCGGTGTATTTCCAATAAAGTTAATGCATGAAATGTATAATTTTAGTTTTTGAAATATGTTAATATAGCGATCCTTAGTTGACTTTGACACATGGGTAATGTCATCCCATGGCAAGTGTCGAAACAATTGATTGAGGGAACCTTACAGCCGTAAATATTCATTATCTCCATGAAATTCGTGAATTCCACTGAAAGATGTTTACTGTAAGAAATATGTCAATTTTAGATGATCCGACGAATTATCTTCACGAAATCCGTAAATTCCACCAAAATGTGTGGATGATTTTTTAGACACCTGTGTACTTTAGACGAAACTGTGAATTACCAACACGAAATCTGGAAACTCATAAAGAAGGTATGTACTTTCAGTGTGATATCCACAAATTCTAACAAAATGAATTCACCTTTCGCGCAAAACATCCACATATTTATAAAAAAAATCCGTGAATTCCTGTGAAAAATTCAAATTATTTCGCAACATGCGCAAATTTGACCGTAAAATATGCTCTGCACAAAGTCTGCGAGTTCCTACAAAACGCTCTCACGAGTTGCCCTTACTTCGTAAATTTCTTCAAGCCCCAACAGTTATTCGCTCGAAATACAGAAATTACAGCAGAAAATGACATTTTTGCCACGAAACGAAGAATTTTTTGTGTAATAATAATATTTTCTGCATATTTCAAGAAAATCGGTGGGCAGCAAAGCTAAATATGAACACCTTTGCTAGCTCACAATCTATACCGCATGCACGTTAGATGACGACTCCATTCAAATACACAGCAGTTATCTCCTAAATTTTTCAATTTTAAAGCAAATAATGCACAACTTTTCACAACTAAATGCGAGAGCGCACGTGAATATCACTCACCTTGTATAGATTGAATTAGACACGGTATATAGTTTAGGCCTCCCTAGCCATAACAAAGGTGTTCCAAAGAAAGGACGGGAAAATGTACAATTTAATAAGGAGTTCAGGGAAATTAATTCATACAATTCACACCCCACACAAGGGCCCCTTGAGCATAGAAACAGCAAGTTAGGAAAAAAGTTCCTGAAACAAGATTACAGGTTTAAAAAAATCAGAGGCTGTGAACAAATTTAACAGTGAACCGAAAAAATCATCCTTGACAGAACAAAAACATATTTTATTAAAAAAATAAAGCCTACCTACCTCATTTCCATCTCGGGACCTCGCATCTTCATCCTGGGCGCGCTAAGCTAAGGCGCTATTCGTCAATTGTATCCATCACACTAAGCTGAGGAGCAATCCGTCTATTGTATCCATCACACTAAGCTGAGGAGCTATTCGTCTATTGTATCCATCACACTAAGCTGAGGAGCTATTCGTCTATTGTATCCATCACACTAAGCTAAGGAGCAATCCGTCTATTGTATCCATCACACTAAGCTGAAGAGCAATCCGTCTATTGTATCCATCACACTGAGCAAAGGAGCTATTCGTCTATTGTATCCATCACACTAAGCTGAGGAGCTATTCGTCTATTGTATCTATCACACTGAGCTAAGGAGCTATTCGTCAATTGTATCTATCACACTGAGCTAAGGAGCTATTCGTCTATTGTATCTATCACACTAAGCTAAGGAGCTATTCGTCAATTGTATCTATCACACTGAGCTAAGGAGCTATTCGTCAATTGTATCTATCACACTGAGCTAAGGAGCTATCCGTCTATTGTATCTATCACACTAAGCTAAGGAGCTATTCGTCTATTGTATCTATCACACTAAGCTGAGGAGCAATTCGTCAATTGTATCTATCACACTAAGCTAAGGAGCTATTCGTCTATTGTATCCATCACACTAAGCTGAGGAGCTATTCGTCTATTGTATCCATCACACTAATCTGAGGAGCTATTCGTCAATTGTATCTATCACACTAAGCTAAGGAGCTATTCGTCAATTGTATCCATCACACTAAGCTAAGGAGCTATTCGTCAATTGTATCCATCACACTAAGCTGAGGAGCTATTCGTCAATTGTATCTATCACACTGAGCTAAGGAGCTATTCGTCAATTGTATCCATCACACTAAGCTAAGGAGCTATTCGTCTATTGTATCCATCACACTAAGCTGAGGAGCTATTCGTCAATTGTATCTATCACACTAAGCTAAGGAGCTATTCGTCAATTGTATCCATCACACTAAGCTGAGGAGCTATTCGTCAATTGTATCTATCACACTGAGCTAAGGAGCTATTCGTCAATTGTATCTATCACACTAAGCTAAGGAGCTATTCGTCAATTGTATCTATCACACTGAGCTAAGGAGCTATTCGTCTATTGTATCTATCACACTAAGCTGAGGAGCTATTCGTCTATTGTATCCATCACACTGAGCTGAGGAGCTATTCGTCAATTGTATCTATCACACTGAGCTAAGGAGCAATCCGTCTATTGTATCCATCACACTAAGCTGAGGAGCAATCCGTCTATTGTATCCATCACACTAAGCTGAGGAGCAATCCGTCTATTGTATCCATCACACTAAGCTGAGGAGCAATCCGTCTATTGTATCCATCACACTAAGCTGAGGAGCTATTCGTCCATTGTATTCAACACACTAGGCTAAGGAGCTATTCGTCTATTGTATCCATCACACTAAGCTGAGGAGCAATCCGTCTATTGTATCCATCACACTAAGCTGAGGAGCTATTCGTCTATTGTATCCATCACACTAAGCTGAGGAGCTATTCGTCTATTGTATCCATCACACTAGGCTAAGCTAGGAGCTATTCGTCTATTGTATCCATCACACTAAGCTGAGGAGCAATCCGTCTATTGTATCCATCACACTAGGCTAAGGAGCTATTCGTCTATTGTATCCATCACACTAAGCTGAGGAGCAATCCGTCTATTGTATCCATCACACTAAGCTGAGGAGCAATCCGTCTATTGTATCCATCACACTAAGCTGAGGAGCTATTCGTCTATTGTATCTATCACACTAAGCTGAGGAGCAATCCGTCTATTGTATCCATCACACTAAGCTGAGGAGCTATTCGTCTATTGTATCCATCACACTAAGCTGAGGAGCTATTCGTCTATTGTATCCATCACACTAAGCTGAGGAGCAATCCGTTTATTGTATCCATCACACTAAGCTGAGGAGCTATTCGTCTATTGTATCCATCACACTAAGCTAAGATGCCATCCGTCTATTGTATCCATCACACTAAGCTGAGGAGCTATTCGTCTATTGTATCCATCACACTAAGCTAAGATGCCATCCGTCTATTGTATCCATCACACTAAGCTGAGGAGCTATTCGTCTATTGTATCCATCACACTAAGCTAAGACGCCATCCGTCCACACCAGCATCACACAGAAACTAAGTAAAAACTCAACCTATGAAAGAAAGAGGGCGTAAAATTTCAGAGCCGTGATTGGCACAGCTCGTTAGCGCCAGCAAAAGGTGACGGAGGTTTTTTTTACGTAAAAAAAACGAAACAAAATACAAAAGGAAACAAGAACACGTAAGAGCGTGACTGCATCCTATGCAACCTATTTGAGAACGCTGGCAAATATTTGCAACGTTGCAATTCAATTTCCAATTGAAAGTATTGAAATACCTATTACAATTACTTCAAACTGAATGAATCATGCTAGCCACATTTGAAAAGTAACAAAATTATAGTACGTGCTTCATGCTCTCAAATAAACATGCACTGCACATGACAAATTACTGAAAACAGTTCTAACTTTCATCTATTTTCTTAACACTCAAGTTTCTCGAACACAGTTTGCCAAAAAACTCATGGAATCAAACTTTCGTCAATGCCACGAGTTAATTAAAAGTTGTTTGAACACGCACTAATTTGTTCGACAGCGCTTCAATATTTACAATTGAAACAACATTTTTTATCAATTGAAAAACATTCAACAAATCCAAATCGTTCATTTTTAACGACGGTGAACATAGCGAACGCTAAATTAATTTCCGTGTATTTTGTCCTCGACGTGGCTCGTCATGACAGCGAGTAAACTAACGCCCCATCGCATGTAATTATTGAAGGAGGCTCGCCTGAGCCACGACAAAATCGTGTTAGAGGGTGTGGCCTGTGCCGCCACCTCGTATAACTCCACGGTATTTACTACAAACATCTCGCCACCCCCTCTCATGAGGCACCCTAAGCGAGCTATCAAAAATGAAGACATAGGAGGAACAAAAATCAAACAAAGCAAGTAAAAATATCTTCTCCTATACAGGTAGGTAGGCAGCGAGAAAAAAAGTCATCTTCTAGATAGGAAGGGGATTGGAAATATTGCACACATGCTTGAGATACAAAAAGGAAATGAAACCTGATTCAGGAGAAAATGGATTGAAAATAATGAATCTAAAAGAAATGAATTCATAAAGTCAGTTGATGTTGAAAAGAATGTTTCAGAAGTATCCGGAGAAAATGAAGCAAACGAAATACCCTCCACTAATGCCAGCAATAAAGGAAAATTTCTGTTCAGATCTCAACGACAATTGAAATTCCATGTCAGCTCTCATCGTAAAGCCTCAACTTGCGGGGCTTTACGGAACTTGCAACAGATCTTCTTGATCATCCCAACACCAGATCAAGATTGCCAGCTTAGCGGCCACAAGCTAAAAAGTAAAAGCAAAAAATTTCAAGGACAGCTAAATTGCGCAACTTAATTGGTCTCTGTACGGAAAAGAAGAAAATATTTCTGATTTTGAAAAAGAGAAAAAAGTACAATTCGATGATAATTTAAAGGTCACGCCACAATAAAACCGTATGTTAGCTCGTAAATAATTATAATTGGGTATCACGTCTCAACACATAAATCAGACAAGTTAGTTTAGGCCTAAATGACCGCAGTAAGGCGCTCCAAAGAGAGGAAGGATGAAGGCACCATTTAGTAAGGAGATGAGGGAACGCGGAATCTATGCACAATGTGCATAAAAACAGTGAGCTATGAAAGAAGTTTATGAAACAAGAAAAATTTGAAGAAGAAAGTAGTAGGTTCTGAAAAATATGACAGCAGTGAACCGAAAAAATGGTCCGTAACTAAACAAAACGTATTTTATTCCAACAAAAAGAAAGCCTATCTAACCTTTAGCTCTGACGGACCCTCACATAACATTTTAGAAGTTAATATCCTAGTGCGTCAACATTTGAGGGGTTCAAATAACGATGACCGTTTAGAAGTTAATATCCTAGTACGTCAACATATAAGGGGGTAAAATTCATTAATATAAACTCAAGTTGAAAATACGACGTCAATGCTGGCCAGCAGAAAGATGTCCAAGCTTGGAAATTTATTCGACATGCGTTTGAGGATCAGAAATCAAGATAGAAAAACTGCAAAGACTTCAACAACATTTCAACAAATTTCAGAAGTTTTTTGATCACGTATTCACAAAACGCATTTTGTTTTGTGGTAAAAATGTACAATAAAGTGTACAAACTTTAGAACATCGCACAAACTGGGTATGACGCAACCAAAGTATGACGCTACATACAAAACGGCGAAGGAAAGAAGAAGAAGAAGCACAAAAATCCAGCAAAACCAGAAGCACGCACTTTAGAAGATCGCACAAAGTACGACGCTGCGAAAGAAACCAAAACGCTACACACAAAACGGCGAAGAAGAAGAAGAAGAAGAAGAAGAAACACAAAAATCGAGCAAAACCAGAATCAGCTCCGGGCCGAGCGGGTGCGTGAGTGGATGTCAGAAAACGCGCAAATAGCATCACAGGGAGCTGTAAAAAGACAACCAGGTGGAGCCTCTATCCTCTTTAACGTCTCGCCCCTCAATTCTGTGAGCCGAGCTCCCCTCCCACCAAGTTTCGAGTCACCCCTCGCACCCGCCGCCCAAATGACCTTTATGGGCGCGCAGGAAGCGCAGCATTAGCATTTTACCTGCGCCGCTGAGGTAAGTAAAGTGGCAACTATTGAACTCGACTTCACACGGGGAAATTTCCTGTGCTACTTGAGGCAAGACTGCAGTATTTTTGCCGTGCCTGTAGGGCAGATGCGAAGAGAGAAATATTAAAGCCAATATCATGCGGTGCGAGTTATTTTGCCTGGGCACCGACGCAACGTTGCCTGTTGAAAAGAGCGCAGCTGGGAACGCTCTCATGCGCAACTTTTGAAAGTTATACAAGCGTTATAATACAAGCATAATGCGTTATACAAGCATGATCATGCCAGAAGCACATGGTCTACAAATTTTAAACGCAGCTCTAAGAATGTTATATGATATAAATCTCTCATCAAGGTTGCTGAGAGAAAATGAAGGGAAAATCCTCACCCGAATTAAATAAACCAAAGACTTGACAGCCGCATCCAATTGTCCTTCGCAAACGAAGCTTGTCAAATAATTTAAGGATGCTAGGGAATGTTGAACACAAAATTGACGTGATCGTACCGTGGACTTCAATACTTTTGGACTGACATGAAGCATTGAATGGGCAATGCTGACTATCCCTACAGAGACCACATAGGGCAAAAACCAACGTGCGCTCTGATATACCCTCACCCAACAGAACATATCGTGATATTACCAGAGCCATTAATACCGAAACCTTAACTTATGCGCGCATGAAATGCATTAGAGTCTATGCCTGCGCCTACTGATGCATGCAAGATGAGAGACCGCGACAAAAGAAATGCAAAAGACGCAACTCGCAGGGTATTTCTAGGAAAATTTCTTGACACGATGTTTTTACGGATTTACAGGGGGATCATCTTCAAAACGTTGGCAAGACTTTCTGCTGCTGCTGCTACTTCACGAGAAATAAATAATCAAATGCTATTAATGAATTTTTGAAACTCCACAGACGTGGAAGCAGGAACTTGAAAGCCCTGCCACCTCCTCAACTGGCAGGAGAATTAAAATTGCACGAACATCGAACCGGTATTTTGCTAACATCGAAAACATTGAAGCAGAAAATCAGAGAAATGTATAACTGTATCCATGTTACTAGTTTCGACAGCACAGTGACTAAGAAATATAATTAAATTTTGTAGTTTGAGGCTCCGTTGCCATTGCAACGATACTTTCATAGCGAGAAAAGAAGGCCTATTTAGTGAGTACGTACTTTTAGAAATATGAGAAATCTAAACAAAAAGTGTACTCGTTCTCATGATACCGTGTGCATTGAAAGAGCAAGTTTGGATGTAAGAGAATAAAACACAAAGGCAGAAGGCTAAGAAGATATAAAAGCTGAAAGAATCGAATTGGGCAGGAAAGATAGAAGTCCTACAGGAATATAGCCGAGGTAACTGTACAGAATCCCTCCTGGGAGCGCCAGTCTCCATAACATAAGACAGACAAACCTAATTAAGCTAAACCTATTGCCTCACACACGTCCCCTGAGAGGCGATTAAGAATTAATGCAGACACCCGGAGCTAGGAAAACTCTTCAGCAAACGGCAGTAGGCAAAATTCCGCCACCGACCTAGGAGACAGATGCAGCGTGAGCACGGTAGAGGAAACAAGGTAGGTTCAAGCCAGTCTTTTTTTCGTTGACGAAGTGGTTTTGCTGACGTCACGGCAACGAACCAATAGCAGCGCTCTTATTGCATCTGGTAGCACTGATACCCCCGAATCTGGCTCCACTATTGGCCTAACGACGTGGCGTTTTGGTGACGTCATAAAGTTTGATAGAAATAAAGCCTTTCTATTGGCTAGCCAAACAATAGGAGGTGTATTTTCTCCCATAGAAATGACCCTTCCTTGTTTCCTCTGCCGTGAATGTGAGCTATACAGAGCAGACCTCAGAGACGCCACTGTGCACTAGCACTTTGACTGCGATGGGTTAAACCGAAGTTCAATACTCCATTCATACTTCAAGTCAAAAGTTTTTAGTAAATATATGAATGCTAACCATTAAATGTGCCAAATAAATACCATTAATTTTAAAAGATTATTGGAATTTTTCGAACGACCCACCGGTGGGTCGTATCGCAAGCAACGCGTTAGGGCGCGTCACTCGCTCACGCTACGCTGTTTCAAAATGATCTCACCGGGCACCTGCGCGCATTGCTGGCGGTCGAGTGTCACAGCGTGCCCTAAAATAACCAGCCCCAATTAGTGAAAAAGGGTCGATCGCTCGCTGAGCCTCCAATCTCTGCTGGTGACAAGGCCCTAAATCACGAAATGTGCCGTCAAACGTGTGTGCCCAAGTGCCACGTCACATCGGGTACAGAGTGACTCAAATCGTGTTGTATACTTTTCTGTAAAATATTGTGATCTTATTTAGGTCGTTTACAAAAATTTATCCACTGACCGATGTATATATGTGTGATACCGGAAATAAATCAGAACTGTTGTATGGTTATGGCATAGTATATCGGTCAGTGGATACATTTTTGCAGACACCCTGTATACAGTGCATAACAACTTTTTATTTCCATGCGTTATAGAAATTCACGTTCGTCGCCCTAATACACAGATTCAACCCAAATAGACGGAACGAAACATCGAAAGAAAACAGTGCACCATGTAAAGTTGATCAACAAAGGTCCTCAACCTTTACTTTTCAGCTGATTACTCCTGACGTTTCGTGAAACTTCAGACGTTGTACTGAAAATTACAGAACACAACTTTAGGCTATTCGGTTAGGAAAGTGGTAACGTTTTTCCTGTGCGTCAAAAACAGAACACAACTCCAGAAAATTATGGTAGGAAGGTGGCAGCGTTTTTCCTGCACGTCAAAAACAGAACACAACTCCAGAAAATTATGGTAGGAAGGTGGCAGCGTTTTTCCTGCGCGTCAAAAACAGAACGCACCTCTAGCCAATTCGGGTACGAAGATGGTTGCATTTTCCTATGCGTCAGAAGCTAAGTTTGTCACCTAAAATAGCAAAGGTGATTGGCACATGGACTTGCGTCGCGCACCTCCCAGCAGGCGCACTCGACATGTTCGCTCTCGCCTTGGTCCCGTGCCAAGCTTGCAAGTCTCAGATACACGACCACTCCTCCACGGCGGAAGGTTCACATTTCACAAGGTTTACACTGGCACTGCGTCACGTGATCATCTTTGATGATACGCTAATGTGACAGCTCCGTACGAGGTAACGCACAAGGTGGGGCTTCACGGACTTAAACGGCTGAGACTCGCAAATTAAAATACCAGATGCAGCGACCTTATAGACGAGGGAAAATTGCTGGTGATGAATGCAGGCAGCATCACCATGTTCTCACGGAAGTAAGAGTGATATAATACAGTGTTAGATGTGCACAGTAAACAACATGCTCAGAGGGGTGAGATTCCCGTCTTCACGCGCGACATTACGGTGAATTAAATAGCAACGTACTATTCTCGTAACGCTTGACATGCAGGCCACCGTAAGCAGTTAGGTCCATTTCACACTGAGCTAGCAAAGCAGCATCTAGCAAGCTCACATGAGCTATCTAGCAGATGGCCTGCGAGACTGATAGGTAGGAATAGCATTTTCACCTCGTATGCTGGAAGCTAGATCAAGCATGCGAGTTCAGTGTGAAGGCAACGGCTTGTAATAGTGCTATTCCTACCTACCAGTCTCGCAGACCGTCTGCTAGATAGTTCATGCGAGCTTGCTAGATGCTGCTTTGCTAGCTCAGGGTGAAATAGGCAGACCACACATGGCTACTAGACTAGTATTTATTCATGCCAAAATCACAAATTATCCACCTAATTTTCTTCCTCACAAAAAAGGCTCATTTGACCAAACTTACCGAGAAAAAAAAACGATTAGATTAGATGAGTTAGTTAAACCGCTCTTAAGTATAACAAAGGTGATCCAAAGGGAGGAACAAGAGAAGGAAAAAAGTCAATCTCGCAACCCAGAACACTCTCGAAGTGACGCAGTGTCTTCGTTTGTGGCAACAGCACTTGACACGTTGACCAATACGACACATCGGTGGGTCGTGCTAAAGTTCTTCTCGCTGCGGTACGACCCATCGATAGGTCGTTTGAAAATTTTTATCTATCTTCTAAAATTAAAGATATCTAATGTACCTAGATAATTTTTGGTATTCATAAAATTGCTAACAACTGTTGGCTTTGAATTTGAGCTCCATATTGAACTTCAGTTTAACCCATCGCAGTCAACGCGTTAAGAGGACGTCAGAGCCTCCTCTCACCTGATCTCAATGAACCTTATGCTAATTAAACAGGTTATTGAAAACATCTAAGGGCAAAATTACAGCGCTTCCTTGGCACAACTTGCAGCCAAGCGAGACCGCGAGAAAAACCAGAAAGAATGACTGGCAGACGAGACATGAAGGCAACAAAGAAAAATACAATTAAACGCCAAGTGTCACTATGAGCAGCATGTGTTTTTAAACTGACTTTAGTTTCGCAGCTTAGCCCTTAACCTATTAAAAAAATTCAGGGTACATGTGTTTTTAATGTGTTTTGAAAATTTCAGAGTACATTAGATGTTGGTTTAAGCCTCTCCATCCACAACACATACGTTCCAAAAAGAGGATGGAAAAAGGTACCATTAAGCATGGAGTTGAGGAACGGGGAATATTTGCACAAAGTGCATAGAAACGGTAATTCGGGCAGAAATTCATGAAACAAGATATAAGTTGAAGAAAGTTGTAGGTGCTCAGAAACAGAACAGCAGTGAACCGAAAAAAGATGGACCGTATCAAAACCAAAAACTTATACTATTTCAACTAGAAGAAGGCCTACCAAACCTTTACCTCGGGACCTCACATATTCCCCGTGGGAGCTTTGAAAATTTCGAAGTCTAAATTTCTTGAATGGGTAATACTGGTTAAAATACACACAATCGATGTTTTTAAATACGGCCTATAATACATGGTAACATTTACGGCAATCGTTTCACTTCAAGCCTCACCACTACATCATAACGCACTCTAGGCCAAGCAGTGCAGTTACAAGGCTAAAATTTGACAACTTGGGAGTGTTGCAAATTCACACATACGAGCCCGGTGTCAATGAAAACATGCTAACTATTGCGGCGCAAGTTGCGACAGGAGTCTGCCGATCGCCTTGAAACATTTGTGCTAGGATCCAGAGCAGGTGGTGTGGCAGCATCACTTTAGGTGAGGCTTAGTCAAGGCTCCACCTGCGTAAAACGAAGGCTCCACCTGCGTAAAACGAAGGCTTCACCTGCGTAAAACGAAGGCTCCACCTGCGTAAAACGAAGGCTTCACCTGCGCAAAACGAAGGCTTCACCTGCGTAAAACGAAGGCTCCACCTGCGTAAAACGAAGGCTCCACCTGCGTAAACCGAAGGCTTCACCTGCGCAAAACGAAGGCTTCACCTGCGTAAAACGAAGGCTTCACCTGCGTAAAACGAAGGCTTCACCTGCGTAAAACGAAGGCTTCACCTGCGTAAAACGAAGGCTTCACCTGCGTAAAACGAAGGCTTCACCTGCGTAAAACGAAGGCTTCACCTGCGTAAAACGAAAGCTTCACCTGCGTAAAACGAAGGCTTCACCTGCGTAAAACGAAGGCTTCTCCTGCGTAAAACGAAGGCTTCACCTGCGTAAAACGAAGGCTTCTCCTGCGTAAAACGAAGGCTTCACCTGCGTAAAACGAAAGCTTCACCTGCGAAAAACGAAGGCTTCACCTGCGTAAAACGAAGGCTTCACCTGTGTAAAACGAAGGCTTCTCCTGCGTAAAATGAAGGCTTCACCTGCGTAAAACGAAGGCTTCACCTGCGTAAAACGAAGGCTTCACCTGTGTAAAACGAAGGCTTCTCCTGCGTAAAACGAAGGCTTCACCTGCGTAAAACGAAGGCTTCACCTGTGTAAAACGAAGGCTTCTCCTGCGTAAAACGAAGGCTTCACCTGTGTAAAACGAAGGCTTCTCCTGCGTAAAACGAAGGCTTCACCTGCGTAAAACGAAGGCTTCACCTGCGTAAAACGAAGGCTTCACCTGCGTAAAACGAAGGCTTCACCTGCGTAAAACGAAGGCTTCACCTGCGTAAAACGAAGGCTTCACCTGTGTAAAACGAAGGCTTCTCCTGCGTAAAACGAAGGCTTCACCTGCGTAAAATGGAAAACTTAACCGGCGGTTCCGAGCCAACATCGGCAGCATCTGCCTTTTATTAATGTTCAGCGCAGCAAAACTGTTCTAAAAATTATTGAAGAAACTCTTCTGGTATTTTCGTTTGTCAGCCTGTAGCTGACATATTCGTCTAGTTAGTGATCCCTAAATAGACCGTCCACTTTGGTCACATATAAGTTTACAGAGAGCGTCTTTTTTAGTCACCTAGAATTGCCAGAGACCGCCTCATTATCAAGTTATGTCGTCTTCACACGAATTTCTAAGAAACACGTAGACATTATACTCGCACACAGAATAGCTTTCATGTCATGCGTACACAAGACAGCTTTCGTATCGTTTGCACACAGAACAGCTTCAGACATTATACTCGCATACAGAGCAGCTTTTAGACATTATACTCAGATACAGAGTAGCCTTTCAGACATTATACTCGCATACACAACAGCTTTTAGACATTATACTCAGATACAGAGTAGCCTTTCAGACATTATACTCGCATACACAACAGCTTTTAGACATTATACTCGCATACACAACAGCTTTTAGACATTATACTCGCATACAGCACAGCTTTCAGACAATACACTCGCACACAGAACAGCTTCCAGACATTATACTCGCACACAGAACAGCTTCCAGACATTATACTCGCACACAGAACAGCTTTCAGACAATACACTCTCACACAGAACAGCGCGCTCGTGAACCACAAAACCGGCAGGCTAGCCAGGCCTTAGAAAGCCTCTGAGGGCCGATGACCTTTTTGAACCGCAAAAATGACCCTCAGCCAATCCCTCGTAAAGGTCCGAGCTGCTCCGAGATGACGCCCATTCTCACATCGGGCGGACACCGACGTTGTGCAGCGCGGATGTTTGCCTACATTGACAACACTCAGCAACGCTTGGCTGCCTCTGTTTTATTATGACAGTCGTGTTCCTCGTGCACGAACGCCCAGCTCGAGAATAGGATGACACTTTAAATAAGCCTAACCAATGAGACGTCTTTTAAGATCCGTCGTTTCGAGTAATATTGACGCCTTCATCTAGCTCTTGTGCTCGAGTGTTCCGAAGCACGTTTTGTTGGGAGTTAAAGCTCGAACGCGTTAGGGGTGTCGAGGTTAACCTTTTAACGCCCACATTTTTATACTCGTATTACCGTTATCACAACCACTATCACTAAACCGACACTGGCATTAGGTAGTCACTGTTATCAAAACGTGGAAGGAACTGCCACTGGGCAGTGAATTTCCAAGGGCACATTAGTGAACAAATTGAATAAGAAATACAATATATTATTGTTATTTTTGAAAGAGGACCGTACAGTCCACTTGGGCGTTAAAGGGTTAATCAGAAGTGATCCAGATAGTGAGTGAATAGAGATTGTCCATGTTTCAAGGGACCGACATCAATAAGAAATGATCAAGAATACGAGGAGTGAATAGAGATTGTCCATGTTTCAAGGGACCGACATCAATGAAAAATATTAGAAAATAAACAGAAAGAATTAAGAATGTCAACGTTTCACGGTACCGACGATAATGAGATTTGTTTCGAAATATAAACAATGAATTAAAATTGTCCGTATTTCAAGGTCCCGACATTAAAAAGAAACGTTACATAATATGAAGAATGAATTAAGACGGTCCACACATTACGGCACAGAACCTTTTGAGAAATGCAACTGGAAATGAAAGGAGAAGCAAAAGCGCACTGCTAATGAGAACACGTCATGAAAGCACACAATGCATTCAAGGATTATTAGTCTAACTTTCTCCGCTAAAGTATCTTCAATTTTGCTTAAAATTGTTTAAATCGATTTAAACGGCCCTGTTCTGAAGCTGAATTGGAGCGCCTGGTATCCAAGATGCTCCGAACGCCAAATTTTTAAAATTTATTCCACATACTTTCAATAGAAAATAAATTCCTTGCGTTCGCTATGGACGTAATCAAACGGCCACAATTGCAATCAAGAATCATTTATTAACTCCTAATATAATTACTAAAATTTTACTTTTTTTAAATTACAGGTTAGATTATAAGTTGGTTCCAGCCTCCCGAACCTCAACGAAAGTGTTCTAAAGAGAGGATGGAAAGGGGCACCATTTACTATGTAGTTAAGGGAACGGGGAATCTCCGCACATAATGTGTTCCGACCAGAGATCCCCTGCGCATGCGTACGAATAGCAATTAAGGAAATAAGTTTATGAAAAAAATAAAAGTTGAAGAAGAAAATTAGAGGTGCTGAAAAACAGGACAGCGGTGAAGCTAAAAACATTATCTTAAACAAAACAAACATACTCCTTTTTTATTTCAACAAAGCGAAAGCCTACCGAACTTTCAGCTCGGGACCTTACATGTTCTCCACAGGAACGCTTATTCTGGTAGAGACAATAATTGTTGTGGTGAATTTGGGACGCAAACGTACCTTCAAAAACACTTGCACTCGCCTGTACAACACTAATTCCTGGTCTGGAAAGTGACGAACATTTTAAAGTCGCACTCTATAGTGCTCACGTACTTCAGGTAAATAACACGTTACCTCCGACGTGAGCCACCCGTGGTACACGGAGGGAATTTTTCAGAACGCTATATGATCGACCAGTAGTCAAAAACTCAATTTTTACAAACAATTCATGAAAACTAAACGAAGGCATGATCCAGTTGATGTTTGCTACTTTCAACATTATTTACGACAACTGACTTTAAATTTGAGTCGGATATCGAAGTTTAGTTTCACCTGCCGCAGTCAAAGTATTAAAGCAGTCATGATTATTAGGTTGTTGTTTTTACCTTGAGAATTGCGTCTGGACACCGACGTGCCCAGGTTCATGTCTGTTGGAATCCCAGTCTAACTCTATCGCCGGAGCATGCATGTTCTTCGCCGCCTAGCCGATTTAATTACTTGGGCGGCGAAAAACATGCATGCAGGCGGCTAAAAAGTTGGACTGGGAATCCACGCGGTATGGAAGTTTGTGAAATATCAATACAGTACAACACAAACGGAGCACTTTAGAAATTCAAAATCTACAATATTGGTATTTTTAACACATGTTTTTCGTAGAAAATAAGAATTATTCACAATTACGATAACCAAATGTGCTCCACACACGCGAAAAGATACTAAATAACTCACACTATTACTAAGCTGGCCGACACGAAACGTAATATTAGCATTTTATTGAAGCTAAATTTGATCGCCATTAGCGAGATATGGAACACTATTCGAGTGTTTGCTGTTTTCATTAAATACAACTGCTAATGAACTCAAACAAGTCACTATTTCACACGATGCCATAGACTCACCACTGGTCCACACGCAGACACTTTCAACAAATACGTCGTTATAAATTGGACACATAATCTGTCTTCTCAGAGAATAGATGTAGTTTTTCAACGAAAGCACTTCCCGTAGCACTAATTTGTCTTTTCTCGCAGCCAGTCAATCTATTCCGGCTCATTCATCTCCGTTTGGTCCGCTCAGCCGTCCATTTCGTTGACACAAAGCCTCGTTTCTCCGGGCTATTGCTTCTCCCTCCCTACTTTCTGACTTAATTTCCTTCAAATCTTTGGCAACTGATCTCTCCATCTCCAGCGCCCGTGTCAAGCTCGCGTGTTAAATTTGCCTCATTTGCGTCGAGCTCACCTCGTTTCTCTGGGCAAATGCTTCTCCCTCCCTGCTTTCTGACCTAGTTCTCTTCAAATTTCGTTCTCCCATCATACCTTCTAACTTTCTACCCTTCGAATTTTTTCTCCCTCCCTACTTTCTAACTTCCTTCCCTTCGAAGTTTTTTCTCCCTCCCTACTTTCTAACTTACTTCCCTTCAAATTTTGTTCTCCTTCTCCCTCCATTCCTTCTAACTTTCTACCCTTCGAATTTTGTTCTCCCTCCATACATTCTAACTTCCTACCCTTCAAATTTTTGGCAACTGATCTCTCCATCTCCAGCGCCCGTGTCGAACTCGCGTGTTAAATTTGCTTCATTTGCATCGAGCTCACAGCACTGCAATCCTCAGCGCCATATGCTTTACAAAGGCTCTCTTTAAATGTGTAGCCGTCAGTACTGAAGTCTTCTGAGTCGAGTATTTCTGAAGTGTCCTCTTAAAACGTTGCATAGCTGTGACGTGACCCATCGAAGAGTCGGGTCGTTCGAAAAATTTATAACAATCTTTCAAAATTATTGATATTTAACGAACCCAGATACTGTGCTATTTACAAAATTTTTAAAAACCTTTGAATTTAAATTTGAGTTGAATACTGAACTTGAGTTCATTTCAGTCATCTTCAGTGAACGTATTAACCCTGTATTGCCCAGCGTCCTCTCTAAAGGACAATAGGATATCACTAACATTGTTCTTATATTCTTAAGGTTTTCGATATAAAGTTCTCGTTTATTGGGTTTCATGAATCATAATTCAAGAGGAATTACCGCAATAGAAAACGCCGCGTTTTCAACGCGCCGTATAGATTACATAAAATACTGGGAGGCGTCAGCCGTAAGTAAAACTCTAGTATAGAATGCGCCAACTTGGGTCTCAAGAAGGGCACTTTTCCCTAGATTTTTTCACCGTTGCATTTATAATTTTGGCCGCCCTACACAGAAGCCATACTTGGACGGCTAAAATCACGATGCCCCGGCGAAGAAGTTTTACACTGCATTTCTTGACGAGGTTTTTAACTCAGCCAACGCCTCCAACATCTTCGGTTCCGGAGGCAGCCCTGGCGTTGGACTAGCCTTCTCTCTCACTGCCTTCAAGTGGCGTTGGATCAAGCCTGCGTTGGACTGGCCTTCTCTCTCGCTGTCTTCAAGTGGCGTTGGATCAAGCCTGCGTTGGACTGGCCTTCTCTCTCTCTCTCCCTGTCTTCAAGTGGCGTTGGATCAAGCCTGCGTTGGACTGGCCTTCTCTCTCGCTGCCTTCAAGTGGCGTTGGATCAAGCCTGCGTTGGATTGGCCTTCTCTCTCGCTGCCTTCAAGTTGCGTTGGATCAAGCATGCACTGCTTCCTCCATCACTTGACTGACAGAATAATTCCGTCAATAGCTAGCTGAGCAGCGTCGCTCTTCAGTAGCTGCTGCAATTTACCGAAAAATGCCAGTACGGAACTCTGGCAAACAAAAGAAATGACAAGAAATGAGAAATTAGCAAGGTCAAATAAGGGAAATTAGCAAGATTAAATCAGAGAAATTAGCAAGATGAAATAAGAGAAACTAGCAAGATGAAATAAGAGAAATTAGCAAGATGAAATAAGAGAAATTGGCAAGATGAAATAAGAGAAATTGGCAAGATGAAAAAAGAAAAATTAGCAAGATGAAATAAGGAAAATTAGCAAGATAAAAAGAGAAATTAGCAAAATAAAGGAAATTAGCAAGATGAAATAAGAGAAACTAGCAAGATAAAATAAGAGAAATTAGCAAGATGTAATTACCCAAGATCTTAAGAGTAGAAACAGAAAATTAGGAAGAAAGATATGAATCGAAATAAAAGTTGGAGGGGAATGAAATCGGTGATAATAAATAAGACAGCTGTGAATCTAAAAATGATGACTCTTGAAAAATAAAAAACTTTTAATATGTGAACAAAAAAGGCCTCATCATTATCCAGCTAAGGATCCCACATTTTAACCTAGGGGCGCAAATTCTCACAGATGCATCAGTTGCACCCGCCTAGGGAAGGTGCATTACAAGAATTCGCAAACTGAATCAGCAGAACCAACAAGTTTTCAAGAACCAAAGGTGCTACTTATTCCTAATCAACAGACCGGAAAAGCAAAAATCTTCAATAAATTATAAGCCGGATGATTTGTGGGCATTTATTCACCATCCGCACATACAAATTCAGGTCAGGTATAGCTTTTTTTGATGTAGGTGTAGTGATATTAGTTTCTAATAGCCATTTCGCAATTTGTTCATTATCGTTTTCTATTTTTTGTTTTACAGCACTGATGATGGAATCAGCGACTCCGAAACGTTTGCTATTAAAAAAATGTTCCTTTTTATATTGATGTTTCCTTTCATTTTACGTATTAGATTTCCCAAAAATCGCCCGTTTAATTCTATCATACAAATTCAGTGAGCTCACTATATAAGTTCAGAGCGCTCTTAATAGGAACAAAACCTTCTCTGTGTACTCCAAACTAAGCTCAAGTCCGTTCCTTTAAAAGACCTCCACCTCAAAATGAGAGCACAATGTTACGAAGCAGGGTGAAATTAATATGATTCATTATGTATATAGTTCAATATGTATGTAGTTCATTCACCATGCACATAGTTCTTCATGCGCATAGTTCATCATGCGCATAGTTCATCATGCGCATAGTTCATCATGCGCATAGTTCATCATGCGCATAGTTCATCATGCGCATAGTTCATCATGCGCATAGTTCATCATGCGCATAGTTCATCATGCGCATAGTTCATCATGCGCATAGTTCATCATGCGCATAGTTCATCATGCGCATAGTTCATCATGCGCATAGTTCATCATGCGCATAGTTCATCATGCGCATAGTTCATCATGCGCATAGTTCATCATGCGCATAGTTCATCATGCGCATAGTTCATCATGCGCATAGTTCATCATGCGCATAGTTCATCATGCGCATAGTTCATCATGCGCATAGTTCATCATGCGCATAGTTCATCATGCGCATAGTTCATCATGCGCATAGTTCATCATGCGCATAGTTCATAATGCACATAGTTCATAATGCACTTAGTTCATAATGCACATAGTTCATAATGCACATAGTTCATAATGCACATAGTTCATAATGCACATAGTTCATAATGTACATAGTTCATTATGAACATAGTTCATTACGCACAAAGTTCATCATGCACATAGTTCATCATGCACATAGTTCATTACGCACATAGTTCATTACGCACATAGTTCATTACGCACATACTTCATAATGCATAAAGTTCATTACGCACATAATTCATAATGCATAAAGTTCATTACGCACATAATTCATAATGCATAAAGCTCATTACGCACAAAGTTCATTACGCACACAGTTCATCATGCACATAGTTCAATATGTTCACTATGCAGCACAGGGCACCGAGCGAGAGCGTCAGCTCACCGGGATTTGGCGGCGGGGCGGCAGGAAAACCTCGAAGAAAACTCGAAGAAGCGAGCACTTTTTCCGATGCGCTCGTTAGCCTGCCGCGGTACGAAGTTCCGGGAAAGCAATTAAGAAAATTACAGAAGACAAGAGGAAAACCAGCTGCGTGGACGGCATGCGGTGGAGAACAACTGCATAACAGAGTGACAACAGGACATCCGTCTGACAACAGGTAGAAGCTGTAAGCAAGGCATGTGTGAAACTGAAGCATCAACAGGACATGGGAAAAACAAGAGCAGCAACAGCTGCAAACAAGAGCAGCAACAGCGGCAAACAAGAGCAACGACAGATGCAAACAAGAGCAGCAACAGATGCAAACAAGAGCAGCAACAGATGCAAACAAGAGCAGCAACAGCTGCAAACAAGAGCAACAACAGCTGCAAACAAGAGCAACGACAGCGGCAAACAAGAGCAACGACAGATGCAAACAAGAGCAACGACAGATGCAAACAAGAGCAACGACAGATGCAAACAAGAGCAGCAACAGATGCAAACAAGAGCAGCAACAGATGCAAACAAGAGCAGCAACAGCTGCAAACAAGAGCAGCAACAGCTGCAAACAAGAGCAGCAACAGCTGCAAACAAGAGCAGCAACAGCTGCAAACAAGAGCAACAACAGCTGCAAACAAGAGCAACGACAGCGGCAAACAAGAGCAACGACAGATGCAAACAAGAGCAACGACAGATGCAAACAAGAGCAACGACAGATGCAAACAAGAGCAACGACAGATGCAAACAAGAGCAACGACAGATGCAAACAAGAGCAGCAACAGCTGCAAACAAGAGCAGCAACAGCTGCAAACAAGAGCAGCAACAGCTGCAAACAAGAGCAGCAACAGCTGCAAACAAGAGCAGCAACAGCTGCAAACAAGAGCAGCAACAGCTGCAAACAAGAGCAGCAACAGCTGCAAACAAGAGCAGCAACAGCTGCAAACAAGAGCAGCAACAGCTGCAAACAAGAGCAGCAACAGCTGCAAACAAGAGCAACAACAGCTGCAAACAAGAGCAGCAACAGCTGCAAACAAGAGCAGCAACAGCTGCAAACAAGAGCAGCAACAGCTGCAAACAACAGCAGCAACAGCTGCAAACAAGAGCAGCAACAGCTGCACACGAAGGACGCTGGAGAAACAAAAGCAGCTACAGCTGCAAATAAGAGCAAGAGCTGCAAAAAAGAGCAGCAACAGCACACGGGACAGAAATAAGCGTAGCAACAGCTGCAAGCACGCTGTGAGGGAAAAATATAAGGCGTTCAGCAGCCACAACAAAAAAATAAAACGCTTGCAAGCGTCACCGTGACGGCAGCAAAGTGTTAATTTTTTCAGACTACAGAAACTAAAAAAAGCAAATACTGTGCAACAAATTAGACTCGCGAAGGTCAATATCAACTTCGCTATGTGGAGAAATTCACGCGCGCAATATTGTACAGCTGGGGCTGCTTAAACAACAGTTTGGGAATATAAATGTGGTATGAAAAGTAAGGCGAAAATCGCTGTACGTATGGTCATTTCATTAATACAAACAGTGAAGTCTAAATGAATAAAATTGAACGTTTCGAACTCAACACTTCATCTTCAGCAAAAGAATTCTGCGACAAAATGAAACATTTATGAGTAAATAAAAACTACGCCATACAAAAGAATACTTCAACACAGCTCGAAAATAGTCGTAGATATACAACTAAAAATGTAAAATAAAACTATTTAAAAACGTATGCTAATGATTACGTGTTTGCGACGAGAAGAGGATAAGAACTTTGAGAGTCATTTAGAGCTCAAAGATGTATAGCGACTCAAGGATGCGTGAATCAATCATGTGAGAGGCACCTGCAAGGGCTTTAAAATGGTTCACGGAAACGGGGGCGTTACAGTTTTCAGCATGGGCTCGAACAGAGGACAGTGGAGGGGAAGCAAGAGGACGACAGGTTCTACCGCTGCGCCCAGCGTGCTCGGCTACTCTGATAGGGAGTAAATAAGAGCTACTCTGATAGGGAGTACTCGGCTACTCTGATAGGAAGTAAATAAGAGCTACTCTGATAGGAAGTACTCGGCTACTCTGATAGGGAGTAAATAAGAGCTACTCTGATAGGGAGTACTCGGCTACTCTGATAGGGAGTAAACGGTACTTCATCTTTTTCTTTTACGTATCTCCTCACCGCAAAACGATTTCTGAATATCTTAAAAGCGGCGAAAGGTTACTTCTTGAATTCCTTCTGTGCTCATTTGCATAATTTGGAGAGGAAAAAATATGCATATGGGTATGAATAGCTGCTATCTGAAAACATTACCAATCTGCCTATGTCATTGGTTGAGATGGTCTTAGTTATTATTGCTCAAATTACCTGAACGTAATTGACAAGTTTGAGGTGAGGTTTGACAGAACCAAAAAGCTGAGCTGAAAATCAAATTGATGACAAGTCATTTACTGCTACTCTACTACGATGAAACGAGGACCATGGATGATGATCCTAATTTCAACTTCGTCGAAGGGCATAAATTAAAAGTGAAATACTTCATTTCCAGCTCACGCCTCGGCAGTATCTAGCCATTCAAACCCAGCCATAACATTCGGGAAACTTGCACAATAACTAAGCTCGTCTAGACCAACTTCCGTGACAGAATGGTTGCACTTCCAGATAACTGCTGCCCTAATGAATATTCCATCCCTTTCAGGCCATAACGCGCCAGTAAGATGAGAGTTCAAAGAACAACTTTCGTCAAGGAGCTTAGATTCACTCGACTTTATGTCCACTTCCTACACAACGAAATATTTTTACTTACAAACATTCAACGGCATCCACCATGAAACTGCACTCTAGGTTATGTGACTAATGACATCCGCATTGACAATGGTACTGTGACTAGGTGGACAACATCACGATCATAGGAGAGCAAGCACAGATGCATAACGAAGCAAGAAGAGAGTTCAAAAAGTAACCTTCACCGCGAAACTTGGATTCACCCAACTATATGTCAACCTCCTACACAACAAAATATTTTCATTAACTAATATACTACGACATCCGCCATGACAACGGCACTGTGACTGGATGGACAACATTAAGACAATGGGACAGTAAGTACAGATGCATGGTACCAGCGAAAGTGAGTTCAAAAAATAACTTTCACCGAGGAGCTTAAATTCACTCTACTTTATGTCCACTTCTTACACAACAAAACATTTTGGCAATATAACAAAACATTAACTAATTCACACAACGACATCCGCAATGAAACTGCTATCTTCTAACGACATCCGCAATGACAATGGCACTGTTACTAGATGGACAACATCACGACGATGGGCCAGTAAGCACGGACGCATAACGCAGCGCACTGCAGAAGAGCTCCAGGGAGACCAGGGCACAGGGAGGCCTATAAAGCGCGCACATCTCATCCATGTGAGCCCCTGAGGCCGGCACGCGCAGCTTATGCCTGCCTCGTAACTGCAGGCATCGAGTGGCTTGTACAAATATGCCCGGGTGATATCTTGGCGTCTGTGTCTGCACATACAGTGCTTGTTGATGCAGCTAAACATAATTACGGTACATTTAGTCCCACCAAGAGGAAATAAAAACATATGAATAGATATCAACAGGAGAAAATGAAAATAAATACATCATTGCAGCTGAAGACAATTAGGGCACAGAGAGAGTATAAGTACCAATACGATAGAAGAAAATAAATACATCATTGCAGCTGAAGACAATTAGGGTACAGAGAGAGTATAAGTACCAATACGATAGAAGAAAATAAATACATCATTGCAGCTGAAGACAATTAGGGTACAGAGAGAGTATAAGTACCAATACGATAGAAGAAAATAAATACATCATTGCAGTTGAACACAATTAGGGTACAGACAGAGACCCGACAGAAGAAAAGAAAATGAATACATCTTTTCGTCATGATGCGATTAGCTCCACATGATGCCGTAACTCAACACTGCAACCATAGCACTACTGTACTTGTAAAACTGGTACTTAGTGCACGCGGCAATGGAATGCGCAGCGGCAGCGTTATCGTGCTAAATACGATGGCACTCAGTGAGCCTAAATTGATAAAAGCTTCTTTAGCCGGAAGCTTATTTTGCTTCTTTAAAAGCTTCTTTAGATTGAAATTGCGATTCAATTTCAAGCTAAACAAGACACGATAAGAAAAGATATTTTGCCCATTCATGGGAAGAAACAGGGTCAAAACAACAAGTATTTGAATAGATAAAGTATGTGAATTAATGGGCATTAGAACGTTTAGCTTACCCTGTTCAAGTGTTGTCAACCCACACTGAAAATAAACACAGAACTAATGATAAAACCTTTAATTTTAAGTCAGCTCAGGCCACCCTAACCACAACAAAGGTGTTCTCAAAAGAGGAAGGAGAAAAGCAACATATTTAATATGATTTGAAATCAACTAGGGATCAAAGCACAATGTGTGTTCCCACACCCTGAACATAGGAATAGCAATGTTGAAAGATGTTCATAAGGCAAAATAAATGTTGCAGCAAAAAACAAGAGCTGAAAAGAAACACAGCAGTGAACTAAAAAATATGGTCCGTAACAAAAATAAATAAATAATTTTTCATTTTAACAAAATAAAAACCTACCAAACCATCAGCTCAGGGCCTTTCATCTTCCACCAGGGAGCGCTGACTCCCATAGATACAATAGTTGCATCCCCCTGAGGGAGACTCGCAGAAAAGAACACAAATTCTTATAACAAATAATTTTTGTCACAGGGAATACAAGGGCTCTCTCTATACTGCTAAGAGCAGTTTACGCAAAAAAATCTGAGAGTTGTTCTTGGAGAAAATTATTTTCGGAAAATTACGTGATCGAGATACAAAGCAATACCATTCTCCGACAGCGATGGTGGGAAGTTCAAGTGTTCTTATTAGACCTTGAAGCAGGTGCAATTATTTACTACTAGACCTTGGAAGCAGGTGGAATTATTTACTACTAGACCTTGAAAACAGGCAGAATTATTTACTACTAGACCTTGGAAGCAGGTGGTCCAGTCCACCTGCTCAAGTCCAGTCGGAAACTGAAGTCCAGTCAGAAACTGAAGAGATTAGATGAGATTGTTTGCTTAAGCCTCCCTAACCGCAACATAGGCGCATCGAAGAGAGGAAGGAGGAAGACACCATTTAGTTTGGACTTGGGGGAACGCAGAATCTAAGTTAAGAAAGAAGTTGATTGATTGATTATAAAGTAGTATCAGCTTCTCTTTACCACAACAAAGATGTTCAAAGAGGAGAAGGATGAAAGCACCATTTAGTATGGAATTAAAAAACGTGGAATCTATGCACAAAGGGTGTTCCCGCAAAGGATCCCGTGCGATAGAAACAGTAAGCTAAGAAAGAAGGTTATGAAACAAGATAAAGTTGAAGAAAAAAAGTCAGAAGTGCCGAAAAACTGGACAGCAGTGAACCAAAAAAAGATGGTCCGTAACAAAACAAAAACAGAAACACTTCATTTGAACAAAAAGAATGGCTACCTAACTCTCAGCTCGGGCCGCAGTAAGACCTGAACACGGTCACTTCAGAGGAAGGGTATCAAGTCTGTGAGCCACACGACCCTCACCAACGCCAGCAGGACGACAAGTCTGTGAACCACACGACCCTCACCAACGCCAGCAGGACGACAAGTCTGTGAGCCACACGACCCTCACCAACGCCAGCAGGACGACAAGTCTGTGAGCCACACGACCCTCACCTACGCCAGCAGGACGACAAGTCTGTGAGCCACACGACCCTCACCAACGCCAGCAGGACGACAAGTCTGTGAGCCACACGACCCTCACCAACGCCAGCAGGACGACAAGTCTGTGAGCCACACGACCCTCACCAACGCCAGCAGGACGACAAGTCTGTGAGCCACACGACCCTCACCAACGCCAGCAGGACGACAAGTCTGTGAGCCACACGACCCTCACCAACGCCAGCAGGACGACAAGTCTGTGAGCCACACGACCCTCACCAACGCCAGCAGGACGACAAGTCTGTGAGCCACACGACCCTCACCAACGCCAGCAGGACGACAAGTCTGTGAGCCACACGACCCTCACCAACGCCAGCAGGACGACAAGTCTGTGAGCCACACGACCCTCACCAACGCCAGCAGGACGACAAGTCTGTGAGCCACACGACCCTCACCAACGCCAGCAGGACGACAAGTCTGTGAGCCACACGACCCTCACCAGCGCCAGCAGGACGACAAGTCTGTGAGCCACACGACCCTCACCAACGCCAGCAGGACGACAAGTCTGTGAGCCACACGACTCTCACCAAAGCCAGCAGGACGACAAGTCTGTGAGCCACACGACCCTCACCAACGCCAGCAGGACGACAAGTCTGTGAGCCACACGACCCTCACCAACGCCAGCAGGACGACAAGTCTGTGATCCACACGACCCTCACCAACGCCAGCAGGACGACAAGTCTGTGAGCCACACGACCCTCACCAACGCCAGCAGGACGACAAGTCTGTGAGCCACGCGACCCTCACCAACGCCAGCAGGACGACAAGTCTGTGAGCCACACGACCCTCACCAACGCCAGCAGGACGACAAGTCTGTGAGCCACACGACCCTCACTAGCGCCAGCAGGACGACAAGTCTGTGAGCCACACGACCCTCACCAGCGCCAGCAGGACGACAAGTCTGTGAGCCACACGACCCTCACCAACGCCAGCAGGACGACAAGTCTGTGAGCCACACGACTCTCACCAAAGCCAGCAGGACGACAAGTCTGTGAGCCACACGACCCTCACCAACGCCAGCAGGACGACAAGTCTGTGAGCCACACGACCCTCACCAACGCCAGCAGGACGACAAGTCTGTGAGCCACACGACCCTCACCAACGCCAGCAGGACGACAAGTCTGTGAGCCACACGACCCTCACCAACGCCAGCAGGACGACAAGTCTGTGAGCCACACGACCCTCACCAACGCCAGCAGGACGACAAGTCTGTGAGCCACACGACCCTCACCAACGCCAGCAGGACGACAAGTCTGTGAGCCACACGACCCTCACCAACGCCAGCAGGACGACAAGTCTGTGAGCCACACGACCCTCACCAACGCCAGCAGGACGACAAGTCTGTGAGCCACACGACCCACACCAACGCCAGCAGGACGACAAGTCTGTGAGCCACACGACCCTCACCAACGCCAGCAGGACGACAAGTCTGTGAGCCACACGACTCTCACCAACGCCAGCAGGACGACAAGTCTGTGAGCCACACGACCCTCACCAACGCCAGCAGGACGACAAGTCTGTGAGCCACACGACCCTCACCAACGCCAGCAGGACGACAAGTCTGTGAGCCACGCGACCCTCACCAACGCCAGCAGGACGACAAGTCTGTGAGCCACACGACCCTCACCAACGCCAGCAGGACGACAAGTCTGTGAGCCACACGACCCTCACTAGCGCCAGCAGGACGACAAGTCTGTGAGCCACACGACCCTCACCAGCGCCAGCAGGACGACAAGTCTGTGAGCCACACGACCCTCACCAACGCCAGCAGGACGACAAGTCTGTGAGCCACACGACTCTCACCAAAGCCAGCAGGACGACAAGTCTGTGAGCCACACGACCCTCACCAACGCCAGCAGGACGACAAGTCTGTGAGCCACACGACCCTCACCAAGGCCAGCAGCACGACAAGTCTGTGAGCCACACGACCCTCACCAACGCCAGCAGGACGACAAGTCTGTGAGCCACACGACCCTCACCAACGCCAGCAGGACGACAAGTCTGTGAGCCACACGACCCTCACCAACGCCAGCAGGAGGACAAGTCTGTGAGCCACACGACCCTCACCAACGCCAGCAGGACGGACGGACACTTCGGTGTGTTCAGCCGCTCATATTTCAGCGACTAACAAGGCAATTTTTTAGATTTTCAACATCCCGAAGATTCAATCATCAAAACTATTGAAGAATTACAATCAAAACTCTGGACTGTATAATAATAATTATTCAAGTTGTTCTTCTATGACTTAATATCGTGTTGGCTATAAAATAAAATTCAGCCCAATAATAAAATAATGCATAAATATTATTTAATTCATTAGCGATTTAATTAGCTAACTGCACCAAACTCGATCCTATTTCTACTCAACTTAAAACTGGACAGAAACTTCGCTCGATGCATTAAATTGTCTATCTTTGTACAGAGAATAAGTACGCTCTCATTCATAGAAATTTTTCAGGTGCTCCAGCACGAAATATATGTCAACTAACTTTACAAAGTGCGTGAAATACATCAAAACGAACAAAACGACTGCGTTCTAGAGGTGAGTGAAATAACCCTGGGTAATACTCGTCGAGTTGAGAGTCAAGCTTGGCGAGTTACGTGATGTTGATAAAAGTAAATCCTCTACTATGAATAAATGAAAGTCTGACCGAAATCGCATCATCCTCGCATTCTCCTGATGTTGATTTAAGTAAATCCTTTAGTATGAATAAATCAAAGTCTCGCCGACATCGCATCATCCTCGCATTCTCCTGATGTTGATTTAAGTAAATCCTTTAGTATGAATAAATCAAAGTCTCGCCGACATCGCATCATCCTCGCATTCTCCTGATGTTGATTTAAGTAAATCCTTTAGTATGAATAAATCAAAGTCTCACCGACATCGCATCATCCTCGCATTCTCCTGATGTTGATTTAAGTAAATCCTTTAGTATGAATAAATCAAAGTCTCGCCGACATCGCATCATCCTCGCATTCTCCTGATGTTGATTTAAGTAAATCCTTTAGTATGAATAAATCAAAGTCTCGCCGACATCGCATCATCCTCGCATTCTCCTGATGTTGATTTAAGTAAATCCTTTAGTATGAATAAATCAAAGTCTCACCGACATCGCATCATCCTCGCATTCTCCTGATGTTGATTTAAGTAAATCCTCTAGTATGAATAAATGAAAGTCTGACCGACATCGCATCCTCCTCGCATTCTCCTGATGTTGATTTAAGTAAATCCTTTAGTATGAATAAATCAAAGTCTCACCGACATCGCATCCTCCTCGCATTCTCCTGATGTTGATTTAAGTAAATCCTCTAGTATGAATAAATAAAAGTCTCACCGATATCGCATCCTCCTCGCATTCTCCTGATGTTGATTTAAGTAAATCCTCTAGTATGAATAAATTAAAGTTTCACCGATAACGCATCCACCTCCGCCCCCGGTCAGCTGTTTGCCTCCCCTAAAGTCCAAACTGAAGAGTACCTGAGAGGCGCACACGGAAATTCTCATCACTTAAACGCCCCGGAGAACTTTTTGGTCCATTTGTGAAAATAGCCGCAACATGTTGCAATTCTTGTAAAATTTGTTCCCTAGTGTGTTCTTCGGAGTTCACTGCCGAGGGGCAGCTCGTTACTCATTCTAACGTGTGCCACTACCTGACGCCAGAGTAAGTCTGACGATGGTGGTTATAATAACCGTAATATGAGTGCAAAAATGCAGACGTTAAAGGGGTTAACAAAGGCTCAGCTCGAATACGAAAGTGAAGCGAGGCGCAAAGCCAGCAAAAGAGACGACCAGTTGCCAGTGTTCGCTCTAACTTGCGCCAGTCGATGTCGTCTGTGAAGAAACTAATGGCTCAACTTGTGCGCCAAGTCGTGTGAAGATCTGTGGGTGGCGACATTATTCCACACCTCCTATGCGAGGTCACACATGCACCCAAGTTTCTATGGAGAGATCAGGTCTCTCCCTTCGTCGAAGATCTAAGTGAAACAAAGAGCTACTATAACGCGTGATAAATGTGACGCGACACAGCGTCTCCGTGATAGCCCATGGACCCAGTCGTCGTTTGGGGCTTATTAAATTGCTAACAGCTTTTGACTGTGAATTTAAGTTGAACATTGAGCTTCAGTTTAATCTACGGTGGTCAACGTGTGAGAGAACATAATTTACGCGCACCAAATACTGACAAATGACGTGCAGCACAAATTTCTTTCTCATACATGTTAACCGCTGGCACAGATTAGATTATCAATATAAGTTTAAACCTCCCTATCCAACACAAAGGCATTCCAAAGAGAGGAAGGAGAAAGGTGCCATGTAGTATGGGGTTAAAGGAAAGCGGAATCTATGCGCAGAAAGGGCATAGAAACAGTAAAAATAGAAAGAAGATTAAGAAATAGAAACAAGATTAAAATCGATGAAGGAAGAAATAGGTGCTGAATAACAGGACAGGAGTGAATCGAAAAAAATGGTCCTTAGCATAACAAAAACATTTTATTTCAAGAAAAAGGAGGCCTACCTAACTCTTAGCTCGGGCTCTTACATTTTCCCTTCGGGAATTCTAATTCCCACGTATACAATATTTGTATCCCCCTGAGGGGAACTGCTGAACCCAGCGTAGTGACACTACAGCTTTTTAACTTTAATTTAAAAAAGCTCAAGTTTAATTTATAAAGTCTCAAGCAGGCAATATTTAAATAGATGAATTTCAATTTTGAAAAGTTTATTTCTCTAAAATTTCATACTTATGTATTAATAATATAAGTAAAGTTCATTTGTGAGAAGGCATATTTATTTAAAATTACTGGCCCTGAAAATAGAGTACATCGAATATCAGACAAACAAAGCTGCTGTGATTTTGTATTTAAATTTGACATTCATTAAGTTTTACCTATGAATCATTTGCTAAATCATTTGCCAAACAGATCATCGGTACTTATATCTGTTGACAAAAATGATGCGAATAAACTTTATGTAATAATTAACTGTGTGACAATTAGCAAACTGCACTGACTGAAAAATTGAACATTACTGAGCTTCATCTTTTCAGTCAGTACAGTTTGCTAATTGTCCCACAGTTACTTATTACGTAAAGTTTATTCGCATCATTTTTGTCAATAGATATAAGTATCGATGATCTGTTTAGCAAATGATTCATAGGTAAAAATTGAATGTCAAATTGAGTCCAAAATCATAGCAGCTTGGTTTGTCTGATATTCGATGTACTCTATTTTCAGTGCCAGTACTTTTAAATAAATAAGCATTCTCACAAATAAACTTTACTTATATTATTATATTGGTATGCAATTTTAGAAACATAAGCTTTTCAAAATTGAACTTGATCTTTTTTTATATATAGCCTTGTTGAGAATTTTTTAATTCAACTTGATCGTTTTTAAATTAAACTTGATCTTTTTTAAATTAAACTTTATCTTTTTTAAATTAAACTCGACCTTTTTTAAATTAAACTCGATCTTTTTTAAATTAAACTCGATCTTTTTTAAATTAAACTCGATCTTTTTTAAATTAAACTTGATCTTTTTTAAATTGACCTTGAACTTGATGGTCGTGTTACTCGGTCGTGTGGTAGTGTGAGCTTTTTTAAATTAAAGTTAAAAAGCTCTAGTATCCTCAATAACAATCCGGTCAAATTCGAGTGCTGCACAGAGCAGGCTAGCTTCAACACACTACAAATAATATCGATTTCATCCGCTCGCAGACCCTCCTTGAAGGATATAACTATCATATGTATGGGAATTAGCACTGCTAAGGGGAAAAAATGTGAGGTCCCAAGTTGAAAGGTAGGCCTTCTTTTTGTTGAAACGGCGAGTTTCTGGTTACAAACCAATGTTTTTTTCGTTACGAACCAATTTTTTTCGGTTCCCTGCTGTCCTGTTCTTCCCTACTACCTTCTGCTTCAAATTTTATCGTGTATCACAAACTTACTTCCTAGCTGACTGTTTCTATGCGCAAGGGATCTAGTGTGAGAACACACCCAATGCATAGGTCCTGCATTCCCTTACCTTTTTATTAAATGGTACCTTAATCCTTTCTCTCTTTGAAACACCTCTGTTATGGTTAGGGAGGCTTAAACTAACAGTAATCTAATCTAAAGTGCTTTGTATAAAAATCCATCGCGTCATGTCATGTCATGTCATGTCATGTCATTACCGCAAACACATTTATTCCTTCGAGCAAAAAAAAGTCTATACTAAAAATAGTATCAGTTTCCGAGCAATAAAAATTAAAATTGTTGCTTATGTTGTGCAGATGAAAGCTATTCTCGCAACCGAGTAAATTAGCAAGTAACGCGCGCAACAATTATTGTGCAGATGTAAGCTATTCTCGCAACCGAATAAATTAGCAAGTAACGCTCGCAACAATTATAGGGAGCAAGAAGCTCCAGATTAAGAGGCACCCATTAAGGCCGAGCGGAGGAGCATTAAGAGCTGGTGAGCCATTGGCAAAGCGTGAAAATTTGTGAGGTGTCAAATTAACTCGAGCGTCGCAATGAGGGGGTCGCTGCTGGCAGGCAGCCAGAGCAGAGCGTCAGGAACTCTGCCTGCTGCCTCCCCGTCGGAGAAATACTTTCCCGTACACAGGCTTTACGCAATGACTTGAGATTCCTAAAATTGAACGTTTGTTGGCCCTCAGGTGTACTTTCATGCGATAGTTTCGTCTCGATCTCAGCTCTGCTGGCTATAAACAAAGGAGGCATGAGAATTGCCGCCATGTGTGAGAAAATAGCGTGTCGCCCGGTATTATTAGGCAAACATTTCAATATTTAGGGGTAATTTCATGGTATATTGAATTCTTTGGGTGCCCTGAGCCAGCGCGTGAAATGATCATGACACGATCCTTACATTTGATCGATCAAAAACTGGTGCATTATCGTTCAAATCGACTGAATTACTCGATATTAATTTAATCGATCAAAAACTGGTGCATTATCGTTCAAATCGACTGAATTACTCGATATTAATTTAATCGATCAAAAACTGGTGCATTATCGTTCAAATCGACTGAATTACTCGATATTAATTTAATCGATCAAAAACTGGTGCATTATCGTTCAAATCGACTGAATTACTCGGTATTAATTTAATTGATCAAAAACTGGTGCATTGTCGTTCAAATCGACTGAATTACTCGGTATTAATTTAATTGATCAAAAACTGGTGCGTTTTCGTTCAAATAGACTGAACTACTCGCCACAAACGAGTTTACGATCATCAAATGGATAGCTAGCTCCGTTAGTTAGTTAGTGTACGTCTCCCTAACCACAGCAAAGGTATTCTAAGGAGAGGGAGGATGAAGGCACCATTTAGGATGGAGCTAAGGGAACGAGGAATCTGCGCACTAGTGTGTTCCCACCCAAAACAATGCACACTGAAACAATAAGTTAAAGAAGTTTATGAAACAAAGTTTAAGTTGAAGAAGATAGTTAGAGGTGCTGGAACAGGAAAGCAGTGAGCAAAAAAAAGTTGATCCGTAATCAAATAAAAAAAGCAATTCTGTTATATATTTCTTTTTTTTTGTAGAATCCGAGTTTATGATTTTTCAAATTTTCTTTCTTTTCAAGTCTAAAAATCAAAGGAGTTATTTTCCGAAAGAAAACACGATTCTTTCAACGTGGCCACATCGTTTTACTTGTTATAATGAAAGATGTACACAAAATATGACAATGGGGTAGATGAGACTAGCAAATTTAGGAACAATTGCTACATAAGTCTTACGTATCTTTTGGGTACGCAGCGATGTCGGGGTATGATGACAAGATCTCGAATTGTACGTTAAAGTCTTTTACGTGAAGATTAACACAGAGTCAGGGACTAATACGGTGTGCCTACCGTATACAAGTTTTTACAAATTAAAGAAAGCGGCACCGAGAGATCTTTAAGCGACGGAGTTTCGCTCTATAGTGATGATGCCCTAGCCCTCGTCGTACCCTTTAAGTAGACTCGCGCCGTGACCGTTACTTCTGGGGCATGCAGCAAAATGCCGCAGCTGAACACCCCTGTCGTCGCTTAGGCCCAGCCGCACCCTCGGGTAGCGCCAGCCGTTGCCATCTGCTGTTGCCGTCCGCTGCCACACTGGTGCCACGCTGGTGCCACGCTGTTGCCACGCTGCCACGCTGCCCCCGGGAGCGCAGGTGTTGCCTCATTTTTTGTAACGGTCGAGCCCTCGCTGGGAAAGCGTTGCCCTTTCTCACGCCGGGTTTATGCTGAATTGCAGGACTCTTTTTTATAGCAGTCCAGATGTCGGACTCACGTTCAACCGTCCTTACTCCTTTTTTGTGGTGAAAACTTAACGGTTCGTACTCGGGACACAACAGAATCCCCCCCACCTATATTAATCAGCATCCTCCTGGATGTAAAATGGAAGTTTCCGTCTACTGATGTCACGCATCTGAGATTCGTACTTCATTGCAGGGGCGAAATTAGACAAGCCTTGAGATTTGTGCTTCTGACGCACTTCTGAATCGAAGATCCTGAACAAGCGATAGCTTACTGTAGTCGTCGGGACGTCCTATTCCAGTTCACTATCGAAGACCTTCTCCCTTGGCTAATGACGTTCTATCAGAGGCCTTCTGAAGACGTTCAAAGGGGTGAAAACCACCTTAATAAAATATCGAATATGCATTCGATCAGTCTAAACTCAACCTCCTGCGTGTAGTTGCTACGGACATATTGCTGTCCAACGGTATCTTCTTCATTATTTTTCTTCGCCGTTGTTGAATCCGTGTCCGGCGAAAATATAGATGTTCAGGGGAAAGTCCAGTCTTTTGTACGAGTGAGTGTACTGTTGCTGCAGATGGGAAACTGGGTCCGCCTATTGCGTCTGTACAGCTGGGGCCGCGGCACGCCAGGACAGCTGAGGCGGGTCCTTTAATAGCAAGGTCGTCGCTGACGGCGCGTAGCAGAAACAGCTGGTATGGAGAGCGGTGTTGCCATAGCGTTGGTAGTGTACTGTGCGCCTGCACACTGCCCCTGGGTCGCTGCACTGCTGCGCTGGCGAGCGGTGCGTGAGTGCTGTGCGCCTGTAGCCCTGTACACGGCTTCCCAGCCGCGGCACAGCTGCGGTGGAGAGAGGAGGGCGTGTGCTGCCGCTGTTCAGGCCCCAGTCGGCGCAGCATCGCTGTAATCAATCGTTCCACGTTAATCTCAGGCTTTGATAAATTTTTCTCTCGGATTTCTTTGACTTATCGTAATCAATTGTGTCCATCTACTCATCACATCTCCCCCATGCCATTCACATCCCGGTGTACCATCCTTCGATAGCATTTTAACTAGAATCAAAGTAATCTAACGCAATAAGTTCTAAGAAATCCATTTAGAGAATATTATAACTAACGCAAAATAAAATAAATGCAAGGTAAATGAAATTCATGAGAGATCAAAGTAATCTAACGCAATAAGCTCAAAGAAATCCGTTAGAGAACACAAAATGCACGGTAAATGAAGTTAATGAGAAATACATAATATGACATTCAATATCTCGGATAATTAGTGGGCTGTAAAGGAAAGTTCCTACGTATTAGCACGCATTCCTGGGGAAGAGCTATGAAGAGACATACGAACGGGTTACAAATTTGACATCGAGTAAAATTTTTATCTGATTAATGAGCATCATCAAGGTAAATACATAAATTTATTTATAAATCGACATTAATCATGTAATACATCCTATCTGCATTTCGCTGGAGAAATCATTTAAATTTAAGTCGAAGCACTTATCCTAAAATTGAAATATGAAAGAAATGTTAAACACAAGGGAACTGATTAGAAAACATTCTTAATATTAAACATAGAACATTTGGGAGTGAAATGAGATAATCATTATTGAAGATTTGGGACGTGGAAAATCAGTTAATTCTAAGTCAAAGCACGTATCCTAAATTTGTAATACGAAAGAAATGTTAAACACAAGGGAAATGGTTAGAAAACATTCTTAATATTAAACATAGTACATCTTTAGAATGAAATGGAGCAATCATCATCGAAGTTTTGGGACGTCCTTGCGAGACACAAATAATCATACATAGTTTGGGCGTCTCGTCCGATTCCTCAGAGAATATCTAGGAATCATTTCTTCATTTCTCTGGCTTGTGCTCGGCACTGTAGGAATGTCGCTCGTCTCTGCCCCTTGCAGTTCGTCCTTTTCTTCGTCGTTGTTGAAAGGGAAGGCCATGGCGTCGTCAAGATAAGCACGTTTCACACGGTTCAGGTGCACGGTCTGCTCTTTTCGATCCGAGTATACACCCTTGATGGTGATGTTATTTTCCCGTCGAGAGATCACACGGAAGGGGCCTCTGAACCTCGTAGGCCAAGCACGATCTACGTCGGTGCGACCTGTCTCATTCCTAACCATGACTAGTGCTCCAGGTTGAATATCACATTCTTTGGCCGTTCGATTGTAGATGTTTGCGGCAGCTTGCCTCGCAGCTTCCGAATTCTTCCGAACTGCAGCAAATGCTTTAGACAGACGGAGAGAAACTTCAGTTGAATACTCTTGGTCACATGCGTAGTTGATGGGCTGTTCTTTGAAAATGTCGTGGTAAGGAAGGTTAGCATCTCTGCCGTAAAACAAAAAGAACGGCGTGTCTTTAATCGCAGTCTGGTAGGAAGTATTTACAGCTAGGGTAACGAATGCCACGCTCTCATCCCAAGAGAACCTATCTTCAGCAGCCAAGTGGGAGATCGCTGTTTTCAGGGTACCGTTCATTCTCTCGCAGCAACCATTCGCCATAGCGTGATAAGCAGTCGTAGTCTGTGACCTCGCCTTGAGATTTTTGCAGACATCCTGGAATAGCTTATTGGTAAATTCGCTGCCTCTATCACTGACAATAGTATTTGGGGCTGAGAACTTTCCGACGTATTGGACGAAAGCTCTGGTGACAGTATCGGCAGATTTATCTGTAAGGGGGTAAGCATCAACATATCTTGTGAAATGATCCACGATTGTCAGGAGATATTTATTGCCATCGTAACTAACAGGCAATTCAACAAGGTCAACAGCAACTCTTTCAAGGGGGTACGACGTTTCAGGAAATTTACCTAAGGGGACTTTAAATTGGCCCTGCCATTTCCTTCGTTGGCACTGCAAACATTTCTTCACGTGGTCTTTGACGTCACGAATTTGATTAATCCAGAAGAATTTATCTCTGGCCCGTTCAAGAGTTCTCAGGAAACCCATATGAGCGGACAAATCGTTGTCATGGCTCAGCTTTAAAGCTACCTTAACTAAAGACTTAGGAATGACTATTTGTACATTACTTCTACCGTTTCTGCGTTTCTTTCTCGACAATCTACACAGGACATTGTTCTCATCAATAAAATATTCGTCAATGTTTGAAATCTTAGTATCACCCAAGTCATTGCCAGTTAACAAGTTTCTTACACCAGACCAAAGTGAGTCCTTTTCTTGCTCTGAAACAACATCATCCAGGCTCAATTGCTTTGCCTCGACGGCAACACTCTTATCACGTTCACTGTACACGGGTGGAGGGCACACGTCGTCGACGGGAACATCTGTCGCATTATTATTAGAACAAGGCTTAATTCTAGAAGGAACATCAGCATTAATTTTAGGATCATTCTTATTACTACAGTTTGACTCAGCAGTGTTAACGACAGCATTGACGATTCTTTCGGATCTAGACAAATAGTCGGGCAAATGGTGTTGTGCTCCCGGCTTGTACCGAACAGAGAAATTATACTCCTGAAGAAGCAGAGCCCATCTTGAAATACGGTGATTACCTGTTTTATTAGCAAAAATGAAGGTTAAGGGGCGATGATCTGTCACCACGACGAACTCATTTAAGTACAGGTACGCATCATAATGTTTGATTGAATCATGGATAGCAAAAGCTTCGAGTTCTGTTGCAGAGTACTTAAGTTCATTTCCTTTTAATTTTCGACTATAGTATGCTACAGGTAACTCAATGCCGTCATGCATCTGAAGTAATGCTCCTCCAATTGCAATGCCCGAGGCATCAGTGTGCAACACAAATTCTCTCTGAAAGTCAGGAAATTTAAGTATAGGCGCAGACACAAGTTTATCTTTCAAATCATCGAAAGCTCGCTGATGGACGTCCGTCCATTTAAATGAGTTCGTCTTTTTTGTTAGCTCAGTAAGAGGTGCCGCGATATGAGCATAATTTTTAATGAACTTTCTAAAGAATCCGGTAGAGCCTAAGAATCTCTTCACCTCTTTAACACTCCTAGGTCTCAAAGCATCTGCCAAGGCCTGGACTTTCGCAGGTCGGGGGGTGAGTCCCTCCGAACTGACTTTGATTCCAAGAAAGGTTACGCTACTCGCAGCAAATTGGCATTTCTTGAGACTTAGTTTGAAACCTGAAGCAGCTGTTTGAAGCAACGCCTTATCCAAATGTTCGACATGAGTCTCGAAATTTTTTGAATAGATGATGATGTCGTCAACGTAACAGAACAGAAATTTTGAAATGAATGGAGAAAAAGCCATATTAACTGCTCTTTGAAGTGCAGCCGCAGATGTGATAAGACCTTGGGGTGAACGGCAATACCTATAACTACCTGTCGGTGTTTTGAAAGCGGTAATATCTCTGCTCTCTGGGGACAGTTCAATCTGATGGTAGGAGCTTCTCATATCAAGGGTCGTGAATAAATTTGAGTCCTTTAGACTTTCGAGGGTATCAGTCATATGCGGGATTGGAAAAGAATCCTTCCTACAAATCTTATTGATAAGTCGGAAGTCAACTACGATTCGATGTGAACCATCACTTTTACGTACAGCTAAGATTGGGGAAGACCAAGGCGAAAAACTTGGTTCAATAACTTTTTGCCTGAGCATCTCCTGGACATGCTCCTCAACCAATTGTTTTGTAGCGTGGGGAACTCGATACTGCGGTGTATTGATGGGGGAGTGTCCCTGAACGTCTAATCTATGCACAGCATTTCGCGCATGACCAATCTCGTCTCCAACCGCGAACGCATTCCTGTGTTTGTTAATCAAGTTTACAAGGGTCGTTCTCTGATCTAATTTCAAGTGAGACAAATCAACATCGTCTATCATTTCATTGAATTCAGGTTCATTGCGTTTCTCTGCGACGCGTATGAGTCTGCTGTTCCCAATCTCTGCCTGCTGGTCAGAGCGGCAATGAGCTGACTCGCTCGTTTGTCTACATCCATGGTCACTGTGCACTACAGCCACCGCCTCATAGGCCTTGCGCCGCGTCTGCGCTCGAGCATCACTCTCGCTTTCGTCTGAGCCAGGCTCTGGGTCCTCAATGGCAACATCTAAACTAGCACAAATTTTATTTCTAGGCACAAGAACATTCTTATCATTATAATTTACAAAAACTACAGGCACGGTACCATCACGGACAGTGGCTAACGTACGAGGCACTGCTATTCCTTTGCACGTAACGCTCTGTTTTAGAACGACTGTTTTTCCATTCATGTGCTTGGGAACTCTCAAAAAGGAATGGCACAACGTGCCTCCCTCAATAGTCAGATCATGTGACATTCTCGCGACACTGAATGATGCATCCTCAGATTGTTTCACAAAATTTACTGAATTAGAAGCAGCAATTGATTGAAATGGGTAAATTTTATCATTAATTCTCACGTGACCTTTCTCATGCTGACTGTATTTTATTTCAATACCGAATCTCTTAAGGAAATCTCGGCCTATCAAGACAGCTCCAGGGAAGTAAGAATCTTCCACAATGACAGCGGAATGGCAATACTCAACATCACCTAGTTTAAATTTCAAGTCAATCGTACCTCGAGTGTGGAGATTATCTCCATTAACAGAACAGAGAACTTTAGTGCATCGTTTAATTCGGGGTGGAGTTTGGAATAATTTGCTAATTACACAAGATTTCACAAGAGTCACGGAAGAGCCTGAATCAACGAAAGTGGAGCATTTTTTCTGTTCAATATTTAGCAAAATCACGGGGGAAAAGCTTTTCGGTTGCTGTGGAAGTTTTTTGACTTTACTGCGGCGATGTCACCATTCTGACTCGGATGGCCATTGAATTTGCGTTGATAATTATTAAATGGGCGAGCATTTTTGTGTGAAGCACTTTGCCATTTGAATGGATTTTTAGGCTGGTACGCTCGCCTTTGTGGTGAATTGTATTGGTACTTCTCAACCACCACATCACTTTCGTGAATTCGCCTCTTCCGGCTCAACATAGTTCTTTCTTCGATCAAAGACTCCTCAATTGACCTCGCTTTGTCTAGGAGTTTTGTCACACTCTCAGGATCAAAATCATGAGATAATTTTTCACTGATCTTGGGATTCATATTTTTAATGATAGTAGGAATGAGTATCTTTTGTGCTTTGCTATCCTCGTAGTGCCATTCTGGACCGAACACGTCCTTCCAGCTAGCAAGAACGCGAGTTGCAAAGGCATTCACTGTCTCATCATTCTCTTGACGCAGATTAAATAGGATTTTATGAACGGTTTTTCTATAATTTACAGCCTCCTTGTACACAGAAATAAGCCAAGTCTTGACATCTTCCAGTGTGACCAATTGGTCGGACTTGAGGACATAAGAATCCCAAGCCTTCCCAGTAAGAGCATTTTTCAAATAACGGCATTGCAAATCGATGTCATTCGTGTAGATGTCAACTCTGGTCTGAAAGTGTTTTAAAAATGAAGTCACACAGCCTTCACCATTAAATTTAGGCAGTTCAATTGCGTGATTTAAAGTGACAAAGCTACTTTGATTGTTCTCACCATTGTTACTTTGATTACTTTCATTATCGTCCCCAGCCATGGTTTCAACTGATAATTAGGGCAAAATTGGCGAAGCAAAATAGATTCACAATGAACACTGATAGCAATTTTAGAGTTTCAAATTAGAAGTTTAAATGCAATATTTCGTACAATATGTTTCCAAATACACAGACATAATTGAGTTTTTTTCGCACAATAAGTTTCCAAATGCACAGAAACAAATGAATCGTCAATAACATCAACAACAGTAATAGAAAATAGGGTCATAATGGGGATAAAATGGGGTTTTGAATAGGCACAATAATCATATTAGAAAGGTAAATGGGTTAAATTACGCAATGGGAATGAGACAATAAATGGGTAAAGCATCAAAATAGTAAATATGGTACAAGTTCACACGAAATAAATCAATACACTGACACAAGGTGCAAATAATGACAATAAATCACATGGGAAATACACAAGTAAATCAAAACAATGACATAAATTATGTGAATAGAATGGGTACAATGATGAGTGAAATAAACTTCCTAATCATGTGGCCATTCATGTTACGTTAAACATCTAATTTTTTTTTGAATAGGTAGCGTGGCAACAGCGGTCTCTTGCGGAGACGTTAAGTTTTAATGGGTTATGATCCCACACTCGCTGCCCACCATTTTGTTATATACTTCTTTTTTTTTGTAGAATCCGAGTTTATGATTTTTCAAATTTTCTTTCTTTTCAAGTCTAAAAATCAAAGGAGTTATTTTCCGAAAGAAAACACGATTCTTTCAACGTGGCCACATCGTTTTACTTGTTATAATGAAAGATGTACACAAAATATGACAATGGGGTAGATGAGACTAGCAAATTTAGGAACAATTGCTACATAAGTCTTACGTATCTTTTGGGTACGCAGCGATGTCGGGGTATGATGACAAGATCTCGAATTGTACGTTAAAGTCTTTTACGTGAAGATTAACACAGAGTCAGGGACTAATACGGTGTGCCTACCGTATACAAGTTTTTACAAATTAAAGAAAGCGGCACCGAGAGATCTTTAAGCGACGGAGTTTCGCTCTATAGTGATGATGCCCTAGCCCTCGTCGTACCCTTTAAGTAGACTCGCGCCGTGACCGTTACTTCTGGGGCATGCAGCAAAATGCCGCAGCTGAACACCCCTGTCGTCGCTTAGGCCCAGCCGCACCCTCGGGTAGCGCCAGCCGTTGCCATCTGCTGTTGCCGTCCGCTGCCACACTGGTGCCACGCTGGTGCCACGCTGTTGCCACGCTGCCACGCTGCCCCCGGGAGCGCAGGTGTTGCCTCATTTTTTGTAACGGTCGAGCCCTCGCTGGGTAAGCGTTGCCCTTTCTCACGCCGGGTTTATGCTGAATTGCAGGACTCTTTTTTATAGCAGTCCAGATGTCGGACTCACGTTCAACCGTCCTTACTCCTTTTTTGTGGTGAAAACTTAACGGTTCGTACTCGGGACACAACAATTCTGTTTCAACCAAAATGGAGCATGACTATCTCTCAGCCTGGGAAATTAACAAATTAACTGCAGCAGATTAAGCTGAAGTTTGATATTCAACTCGAAAGAGTTAATTTTAGAAACCAATTTTGAAAAAAACGCACAACAAATAGAACGTGCCTTCATTTCGTTTTCATTACGTATCCATAAAAATTGAGTATACGACTGCTGGTTGGTCAGTAGCATTATGAAAATCCCCATAGTGACCACCGGTGGGTCACGTCGCACCCCGAAGTGTTAAATTATCCCCATTGGAGCGCCACTTCCGATCGACACAATAGCAGCGTCTCCCACAGGGGTCTGTCCAGCGTCGGACAAATACTGAGCAACAGCTCTATCACAAAAGAGGAGCACATTGCGTCTGGACAGTGATATTTGACAAATTGAAACTTCACTGAATCTGTCTTAGGATCGTAATATAAACCGAGCTTCAAAATGCTTAACTTCGATAGGCAACGGTTATGGTCGGTCAACACTTTGACTGCGGCGTGAGACACTGGTGGTCACTGGGGGAGTTTCCATAATGCTGCTCACCGACCAGTAGTCGCGAACTCAATCTTCATACATACTTTAACAAAATTAAATGAAGGCACAATCCAGTTAATAGTTGCTACTCTCAACATAGCAATACTTCAACATTACATTGCATTCCTTACCTACCGCCATTAAGTATGGAGTTAAGGGAACGCGGAATCTATGCACAAGGTGCATTCAAACAGTAAGCTATGAAAGAAGTTCATGAAAGAAGATAAAAGTCCAAGAAGAAAGTAGGTATTCAAAAACAGGACAGCAGTGAGCCGAAAAAAATGATCCGTAACAAAACAAAAACCCATTCCATTGTAACAAAAGGAAGGCCTAGCTAACGTTTGGCTTGGGACTACACATATACCCCCTGGAACCATAGCCACTTTAAATTCAAGAAGTTCACAGGGATAATGCCAAAGTAAAATCATTCGCGATGACCAGCAATCATACAACTTCTACTCGCCATTGCAATTATTTAATGAAAAGAGGAAAACTTGCATTCCACTCAGCATTGATAATATTCAAGATAACTTAATTGAAATGAATTGGGACACTCAAACTGTAAATCAGGTAACCAAAATTTAACATAATAGGATGAAAGAAAATCACAGACAACTTACTACATGAAACAATAAGAGACTGAAAGACGTTGATAAACGAACCAAGCGAATAGAATAGGCAAGGGACCACCAAGAGTATCGATGCAGAAAGGGAACATTGTCTAGCACAGCGGGAGCATTCGCGTGGCCAAAAGGGATACTGGCTAACTAAACAGCGATATTAATTTGCACAATGGACACGTAATTCAACAGGGCGGGAGTATTGGCATGGCCAAAAGGGATACTGGCTAACTAAACAGCGATATTAATCTGCGCAATGGACACGTAATTCAACAGGGCGGGAGTATTGGCATGGCCAAAAGGGATACTGGCTAACTAAACAGCGATATTAATCTGCGCAATGGACACGTAATTCAACAGGGCGGGAGCATTGGCATGGCCAAAAGGGATACTGGCTAACTAAACAGCGATATTAATTTGCACAATGGACACGTAATTCAACAAGGCGGGAGTATTGGCATGGCCAAAAGGGATACTGGCTAACTAAACAGCGATATTAATTTGCACAATGGACACGTAATTCAACAGGGCGGGAGTATTGGCATGGCCAAAAGGGATACTGGCTAACTAAACAGCGATATTAATTTGCACAATGGACACGTAATTCAACAGGGCGGGAGTATTGGCATGGCCAAAAGGGATACTGGCTAACTAAACAGCGATATTAATTTGCGCAATGGACACGTAATTCAACAGGGCGGGAGTATTGGCATGGCCAAAAGGGATACTGGCGAACTAAACAGCGATATTAATCTGCGCAATGGACACGTAATTCAACAGGGCGGGAGTATTGGCATGGCCAAAAGGGATACTGGCTAACTAAACTGCAATATTAATTTGCGCAACGGACACATAGTCAAAAGCCGCGGGAGTAATGACATACGCCATCAAAACATCGCCTAACTAAAGGCAATAATAACCTGCACAACGAGCATACTGCCTACCCCAGCGGGAGAATTTGCATACACAATGGAAGTACCGGCCCACGCAAATGGAATTCGTCACACTAAGCGAGAATATTAGCCTGCAAAACGTGAATATTAACTGATGCTAAGGGACTATTAAGCATAAGGCCCCAGAAAATTGTCTGATTCAACAATACATAAGGATATTGTCAACAATGTAGCAGGGATATTGTCTAACTCAACGTAAATATTAGCCTACAAAACGTGAATATTAGCCTGCAAAGCGTGAATATTAGCCTGCAAAGCGTGAATATTAGCCGGCAAAACGTGAATATTAGCCTGCAAAACGTGAATATTAGCCTGCAAAACGTGAATATTAGTCTGAAAAACGTGAATATTAGCCTGAAAAACGTGAATATTAGCCGGCAAAGCGTGAATATTAGCCGGCAAAGCGTGAATATTAGCCGGCAAAGCGTGAATATTAGCCGGCAAAGCGTGAATATTAGCCGGCAAAGCGTGAATATTAGCCTGCAAAACGTGAATATTAGCCTGCAAAACGTGAACATAAATCTGCAAAATGTGAATATTAGCCTGCAAAACGTCAATATTAGCCTCAGTAACTCGCCCATTTCCCGGCACGCGGGAGCACGGTGAGGACAGAATTAACATGAGGTGGGACAAGCAGGGCCATGAGCACCAAAAATATGTGAGACAACAAAAGCATTTGGAGTGAAACCCCCTGCAGATAGCCCATCTAAATGCACAGGAATGAGAGCGAACGCTCACAGACTTCACAGGGAATCTTCGTCTACGGTGCTGTGTGTGATATGCGAGTGTGCTTCACCGATGGCGAACAGTAACCTTTAACGCACTGGCTGTGATGGGTTAAACTGAAGCTCAGTATTTAATTTAAATTTAAATTCAAAAGTCGTTAGAAATTTTAGGAATACGGAACATCAAATGGGTCTATTAAACACCATTAATTTTTACCGATCGTTAAAACTTTTTCAAACGACCCGCCGATGGGACGTTTTGCAGCAGGGAAAACTTAAGCACAACCCACCGGTGGGTTGCATCGCAGTCAACGTGTTCACCTGCGTAGATGTGCACAATGAGACAAAATTCTCCGAACTTCGCTGCCTCATTCTCTTCTATTTAGTCAACACAATCCATGTCCATGATCGTCATGGAATTATAAAACACACTCACAATATTCTATCAAGCCAATAATTTTGAATCGATCAGTGCAACGGAACTCAGAATAACACTGCTAATGTTCTACCAAACTCAGTAATGTTACAGTTGCGTCGTTATGATCGACTATATGCGGTGTACAAACAGAAACTATATATAACGCAGCACCGGACTCAAAAGTCTGTTCTCAAATGAAAACATTTTGGAGCTTTCAGCTACGCACTATAACCTTGCATTAGGGCAAAACATGGTACGTTTACGAATGAATTCTAAAATAAAAAATTTTTTGCAAAAAAATTACTAAAACTATCAGGACAACTTCAAGAAGAAATACCTTAAAAGTTCAAAATGAGTGAGGAAATAGAGAGTATAGAACACACTAGTGAATATGGTAGGAAAATTTTAAAAATTCATCTCACACTCGCATTTTACAAGGCGGAGACCGCCAGCTGGCAAGCAATGCTCCGCAGAGCCAAAATTCCGGGCAAAAACTCTAATTTCTTACCTCAGGCATCATCACAGGGGACGTTTTTCATCAGCTACAGTGCAGTAAGAAAACTAGTAACCGAGGACTCTTCAAATTAGACCCAGACGGTTCATGTCATTTGCTATGGGGACCACGGCAGAAATTTCCAAACATATGAACGAAATGAGGAAGGCCTCGGTTTAATGCAAAGAAACGAGCAGCACGGCCTGGAAAAACGTTGATTACGGCACATAATTTGAGCAGAAGCAAGACACTGGCGTTGCGGCCGGCAGCGCACTGCAGGGCAGTGCACGGAACGAAAGAAAAAAAGACTGCAAAAATAAAGAAAGCAAAAATAAAGAAAACAAGAAAGCAAGATCGCAAGAAACAAAAAAAGAAGACAGAAAAAAACGTTTATTTCTAAAAATCGTGATCCATGAGATGTATTTACAACACATTGAATCTTAATAATTACTTAATATGAAGGTCCTGAATTGGTAGATCAACAATACGAGGCGTATTATACCGTGTCTGGGGCTAATCATGTTAATGAAGCCGTCAAATTACCCCCATCCCTTTGATCTTTATATAAAAAGAGATGGCTGACAACTTATAAATAATGTATAAACTACTAGACAATCCTTCGGAATTCCTTCGTCATTAGTTGGAACGAAGGAAGAAAGACAACAAGAGGGGAGCAGACCAGGAGCTCAGCAGACCAGGAGCTCAGCAGACCAGGAGCTCAGCAGACCAGGAGCTCAGCAGACCAGGAGCTCAGCAGACCAGGAGCTCAGCAGACCAGGAGCTCAGCAGACCAGGAGCTCAGCAGACCAGGAGCTCAGCAGACCAGGAGCTCAGCAGACCAGGAGCTCAGCAGACCAGGAGCTCAGCAGACCAGGAGCTCAGCAGACCAGGAGCTCAGCAGACCAGAAGCTCAGCAGACCAGGGCGCAACATCGCACCACACGTCGGAAATTAGCCTCGTCCTGAGGCGCAGGAGCCGTCATGAGGCATCTCCGTGACACTGCGGGCCTCACAGCTGCTGCGCTGCCACGTAGGTAGTCAACTGCCTTGCATCACTCACCCAACATACTGAAGTTCGAGGAGTAATTACAGTGAATGTGTTGAATGTACGTAACTTGTGAATCTGCGTAGGTAGTCAACTACCTGGCGTCATTCGCCCAGCCTACTGAAGTTGGAGTAGTTACATTGCGTGTATTGTATATAGGTAGTCAACTACCGGGCGTCATTCGCCCAGCCTACTGAAGTTGGAGTAGTTACATTGCGTGTATTGTATATAGGTAGTCAACTACCGGGCGTCATTCGCCCAGCCTACTGAAATTGGAGTAGTTACATTGCGTGTATTGTATATAGGTAGTCAACTACCGGGCGTCATTCGCCCAGCCTACTGAAGTTGGAGTAGTTGCATTGCGTGTATTGAATATGCGTAGGTAGTCAACTACCTGGCGTCATTCGCCCAGCCTACTGAAGTTGGAGTAGTTACATTGCGTGTATTGTACATAGGTAGTCAACTACCTGGCGTCATTCGCCCAGCCTACTGAAGTTGGAGTAGTTACATTGCGTGTATTGTACATAGGTAGTCAACTACCTGGCGTCATTCGCCCAGCCTACTGAAGTTGGAGTAGTTACATTGCGTGTATTGTACATAGGTAGTCAACTACCTGGCGTCATTCGCCCAGCCTACTGAAGTTGGAGTAGTTACATTGCGTGTATTGTACATAGGTAGTCAACTACCTGGCGTCATTCGCCCAGCCTACTGAAGTTGGAGTAGTTACATTGCGTGTATTGTACATAGGTAGTCAACTACCTGGCGTCATTCGCCCAGCCTACTGAAGTTGGAGTAGTTACATTGCGTGTATTGTACATAGGTAGTCAACTACCTGGCGTCATTCGCCCAGCCTACTGAAGTTGGAGTAGTTACATTGCGTGTATTGTACATAGGTAGTCAACTACCTGGCGTCATTCGCCCAGCCTACTGAAGTTGGAGTAGTTGCATTGCGTGTATTGTACATAGGTAGTCAACTACCGGGCGTCATTCGCCCAGCCTACTGAAGTTGGAGTAGTTACATTGCGTGTATTGTACATAGGTAGTCAACTACCTGGCGTCATTCGCCCAGCCTACTGAAGTTGGAGTAGTTGCATTGCGTGTATTGTACATAGGTAGTCAACTACCGGGCGTCATTCGCCCAGCCTACTGAAGTTGGAGTAGTTGCATTGCGTGTATTGTACATAGGTAGTCAACTACCGGGCGTCATTCGCCCAGCCTACTGAAGTTGGAGTAGTTACATTGCGTGTATTGTACATAGGTAGTCAACTACCTGGCGTCATTCGCCCAGCCTACTGAAGTTGGAGTAGTTGCATTGCGTGTATTGTACATAGGTAGTCAACTACCGGGCGTCATTCGCCCAGCCTACTGAAGTTGGAGTAGTTGCATTGCGTGTATTGTACATAGGTAGTCAACTACCGGGCGTCATTCGCCCAGCCTACTGAAGTTGGAGTAGTTGCATTGCGTGTATTGTACATAGGTAGTCAACTACCTGGCGTCATTCGCCCAGCCTACTGAAGTTGGAGTAGTTACATTGCGTGTATTGTACATAGGTAGTCGACTACCTGGCGTCATTCGCCCAGCCTACTGAAGTTGGAGTAGTTACATTGCGTGTATTGTATATAGGTAGTCAACTACCTGGCGTCATTCGCCCAGCCTACTGAAGTTGGAGTAGTTGCATTGCGTGTATTGAATATGCGTAGGTAGTCAACTACCTGGCGTCATTCGCCCAGCCTACTGAAGTTGAAGTAGTTACATTGCGAGTATTGAATATGCGTAGGTAGTCAACTACCTGGCGTCATCGCCCAGCCTACTGAAGTTGAAGTAGTTACATTGCGAGTATTGAATATGCGTAGGTAGTCAACTACCTGGCGTCATCGCCCAGCCTACTGAAGTTGAAGTAGTTACATTGCGAGTATTGAATATGCGTAGGTAGTCAACTACCTGGCGTCATTCGCCCAGCCTACTGAAGTTGGAGTAGTTACATTGCGAGTATTGAATATGCGTAGGTAGTCAACTACCTGGCGTCATTCGCCCAGCCTACTGAAGTTGAAGTAGTTACATTGCGAGTATTGAATATGCGTAGGTAGTCAACTACCTGGCGTCATTCGCCCAGCCTACTGAAGTTGAAGTAGTTACATTGCGAGTATTGAATATGCGTAGGTAGTCAACTACCTGGCGTCATTCGCCCAGTCTACTGAAGTTGGAGTAGTTACATTGCGTGTATTGAATATGCGTAGGTAGTCAACTACCTGGCGTCATTCGCCCAGCCTACTGAAGTTGGAGTAGTTACATTGCGAGTATTGAATATGCGTAGGTAGTCAACTACCTGGCGTCATTCGCCCAGCCTACTGAAGTTGGAGTAGTTACATTGCGTGTATTGAATATGCGTAGGTAGTCAACTACCTGGCGTCATTCGCCCAGCCAACTGAAGTTGGAGTAGTTACATTGCGTGTATTGAATATGCGTAGGTAGTCAACTACCGGGCGTCATTCGCCCAGTCTACTGAAGTTGGAGTAGTTACATTGCGTGTATTGAATATGCGTAGGTAGTCAACTACCGGGCGTCATTCGCCCAGCCTACTGAAGTTGGAGTAGTTACATTGCGTGTATTGAATATGCGTAGGTAGTCAACTACCTGGCGTCATTCGCCCAGCCTACTGAAGTTGGAGTAGTTACATTGCGTGTATTGAATATGCGTAGGTAGTCAACTACCTGGCGTCATTCGCCCAGCCTACTGAAGTTGGAGTAGTTACATTGCGTGTATTGAATATGCGTAGGTAGTCAACTACCTGGCGTCATTCGCCCAGCCAACTGAAGTTGGAGTAGTTACATTGCGTGTATTGAATATGCGTAGGTAGTCAACTACCGGGCGTCATTCGCCCAGTCTACTGAAGTTGGAGTAGTTACATTGCGTGTATTGAATATGCGTAGGTAGTCAACTACCGGGCGTCATTCGCCCAGCCTACTGAAGTTGGAGTAGTTACATTGCGTGTATTGAATATGCGTAGGTAGTCAACTACCTGGCGTCATTCGCCCAGCCTACTGAAGTTGGAGTAGTTACATTGCGTGTATTGAATATGCGTAGGTAGTCAACTACCTGGCGTCATTCGCCCAGTCTACTGAGATGAAGTCGTTACAGTAAATGTGTTGAATTACGTAGGTGGTCAACTACCTCGCGTCACTCGTCCAACCTACTCGAGTCAGAGTCGTTATATTGAATATATACATTCAATATATTGAACACAAAATCCACCATAATTAAAGGTAAAAAGAACGAATATATATTTCCACGCTCTTACAACGAAAGATGAGGCGTGGTGTGTGAGGATGCACTGCCTGCAAGGCGCGCATCAAATCGTCCACCAGAATTAGAGCTGAAGCACGAGTTTTATTTCCATGATCTTACAACAACAGATGATTGACAGATTGATTGAAGGAAAGTTTCAGCATTCCTTTACCACAACAAAGATGTTCAAAAAGATGAAAGATGAAGGTTTTATTTAGTATGGAGTTGAGGAAAGGTGGAATCTATGCACAAAGGGTGTTCCCGCTAGGGATCCCGTGTGCATAGGAACAGGAAAACAAGAAAAAAGGTCAAGAAACAAGATAAAAATTGAAGAAGAAAGTCAGAAGTGCTGAAAAATAGGACAGCAGTGAACCGAAAAATGAGGGTATTTAGCAGAACAAAAAAATTATTTAATCCAAAAGAAAGCCTACCTAACTCTAAGCTCAGGACCTCACATTTTCCCCCGAGCAACAAGGGACATGAAGCGAAGAGTGTGCGGGATTCTTTCAAACGTGCGAAAGGTTCATTCTGTCGCATTTCCTCATAAACAAGAAATGCCATTATTGTAGCTATGCTGTTATGGATATTTTACACATGTCACTTTCACCTCTGAATTTCAATTTTAAATTTCCTCCAGCGACGCACTTTATGGAAAGTCGTAGACAATGACAAATTTGACAGCGCAATTTTATGCTTTATTCCTGTCCAAAAAGTGTCGAGGTTTAGTTCAATTCCTTACTACATTTGCGTGTTTTCGTGAAGGACAGGAGCGTTTACCGCTCTGAACATCATGCTTTCTATAAAAAATCCAGAAATTCTGCTTGCCCAGATTCAACAAAGTAGTCTTTTGCTACAGGCCCATTCAAGAACCATCGGAGTAGTGAAATTCGAAGCCTCAAATCCTTTTACTTTTCACAGCAATACACTGGAAAGAAGCCCGGAAATTCTGCCCAGCCCCGACCGAAGGAAGACTACGTACAGCTTTACTTTTCCCGAGTAATACAAAGGAAAGAAGCCCGGAAATTCTGCCCAGCCCCGACCGAAGGAAGACTACGTACAGCTTTCCTTTTCCCGAGCAATACACGGGAAAGAAGCCCGGAAATTCTGCCCAGCCCCGACCGAAGGAAGACTACGTACAGCTTTACTTTTCCCGAGCAATACACGGGAAAGAAGCCTGGAAATTCTGCCCAGCCCCGACCGAAGGAAGACTTCGTACAGCTTTACTTTTCCCGAGCAATACAAGGGAAAGAAGCCCGGAAATTCTGCCCAGCCCCGACCGAAGGAAGACTACGTACAGCTTTACTTTTCCCGAGCAATACACGGGAAAGAAGCCCGGAAATTCTGCCCAGCCCCGACCGAAGGAAGACTACGTACAGCTTTCCTTTTCCCGAGCAATACACGGGAAAGAAGCCCGGAAATTCTGCCCAGCCCCGACCGAAGGAAGACTTCTTACAGCTTTACTTTTCCCGAGCAATACACGGGAAAGGAGCCCGGAAATTCTGCCCAACCCCGACCGAAGGAAGACTTCGTACAGCTTTACTTTTCCCGAGCAATACACGGGAAAGAAGCCCGGAAATTCTGCCCAACCCCGACCAAAGGAAGACTACGTACAGCTTTACTTTTCCCGAGCAATACACGGGAAAGAAGCCCGGAAATTCTGCCCAGCCCCGACCGAAGGAAGACTACAGCATCACTCCCAGGGTGCGCTTTACGACAATCCTTTTAGCGCTGACCCATGGGACGCAACCTTAGACGAGCTGCGTCCCATTAATATCTGAAGTACTTGCCGCAAGTCGCGCACAATCGTAATAACCACAAAAAAAATTCAATACTATTGGAGGTATCGACATATATGAACTGCAAAAATTCCATTCAAGATAGCAGATGACGGAACACAGAGCTAGAATACTTAGAATAAACTAGAGGAGATCGAGACGTTAAAGAACTGCAGGAATAATATGCAAGTTGACGAATAACGAACGTTTAATCTGGAACTGGTACAGCGATAAAAGCAACTGCAGTGAATGCACAGCATCGGCTTAGGACTCAGAATATCAGGATCACCAAAGAATCACTCGTTCATTATTTAAACAAATTTAAACATTATTTAAACATTATTATTTAAACATTATTTAAACAAATCAAGCAACCGTCAACCGATGAGATAATTTACAAAGATTAGATTAAACATTAGTTTCAGCCTACCTAATCGCTACAAAAAAAAGAGCGTATCGAAGAAAGGAAGGAGGAAGACACCATTTAGTATGGTGATAAGGGAATGCGGAATCTATGCATAAAGTGCATGGAAACAGTAAATTGAGAAAAAGTTCCTGAAACCGCATAAGAGTTGAAGAAGAAAGTAGTAGGTGCTGAAAAACAGGACAGCAGTGAACCGGAAAAAGGTGGTTCTTAACACAACAAGAAACATTTTATTTCACCAAAAAGAAGGCCTACCTAACTCTCAGCTCGGGCCCTCACACATTTCCCCCCAAAAAGCGCTGATTTTACCGATACAAAATTGTATCCCCCTGAGGGGATTTACCATGCATCAGCTACTGAAGCAACACCGCACGTTCAAACCAAACTCAACACGCACGATACGATCAACGTGAAACGGTAGCCTGAGTTCACGTAAGCAGCAGACGTACACAGTTGATACTCTTTGAAAGCTAAAAAGACGAACGAGCTTTGCTGTTTGGGGAAGGAAGTAAAGAGCACAAACGTATTGAGAAAAAGTTTCATTATCGAACGGCGTGTAGTTTGATTATCAAATTCATGTCACGACGAAAAGCCATCGCCAGACATTCAAGTTTAAATTTAACTTTCACGTCACGGTGATGCGCACATGACCTGACGGTTGACATTCAAGAGTCAAGTTCATGTCAAGATGAAGAAAAGAATAGCAGAGACTGTGGCGAAGTGCTGCGTAAAATGGGTAGAATCATTAGCATCATTTACCAATAGAACCAAACACATCCAATTCACTGGCAATGCCAGCGTTAACTTCACGTGGCAAAAGCAGCAAAATACCGTTAGAACAAACATACGTAATATCTTCCGTTTACCGACAATGCTATAGCGTTAACTTTACGTAGAAAAAACAGCAAAATATTATTCTACCAATACTTAACAACATATTCAATTTACTGGCTATCCTAGCGTTAACTTCACGTAGCAGAAGCTGCAAAATACCATTAGAACAAGCATAAGTTACTGGCTATGCTAGCGTTAACTTCACGTAGCAGAAGCTACAAAATACCATTAGAACAAGCATACGTTACTGGCAATGCTAGCGTTAACTTCACGTAGCAGAAGCAGCAAAATACAGTAAAAAAACATAGGCTAAGTCGAGGCGGTACAAAGAAAGCGCACGACGCACAGCGCAGCTGATTGTACGGACCCCACAGCGCTCTCACATGTGTCTGATAAATGCCGATCGAGTTCATCATCGGTCGAAGTTTGTATGTTTCCTGCCTGATGTGAACTGCGCAGAACTGGATATGGAAATAAGCCCGTAGCTGGCACAATTGTTTCGGTTCTGCTTCGCAAGAATATTGAATAAATGGCGGCCCACTTAATGGACGAACTAGAGAAGCAAGTCAAAAAACATGACTTTCGGTGATGGCGTTGTTGGGGCTATAAAGTCTACAACCCTGAGTGTTGCTTCTAGAAAAAGTTCATCCCAGCCTTATCACTTGAAAACATAAAAATCTAGCAAAACCTTCAAACATTTCAAAAATATAAAACACGTTCGAATTAACACCAAAATTAAACTTCTTCCTGCTTTCGTAAACGAATTCATACGAACATTTTTCTTGCGATGAACTGCAGTGCGAGGAATTCGATAATTGAAGCCTATTTAATTTTCATCGAGTTTATAGGAAGAATATTTCAATGCATAAAACTCTTAGTAAGTGTGTATTCGCAACACCGAACAGCCATTTGATCAACAGTGAACATAAGAGGAAAATTTTTCTCAAAGCAGTCATCAATTCCGCCAACGAACGCATGCGAAGCTGTGACGCCTGTGAGGCACTTTACGCTCGTCCTTGCCGCTCTATTCTGCTCTCTACTCCATCCTTTTCTATTCGATTGTTTTCTATTCCATTTTTTTTATTTTACACAATTGTTTTCTATTTTATTCAACTGCTTTCTATTCTATTCGATTCACTTCTATTCCTCTCGATTCGATTCACTTCATTTCAAATCTATTCGATTCTATTCTTTTCGATCCTATTCGATTCGATCCTTTCGATTACTCTTTATTCTATCCGATTCTTTTCGATCCTATTCAGTTCGATCCTTTCGATTACTCTTTATTCTATTCGATTCTTTTCGATCCTATTCGATTCGATCCTTTCGATTAATCTTTATTCTATTCGATTCTTTTCTATTTGATGGAAGATTGAGGGGGAACTGTGAACATAGAGAAGGTTCACAGGGCCGCCGGGGGAGCTCAAAAATGAAAGAAACGCCGAACTTTCACTTGCGTTTCGCGAGTCAGAAACGACACTGAATTAGATCAGATAACTTAGTTTGAGCCTCCCTAACCCCAACAAAGGTGTCCCCAATTTAAGAAGGGGAAAGAAACCATTTAAAGCATGGAATTAAAGAACGGATAATCTTTGCACATGTGTGTTCTTCACACCCTTCGAGAAAAAATAGCGAAATTGAAAGAAGTTTATGAAGCATAAAAGTTGAAGAAGAAAGTAATAGCTGCTGAAAAAAGAACAAAAATGAACCGGAAAAAATGGTCTGTACCAATACAAAAGACCTATTCTATTTTTAGAAAAAAAGGCCCGGCTAAGCTTCTGCTCGAGGTCTCAAATCTTCCCCCTGAGAGCGCTGATTCCCATGACACAAAAGTTGTATCCCCCCAATAATTGTATCCCACAAGGAGAGGCAAAGCAGCACTGTTCAACAGGCGGAATGCCAACGAAAACTTGCGCGGAAGTTACTAATGAAAGTACTTTTTCAAACGATGAAGAAGCTCTTTTCTCACACCTACCCTACAAGCATAAAAATTATTCGACTCCAAAGGAAAAATGGCGTGATTGCTTTCATTAAACATCGTGATTGCAGAACATTACATCAAATGAACAAGTAAGTAGTGGACTTCACAGTATCAACGAGTAAAAGAAACAAGATTGATTATCAACGAATAAAAACTAACCAAGAGTCACCAGCGCTTTAAATAATAATTAATTTTTTAAACCCAACTGAAAAGCTTCATCGTTTAATTACACTAATCACTTTCTAAACCAAACTGTCTCAAAAATAAAAATATTTTCTTGGCTCAGTGCAAAAAAATAGCGCTCAGGTCTTCCCCGTTCCCTGAACGCCCCAACGTAATAATCCCTTTGTGTGTGAGGGAAGCCTGGAGTTCCCCAAAAGACTCACGAGGACCGACACTGGAAGTCCTTCCTTCAGCATGGCAGACCCGGAAGGTCTTTGCCACGGTAGAGGAAACAAGGTAGGGTTATTTCTATGGGAGAAAATACACTTCCTCTTGTTTGGCTAGCCAAAAGGAAGGCTTTATTTCAAACAAACTTTATGACGTCACCAAAACGCCATGTCGTTAGCCCAATAGTGGAGCCAGATTTGGGGTAACAGTGCTACCAGATGCAATATGAGTGCTGCTATTGTTGGTTCGTTGCCGTGACGTCAGCAGAACCACACCGTCAACGACAAAAAGACTGGTTTCAACCCACCTTGTTTCCTCTACCGTGGTCTTAGCCTTCCGAGCTACGGTTATCAGGCGACATTCCGCACAGCAGCGCCCCGACGATGTTTGTGTTTGGACTGTGGTGCGCTCTTATTCCTTTTAACGCCCGAGAGAACTATACTGTCTTCATTCGAAAATAGCCTCAACACTTTTCGAAAATAGCCTCAACACCTTTCGAAAATAGCCTCAACACCTTTCGAAAATAGCCTCAACACCTTTCGAAAATAGCCTCAACACCTTTCGAAAATAGCCTCAACACCTTTCGAAAATAGCCTCAACACCTTTCGAAAATAGCCTCAACACCTTTCGAAAATAGCCTCAACACCTTTCGAAAATAGCCTCAACACTTTTCGCCACTGGTGGCCACGGAAGGAAATTTTATAATACTGCTGACCGACCAGCAGTCACAAATTCAAATTTCATATATACATCCTTAAAGCTAAATAAAATCCCAATCCAGTTAATGTTTGCTCTTGACAAAATTGCTCACTACAATAACGTTTCCATTTGAGTTGAATGTGTATCTCCAGTATTACCAATTGCAGTGAAAATGTTAATTTGTTGTAATTTTTGTAAAAATCTCTTCCTTAATCTCTTCTTTGAAGTACACTGACGAGTGGCAGTTCCCTCCTTGCTCTGATGCAGAGGACAACCTGATGCCAGAGCCAGTCGAATGACAACGGTTGTGATGAATGAAAAATGAGTACAAAAATTTTAAGGGCGTGAAAGGATTAAGTATAGTCTAATACAGAGGTTCACAACCTGGGGTGCTTGCACCCCTGGGGGTACGAGAATAATCCAGGTAAATAATACGATATTAGTCACATGTTGGCATTTTTATTTCCCGGGGTGAGAGGTTCGAATGAAATTTATTTCGGAAGAATGCAAGTCCAGATGAGAGCAGAGGCTATTTTCAAACAATTCACGTCATCGTAAGGTGCAGCTGGTGGTGCGAGTATTAATTCGACTGAGTAATTCCAATGTCAATACCTAGCATATTCAATTTACCTAAATCGAGCTACGGCGCTTCCATATGCAGCACCGCGGCTACTCTAGTACTGCAGTACGCGACATGTTTCATTACATGCACTTCCAGCTGCGACACTTTGATAAATTGTTGGAAAATTGTTTGAAAGTCCGGTGTCAATTGCTAGAAAATCCGGCATCAAATGTTTGAAAGTCCGGCATAAATTGTTTGAAAATCCGGTATAAATTGTTTGAAAGTCCGGCATCAATTGCTTGAAAATCCGGCATCAATTGCTTGAAAATCCGGCATCAATTGCTTGAAAATCCAGCATCAATTTTTTGAAAATCCGGCATCAATTGCTTGAAAATCCGGCATAAGTTGCTTGAAAATACAGCATCAATTAATTGAAAATCCGGCATAAATTATTTTAAAATTAGGCAAAACTGTTTGACAATCCGGCATCATTTGCTTAAAAATCCGGCGTAAATTGTTATAAAATGAGACACAAATTGCTTGAAAATCAGACATAAAATGTTAGAAAATCCGAAACAAATCGCTTGAAAATCCGGACCCAGACGAGTACATGGGCGCTGTGGCGGTCCAGGAATTTCGGCGGCGTGGGAGAAGCCGGCAGCTGATGCGCGAGGTTAACTTTAAGGCACCACGTGACGCGGCTGTGTTCCTAGTGTGCAGTTAAAGGGTAACTTCTGGCCCAGTGTGCAGTTAAAGGGTAACTTCTGGCCCAGTGTGCAGTTAAAGGGTAACTTCTGGCCCAGTGTGCAGTTAAAGGGTAACTTCTGGCCCAGTGTGCAGTTAAAGGGTAACTTCTGGCCCAGTGTGCAGTTAAAGGGTAACTTCTGGCCCAGTGTGTGTGCAGTTAAAGGGTAACTTCTGGCCCAGTGTGTGTGCAGTTAAAGGGTAACTTCTGGCCCAGTGTGTGTGCAGTTAAAGGGTAACTTCTGGCCCAGTGTGTGTGCAGTTAAAGGGTAACTTCTGGCCCAGTGTGTGTGCAGTTAAAGGGTAACTTCTGGCCCAGTGTGTGTGCAGTTAAAGGGTAACTTCTGGCCCAGTGTGTGTGCAGTTAAAGGGTAACTTCTGGCCCAGTGTGTGTGCAGTTAAAGGGTAACTTCTGGCCCAGTGTGTGTGCAGTTAAAGGGTAACTTCTGGCCCAGTGTGTGTGCAGTTAAAGGGTAACTTCTGGCCCAGTGTGTGTGCAGTTAAAGGGTAACTTCTGGCCCAGTGTGTGTGCAGTTAAAGGGTAACTTCTGGCCCAGTGTGTGTGCAGTTAAAGGGTAACTTCTGGCCCAGTGTGTGTGTGCAGTTAAAGAGTAACTTCTGGCCCAGTGTGTGTGTGCAGTTAAAGAGTAACTTCTGGCCCAGTGTGTGTGCAGTTAAAGGGTAACTTCTGGCCCAGTGTGTGTGCAGTTAAAGGGTAACTTCTGGCCCAGTGTGTGTGCAGTTAAAGGGTAACTTCTGGCCCAGTGTGTGTGCAGTTAAAGGGTAACTTCTGGCCCAGTGTGTGTGCAGTTAAAGGGTAACTTCTGGCCCAGTGTGTGTGCAGTTAAAGGGTAACTTCTGGCCCAGTGTGTGTGCAGTTAAAGGGTAACTTCTGGCCCAGTGTGTGTGCAGTTAAAGGGTAACTTCTGGCCCAGTGTGCAGTTAAAGGGTAACTTCTGGCCCAGTGTGCAGTTAAAGGGTAACTTCTGGCCCAGTGTGCAGTTAAAGGGTAACTTCTGGCCCAGTGTGCAGTTAAAGGTTAACTTCTGGCCCAGTGTGCAGTTAAAGGGTAACTTCTGGCCCAGTGTGCAGTTAAAGGGTAACTTCTGGCCCAGTGTGCAGTTAAAGGGTAACTTCTGGCCCAGTGTGCAGTTAAAGGGTAACTTCTGGCCCAGTGTGCAGTTAAAGAGTAACTTCTGGCCCAGTGTGTGTGCAGTTAAAGGGTAACTTCTGGCCCAGTGTGCAGTTAAAGGGTAACTTCTGGCCCAGTGTGCAGTTAAAGGGTAACTTCTGGCCCAGTGTGTGTGCAGTTAAAGAGTAACTTCTGGCCCAGTGTGTGTGCAGTTAAAGGGTAACTTCTGGCCCAGTGTGCAGTTAAAGGGTAACTTCTGGCCCAGTGTGCAGTTAAAGGGTAACTTCTGGCCCAGTGTGCAGTTAAAGGGTAACTTTTGGCCCAGTGTGTGTGCAGTTAAAGGGTAACTTCTGGCCCAGTGTGTGTGCAGTTAAAGGGTAACTTCTGGCCCAGTGTGTGTGCAGTTAAAGGGTAACTTCTGGCCCAGTTTGTGTGCAGTTAAAGGGTAACTTCTGGCCCAGTGTGTGTGCAGTTAAAGGGTAACTTCTGGCCCAGTGTGTGTGCAGTTAAAGGGTAACTTCTGGCTCAGTGTGCAGTTAAAGGGTAACTTCTGGCCCAGTGTGCAGTTAAAGGGTAACTTCTGGCCCAGTGTGCAGTTAAAGGGTAACTTCTGGCCCAGTGTGCAGTAAAAGGGTAACTTCTGGCCCAATGTGCAGTTAAAGGGTAACTTCTGGCCCAGTGTGTGTGTGCAGTTAAAGGGTAACTTCTGGCCCAGTGTGTGTGCAGTTAAAGGGTAACTTCTGGCCCAGTGTGTGTGCAGTTAAAGGGAACTTCTGGCCCAGTGTGCAGTTGAAGGGTAACTTCTGGCCCAGTGTGCAGTTAAAGGGTAACTTCTGGCCCAGTGTGCAGTTAAAGGGTAACTTCTGGCCCAGTTTGCAGTTAAAGGGTAACTTCTGGCCCAGTGTGCAGTTAAAGAGTAACTTCTGGCCCAGTGTGCAGTTAAAGGGTAACTTCTGGCCCAGTGTGCAGTTAAAGGGTAACTTCTGGCCCAGTGTGCAGTTAAAGGGTAACTTCTGGCCCAGGGTGTGCAGTTAAAGGGTAACTTCTGGCCCAGTGTGCAGTTAAAGGGTAACACCTGGGCTTTGGCCCAGTGTGCAGTTAAAGGGTAACTTCTGGCCCAGTGTGTAGTTAAAGGGTAACTTCTGGCCCAGTGTGTGTGCAGTTAAAGGGTAACTTCTGGCCCAGTGTGTGTGCAGTTAAAGGGTAACTTCTGGCCCAGTGTGTGTGCAGTTAAAGGGTAACTTCTGGCCCAGTGTGTGTGTGCAGTTAAAGAGTAACTTCTGGCCCAGTGTGTGTGTGCAGTTAAAGAGTAACTTCTGGCCCAGTGTGTGTGCAGTTAAAGGGTAACTTCTGGCCCAGTGTGTGTGCAGTTAAAGGGTAACTTCTGGCCCAGTGTGTGTGCAGTTAAAGGGTAACTTCTGGCCCAGTGTGTGTGCAGTTAAAGGGTAACTTCTGGCCCAGTGTGTGTGCAGTTAAAGGGTAACTTCTGGCCCAGTGTGTGTGCAGTTAAAGGGTAACTTCCTGCCCAGTGTGTGTGCAGTTAAAGGGTAACTTCTGGCCCAGTGTGTGTGCAGTTAAAGGGTAACTTCTGGCCCAGTGTGCAGTTAAAGGGTAACTTCTGGCCCAGTGTGCAGTTAAAGGGTAACTTCTGGCCCAGTGTGCAGTTAAAGGGTAACTTCTGGCCCAGTGTGCCGTTAAAGGTTAACTTCTGGCCCAGTGTGCAGTTAAAGGGTAACTTCTGGCCCAGTGTGCAGTTAAAGGGTAACTTCTGGCCCAGTGTGCAGTTAAAGGGTAACTTCTGGCCCAGTGTGCAGTTAAAGGGTAACTTCTGGCCCAGTGTGCAGTTAAAGAGTAACTTCTGGCCCAGTGTGTGTGCAGTTAAAGGGTAACTTCTGGCCCAGTGTGCAGTTAAAGGGTAACTTCTGGCCCAGTGTGCAGTTAAAGGGTAACTTCTGGCCCAGTGTGTGTGCAGTTAAAGAGTAACTTCTGGCCCAGTGTGTGTGCAGTTAAAGGGTAACTTCTGGCCCAGTGTGCAGTTAAAGGGTAACTTCTGGCCCAGTGTGCAGTTAAAGGGTAACTTCTGGCCCAGTGTGCAGTTAAAGGGTAACTTTTGGCCCAGTGTGTGTGCAGTTAAAGGGTAGCTTCTGGCCCAGTGTGTGTGCAGTTAAAGGGTAACTTCTGGCCCAGTGTGTGTGCAGTTAAAGGGTAACTTCTGGCCCAGTTTGTGTGCAGTTAAAGGGTAACTTCTGGCCCAGTGTGTGTGCAGTTAAAGGGTAACTTCTGGCCCAGTGTGTGTGCAGTTAAAGGGTAACTTCTGGCTCAGTGTGCAGTTAAAGGGTAACTTCTGGCCCAGTGTGCAGTTAAAGGGTAACTTCTGGCCCAGTGTGCAGTTAAAGGGTAACTTCTGGCCCAGTGTGCAGTAAAAGGGTAACTTCTGGCCCAATGTGCAGTTAAAGGGTAACTTCTGGCCCAGTGTGTGTGTGCAGTTAAAGGGTAACTTCTGGCCCAGTGTGTGTGCAGTTAAAGGGTAACTTCTGGCCCAGTGTGTGTGCAGTTAAAGGGAACTTCTGGCCCAGTGTGCAGTTGAAGGGTAACTTCTGGCCCAGTGTGCAGTTAAAGGGTAACTTCTGGCCCAGTGTGCAGTTAAAGGGTAACTTCTGGCCCAGTTTGCAGTTAAAGGGTAACTTCTGGCCCAGTGTGCAGTTAAAGAGTAACTTCTGGCCCAGTGTGCAGTTAAAGGGTAACTTCTGGCCCAGTGTGCAGTTAAAGGGTAACTTCTGGCCCAGTGTGCAGTTAAAGGGTAACTTCTGGCCCAGGGTGTGCAGTTAAAGGGTAACTTCTGGCCCAGTGTGCAGTTAAAGGGTAACACCTGGGCTTTGGCCCAGTGTGCAGTTAAAGGGTAACTTCTGGCCCAGTGTGTAGTTAAAGGGTAACTTCTGGCCCAGTGTGCAGTTAAAGGGTAACACCTGGGCCTTGGCCCAGTGTGCAGTTAAAGGGTAACTTCTGGCCCAGTGTGCAGTTAAAGGGTAACTTCTGGCCCAGTGTGCAGTTAAAGGGTAACTTCTGGCCCAGTGTGTGCAGTTAAAGGGTAATTTCTGGCCCAGTGTGTGCAGTTAAAGGGTAACTTCTGGCCCAGTGTGTGCAGTTAAAGGGTAACTTCTGGCCCAGTGTGCAGTTAAAGGGTAACTTCTGGCCCAGTGTGCAGTTAAAGGGTAACACCTGGGCCTTGGCCCAGTGTGCAGTTAAAGGGTAACTTCTGGCCCAGTGTGTAGTTAAAGGGTAACTTCTGGCCCAGTGTGCAGTTAAAGGGTAACACCTGGGCCTTGGCCCAGTGTGCAGTTAAAGGGTAACTTCTGGCCCAGTGTGCAGTTAAAGGGTAACTTCTGGCCCAGTGTGCAGTTAAAGGGTAACTTCTGGCCCAGTGTGTGCAGTTAAAGGGTAATTTCTGGCCCAGTGTGTGCAGTTAAAGGGTAACTTCTGGCCCAGTGTGCAGTTAAAGGGTAACTTCTGGCCCAGGGTGTGCAGTTAAAGGGTAACTTCTGGCCCAGTGTGCAGTTAAAGGGTAACACCTGGGCCTTGGCCCAGTGTGCAGTTAAAGGGTAACTTCTGGCCCAGTGTGTAGTTAAAGGGTAACTTCTGGCCCAGTGTGCAGTTAAAGGGTAACACCTGGGCCTTGGCCCAGTGTGCAGTTAAAGGGTAACTTCTGGCCCAGTGTGCAGTTAAAGGGTAACTTCTGGCCCAGTGTGCAGTTAAAGGGTAATTTCTGGCCCAGTGTGTGCAGTTAAAGGGTAACTTCTGGCCCAGTGTGTGCAGTTAAAGGGTAACTTCTGGCCCAGTGTGCAGTTAAAGGGTAACTTCTGGCCCAGTGTGCAGTTAAAGGGTAACACCTGGGCCTTGGCCCAGTGTGCAGTTAAAGGGTAACTTCTGGCCCAGTGTGCGCATTTAAAAAGTAACTCCAGGCCCCAAGCCCACACATACAAGTCAGGAGAGTAACAGCTTCAGGAAAGTAACAACTGATCAACCATAATTCAGCAGGAGAATTGCAGGTCCACAAGCAACACTTCAAGTTGCTGGAATGCAAAACGAAGAAGTCGGATACTGACTGAGGCTGACGAGGCAGTTTCAAGAGAAAGTTTCCAGTATAAAGCTGTCCTCACCAGCACCACAGCACACGCAACGCAAGGACCAGCAGCGCCAGAGACGGAACTTCGGCTGGGTCGTAACACGCCTGCACCTATAAAGCCAGGGTCCACTTGGAAGAACTCCTGCTCTGACGGTTCTTTGTGTTCTTGGTACGCGTGAGTTTAGGCGTGTAACTTCGGCAAAAACGGTTCTTTGTGTCGTTGGTACACGTAAGTTAAGGCGTGTAACTTCAGCAAAAACGGTTCTTTGTGTCGTTCGTACACGTGAGTTAAGGCGTGTAACTTCGGAAAAACAAAGGAAGCACTTCAAATTCTCGAGGCACAATGATTAAAAATTAAAAATGAAAGAAAGATATCATTGAACTCGAGAAACAACGAATGGCAAGTTCAGGAAAGAAAGATTCATCGAATTATTCGTATTTCTTCAGAAGCCTGAAGATATTTTGTCAGAATCTTGTTATTTAAATAGTAAAATATATTTTGGAGTCAAAAACATTTTCATACTAGCACGATACATCAGTATTTTTTCTCAATCACGATACATAAATATTTTTTCGTAATACTCAACATGAACAATATCCGTATAGCAATTATGAATGCTAGAATTGTTTCTATGAAATCAAAATGCGCTTTAGTCGCATTACACCTACATTTCAAGAGCATATGTATTTAGAAGTGAGCCGGGCGTCCGCAAGCTGACTCTATTGTAGTACAATTAACTGGCATAAAGTAGTTCCCAGCGTAGAACGCTTTGCTAATTATGATAAGCAAAACTTCTTCTGCAACTAAAACTTTTCAGCATTTAAGTGAATTCTATACATTGTATTTCTGGTAAGTTTAATTACGAATGTTGAAAATGTCATCACTCATAATCAAACTTACCACCAATACAATGCGGCGAGTTCACATTGTTCTCACTTCAAACGCATTTACTGCTCAAAGACAGTGCGGACAATGCTCGTTTCATGGCGCTGGCCAGAGCTTGTCAGTGTCATTACAGACGCACTGTCATTGAGCAGTAAATGCGCCTGAAGCTAGAGCAAGTGGGCGGGGCTTGCGCCTCTCTTCACTGCTCACGCGCGCACTCAATGATCGTGTAAACATAGCTTAAGAGAACAGGAATCCTTATATTCTCCACGCAGTATTCACTGCACAATAACTTCAGAAGACTACACAAGCAGAAGAAGTGCAGTTGATACAAGCAAATAATTTTTTTTACTCTTGCTCGATAGCTATTTTCACGCTCTGCTTCATGAATGTGATTTAATGCGTAATTTGAAGGATCTCCAGCAGAATAATTGGCGCACTCGAAAGTCAAAGCGGCTAATTTGAAAGAAACTATTCATAGCTTTATTTTATAATGGTATTTCAAGTAAGATAATTTTTCAACTCATAGCTAAGAAGGCAAGAAATACAGAGCTAAATCCTTAAACAGAGCTTCTCTACATACTCTCATGCGAGTTTTTTTCTGTTTTCAACACTAACCAAGACAAGCTGAAATGGCAAATGCACCATATAGATGTAAGAAGGTGAATCTAGATTCTAATCATCTAAGATGTAGCACTCAAACGAAACCTAAACCTTTTCATCTAAGGTATAGCACTCAATCATAGCTTCACAGAGAAAACTCAACCGAACTTGAGCCCAGGTTTTAGATCTCTACATAGCCAAACACATCCCTCAAGCCTCACATTACCAAGACATTACACTGACACACACACAACCCTAATATTACCAAGACTCATATTACCCTCATATTACCCTCATATTACCCTCATATTATCAAGACACCACACCTGCACAGTCAGTACCCTCATATCACGAAGACACTACACCTGCACACTCAGTACCCTCATATTACCAAGACTCAAATTACCCTCATACTACCCTCACATTACCAAGACACCATACCCACACACCCAGTACCCCCGAACAACACAAAGCACAGCGCACACACTTCGTGCCGTTCAAATGCCCACCGAAACGGCGGCGAGCGTGAGCTTTCATGCGACAGCGAAGAATTATTTCAAAGCTCGGAGGCCCTCGTGAGCATCGGGTTCAAGTTACTGGTGTCATTACATGACCTGAAATGGACCTCGTAAACATGAGGCAGACTACCATAAATTATCAGAAGGTTTGAATAAATTGGCAATTGAAATCTAAGAAAATGTCAAGCTCTTGTCAAGCGTCGAGTGGGCTTATGGAGGGGAAAGTAGGGTAACTCAAATTAGATCAGATATTGAGTTAAGAGTTTCCCTAACCGCAACAAAAGCGTTGCAAAGAGAGGAAGGAAGAAAGCACTATTTAGTGTGAAGATAAAGGAACGCGGAATCCAAGCACAAGGTGCATAGAAACGGTGAGTTCAGAAAGAAGTTTATGAAACAACATAAAATTTGAAGAAGTAGTAGGTGCTGAAAAGACAGGTCAGCAGTCAACCGAAAAAAACTTTTATTTTTCAATGAAAAAAGGCCTGTCTAACTTTTGGATCAGGACCTCACATATTCCCCCTGGAAGCTATAATTCCCATAGATACAATTAGTTGCATCTCCTTGATTGGATACAGTAACTCAATCATGAACGTAAACGAAAAACGCTTCTACTGAAGTTGAAAAACACCATCCACTTCAGCTCGTACAATGGTTTGCAATTTTTCAAAACAGATGACAAAACACAGTGCAGTGTTATTTAAAAATACTCAACTCTGAAGCTTACACGTAGCCATAAAAATTTACTAAAATACACATTAATTTAAGCTCGTAATCTCTAAAAAGTATATTCCACATGTTCTTTTAGACTCACGATCTCTACAAAGTATATTTTGCCTGTTCTTCCACAGCCTAAATCTAATTAAAGAATTATTTGCATTTGGCAACGTTAAATTGGCAATTGCTGGCATCAAAATTCTACAATTTCAGCCGCCTTGCGCCAGAAATTTTCGGACCTTTCAGACTCAACTGCCCTCCAGTTCCTTAATGAAATACAGTAAAGAATTATATTTGTCTGGCACACCGCGCTTTTGCAGCTAAAATAACAAGACATAATACGAATGACATACATCGAAACTTCTCGAGCAAAAAGCAATGAAACTCCGACACGCACATCAAATAAAAACTTTTTGTCACATGAGAAGGATTGGCTACAACTTGAACTGGAGTTTATGTTCTCAGTGTCAAACTTCATCTTCAGAAAGTTGTGCAGCGGGCACGTGAGGAGAGCCACAGACATGCCGAAGCAAACTTTCAAAGAATTCCACGAGCCAAAAAAATGGATGTATGTTGATCACCAAATCATCAAGTTTTGAAGGCGGAATGCGAGGGGAGGTCTGAGCCTTTGATGCATGTCGGGAAAGTGGCACAGCGATTGATGGGTAGGTGTAGTTTGGGCCTCCAATGAACTGTGTAGTATCCAAGATACGGCAAGCAACACGGCGATTGATGGGTAGGTGTGAGTTTGGGCCTCCAATGAACTGTGTAGTATCCAAGATACGGCAAACAACACGGCGATTGATAGATAGATATGAGTTTGAACCTTCAATGAACTGTGTAGTATCCAAGATACGGCAAACAACACGGCGATTGATAGATAGATATGAGTTTGAACCTTCAATGAACTGTGTAGTATCCAAGATACGGCAAACAACACGGCGATTGATAGGTATATATGAGTTTGAACCTTCAATCAACCCTGTAGTATTCAAGATACGCCAAACAACACAGCAATTGATTGGTAGATTTGAGTTTGAACCTTTAATCAACTGTATAGTATTAAAGATTCAACACGGCGATTGATGGGTAGAATATGAGTTTGAACCTTCAATCAACTGTGTAGTATCCAAGATACAAGCAGCACAGCGATTGATGGGTTGATATGAGTTTATCTTCAATCAACTGTTTAGTGTCAAATGGACGACAAGCAACAACGATCAACGATTAACAAGCAAACGATTTTTAATCAATTACGAAGTATCCAAGAAACGGCACATACGAAATATTGTTAATATAAAATTTAAAAAAATGAGCTTATAGCCTATGCCATATCTGAGGAGCACTGATCAAGTTTCATACTTCTAAGCAAAGTACAATTTCAGCAGCACGATTACATTGCCGACAGTTCACTGTAGTGTAACTTCAAATTAAATCTTGCAGTTACAAGGGTTAGAATATTTGCACACTAAAACATTTTCTGTAGCAGAGAGATGCGACGCCTCTAGGTAAGGTAACAAATGTAACTGTAGGTTTTTGCTCGAGGATACTTCATTCAGATATTAGATAGAATTTTTCCCTTCAGTTATAAGCCATGCGGCGTTTCACCAGTTGCAGTGAAGGATTTTGAAAAAAAACAGTGTGAAAAGCAACGGGCACGGAGTCTAAATTGGATGAAACAGATCAGATTAGATTATATTAGACGTTAGTTTTAGCCTCCGTACCCGCAGCAACAAATGCGATCCAAAGAGAGGAAGGAGGAAGGCACCATTTAGAATGGAGTTAAGGAAACGCGGAATCTATTTAGATGTAGAAAGGGCATAGAAACAGTAAGTTGTGAGAGAAGATCATGAAACAAGACCAAAGTTGAAGAAGAAAGTAGTAGGAGCTAAAAAAAAACAGGACAGTAGTGAACTGAAAAAAGGTGGTCCATGACATAACAAAAACATTTCATTTATAGCTTTAGAAAAATGAAAATTTGCAGTCATTAACACTTTGACCGTGATTGGTTGAACTGAAGTTCGATATCCAACTCAAATTTGAAATTAATTGTAGTAAGCAATTTTGAAAATAGCAAACATTAACTGGATCATGCCTTTATTTAGCTTTGATTGAGTAATTATGAAAAACGAGTTTGTGACAACTGGTCGGTCAGCAGCATTATGAAAATCCCCTCCGTGGCCACCGGTGGCGCACGTTGCGGTCGAAGTGTTAAGTATAGCTCTGGTATCCTGTATACAGGGCAGGAGTAGAGGCACGGTAGAAGAAAGGTAGGTTCAAACCAGTCATTTTTTGGTTGACGGCGTGGTTTTGCTGACGTCACGGCAGCGAACCAATAGCAGCGCTCATATTGCATTTGGTAGCACTGCTACCTGCAAATCTGGCTCCACTATTGGCCTAACGACATGGCGTGATGGTGACGACACAAAGTTTGTTTGAAATAAAGCCTTTCTATTGGCTAGCCGAACAAGAAGAAATGTTTTTTCCCCCATAGAAATGACCCTACCTTGTCTCCTCTACCGTGAGTAGCGGCGAACAACACAACCAAGAAAATAACTACCCGCGTTATTCACAAAGGAAGACACATATTTTGCGGTTTTCTTGCACTTCTTTTGACATTCCAGGAGACCTTACGGTCCTCTTTTTAAAACAGATGCAATATACTGCATTTTTTGTCGAATATTTTCCTCAATCTCTCCTTTGAAGTTTACTGCCGAGCGGCATTCCTCCCTTTGATGTCGGTGACAACGTGATGCAGGAGCCAGTGAGTGATGAAGGTGGATGTGATAACGGTAATGAGAACAAAAATGTTAACGTTATAAGGTAAAATCGTTAGCGCTTTATTAATTCTTAGCAATAAATCACTAAAGCGTTTGTGCTGATGGACTCAATGCCTCAGTTGTTATACAAGTATGTAGTAGATGTGTATAAAAGTATGTAGTAGAGATATAAGAAAAATAAATAAATATATGTATAATGATTAGATACGTTACCTAATTCGCTTGATATTCGCACTTGAAATTAATTAGGAGAGTAGATCATTTATTCCATATTCAATTGACCAAAAGATTAGATTAGATGTTAGTTTAAGCCTCTCTAACCGAAACGAAGGCGTTGCAAAGAGAGGAAGAAAGAAGGCACCATTTAGTATGGAGTTAAGGGAACGCAGAATCTATGCACAAGTCGCATAAAAACTGTAAGTTGAAAAGGAATTGACCAAATCATTATTGACATGAATTGAAAATAAACGTCACTTCAGAGATAGCAATAGTAGTGTCATTAATAAAAAGAAACGAGGGAGAATGTGTACTGGCCGCAGCATTAACTTGTAACTATTTAATATTATTCTGATGCATACTGATAGAGACAGGAAGGTAAAAATTTTCAAAAGCATTTTCATCAAGTCAATACATAAAATCTTGCACAAAGTTTTAAAAACGCCATATAACTAGCGCCACAACTCAATGACAATTGACCCTTTCGAGCTGCCACACATTTTTAACTCCTCAGAACGCAGGGACGGTCGCTTCGATCAAGCCGGTATCCATTCTAAACGCTTGGTTAGGCAGGGTTTCGAACCCTCGAATCTCCCACACACAGAGCTAGCAAATGAAACTAAAAGCCAAAATGAAGAGGCAAGCGAAACTCTCTATTTTGTTGCAGTAAGGCGGAAAGTCACCACTCGTACACTGGATACAATTCCTCATAAGTCACCACTCGTACACTGGATACAATTCCTCATAAGTCACCACTCGTACACTGGATACAATTCCTCATAAGTCACCACTCGTACACTGGATACAATTCCTCATAAGTCACCACTCGTACACTGGATACAATTCCTCATAAGTCACCACTCGTACACTGGATACAATTCCTCATAAGTCACCACTCGTACACTGGATACAATTCCTCATAAGTCACCACTCGTACACTGGATACAATTCCTCATAAGTCACCACTCGTACACTGGATACAATTCCTCATAAGTCACCACTCGTACACTGGATACAATTCCTCATAAGTCACCACTCGTACACTGGATACAATTCCTCATAAGTCACCACTCGTACATTGGATACAATTCCTCATAGGTCACCACTCGTACATTGGATACAATTCCTCGTAAGTCACCACTCGTACACTGGATACAATTCCTCATAAGTCACCACTCGTACACTGGATACAATTCCTCATAAGTCACCACTCGTACATTGGATACAATTCCTCATAAGTCACCACTCGTACACTGGATACAATTCCTCATAAGTCACCACTCGTACACTGGATACAATTCCTCATAAGTCACCACTCGTACATTGGATACAATTCCTCATAAGTCACCACTCGTACATTGGATACAATTCCTCATAAGTCACCACTCGTACACTGGATACAATTCCTCATAAGTCACCACTCGTACATTGGATACAATTCCTCATAACGCTCTGCCGGAGGGATCGAAAATTAGCATCCTAGTTAACAACGAGCTGTACCCTAGGGGTAATTATTACCCCCGTTCATCATTTTCAGGCCACTAGAGAGGGCGACTATAAGCCCTGACAAGCAAGTACCTCAACACGTTCACTGTGATACGACCCACCGGTGGGTCGTGCTGGAGTTTTTCCTGCTGCCAAACCACCCATCCATGGATCGTTTGAAAAATATTTTAAAATCTTTTAAAATTAATGGTATATAATGGACCCAGTTGATGTCCGGTATTTATAAAATTTCTAACAACTTTTTAATGTAAATTTGAGTTGAATGCTGAACTACAGTTGATTAACCCGTCGCAGTCAACGTGCTAACCTCCTCAGCGACAGTGAAACCCGGCGACGGTTACATTCATCAGTGCCAAAATGGCTTCAAAGGGATCATACATATTATATAATAAAACGCCATGTGTCCCCATAAATTAAAAAAAATACACAATTTTTCGTCCGTAATTTCTCCTATGTTATTAGAATGGAAATCCTACTGAACACATTATATTAGTCGGTCCGTTTTTCTGTGCCGCTCATAAAGATGCATAATGACCGTATTTAATACGAGTTTCCCCAGTGCACAAGTACAAGAATATTTTATTAGCGAGTACTAGTAAGACGAATATAATTGGTTGTCATACACATCCGGAAGATTTGTTCGAAGAAACATCGAATCCCGTCATTTTTAAGGGGCCGTGTACACTAGTGGAGTATAATTTTGACTTGGGTCGACAGGGGTCAGTTGACCAGTCAATTGAACCTTCCAGAGACTCAGCTCACCCTTGTGGTCAGCAAGCCAGGCAAGCATCAGGGCTGGTTATAAGACCCGAGTTCGCCTGTGCCAGTATTGGTGCCGACCACGTTAGAGGAAACAAGGTAGAGTCATTTCTATGAAGAAAATACACCTCTTGTCCGGCTAGCCACTAAAACAGCTCTATTTCAAACAAACTTTATAACGGCACCATTGCGACATGTCGTTCGGCCAATAGTGGAGCCAAATTTAAGGGTAGCAATGTTACCAGATGTAATATGAGCGCTGCTATTGGTTTGTTGTCGTGACGTCAGCATTGCGACACGGTCGACGAAAATAAGACTGGTTTGACCCTACCTTGTTCCTTCTGCCGTGGTGCAGGCACTGCAAGGGCGCTGTCCCAAAATGGTTGTCAAGGGGATCGTCGATAGCTGAATTACTTCCTCACCAAAAATATCTCGGGAGCATCGAACGATTCGCCCTCATGAATTACAGAGCTAACGAGACAATCCTCGTGCCAATGCCTGAGCTCGTGAGAATGGAAAGGGACACTAGCGGGACAAAAATAAAGTGCGGTCTACAGGGACATTTGTATCTCATGAAGAAGTAGAATTTTTCCGCGTTTTTTGCGTTAGTCCCGCGGAAATTAAATGAAAATAAACCTTAAATCGCTGTGAGTGGCATGCGAAATCTCCCAAGAGAGACCAAATGTAGAAAAAATTGAATCAGAAGGAAGTTGCCTTACGTAATGGATCTCGGTAGAACATTGAAAATGCCCTTAAACAAAAAACGCATCATGTTGGCCCTTGAAATAAAAACCTTTTTTTACGATTTAAATAATTTACTTACCACAAGCTATACAGCAGTAGATTGTTTAAGTCTGGTGCAACGAAAACATTTCAGTATAGCTACTTACGAGCCCGAATAAGTTCAGCGACATCTAGGGCATCCTATTCAAACCCCTCGTTTAAAATAAAAACATCTCCGAACTGGTGAACTTCCAACGCAACTTTTGAAAATAACGGCAATGAGTTCACGCATTCTTGTAGGGAGGGACGCACCAAAAAAAAACCTCTGAGCGCGAAGACACACAGAGCGCTCTTTATAGCTATTCCCTGTCACGTCGCTCAAGTCCGCATGCATAAAGAGCAGCGGCAGACAACGGCGGTTTTGTGAGTGAAGCGTTCCCATAAACCTCGTGAAAAACGGGCGCTTAAGTGGAGAGCGAAAGCTATGGGACCCTTGAGCGGACAGACGATGAAGTCACGAAGAAAAATTTCCTGCCGTTTCGATATGAATGGAGCCATTACGTTTCAATTGAGATGGAGCTTTGGTAGCCATTACGAGGCCAGTATGAACTCAAGCTTCGATCTTCACTCAATTCCAAAAGTGGAAAGAGGAAGTAAAAATCATTAAAAGCAAACCATTCAGCACCTAGATAAAAGCTGAAGAAGAAAGTCGTAACAGCAAAACCATTCTACAGAGCAATCAAATAAATATTTATCGTAAACCTAGATTTTGTCTTGCACAAAGCTATAACAAACCCTATATCAACGTAATAGAAAGTGATAAACTGAAAGAGCCTGTCCTTGACTGAGCATTTTAGCCCTTGACCTTTTCGGTCCACGTTTGAAAATAGCCTCAATACGAGTATATTGTATTTTTTGTTGAATTTGTTCCCTAGAGTGTTCTTTGGAGTTCACTGCCGAGTGGCAGCTCCTTCCTCATTCTGATGTCGGTGACGACCTGATGTCAGAGTAAGTCTAACGATAATAACGGTAATGTGAGTAGAAAAATGCTGACGATAAAGGGTAAAAAACCGAATTATTGGCAAGCTTCGTGTTTTTCTGTCTGAGCTATATGCAGTACAAGTCAAGTGACTCTGCCACAATCCTAGCCACGGTAGAGGAAACAAGGTCGGTTCAAAGCATTATTTTTTGTTGACGGCGTGGTTTTGCTGACGTCACGGCAACGAACCAACAGCAACGCTCGTATTGCATCTGGAAACACTGCTACCGCCAACTCTGGCTCTACTATTGGCCTAACGACATGGCGTTTTGGTGACGTTATAAAGTTTGACGTCTTTCTATCGGCCTGCCGAACAAGAGGAGGTGTATTTTCTACTATAGAATTTATTATTATTATTATATAAGAAAGTTTTAGCCTCCCTTAACCACGACAAAGATGTTCCAAGAGAGGAAAGAGGAAGGCACCATTTAGTATGGAGTTAAAGGGAACGCGGAATCTATGCACAAGGCGCACAGAAACAGTAAGCTAGGAAAGAAGTTCATGAAACAAGAAAAAAGTTGAAGAAGAAAGTAGTAGGTGCTGAAAAACAGGACAGCAGTGAACCGAAAAAAGATGGTCCGTAACAAAACAAAAACCTATTTTATTACAACAAAAAGGAAGCCTACCTAACCTTTAGCTCGGGCCCTCACATGGTTCCCCTGGGAGCGCTAATTCCCATAGATACAATAGTTGTATCCCCCTGAGGGGTTCTACTATAGAATTGACCATACCTAGTTACCTCTACCGTGGTCCTACCTCAAAATAATGCGAAGCGAGCAGAAAAAGACAGTCCTACATGCACTGAATTCCTAGCTCATCTTTGTGACAAAGAGGCCATAGCGGGATTGATTCATTGATCTGATTAATTATAAGTTATTTTTAGCTTTCTTTATCCCAACATAGATGTTCGGAGAGAGGATGGATGAAAGCGCCATTTAGTATGGAGTTGAGGGAATGCAGAATGTATGCATAAGATGGCTTCCATGCAGGAAGCAGATTGTTGAGGAAGGAGGAAAAGAAACAAGATAAATGGTGCAGAAGAAACTCAGAAGTGCTGAAAAAAGAAAGTAAACAAGAAAATCAAAACCAAAACCCAGCAGTGAATAAAAAAATTTGATCATTAACAAAAAAAACATTTTACTTCAACAGAAAGAAGGCCTACCTAGCTCTAAGCTCGTAAATCACAACGAGACCAAAACCGACTCATAAGATCATTAAAGCGCTACACCACGGCACTGCAGGCGCTGCAAAAACGACTAAGCGCAGACCGCATCTGAAATAGAAATAAACCACGAAGATGAGGCGGACGCGTGCGCTGCAGACCCTCGTTTGCTATAAATCTGAGGTCGTGTAGCCCGCTCGACCCTCGGCCGCTCTTCCCTCACCACAGCGACGGTAAAAGATCGGTGCGGCTATAGCGTGATGTCTACCACACTATAGCGTGAGGTCTGCCACACTGTAGCGTGAGGTCTGCCACACTGTAGCGTGAGGTCTGCCACACTGTAGCGTGAGGTCTGCCACACTGTAGCGTGAGGTCTGCCACACTGTAGCATGAGGTCTGCCACACTGTAGCGTGAGGTCTGCCACACTGTAGCGTGAGGTCTGCCACACTGTAGCGTGAGGTCTGCCACACTGTAGCGTGAGGTCTGCCACACTGTAGCGTGAGGTCTGCCACACTGTAGCGTGAGGTCTGCTACACTATAGCGTGAGGTCTGCCACACTATAGCGTGAGGTCTGCCACACTATAGTAAGCCAAACCTAACAGTGTAACCAACACTATTAGCAACCAAACATAACAATACATTTAAAAGCACTCGCGCAGCAGCAGCAAACTGTGCATACTATAAATAAATAGCAAGGATGGTCACATTTAAAATAGACATTTCACAACGAGTTTAATACGTAAGGACAACTAAAAATTACAGTAAAGATGAACGTTTCGACAACAAGGGTCACCCTCAGCTTCTGAGGAAACAAAATCTTTGCATACAGATAAAAAAATATATATGTATACAATATACATAGTAAACATTTGTGATTATTAGCAGGAAATTTACTTACGGGAGGAAGGTTGGGAGCTGTGCATCATTTGCAATATTTACATCCAGCACGCCAAGAGCTTCACTGCAAGAAACGGCGCGAACCACTTCAATCGCGACGCAAAAAAGATTACAAAACAGCGCGGTTTACAATGAGATTTACGGTAGCAGCGCACCCTGAAGATATTTCAAAAGAGCCTCGGCGCACAATTAGATTTACGGTTGCAGGGCATCCCCGCTCTTCATAGCAGAGCGCTGACATGCTATTACGGCGGAACTTGGAACTCTTTAACACATGAATGCGGTGGGTTAAACTCGAGTTCAATATTCAACTGAAATGTGAAGTCGAAAGATGTTTGTAATTTTTTTAAATACCAAACATTAACTGGGTCTATTAAATACCATTAATTTTAAAAGATTGTTCGTCGAAATTCATTGTAGAGTGGCAGTCGCTTCCTCGCTGTGATGTCGGTGACTACATGATGCCGGTGCCAGTTTAGTGATGGTGGTTGTGATAACGGTAATGTGAGTACCAAATGCGGACGTTAAACCGTGGATGCGCAATATTATTTTTGACAAACTTCCACAGTAGGGTCAATTTGACCCCAACCTTTTTATCAAAGTAACAAAGCAAGTAAAGGTTAAACAGTTTCAGTCGTTTTGGAGAAGTCACAAAGCCATGTTCAAATATATTAACAAGACCTACAGTTATTCGTGTTTAAAATTCTGTTAGGGTCATTTTGACCCAACGTGCATCCGCGAGTTGGGGCGAGTGGCTGGGGCGAGTGGCTGGGGCGAGTGGCTGGGGCGAGTGGCTGGGGCGAGTGGCTGGGCCGAGTGGCTGGGCCGAGTGGCTGGGCCGAGTGGCTGGGCCGAGTGGCTGGGACGAGTGGCTGGGACGAGTGGCTGGGACGAGTGGCTGGGACGAGTGGCTGGGACGAGTGGCTGGGACGAGTGGCTGGGACGAGTGGCTGGGACGAGTGGCTGGGACGAGTGGCTGGGACGAGTGGCTGGGACGAGTGGCTGGGACGAGTGGCTGGGACGAGTGGCTGGGACGAGTGGCTGGGACGAGTGGCTGGGACGAGTGGCTGGGACAAGTGGCTGGGACAAGTGGCTGGGGCGAGTGGCTGGGGCGAGTGGCTGGGGCGAGTGGCTGGGGCGAGTGGCTGGGGCGAGTGGCTGGGGCGAGTTGGGGCGAGTTGAGGCGAGTTGAGGCGAGTTGAGGCGAGTTGAGGCGAGTTGGGGCGAGTTGGGGCGAGTTGAGGCGAGTTGAGGCGAGTTGAGGCGAGTTGAGGCGAGTTGAGGCGAGTTGAGGCGAGTTGAGGCGAGTTGAGGCGAGTTGAGGCGAGTTGATGAGAGTTGAGGCGAGTTGATGAGAGTTGAGGCGAGTTGAGGCGAGTTGAGGCGAGTTGAGGCGAGTTGAGGCGAGTTGAGGCGAGTTGAGGCGAGTTGAGGCGAGTTGAGGCGAGTTGAGGCGAGTTGAGGCGAGTTGAGGCGAGTTGAGGCGAGTCCCTCACCTCAGGCCCGGCTGGCAGCACCACACGCGCGGCCTGCCAAGCGTCGCTGCGACCCTCGCTACCATCTCCCACGTGGAGAAGATGCTTCGCTCAAAATAAACGAGCCCCAAGAAGTGGCATACGCCACGCAACCCGAGTTTGCACTCAAATTAGCCGTGCAGGATATTTCAAGGTAACTTGCTTGCAACTATCGTGGCCGCCAGCACGTGGAGTTGATCATAAGACGTCGCGAACCACTATAAGATTACGCATATTTTGCGTTTATCACGTGACAATGAACTGAAGACTGATCACGGCTCGCGTGAATCGCGGTAGCAGCCAAAATCACCCAAAAGATACAAATATTAAACACTTCCCCCAAAAGATACAAAAAATTTATTACATTGACACATTGAAGTCTGCGTTGACATCAGCCCCCCTAACCACAACAAAGGCGATCGTAAGTAAGGAAGAGGGCACTATTTGGTATTAAATTAATGGAACGGGAAATCTCTGTACAAATTTTGTTCTTATATCATATGCATAGAAACAGAAAATATTAAAAACATTTACGGAACTAAATAAAAGTTGAAAAAGGAAGCGGTTACAGGTGACAAAATGGACAGCATTGAACCGCAAAGGGGTGGTCCGTAACAAAACAAACATCTCTATTTCAATTTAGAATATACTGTACGTTAGTCTAAGCTCCCTTTAGTAACACCAAAGGTGCTGCGAACAAGAAAGAAGACGACACTATTCTGAATGGAACTTGAGGAACGGGCAATCTATGCACAAGAATGTAGGGAACAGGTAATCTATGCACCAGGAGTGTTATTATATAAGATCCCCTGCGCGTGGACCGTAGGTCAAGAAGAATTATATAAGATCCCCTGCGCGTGGACCGTAGGTCAAGAAGAATTATATAAGATCCCCTACGCGTGGACCGTAGGTCAAGAAGAATTATATAAGATCCCCTACGCGTGGACCGTAGGTCAAGAAGCAAGTTTGTGAAACAAGACAAAATTGTTGAAGGAAGAAGTAGGCGCTGAAAACCAGGCCAGGTGAGCTAATTACCCAAGAGGTGCGCTAGTTTCCTGGTGCACATTCACGAAAAAGCGCAACTGACCCAACGCAAGAATTGGATTTATTTACGAAGGAGAGTTAAATCTCTTGAGGGTGCGAGACGATATTCCAGGGGGTGCGAGAAAAGTCCAGGTAAATGATAGGATATTGGCTATATGTTGGCATTATTATTCTAGGAGGTGCGAGATTTGAATGAAACTTCTTAAGAGTGTGGGACGAAAAAAGGTAGAGAACCCAAGCTTTAGATCAAAGAACCTGCCGCTGATCCTCAATATCAAGGAACCTGCCGCTGATCCTCAATATCAAGGAACCTGCCGCTGATCCTCAATATCAAGGAACCTGCCGCTCATCCTCTATATCAAGGAGCCTGCCGCTGATCCTCAATATCAAGGAACCTGCCGCTGATCCTCAATATCAAGGAACCTGCCGCTGATCCTCAATATCAAGGAACCTGCCGCTCATCCTCTATATCAAGGAGCCTGCCGCTGATCCTCAATATCAAGGAACCTGCCGCTGATCCTCTATATCAAGGAACCTGCCGCTGATCCTCAATATCAAGGAACCTGCCGCTGATCCTCTATATCAAAGAACCTGCCGCTGATCCTCAATATCAAGGAACCTGCCGCTGATCCTCAATATCAAGGAACCTGCCGCTCATCCTCTATATCAAGGAGCCTGCCGCTGATCCTCAATATCAAGGAACCTGCCGCTGATCCTCTATATCAAGGAACCTGCCGCTGATCCTCAATATCAAGGAACCTGCCGCTGATCCTCAATATCAAGGAACCTGCCGCTGATCCTCTATATCAAGGAACCTGCCGCTGATCCTCAATATCAAGGAACCTGCCGCTGATCCTCAATATCAAGGAACCTGCCGCTCATCCTCTATATCAAGGAGCCTGCCGCTGATCCTCAATATCAAGGAACCTGCCGCTGATCCTCTATATCAAGGAACCTGCCGCTGATCCTCAATATCAAGGAACCTGCCGCTGATCCTCAATATCAAGGAACTTGCCGCTGATCCTCAATATCAAGGAACCTGCCGCTGATCCTCTATATCAAGGAACCTGCCGCTGATCCTCAATATCAAGGAACCTGCCGCTGATCCTCAATATCAAGGAACCTGCCGCTCATCCTCTATATCAAGGAGCCTGCCGCTGATCCTCTATATCAAGGAACCTGCCGCTGATCCTCTATATCAAGGAACCTGCCGCTGATCCTCAATATCAAGGAACCTGCCGCTGATCCTCTATATCAAGGAACCTGCCGCTGATCCTCTATATCAAGGAAACTGCCGCTGATCCTCAATATCAAGGAGCCTGCCGCTGATCCTCAATATCAAGGAACCTGCCGCTGAGCCTCTATATCAAGGAGCCTGCCGCTGATCCTCTATATCAAGGAACCTGCCGCTGATCCTCTATATCAAGGAACCTGCCGCTGATCCTCAATATCAAGGAACCTGCCGCTGAGCCTCTATATCAAGGAGCCTGCCGCTGATCCTCTATATCAAGGAACCTGCCGCTGATCCTCTATATCAAGGAACCTGCCACTGATCCTCTATATCAAGGAACCTGCCACTGATCTTCTTTATCAAGGAGCCTGCCGCTGATCCTCTATATCAAGGAGCCTGCCGCTGATCTTCTATATCAAGGAGCCTGCCGCTGATCCTCTATATCAAGGAACCTGCCACTGATCCTCTATATCAAGGAACCTGCCGCTGATCCTCTATATCAAGGAGCCTGCCGCTGATCCTCTATATCAAGGAACCTGCCGCTGATCCTCTATATCAAGGAACCTGCCGCTGATCCTCTATATCAAGGAGCCTGCCGCTGATCCTCTATATCAAGGAACCTGCCGCTGATCCTCTATATCAAGGAGCCTGCCGCTGATCCTCTATATCAAGGAACCTGCCACTGATCCTCTATATCAAGGAACCTGCCGCTGATCCTCTATATCAAGGAGCCTGCCGCTGATCCTCTATATCAAGGAACCTGCCGCTGATCCTCAATATCAAGGAACCTGCCGCTGATCCTCAATATCAAGGAACCTGCCGCTGATCCTCTATATCAAGGAACCTGCCGCTGATCCTCTATATCAAGGAACCTGCCGCTGATCCTCTATATCAAGGAACCTGCCACTGATCCTCTATATCAAGGAACCTGCCGCTGATCCTCTATATCAAGGAACCTGCCACTGATCCTCTATATCAAGGAACCTGCCGCTGATCCTCTATATCAAGGAACCTGCCACTGATCCTCTATATCAAGGAACCTGCCGCTGATCCTCTATATCAAGGAGCCTGCCGCTGATCCTCTATATCAAGGAACCTGCCGCTGATCCTCTATATCAAGGAACCTGCCGCTGATCCTCTATATCAAGGAGCCTGCCGCTGATCCTCTATATCAAGGAACCTGCCGCTGATCCTCTATATCAAGGAGCCTGCCGCTGATCCTCTATATCAAGGAACCTGCCACTGATCCTCTATATCAAGGAACCTGCCGCTGATCCTCTTCCTCGCGAAACCTTCCGTGAATCTTCCGTGCCAAGGGAACGGGCGAGGGTCAGAAGTGGAGCACAATTCCGTATTTCCTCTTGACAATTCCCTGATGACATCAGGGTTGTGAATAGAGGGAAAGCGCTCGTTTATTGCTATTCACCTCCAAGTAGCAGCCAGAAAATTCAGGGGAACAGAACCCAGGTTGTGTTATTAAGCATTGTAATTTAAGAGGGAAGAGAAAGATGCACCGTTTGGTACGAAATTAACACTTCGCTTGCGACATGGCCCTGCAATGCGTCGTGCTTACGTTCTTCCCGCTGCGAACCGACCAATGCATGGGTCCTTTGAGAAATTTTCAACAATCTTTCAAAGTTGATGGTATTTAAGGGACCCAGTTATTGATTAGTATTTATAAAATTGCTATCAGCTTCCGACTTTGAATTTTAGTTGAATATTGAACTTCAGTAACCCATCGCATTGAACTTCAGTTAACCATCGCAGTCAGCGCGTTAAGGAAACAATCTTTGCACAAGACCCATGCGCACACCTAGCGCATGGGTGCAGTAAGATTGAAATAAAAGGTGATGAAACATGACATAAGTCAAAAAAGATGGTAATAGGCGCAGAGAAAATGGACAGCAATGCACCGGAAAAAGAAAGTCCCAAAGAAAACAAATCAATTCCAACAAAATGGAAGTTTATTTAACCTCCAGCTCTATACCTTAATCGCTAATTCGAAGAGATACCACAGTTGCGTTTTTTCTTCTACAAATAAAACTACCTCATTCGAACAAAGAAAATCAATCCGAACACGCATCAAAGGTGTTCAGCGCTTCTTAAAAAAAAATTCTCGTCAAATCTTTCCGAAAAGCAGCCCCTAAATCACACACAACAAATCGCTCGTTCATTAGAAAAAGATTAAGAAGCACTAAGATGAATACTTACGAACGAACCACATAACTCCAGCATCAGTTCCATCACTCGAGCATCAGTTCCATCACTCGAGCATCAGTTCCATCACTCCAGCATCAGTTCCATCACTCCAGCATCAGTTCCATCACTCGAGCATCAGTTCCATCACTCCAGCATCAGTTCCAGAACTCCAGCATCAGTTCCATCACTCCAGCATCAGTTCCATCACTCCAGCATCAGTTCCATCACTCCAGCATCAGTTCCACCACTCGAGCATCAGTTCCACCACTCGAGCATCAATTCCACCACAGTTCCATCACTCGAGCATCAGTTCCATCACTCGAGCATCAGTTCCACCACTCCAGCATCAGTTCCACCACTCGAGCATCAATTCCACCACAGTTCCATCACTCGAGCATCAGTTCCACCACTCGAGCATCAATTCCACCACAGTTCCACCACTCCAGCATCAGTTCCACCACTCCAGCATCAGTTCCACCACAGTTCCACCACTCCAGCATCAGTTCCACCACTCCAGCATCAGTTCCATCACTCCAGCATCAGTTCCACCACTCCAGCATCAGTTCCACCACTCCAGCATCAGTTCCCTCACTCCAGCATCAGTTCCCTCACTCCAGCATCAGTTCCATCACTCCAGCATCAGTTCCACCACTCGAGCATCAATTCCACCACAGTTCCACCACTCCAGCATCAGTTCCACCACTCCAGCATCAGTTCCACCACTCCAGCATCAGTTCCACCACTCCAGCATCAGTTCCCTCACTCCAGCATCAGTTCCATCACTCCAGCATCAGTTCCATCACTCCAGCATCAGTTCCATCACTCCAGCATCAGTTCCATCACTCCAGCATCAGTTCCATCACTCCAGCATCAGTTCCATCACTCCAGCATCAGTTCCATCACTACAGCATCAGTACCATTACTCCAGCATCAGTACCATTACTCGAGCATCGGTTCCACCACTCCAGCATCAGTTCCACCACTCCAGCATCAGTTCCACCACTCCAGCATCAGTTCCACCACTCCAGCATCAGTTCCCTCACTCCAGCATCAGTTCCCTCACTCCAGCATCAGTTCCACCACTCCAGCATCAGTTCCACCACTCCAGCATCAGTTCCACCACTCCAGCATCAGTTCCCTCACTCCAGCATCAGTTCCCTCACTCCAGCATCAGTTCCACCACTCCAGCATCAGTTCCACCACTCCAGCATCAGTTCCACCACTCCAGCATCAGTTCCCTCACTCCAGCATCAGTTCCACCACTCCAGCATCAGTTCCATCACTCCAGCATCAGTTCCATGACTCCAGCATCAGTTCCATGACTCCAGCATCAGTACCATTACTCCAGCATCAGTACCATTACTCGAGCATCGGTTCCACCACTCCAGCATCAGTTCCACCACTCCAGCATCAGTTCCACCACTCCAGCATCAGTTCCACCACTCCAGCATCAGTTCCCTCACTCCAGCATCAGTTCCCTCACTCCAGCATCAGTTCCACCACTCCAGCATCAGTTCCACCACTCCAGCATCAGTTCCACCACTCCAGCATCAGTTCCACCACTCCAGCATCAGTTCCCTCACTCCAGCATCAGTTCCACCACTCCAGCATCAGTTCCATCACTCCAGCATCAGTTCCATGACTCCAGCATCAGTTCCATGACTCCAGCATCAGTTCCATGACTCCAGCATCAGTTCCACCACTCCAGCATCAGTTCCATCACTACAGCATCAGTACCATTACTCCAGCATTAGTACCATTACTCGAGCATCGGTTCCACCACTCCAGCATCAGTTCCACCACTCCAGCATCAGTTCCATCACTCCAGCATCAGTTCCATCACTACAGCATCAGTACCATTACTCCAGCATTAGTACCATTACTCGAGCATCGGTTCCACCACTCCAGCATCAGTTCCACCACTCCAGCATCAGTTCCACCACTCCAGCATCAGTTCCACCACTCCAGCATCAGTTCCACCACTCCAGCATCAGTTCCACCACTCCAGCATCAGTTCCACCACTCCAGCATCAGTTCCACCACTCCAGCATCAGTTCCACCACTCCAGCATCAGTTCCACCACTCCAGCATCAGTTCCACCACTCCAGCATCAGTTCCACCACTCCAGCATCAGTTCCCTCACTCCAGCATCAGTTCCACCACTCCAGCATCAGTTCCACCACTCCAGCATCAGTTCCACCACTCCAGCATCAGTTCCACCACTCCAGCATCAGTTCCACCACTCCAGCATCAGTTCCCTCACTCCAGCATCAGTTCCCTCACTCCAGCATCAGTTCCACCACTCCAGCATCAGTTCCACCACTCCAGCATCAGTTCCACCACTCCAGCATCAGTTCCACCACTCCAGCATCAGTTCCACCACTCCAGCATCAGTTCCACCACTCCAGCATCAGTTCCACCACTCCAGCATCAGTTCCACCACTCCAGCATCAGTTCCGCCACTCCAGCATCAGTTCCATCACTCCAGCATTAGTACCACCGCTCCAGCATCAGTTCCACCACTCCAGCATCAGTTCCACCACTCGATCATGAATTCCATCACTCCAGCATCAGTTCCATCACTCCAGCATCAGTTCCAGGACTCCAGCATCAGTTCCAGGACTCCAGCATCAGTTCCAGGACTCCAGCATCAGTTCCCTTACATCATCATCAGTACCATTACCTCAGCATTCATTCCATTACTCCAACTTCAGTTCCATCACATCAGCATCAGTACCATTACCTCAGCATCAGTACCATTACCTCAGCATTCATTCCATTACCTCAGCATTCATTCCATTACCTCTACATTCATTCCATTACCTCTACATTCATTCCATTACCTCTACATTCATTCCATTACCTCTACATTCATTCCATTACCTCTGCATTCATTCCATTACCTCTGCATTCATTCCATTACCTCTGCATTCATTCCATTACCTCTGCATTCATTCCATTACCTCTGCATTCATTCCATTACCTCTGCATTCATTCCATTACCTCTGCATTCATTCCATTACCTCAGCATTCATTCCATTACCTCAGCATTCATTCCATTACCTCAGCATTCATTGCATTACCTCAGCATTCATTCCATCACCTCAGCATTCATTCCATTACCGCAGCATTCATTCCATTACCTCAGCATTCATTCCATCACCTCAACATTCATTCCATCACCTCAGCATTCATTCCATTACCGCAGCATTCATTTCATTACCTCAGCATTCATTCCATTACCGCAGCATTCATTCCATTACCTCAGCATTCATTCCATTACCTCGGCATTTATTCCATTACCTCGGTCCCGCTGCAGGAACAAGGCAAGAGAACGCAGCTGGTGCAAGAGACGGTGCGCAGAGCAGTCAGCAGACGCCACAAGAATCGCTCATCAGCGAGACACGGCGAGGTGGCCACCAATGTGCGCACACCACGTCTCTCACATTCATATCACGGAAGCGTCTCCGACAAAGTGACCCTTCTTTTGCCCCAGGAAGGCCGAGATTCTACAAATATAATAAATCCTTATCTCTCTGTATGATGACTCCATATGAACGCCAGGACCCATGATAACGATAGCTGAGCAAAAGTTGGCGAGAATATTTACTGCCTTCGCTCGCAAAGGTCGTGAGTCCATCCAAGTTTTCAAGGGCGCATCTGAGTCGCAGCGGTAAGTTGCGAGTGACGTATCCTAGAGAATGCATTATTATTATTAATATTATTATATAAGAAAGTTTTAGCCTCCCTTAACCACGACAAAGATGTTCTAAGAGAGGAAAGAGGAAGGCACCATTTAGTATGGAGTTGAGGGAACGCAGAATCTATGCACAAGGTGCACAGAAACAGTAAGCTAGGAAAGAAGTTCATGAAACAAGAAAAAAGTTGAAGAAGAAAGTAGTAGGTGCTGAAAAACAGGACAGCAGTGAACCGAAAAAAGATGGTCTGTAACAAAACAAAAACCTATTTTATTACAACACAAAGGAAGCCTCCCTAACCTTTAGCTCAGGCCCTCACATAGTCCCCCTGGGAGCGCTAATTCCCATAGATACAATAGTTGTATCCCCCTGAGGGGACCTATAGAATGAAACGGAATACAACGCAATAGAACGCAATAGAACGCAATAGAACGCAATAGAACGCAATAGAACGCAATAGAACGCAATAGAACGCAATAGAACGCAATAGAACGCAATAGAACGCAATAGAACGCAATAGAACGCAATAGAACGCAATAGAACGCAATAGAACGCAATAGAACGCAATAGAACAGAATAGAACAGAATAGAACAGAATAGAACAGAATAGAACAAAATAGAACAAAATAGAACAAAATAGAACGAAATAGAACGAAATAGAACAAAATAGAACAAAATAGAACGAAATAGAACGAAATAGAACGAAGATTAGATTATTAGTTAGTTTAAGCCTCCCTAACCGCTTCAAAAATAGAGCGTATCGAAGAGAGGAAGGAGGAAGGCACTATTTAGTATGGAGATAAGAAAATGAGGAATCTATGATGAAGGGGCATAGAAACAGTAAGATGGGAAAGAAGTTCATGAAATAAGATAAAAGTTGAAGAAGAAAGTGAGAGGTGCTGAAAAACAGGACTGCAGTGAACCGAAAAAAGGTGGTCCTTAACATAACAAAAAACTTTTATTTCAACAAAAAGGAAGGCCTACCTAACTCTCAGCTCGGGCCCTCACATTTTTCCCTTGGGAGTGCTAATTCCCATAGATACAATAGTTGTTTCCCCCTGAGGGGCGAAATGGAACGAAATGGAACGAAACGGAACGAAATGGAACGAAATGGAACGAAATGGAACGAAATGGAACGAAATGGAACGAAATGGAACGAAATGGAACGAAATGGAACGAAATGGAACGAAATGGAACGAAATGGAACGAAATGGAACGAAATGGAACGAAATGGAACGAAATGGAACGAAATGGAACGAAATGGAACGAAATGGAACGAAATGGAACGAAATGGAACGAAATGGAACGAAATGGAACGAAATGGAACGAAATGGAACGAAATGGAACGAAATGGAACGAAATGGAACGAAATGGAACGAAATGGAACGAAATGGAACGAAATGGAACGAAATGGAACGAAATGGAACGAAATGGAACGAAATGGAACGAAATGGAACGAAATGGAACGAAATGGAACGAAATGGAACGAAATGGAACGAAATGGAACGAAATGGAACGAAATGGAACGAAATGGAACGAAATGGAACGAAATGGAACGAAATGGAACGAAATGGAACGAAATGGAACGAAATGGAACGAAATGGAACGAAATGGAACGAAATGGAACGAAATAGAACGAAATAGAACGAAATAGAACGGAATAGAACGGAATAGAACGGAATAGAACGGAATAGAACGAAATAGAACGAAATAGAACGGAATAGAACGGAATAGAACGGAATAGAACGGAATAGAACGGAATAGAACGAAATAGAACGAAATAGAACGAAATAGAACGAAACAGAACGAAATAGAACGAAATAGAACGAAATAGAACGAAATAGAACGGAATAGAACGGAATAGAACGGAATAGAACGGAATAGAACGGAATAGAACGGAATAGAACGGAATAGAACGAAATAGAACGAAATAGAACGAAATAGAACGAAATAGAACGAAATAGAACGAAATAGAACGAAATAGAACGAAATAGAACGAAATAGAACGGAATAGAACGAAATAGAACGAAATAGAACGAAAACGAACGAAAACGAACGAAATAGAACGAAATAGAACGAAATAGAACGAAATAGAACGAAATAGAACGAAATAGAACGAAATAGAACGAAATAGAACGAAATAGAACGAAATAGAACGAACTGAAGCGGAATGAAACGGAATAAAGAGGAATGAAAAGGAATGAAGCAAAAACAAAAGGAATGAAGCGGAATGAAATAAACAATAATAAAATAGAATATAAAGGGTTTATGAGAGGTTGGATTTTAGTTTAAGCCTCCCTAAATGCAACAAAGGCGTTCTAAAGAGAGGAATGAGGAAGGCACCATTTAGTATGAAGGTAAGGAAACGAGAAATCTAAGCACAAATTGCATAGTGCACAATTCGAAGTGCAAAGTGTACAAAATGCATAGAAGGATCAAATTGGGAAAGAAGATAAAAGTTGAAGCAATTGAGAGTGAAGCAAGATAAAAGTTGAAGCAATTGAAAGTGAAGCAAGATAAAAGTTGAAGCAATTGAGAGTGAAGCAAGATAAAAGTTGAAGCAATTGAGAGTGAAGCAAGATAAAAGTTGAAGCAATTGAGAGTGAAGCAAGATAAAAGTTGAAGCAATTGAAAGTGAAGCAAGATAAAAGTTGAAGCAATTGAGAGTGAAGCAAGATAAAAGTTGAAGCAATTGAGAGTGAAGCAAGATAAAAGTTGAAGCAATTGAGAGTGAAGCAAGATAAAAGTTGAAGCAATTGAGAGTGAAGCAAGATAAAAGTTGAAGCAATTGAGAGTGAAGCAAGATAAAAGTTGAAGCAATTGAGAGTGAAGCAAGATAAAAGTTGAAGCAATTGAGAGTGAAGCAAGATAAAAGTTGAAGCAATTGAGAGTGAAGCAAGATAAAAGTTGAAGCAATTGAGAGTGAAGCAAGATAAAAGTTGAAGAAGATAGCAGTCAATGCTGAAAAACAGGACAGCAGTGAATCGAAAAAAGATGTTCCGTGACAAAATAAAAACCTATAGAATTTAATCATAAGGAAGGCCTACCTCAGCTTTAGCTTGGGACCTCATATATTTACTAGCACCAGCAGAAGCTGTAGCACTATTGATAACACCCATACCAGTCTCACCAGCAAGCATCAGCAACAGTAAGCCGAACCAGCACCACCACCATCACCACCAAAGTACCACCAACACAAGCACCACCAAAGTACCACCACCACAAGCACAACCACCACAAGCACCACCACCAGCATGCACTGGGACCGGCAACAAGAACTCCGGCAGGGCAGACAACCTGCCAATAAGTTGCACCGAATTTCAACACAGGCTATTGACACGTAGGCAAAATATGCCGCATTGGCTATTGGATGTACGGAATTGCTCGCATGAGTAAGATCTTAGCACGCTGCATATTTCAACAAGCACAATTCCTCAAGATCTGTGTCGTGTTCATTTTACGCACTATACATAAAGGTGAGTTATGAATTTATGTGACATCATTCAGTGCCAAATACGGCACCTCAAAAACTCTTCCAGCATCCAGAATGTAAATTTTGTCAATAACAGATGAATGTAAAAACTATTTTACGCAAGTGTCGTCACTGAAAAAAATAAAAGAGTAAAGAGTCAGTAGAGTTTAAAAAACGACTTCACTGCTCGAAAAAAATTGCGTCTTTCATGAGAAGTGTGAAAATGTGATATTTCCACATGATGCTTAATGATGATATTTTAGCTCACATGCTTAATTCTCTTCTAAAAAAGATGTTGAAATGATTGAAAAGCTGCTCATTCATACCGATACCTAAACAAGCAATTTACCTATCAGCACTCTCATGTTCCAATAGGCAGTCAACTTGCGAAACAGATTCCTTGTTTTAAGTAGGAAAAGCTTCAATTTCTAATTTCTTTTTCCCATTTTACAGGCATATGACTACTCGGTGACATCCTCAAAAAATATAAACGTAAGGCTGCACGAACCAGTTTACACAGCTTCATCCATTCTGCAATAATTGACAAAACAAGAAATGAAGGTATACGTGGGAGAGCAATATCCACACCAATATAGGGCTCTTAAGGTAGAGAACCGCTCTGAAGTTTAGTTTATTAGTTAGTTTAAGCCTCCCTATCCTCAACAATGAGATGTAACGAGAGGAAGGAAGAAGGCACCATTTAGTATGGAGTTAAGGGAACGTGGAATCTATGCAGAAAGGGCACAGAAACAGAAAGCTAAGAAAGAAGTTCATGATACAAGAAAAAGTTGAAGAAAGTGGTAGGCGGTGAAAAACAGGACAGCAGTGAACCGAAAAAAAGATGGTCCGTAACACAACAAAACCTATTCTATTTTAACAAAAGAAAGCCTACCTAACCTTTAGCTCGGGCCCTCACATTGTCCCCCTGGGAGCGCTAGTTCCCATAGATACAATAATTGTATCCCCCTGAGGGGGAACCGCTCTGAATCAAACTAAGCTCGTACAACAAGCCAAAGTTCATCAAAGTCACAATCGATTTACTTGAAATACAGCAACTTCAAGTTGCAAATGAAAAGCTCCTGCGAGTTCTCCATAGGGCCCTTAGGGTAGAGAACCGCTCTGAATCAAACTAAGCTCGGACAACGAGACGAAGTTCATCAACGTCACAATCGATTTACTTGAAATACAGCAACTTCAAGTTGCAAATGAAAAGCTCCTGCGAGTCCTCAAACTTAATTGAACACAGATTACATCAGCAGTCTAACCGCGTGCGCCTCAATGAGATCATTACAAATCGCATGGCACAGGCAGAATTACAACGCGGGTGAAAATTTAAAGTTGCTACAAAAGTGTGATGGCTACCGCCAGATATCGCCTACCCAGGTGCAGCTGGAGATGTTCAAATTAAGTGTTTATCGTTAAATTAAATGTATGAAAATAGGTAATATCCATTAGTAACGGAACCTAACCTCACGCTAGAGTACTAGCTTGAGGTAGACCTCATGCCGTTGTGTGGTAGACCTCATGCCGTTGTGTGGTAGACCTCATGCCGTTGTGTGGTAGACCTCATGCCGTTGTGTGGTAGACCTCATGCCGTTGTGTGGTAGACCTCATGCCGTTGTGTGGTAGACCTCATGCCGTTGTGTGGTAGACCTCATGCCGTTGTGTGGTAGACCTCATGCCGTTGTGTGGTAGACCTCATGCCGTTGTGTGGTAGACCTCATGCCGTTGTGTGGTAGACCTCATGCCGTTGTGTGGTAGACCTCATGCCGTTGTGTGGTAGACCTCATGCCGTTGTGTGGTAGACCTCATGCCGTTGTGTGGTAGACCTCATGCCGTTGTGTGGTAGACCTCATGCCGTTGTGTGGTAGACCTCATGCCGTTGTGTGGTAGACCTCATGCCGTTGTGTGGTAGACCTCATGCCGTTGTGTGGTAGACCTCATGCCGTTGTGTGGTAGACCTCATGCCGTTGTGTGGTAGACCTCATGCCGTTGTGTGGTAGACCTCATGCCGTTGTGTGGTAGACCTCATGCCGTTGTGTGGTAGACCTCATGCCGTTGTGTGGTAGACCTCATGCCGTTGTGTGGTAGACCTCATGCCGTTGTGTGGTAGACCTCATGCCGTTGTGTGGTAGACCTCATGCCGTTGTGTGGTAGACCTCATGCCGTTGTGTGGTAGACCTCATGCCGTTGTGTGGTAGACCTCATGCCGTTGTGTGGTAGACCTCATGCCGGTGTGTGGTAGACCTCATGCCGTTGTGTGGTAGACCTCATGCCGTTGTGTGGTAGACCTCATGCCGTTGTGTGGTAGACCTCATGCCGTTGTGTGGTAGACCTCATGCTGTTGTGTGGTAGACCTCATGCCGTTGTGTGGTAGACCTCATGCCGTTGTGTGGTAGACCTCATGCCGTTGTGTGGTAGACCTCATGCCGTTGTGTGGTAGACCTCATGCCGTTGTGTGGTAGACCTCATGCCGTTGTGTGGTAGACCTCATGCCGTTGTGTGGTAGACCTCATGCCGTTGTGTGGTAGACCTCATGCCGTTGTGTGGTAGACCTCATGCCGTTGTGTGGTAGACCTCATGCCGTTGTGTGGTAGACCTCATGCTGTTGTGTGGTAGACCTCATGCCGTTGTGTGGTAGACCTCATGCCGTTGTGTGGTAGACCTCATGCCGTTGTGTGGTAGACCTCATGCCGTTGTGTGGTAGACCTCATGCCGTTGTGTGGTAGACCTCATGCCATTGTGTGGTAGACCTCATGCTGTTGTGTGGTAGACCTCACGCTACAGTACTAGCTAGAAGTAGATCTCATCCTGTAGTGTGGTAGCCCACACGCTACAGCAGCACCAAACCAAGATCTCCCCTAGAAGAACACGCACAGGAGCTTCTATTCTCTCGACCAGTGATAGGAGAAAGCTGGCGCTTAATTTTGAAAATTTAATCTCGCAAGAAACGTGGCAGCTCGACTGCCGCCATCCAAGCAGGGTCGTTTGGCTCGATGTGTCCGCGTCCAATTTTAAAATTCCAGTCTATGCAAAGCCAGGCAGACCAACAAGTTTTATGCCTTGAGCTCACCGTTAACATTTATTATTGCTGAGCATTTGAACCCAGATGCTTCAAAAGCAGCAGCATCGCCTGAAGTACATGAAGACATCGGACACAAAATCCCATTCTCCGTTTTTCTCCAAATCACACGTTCTTTCTTTCCAGATTGTTTGGAGCGCAAGCTGCAACGTGGAATTCTACAGCCCACAGGGGTATCTAAGATACAAAATATAGTCGTTTGGGGCAAATGGCGATTCCGTCATTTTGGGGGCAAAAAATGATTTTAGCCTCAGGAGAATTAGAATCACTATGGACAAGAAATGAGTGCATAAACTCTTAAAGCATTCATTTGCGGTCATTTCAGGGCTTCTATAGTTTTTCTATGGTAAAAAATTAATGTGTGACACAATTTCTCCCAAAACCATATAAAAAATGTTTTTCAAAATATTTGCAATGTTTCAGAAAATTTGTTATAATTCGCCACACAGATAAATTTTGGGGGCATTTGGCGATCGATTGATGCATTTGGGGCAATTGGCGATCGCCCTCACTTTCATAGCATTTCTAGTCGAGTATTAGTGACACCACAGCATTTTAAAAGTGGGGTATTTTCCGATCGGTGTGGGGGCAATTGGCGATCGCTAACCCGATCGTCATTTGCCCCAACACCGATCGTGAAATGCCCCATCCCCAATCGCGATTTACCCCATAGCGATCGCCAATTGCCCCACGTTACTTAACCTTTTTTTATATGTTTCAGAAGTTACAGAAACCATGTGCAATTAATTGTGCTTTTAATTTTTGAGAAAATGGTACGGAATTATGTTAAGAAGGCTAAGCCATACAACGATGAGACCCTTAAACTCGCCCTGGAAGAAATTGCAAGTGGTGTTGCAATTAAGGAGGCAGCAAGGAAGCACAACATCGGGTATGGAAAGCTGTGGATTGATCATAAGAAGCACCAGGAATCTGAGGACTACCAAGCTGCAACATACACAGGCAAAAGAGTGAGTGCAAATATAACTAATTACAATAAAGCCTAAGAAAATAGGTTTGAATATAAAAAGAAATATGTATGGGTTCTATAATACTGTAGATACATTTACCTTGGCAATAATTGTGAGTTGATGTTGATGTGCAATAACATTCTTGTTTAATATTATTTATATATATATATCAATAGCTCAAAGTCATATCACCCCCAGAAACAATTACTGAGTCTGGTAAAGCGGGCTCTCCGTCCACGCATAGGTTTTTTTCAAACGAAATAAATGTACAGGGAGTTCATGGGAATCGAACTCGTGACTTATAAGTTACCGCGCCAACACGCTACCGACTGCGCTATCAATCACCCTAATTCGGGTGATTGATAGCGCAGTCGGTAGCGTGTTGGCGCGGTAACTTATAAGTCACGAGTTCGATTCCCATGAACTCCCTGTACATATATATATATATATATATATCTTTTATTACTTAGCTACATTGATTCCAATATCTATTCTTTGTTTGCAGGGAAGGAAGGTTGCACTGTCCGATGAGATGGAGGCAGAAATATTGAGATGCGTGAAGATTATGGAGAAAATGGGAATGCCTCCTCCCATTGCCGAATTTCAGTCTCTCATACATGACTACCTAGAATGTAACCAATGCATCACTCCTTTCCTTGACAATCGGCCAGGAAGGGACTGGGTGAACAACTTCTTAAAGCGCCATGGGCTCACATTGAAGAAAGGAGGCATGATGCAGCTGGCGAGGAAGAGTGTCTCGTCAGACCCGTTCGTTTTCTACGGATTTTACGACAAGTTGAGGACGCTGATCGATAAAATGGGACTCGCAGGAAAGCCTAGTTCCATCTTCAACATGGATGAGACCGGTTTTCCTACAGACCCATCAAAGGCCAAGACCATCGGCACAAAAGGGGTGAAAACGGTTAGGATTACTCATGGTGCTAACAGGGATAATATCACTGTGTTAGCTACCTGCTGTGCCGATGGAACTGCACTACCACCTTTGATTGTATTCAAAGGCAAGAAGATGCAGACTACCTGGCGGGGTGATAATGCTTTACCAGGAACTCAATATGCTGTGACTGATTCCGGTTGGATGACCACCTCTGTCTTTGAAGATTTCTTTGAGTCTTTTGTAGAAGTAGTGAAAAGCAGAGGACCAATTCTAGTGGTGCTAGATGGTCACCTGAGCCACACATCCTTACGGACAATAGATTTGGCAGTAAAAAACCACATCACCATTTTGAAGTTGCCACCTCATTGTACCGACCTCCTCCAGCCCTTGGACGTGGCTTGTTTTGCTCCCTTGAAGTCGTACTACGATTCAAAATTGCTGGAGTATACTCAAAGTACAGGAGGCCGGGAGCACCTTCGTAAGGATCTCTTTGTGAACATGTTGTGTTCAGTTTGGAACACTGGGTTGTCTCCAGAGAACATTGTGGCAGGTTTCCGAGCAACTGGCATCCACCCCCTGGATAGGACGAAGTATAACATCTCGAGGCTCGATACGATAAAGCTCAAAACTTATGATGACTGGGTGTCTGCAGGAAAGCCCACTGATGATGATGACCAGCCAATCCTGCCCATTGCTAGTACCCAGTCCCACGACATGTTTCCTCCTTCTCCTTCTCCACCTGCACCTGAGGATGAAACCCCTGCAGCGTCTGCACCTACTGCTTCAACACCTAAGCGACCAGCCACTGCTTCTACGTCTACAGATTCTCAAACTCCTAGTTGCAGCTTTTGGCAATCACCTGCCAGTACTGAACCAGCTCTCTCACAGGAATTAAAGAAGTGCACACGGACCAACAGCTGGTGGATGAGCTACTGAGCAGGGATGAGGCTGCATTGAGTCTCCTCTTCAAATGTCTCTCCTCAAGCATCTCTCAGCGTGGTAAGAGCTCTCTTCCAGCTTCCATAGAGGCTGTCCTACACTCTAGAGGACGTGGTGCTACCCCCCTCACAAAAAGAGGAGAGTCATACCCATGAGCAGCTCGATAATAACTGATGAAAAGTTCCGCCAAAAGATTGTAGAAATGAACGAGCCTAAGGTAATGTTATGCTTCTCCGCATAACTGTGTACGGAATATCGCTAAGGATCCGAATAATCGTCCGGCCAACGACTTATTCATAAATGATCCAAAAGACCGAATATTAAGCCTGATTTCTGCGAGAAAGCATCACATCGTTGAATTCTAGGACAGTCGACTCTTCACGAACAACGTTCGAACGTCGCCGATACAAGGAGCGAACGATCACGCCAGCCGAAGATGCCAAGAACCTCAACGGATGTCTTCATTTGCTTTAATTCATATGTTTAACATTGTTTGTGGGGATTTTTATATAGTAATGAGGGTAAGGTTAATGATGTATGTTTTCTATTCGATAGTAGGGAGGTATCACGTTCTTATTGGTAACCTTGTTAGGTTGTTATTCAGAGTTGGCACCTCAAGGTGACGCCGAGCGCGGGTGCCTGAGGGAGAGCGGGTAGTAGAGGCTGGGACACGATCACAAACAGCCGCACACGAGTTTGTTCCTCTACCTTGGTCCAGTTGGGCCGAGGCCTTGCCTCTTAAATTCACTACTCAAAGCCATCCCAGAATATCTGTGCCCTCATTCGCTCGAAAGTGATTAACTTCAAGAATACTCAACTACAGTGCCAGCATAAAGTAAATTTGAGATCATCAATCTAGATTGCTATCGGCATAGCCCCAGCCATCAACCCGGTCTCCGCCCTCAACCAAATATGGCGACCTTGCTTCAGCGCGCCAGCCAGGCGACATTCAAACTGCGAGACCAATCTCCAAATCTCAAGATAAGTTTCCCTCTGATTTCATGTCAAACCCCAGTCCCCACTCAAGCTTCTGAGTATATTAGGATGTGAATGCGTAGATCGCGTGCGTTCAGTTAATGCGTACTTTAGATAATCAATGTCTCAATATTTTACTTCGATCAATAGTGAATTTCCTTTAATGTTTTCGTCGTCCTTAATATCCCTCAAATAGATAGGGAGAGACGATATGATTTAGAAAGAAAAGATGATGTTTGAAGCCAGGAAACACGGCTAAAATGCACGATTAATCTATGGCCTTAAGCCGGTCGCTACGCTTACCGAAGATTGAATTAAATATTTACTCAGACTTACTCTGAGTTGGTGGCAGCTACCTTGATATTAACAAGTAGAAAATAAAAGAAATGTGACGAATAATCTTGATGTCACGACTAATAATATCACATGGAAAATATCATGCATCGCAACAAAGAATGACGGCAGAAAAAAATGAAGACCGTGACCTCAGCGAGATATAAAATAAAGAGGGTCACGACACATGGCGGCTGAGCGTTGGGATTTGAGTTTTGCTTTAAATGTAAATGTTACTGTAAAATCTCATGCCTGCCGAACTCACACCTCCAAATAAAAATATATGTGCATTCAAACATTCAAATTTAAAAATCTATATTTGGCCGACTAAAAATAATTTCTTTATCTGAATCATCTCGTCTCTCTCTTCCTAATGAATACTTATTTGCGGGATGTCATCAGGAACGATGAATTAATGTTGTACTAATATTTCATATTTCAATGTTGTCGATAGACTTATAATGTGTACGGATGTTCAACGTTTCCCTTCATCAATTAATTTCAATTACAGTATGCGGCATTTTCTGTACCATCTAATGTAAAAACTGAAATGTAACAACATGCTATGTTGGAGACGAATGTTAGGATCGAACATTCCTCAATCCTTGAGTGAGCCGGCTCTGCCGCGGCAGCTCACGCCCTCGCCAATGGAATGTGAGACTATAAACAAAGCCCACGTATCGGCGTACGAACTGCCACAAAACCACACTCAACAGCTTTCCGTGATTCTAAACTTCAATAATGCGAACGATAAATGTTGTGAATCACGATTTTCTTAGTTTAGGCATGTAATGGTTACGTTTTTCTAATGAAGAATAAATTTAATTACATGTGAGAACGTAAAAATTTAATTATTTCATCATTGAGCACGAATGTAAAATCTCACGAACCACGGATTGGTAAATTTTAGATGTAATACTTTACGCTTTCAAATAAAATTTAATTTGATAACGTGCGAGAACAAAATTCAATTAAATTCATTATTGCTACGGGAAATTTATGCGATGTAATTAGTAAATACTAACGATCTTACACGAAATTTGTCTGAGAATTTACTACGGATGCTAGGAATTGCTATTACAATTTAAAGTCAACGTATAATAAATTTAATCTTTTCCCAATATGATGTGCGATTTCTTGATCAATTATCTGGGTATTACGTACAATGAATTCAAATCCAATTACCAATGACATTATTCCAATGAGAATGAATGTAAACTGGAGACATTTGTCTGCTATTAGAATTGCTAGTGAGTTAAGGTTTGCAAAAATTTAATTACGGTTCCTTGGACCAGTCTCATTTTGACGTATAATCTAAAGAATTAGATTTACTATTACTCTTAAAATAATTAATAACCTGCGAATACCTCACATGGGGACTCATGTTGTCACTGAAACGTAGTATAAATGATGCGCGAACTACTAGGAAAACACGACAACGTATCTGAATAGTGAAGTAAATTTAGTTCGTGATTTCAAAAAAAAATTTGGTACGGCCAGGATTTATTTCAAACGGGTTTATTCAATCTCGACGATCTCGTATTAATATGTTTGCGTATACGTGTTCTACTGGTCCCGAACATAACTATGAATTTCATTGCGTCGAGTTGGTCAAATTTAAATACTATGTATTATTTTTGTAATTAATATTTCTGTGTGGGGAAAATAGTTCAATTTTATTTCGCTTTCATGTATTTCGATAATTCCGTAAATGTGTGTGTACTCGTAGGATGTAATTAATTTTAAACTTTGCGATCTATACTTGAAGAAAATTTTGAACCTTATGTTCTATTCGTAATTTGCTAATGATAACGTAAATTCAAACGTAGGATGCTTAAGTCCCTTTGTAAATACTTGGGAGTTTGAGAGGGAAGACTTGGTTGACGTGATATAGAGGGAGACTTGGGAAAAATTAAAGAAGAACATCAGAACAAACACTTAATGGGATTGACCTTTCAGGAGTGGTGGATGACATCAGCTGAGCGCGGCTGAACGCACGCGCCGGCACAATCACTCACCACTCACCATGGTTGGTGAGAGCGGCACCTCCACGAACACGCGCTGCACCACCGCTCTCACCGTCGCCCTGCTCGGACGACATCACTACTACGGGTTGGCCACGCATGCGCTGCGCCCCTGCTCCCTACTCCACCATCTACACGACGCTTGGAGCACGACGCAAGACGACAACCACCTGAGCTCGCGCGCCGACTAACAGAAAACGGCGAGGCGTAGAAAACTTCGCCAGGCGGCAGCTGGCTATCTCGACACGCAGCTGCAGACCAGAGCCCGCACACCGACTCGTAGAAAACGAGTACGCGAAGAAAACTTCTTATCAGTGGACTGGGTCGACAACCGCGGTTAATTTTCTACTGAGGCACTGTGAATAGAAAACGACTGGCATTTAAAATTTAAAGGACAGCTCAACATTGGGATTTCAATCACGACTTCGGACTTCGGATGGATTCGACGACGACGGCTTCTGATGTGATCAACGACGATGAAAATAATACGGAGGCCCAGGTGGAAATCAACGTATCAACTCAAAGATCTCAGCATAAAGGCAGCGAATCCTACGCAACCCCAAAAAAAAGATGATGAACTCCACGAGGTAGTAGTCCACTTCGACCGACGACACACGGAATATATTTCGGAGATCTCTATAAGACTTCTGCAAAGTGGTGGAGCAAGTTATGCAGCCCAGGACTATACGACTTGGGTGTATTTGGAAGTGTTCGCTACACTTCCGAGGGTTTTCACTCTCAAGGATTACTGCAGTGATCCACGCAACGGAGGGAGAAGTCAGTGTCATCTATAGGACCCGGTTCTGCCCATAGGACAACTATAATGACTCCTTCATTTGACGACTCTAAACCAGCGCTCGCCAGAAGAGCAAACTCCAGTTGTAAGCATCTTGACTCTTCCATGATCCACGCATTTAAGGCGTCGGCTGCACGTGTGAGCAACGTCGAAGATAAGCCTTTCGAGCACAAGCTGGAGCTTGTGATTTGTTCGGCCACGGGGGATTCTGTTATGCTTCTCCGCATAACTGTGTACGGAATATCGCTAAGGATCCGAATAATCGTCCGGCCAACGACTTATTCATAAATGATCCAAAAGACCGAATATTAAGCCTGATTTCTGCGAGAAAGCATCACATCGTTGAATTCTAGGACAGTCGACTCTTCACGAACAACGTTCGAACGTCGCCGATACAAGGAGCGAACGATCACGCCAGCCGAAGATGCCAAGAACCTCAACGGATGTCTTCATTTGCTTTAATTCATATGTTTAACATTGTTTGTGGGGATTTTTATATAGTAATGAGGGTAAGGTTAATGATGTATGTTTTCTATTCGATAGTAGGGAGGTATCACGTTCTTATTTGTAACCTTGTTAGGTTGTTATTCAGAGTTGGCACCTCAAGGTGACGCCGAGCGCGGGTGCCTGAGGGAGAGCGGGTAGTAGAGGCTGGGACACGATCACAAACAGCCGCACACGAGTTTGTTCCTCTACCTTGGTCCAGTTGGGCCGAGGCCTTGCCTCTTAAATTCACTACTCAAAGCCATCCCAGAATATCTGTGCCCTCATTCGCTCGAAAGTGATTAACTTCAAGAATACTCAACTACAGTGCCAGCATAAAGTAAATTTGAGATCATCAATCTAGATTGCTATCGGCATAGCCCCAGCCATCAACCCGGTCTCCGCCCTCAACCAAATATGGCGACCTTGCTTCAGCGCGCCAGCCAGGCGACATTCAAACTGCGAGACCAATCTCCAAATCTCAAGATAAGTTTCCCTCTGATTTCATGTCAAACCCCAGTCCCCACTCAAGCTTCTGAGTATATTAGGATGTGAATGCGTAGATCGCGTGCGTTCAGTTAATGCGTACTTTAGATAATTAATGTCTCAATATTTTACTTCGATCAATAGTGAATTTCCTTTAATGTTTTCGTCGTCCTTAATATCCCTCAAATAGATAGGGAGAGACGATATGATTTAGAAAGAAAAGATGATGTTTGAAGCCAGGAAACACGGCTAAAATGCACGATTAATCTATGGCCTTAACCCGCGCACTGTAACTGGTCGCCTCATTTACCAGGCTCACTGGTTGCCAGACGTAAGGCATAACCCCAAGTTGTTATACACCAAAATGATCGTCTCAGCGAGTGCTACACAGCTGGAGCCAGAAACCCCCACATTGTGGGGGTTAAGGCAGAGCTCCAACCACTTGGAAGTTGGGAGGGGTAAGCACAGTCAGTGTGGTAAATGAGGCGACCGTGAGAGGGTGTGCGTGCGAACAGTCAGTGGCAGCCTCAGTTACCAGCGAAACTACTCAGGGCCTTATTTCGCCTTATTTCGTAAAAATGGCAAATAAGACAAATCTGAAGTCAGTAGCGTGTAGAGCAGTATTTTATTCATAGTGTGAAAATTACAAGTTTCGAAACACTATACTTACAGTAATATAACCAGACATGCAAACATGCATTTATGTAGGAACTAAAACGAAGAATGGATAACACCTATTAGACATAAATGGTCATAACTTTTTTTCTAATTGTTGTAGAGGAAAAATAAAAACATCAGCAGGTTTGGAAGGATTTTCTGCATAAAATAGCAGTAAAAAACATTACATTTTCCCAAAACACAAAAATGGCCATTGATCTCTTTGAAGCAATGTTGTGCAAAAATCTACGGAGTTTGACTCCATATTACAAAGAAACGGTTCAAGTTATCAAAAATCTGACAACATCAAAGTGTAAAGCAACATTTTTTACTCATTACTTCATATTTTTACATCTCTGCCTATTACGGTAAGTGAACAGGGAACGGCAGAGTAACGCGGGTAAATTGACTACTTTTCTGAGGGATGCGCGACCGTGCGCGGGTTAAGCCGGTCGCTACGCTTACCGAAGATTGAATTAAATATTTACTCAGACTTACTCTGAGTTGGTGGCAGCTACCTTGATATTAACAAGTAGAAAATAAAAGAAATGTGACGAATAATCTTGATGTCACGACTAATAATATCACATGGAAAATATCATGCATCGCAACAAAGAATGACGGCAGAAAAAAATGAAGACCGTGACCTCAGCGAGATATAAAATAAAGAGGGTCACGACAGTAAAACCTCGGAAGAAGGGAGCCCCTACTCAAACCGAGAAGTCAAAGAAGGAAGCACCAAAGAAAAAAGCAACCGGGAAGAAGAGAAAGTTGGAGGAGGAGGACGAGGACTTGGACTCAACAGACGTTTCCAGTGTTGCAATGACCGAAGCAAACACCTCAAGTGATTTATCTCTCAAAGATGACCTTGAAGAAGTGCAAGATAACTTTGAGGAGGCTACAGAAGAGAGAATGGAGGTGACACAAGGAAGAGAAGAGACAGATGACAGAAAAGACAAGGACAGAGTTGGTAGGCATGATGGGACCACAGATGATAGAACACAGGTCGTCACGTCAGAGAGTGGTACCATTGAAGACGCAGACATCAATAAATATGTTGCAGTGTACTTCTCACACCCAAAGCCTCAGTACTTCTGGGGAAAAGTTGTAAAAGTCTTCTCAAGTGATGAAGAAACTGACGTGACGCAGGTGGAGGTCGATTTTTTGCAGAAGAAAACGATCTTCAGTGACCCTGCAGCATGGACCTGGGCTGAGAAGACTGTTAAAGAGGTCCTAATCATTGACACCAAATTCATAGTGTTTGGGCCTCTGCTCCCTGACGTCAGGAAAAACATATTTCGCTTTCCAGATGTTCAGGCCATGATCTCTCTTCGCAAATTTCATGAGAGGGATGGTTAAGGTATTAGACAGTACTACAATGACTAGACTCAGAGAATACCTGACTGACAGACTGCCTAACTGCTTTACTGACAAGACTAACTGAGCCTTAACTCTGTCCGCAACCCAGAAAAAGAAATGGAAGACCACAGCAGCTTGTAATGTGAGTTATATCATTTTAATTTGGTTTGAATATATTTAGTTGATGATTTCAGTCTTTATCTATCCTTTGGTATGACATACTACCTTTAAGTAATCGAATTACAGACCGATCATCAATTGCCTCATGAAAATCGCCATTTACCCCAGTGGGGTAAATGGCGATCGCACCACTAAATCGGACTTATATTTAAAACAACAACATTTTCAAAAGATTTCAATACGGGGATAGAAGCATAATGTATCAACACACTGTGTGGCACATAGTTGGTTTTTTGATTGTCATTAATATACGCGCTGGTTAGATGTTACTAAAAAACGATCGTCATTTGCCCCGAATGACTATACCGTTCGTGTCGCCGGCATTGTTTTAATACGCGTAGTTGGTGCATGTCCACCTGAAAATCTGGGGCGCCGTAGCAGGGCATCCTCTTTAACAAGGGTCGGCCAGTGATACGGACTTGAAGTTCGGTCTTGCGCCAGCACGACTTCAAACTTGCGGACAGCCAAGCCCACTCGAGTGTCCGTACCAGCTGATGGCGCATAACTCTTTAACGTCGGAATTTGTGTCCTCATGTTACCGTTACCACACCCACCGTCACTAAACTGGCACCGGCATCCTGTAGTCACCGATATCACAACGAGGAAGCGACTGCCACTTGACAATAAACATCGAAGAACACAGTAGGGCACCCAAAGAATAAAATATACTAGTGCACACGTGCTGGTCGGCATTAATCTGAAGAATTTCATACCTTCTTTCTTGAGTTAAATTCGATTGTGCAAGTCGATGCTGTTAGGCATTAGTCTGAAGAATTTCACCCCTTCTTTCTTGAGTTGAATTCTCTCGTGCCACCCGATGTTGTCCAGCGTTATGCCGAAGAATTTCCTCGCTTCTTTCATGTGTCAAGCTCTCTCTAGCTACTCGGTGTTGCTCTGCATTTTTCCGTAAAATTTCCCAAATGCCGGTCAAGGGTCAATTTAGCTTTAGCTTTTTCGTTGACGAGCAGCATTGCTTCGTCTTGTCATTTTGCGTTGTTCATCCGATCGTCTTCGGCGTTTTTCTTGCTGTCGTAGTCTTGCTACTTCTCTATTGCGGTTGGACACATTTCTATCCTTGGTGGCCTCTTTTGCCGGAATTTTATTCTGAAACGTCGCCTATTATCTCTTCGAAGCTTTTCAAGAGAATCACAATTTCGAAAACAATAACTCAAGTTCCAAAATCTTGGGCCTTATACCAAGTGGTAGCCAGGTTACTGGTCAAACGAATTTAAAATATTTCTTTTCGCATTATCAATTAAAAATATCAAAGCGACATGATGAATTTCAACAGAGAAAGCTCCGTAGAAAATTTCCATTTGTGAAAATAAGCCGATTGCGTATTCTGGATACCATAATCAAGAGGGGGTCACACGGACGTGGCTACTTTTATAATAGTGATTAGAGCTGTTTATGAAAGTGGATTTTGAAATTCACTTTAACGATAAAGAGTTAACCTGGACTCGATAAAATGAGCTCGATTTAGTTTGGTGAAACTCAAGTCATACTGGCAGTGCTGCGGGATCTAATGGGAATTTATACACGCAAGTAAAGAGAGGTAAAAATTTCTGCCGCTGATATTCGTAACTTACATAATCAGTGTATATCATATCATCAGTGTATATCAGTAATAATACAGAGATCAACATAATCAGTGATGACATAAACGTGAGAGTTAGGTAACTTTTATTCACTAGAAAACACCATAAATTCGGCATCCACACATAAACAAAAAAAATGCTAACACGGTGAAAGGTAGTTTTCTAAGATCTGCAGCGTGTGTACAAGATATGCAATAAATGTTCAAGCAATTTACATAGATTATTTGAAATTAGAATTGTAAACTTACTAAATTTACACATCCCGGTCACCACTCATGCAAAAATAAATCAACACAAAAGTGGGTTCACGTATGAAATATATTTGAGCTGACTGCGGTTGCAGAAACAATGCAGCCGGAGGCATCATTTTCAGCAATTTTCCCTGCAGGCACTGTTACATATACCAAGTTTAGGCGGCACCCAACAGGAAACTTGACGGTCAAAATCTGTCTACTTTAAGCCTATTTCACACAGAGCTAGCAAAGCAGCATCTAGCAAGCTCGCATGGGCTATCTAGCAGATGGTCTGCGAGACTGCATGGTAGGTAGGAATAGCACTATTACGAGCCATTGCCTTCACACTGAACTCGCACGTTTCATCCAGCATCCAGCATGCGAGGTGGCGATGCTATTCCTACCTACCAGTCTCGCAGACCGTCTGCTAGATAGCTCATCCGAGCTTGCTTGATGCTGCTTTGCCCGCTCAGTGTGAAATGGGCCTTACTTGAAATGAACTCAGAGACACTCGCGAATGGTAAGTTGCTGGAAACAAAAATTTAGTGCTCTAGAGGACACTTTTCGGAAAATCAAGTAGCCTCATTTCTCCAGTTTTTAGATTTCAAATACCTATGATAGATTAAGTTGTAATTTAGTTTTTCTTCGACTGATTATGGAAGGTTAAATTGAAATTTTCCTTAAACGGGCGCTTAAGTTTCTTTACTTAGCGATAATTGTTTGTCAATTATCTATGTTTCTATGGGAAGGAAAAGAATCAGAGAAGGCAGCAGACTGCGCCTTTCGAAATACCCCATTTTCTAAAACTACACTGCACTTTTATTGATACAAGAGAAGAAAACTCATAAGTTCACTTGATTAAAACGTGAACTTTATTAACTTGATTTATCTTATAATTCTTGTCGTCCAGGTGCGTTTAGTTCTTCAGTTCCAGTTATTCAACAGCGTTCAGCTCATCTATTCTTATTGTGAACCAATATTTAAATCTTCAATGTATCTCCCTCAATAGTTCTTTATTCGTTCTTTTTTTTACGTATCAGGAGCGTTCCACCAATCTCCCGATTAACCTCCGTTTCCTCTCGTATACCCACCCTCTCGAAGCGTAGGAGTGGCACAGATCTTTTGGACGCGGGGGCCGAATTTTACTCGGGAGCTGAAGCCCTCGTACAGCTCAGGGTCCAGAGCAAGAGATCGAGTCAGCGACCAAGAAGAGATCGAGTCAGCAACCAAGTCTTCTTGATCAACCAAGACGCATCATATAAAAGAATCGATTAGATTAAGAAGTAAAGATTAGAAAAACGGGAGCAGAAGCAATTGCGTCGACCAGATCCAATAAAGCTTCCCGCCACCCTCCGATACAGAGAAGGCAAAATGAAAACTAGGATGACCTCTGAATGCTGAGATTAGATTCAATGTTAGTTTAAGCTTCCCTAACCGCTGCAAAAAAAAAGGGCGTATCGAAGAGAGGAAGGAGGAAGACACCATTTAGTACGGGAGAAGGGAATGCGGAATCTATGCAGAAGGGGCATAGAAACAGTAAGTTGAGAAAAAAGTTCATGAAACAAAATAAAGTTGAAGAAGAAAGTAGTAGGAGCTGAAGAGCAGGACAGCAGTGAATCGAAAAAAGGCGGTCCTTAACAGACTAGATTAGATTAGTCGTTAGTTTTAGCCTCCCTACCCAGCAAAAAATGCGATCCAAAGAGAGGAAGGAGGAAGGCACCATTTAGTATGGAATTAGTATGGAGTTAAAGAAGATTATGAAACAAGATCAAAGTTGAAGAAGAAAGTAGTAGGAACTGAAGAACAGGACAGCAGTGAACCGAGAAAAGATCGTCCTCGAACATAACAAAAACATTTTATTTCAACAAAAGAAGGCCTACCTAAATCTCAGCTTGGGCCCTCACACATATACCCCAGCGAGTGCTAATTCCCTTAGATACAATAGCTGTATCCCCTGGGAGTGCTAACTCCCATAGATATACTGTAATAGTTGTATCCCACTGGGAGTGCCAATACCTACAGATACAACAGTTATTTGCCCTGTAAGTGCTAGTTCCCATAGATACAATCAATAGTTGTATCCCCTGGGAGTTCTAATGTCCACAGATACAACAGTTATTTGCCCTGTAAGTGCTAGTTCCCATAGATACAATCAATAGTTGTATCCCCTGGGAGTTCTAATTTCCACAGATACAACAGTTATTTGCCCTGTAAGTGCTAGTTCCCATAGATACAATCAATAGTTGTATCCCTGGGAGTACTAATTTCCACAGATACAACAGTTATTTGCCCTGTAAGTGCTAGTGCCCATAGATACAATCAAAAGTTGTCTCCCCTGGGAGTTCTAATTTCCACAGATACAACAGTTATTTGCCCTGTAAGTGCTAGTTCCCATAGATACAATCAATAGTTGTATCCCCTGGGAGTTCTAATTTCCACAGATACAACAGTTATTTGCCCTGTAAGTGCTAGTTCCCATAGATACAATCAATAGTTGTATCCCTGGGAGTACTAATTTCCACAGATACAACAGTTATTTGCCCTGTAAGTGCTAGTGCCCATAGATACAATCAAAAGTTGTCTCCCCTGGGAGTTCTAATTTTCACAAATACAACAGTTATTTGCCCTGTAAGTGCTAGTTCCCATAGATACAATCAATAGTTGTATCCCTGGGAGTACTAATTTCCACAGATACAACAGTTATTTGCCCAGTAAGTGCTAGTGCCCATAGATACAATCAAAAGTTGTATCCCCTGGGAGTTCTAATTTCCACAGATACAACAGTTATTTGCCCTGTAAGTGCTAGTGCCCATAGATACCCTCTGAAAGCTGAACTTCACAAGGACTCACATACGGGATTCATTGTACGTATTTTCAGCTCCTCCAGGCTTCCACGCCACACCAAGGCAACCAAACCCTGCTTAGAATTTACAGTGCGCTTCACATGCGAGTTCAAGAACAGCATAGAAAATAATAATAGCTCTGGGTTCTAAGGATGAAATGAAGGTTATTTTTATCGTTGCATCGTCCACGAGAGCCAGACTTAAGCAACATTCAAGATATGAACGAAATTAGTTGAAGTATTAGCAATATTTTATTTATTGCAGCAAAATTAGGTTCAGTTCAGCAAAATTAGTTGAAGTTGTAGGCAAAATTATATTCAGTTTAGCAAAATTAGTAGAAGTTGTAAGCAAAATAGATTCAGCACAGCATTTCCCGCCCTAGATTCGAAGAAGCGTCGTTAATAATACCGCTAACCTTTTCTACTCGACAGCAAGAGCAGGTCTAGCAAGACCTAACTCAAACATTTTCTACTCGACAGCAAGAGCAGGTCTAGCAAGACCTAACTCAAACATTAGTGCCGGTCTCATCAAATTAAAATAACCTATACCTTGTCGGCCTAACGCAATAGTAAACAATAACCTATACCTTGTCGGCCTAACGCAATAGTAAACAATAACCTATACCTTGTCGGCCTAACGCAATAGTAAACAATAACCTATACCTTGTCGGCCTAACGCAATAGTAAACAATAACCTATACCTTGTCGGCCTAACGCAATAGTAAACAATAACCTATACCTTGTCGGCCTAACGCAATAGTAAACAATAACCTATACCTTGTCGGCCTAACGCAATAGTAAACAATAACCTATACCTTGTCGGCCTAACGCAATAGTAAACAATAACCTATACCTTGTCGGCCTAACGCAATAGTAAACAATAACCTATACCTTGAGGGCCTAACGCAATAGTAAACAATAACCTATACCTTGTCGGCCTAACGCAATAGTAAACAATAACCTATACCTTGTCGGCCTAACGCAATAGTAAACAATAACCTATACCTTGTCGGCCTAACGCAATAGTAAACAATAACCTATACCTTGTCGGCCTAACGCAATAGTAAACAATAACCTATACCTTGTCGGCCTAACGCAATAGTAAACAATAACCTATACCTTGAGGGCCTAACGCAATAGTAAACAATAACCTATACCTTGTCGGCCTAACGCAATAGTAAACAATAACCTATACCTTGTCGGCCTAACGCAATAGTAAACAATAACCTATACCTTGTCGGCCTAACGCAATAGTAAACAATAACCTATACCTTGAGGGCCTAACGCAATAGTAAACAATAACCTATACCTTGTCGGCCTAACGCAATAGTAAACAATAACCTATACCTTGTCGGCCTAACGCAATAGTAAACAATAACCTATACCTTGTCGGCCTAACGCAATAGTAAACAATAACCTATACCTTGTCGGCCTAACGCAATAGTAAACAATAACCTATACCTTGTCGGCCTAACGCAATAGTAAACAATAACCTATACCTTGAGGGCCTAACGCAATAGTAAACAATAACCTATACCTTGTCGGCCTAACGCAATAGTAAACAATAACCTATACCTTGTCGGCCTAACGCAATAGTAAACAATAACCTATACCTTGTCAGCCTAACGCAATAGTAAACAATAACCTATACCTTGAGGGCCTAACGCAATAGTAAACAATAACCTATACCTTGTCGGCCTAACGCAATAGTAAACAATAACCTATACCTTGTCGGCCTAACGCAATAGTAAACAATAACCTATACCTTGTCGGCCTAACGCAATAGTAAACAATAACCTATACCTTGTCGGCCTAACGCAATAGTAAACAATAACCTATACCTTGTCGGCCTAACGCAATAGTAAACGTCAATTTGTGATTGGCACGGAGTAACCTCATGACATAGAGCAGCAGGTGTTGGTCTCTGGTTATTTCAATAGGTAAACTACACAGCTACTAATAAATAGCTTACCAACAAACACACAACATAACATTCACAACGAGTAAAATGATTCGTCTCCAGGTTGCCAACAAATACACAACATAACATCAATAACGAGTAAAATTATTCGTTTCCACATCAATAACGAGTAAAATTATTCGTTTCCACATCAATAACGAGTAAAATGATTCGTTTCCACATCAATAACGAGTAAAATGATTCGTTTCCACATCAATAACGAGTAGAATGATTCGTTTCCACACCAATAACGAATAAAATGATTCGTTTCCACATCAATAACGAGCGAAATGATTCGTTTCCACATCAATAACGAGTGAAAAGATTCGTTTCCACATCAATAACGAGTGAAAAGATTCGTTTCCACACCAATAACGAGTAAAATGATTCGTTTCCACATCAATAACGAGTGAAAAGATTCGTTTCTACATCTATAACGAGTAAAATGATTCGTTTCCACATCAATAACGAGTAAAACGATTCGTTTCCACATCAATAACGAGTAAAATTATTCGTTTCCACATCAATAACGAGTAAAATGATTCGTTTCCACATCAATAACGAGTGAAAAGATTCTTTTCCACATCAATAACGAGTGAAAAGATTCGTTTCCAAATCAATAACGAGTAAAACGATTCGTCTCCAGGTTGCCAACAAATACACAACATAACATCAATAACGAGTAAAATGATTCGTTTCCACGTCAATAACGAGTAAAATGATTCGTTTCCACATCAATAACGAGTAGAATGATTTGTTTCCACATCAATAACGAGTAGAATGATTCGTTTCCACACCAATAACGAATAAAATGATTCGTTTCCACATCAATAACGAGTGAAATGATTCGTTTCCACATCAATAACGAGTGAAAAGATTCGTTTCCACACCAATAACGAGTAAAATGATTCGTTTACACATCAATAACGAGTGAAAAGATTCGTTTCTACATCTATAAGGAGTAAAATGATTCGTTGCCATGTACTCTACAAGAAAAATGAAAAAATAGTTAACGATTGCGGGAAACCCTGCGCTGGAATCCAGACTAAACCGAAACAAAAAAAGGGAAACCGGCTCTCACTTGCAGCTCTGACCTGACCCCGGCCACACAAGCACAATCGAACTCGGTGTTGGTTTTACCGGAATTGAGATGAGGAGAACGAGCTTTCAAGGAACCAAGACGACGTGAGGTCGAGAGGTATATGTATCCCGACAAGGGCGGTTGATCCTAATTGGGGAGGTGAATGTATCCCGACAAGAGTAGTGGATCTAAATTGGGGAGGTGAATGTATCCCGACAAGAGTAGTGGATCTAAATTGGGGAGGTGAATGTATCCCGACAAGAGTAGTGGATCTAAATTGGGGAGGTGAATGTATCCCGACAAGAGTAGTGGATCTAAATTGGGGAGGTGAATGCATCCCGACAAGAGTAGTGGATCTAAATTGGGGAGGTGAATGTATCCCGACAAGAGTAGTGGATCTAAATTGGGGAGGTGAATGTATCCCGACAAGAGTAGTGGATCTAAATTGGGGAGGTGAATGTATCCCGACAAGAGTAGTGGATCTAAATTGGGGAGGTGAATGTATCCCGACAAGAGTAGTGGATCTAAATTGGGGAGGTGAATGTATTCCGACAGAGGCAGTTGATCTAAATTGGAGAGGTAAATGTATCCCGACAAGAGCATTTGAACTAAATTCGGCACCTAAAAATACAAATTGCTCACGTTTCAGACGCGGCGTCGTACATTCATGGTCGCATTTCGATTTTGCTTCATTAGGCCTGTTCATCAAACGATGAATAACAATTTATTTTAATAGACAGTAAAACAATGAAGAAAAGCCTATTTCCTCTCACAAGGTGATTCAACACTCCGTTAAATAAGGTAACTTAGTTTGGGCCACAATATGTCTCAACAAAGGTGTACTAAAAAGAGGAATGAGGAAGGCACCATTCAATATGGAGCCAAGGGTACGGGAAACCTATGGCCAAGTTCTGTTCCCACATAAGATCACGTGCGCATTGAAGCAGTCAGAAAGGAAACTCATGAAACAAGATGAAAGTTGGAGGACAAAGTAGTAGGTGTCGAAAAACAAAACAGCAGTGAACCGAAAAAAGATGGCCCGTAACAAAACAAAAAAACCTTTTCTATTTCAACAAAAAGAAGGCGTACCTAACCTATAGCTCGGGCCCTCATATAATAAACGCGAGACTTTAACTCAGTCAATCACAAATTATAAACGAATATAAAAGAATCAATTAAAGCATCGACGAACGCGTGATATAATTCAGAACAAACCTCACCTGGTGTTGCGATGTCACAAATAACTGAAGTGTCAACCAAAGAATGTGAGCTCCACCATAGAGCACAACACTGGAACATCTGTTGCGCGAAATTTAGCTGTGATTAAACTGCAATTTCTCCCAACTCAAACCTAAGCCAACATCAGGAAACAAGTTTTTTTATTTAATTCAACCAAGAAATTCAAGTCTAGTAGATTTCAGTGAATGAAAACAGCTTATAACTTTTAAGAAACGAAAGAAACAAAAGCGGTCAAACTCAACTACCTGTCATTCAACACCGGAACACGTCAGATTTCAGGCCAAGTCTCGACTTAAAACTTGAAACGTATACACAAGCGCATAAATAATATAATATAATATAATATAATATAATATAATATAATATAATATAATATAATATAATATAATATAATATAATATAATATAATATAATATAATATAATATATAATATAATACGCATAAACAGCATGTTTATACCCAAATTTCTCTATCACCTTGAATACAAGTAAGAAGGTTACCATTAATATCTCACAGAAACCGCATGAATAGCATGCTTGTACACAAACTCCTAGATCTCCTAGAATACAAGTAAAGAAGGTTTCCATAAATATTTCCATGAATACAAGCAAAGAAGGTAAAGACCAGAACAAGGTTCCCATTTGACAGGAAGGGTCCTAGTTCTTTCTTGCCTCGGTCAGCAAAAGGCTCCTACAAAATCCATGGAAGCTATCCAAAATTTCAGGATGTTCGAGCCCTGAAAATGGACTTCCACTCGCTGGAGGGCGCAGTAAAGTAGACCCCTCGGGAACGCGCACCTCGAAAAGGACATCGCTCTCCCATAGCAGTCGAATAAAAACACCAGCTCTGATAGGCGATAGCGCCTTTTTTCCATATGTTTATGCTAGTTATTTATGCGCACATGAATTACTACTACTGCATGTATTCGAACAATTAAATTTGAGGTAGCATTTTAGTAAGTTTCAACAAAAAGGGCGTCCATGAAATACTAGCACACTTATTCGAAAAAATGAATTTTTAGTGGTGCTTTTCTATTCGTTGATAAAAAGCGCGTACATAAAATACTAACCCGTACCAAATAACACTTCAAAAATGTGTAAGGTTCAAAACTCTCCGATAATCACATCCCAGTCTAACTTTTTCGCCACTGCATGCATGTTTTTCGCCGACCAAGTAATTAACTCGCTTAGGCTGCGAAAAACATGCATGCTCCGGGGAAAAAGTTAGACTGGGATTTGTCGCCTGATATTAACGGGTTAACAGCAGAGGGTTAAACAAAAATTTAAGATTCACCTCCACGCGAGGTTAAATCCAACATTCAACTCTCAAATGGACAAAACACAAACTGAAAAGTTCCATCATTTGATTTGGATACATCCAAACAAAAATGCAGCTACTGACCTCCAGTGGGTCACCGGCGTCATAAAAATTAACTAAGTGGGCACCGGTGGGTCACCATGCAATTAACCAGTTGACCATGTGTAGGGCCATATGTGTACCACTTGGTATATAGCTCATTCACGTACCGGTATCAATGAACAGCATTCTATCCATTTCATGAATTTTAAAAAGATGAATGTTATTAAACGAGGTAAAATGTTATCGTGCAATTACATTTTTCACGTTTCTTAGAAAGGATGGAAATGTATTCGAGCAGTAAAGTCGATTTTCCAAAACTGCTACTGTCAACATAACCCAACCTACCGTTGTATGCTTTCAATCCTTTCATATTTCGCGACCGTAACAACTACAGAAACGTAGCCAACGTGTTAAAGCGCAAAGTTCAAGCAGAAACGTCGATTTCCCAATTTTGCTACTTACAACATAACCCAACCCACCATTGTATGCTTCTTATCTCTTCATATTTCGCGGCCGTAACAACAACGAAAACGTGTTGTGCCAAGTGGAGTAGTCATATTAGTGACCTCGTGAGCGACTCACGCGAGGTATTTTTCTAGAGTTACTGATGTCTCGATAACTTGAAATCACGCCGCTGATCTGGAAGTCAAGTTCTATTGATTGGAGCCCAAGAATACAGCCAACGCGCGAGGCTTACTGATAAAAATTGATTAAATCTCATAAGAATCGATAAACTGGGCCATATAGGATGAAGATATTATCGCAGGCCATCATTTATTTTCAATAAATTATTTTACGATACAGTTTAAGTAGATATATGTATCAATTCACCATACTCAATTTATCAACAGTAAATGTAGATGAGTATAAACACTGTAGCCGCCAGAAGTGTTCCAACAGCAACATTAACCTAAACCGTCAGAACTTGGTACTCATAATGCAGTTAGTATAGCCTCCGTTATTAGACCTTTGACCGTCATAACTTTCTACTCATATTGCCGTAAGTACAACCCCCATTATTGGACCCTTAATTAACCGTTAAATTTTTTACCTAATACAATCAAATTACTGCTACCACATCCACTGTCACAAGACTGGCGCTGACATCAGGTCGTCACCAACACCAGAACAGGGATGGAACTGCCCCAATAAAATATTAAAATACAAATAAAATTAGAAATAAATAAAAGAATATTTTTACCGGGTTTGCTCGACAGAGAACTTCAAAAAACCCCACGAGGGCACAAATTCTATTCGACATTGAATATTAAAATACAAATAAAATTAGAAATCAAATATATTAATATTTTTATTAGGTATGCGTACGTGGCATATGGGGCAGTTAAGAGACATATACAAGAGGCAATTATAGTTTAATTTTAAAAGAGAGATGTTGTAATCTTAAGAACATTTGCGCAACATCGCAACAGAACATTTATACGCTTTGATTTATAAGATCCCGGTCTCTTTTAGGGAATTTCCTAAGAAGTTCACTGCTTAGTGGAAGTTCTTTTCTCACTCTGAAAGTATAAACAATCAGATGGCAAAGACACTATTGATAATTGGAAGATCGTTAACATAAGTTTGCAAAATTAGAACGCTCAAGTAGCAGAGGTTTGCTACAATGTATCACTTCAGCATTGATCAACTTCAGCAGCGAGATACCTACAGAACTTTACGTCACCTAGATTCACAGGCCTTCAGCGTCAGTTAGCCTTCAGCGTCAGTTAGCCTTCAGCGTCAGTTAGCCTTCAGCGTCAGTTAGCCTTCAGCGTCAGTTAGCCTTCAGCGTCAGTTAGCCTTCAGCGTCAGTTAGCCTTCAGCGTCAGTTAGCCTTCAGCGTCAGTTAGCCTTCAGCGTCAGTTAGCCTTCAGCGTCAGTTAGCCTTCAGCGTCAGTTAGCCTTCAGCGTCAGTTAGCCTTCAGCGTCAGTTAGCCTTCAGCGTCAGTTAGCCTTCAGCGTCAGTTAGCCTTCAGCGTCAGTTAGCCTTCAGCGTCAGTTAGCCTTCAGCGTCAGTTAGCCTTCAGCGTCAGTTAGCCTTCAGCGTCAGTTAGCCTTCAGCGCCATGAAGCCTTCAGCGTCAGTTAGCCTTCAGCGTCAGTTAGCCTTCAGCGTCAGTTAGCCTTCAGCGTCAGTTAGCCTTCAGCGTCAGTTAGCCTTCAGCGTCAGTTAGCCTTCAGCGTCAGTTAGCCTTCAGCGTCAGTTAGCCTTCAGCGTCAGTTAGCCTTCAGCGTCAGTTAGCCTTCAGCGTCAGTTAGCCTTCAGCGTCAGTTAGCCTTCAGCGTCAGTTAGCCTTCAGCGTCAGTTAGCCTTCAGCGTCAGTTAGCCTTCAGCGTCAGTTAGCCTTCAGCGTCAGTTAGCCTTCAGCGTCAGTTAGCCTTCAGCGTCAGTTAGCCTTCAGCGTCAGTTAGCCTTCAGCGTCAGTTAGCCTTCAGCGTCAGTTAGCCTTCAGCGTCAGTTAGCCTTCAGCGTCAGTTAGCCTTCAGCGTCAGTTAGCCTTCAGCGTCAGTTAGCCTTCAGCGTCAGTTAGCCTTCAGCGTCAGTTAGCCTTCAGCGCCATAAAGCCTTCAGCGCCATAAAGCCTTCAGCGCCATAAAGCCTTCAGCGTCATGAAGCCTTCAGCGTCAGTTAGCCTTCAGCGTCAGTTAGCCTTCAGCGTCAGTTAGCCTTCAGCGTCAGTTAGCCTTCAGCGTCAGTTAGCCTTCAGCGTCAGTTAGCCTTCAGCGTCAGTTAGCCTTCAGCGTCAGTTAGCCTTCAGCGTCAGTTAGCCTTCAGCGCCATGAAGCCTTCAGTAAGAGGATAATTTCATCGCGACAAAACTTTCACCGTCACGATGCTGCTCTCACATCACGATGTCTTCTCCAGGATCCAAATGCTTTTCGGATTTACGTGTGAAGGATTCTGAAAATGTCTCGCGTGAGGATGTCGTTGGGGAAAAAATCTTTGGCGTCAGGGAGCCGCTGGCGTCAGGGAGCCGCTGGCGTCAGGGAGCCGCTGGCGTCAGGGAGCCGCTGGCGTCAGGGAGCCGCTGGCGTCAGGGAGCCGCTGGCGTCAGGGAGCCGCTGGCGTCAGGGAGCCGCTGGCGTCAGGGAGCCGCTGGCGTCAGGGAGCCGCTGGCGTCAGGGAGCCGCTGGCGTCAGGGAGCCGCTGGCGTCAGGGAGCCGCTGGCGTCAGGGAGCCGCTGGCGTCAGGGAGCCGCTGGCGTCAAAGAGATTTTGCGTCACAGAACTTGTGTCATCGGATAACCTTTGGCATCGAAGAGTCTTTGACGCAGCAGAATCTCCCAACAAAGTACCTTTCGCCTTTGGCTCAACAGCACGCTTAGCCAAGATGCCTGCTTAACATCACTTTGCATCGGACTTCAGAGTGTTGATGCGCATGTACGAGTATCTCGACATCAAAAACATTTGGTATCTCTAAACAACGGCGGCCTCATCGCCTGACAAAACACGTTTTCCAGTTCAACAAAACGTTTGGAACAAGAGCACGATCTCCAACAAGAGCACGATCTCCAACAAGAGCACGATCTCCAACAAGAGCACGATCTCCAACAAGAGCACGATCTCCAACAAGAGCACGATCTCCAACAAGAGCACGATCTCCAACAAGAGCACGATCTCCAACAAGAGCACGATCTCCAACAAGAGCACGACCTCCAACAAGAGCACGATCTCCAACAAGAGCACGATCTCCAACAAGAGCACGATCTCCAACAAGAGCACGATCTCCAACAAGAGCACGATCTCCAACAAGAGCACGATCTCCAACAAGAGCACGATCTCCAACAAGAGCACGATCTCCAACAAGAGCACGATCTCCAACAAGAGCACGATCTCCAACAAGAGCACGATCTCCAACAAGAGCACGATCTCCAAAAACAGCACGATCTCCAACAACAGCACGATCTCCAACAACAGCACGATCTCAAACAACAGCACGATCTCAAACAAGAGCACGATCTCAAACAAGAGCACGATCTCAAACAAGAGCACGATCTTCAACAACAGCACGATCTTCAACAACAGCACGATCTCAAACAACAGCACGATCTCAAACAAGAGCACGATCTCAAACAACAGCACGATCTTCAACAACAGCACGATCTCAAACAACAGCACGATCTCAAACAAGAGCACGATCTCAAACAACAGCACGATCTTCAACAACAGCACGATCTCAAACAACAGCACGATCTCAAACAAGAGCACGATCTCAAACAAGAGCACGATCTCAAACAAGAGCACGATCTTCAACAAGAGCACGATCTTCAACATGAGCACGATCTTCAACATGAGCACGCTCTTCAACAATAGCACGATCTTCAACAATAGCACGATCTCCAACAAGAGCACGATCTTCAACAAGAGCACGATCTTCAACATGAGCACGATCTCCAACAAGAGCACGATCTTCAACAACAGCACGATCTCCAACAAGAGCACGATCTTCAACAAGAGCACGATCTTCAACATGAGCACGATCTCCAACAAGAGCACGATCTCCAACAAGAGCACGATCTCCAACAAGAGCACGATCTCCAACAATAGCACGATCTCCAACAAGAGCACGACCTCCAACAATAGCACGATCTCCAACAAGAGCACGATCTCCAACAAGAGCACGATCTTCAACAAGAGCACGATCTTCAACAAGAGCACGATCTTCAACAATAGCACGATCTCCAACAAGAGCACGATCTTCAACATGATCACGATCTTCAACATGAGCACGATCTCCAACAAGAGCACGATCTCCAACAAGAGCACGATCTCCAACAAGAGCACGATCTCCAACAATAGCACGATCTCCAACAAGAGCACGATCTCCAAAAAGAGCACGATCTTCAACATGAGCACGATCTCCAACAAGAGCACGATCTCCAACAATAGCACGATCTCCAACAAGAGCACGATCTTCAACATGATCACGATCTTCAACATGAGCACGATCTCCAACAAGAGCACGATCTCCAACAAGAGCACGATCTCCAACAAGAGCACGATCTCCAACAATAGCACGATCTCCAACAAGAGCACGATCTCCAACAAGAGCACGATCTCCAACAAGAGCACGATCTTCAACAAGAGCACGATCTTCAACAAGAGCACGATCTTCAACAATAGCACGATCTCCAACAAGAGCACGATCTCCAACAAGAGCACGATCTCCAACAAGTGCACGATCTGCAATGCTGCCTCCCTCATAGAGCGGTCGTGGAGCAGCCACCTCCATATTTTTGCCCCGCAATCCGTTTCTTTCAAGACAGGGCGGATCTTTCCTATTTTATTCCTCGTGTTTGCCTAGTCTGGCGCGCTGCAGACCACACGGACCGGTTCATGACCTCATGTCTGCCCGGTCTCGCGGTGACCACCTCACCTCCACGCCGCCGCGGCCTGGAGCACGTCGGGCCGGCGGCATATATCAAAATTCTGCTGCAAAACCAAACAAATATTTACACTAAATCGTTGCCATATACTTACACGCCAGCGTGTGTTTTATGACAAGGCGTAGAGTGGCGTAACACGGCCCGGAGTGGCGTAACACGGCCCAGAGTGGCGTAACACGGCCCAGAGTGGCGTAACACGGCCCAGAGTGGCGTAACACGGCCCAGAGTGGCGTAACACGGCCCAGAGTGGCGTAACACGGCCCAGAGTGGCGTAACACGGCCCAGAGTGGCGTAACACGGCCCAGAGTGGCGTAACACGGCCCAGAGTGGCGTAACACGGCCCAGAGTAGCGTAACACGGCCCAGAGTGGCGTAACACGGCCCAGAGTGGCGTAACACGGCCCAGAGTGGCGTAACACGGCCCAGAGTGGCGTAACACGGCCCAGAGTGGCGTAACACGGCCCAGAGTGGCGTAACACGGCCCAGAGTGGCGTAACACGGCCCAGAGTGGCGTAACACGGCCCAGAGTGGCGTAACACGGCCCAGAGTGGCGTAACACGGCCCAGAGTGGCGTAACACGGCCCAGAGTGGCGTAACACGGCCCACAGTGGCGTAACACGGCCCACAGTGGCGTAACACGGCCCACAGTGGCGTAACACGGCCCACAGTGGCGTAACACGGCCCAGAGTGGCGTAACACGGCCCAGAGTGGCGTAACACGGCCCAGAGTGGCGTAACACGGCCCAGAGTGGCGTAACACGGCCCAGAGTGGCGTAACACGGCCCAGAGTGGCGTAACACGGCCCAGAGTGGCGTAACACGGCCCAGAGTGGCGTAACACGGCCCAGAGTGGCGTAACACGGCCCAGAGTGGCGTAACACGGCCCAGAGTGGCGTAACACGGCCCAGAGTGGCGTAACACGGCCCAGAGTGGCGTAACACGGCCCAGAGTGGCGTAACACGGCCCAGAGTGGCGTAACACGGCCCAGAGTGGCGTAACACGGCCCAGAGTGGCGTAACACGGCCCAGAGTGGCGTAACACGGCCCAGAGTGGCGTAACACGGCCCAGAGTGGCGTAACACGGCCCAGAGTGGCGTAACACGGCCCAGAGTGGCGTAACACGGCCCAGAGTGGCGTAACACGGCCCAGAGTGGCGTAACACGGCCCAGCGTGGCGTAACACGGCCCAGCGTGGCGTAACACGGCCCAGCGTGGCGTAACACGGCCCAGAGTGGCGTAACACGGCCCAGAGTGGCGTAACACGGCCCAGAGTGGCGTAACACGGCCCAGAGTGGCGTAACACGGCCCAGAGTGGCGTAACACGGCCCAGAGTGGCGTAACACGGCCCAGAGTGGCGTAACACGGCCCAGAGTGGCGTAACACGGCCCAGAGTGGCGTAACACGGCCCAGAGTGGCGTAACACGGCCCAGAGTGGCGTAACACGGCCCAGAGTGGCGTAACACGGCCCAGAGTGGCGTAACACGGCCCAGAGTGGCGTAACACGGCCCAGAGTGGCGTAACACGGCCCAGAGTGGCGTAACACATCCCAGAGTGGCGTAACACGGCCCAGAGTGGCGTAGCATGACGCATGGTGGCGTAGCATGACGCATGGTCGCGCAGAATGACGCAGAGTGGCGTAACACGGCCCAGAGTGGCGTAACACGGCCCAGAGTGGCGTAGCATGACGCATGGTCGCGCAAAATGACGCAGAGTGGCGTAACACGGCCCAGAGTGGCGTAGCACGGCACAGAGTGGCGTAACACGGCCCAGAGTGGCGTAACACGGCCCAGAGTGGCGTAACATGACGCATGGTCGCGCAGCATGACGCAGAGCGGCGCTGCGTCACAACCAGTAAACAAAAATGCAAGAGTCACATCATGCGTCACACCACAATATCCAACGCCTGTAAGTGAGGTGATTTCAACTACCGTCAAGACTACGACTTGATGCAACACGTTTAGAATATCACAGCATCGGTTTTGGATGAGAACATTGAGACCAGTCAAGTGTATTATGGGTTCTTTTCCAACTTTACTGATATGAGTTCAATAGATTAGATTAGTCGTTAGTTTTAGCCGTTGTTCCCGCAGTAAGAAATGCGATCCAAAGAGAGGAAGGAAGAAGGCACCATTTAGTATGGAGTGAAGGAAACGCGGAATCTATGCAGAAAGGGCAGAGAAACAGTAAGATGAGAAAGAAGTTCATGAAACAAGATCAATGTTGAAGAAGAAAGTAGTAGGTGCTGAAAAAAGGATAGCAGTGAACCGAAAAAGATGGTCCGTAACAAAAGAAAGATCTATTCTATTTTAACAAAAAGAAAGCATACCTAGCTCTCAGCTCGAGCCCTCACATTGTCCCACTGGGAGTGCCAATTCCCATAGATACATAGTTGTATCCCCCTGATGGGACAAAATTCAATAACTATGCAATCTGTAAAAAGTGACGTTTCGTAAGTACAAGTATCATCTTCAAGCTGAAAATACACAAATTTTTTCAGTCACATAGATAGAATCAAAATCCAATACTTCATCAGACAAAGTAAGAACGTTACGTTATTAAGAATGTTTTATAGACTACAAAAATTTTTAATTATCTAACAATTGACTGTTCCAATAAAAAAAGTTTTGTAGACACGCGGAGTCTTAAACAAGACGGTTGTAAACTCTTAGAAGTGACGGGATTGGTGGGCCGCATTCCAAATTTTCAGGTGACACCAGACTTGGTGAAGCCTCCCTCATCTGTGACCGGCCTGAGATACGGGGACATTGTACGGGCAGATGAGCAACGTAAGATTCTATTTTGGCATCTTTCGAACCCGCAAGGAAGGCACGTTGTGCGAAATTTCAGGCATTCCCCAAACCCTCAACATTCACGCGACGAAGGCAAGTTCCGCTGAACATGAGGCATTCCCCAAACCCTCAACATCCACGCGACGAAGGCAAGTTCCGCTGAACATGAGGCATTCCCCAAACCCTCAACATCCACGCGACGAAGGCAAGTTCCGCTGAACATGAGGCATTCCCCAAACCCTCAACATCCACGCGACGAAGGCAAGTTCCGCTGAACATGAGGCATTCCCCAAACCCTCAACATCCACGCGACGAAGGCAAGTTCCGCTGAACATGAGGCATTCCCCAAACCCTCAACATCCACGCGACGAAGGCAAGTTCCGCTGAACATGAGGCATTCCACAAGCCCTCAACATCCACGCGACGAAGGCAAGTTCCGCTGAACATGAGGCATTCCACAAGCCCTCAACATCCACGCGACGAAGGCAAGTTCCGCTGAACATGAGGCATTCCACAAGCCCTCAACATCCACGCGACGAAGGCAAGTTCCGCTGAACATGAGGCATTCCACAAGCCCTCAACATCCACGCGACGAAGGCAAGTTCCGCTGAACATGAGGCATTCCACAAGCCCTCAACATCCACGCGACGAAGGCAAGTTCCGCTGAACATGAGGCATTCCACAAGCCCTCAACATCCACGCGACGAAGGCAAGTTCCGCTGAACATGAGGCATTCCACAAGCCCTCAACATCCACGCGACGAAGGCAAGTTCCGCTGAACATGAGGCATTCCACAAGCCCTCAACATCCACGCGACGAAGGCAAGTTCCGCTGAACATGAGGCATTCCACAAACCCTCAACATCCACGCGACGAAGGCAAGTTCCGCTGAACATGAGGCATTCCACAAGCCCTCAACATCCACGCGACGAAGGCAAGTTCCGCTGAACATGAGGCATTCCACAAGCCCTCAACATCCACGCGACGAAGGCAAGTTCCGCTGAAAATGAGGCATTCCACAAGCCCTCAACATCCACGCAACGAAGGCAAGTTCCGCTGAACATGAGGCATTCCACAAGCCCTCAACATCCACGCGACGAAGGCAAGTTCCGCTGAACATGAGGCATTCCCCAAACCCTCAACATCCACGCGACGAAGGCAAGTTCCGATGAACATGAGGCATTCCACAAGCCCTCAACATCCACGCGACGAAGGCAAGTTCCGCTGAACATGAGGCATTCCACAAGCCCTCAACATCCACGCGACGAAGGCAAGTTCCGCTGAACATGAGGCATTCCACAAGCCCTCAACATCCACGCGACGAAGGCAAGTTCCGCTGAACATGAGGCATTCCCCAAACCCTCAACATCCACGCGACGAAGGCAAGTTCCGATGAACATGAGGCATTCCACAAGCCCTCAACATCCACGCGACGAAGGCAAGTTCCGCTGAACATGAGGCATTCCACAAGCCCTCAACATCCACGCGACGAAGGCAAGTTCCGCTGAACATGAGGCATTCCCCAAACCCTCAACATCCACGCGACGAAGGCAAGTTCCGCTGAACATGAGGCATTCCACAAGCCCTCAACATCCACGCGACGAAGGCAAGTTCCGCTGAACATGAGGCATTCCCCAAACCCTCAACATCCACGCGACGAAGGCAAGTTCCGATGAACATGAGGCATTCCATAAGCCCTCAATATTCACGCAAGCAAAAAAGGAACGTTGGTGCTACTACAGCGTGAGGTCTACCGCCATATATCGCCTACATAATGACCCAAATACACAATTGAATATTCTAATTACTACATATTAAAAGAAGAAAGGTCATATTAAACATGTTATATATTTCTAAGATCCTAATTCTACTAGCGAGAGGTAGATCTCGTGCTATAGTGTGGTAGACCTCACGCTATAGCACTAGGTAGAGGTAGATCTCATGTCACAGTGTGGCAGACCTCACGCTATAGCACTAGGTAGAGGTAGATCTCATGCCACAGTGTGGCAGACCTCACGCTATAGTACTAGGTAGAGGTAGATCTCATGCTATAGTGTGGTAGATCTAACGCTATAGCACTAGGTAGAGGTAGATCTCAAGTTTTAGTCTGGCAGACCTCACGCTATAGCACTAGGTGGAGGAAGATCTAATGCCACAGTGTGGCAGACCTCACGCTATAGCACTAGGTAGAGATAGATCTCATGCCACAGTGTGGCAGACCTCACGCTATAGCACTAGGTAGAGATAGATCTCATGCCACAGTGTGGCAGACCTCACGCTATAGCACTAGGTAGAGGTAGATCTCATGCCACAGTGTGGCAGACCTCACGCTATAGCACTAGGTAGAGGTAGATCTCATGCTATAGTATGGTAGATCTAACGCTACAGCACTAGGTAGAGGTAGATCTCATGCCACAGTGTGGCAGACCTCACGCTATAGCACTAGGTGGAGGAAGATCTCATGCCACAGTGTGGCAGACCTCATGCTATAGCACTAGGTAGAGGTAGATCTCATGCCACAGTGTGGCAGACCTCACGCTATAGCACTAGGTAGAGGTAGATCTCATGCTGTAGTGTGGCAGACCTCACGCTATAGCACTAGGTAGAGGTAGATCTCATGCTATAGTGTGGTAGATATAACGCTATAGCACTAGGTAGAGGTAGATCTCATGCCACAGTGTGGCAGACCTCACGCTATAGCACTAGGTAGAAGTAGATCTCATGCTATAGTGTGGTAGATCTAACGCTATAGTGTGGTAGATCTAACGCTATAGTGTGGTAGATCTAACGCTATAGCACTAGGTAGAAGTAGATCTCATGCTATAGTGTGGTAGGTCTAACGCTATAGTGTGGTAGATCTAACGCTATAGCACTAGGTAGAAGTAGATCTCATGCTATAGTGTGGCAGACCTCACGCTATAGCACTAGGTAGAAGTAGACCTCACGCTATAGCACTAGGTAGAAGTAGATCTCATGCTATAGTGTGGTAGATCTAACGCTATAGTGTGGTAGATCTAACGCTATAGTGTGGTAGATCTAACGCTATAGCACTAGGTAGAGGTAGATCTCATGCATAGAGTGGTAGATCTAACGCTATAGTGTGGTAGATCTAACGCTATAGCACTAGGTAGAGGTTGATCTCATGCCTCAGTGTGGTAGACCTCACGCTATAGCACTAGGTAGATGTAGATCTCATGCTATAGTGTGGTAGATCTAAGCTATAGCAGCGCCGGAAAGTTTTGCTGAACAAAAGGCATTTCGCAATCTCTCAAGAAAGGGATATCCTTAAAAAGGACGTTTTCTTATTCCAATCAAGCCTGATGCTTAACGTCTTGTAGGTTGGTTTTTCAAATGCCTTAACACCAACACCAGGACGCAATGATGGTTACCCCCGGTCAACAAAAGCACGCAGCACAGAGGGACCTTTTCCAGATAAGCCCCGCCACTATTGCAACACATAAGTTCACCCACTTGTAACTTTCGAAATAATGCACCTATCGACTTCAAATTACTCTCAAACGAAAGATTAAGACATTTTTTTGTTTGAGAGTAATTTGAAGTCGCTAGGGGTCATTATTATGGAAGTTAAAAGTGAGTGAACTTGAGTGTTGCATCAGTGGTGGGGCTTACCCGGAAAAGATCCGCGTACAGAACGGTAACAGCAACAGCACAAGTGACTCACTCACAGCACCACACCTGCACCCACACCGGCCCAACCCCAATGTGAAGACGACACGAGCGAACACCGGTATAGTGCTGCTACCGATATTCCACTTCTTTTTAACACTTAGACCGCAACGTGCATCACCGGTGGCCACGGAAGGGATTTTCATAATGCTTTTCACCGACCAGTATTCACTAAATCAGTTTTCATAAATACTTATTCAAAGCTACATGAAGGCACGATCCAGTTCATGTTTGCTTATGTCAATATTGCTAACTACAATTGACTGTAAATTTGATATCAATATTAAACTTTAGTTTAATTAACTAATTGTGGTCAAGATGTTCATTCTACTTCTACGCGTTGATTTAAAAACTGCACGTGAAATAGTGTCGCACTTGAGTAGGGCAGTAGGAAACTTTTCCACCGCGTGGTAAACTTTATTTCGTTGTGAAGTTAGAAATTACTTGTAAAGAATTGCTGCCCGCAGTTAGAAATTACTTGTAAATAAGTGTTGCCCGGAGTTAGAAATTACTTTTTAAAAAGTGTTGCCCGAAGTCAGAAATTACTTTTAAAAAAGTGTTGCCCGAAGTCAGAAATTACTTGTAAAGAAGTGTTGCCACAAGTTTGGATCCCACTAGTAAAAAAGTGAGCTACAAGTACATAAGTGTTCCCCCTCGTATCGCTCACACGACAATGAACAGGAAAGACCGTATTTGTCACCGTTTCAAGGGCTGAAAACGACACAAGTTTCTTAGTCTTGTCAGCTCCGTTTGTTCGAGTTGAAGCTTAGTAAACATAGAAGCACCTGATGCCTACCTCAATAATGAACACACAAAGCCGTCACTGAGATGAGCAAAATTTTAAAACACATCCGTGAACAACTATCAATCAGTGCTCTTTTCTTGTTCATTTTTTCATTTCTTTATGGTTCAGGAGTCGGACGAAATAGAAACCCTTTTTGAGTTGAAGTTCAGAAACCAGACGAAGTAGAAACCCTTTTTGGGTTGAAGTTCAGAAACCAGACGAAGTAGAAACCCTCTTTGGGTTGAAGTTTAGAAACCCTCTTTGCGTTGAAGTTCAGAAATCTGACAAGTACAAACTCTCTTTGGGTTGAAGTTCAGACACCAGACAAGTAGAAATTCTCCATAAGTTGAAGTTGAGAAACCAGACGATAACAGAAGCCCCTGAACAGTGAACAAGCTAAGCCCTGACATTGACTGTCCCATAAGAGCATGAGCGGAGTGTCAAATTGACTAATAGTATCGTAATGAATTGTGGTCAGGTCTGTCGCACGGGGCCGGCGCGCTGCAAGTTAAGTAACCGGAGCAGGGCATAGCCGGCCGTAGCGACTCGACCGTAGGATGCAGTGAAACGGCGCGCCAAATACAAGAGGGAATACAACCTTTAAATGCACATTTCTTGATTATCTTACACCCCCGGTGTCGTCTCTGAGCCTTCGAAATTACTAATGGTTGTCGTTGATTCCTGAAACAAAAGTGCAGCAACTTTTCGGCTTCCTAGAAACGTGGAATGGAAGCATGAGTTACGTTTGGAAATCTCCAACTAAACCACATTCTTACCTTGCTTTGCGATGGGCAGCATTGTGAACTGAAGAAACTAAGAAATAATCCAAAAAGGGTTTATCAACCGATGAAATCTCACATCACACGTAAAGTAATACCCAACACAGAGAACACGGAACACACACACCCTCACCGCACTAAAGTTCATGTGGCACTGATCCTAGCTCCATGCACTGATTCAACAGCTGACTGCCTTGTCCGAAATGCCGTGTTCACCTCAGAAATAATTTCTTCTCTTTCCTAGATGGCAACACTAACGTTCACCCCTCTGAAGAAAATGTGAGGCTATGGCGTAACAATCATGTCGAATGAAGAACTCCATGAATTTGGTTCTTTGCGTTCAATTCATTTAGTGATTCTGACGTATATCGCGCACGTTTACTCAAAGAAGTTTCAGTTCTAGGGTATTCGACTTTAATGAAGAAGTAACCGTTTCCCAATTTTCCTAACTAGGCCCTATATCCTATTGGATTTTAAGCGACGTATACTTCCCAAAATTTGTAAGCACATCAATGAGGAAGTTGCAGTGTGCTCGTAATTACAAGACCTTAGAGCAGTAATGCACGTCAAGCTTTTTGAAGACCGTCATTTTATCATAAATTAAATGCATGTGACTTTTGATTGTAATATTTTTTCTCAAATAATACACGAAAATATTACTGTTCCACCTTCCATAATTTTTACGTTTGTTTCAAATATTCATTGGTCTCCAAGTCTGAGCGTTTTATGGGTTGCTCTACCTCATGCACTATTGATGCGTAGCATGACGCACAATGGCGTAACATGACGCACAATGGCGTAGCATGACGCACAATGGCGTAGTATGACGCACAATGGCGTAACATGACGCACAATGGCGTAGCATGACGCACAATGGCGTAGTATGACGCATAATGGCTTAGCATGACGCACAATGGCGTAGCATGAACATACAATAGCGTAGCATGACGCACAATGGCGTAGCATGAACATACAATAGCGTAGCATGACGCACAATGGCGTAGCATGACGCATAATGGCGTAGCATGACGCACAATGGCGTAGCATGACGCATAATGGCGTAGCATGACGGACAATGGCGTAGCATGAACATACAATAGCGTAGCATGACGCACAATGGCGTAGCATGACGCATAATGGCGTAGTATGACGCACAATGGCGTAGCATGAACATACAATAGCGTAGCATGACGCACAATGGCGTAGCATGACGCACAATGGCGTAGCATGACGCATAATGGCGTAGCATGACGCACAATGGCGTAGCATGAACATACAATGGCGTAGCATGACGCACAATGACGTAGCATGAACATACAATGGCGTAGCATGAACATACAATGACATAGCATGACGCTTAATGGCGTAGCATGACGCACAATGGCGTAGCCTGAACATACAATGGCGTAGCATGACGCACAATGGCGTAGCATGAACATAAAATGGCGTAGCATGACGCACAATGGCGTAGTATGACGCACAATGGCGTAGCCTGAACATACAATGGCGTAGCATGACGTACAATGGCGTAGCATGAACATAAAATGGCGTAGCATGACGCACAATGGCGTAGCATAACGCACAATGGCGTAGCATGAACACAAAATGACGTAGCATGACGCACAATGGCGTAGCATGACGCACAATGGCGTAGCATGACGCACAATGGCGTAGCATGACGCACAATGGCGTAGCATGAACATAAAATAACGTAGCATGACGCACAATGGCGTAGCATGACGCACAATGGCGTAGTATGACGCATTATGGCGTAGCATGACGAATATTTTTGTCCTAAAATATATAATTCGAATTTCAACAAAGTTTCGTACATAACTAAATATTCAAACGCAGATTTCAGTAAGCGCATCACTTGTAAGAATTTCGTTAATAGTTTGCGAACAAACTTGCAATATTTATTGAGAATTTTACCACAAAAATCAGAGTTTAAGCGTTTCAATGTCACATCAAATACGTTTTACGCGTTTAATTATCGAAAACAACTCATTTCAACTGGAATAACAAAGAATTTTTGACTATTTTTCTTAATGATTTTTTTTTAACTAAGGGCATAGAAATCTCTTTTCGCTTTAATTACTCAACTAAAGTCACTTTAGGGAAAATTTACAACTTTTCATCACAGCAATTTATGGAAATTTGTCTCCGCGTTCCAGAATTGTGTACCAGCCCAATTTTGCACTTGTTAAATCACGCTTTTAGACTCGCATTGCTCTTCTATGTCGAATCGAACCCGCTAAGTGGGTTACCCAAGCACACCTGCTCGTCTGAATGGACATATTGACAAACGTAACCTGCCTTCCCTCTATCACGTCCAAAATGAGAGATGGCCGTCTTCACATATCAGTATAATGATAACATTACTTTATTGTTGTCTTTGGCCCGTCTTCACATTTCAGTATAGTGATAACATCACTTTATTGTTGTCCTTGGCCCGTCTTCACATTTCAGTATAAGGATGACATCACTTTATTGTTGTCTTTGGCCCGTCTTCACATTTCAGTATAAGATGACATCACTTTATTGTTGTTTTTGGCCCGTCTTCACATTTCAGTATAATGATAACATCACTTTATTGTTGTCTTTGGCCCGTCTTCACATTTCAGTATAATGATGACATCACTTTATTGTTGTCCTTGGCCCGTCTTCACATTTCAGTATAATGATGACATCACTTTATTGTTGTCTTTCGCCCGTCTTCACATTTCAGTATAAGGATATCACTTTATTGTTGTCTTTGGCCCGTCTTCACATTTCAGTATAATGATAACATCACTTTATTGTTGTCTTTGGCCCATTTTCACATCTCAGTATAAGGATGACATCACTTTATTGTTGTCTTTGGCCCGTCTTCACATTTCAGTATAATGATGACATCACTTTATTGTTGTCTTTGGCCCGTCTTCACATTTCAGTATAATGATGACATCACTTTATTGTTGTCCTTGGCCCGTCTTCACATTTCAGTATAATGATGACATCACTTTATTGTTGTCTTTGGCCCGTCTTCACATTTCAGTATAAGGATGACATCACTTTATTGTTGTCTTTGTCCCGTCTTCACATTTCAGTATAATGATGACATCACTTTGTTGTTGTCCTTGGCCCGTCTTCACATTTCAGTATAATGATGACATCACTTTATTGTTGTCTTTGGCCCGTCTTCACATTTCAGTATAAGGATGACATCACTTTGTTGTTGTCTTTGGCCCGTCTTCACATTTCAGTATAATGATGACATCACTTTATTGTTGTCTTTGGCCCGTCTTCACATTTCAGTATAAGGATGACATCACTTGATTGTTGTCTTTGGCCCGTCTTCACATTTCAGTATAAGGATGACATCACTTTATTGTTGTCCTTGGCCCGTCTTCACATTTCAGTATAAGGATGACATCACTTTATTGTTGTCTTTGGCCCGTCTTCACATTTCAGTATAATGATGACATCACTATATTGTTGTCTTTGGCCCGTCTTCACATTTCAGTATAAGGATGACATCACTTGATTGTTGTCCTTGGCCCGTCTTCACATTTCAGTATAAGGATGACATCACTTTATTGTTGTCTTTGGCCCATTTTCACATCTTAGTATAAGGATGACATCACTTTATTGTTGTCTTTGGCTCGTCTTCACATTTCAGTACAATGATAACGTTACTTTATTGATGTCTTTGGCATTCCAGATTTTAAAATGTTACAAGTGCCATAGGAAATTGAACAAAAATACTGCTAAACGTTGCAAAATGACTTCATTTTGCGTTCGTATGTTTTTGTATTTTTTTGTTCTTTGGTTCTCTAGTTTAGCGCAAGAATCTGTTTACATTCTGTTTACATTTTGTGGCATATTTCCTTGTTGCAGCAGCAACGCATCGTGCGTGTATTTTCTTTTTACATTAATGTGATTTATTTTCTTCATTCTTTGCAGACTTTAATACATAATTTAGATTTTCAACCTTTAGACTGCAACGAATATGCATAAATTCTTGTCATTAAACTCTACACAAGTGTGGGATTGAATGAAAATACAGAACGAGCTGTGCCCATAAAAACTTTTTATATAAAAGACTAAATAATTTATTAATGATAAGAATAATAATATAACATAACCGTAGCATAAGACGAACCTACTATTTCTAAATGATATGCGCCCGAGTTTCTCTCGTAAAATTTCTCTTGTGGCAACTTGATTGAAAAATATCTCGAATCTCAAAACCCAAGAAATATATCTCAAAAATATCTCAAATCAAAAAATATCTCAAAAATATCTCAAATCAAAAAATATCTCAAAAATATCTCAAATCAAAAAATATCTCTAAAATATCTCAAATCAAAAAATATCTCAAAAATATCTCAAATCAAAAAACATCTCTAAAATATCTCAAATCAAAAAATATCTCAAAAATGTCTCAAAATATCTCAAATATCAAATGGAAAATATCTCGAATCTCAAAACCCAATTTTCCTGACAGCAAAGTCAAGCACGCGCACGAGTCAGAAGTAAGCTCTGACGTTTTTGAAAATCTCGTCGCAGATTTTCTCCGTCGAAATAAAAATTAAACCTTTCGGTGCGACAATTCAAATGGTTTAAGGGAAAAATTTTTGGGGAAAAAATTTGTCCTTACCAATAATTGTCAGTGAAATTTTCCTAGTGTGGGTGCTTTTAGCTTAGACAAGTGCCTACTTCTTTTTTAATTTAAAGTTTTTTGAAGCTTAATGTTCTGCGCTTGCCGAAAGAAATTTTCGACATTGATAATAAAGTTGTTGAATTTACGGAGAAATTATTCAAAAGTTTTTGCCTGAAATTATCAAGAATAAACGATGCTCAGATAAAATTTCCTCAGGCCAAATAGAAAGGTTATTGAATATATTGCTCGGACCCTGTAGCATGAACTTGAAGGTAGCCAATGATAATGTACTCGTGCAGGCTTCTGGAATGTCTAAAAACTAGTTTCAAGAATGCTTGGAATTTCCCTAATTTTGTTATTTACTCCAGAATTTTCCCTCACTAGATAAATTACTTTAAAATTAGGTTAAATTCCCTAAACTGGAAGAACTAGCGTTCTTGGCACTGGAGTAGCCGTTAGCACCGAAAGGGTTAAATTCGCGATACTGCCCGCTGCCTGAAAATATATTTAAATTAACATCTCTGTATTATATTCTAAAAGGCAGTAAAGTAGTGTCATTAAGCTTTTACGACTCCAATACTAAGTATACTTTGAAGCTTGACGACGGCCTTCGAGAAACTGGACTTTCTCGTCAGTAGCTTCGGTATCGGTATTGCTGTCTTGCGTGTGTCTGTAAAACGGCACTGGGGTGAACTTGTCCACGTTCCAGCGATGAATGAGCTTGTTGAGTGGCCGCACGGTGCATATGCTGTTGGCTTCAATGAGTGTCTGGGGTAGCGGCATCGACAAGGTCTCCGGCAGCGGGATAGAGCACAGGACGCACAAGACGCACAACCCGGCCATTATCCAGTACTTCCCTCCGACACCGTCGTCCGCCTGCAGCAAAATGTCAATTTTCGATAAAATAATCGTTTGCCTGCAACAATAGGTCAATTTTTGATGAAATAATCGTTCGCCTGCGACAATAGGTCAAATTTCGATGAAATTATCGTTCGCCTGCGACAATAGGTCAATTTTTGATGAAATAATCGTTCGCCTGCAATAATAGGTCAAATTTCGATAAAATAATCGTTCGCCTGCAACAGTGCTCATGAAATCGTTCACGATCGGTGTAGATTCCATAGATTCTGTGTAGAATGGGTTCCGTGCACAATCAGCGTGGATTCCACAAATTCTGAGTACCATGAGTTCCGATATTGGTCATCTACGTAAATTTTGAATTAATGCAGTCTAAAAGCGGCTTTAGAACTAACCGAAAGCTGTTTTCCTAGAACCGTGTTAAGAAATCTTGTGACCAACTGAGAGAAGAGTATTGATAAATTTGGGGACTGACGAGAAAATGGGAATGATGAGCATCTACGTTTGTTCAGTTGAGTGATAGAAAGAAAATCCTGAATAATTTTTTACTAGCTCTATTGCCGACTCATCGTCATGGACAAAAATACCTGATTTACAAACAGTTTGAAGCAAAAAATTCTATCCGAGTAATTTTTGTCACCAGTTAGATTTCCATCAAGCAAGCAAACCCTGAATCTGCGTACAACTCGCTAGAAAGTAAAGTTGGAAGAAGGAACCACAACGTTATCTACATTAATTCCATGTGTTTTCGTGTGCGATCATTCAACACCCACTTTTGCAGACAAATTGCTATCATTTACTTTAACACGCTGGCTGCGTTGGGTTAAACTGAAGTTCAGTATTCAATTCAAATTTAAACTTAGTTGGAAATTTTATAAATACCAAACATTAACCGGGTCCATTGAATACCGTTCATTTTCAAAGATTGTTAATTAAAACTTTTTCAAACGACCCACCGGTTGGTCGTATCGCAATCAATGTGCTAATTTATAAGGCCTGAAGAGCACTACAAATTAAAGGCGAGCAAACTACGCACCTTGATGATGTACGGAGCCGCGCTAAAGAAAGCGGTTCCAAACACGGCGATCGTGCCCATGCCGATGGACCGCATTGTGGTGGGGTAGAGCTCGGTGACCTGCAGATACAGCACCAGCAGCGAGGACGTTATCAGCCATTTCAGGACGCTCACCACCACCAGCAAGGCTATTTTCTCTGCCCACAGACGTAGAAAAACTCATGACAGTAGGAAAAAGTGGAGGTAAAAGACAATGTGTCGTTATGAAGCGGTGTTTAGAGCCTATGATGTTCCGGGCCGAGTATTTCAGGATATATCGCCTACCTCTGAATATTGAACCAGGATGTTCGTCTACCACCACAAGCAAGGCTATTTTCTCTACACACAGACCTAGAAAACCTCAGGACAGCAGTGAATGAGGTGGCGTATGGAGCATATGATATTACGAACCGAGTGTCTGAGGATATATCGTCTACCTCTGAACACGGGAACCAGAGAGCTTTTCCCACTGGGCACAGAGTTGAGCTTTTAGGGTGCCGTTGTCTGCTCTTCTATAGCAGCCTTTTTCGTTTTTTAACTTCTGCCCTGCACTTGATAGCGATTTAACACATTTCCTGCGAATTGACCCACCGGTGGTCACTTAGATAATTTTCAAAGTGCTGCTGACCCACCTGCAGTCACTAACTCATTTTTCATTAATACTTAATGAAAGCTAAATAAAGGTCCGATCCGGTTAATGTTTGCTATTTTCAAAATTGATTACCACAATTGACTTTAAATTTGAATAGAATATTGAAATTCAGTTTAAACCATCGCAGTTAGTGTTAACCATAACACTGTCCCATACCACCACATTCATAATCATTGTGTCTTCCACGATAAACTGACGTTGTAATGATGATGATTTCCCATAACTATTTAATACCTGAAGTACGAAATCATTTTAACGTTAGATGTAAATATCACAGGCTTTTGATTAGCCTTAAGCTGCAGGTGGTATGAAAGATACTCACCCAGTCTAACTATTTCGCCGGAACATGCATGTTTTTCACCGCCTAAGTAAATTAATTACTTGGGCGGCGAAAAGCAAGCATGCAGGCAGCGAAAAAGTTAGACTGGGCAGTTTATGGATTTGAAAACAAATAATTGCAAAATTTCAGTCATTAAATTCGGTAACAAGCAAAAAACTTTGCCGGTATTTTTGCGTCACCCTGTAATTTGTTTAACCAACTAGTAGCAATTTCAATGTTTAGTTTACTTAATAAGTCTTGTAAAAAATTTATTACAAGCATATTTGAAAAAACATATCAGTTCTACAATACGAGGTTTGTAGCATTGTAAAAATACTAGCATATGCAGTCACTTTGACGTGGATTACCCCTAGAAGGGGTAATTAGAGAAATACAGGTAAGAGGTTAGTAAATACATTTCTTGCTTTCCTCAAGAGCATTAAGAAAAAATTACGACATTAATTCTTGGTCTATAAATGTTTCGTTGAAAAGCTTACCCACTGCATTCTACGAGTGATAATTTGCCTCATATTTTTGTAATATTTAGTTTATAAGTAAATTACTTTTTCAATATTTAGTTTACATGCAAATTACTTTCGAAATATTTAATTTACGAGTAAATAACCCGATCTTTTATGGTTGAGTTCTCTGGATAAAAAATGAAGGATTCAAGTGTCTCTGTCGTGCTATTCTAATTTTCCTAATTTTCAAATACTTGACCCACTGAAAACTTTTCATTTCAGTGAGCTTATGGAAACTGCACTGCTGCAGTTGAATTCCATAGTGCTTACCAGGCGTAGATTTTGATCGATCTGGCTTCAAATGATTTCAATTAGCTTTTAATTATTTCTTTTAAGGCCATCCTGAAAGTAAATCTTGATAGAAATTTGTACTCCACTAAAACGTGCCCTGCACGAATATTCTAACCTAGCTCTCTAAATCCAACTCTATAATGTAATTTAAAACGTCCATCAGGAATTAAGGATCCTCTCAAAGTTTCTTTCCCAATGCACGTTCATCAAGTTTTTTTATTCCATCCTATTTTTCAATTTTTTCGGATTATAAGCGAAGAAAATTAGGTCTCATATGTGCTGATCTTTTTACATGCTCTACCTTATCATAAATAATACAAAAATAATCTATAAACCATGTTGACATTCCATACATTGCAATAAATTGAATCTACATATACTATGCGCAACTGCTACGTAATGCAGGTGTAACTCCTTGCTTTGAGAGGTCCCTTCGTTCAAGAGTTCCGTGTTTGAAAAGGTTCCCGCCTTCTGGAATCTCTTCCTTGAGATTTTAATGTACAAGTGTAGGCGTACTCGTGTAGTGAGATATGTAGTGTAAATATATATATATATATATCGTTCAGAGATGGGTACGTGTCTTGGAAATCTAAGTTTCATCAAGAATAAAACCACAAAAAAAAAACGGAATAAAATTCATTTTTTTAGTCTGAATGCCCTTTTTAGAAAAATGAATTTTATTCCGTTTTTTGTGGTTTTATTCTTGATTTATATCTTTGTATAGCGATTTATTTTTCATACATCAAATATCATATATTATCCAAGACGTCATATGTAATTCGTTGATCAGAACTCTTGCTACGTTAATTTTACTTTCTATTTTCACACTGACCAGTCTTAATTATGAAAAGATAGAATGGAAACGTAAATTTAGGCTTGGAATACTTACGCTGTACGACAAACGCCGCTATGACGCTCGCTGTAACGCATAGGACGTTCATCACGATCGCTGCTCGGACACAAGAGACATTAATTCATCAGAAATCGATAAATTTTACAAGGATTTTCCCCAAATGAACACATTATTTTCAATTAAACTTAGCAACAAACGTAGATGTATAGTACTTCACGCGATATACCCATCGGCATCACAAATACCCTGAAAATTTTCATTTTTAACTTGGTCAACGCACGGTAGAAGAAACAAGGTAGTGTCAAACCAGTTTTTTTTTCGTCGACCGTGTGGCAATGCTGACGTCATGGCAACAAACTAAAAGCAGCTCTCATATTGCATCTGGCAACACTGCTAGCTCCAAATTTAGCACTGCTATTGGCTTAACGACATGTCGCAATGATGACGTCATCCAGTGTGTTTGAAATGAAGCCTTTCTATTGGCTAGCCGAACAAGAGGAGGTGTATTTCCCCCCTTAAAAATGACTCTACCTTGCTTCCTCTACCGTGGTCAATGCGTGGTCCGACCTCCCCACACCTGCAAAAAAAGTGCAAATAAAGACTGCAATAAGCCCGTGGCTTTTCCAGATAGCTCACCTGTCGTACGTCGGCCCAAGTACTCCACCCCAAGCCAGGCTGTCAAGTGAGACGGGAATTCGCACAGCGACAACAAGAAGAAATTCATGAAGTAGTTGTTAGGCACGATGTTCACGTCCAGGTTGATTATCCCGTACACGACGTAGCTTGCTCCTCTGTTCAGAAAAATCCAGGTTTTTAATCGAATGTTGAATAAGTTCATTAATGTTTCAGCAGTCTTCATACCGCGAAACTAACGGAAAATACCAAAATTTTGTGCATATATTATACATACAAAGTTTCCTAAAAGCTATTATACACTTTCTTTTATTGTTTCGTGTTTGGTATGTCTCGAAATAGCATTACGAACTAATGCTCATTAGCGTTTGATCACTCGGGTTTTGCGGTTCTAAAACTGTATCGTTTCCTTGCCAAAAGCATTTCAGTAGATGGAAGCGCAGCATTGAAAAAAATACAGACTCACAATAAATTTTTCCGTCCGAACCATCAGTGTCTGCACTAGTCCGATGCGACTCACAGCATCATACGAAGCGTCACCGCAATTCCAAGCCATACTAACGTTACTCCGACACGCGCCACAGTCTACTCGTTATCCCTGGCCAGTTTCAAGACACGAAGGGAAATGTCAACTGCACTAATGAAATCAGCAATCCAATGCTCCACAGTTAACTTTACGGCCAATGAAAGTCCACCACCGAGCCAACTCTCCACGGCTGATTTTCTCGCAGCCATTGAACGTCCATCACCAACACAACTCTCAATGGTTGACTATATATTGAATGAAAGTCCATCACCGACACAACTGTCAATGGTTGACTATATATTGAATGAAAGTCCATCACCGACACAACTGTCAATGGTTGACTATATAATATATAGTGTACTCACGAAATCACGCTAGATTTTTTACTCTTTTCTATACTTTCTAAGCTAGTTTTTAGATAGGAATACCCTTTTTATCTTGACTCTGTATTTCTTTTTAAGTTATACAATAGTACTTACTGTCTACTGTTTACTAATTTTGAATGACTGATCACGCTGATATATTAGATGAAATCGACCCGGATCTCAATCATTTGAACAGAATATTTCCAAACCTAAACGACTCTGAAAACTGCAGGTATACTAATATATCAAAATTCAACGAATCTATACGAATAACCCGGCAGGATTTTTCGCTACTGGGTTGGAACTGTAGGTCACTCTATCCAAAATTGGAAGAGATACAATGCACTATTACTGAACTTGAGTATAACCTAGATGTGATTAGCTTCACCGAAAGCTGGCTAGATGACTCGACCAAAGACATGATTAAATTTGAAAATGATCATAGTTTCCATTCGCCCACTACGATTGCGGAGAGTATAAATAATGAACTCCATAAGGTTTCACTGTGGCTTAAAGCTAATAAAATAAGCCTTAATATCGATAAAACAAATTATAAACATTCTCATACAAGAAAAATATATCTCTACCATGCATTAAAATTGGCGAAGGTGAAATCAAAGAAACCAACTCATGTAAGTTTCTGGGCATCATAATAGATAAACATCTGACCTTCAAAGAGCACATCGCTCATATTAGTTCTAAATTATCAAAATCCATCCGAATCCTGAATAAAGTTAAAAGTTTCCTGCCTGAAACAGCCTTACTAATGCTTCATCGAACGCTCATTTCACCATACTTGCAATACGGAATAGAAGTATGGCATGGAACTGATAAAAATAAAACCAATATAATTTTTACTCAGCAAAAAAGAGCCATCAGAGCGGTAAAGAACCTAGAATATAATGCTCACACAAATGATTCATTTAAAAATTTACAAATACTTAAACTCTCGGATCTCTACAAAATCTCCATCTGCAATTTCATTTACAAAACATTAACTAATGATGGCGACAATAGCCTACAACAGTTATTAACTGCGCAAACTGGTCATCACGACCATTTAACGCGAAATAGAAGTAAATTCATGCTTCTTATTATTCAAAGACCCGCTCACAACACAGTATACTATTCGTTGGAACTAAAACTTGGAACTCAATACCTGCGGAGATCCGTGAGAGTAATTCGGTAAATCTGGAGGATATGTCAGTTATTGATTTTGTAAATTTCGATGCCTAATCATAGTTAATTAGATCGAAATAAACAAGTTTTCTTCTATGCACTTTCCGTCTCAAATGAGTATTTTATTAGTTAAAGCGGTAAATGACTTACCGCAACTCCAGTGTTTGAAGCGGCAAGTTATTCAAGGAGCACGTCGGACAGCAACACTGCAATGCGCACTCGCTTCCAGCGCGATCGTCATCAAAGACGAAACCAAACCTACCGCTATACCTCGTTAAAACTCATTTGACGAAAAAAGTGTATAGAAGAAAAGTTGTTTATTTCGATGTTATTACCATGATTCAAACAACAAAAATTCGAAAATCGATGATTAGCTGTTTATTCGAGTGCATTCGTCAATAAAGACGAAACTAAACTTACCGCTATAAATCGTAAAATACTCATTTGAGACGGAAAGTGCATAGAAGAAAACTTGTTTATTTTGATTCAATTAATTAGGTTCAGGCACCCAAAAGTGGAAAATCGACAACTGACATGTCCTTCAGATTTACCAGTAATTCTTACAGGGTATTTAAAAGAAATCTTGAGTCTTACTTCTTATCAGAATACTAGTCGTGTAAGATCACCAAGTCAAATCCTGCCTCCTACATGTCTGGTCCTAATAATGCAATTTGCCATGAGTAATACCGCCGATTTTCAGTCTGCTCCTAAATCGTTATCGAATATACTGTTAAATATAGTCCATATGACCTATATTGTAAAATTAAACATCAATATCGACTTCATTATTTTGTTGATCAGTCTAATGCGAAACTAGGCTAAGTGAATTAGGTTAAACATTATTGTACGCCCTAGAATAATGTAATGGTAGGATGCCCTAGAAGTCGCTGAACTTATTCGGGCCCACAGGTAGCTATACTCAACTTTGACCATTGTATTAGACTTAAGAAAGAAACATTCTACCTCTGTATCACCTGTGGTAAATAAATTGTTTAAATTGTTTAAAATTGTTTAAATATATTGAATGAAAGTCCATCACCGACACAACTGTCAATGGTTGACTATATATTGCATGAAAGTCCATCACCGACACAACTGTCAATGGTTGACTTTATATTGAATGAAAGTTCCTCACCGACACAACTGTCAATGTTTGACTATATATTGAATGAAAGTCCATAACCGACACTACTGTCAATGTTTGACTATATATTGAATGAATGTCCATCACCGACACAACCGTCAATGTTTGACTATATATTGAATGAAAGTCCATCACCGACACAACTGTCAATGTTTGACTATATATTGAATGAATGTCCATCACCGACACAACTGTCAATGGTTGACTTTGTATTGAATGAAAGTCCATCACCGACACAACTGTCAATGGTTGACTTTATATTGAATGAAAGTCCATCACCGACACAACTGTCAATGGTTGACTTTGTATTGAATGAAAGTCCATCACCGACACAACTGTCAATGGTTGACTTTATATTGAATGAAAGTCCATCACCGACACAACTGTCAATGGTTGACTTTGTATTGAATGAAAGTCCATCACCGACACAACTGTCAATGGTTGACTTTGTATTGAATGAAAGTCCATCACCGACACAACTGTCAATGGTTGACTTTGTATTGAATGAAAGTCCATCACCGACACAACTGTCAATGGTTGACTTTATATTGAATGAAAGTCCATCACCGACAAAACTGTCAATGGTTGACTTTATATTGAATGAAAGTCCATCACCGACACAACTGTCAATGGTTGACTTTATATTGAATGAAAGTCCATCACCGACACAACTGTCAATGGTTGACTTTGTATTGAATGAAAGTCCATCACCGACACAACTGTCAATGGTTGACTTTGTATTGAATGAAAGTCCATCACCGACACAACTGTCAATGGTTGACTTTGTATTGAATGAAAGTCCATCACCGACACAACTGTCAATGGTTGACTTTGTATTGAATGAAAGTCCATCACCGACACAACTGTCAATGGTTGACTTTATATTGAATGAAAGTTCCTCACCGACACAACTGTCAATGGTTGACTTTGTATTGAATGAAAGTCCATCACCGACACAACTGTCAATGGTTGACTTTATATTGAATGAAAGTCCATCACCGACACAACTGTCAATGGTTGACTTTATATTGAATGAAAGTTCCTCACCGACACAACTGTCAATGGTTGACTATATATTGAATGAAAGTCCATCACCGACACAACTGTCAATGGTTGACTTTGTATTGAATGAAAGTCCATCACCGACACAACTGTCAATGGTTGACTTTGTATTGAATGAAAGTCCATCACCGACACAACTGTCAATGGTTGACTTTATATTGAATGAAAGTCCATCACCGACACAACTGTCAATGGTTGACTTTGTATTGAATGAAAGTCCATCACCGACACAACTGTCAATGGTTGACTTTGTATTGAATGAAAGTCCATCACCGACACAACTGTCAATGGTTGACTTTATATTGAATGAAAGTCCATCACCGACAAAACTGTCAATGGTTGACTTTATATTGAATGAAAGTCCATCACCGACACAACTGTCAATGGTTGACTTTATATTGAATGAAAGTCCATCACCGACACAACTGTCAATGGTTGACTTTGTATTGAATGAAAGTCCATCACCGACACAACTGTCAATGGTTGACTTTGTATTGAATGAAAGTCCATCACCGACACAACTGTCAATGGTTGACTTTGTATTGAATGAAAGTCCATCACCGACACAACTGTCAATGGTTGACTTTGTATTGAATGAAAGTCCATCACCGACACAACTGTCAATGGTTGACTTTATATTGAATGAAAGTTCCTCACCGACACAACTGTCAATGGTTGACTTTGTATTGAATGAAAGTCCATCACCGACACAACTGTCAATGGTTGACTTTATATTGAATGAAAGTCCATCACCGACACAACTGTCAATGGTTGACTTTATATTGAATGAAAGTTCCTCACCGACACAACTGTCAATGGTTGACTATATATTGAATGAAAGTCCATCACCGACACAACTGTCAATGGTTGACTTTGTATTGAATGAAAGTCCATCACCGACACAACTGTCAATGGTTGACTTTGTATTGAATGAAAGTCCATCACCGACACAACTGTCAATGGTTGACTTTATATTGAATGAAAGTCCATCACCGACACAACTGTCAATGGTTGACTTTGTATTGAATGAAAGTCCATCACCGACACAACTGTCAATGGTTGACTTTGTATTGAATGAAAGTCCATCACCGACACAACTGTCAATGGTTGACTTTGTATTGAATGAAAGTCCATCACCGACACAACTGTCAATGGTTGACTTTGTATTGAATGAAAGTCCATCACCGACACAACTGTCAATGGTTGACTTTGTATTGAATGAAAGTCCATCACCGACACAACTGTCAATGGTTGACTTTATATTGAATGAAAGTCCATCACCGACACAACTGTCAATGGTTGACTTTGTATTGAATGAAAGTCCATCACCGACACAACTGTCAATGGTTGACTTTGTATTGAATGAAAGTCCATCACCGACACAACTGTCAATGGTTGACTTTATATTGAATGAAAGTCCATCACCGACACAACTGTCAATGGTTGACTTTATATTGAATGAAAGTCCATCACCGACACAACTGTCAATGGTTGACTTTGTATTGAATGAAAGTCCATCACCGACACAACTGTCAATGGTTGACTTTGTATTGAATGAAAGTCCATCACCGACACAACTGTCAATGGTTGACTTTATATTGAATGAAAGTCCATCACCGACACAACTGTCAATGGTTGACTTTATATTGAATGAAAGTCCATCACCGACACAACTGTCAATGGTTGACTTTGTATTGAATGAAAGTCCATCACCGACACAACTGTCAATGGTTGACTTTGTATTGAATGAAAGTCCATCACCGACACAACTGTCAATGGTTGACTTTGTATTGAATGAAAGTCCATCACCGACACAACTGTCAATGGTTGACTTTGTATTGAATGAAAGTCCATCACCGACACAACTGTCAATGGTTGACTTTGTATTGAATGAAAGTCCATCACCGACACAACTGTCAATGGTTGACTTTATATTGAATGAAAGTCCATCACCGACACAACTGTCAATGGTTGACTTTGTATTGAATGAAAGTCCATCACCGACACAACTGTCAATGGTTGACTTTGTATTGAATGAAAGTCCATCACCGACACAACTCTCCACAGCCGACTTTATATTGAATAAAACACCATCACAGACGCAACTCTCCACGGCTGTCATTTTTTGCAGTCGTTGAAAGTACTTCCGCAAGGCAGAACCGGAGTTCAACACCTTATATTATTCGATCCATCGGATAATTCACTAAACTCCATGCCTGAACCACTTCAGGTTACTCGTCCTCGGAACGTAGTTGCGGCAAAAATTGCTTCACGACTGCAAAATTGCGAAAGAAGGCTCTCAGCTCCCGGAATATTTATGGCTCAGTGCTGACTTTATTTCTCATTCGTGTGGTCAGGAAAACAAACTCAAATATCCAATTTTATGATTGACTGGCCAAGCAGAAATTTTCGAACACCTGGGATGTATTTCGATTCTGGTGTTCGGCGTGTCAAACACCGTACTTCGTTTATCCCCCATTTTTATGCAATGCATGCTAACTCAAAATTACTGTGTCAGAAAAAAATGCAGGGATATGAAGCAATATTTTTTAGTTTCTATTTGGGTGGTAATTTTATTTCTTTAATTGTCATTAAATGATGTATTTCTTTCATTAGACAGAGACCACTCTCTGTTTTCAAGGTTAATGACAAGATTTTAGAAAAGCAAGTAGTATCAAATACACCAATCTACGATGTCTTCGGGAAGATAAATTCAAATACGCCAATCTACGATGTCTTCGAGAAGATAAATTCAAATACACCAATCTACGATGTCTTCGAGAAGATAAATTCAAATACACCAATCTACGATGTCTTCGAGAAGATAAATTCAAATACACCAATCTACGATGTCTTCGAGAAGATAAATTCAAATACACCAATCTACGATGTCTTCGAGAAGATACATTCAAATACACCAATCTTCGATAACTTCGAGAAGATAAATTCAAATACACCAATCTTCGATGTCTTCGAGAAGATAAATTCAAATACACCAATCTACGATGTCTTCGAGAAGATAAATTCAAATACACCAATCTTCGATGTCTTCGAGAAGATAAATTCAAATACACCAATCTACGATGTCTTCGAGAAGATAAATTCAAATACACAAATTTTCGATGTCTTCGAGAAGATAAATTCAAGTACACCAATCTTCGATGTCTTCGAGAAGATACATTCAAATACACCAATCTTCGATGTCTTCGAGAAGATAAATTCAAATACACCAATCTTCGATGTCTTCGAGAAGATACATTCAAATACACCAATCTACGATGTCTTCGAGAAGATAAATTCAAATACACCAATCTACGATGTCTTCGAGAAGATAAATTCAAATACACAAATCTTCGATGTCTTCGAGAAGATAAATTCATATACACCAATCTTCGATGTCTTCGAGAAGATACATTCAAATACACCAATCTACGATGTCTTCGAGAAGATAAATTCAAATACACCAATCTTCGATGTCTTCGAGAAGATAAATTCAAATACACCAATCCACGATGTCTTCGAGAAGATAAATTCAAATACACCAATCTTCGATGTCTTCGAGAAGATAAATTCAAATACACCAATCTACGATGTCTTCGAGAAGATAAATTCAAATACACCAATCTATGATGTCTTCGAGAAGATACATTCAAATACGCCCACGCCGGAGTACAAACCCTCCCGGAATTCTTTCATTCCGAAATAAGTCCTCTTCTCCTTTCTTCCCTCGCCAAAAACTTTGACCGCAATATTTATTGGTTAACTGAAGTTCAATGTTCAACTCAAATTTAAAGTTATTTGTATGCTACTTATGCTACTTAGTTGATGGGACCTCCTAGTCGATGAGGTTTCTTGTATGCGTTCTAGGCTTCCAAGTTGCAAAATCAATTTGAATTTGCTTCACCAAGTGATTTTTTAGTATGTTTTTGCGTAGCGAATTATTTTGAACTTTATTACGAACAATAAAGTATCACTGAAACTGTGAAGATTGGTTCACTTTCCGGTATGTTGTCAGATATTCCTGGTGCGTAAAAGGTCAGTGCTCGGTCGTCACGAAACCACAATACTTAATGCCAATTTTAGGTAAAATAAATGGCAAGTGATAACTATGTAGCTCTTAAAAACTGAGTGCATGAGCAGTCACACAACCGCTAAAGCGGGTTACTCCAGGCAGTATATGGGTTACGTAAATACAACATTTGTGCTCCGCAGTCTCGAGTATTCATTATTATTATTACCATTATAATTTACACTGTTATTGCTATATACGACGTTTCACCTCCAAAGACGCTACAGAGGGGCTTCATCGGTGTATTCGATGTTCCCATTTCATCATTTCTACAGTATGTCCCACGAAAACGCGAATCGAGTATTTATTTTCCCGTATCAGTAATACTCTCATAATCAGTAATGCTTTTTCTAAACGTTAATTTTGAAGGATAATTTTGATAGAAATCAAATGCTTATGGTATTCTTATGATGGTATTACTGATACGGGAAAATAAATACTCGGTTCGGGTTTTTGTGGGACATACTGTACATACAGGGTGGAAATCATTTCTGATAATCGCCGTGTGGCTGTCTTGAGTATTCATACAATATTCCTACCATGGCATGAAGAACAGAGTATCGATGTTTTATCGCAACACTCACGAAATGAAAAACATGAGAAGGACAGTCCGACAGAACGTCAGATGCCTCCTCAGGTTGCTTGGGGATAAACTTTCCGGCTGCGGCTCCACGATGGTCAGGAGCTGTTTATGGAGCTTGTCCAGGTCTACGTCCGGCACTTTGTTGACTTCTGCTACCTGTAGAGGGATCAGCAGGTGAGATGTGTGAGGGGTCGGTTCCTACATAAATTAATCGCTTCAATAATTATTGCAGCTGTACGCATCGAGTATAAAAAATCTTCTCAATCTGTTACTCTATTTTCAAATTTTACTAGTAGAACTGAAAATTGTAGTAATTGTAGTAGCACTGAAAATTCTACGAGTAAAAAAGAATCTTCCCGATTTGTTGCTCGATTTTTCACTTGTACTTGCAACAAAGAAAATTGCAGTTCAGTTAAACGAGTAAAAAGATCTTCCAGATTCCTTGCTCTATTTTCTCACTCGTTCTAGTAACGCGTAAAATACGGTCCTACTCAACGATTTAAAAATCTAACCGATTTTTTGCTTTATTCGCCATTGTTTCTAGACCGAGCATTGATCATCATAAATGGCATCAACCGTCCAGGGAAATTGTGTCTCAAGTTGTACCATATTCACCTAATGTGCGCTAATGGTTGATGTGTACGTAACAGCCTGTGTTTACTCGCCTTGCTGAACGTAACTTAGAGCAAGTAGTCATTAAGATACTATGACTTTATCCCATCATTGTAACATTTATAACATATTACATAACAACACTAGAGTTCAGGACTAACATGATTTTAAGAGGAACATCCATAATTAATGTGAAGGCGGGTGGTGGGGTATGAGATCAGAAAGACACTGTCAATCAATATTCATTTCTTACGCTCTTGGAGAGGAAAAGTTTCTTTAGCGCATTCATTTCTCACTGGTTTTAGCTCCCTAACTAGGTTTCCTTTGGACGTGGGCCTACCTTTGCCATAATAGCCGCTGCTTCCTTCGTGCGCTTCTTGGACAGCAACCAGCGAGGGGACTCGGGCATCATCCTGAGACGAAAAAAGACTAAATTGCTACCCAGAACGCCGGGTACTGAATGCGGCTTCAAATAGTGATATGCACATAGAAGCATCTCACAGATGCTCAGAGCGTAACATTTCTGAGATACTTCGACGAACCACTTGTCTTGAAACTCTTTACCAGAACAATCCATGGAAAATTGTCGGCAGTGCTTGAAGTAGAAGTTTCAAAATTAAAAAGGTTGGGCAATAGGATGGATAAGTAACTGTATTCTGAGCTGCAAGACTTGCGCTTGTAGTGTAGTTTGAGAAATTGGCTAATTATAGTACTAGGGGGAAGGTCGCTGTCCCTCGTCAAGAATCGCTGTTTTTTCTGTAAAACTTAATGCTACTTAAAAGATACACAGTAATAAAATTACATGTCCGTTTTTTCTCCATGTCAAGGAGGCGATCGAAGATGAATAGAATCATTTTAACAATTTTAATGATTATGGTTTATAATTCGAGTCTCTTCGCAGTAGAAGTATTGTCCTGCGAATGAAACCCCACGCTATTATATAGCGCAATGACGTCGCTGAAGCATTCATTATATAAACAATTTCCTCTCTCGCTTGGACTGTAACTGAAGGAATGCAACAAGATAAGAGGTCGGACACCATCAGGATAAAGTCGAAAATTTCCCAGCCTTATCTCCTTGGATGTTGGCTTCTCGTTCGATTCGTGATTTGTGGAACTTTGTCTCTGGTGTCCTGCATTCGTTTCTCAAGAGGTAAGAACTAGGGCAGATTTAGAGTGATCATTTTGTCAGATAGAAAAGAGTTCAAAGCGGCGTATTTTAAAACAATTCAGACCTATGCTACTGAGATAAATTCCAAAACACCAATCTACGATGTCATCGAGAAGATAAATTCAAATACACCAATCTACGATGTCTTTGAGAAGATAAATTCAAATACACCAATCTACGATGTCTTTGAGAAGATAAATTCAAATACACCAATCTACGATGTATTTGTAAAGATAAATTCAAATACACCAATCTACGATGTCTTTGAGAAGATAAATTCAAATACACCAATCTACGATGTCTTTGAGAAGATAAATTCAAATACCCACGCCGTAGTACATACCCCACGAAATTCTTTCATTCCAAAAGAAGTCCTCTTTTCTTCCCTCCCTAAACACTTTGACAGCAATTTGTTAAACTGAAGTTCAATTCGAATTTAAAATCAATTGTAAAATGTAATATTTAAATGGCAAACAATATTGGATCGTGCTTTCATTTAGATATAAATAATTATTAATAAGAATTGAGTTTGTGACTACTAGTCATTCTACGGCATTGTGGAAATAACCTTCGTGGACACCGGCAGCTCACGTTGCAGTCACGGTGTTGAGTTGGGAGCAATCCTTGTTTTCAAACAAGGCTACGCGTTTATGTTTCTCTCCTATATTTTTAACCACCGACATGGCCGTTATATCACTAATTAAAGACCGGTGTACCTGCCAACACCGGAATATTTTAACCTGACATTTTCAGGTACTGATGTATCACAATATTTTATGCATCAACTTGATTAAAAAAATATTTTTCCCATTCACATTCACTGTGAGAGCTTTGCATGAATCGAAGAACCGATCTTCAATGCTAAAACTATAAATTAATGCAACAAAGAGAATGCACTTTCTAATCTACACGATAATCAGAGAATTGTTCTATTATTGAAGAACAGATTTTTTTTACGAGTAACGTGATTTGAATGTCGCCAAAAAAAATTTTGGTGTGCAACGACTTTTTTTAACGATTAAAGCTTCTATATATCAGCTTATTTAAAATGAATTAATTCCATATGTTAACATTTAAAGCAACGAAAGAGAGTCACGATAGTTAGCTCAGTGTAATTATATTAACATATGGGCTTGGGAGTCGTTTACTTGCTTCATATATATCAACGGAAATATCGAACAACATAAATATACATATTTATGCATACGTATGGCAAAATATATATCTATAAAGTATGTGGTTGTCTCTAATATACATACATAGCAAAATATATAAATTTATAAAATATATACTAAAATATCAATTTATACGTATGAAAAAAATGTATATCTATAAAATATGTGGTTACCTTTAATATACATCTATGGTAAAATGTATATATTTATAAAGTATATAGTAAAATATATTTTTATAAATGCATGAATATATATATTCGTATATATAGACAAACATTACGTAGACTCACACTAATATTCTCGCAGGGGATCCTTGATTTTAGGGAACCTGTACAGAGGCTATTCTTGGGCGGCTAAAATCATACATGCCCCGGCTGAAAAGTTAAACTGAGTAGGGAAAGCATTTCCTTTTACTTTGAAAACCTACGGATGGAAGCGAATTAAGATGGAATGGAAGCGGTATGAAAATTACAAAAAGATTCTAAAATCATCCAGGGATTATTAAAAACGAGTACAGCTTATGAAAACGACGTATAATCAATGAATTCTTTGTACTGATCGTTAAAGGCGGTATATGGATCATGATCCCAGTCTATGGATCATGAAGGGCGGTGTACTGCCCGCAAGAACGGTATATGGACCGTAGTCTCTTTGCACGAATCGTAAAAAGCGGTTTACTCCCCGTAAAGAATAAAAATGAGCAGCAACAGGGAAATCGTTTATCTCAAGTAACATCATGTTCTTCAAAACATAGCAAAATGTAGATAACATTAAATAATTTAACATTATTTATTATTTCTCACAAAATTTTATCATTTGTTTATTTTCAAAATAACATCATACTCACTCAAACACATCTATAACGTATAAAATATTTTCACATTATTCATTATTTGTCACAAAATGTTACCCTTTATTTATGCCATGAAACAACATGACGCTCAACAAAAGAAAGCAAACATATGTATAACACAAAACAATATCATATTACTCGATTTACCATTTGTCACTGAATTTCATCCATTATTAGTGTCATGAAATGATCTTATACTCACCAAAAGACAGCAAACATGTAGATATCGAGCACGGCGGACACGGCAGTGAGGTACTGCCAGGTGTTCAGGAGCCAGGCGAGGTACGATGTGAGGCACATCCCCACCGTCCACGTCGCGAACGAGATGGTCTCGGCCAGCGCTCGCTTGCTGGGTGACATCAGCTCCACACCTACGAGTTGAAGTTAACACCTTGACTGGTAATATTGAATAGGAATTGAAATTAACACTTTGACTGGTTAAACTGAATACGAATTGAAATTAACACCATAATTATTTAAACTAAATACGAATTGAAATTAACATCTTGACTGCGGTGGGTTAAACTGAATATGAATTGAAATGAACACCTTGTCTGCGATGGAGCCCATTTAATTAAACTGAAGTTTAAAATGTTTAATACACGTTTTTCAATAATAAATATGAGCCAACCCATTGAAAATTTGCAGAAAAATTCACAATAATCGTGAGTTAAGAATTTAATTCAAATTCAAAGTCAAAAGTTGTTAGCAATTTTATAAATGCCAAACATTAACTGAGTATATTAAATACCAAATTTTAAAAGATATTTTACAACTTTCAAACAGACCCATCTGTGGGTCGATTCACGGTTGGAAAAACTAAGCACGGCCCATCGATGGGTCGTATCGTAAGCAATGTGTTAAATAAAAATAAAAGGTTTCTTCAGCATCAACGTGCGTTAGTTCTCTGTACGGTAATAATAATAGTTATTACTCTTATGTAATTATTATTACTCTGTATGGTAATAGTAAATATTATAATTAAAACAGTGTACGCGGTAATAACTTCTGTGCTCACACCGTCCATGTACGAAGTTATTCTGTTGCTAGAGCTGCAGTTCATTCGTGAATACAGCTTTCGTGAACTTTTTTTTTGTACATTCTTCAATTTTGATGCAAGATAAAAATTCGCTTAAATTCCGGCCAGTCAAAATAAATCAAATTATTTCTCACACAGAAATTATTCAAGTTGCTTGAATTGTTTAAGTTTCAGTCGTTATGTAGTGCTCAAGTACCCAGTATCCAGGGTGGAGGGAGGCGTCCACGAAAGTAATACAATTATTTAGGAAAACATCTCTTTACACTGTAATCGATATTGGTTAAATCGAAGTTCAATATTCAACTCAGATTTAAAGTCAATAGTAATAAGAAATTTTGAGAATAGCAAACATCAACTGGATCATGCTTTCATTTACGTTAAATGAAGTATTTATGAAAATTGAGTTAGTGACTGCTAGTCGGTGAGTAACATAATGAAAATTCTTTCTGTGGCCACTGCTGCCACACGTTGCGGTCAAAGTGTTAAAAATCAACTTTTCAGCCATGTTGATTCAAGAGACGTACATCGATCGCGGAGCTCCAAAGAAATATCTCTAGTGCTGAGATAGTCAAAGTGTAGGAACTCTTCCAACGTTGATTCGTGATAATCGCAATTGCCCGTTATTTATATGCTTGTTTCTTCAATGATTACATATGCACTATACGAACCTAAACGAAATTTGAAATAATTTTCCTTTCAGGTCAATATGAGTAAGATTGCAAAGTGGGTTCAGGAACTTGTCTTAAAATTTTAAATTGAAAGATGTTAAAAGATCCTGACTTGAACCGGAAGAAATCAATGAAAATTCTTTAGCTGCGCTGAATTACAGAATTGAAAACACAATAAACGTTAACTCTTGACCGTAAACACAATAAATGTTAACTCCTGACCGTAAACACAATAAACGTTAACTCTTGACCGTAAACACAATAAATGTTAACTCTTGACCGTAAACACAATAAACGTTAACTCCTGACCGTAAACACAATAAACGTTAACTCTTGACCGTAAACACAATAAATGTTAACTCTTGACCGTAAACACAATAAACGTTAACTCCTGACCGTAAACACAATAAACGTTAACTCTTGACCGTAAACACAATAAATGTTAACTCTTGACCGTAAACACAATAAACGTTAACTCTTGACCGTAAACACAATAAACGTTAACTCCTGACCGTAAACACAATAAACGTTAACTCTTGACCGTAAACACAATAAACGTTAACTCTTGACCGTAAACACAATAAACGTTAACTCTTGACCGTAAACACAATAAATGTTAACTCTTGACCGTAAACACAATAAACGTTAACTCCTGACCGTAAACACAATAAACGTTAACTCTTGACCGTAAACACAATAAATGTTAACTCTTGACCGTAAACACAATAAACGTTAACTCCTGACCGTAAACACAATAAACGTTAACTCTTGACCGTAAACACAATAAATGTTAACTCTTGACCGTAAACACAATAAACGTTAACTCTTGACCGTAAACACAATAAACGTTAACTCCTGACCGTAAACACAATAAACGTTAACTCTTGACCGTAAACACAATAAACGTTAACTCTTGACCGTAAACACAATAAACGTTAACTCTTGACCGTAAACACAATAAACGTTAACTCTTGACCGTAAACACAATAAACGTTAACTCCTGACCGTAAACACAATAAATGTTAACTCTTGACCGTAAACACAATAAACGTTAACTCTTGACCGTAAACACAATAAACGTTAACTCTTGACCGTAAACACAATAAATGTTAACTCTTGACCGTAAACACAATAAACGTTAACTCCTGACCGTAAACACAATAAACGTTAACTCTTGACCGTAAACACAATAAACGTTAACTCCTGACCGTAAACACAATAAACGTTAACTCTTGACCGTAAACACAATAAACGTTAACTCTTGACCGTAAACACAATAAATGTTAACTCTTGACCGTAAACACAATAAACGTTAACTCCTGACCGTAAACACAATAAACGTTAACTCTTGACCGTAAACACAATAAACGTTAACTCCTGACCGTAAACACAATAAATGTTAACTCTTGACCGTAAACACAATAAACGTTAACTCCTGACCGTAAACACAATAAACGTTAACTCTTGACCGTAAACACAATAAACGTTAACTCTTGACCGTAAACACAATAAACGTTAACTCTTGACCGTAAACACAATAAACGTTAACTCTTGACCGTAAACACAATAAACGTTAACTCCTGACCGTAAACACAATAAACGTTAACTCCTGACCGTAAACACAATAAACGTTAACTCCTGACCGTAAACACAATAAACGTTAACTCTTGACCGTAAACACTTTTTCGCTCGAGCTACCGTATCGGCAGTTAAGGATTAATTAAAGCTCTTTTCCGACCAACTTCTTAAAGATTTTCAAATGAAACTTTCACTAATGTTTACTTTTTTGAATAGTTTTACGTTTTTGAACGCTGCACAACTCTCCAAGATTCAGTCAAGCTCAAAAAAGCGCTGTAGGATATGAAATACTGGGCCTGCGACACTCTCAAATTGCTCTATGTTTATATTGGAATATTTCTTAGTTTTAACCTGCATGGGCATGATCCTATAAAAATCAATGCAGCTCATACTTTGAGGTAATCATAATGAATTATTCTATTTTAATAATAATAATAATAATAATAATAATAATAATAATGAATTATTCTGTATTCTACGAATAATTATGAAGTAAAATGCTTCCCTTAAAAAAACTTGTTGCATGGGAAGATAATGGTGTTCCAAAATGAAATCATCCTGTCAAATTAGGGAGGTTTTTCAGATTCGTTATAGAGAATTTCAACTGTAGAGTGGTCTATTCAAAGGCTAAAATTGTTGCTGTAAAATTCAAATCAAATTGATCTTAAGACTAGAATCCATGTGGTGGCCCATAAGACCTGAGTGCTAATGATCTCCTCGGATTACTGGCCTGGAAATATGAAAATATAGCCTGCTGCATTAACTCGATAAATGAAGCATCTGGAGATTGGTCACGATAGAAGCGATACTGCGCCACTGAATACGGTGTATCTACAGTCAGGCTGCAGCCTAGATAGCGAAAACTGTGCCAGACACAAATCACGTATTCAGCACATCTGAGAATTAATCAATGGGTGAGGAAACTGTGTCATTTAGTATTTAGTGCATCTAGAAACAGCTCGGAAAAAGAAACTGCGTCGCTTCGCTTACATACTCGTACAGTTCAGCACGTCTAAAAGTTTATTAGGCTTGGGTAAAACTGCGCGACCTAGGATTCCTAGCGAACTGCGTCATGCAATCCAGCGTGTCTATAAATTTATTAAAAAAGAGGGAAAAAACTGCGTCGCTTAGAAGGAGAATTGAGTACATTGAGGAGAATTTAGTAAATTAAGGAGAATTTAGTAAATTAAGGAGAATTTAGTTAATTAAGGAGAATTTAGTAAATTAAGGAGAATTTAGTAAATTAAGGAGAATTGAGTACATTGAGGAGAATTTAGTAAATTAAGGAGAATTTAGTAAATTAAGGAGAATTTAGTACATTAAGGAGAATTTAGTACATTAAAATTCAGGACCAGCGACACTCACTTATTATGTAGCTCATCTGGTAGTTGGTTTGGAAGCCAAAGCCGCTCAAAAATCTCCAGGCGAGTTGCAAGTAGATGTTAGGCGTGAATATCGTGGCCACCTCGAACACAAAATGAAAACTAATGGACACGAGGTACATCACGCGTCTACCAGTGCTGAAATGAAAAAAAGAGCTTCGTGATTGCACATTGAAATGATGGTAGCTTTTCTTGACTGCTTATTAGAATGATGTTAGATTTTCGTGATTGCACATTAAAATGATTTTATTTTTTCGTGATTGCATATTAAAATAATATCAGTTTTTCGTGACTGCACATTAAAATGACTCAAGTTTTTCGGGACTGTAGATTAGAATGTTACGTTTCCGTGACTGCACATTAAAATAACGTTAATTTTTCATGACTGCGCATTAAAATAATGTCACGTTTTTATTTAAATAATTTAAACAATTTAAACAATTCAAACAATTTATTTACCACAGGTGATACAGAGGTAGAATGATTCTTAAGTCTAGTACAATGGTTAAATTTGAGTATAGCTACCTGTGGGCCCGAACAAGTTCAGCGACTTCTAGGGCATCCTATCATCACGTTATTCTAAGGTGTACAATAATGTTTAACCTAGTTTACTTAACCTAGTTTCGCATTAGACTGATCATTGAGATAATTTACTCGATATTTTATGCTGTATTTTACAATATAGGTCGAACCGGTTATATTTAACAGTATGTTCGATAAAACGATTCAAGAGCAGACTGAAGATCGGTTATGTTACCCAAAGCAAGTTACATTATTACATTATCATTAGTTACATGTAGGAGGCAAGATTTGACATGGTGATCTTACACGACTAGTATTCTGATAGGAAGTGAGACCCAAGATTTCTTTTGAATACTTTGTACGAATTACATTTACGGATCTCCGCAGGTATTGAGTTCCAAGTTTTGGTTCCAACGAAGAGGATACTGTGTTGCGACCGGGCCTTCGAATAATAAGGAAGCATGAATTTACTTCTGTTTCGGGTTAAATGGTTGTGATGACCAGTTTGCGCAGTCAACAACTGTCTTAGGCTATTGTCGCCATCATTTTTTAATGTTTTGTAAATGAAATTACAGATGGAGATTTTGATTTGAGAATTTATTTCCCCACAAACGTCACTCGCCATGAATTGGTTATCGTATTCTGATGAATACGATATTTTTTAATTATTAAGTACTTAATTCATCTTCGACGAGCAAAACCAGTCTTTGAAGATTAGATAAACTGTAGTGTTAAACATTAAACTTTTTAAGCCTTTGGTATATCAACCGAATTGAAGATCTAACCATGAATAGACTAGGAATATCAGCCGTTAATTAGAGACCGCAACCGAAGGAAATAGTATAAAGTACATCAAAAAAATCTGGTACCTAATTTCGTTATTGTAATATGTATAATTCGAATGTAAAGTTGTGTTTTTTGAGTATAAAATTATATTATCATCAAGCATTCAGAATTGCAACCGGAAAGGTATAAAGACTAAAAAAGTTGCAAAACAAGAGCGTGTTTAGAATTATGTTTCAAGTTATAAATGATACAACAAATTTTGGAGATTTATCTACCAAGTAATTGGAACAAAATTCCTAAAATATTCAAACAAACAGTAATTTCTATTTGAGACCGCGATAGATAAATCTAGAGTTGAAGAATAATGCACGAATGCATGTTAACAGTGGATTGCTAAAAACAATAATTGATGTACGATTTTCAATAATGAGTTGGCGAAAACCAACTAAAAATTTGCTGAAAAATCATAACATTCATGAATTAAGGATTTACTTACTTCATACGAATAACTCAATAGAATTCACAACATTCATTAAAGTCATGAGATGAGGACTTACCTACTTCATATTAATAACTCAATAGAATTCACAACATGCATTAAAGTCATGAGATGAGGACTTACCTACTTCATATGAATAACTCAATAGAATTCACAACATTCCTAACAGTCATGAGTAAAGGATTCACTTACTTCATATGAATAAACTCAATTGAATTCACAAACTTCACAACAATCATGAGTTAAGGATTTACCTACTTCGTATGCGTGACTCAATTGAACAACGTAACGGCGCAAGCACAATTTGCTTATTGAATAATAGCAGGACACAATAATTCCACAAATTATATTACGCCCAGCAAACCACACGTGCTCATTAACAGCTTGCAATTAACATGTCGACTACGTTTGTGCGGTTGCTGCGGTTGGTTCGGTTAGGTTGTGAGTTGCAGAATTGAAAAACCGGCTGTACTGCCCAAATCCATTCTAATCCATTCAAAAAAGTGTAAAAAATATAATTGCACGAAAATATATACCCTCATATGCTGAAATTAATTTTGAAAAAGCCAGTGAAAGAAATGAAATGCCATTCATTTATGCCGGTTGCAAATGAACAAATTACCTTGTGGTACAAAAATGTCCCCATACGTCGTCAACGTGTTAAGACTTACAGTTTATCAGCAGAAAAGGCAGCAAGATGGTGCCGTAGCCTTCAAGACTTACTATTTATTAGCAGAAAAGGCAGCAACATGGTGCCGTAGCCTTCAAGACTCACTATTTATTACCAGAAAAGGCAGCAAGATGGTGCCGTAGCCTTCAAGACTCACTATTTATTACCAGAAAAGGCAGCAAGATGGTGCCGTAGCCTTCAAGACTCACTATTTATTAGCAGAAAAGGCAGCAAGATGGTGCCGTAGCCTTCAAGACTCACTATTTATTAGCATAAAAGGCAGGAAGATGGTGCCGTAGCCTTCAAGACTCACTATTTATTAGCAGAAAAGGCAGCAAGATGGTGCCGTAGCCTTCAAGACTCACTATTTATTAGCAGAAAAGGCAGCAAGATGGTGCCGTAGCCTTCAAGACTCACTATTTATTAGCAGAAAAGACAGCAAGATGGTGCCGTAGCCTTCAAGACTCACTATTTATTAGCAGAAAAGACAGCAAGATGGTGCCGTAGCCTTCATACTCACTATTTATTAGCAGAAAAGGCAGCAAGATGGTGCCGTAGCCTTCAAGACTCACTATTTATTAGCAGAAAAGGCAGCAAGATGGTGTCGTAGCCTTCAGGACTCACTATTTATTAGCAGAAAAGGCAGCAAGATGGTGCCGTAGCCTTTAAGACTCACTATTTATTAGCAGAAAAGGCAGCAAGATGGTGCCGTAGCCTTCAAGACTCACTATTTATTAGTAGAACACGCAGCAAGATGGTGCCGTAGCCTTCAAGACTCACTATTTATTAGCAGAAAAGGCAGCAAGATGGTGCAGTAGCCTTCAAGACTCACTATTTATTAGCAGAAAAGGCAGCAAGATGGTGCCGTAGCCTTCAAGACTCACTATTTATTAGCAAAAAAGGCAGCAAGATGGTGCCGTAGCCTTCAAGACTCACTATTTATTAGCAGAAAAGGCAGCAAGATGGTGCCGTAGCCTTCAAGACTCACTATTTATTAGCAGAAAAGACAGCAAGATGCTGCCGTAGCCTTCAAGACTCACTATTTATTAGCAGAAAAGACAGCAAGATGGTGGCGTAGCCTTCAAGACTCACTATTTATTAGCAGAAAAGGCAGCAAGATGGTGCCGTAGCCTTCAAGACTCACTATTTATTAGCAAAAATGGCAGCAAGATGGTGCCGTAGCCTTCAAAACTCACTATTTATCAGCAGAAAAGGCAGCAAGATGGTGCCGTAGCCTTCAAGACTCACTATTTATCAGCAGAAAGGCAGCAAGATGGTGCCGTAGCCTTCAAGACTCACTATTTCTCAGCCAAAAAAGGCAGCAAGATGGTGCCGTAGCCTTCAAGACTCACTATTTATCAGCAGAAAAGGCAGCAAGATGGTGCCGTAGCCTTCAAGACTCACTATTTCTCAGAAGAAAAGGCAGCAAGATGGTGCCGTAGCCTTCAAGACTCACTATTTCTCAGCCAAAAAAGGCAGCAAGATGGTGCCGTAGCCTTCAAGACCCACTATTTATCAGCAGAAAAGGCAGCAAGATGGTGCCGTAGCCTTCAAGACTCACTATTTCTCAGCCAAAAAAGGCAGCAAGATGGTGCCGTAGCCTTCAAGACTCACTATTTATCAGCAAAAAAGGCAGCAAGATGGTGCCGTAGCCTCCAAGACTTACTATTTATCAGCCAGAAAAGGCAGCAAGATGGTGCCGTAGCCTTCAAGACCCACTATTTCTCAGCCAAAAAAGGCAGCAAGATGGTGCCGTAGCTTTCAAGACTCACTATTTATCAGCAAAAAAGGCAGCAAGATGGTGCCGTAGCCTTCAAAACTCACTATTTATCAGCAAAAAAGGCAGGAAGATGGTGCCGTAGCCTTCAAGACTCACTATTTATTAGCAGAAAAGGCAGCAAGATGGTGCCGTAGCCTTCAAGGCTCACTATTTATTAGCAGAAAAGGTAGCAAGATGGTGCCGTAGCTTTCAAGACTCACTATTTATCAGCAGAAAAGGCAGCAAAATGGTGCCGTAGCCTTCAAGACTCACTATTTATCAGCATAAAAGGCAGCAAGATAGTGCCGTAGCCTTCAAGATTCACTATTTATTAGCAGAAAACGCAACAAGATGGTGCCGTAGCCTTCAAGACTCACTATTTATCAGCAGAAAAGGCAGCAAGATGGTGCCGTAGCCTTCAAGACTCACTATTTCTCAGTCAAAAAAGGCAGCAAGATGGTGCCGTAGCCTTCAAGACTCACTATTTATCAGCAGAAAAGGCAGCAATATCTTGCCGTAGCCTTCAAGACTCACTATTTCTCAGCCAAAAAAGGCAGCAAGATGGTGCCGTAGCCTTCAAGACTCACTATTTATCAGCAAAAAAGGCAGCAAGATGGTGCCGTAGCCTTCAAGACTCACTATTTATCAGCAGAAAAGGCAGCAAGATGGTGCCGTAGCCTTCAAGACTCACTATTTATCAGCAAAAAAGGCAGCAAGATGGTGCCGTAACTTTCAAGACTCACTATTTATCAGCAAAAAAGGCAGCAAGATGGTGCCGTAGCCTTCAAGACTCACTATTTCTCTGCCAAAAAAGGCAGCAAGATGGTGCCGTAGCCTTCAAGACTCACTATTTATCAGCAGAAAAGGCAGCAAGATGGTGCCGTAACTTTCAAGACTCACTATTTATCAGCAAAAAAGGCAGCAAGATGGTGCCGTAGCCTTCAAGACTCACTATTTATCAGCAAAAAAGGCAGCAAGATGGTGCCGTAGCCTTCAAGACTCACTATTTATCAGCAAAAAAGGCAGCAAGATGGTGCCGTAGCCTTCAAGACTCACTATTTATCAGCAGAAAAGGCAGCAAGATGGTGGCGTAGCCTTCAAGACTCACTATCACTCTGCCAATAAAGGCAGCAAGATGGTGCCGTAGCCTTCAAGACTCACTATTTATCAGCCAGAAAAGGCAGCAAGATAGTACCGTGGCTTTCAAGACTTATTATTTATCAGCCAGAAAAGGCAGCAAGGTAGTACCGTGGCCTTCAAGACTCACTATTTATCAGCAGAAAAGGCAGCAAGATGGTGCCTTAGCCTTCAAGACTCACTATTTATCAGCAGAAAAGGCAGCAAGATGGTGCCGTAGCCTTCAAGACTCGCTATTTCTCAGCCAAAAAAGGCAGCAAGATGGTGCCGTAGCCTTCAAGACTCACTATTTATCAGCCAGAAAAGGCAGCAAGATGGTGCCGTAGCCTCCAAGTCTTACTATTTATCAGCAGAAAAGGCAACAAGATGGTGCCGTAGCCTTCAAGACTCACTATTTATCAGCAGAAAAGGCAGCAAGATGGTGCCGTAGCCTCCAAGACTTACTATTTATCAGCAGAAAAGGCAGCAAGATGGTGCTGTAGCCTTCAAGACTCACTATTTATCAGCCTGAAAAGTCAGCAAGATGGTGCCGTAGCCTTCAAGACTCACTATTTATCAGCCAGAAAGGCAGCAAGATGGTGCCGTAGCCTTCAAGACTCACTATTTATCAGCCAGAAAAGGCAGCAAGATGGTGCCGTAGCCTTCAAGACTCACTATTTATCAGCCAGAAAAGGCAGCAAGATGGTGCCGTAGCCTTCAAGACTCACTATTTATCAGCAGAAATGGCAGCAAGATGGTGCCGTAGCCTTCAAGACTCACTATTTATCAGCCAGAAAAGGCAGCAAGATGGTGCCGTAGCCTTCAAGACTCACTATTTATCAGCAGAAATGGCAGCAAGATGGTGCCGTAGCCTTCAAGACTCACTATTTATCAGCAGAAAAGGCAAAAAGATGGTGCCGTAGCCTCCAAGACTTACTATTTATCAGCCAGAAAAGGCAGCAAGACGGTGCCGAAGGAGCTGCCGGCGATGGACAGGGAAAGAACATGGATGGAGTACATTTCCTTGGAGCAGACCCAGTCGTAACTCGAAGCCAGGGTCTCTCTGATCATAGACCGGTCGTACTCCCAGGATGTGCAGCCTGACACATGCAATTAAATTGGAATAGAATCAACCCTAGAGTTGTGCATCAAATTATGCGTATTGAATAAGTCACGAGGAATTAAACCGAAATAGAATCAACCCTAGAGTTGTGCATCAAATTATGCGTATTGAATAAGTCACGAGGAATTAAACCGAAATAGAATCAACCCTAGAGTTGTGCATCAAATTATGTGTATTGATTAATTCACGAGGAATTAAACCGAAATAGAATCAACCTTGAGTTATCCATCAAATTATGCGTATTGAAAAAGTCACGAGGAATTATTCCGAAATAGAATCAACCCTAGAGTTATGCATCCTATTATATTAGATGATTTAGTTTAAAGCCTCTTCAACCACAACATGGTGTTCCAAAGAGAGGATGGATGGAGGCACCATATAGTATGGAGTTAAAGGTACTCGGAATCTATGCACATGTGATGTATGTTCCGTCGTAAGATCCCCTAAGCATCGAAGCAGTAACTTAGGAAGCAAAATTATGGAGCGAGAGTATAACGTACCTAAGTTGACTTAGGACCACTCACGCTCTCTACTGAACAGCTACGACGACTTAAATTGGGTGTGGCTATAGCGTGAGGTCTACCACACTATAGCATGAGATCTACCTCTAGCTAGTAGAGTTAGTAAGTAGGTAGGATTAGAGGAAATGGAGGTAGGATCGAGGAAATATGACATAAGATGTTTAATTCTACCTTTCATATGTTGTAATTAGAATGTGCAATCATCTATTTAGGTCGTCGGGTAGGCAATATATGGCGGTAGACCTCACGCTATAGCAGCACCGTAAGGCCCATTCATTTCACACTGAGCTAGCAGAGCAGCATCTAGCAAGCTCACATGAGCTATCTAGCAGATAGTCTGCGAGACTGGTAGGTAGGAATAGCATTTTTACTTCGCATGCTAGATGCTGGATAAAACGTGCGAGTTCAGTGTGAAGGCAACAGCTCGTAATAGTGCTATTCCTACCTACCGGTCTCACAGACCGTCTGCTAGATAGCTCATGCGAGCTTGCTTGATGCCGTTTTGCTGGCTCGGTGTGAAATGGGCCTAACTTGTCGTAACCAAATTAGCGTTACCTCGCGAGACTCGTGCCGACCTTACCCACTGTCTCGTTGCTGTGATACGGTTCCTCGTCTCTCCACGAGATGTCGTACTGTTCGCATTGGCTGAATTCTTCTTTGTCGCTTGATCTAGAATAAAGATTTGTAAATTTTAATGAAGAATGAAAACGTGTTGATCTTGAAAGATATTTGTTAATTTTAACGAACGGTGAATACGTGTTGATCTAGTGAGAAGATTTGTTAATTTTAACGATGGGTGAAAACATGAAAAGAAGACGTCTTTTCCTCCAGCTGGTAATTTCTAAATTCTGTTTCGCAAATTGAAGTCACGCAAGCAAATAATGGTAATAATGTTCAATTGCTTGACAAACAGCAGAAAATTATTGCACGAGTTTAAGTCCATCAGTTAACCTGTAAATCATTACTTAGCATCGAAAATGATGATCCACCGCTTTTTTATCTATTTTCTAATGAATTTTATTGACTCAAATGTTTCAGGCTAGATCGAAAATATTTTAAACTTGTTCAACTCTTTTCAAAGGATAGTCATATATAATAAAACAACCATGCAAACAACTCGAAATTAACCATAATAAACAAATAAAATAAACACCTAATAAATAGGTTTCATGTACAATATCCCACCATCACAACAATCTTTCATTTAAACTTTGTTTAAACGCACGTCAAAGGCATAAAAAATGAATAGCGAAACCTTGTCATATTTTGTTAAATAACATGATAACTAGGACAATCTTTGGTCAATCTGAGTCCAAGAATGTGCCAGCTAATTTCTGTGTAACGCGAATCTTTTCAGTTTGCATTGAAATTTCGCATCATGAAACCGAAGAGACTAACTTTCTTTGCGCCCTGCTGGTGTGGGCAGCAGCAGGTTTATCAGTTAGGAAAGACACCTGAACTGCCTCAGTTCTGATTGTCACGATAGCCATACATTTCAATCCAAAAGTTCAGAGTTGCCCTCGCATTTTATAACAGATATTTCTACTTAGTTCACAACGGCAGGAAATGAGGCTGATCTCTCGGTCTCCTCAGAAATTCACTAGGTCCCATCAGTGCAAGGTTGTGAGATTAGTTTTTTCTGGCCAAATTACTCCAGTTTAGGCGTTCTTTGTTTGATAAATGAAGCATGACATAAAAGAGCCCTGAGCATCTAGCAAAGAGCGCGATGGTATGCAGTTTTGCGGTCAAATTTTCCTTCAGAAAGGCTAGACTTGATCATTTTTGTTTGAGAAAAATTCTGGAAATTCTGCGTGAGAGATTAAGATGCTATGTCAAGGAAATGCTGCACAAGTCTTCCGTATTCTATTATTCTACTGCACAAAGGCGACACCAGGATAGCACCTCATTCAAGGGAAATCAGAAAAACAGGCTAAGAAACTTAGGCCCATTTCACACTGAGCTAGCAGAGCAGCATCTAGCAAGCTCGCATGAGCTATCTAACAAACGGTCTGCGAGACTGGTAGGTAGGAATAGCATTTTCACCTCGCACGCTAGATGCTGGATAAAACGTGCGAGTTCGGTGTAAAGGCAACGGCTCGTAATAGTGCTATTCCTACCTACCAGTCTCGCAGACCGTCTGCTAGATAGCTCATGCGAGCTTGCTTGATGCCGCTTTGCTGGCTCAGTGTGAAATGGGCCTTAGTCGTGTGTCCTCGCTTGACATAGCAAGTACATCACAGGTGTTCTCATGGCCAGGCCTAAGTTTAAATACGTCTTCGTATAAATCTTCCAATTTCATATTCTCTGAAGCTTCGTTTCTCTTACTTGAGAGCGTATTTGAGTTTCGCCTTTCACTTTAAAACTTACTATCATTTAGTACTTACTATCAAAACTTACTTCAACTTACTATCGTACATTCATTTAGGTTATTTTCCCTCTGCCGTTGTAAAATCCCAGGCGCTGATGTAAACACGTTTTCGTATCGTTTTGGCATTGGTGTTTTATGTCGACAATCGATTATACCTACTAGTCCATCCCCCTTTATTTGAAATAAAAAATAGGCGAAATGAGAGAAATGCCGTAAAAAATAAAAAAATACAATCTCTCGAGAGTTGATAAGGCCGCGTGAACACGGCCCGTCAAAATATATAGGACCGGAGCTTGTATCACAGATACGCTCATCACACACTTTCGGCTGGCTTCGGACAGACCGACGGACGGACGCGGCTCTTATTGTAGTGTAGATTATTCAGATCGCGCAGGTCTCATGTATAAGAATATTTGGAGCCATCGAGTTGAATGATTATCTCGTACAGTTTACTAAACACCTGTCGTATGAGTTTATCTGTTTTTTACGTTCATTTCCTAACAAATTAGGCAAACATAGATGTTTGCTAATAAATGCATAAATGGCAAATATTCTTCATGGACGATAAGAATGGCAATAAAACTTTAAAATTTCCCTACAATCAAAACGTAAAAAGTTCTTCATTTGATCAGCTTTGCACTCATGACTTCGATCACTGGCTGTAATAAAATTATTCTTTACTGTTGCCTTATCGGTCTAATCTCGCGTTGCGACCAAACGATGCTAACTCCCAATGTTAAAGCGACTGACTTGATACCAGTGAGTGATGAATTTATTACTGTTATTTCTCGCATGCTTCTACTAAGTCTGTAACTACAGTCTAATTAATGTTATTTGTTTAGGTTTAGTTACGATTTCTCTGATTTGTGCCGGTGAAATATTTCACAAAATCGTGTTGAAGTTTTTTGAACCCCAACACACATTCGAGGAACTAACTGCGCACATGTGTGCAGCATGTTTGTTTCGAGTGTCGCCCTGGCCATTCCACTGAATTTTATCAATTGCTCCTCTGAATTTTAGTAGTTGCTACCGAGACTGCGCCCTTACTTTGGAATAGTAAAATTTTTCCATTCTTCTGGCGTCATGGCTGTGAGTTGCCTGCCGTCCACGTGGCACCAGTGGTCTTGCACGATCGTTTGAAACACTTTTGTGCTCACCTGCAGGGCATCAAACAATGGGTTAGCAATCATCATATTTTGAGCCAGGAATGACATCAGATCAAGAAAAAAAAAACGTGGAATTGCATCATATGTGGGCAAAATACGATTGATTTCTTCTTCGTCAGAATTTTTTCCGAAATTTTGCGATTTAAATTGGTCATAGTGAATCGTTCCTTGTAGGTCCTAAGGAAAAATCCTTGTAAGAACATAAACTCAGTGAATAATACAATTCATTTTTTCTGAGTTTAGAATTTTCATTAAATCCTTAAGTTTACTGCAGGATATCTGAATGAAGTTTATTTAAACGAACGTTTCGTTAGATTCTAAAGGCGCATTTTTCAATCAAAGGCAATTGAAATGAATCATATGTCTTTTTTTGAGTTGAACCTATAATTGATCGAGTTACGAATGGGTTCGTGACTCTCCAGTATGTACTGTCGCTTCTTTGGTGCGGTGGCGCGTGGGGATGGATGCATGCATACATAAATTACGATAACAGAGCGACGGTAATGCCCTGCGTGTAACATAAATAATGTGAGCCGTCCATTGACGACGCCATTTTGGATTTAGATTAGACTGACATTCTGTTCAACTCTGTGATTGTGCACATCCTCGTCTTGCTTTCGTGGAATACTTGTGGCGCTCCAGCAATTCCCACTTTCATGGACATAATAAAATGTACATACTTTAGTTCTCGCAAACACGGCACTTGTGCTTGTGATTATGAAACTTTATTAGTTGATATTTGATTTTCATTTTTTTAATCATCAAATTTCATTAAAATGTCTGGCTCACCTGAGAAATGTCTCAGGTGAAGGTAAATGCCGGGTTTCACCTGAGATTTGCAGGACAAAAACGAGTGTCTACACTTTGCTGCACTGTTTTGATTTTTGAATTATCCTTGAAAAACACAAAAGCCCTGAATTTTCAGTAGCAATGTGTGTACAAGCTTTCTTGTTCTCTATATAGAAAGTCTGGATATGTATTTTTCAATCAAAACAATGCAGCGTTATTGAATGCGCTATATAAACGTCGCTAATTCGCTCGAACATCTGACCGATAAAATAAATATTGAGAAGACTCGAGACACTACAACGACCATTGAAGAAAAGTTAAAGGGACCTTTTTTCATGGTATTAACTTGATAATTGTAATGTTTCTCTAGCATTAACTAAAGTGGCGTAAAAAAACGGAAACTTGAATTGGAAAATCGTCGCTTGGCAGCATTGAGTTTACGAAACGTAAGCGCAAGAACGAGAAGCCCACCAGTATCAGTTCTCACCTTCCTATGAGAAGGCGTGGGAGCGACGTTAGCATTGAGTTCAGATATCGTAAGATTATGGTTGTCTCGTCTGATCTGTGTCGGAAAGGTGGTCCTTTAATAATTATTGTTACCATGAGCGACGAATAACCATACCAATATGAGATAAAAGTTGTCTCGCCTGATATGCATCGGAAAGGTGGTCCTTTAATAATTGTTGTCATTAGCGACGCATAACCCTACCAATATAAGACAAAAGTTGTCTCGTCTGATCTGCATCGGAAAAGTGGCCCTTTAATAATTGTTACCATGAGCGACGAGTAACCACCAATATAAATGCCTCACTGCAGAGAGGTGGGGTCATTGACATTTGCAGTGAAGCGTTATAGATAAGGTTATTTCTGCACTCTGTAGGTCCATCCCTACGCACGTGCCTGCTACTGGCGAGGAAAACTTGGCTGGATATTTAGTGGACAATGAGACTTTAATGCACTAACTCAACATAGAATTTTCTGATTTCTTACTAGACTCTTGATTTTGATTCACTCTTGATTGAGTTGATTTTAATGCACTTGCACAGCCTTGCAGAGTGCGCCAAATTTTTATAAGCTTGGTGCACCAGCAGCAACACTTTTCAACAGTCACCACTACGACCCTGTCTGATAATTCCGCTGTTAAGGGAGTCGAAGAGCTTGCGACCAGAAATAGTTCACCTACACGGATAACGACAGGGATATCTGAAATAGTCACGATCCCATTTCGAACTGATACTGATTGTTAAAATTATTTAGGTAGATTATTGTTGCAAAGATTTAGGAGTAATTTCGCCTAAAAATAGAGTGCTGAAATTCAGTTTGAGTTCCACTGAGTGGTCCAAAAAGCTGGTTCAAAAGATTTTGACGGTGTCGTGATACATTCGACGACAAACGTAAACGTAAGATACTGATAACATATTAAGATTTACATTGCGATAAGTTTTAATAATGAGAATATTTGAGGAGGTGGAAGGTGCACATTTATATAGTCATCCAACTGTAAAAGCATATAATACTGAAAGATGAAAATACTTTTACCTTCAGGCTTCGAGAATTTTATAACACTAATCGAATGTTTTCAGGCTTAAAGAAGCATCATTAATTTGAATTTTATTTTGATGTTGAACTCTAGCTGCAAATTAGATTCCATACACAAATGAGCTCTCTTTTTAGCAGCACATATTATATTGTAAACCAAAATGGCTTGACTTGGAGCGCGGTAATAATTCATTATTGATAACTATTAATTATTGATAACCATTAATTGTTGATAACCATTAATTATTGATAACCATTAATTATTGATAACCATTAATTATTGATAACCATTAATGATCGATAACCATTAATGATTGATAACCATTAATTATTGATAACCATTAATTATTGATATCCATTAATGATTGATAACCATTAATGATTGATAGCCATTAATTATTGATAACTAGTATCAGTAACGACAACTAGTATCAGAACGACACAATCAATCTTGTGTTGGGTCTTCATTAACCATTAATTATTGATAACCATTAATTATTGAAACCCATTAATCATTGATAACCATTAATTATTAATAACTATCCATTATTGATAACCATTTATTACTGATAACCATTCATTAATGCTGTCACGTACTGAGCTAAAGGAAAGAGGAACACCAATGGACGAATGATTTGTCACTTGAGAAGTAAATTAATTTTATCTTACATCACATGTACTACAACTAAACCATAAATGGACGAATTACCTACCGAATTTAAAACCATGAAGTTATAGAGCACTTACGTAGTTTAATTTCATGCAATTTTATATTTGGAACTTTTTCTACCAGCTCAGCTTAATTCGATATGTTTAATTTAAATCCCAGAGTATCAAAACGGTAAAATTCTTTAAAGTGAACGAAAAAGAGCATCGATTGCCGAAATTAGTTTGATAAGAAAGTTAGTGAAAGTTTGCGCACAATCTTCACAATTAAGCGCTGCATCGGGCAAGAAGTACAAAAGTGGCACATCAGACCCGAAAACATGTCAAAACTTGAACCTCCTGAACCCACGTCGTGTGAAACCCACCGAAGACGCTTCAAAAATCCCTTAAAACTACTTCTTCAAACTAGGTTTGTATGACCACCATTGAATCAAAAAAAAGCAGTGTCCCCACTTGAACGCCCCGCACAGTATATTATCTAGAAAAGAACGGAAAACCTCTCACGAGAATTCTCAATTTTTCATGACCAGAGCATTGAAAAAAGTTGTCCTACTAGAAATTTTAATGGAGACATTCTCACTCCTCGCTCGTGATCCCTTCACCACTCGCCAATTGTACAATACGCGGCATTACTCGCCTTTAAATGACATAGGAACTGCAATGTAAGAAACAACCCTTCACGTCAGAGCGTCATACGCTCCTAACTACTTGCGAATATCGTGTTAAAAATGCGTCAGTACGAATTTTGGCTTGGGGCATGTGATGCTAAAAAGGTCAAGAAATTAGTGCCCCACGAGCGTGCACCTAGTTGAATTGCACAGCGAATTTTGTACTTCGTTCATCGTTTTTGAATTTCCAGTCGAGCGTGTGATGATAAATCTGGGTATGTGATTGTAACACAGCCTATCGAGCCATCAAATGGTAGCATGCTAGTGCTGGACCATGGGTTTTAGAAGGTCGTCAATCAAAGTATATGAAGAATGAGATCGTAGCATAGTCACATCACTCAAAAATAAATGAAATAATATAGCCGAAGCGAATGCCTGAAGAATCTCCTGATTACAAAACTTTACCTGAATTCCGATAACGAAAGATGTCAACCCCACGACAAAAAACATTAACTTTTTCTGGTATCGTCCGTAGCCATCAACAGCGTCTAGAATTGAGTCGAAATCTTCCGCCTTCGTGCCCATGTTGGAGTGTTCTGGTCGTTCGTCTCACAATTTTATGAACTAACGTTCCCAAATCTTGATGGGAGTCAGAAAAGTAAAATACAAAAATAATACAGAACTGCAATCACACTTTAACCTTCACTCTGCCCACTTTCTGAGTCCTCATGCGAAATTTTCTAAAAATATATAAATGAATCAAACCAAATCAAACACCAAAGAAGAGCCAAAATATGTGCTCTCAAACTCAATTCCATCAAGATCACAGCAGTTAATCAGAGCTCCTCAGATCAAAAAGTCGCTCGAAAAAGTCGCTCGATCGGCACGGAACGGTTACTCTCTGACATCACTCCGTGTGAAGGTAACACATCAACTGCAGCACCTGCGTCCTCTGCAGTATACGTCTCTTATCCGAACCGCAAGTGTGTTTTACTCTTCTGCACTTGCAGCGTTCAAGCAATAATTTCCCACGGTAAAAGAACGCCAGATTTGTGCATTTTGCCCCGAATATAATGAGAAAACTCAACTGGATGTGACGAAAGAGCTTCATTCAAAATTGAATATCAGCCTCTGAACATGGTGACACAGACGGAGGTATAATGCGTTCACTGAAGTGGTCTTGGGACAGATAAAAACTCAAAATTTCCTTCACATTCGTGTAATTCGAAACATCGGCGATTGAGGGACGACACAAGGCTGTTCTGATAAAAATGTGCATGGACATGAGTGTCACCTAATCGGGGATGCAACTCAAAGTCCGTCTTAGGGAAAGAAAGCGAAGAAACAAATTATTTACAAGTTACCTTAGAGTCTTCGTAACTCAGTGGAGTTTCACGAAAAATACCTGAAGGCAAATTCAAACTGAGTTTACAGGAAAGAGTTTTATGGAGAATATAATTAGCAAAGCTTACAGCAATCGCATTTCAGTACGTTGTTCGTAATAGACGATCGCACATTGAGCGGATATTTTTATTCGTGGAATTTTAGTTTTTCCATGGACATACCGAATCTATCCATACCTTCATACCTTTCAATACGTTATCCATCTCAACCGCATCAAAACCACTGTATCAAGACAAGGCCATCAAATTTATAGCAAGCACAATTCACACAGACATATCAAATAAAACATTGCACGATTAGCTGAATATTCCTCCGGTACAGGCTTTACGACACGGAAATTCTTCGAACACCTGGCTTCAGCACACAGCTCTGCAGTTGACATCCCAACTTAAAGTGAGTCTACTCCAAGAGTTTACTTAGAGCTTACTCATGGACTTGGGGGCTAGGTGCAGGTTCTGGAACTTATTCAAGACAGCGACGCTCACCTCTTCACTGCAGTTCGTCCTTGGACTTATAAATCAATCTTGTGTGAAATGCACTCTAGCGTCATCCAAGTCCCGTCTAGTTTTCATTGACATTTAACGTTCTCGGATACTAACTCCCGCCTCAACGCATAAAATATTCGACCTTGTGAAAGATGTTCGAATCTCGTAAGCGTCAAGGAAGGCGCGAGGGTCGGACACCTGCTCCAGATATCGAGACGTTGTGTTTGATTTGCAAAATTAACACTTTGGCCGCAATTGGTTAAACTGAAGTTCAGTATTCAACTCAAATCGGAAGTAAATTGTAGTAAGTAATTTTCAAAATAGCGAATATCAACTGGATCATACCTTCATTTAACTTTCATTAAGTATTTACGGAAATTGAGTTGTATCAACTGGCCGTTCAGTAGCATTATGAAAATCCCCTCCTTGGCCACCGGGGGCGCACGCTGCTGTCAAAGTGTCAAGCTGGCGAAGAATTCTCTCTCCTCCCTCTCTATCGTTCTCCGATCGTCGCAATTCAATTAAATGTCCATGAAGAGCTCAACTTGGCACAGCGAATGTGTATGAATGAACCTAATCTCCGCTGCTTAAACATGGTCCGCTATAGTAGTGTCATTCCAAATATAATATCATGATAGGATGCCCTAGAAGTCGCCGAACTTATTTGGGCCCACAAGTAGCTATACGCAAATATGTCCATTGTACTAGACTTAAGAGACAATCTACTGCTGTATCACATGTGGTAAATAAATTGTTTAAATATCATAAAAAAAACACGAACGTTGCTTGAGTTTGCATGTCTTATTCGCCATCCTTAAACCTCTAATTCAGTCTACGATGACTTATTGATTGTATCGAGTCCGATTGTATCGTGCAACAATGCCCAGTAGTAAATATCTTTAAGCTTTATACATTTATGCGCAACGAAAGAGTGATTTTACGCCAATTTATTTGCGAAAGTACTGGCACAACGTCGTACGTCGTATACCTAATTACTTTACCTTTATTTAATTTAAGGTTATTCCATGATGACATAGATTTTTACTCATTCTTGTTTTCAGCGCGTGTCTGGTAACTGTAGCTGCGCTGGCCGGAACTTTAGGATATACTTTACAGCTTCTTTATGAAATTGGGCGCATAAATTATGAGTCTATGTCATGACTGTGTCCACTCTCTCTGCACAGGCGAAAGGGCAGATTCTGCTTACGCGCGCGTAATCGGCTAGCCTGCCTGATAACAAGAGGGCTGCGGGCAGAGGAGCAAGATGACCTGTGCAGCTGCAGTCAAGGCCACTTCTAATTTTAGACGTACAATTGATCGACAGCAATTCATGGCGTACAATTGATGGACAACAATTCATGTCTCAGCTTTCCTAGCCACAGGACGAATAGGTGAGTGGGTTTAATCTGCGTTAGTTTATTTCGGTAGCCGAACACTTGAACTCAATCATGGCTAAATGTTCTAATCCGCACCATGTGTCACTGTCGGTGAATGTTAAGATTTTACACGTTTTTTTATCTGCATAATATTTATGACTGATGACTGCATACATTATTATGGATTACGGTTATGATTGCTTCATCTCCATTGTGTGTACCAAGTGTACCGCAAAGTATACCACTTATAAGTATACCAAGCATGCTAAGTATACCACGTATAAGTATACTAAGCATACTAAGTATACCAAGCATACTAAGTATACCACTACACTAAGTAAACCATTATGCCACTAAATATATCACTCTAGTTATCAGTATTTTCGCAGATGAAAAGATAAGGAAGTTATCAGTCTCCCTGTACAAGTTTGAACTAGATGTAGACACTGCATATCATCAGTAAAATACACAGATGAGGTTAATATGTTTAAGGAGACTTCTTGGTTCGTCTGACGCTACCATGGATATAGCTTACGGAGAAAATTGAGATCTGTTTTAAGTGGTGTAATCAATTATTTGTAGTCCATGCTTTTGTAGCCTCGAGAGAAATCTATTCAGTTTAACCCATGAGCTAAAATGACCCACTTAAAGTTCTCCTAAATCAACCTTTGGTTGAATTCATCCATTCGCTCTTCCCTGTTAAGTTTTTGAATGCGAAGAGTCAAGTCATGCTCAGAAATTCACTATTCTTTGGTGGTTACGTCAAAAAAAAACTCGAAAATCATCTAAATTCATGTTGGAGTGTTACTCCTGCAACACAAGTAAAAATTTTAATTCCAAAGGTTTGTTTCTTTAATATCCTGACGAGTTAAACATGAGTGATCTCTCCTGCCGTTAATGTACTTTATAGATAATTTATGGAACATTCGGTATTTTTTATGTCATCGCTGCAGTGCATGCAGGGTTCAAATTGGCCAATTACTTTTCCAAGCGTTATGCCTCTGTTCTAACATGAAATTGTTTGAACAGGAGTCGTTTGAACATAAAATCGTCAAACATTTTACTTGAAATTTTATTGGATTTTATGATTTTCTATCGACAGAAGTTGAAAATGACCTTACAGGTCGAAACGTTCTTCTTCCAGTATTAGACTGCCTTAATAAGAATGTTGGATTTAAAAGCGACTTTCTTTGCTCTTTTATTTATAATTAGAATTCGCAAGAAGCAAAGCATAAATATTTAAACATGAAAGTATTTTGCATCAGATGAGTTTTAAAATACAACTGTTCATAAGAAATACTTGACAGGGAATTACGCGCTATTTTTTGCGGGTTTCGTTGATGAGAAACAATTCCATGATTTACAATATTTATTTGATTATTTCAGTGATGTTGGTTAGGGTGATGCGAAGAAAATTTACACCAATGATGCTTTCGTGAGTCATTAAGAACAACAAACCACAGATGACAATTTAACCTATTTCACAATGTAGGGGAGAAATTCAATGTTTTCAACTTCATTCACAACCACACAGTTTACGTTCTCTAATAGCGAAGATAACATGATTTTCGAAAATGTAAATTGCACTTCACAACCATAGTGAGGTTATTGGATATTGCATGAACTTCTAACAGCTCACTCGAAACTTTCCAGCTCGACTGGAACTTCTAAAACGATGAACAAAGCCAAAAATTTTCTATGCAATTCAACTATAGGTGCACGCTCGTGCGGCACTAATTTTTTATCTTTTTTCTTAAAATACAAGCTCACTGAAATGGAAGCTCCTTGAGTTGGGAGCGAACCTCAATCCAAATTCATTGCAGCACATATATCGTTGCAATGTTAACCTTACCAGCGAATTAGACATGAGAAGAACGTAGATTTGTACTTATAATATAAACATGGATGATCCATACTTCAATATACCGTGTAATTTATTTTTACACTGTCAATTTTACATCCATACTTCAATGTATTGAGTAATTTTTTTTCCGTACACTGTTCTTAAGAGAAAGCTTACGGATGCTTTCATCATAATCATACAGTGCTGCCTTCACCATGATCATATCGTGCTGCCTTCACTATGATCATATCGTGCTGCCTTCACTATGATCATATTGTGCTGCCTTTACCATGATCATATTGTGCTGCCTTTACCATGATCATATTGTGCTGCCTTCACCATGATCATATTATGCTGCCTTTACCATGATCATATCGTGCTGCCTTCACCTTGATCATATTGTGCTACCTTCACCATGATCATATTGTGCTGCCTTTACCATGATCATGCAGTGCTGCCTTCACCATGATCATATTGTGCTGCCTTCACCATGATCATACTATGCTGCCTTCACCATGATCATGCAGTGCTGCCTTCATCTTGATCATATTGTGCTGCCTTCACCATGATTATATTGTGCTGCCTTCACCATGATCATGCAGTGCTGCCTTCACCATGATCATATTGTGCTGCCTTTACCATGATCATACAGTGCTGCCTTCAACATGATCGTATTGTGCTGCCTTCACCATGACCATATTATGCTGCTTTTACCATGATCATGCAGTGCTGCCTTCACCTTGATCATATTGTGCTGTCATCCACACACATTGTACTAACTCAGCTAAAAGCTCAAGAATTTCATTAACTGACTACTTCTAAATATAAAAAGAAAGATTTGTTTGGTATCCTCCCTTTTTTCGGCCAGCAATCGGAAAAAAATGAAAAAAGAATTGGACGTACTTTTATCCAAATATTTCACTCATGTTAACTTTCATTTTGTGCATTTTAATAAATATCGAATTGGTTCCTTTTTCAACTAAAAAGATAAACTTTCGAAAGGTATGCTCTCTTCTGTAATTTATCAACACAGTTGCGCACAGTGTGCGTCGGAGTATGTGGGTTCTACCACTAGAGCCTTACATATTCGCGTTGCAGAGCATGCCGGCAGAAGTTATCGCACTAACCGTCCTCTTGCTGCTCCTCCTCACTCAGCCGTTCGAATCCATGCTGAAAGATGTAACCTTCCTATAAAATTAGAGGACTTTAATGTTTTAGCAGCTGCTTCAAACCCCGTTCATCTGCGCATTATTGAATCTCTTTATATTTTACAACGAAAGCTTTTTTTGAATGACTCCCAATCCGCTTTTCCTTTGCAAATAGTATAGGAATTTGATTTATTTTTATTAAGTTTTCCTTCCTTTTAAGTTTTCTTGTTTTCTCGGTATTTTCAATATGTAAATATTTTTTTTCCAGAGAATTTTGTTGAAAATGACTTTTTGAGTCGAAACGTTCAATTTTACCAGTAAAGCTTTTAATATAAAATGCTAAGTTTCAAAGCCTTATTCCTCGCTATTATTTTCGTAGTAAAAATTTGTAAAAGACAAACCGACATGTGCTTCCATCTGAACATGTGCGTTAGAATTCAAATCAAATTATAAGACGTCAATTTTTTCTGCGCCGTTTTGTCGACTGATGGCTTGTTATTACTCGACAGAATACAAATTCAAATAAAAGTTCGGGACCTCAGAGAATTTTGTGACGCTTCATCAACTGACTGCATTTCATTTCGCAGAGTTCGAACTTTAAAGAATATTTCACACCTTGAATATTTTTGGCCCATTTTACGAACCGATGACTTATGTGACAGCGTTCGAATTTAGACGAAAGTTTGAGACCCATTCAAATTCAAACAATTATTCTACACGCATTCGAATCCAAACGAAAGTTCGAGACGTACTCGAATTCAAACGAAAGTTCGAAACGCACTCGAATGCAAACAAAAATTCTACACGCATTTGAACTCAAACGAATGTTCGCGAAGTCAAGTTTTCTTGTGACATTTCATCATCGGACACCGACTCTTTGGTGCCCGCAGCGTTGTGTTCGTGGACGTTCCAGTGATGGACGCAGGCGCAAAACCTGTGTCCGGAGCCGATGGCGTTTGCCTCAGGAGTGTTCTGAGGCAGAGGGCGTCCTAGTGTCTCCGGCAGGAGCGAGCTCAGGGACGCCCCCACCAGGCATAGGATGCCCAGGATGTAGTACGGCAAGCGGGAATACCAAAAGCCCTGCAAGCGAAAATATTTTCTGAATTTCGGGTCCACAGGTGGCTGTACTCAAATTTAATCGTTGTTTTAGTCTTAAGAAACAATCTACTTCTGTGCCGCTTGTGGTAAATAAATTTTGAAATTGTTTAAATTGTTTAAAGGTTGAGAAAGGCTTTGAACTTCGTCGTTCCTTAGCGTGCAACACATGCAAATAAAGGCTACGATTTGTGTTGCAATATGAGTTCACAAACGTTATGAAGCTTGAGAAGTGCAATCAATTACGTAAATTATTACGAAATTACGATTAATATCGCAATCAATTAGTCAGGATGCGCTTCTTAAACTTCATTGATCGCTTTATTTTACACTTACGTAAGGCCCATTTCACACTGAGCTAGCAAAGCAGCGTCTACAAGCTCGCATGAGCTATCTAGCATATGGTCTGCGAGACTGGTAGGTAGGAATAGCATTTTCACCTCGCATGCTGGATGCTGGATAAAACGTGCGAGTTCAGTGTGAAGGCAACGGCTCGTGATAGTGCTATTCCTACCTACCAGTCTCGCAGACCATCTGCTAGGTAGCTCATGCGAGCTTGCTAGATGTTGCTATGCTAGCTCAGTGCGAAATGGGCCTAAGTTGACAGGTACGATGGTTTTTCGAGTCATAAAGTGATAGGAATAGAATGCAAGCTCATTGAGTTGAAAGGATCCCTCTTACTCTTTTTTACACGCTTTCTCTGTTGTTTAAATCTTCAAAACTATGTCACTGGACTCATTTTTAGAGTTAAAAATCTAAAAAATTTCCCCATTTTATTTGAAAAGGCCAAGTTTCCTTTGAAAAATGATAGAATATTGGAAAAAAGCCAGGTTTCATTTAAAAAAGATGCAAATTGTTACATGAAAAAGATAAATTTAATTTGAAGAGGTAAAATTTCGATTGAAAAAGGCATAATTTAATTTTAAAAGGCTGAACTTCAATTGAAAAAGGCCATTATTTATTTGAGAAAGGTAAAATTTGACACAGACTCGCTGGTCGAACCCGCACCAGATCACATGTACACGCACCAGACCACGCACCAGATCACATGTACACGCACCAGACCACGCACCAGATCACAAGTACACGCACCAGACCCCGCACCAGATGACAAGTACACGCACCCCGCACTAGCTCACAAGTACACGCACCACGCACCAGCTCACAAGCACACACCACGCACGAGCTCACAAGCACGCGCACCACGCAGCAGCTCACAAACACACCCACCACGCACCAGCTCGCAAGCACACACACCACGCCCCAGCTCACAAACACACGCACCACGCACCAGCTCACAAACACACACCACGCACCAGCTCACAAGCACACGCACCACGCACCAGCTCACAAACACACGCACCACGCATCAGCTCACAAGCACACGCACCACGCACCAGCTCACAAACACACACACCACGCACCAGCTCACAAGCACACGCACCAGCGCCATGATGCGCGGCATGCACACGGAGGTGGCCAGGCCGAGCGCCCCCGTGAGGCCGTAAGCGAAGGCCCGGAGCGGCGTGGGGAACAGCTCCCCGACCTGCATGAACACCACCACCACCGTGCTCGTCATGAACAGCTTGCCAAGGCTGCACAGCACCGTCAGTGCCAGCTGATCTGAAAAGTCGAAATGATTTTTTCAGCTGATTGCAGTACGGTTCTCTACGATAGAAGCTGGCTGATCTGGAGAATACGTTTAAGTTATTTGAAAAAAGTGATTCTACGATAACAGCTGACTGATATGAAGAATACGTCAAAATAATTTTGCAAAAGATTCTACGATAGCAGCCGACTGATGTGGAAAATAAGTCGGACTAGTTTTTCAGCTAATTACAGCACTGTTCTACGATTGCAGCTGACTGATTTGAAGTCAAAATCATTTTCCAAGAGCGATTCTACGATAGCAGCTGACTGATCTGAAGAATACGTTAAAATCATTTTTCAAGAGTGATTCTACGGTAGCAGCTGATCTGAAAAGTGGAGTGTGCATCAGTATGCTTTGAGTCAACACCTTTTCTGGTGAGGAAACATGATTTCGCCAAGCAAATTCGCAGAATAATTCATTATACCTGAACGGACACAGATATTGAAACCCCGCTGCAGCAGGTGCTGGTGTAAAACATTCATTCGCTTCCCAACAGTGGAGAGAGAGGTTTAAGAGACAGTGCGTTTGTTGTCGAATTCGTGGCAGAGCGATTAAGTTTATGGTGTTAGTGGTTGGAAGTAGCTCTAAATAATATATTATGCCCTCACTGGAGGCATGTAGTGTCTTATTTTGTTGCTTCATAAACATTTGAACAAAATTCCACCCAATGGCTTATTTTTAACTCGGCAATATCCTTGGGAGGTAGAAGATGGAAGCGTGTAGAGATCTAGTGAATTATTGTGTCTACGAGTATCACAGCCATTGCGCCGTAATGAGCTGTGAACCGGCTATAATGTACGTTCAGGATTTTTATCTTACTTTATAAAGAGTGTACATACCTTATGAATCAACTAAGAAATTTTCATTCAAATCATAAGCGCAATATCTCTTAGAGTTCTTTTCGTAATAATTTCATTCTTCTTGCTATCAGCACATATGATAAACAATTTTCAGCATGGAACAAATTAAGCACATTCAAATTGGGTCACAACATCCGATTTTGACGGGAATAGAATTCTCTCCGGAAAAAGACTACAATAAAACTAAAGCTCCTTTCAGAGATAATTTTCACTAAATTTAACCTACAGAAACACGTATAGGAACACCAGAAAGCACTAGCACAACCAATTCATTTTCTTCAACGAGTTAACGTCGACATGTAGTTCATCGGACGACCCAAAACTACAGCTTATTGTTGCTCAACTATTGCGTGTCAAGAGAAAGACTTATTTCGAGCACCTGCGCCACCAAAATTAATTTGATGCAGCGCGAGAGAATTTTGATGCAGCTCTCGAGGGAATTTAGGAGCTTTTCTCACTTGTTGTTGTCACTGAGGCCAAGAAGCAAAATCCAGCGGCTATAAATTGCGTGTAAACCGTCGTCAGCCGTCGGCCCAGGAACCTCGCTGACACCATGCCGAATAAACTTCCGGGGATATCCACGAGAGACAGGGCGAAGAAGTTGAAGAATTCGTTGCCCGAGATGTTGCGAATGTTGTACACGATGCCGGAGTACACGATGCACAAAATTGACCTGGTACAGTAACAAAACACGGATTAAAAAATTGAGGGAAGAAGTTGAAGAATTCGTTGCCCGAGATTTTACGAATGTTGTGCACGACGCCAGAGTAGACGATACACAAAATTGACCTGGTACAGGGGAAAAACCCATGTTAAAACATTAGGGATGATTTTTGAAGTTCTTATAGCCCTGATGAACTTTCTAGAACAGCCGTGAACATTACAAGCTGATGAACATATGAAGAATCTAAAGCACACATTTTCTCATGAGTAGAAACCAATTTCATATTATTTCTGATATTGTAATCATTTGATTTGGAAATTTTAAAGCGGACATTATAATAGCGTGAGCAGATATGCAACTTATCCTATTTGGTTACAGTAAAAATTCAAAACTTATCGAACAAATAAAGATGTCGTTTGGACGATGCATCTGTACGACGCAGGGACGTCAAATTCTTACCCAGCAATGCTACTGTAGTGCAATTGTAGTGATCTACCCTAGTTACCCCTCAAATCTTGATTCTATGTAGTCATTGCATGTTCAGTAACCTTAATATGTGGCAACGTAAATTCTCTCTCAAAAAAGTTCCTACTCCTCCACCGCGTATCACCGATACCAACCACAGGAGGAATATAGAAATAAAACTGCTGCTTCACTCGCCTCAAACGGAACTCATTGTCCGAAGTAGCAACAACACTTGGACTTACACTATTAATGGATGATCAAGAACACTTTGTGCAACATTTAATGTTGTTTTCTCATGCAAATCTAATAGATAATTATAATAATATTTATCCATTTATACGGAAAAAAATACGGGAAATATTCGTTCACAAAAGTAGATTGTAATAAATTTTTACGTTTTCAACTTAAAAACATTTTACAAACATGCAACCTATTCCCAGCCTACCTACCACGTTCAAACAAAATGAATTCGAACAAGGTAAATTCGGGAAAAATTCTGATTCACGCTAACACAGCTAAAGGAGTGAAACAAACCACACAGTGTCTTTTGAATGCTTGCTAAGCATCGCTCACGTATTCAGAACTTTACAAAAAAATCTTACTCAATTCAACATAACTATATATAGCTATATAGCTATAAGTGCAAAACAAACCAAAAAGGGCTTATTGAAGGTTGGCTAAATATCACTCACGTATTCAAAACAGTACGAAAAAATCTGATTCTCGTAAAAATAACTATCGGAGCAAAACAAGACAAAAAATGGACTATTAAACTCTTTCTAAATATCACTCACGTATTCAGAACTACAATGATGATTCTTTTTCTGAGACAGGGAACCGTGACGACGGAGAAGAGTTTGGTGGGCCTCCTATGCACCTTGCACATCTCAGCCAGCATCTGCAGCACCTCATTGGAATACGACTTGCGGTTCCTGACCGCGATGGAGTCCAGCACTGTGATGCACCGCTCCACTTGCCCCTGGGTGATCAGCCAGCGCGGGGACTCGGGCAGAATTCTGCAAAAGGAAACGCGGAGTCATCGCTACAATAGTACTCCAAGAATTTTTTTCGGATTTTTTACATCCCGATGAAATTTATGTCTGACTAGCTTGAGTCCGTTCTATGATAATATAATTTTATCCAGGGCAATATGAAGTCTTCGCTTCAATGGTACAGCGAGAATTTCAGTCAGGCTTGGCGTATCTCCGTGAGATATATATCGGACTATCTTGAGATGCGGCGTCCGTGTTGATAGTATAATTTGCAAAGGTAATTATGGAATCATTGCAACAAAGGTACTGCTTGGATTTCTGTCACCTTTAGCTAATCTTCACGACAGGTATGCTTATTTTACTTGATATGTAGGGTTCGTATCGGCACTATTATTTTACAGAGTTAAATATGGGGTCATTTAAAAAAAGTGCCGTGTAGATTACAGTCAAAGTTTGATATATATTCACGACATATCAGTCTGTCTAAATCGAGGTGGTAAGATTCGCGCTCGAGTATGAAAATTCAATCTCTGGAAGTTAGAATCCAAAAATGCTTGGGTCTCGTCTACGAGTATTTGATTCAGAAGGATTCTTGGGAGGTGTACTGGTGATGTCTAGGTCCCTTCTAAATAGGGTACTCAAGTCAACGGTGATACAGTATAGAAAAGGCACGCATTAAAATGATAACTTATAAAAGATTAAGAAAATTAGTAATTCCATCACACGAAAATTACTTTTTCACTTATAAAAGACGGAGAGCAAAATATTAAGAATACTGTCGAACAAAGATTATTTTGAGTATCACTTCTAAAAGATTAAGAGCTAGAAACAGTAGGAATTAAGAACTTGAAACAGAGATTACTTTTAGTATCAATTTTGGAAGATTAAAAGCTAGAAACAGTAGGAATTAAGAGCTAGAAACAAAGATTTCTTTGAGTATCACTTCTAAAAGATTAAGAGCTAGAAACAAAGATTACTTTGAGTAGAAGAAGAACAAGACTGAAGGAAGGTAGCACAGAAGTCCCAACTTCCTCCAGTGGCCGATGAGCCAGGCAGCGAGGCCCAAGCAGCACATGCCGAGCGTGATGCTCACGGCGCACAACGCTGCTATGCTGCTGCGCATGCGCTCTGAGCACTGCTCCACCACTGCAACATTAACATTGATAAGGTTTTCTATGGAAAGTCAGTCATACCTCATACCCAGCATTAATATCAATGATTGTTTTGTCCGAACATTTTGTCGAGCCTAATGCTAATATGGCACAATATTTACACCAATAATGGTCTTGTAGGAAAGTTCAGGCATATCTTATATCAAGGTGACCCAATATTGGTATCAATAATGGTCTGGTCCGAACGTTTAGTCAAATCTAATGGTAAGATGGCGCAAATTTAACGTAAATGATGATTTTCTATGAAAATTCAGTCAAATTTCATAATGAGATGTCCCAACCTTAACATCAATACAGTTTTGTATGAAAATTCAGTCATTTCTTATTTTCAGATGATACAATATTAGCATTAACAATGGTTTTGTTTCAAACATTTAGTCAAATCTAATGTTATTATAGAACAACTTTAACATCAATAATGGTCTTGTAATAACGTTTAGTCAAATCTAATGCTAAGATGGAACAACTTTAACATCAATAATGGTCTTGTAATAACGTTTAGTCAAATCTAATGTTATGATGGAACAACTTTAACATCAATAATGGTCTTGTAATAACGTTTAGTCAAATCTAATGTTATGATGGAACAACTTTAACATCACTAATGGTTTTGTAATAACATCTAATCAAATCTATTTCTAAGATAAGCACTTGGTGAAGACCCTTCATCTGCCTCTGAGTGAAGGAACAAAACCGTATATTGGCCGAATGAACGGGACTTGCATTGTTAGATATGCATATATAAAGATTACGTGTAAAGCCGAGGGTCTACAGTCTACACTATTCTGAAACTTAAAAAGGCGCCCGTGATGGTTAATTGTTTGCTGCTCAATCGGAGAATTCTTTTATAATGACGTTCCATTTTTTATGTGACAGCTACAGATTTATCTCAAATTTCTTAAATAACTCATCATTGTGATGCGTAGAATAAATGCCCGTAAAAACTGAAGAAAATTATACAAAAAGAGTAATTTTAACGTCAATACCCCCGAAAGTCAAGAGCCTTCAAAAAGTTGAATCTGTTTAAATTAATACAACGTTTGAATCTAACTTTTGAATCATAGCTAAGAAAATTGACCTATAATAATTAAGTTTCAGTTCCTTTTGCAGTCCATTATCTTCAGAGTTCAACTTTCAAGTTCTTCCATGGCTGCATCATGAATCAGTATAAATTTTTTTTCGCTGTCATATATTGATTCATGCACCTTTGAACAACGTGCTTTTGAGGATTCTACGTATTAATTCCTGTTATTTATGCGTTAGGTGAGCTTCCATGTCGTTTATCGCTAGTACCGCTGATTTTGGTCATCTAACCTACATACCTACATACTGTAATACCTGTAGTGTATGGCACACTGCAGTAATTCTATGGATCGACAACCACCCCCATCGGGGAAACATTGCTCAGAGAAATGTGGAGTCGTGCATAATCGAGAAGCTGCTCGATTTTATGAAGCAGGTCAAATGTGCTTAATTAAGAAATGAGAGTATGGTTCCTAAAATTTGCTCGCTGCAGCGCGAATATGCAGTAACAATTCATCATCTGAATCAAATGTATGAAATAAAAAGTACAAATTATACATCATCAACTGCAAATGAAGGTTTTCTATGAACCATCTGAAACAGTGATTAAGTTATTACGAATGAGAAATGTGTTAATGTTTGTTTTCGAGTACATAACGCCTTCAGCGCGGATTTTTGCCAGCTCTGCAGAATTGTTAAGCGAAGGGAGATTTCCAGCGACATTATGCAAAGCTCATTCGTGCATTGAAAAATGGGATGTAGAGGTGGTCAAGGATCAGATATTTAGCATCCCCACTTCCCGAACGCACTTGGGGAATCATTGTAAATGATTTGAAAGTACTCAGCTACCTGATGATCTTGGCAAAAATTTGAATTACGTAGTTCAGCGTATAACTTACACGAAAGTCTACGGAGTTTGATTTCAAGTTCAAATTACCGAACAACGATTTTCAGGTATTCAGGCCATAATAACGAAAGGAATGAAAGAGATAGGAATTAGATATTTGCACATTATTTCAGAATATTATTTCGATCAACTGTAATAACTATTTTCTTCGAATAGAACTCATCACTCACTCATGGCCAACATTATATGCTGTGAAGCGATATAAATGTAAATGGAAAATTTAGAAATGTAATTAATATGCTTAGTCATACAGGCCCATGAATGGATGAATGCGTATTTATGTACACGGATTAAAATGGGGAGACACTCCATAACTTACTATATGTTTAAGTTAGTGAAGTTTTGATCCCTCAGATTTTCTTTTAGGTTGTATTTTAAATTAAATATTCCTCGAGAGAATCCGATATTACAATCCTTTTCATTTCATTGCATTTAATCGAAGAATTCTAAAACGTTTGGTAGTAAATTCCATTCATTTTAGCTTGGATCTCTATTTTACGTCATACATTTTTTCAAGACCTTTGCGCCTGTACTGACGGATGATATGAGGTGGGGCCTAATATGATACTTTACTTTGAATCTTCATTTGATATTATACGTTTTTTCAAGATACTTGCGCCCGTTCTCACGAATGATATAAGAGATCTGATAAAGGGCGTACTCACGGATGATATAAGGCATCTGATACAGGGCGTACTCACGGATGATATACGGGATCAGATACAGGGCGTACTCACGGATGACATAAGGGATCAGATACAGGGCGTACTTACGGATGACATAAGGGATCAGATACAGGGCGTACTTACGGATGACATAAGGGATCAGATACAGGGCGTACTTACGGATGATATAAGGCATCTGATAAAGGGCGTACTCACGGATGATATAAGGCATCTGATACAGGGCGTACTCACGGATGATATACGGGATCAGATACAGGGCGTACTCACGGATGACATAAGGGATCAGATACAGGGCGTACTTACGGATGACATAAGGGATCAGATACAGGGCGTACTCACGGATGACATAAGGGATCAGATACAGGGCGTACTCACGGATGACATAAGGGATCAGATACAGGGCGTACTTACGGATGACATAAGGGATCAGATACAGGGCGTACTCACGGATGACATAAGGGATCAGATACAGGGCGTACTCACGGATGATATAAGGGATCAGATACAGGGCGTACTCACGGATGACATAAGGGATCAGATACAGGGCGTACTCACGGATGATATAAGGGATCAGATACAGGGCGTACTCACGGATGACATAAGGGATCAGATACAGGGCGTACTCACGGATGATATAAGGGATCAGATACAGGGCGTACTCACGGATGACATAAGGGATCAGATACAGGGCGTACTCACGGATGACATAAGGGATCAGATACAGGGCGTACTCACGGATGACATAAGGGATCAGATACAGGGCGTACTCACGGATGACATAAGGGATCAGATACAGGGCGTACTTACGGATGACATAAGGGATCAGATACAGGGCGTACTCACGGATGACATAAGGGATCAGATACAGGGCGTACTCACGGATGACATAAGGGATCAGATACAGGGCGTACTCACGGATGACATAAGGGATCAGATACAGGGCGTACTCACGGATGACATAAGGGATCAGATACAGGCCGTACTCACGTATAACATAAGGGATCTGATACAGGGCGTACTCACGGATGATATAAGGGATCTGATACAGGGCGTACTCACGGATGACATAAGAGATCTGATACAGGGCGTACTCACGGATGATATTAGGGATCTGATACAGGGCGTACTCACGGATAACATAAGGGATCTGATACAGGGCGTACTCACGGATGATATAAGGGATCTGATACGGGGCGTACTCACGGATAACATAAGGGATCTGATACAGAGCGAAGAAAGGCAGAGATGATAGGAATTTGGTGACGGCGAAGACCTGCCAGTTGTAGGACACGAGGTTCAGCAGACCAAACACAGAACTCATGCTCAAGCACAGGAAAAACATCGGTCTCCGGCCGAACCTGCAACGAAAAGTCCATGGCACTGTCATAAAAATGGGAAACGTGCGCGCCCAAGTGAGATTACTTGCCTTAAACTTAAGGAAAAGGAAATTTATTATGGGAAATTGCTCTCAAAACCTCCGTTTTAGAGCTCAAAGAACATATTCAAGATGCAAAAGATAAGAATAAATTGAAATCCACAGCTTTAGAGTCTGATTCTGCCGTAACAATTTGTACTGTAATCTTTAGAGGTGAATAACCATTTTAACTCAGAACTTTCTGTGCTCAGGAGCTCTGGAGATTACAGAAAAAAAGTTAATGGTTTTTGATGAAGAATTTTTGTCTTAGACTGACTGGCTTGTTTCGAACGATTTATAGTTTTTGTTGTGGGAAAAAATACGTGCTTGTGCTCAATATCTGAACGCTTATTTTGCTTCCATCAGGAGCGCATACTCAAAAATGAATTTTCATTTTCAAATCAGTAGAGCAATTCGAGCATATCTGATCATAAAGAGGGTGCATCCAATATGTCAGACGTCCAAGTTTTGAGTAGAACCTATATATGCTAGCAGCATTCCGTCTACCTGAGGGAAATTGTTCATATACAACCATTTTGATCATAAAACTAGTATACCTACAATGATTTACTATAGTGATCAAATGGTTTACCCACAATTTGACTCAAAGTGCGTTGAAAACATGTTTATAGAATTTGGTCCTTAATTTCACGGCAACACTCGGAAATCCCCCCAATTCAATTTCATTAGATCTTCACCTGTCAGCCAGGACCGAGAAGAGCATTAGATCCCCACCTGTCAGCCAAGAGCGAGAAGAGCATTATAGATACCCACCTGTCAGCCACGACCGAGAAGAGCATTAGATCTTCACCTGTCAGCCAGGACCGAGAAGAGCATTAGATCCCCACCTGTCAGCCAAGAGCGAGAAGAGCATTAGATCCCCACCTGTCAGCCAGGACCGAGAAGAGCATTAGATCCCCACCTGTCAGCCAGGACCGAGAATAGCATTAAATCCCCACCTGTCAGCCAAGAGCGAGAAGAGCATTAGATCCCCACCTGTCAGCCAAGAGCGAGAAGAGCATTAGATCCCCACCTGTCAGCCAGGACCGAGAAGAGCATTAGATCCCCACCTGTCAGCCAAGAGGGAGAAGAGCATTAGATCCCCACCTGTCAGCCAAGAGGGAGAAGAACAGCGTGCCGACAGCGTTCGCCGCCATGGAGACGCTGAAGATGAGAGGTACGACGTAAGCTGCGTCGCACACCCAGTCGTAGTGTGTGCTGGCCGTCTCCCACCACGTGCTGCGGTCGTATAGGTAGCCGTACTGGCAGCCTGCGTAAACCGTCCAGTTAGAATTGCGTTCTACCGCGAGAAAACTTCCTGTTCAGTGAGTTTAAAAAGTCGATCGGAAATTTTTTCCGCGTGAAGTAAGAAATCATGAGGGTGACTAATGAAGATGAATGAGAATGAAAATCAGAGAGTAACGAATGAAGATGAATGAGATTGAAATTCAGAGAAGGACAAATGAAGATGAATGGGAGAGATTTACTAACGATCGTTGGATTGTAGAAATGGGAGGATAACTTCTATACTATTACGTCATTGAAAAGGCCTGAGAAGAGTTTTCGATTAAAACAACTATTTCTCTTTCAGCAAAACAGAAATGGTAATGTTCTTTAGTTTGACAGCAAACGCGCAGTTTCTCAGTTCTTTTAATGTCGGTGCCGAATTAAGATTTGAAATAATCTGTCCAGAATGACGTGTTGAAAACATAACCCCAAGGAAATTGATAGAAAAACTTTATTATTCAGATAAAATATGATAAATTATTTACTCTGGCTTAGTCTCGACGGCATATATGTTTGAGAGATTGCAACGCATCTGTTTACATTGAAATTAATAGCAACTGCGAGTATAAGCGTAAAAGATGCTTGAAAAAATACGCATTTGTACAAGTACCCGTAAACTCTTCCACTAACATCCTTTAACTAATGAATTGGTCAATTTTTTAAAAATTGCAACCAGACAAGAACCTGCCAGTTTAAAGACATATATACCCAGTAAAATAAGTTTCATTAAATGTTCTAGATAAACTGATTCAAGTTATATAGACCCATTACGTCTATTATTTGTTATCTGGAAAAAACGCGTTTATGAGGTGCCTAGCATTCTATGCATCGCTTCCACGATGTAAATATCAATATGATAAGCAGTGAGGGGGGGTAGGTTATGGTGTGGGCGTACTAGTGTTGGCGTGCGGGTCGATGGCTATGCTAGTGAGCCCTGTCTCCGGCTCCTCTTGGTACGTGATGTTGCGCATCAGACAGCGACTGAAGCGCGCTCGTCCGTCGCTTCCGCGGTTCCTGAAAACAACGACTCAATTTCATGCCTGGCTTTATCAACAGTTTAATAGAAGTTAGTTACGTTCGGGTGTCACTGATAATATAAACTCATCTCCGTGGCTCGAGGAAAATTTAGGAATTTGAATTTTGGAAAATCTTGAAAAATCTCGGACTCTGACTATGCTATTGACACTAAATTACTTTACATGGAAATTTAACGGCTTGCAATTCGCTTGTGAATTACAATCAACAGAAAAGCAGTCGAAAGTATAGGATCAAACTCCGATGCCAATATTATTCAAATATTCCCCTTGCATTGCTTACCAACTGCCTACCATGGAATCTCAGTTTAGCTCCAGTAAATTATCACTCACACGGATTCTTCACAGCATCTTCAAAATATTAGTACGAGGAAAAATTTATTTCGAAATCTCCGAATCAAACATTGCAGGATTTCTATCGACGAAGTCCGCTGAATCTATGAAACCAGAGCACAAGTATCGCGCCTCTGGCATGATTTTTGTAGCGATTTCCAAACAACTGAAATAATATAAGTACATACTACGTACGGAAGGTGTAAGTTAAAGTTGAGCTTTTTTAAAATGAACTTGACCTTTTTTAAATTAAACTTGACCTTTTTTAAATTAAACTTGAGCATTTTAAATTGAACTTGAGCTTTTTTAAATTAAAGTTAAAAAGCTGTAGTGCCCGAGTGCACTGGGATACGAGTCCCCTCTTGATTTAATTAACACAGTCTCTAAGTTTGTGTTTTAGTTTTAACTTTATAACAACGCCAACATTTTTGGCGGCGTTGCAGAAACATAAATGCATTTTATTGTCTTCTTTTATGTAGAGCTTGAGTGGGCGTGATATAATGATCGCATTTGGCAAGGGCTGTATGACTAATAAGATTACATGATTGCATGACTATATTCTGATTACATGATTTAAAAAAAATCTTTTACCTATCACAAAAATATGGTTTCATTTTGAATCAGTAATAATTATAAACAACAAGCACACCGAGAGCCAAAATGTTTTCAATTTGTATGATATTATCGAACAAATTCATGGTAGTATTGCATGGTACCATACGTAGATGCAACTGATTTTGTATTCTCTTTCCAGAAGGATATTTGGAGTTATATTCGTTACTGAAGAAACAGTTTTGCATCAAGTGTATTCTTTTGTTGTTTATACCATTGATTGAGAAAAAAGTTCGATTTTCCTATAACTATCTTTTAGACTACCAATAAGTAAGTCGAAAATTGATGAATAAGTTGGATTGATAAAATTATGTTGGGTTAGGTAAGGATAAGTTGCGACATAAAAAGTTCGGAAAGATTATCCTATATAGGTTAGGAAAGGTTTGATTACTTGGAATCGGTTAAATTAACATTAGTTAAGCTATAAGTTAGGGTCCTCAAGTTAAATGACAGGCACTAGTTCAAGTAATAAATACGGTAAATTAACTCTCAACTCTATTTCCAAACCATAATTTCATTCAGAAATTTATGGTTCTCTGTTGGACTTAAGTTGGAGATAAGTTGATAAAGTCATAGAGAGTTTTCAAGTTAAGTCTGGCTTCAAAATTTATTTTGTGCATTAATTCATAACACGAAAATGTCGCCTATCTAACCAGGGTCACCTTACTCGAATGAGTAATAGGCTCCTTTTTTTGTGGAGCTGCATGTCGACAAATTATATTATAATTAATTAAGTATCTCGTACAACGTTCTAACGGGCTGAAATGCAGGATACAGTTGAGGTATAATTTCTATTCGGAATAGCATTACAACATTTAAAGGCAATCATAAGTGTAAACCAAAACCATTTTGGACATTTAATATGTATGTGAGTGCAAAATCAACGTTGACAGAAATATAAATGTCGTCAACTTGCGATCGTCCCATAGACTCCTCAAGTGAATCATAACATTTAGTCATTTACCAATATAAATTTCATATCAGCCCATACGAACAACTACTGGGACACAAATTCTACATAGAGTGATTGCAGTGACCAAAGTTCGCTGCTAATACCTGGCATAGAATTAAAGAATACGGATCGCAAGTGTTTTGTCCACCCTAAGGTCTACGATTACATGCAGTGCCACCAAACCTTCATTTACGCAATGCCTGGACAAAGATGGTCAGTTGGACACCTGAACTTAAAATAGCAGAACTGCAGCACCTGCGAATTGAATTAAAAATAACACCATACCGTGGGTTAACATCAGGCACAGGGAAGCATTCACTCAAAGTAAGTAAAATAAAATCAGAAGAGGGAGTGAAGGTTCTAGAATACTGAAAGTAACATGTCCTCGAAAAGAACAGAATAGACAAGAATGAAACCCGGCGTACAAGCCATCGCAATTAAAAACGTTTTTGTTTTAAAACCATCTTATGGAATACGTCATTAACGTAGGAGTGACCTATGACTACGCATTGTAGAAAAGGAAAAAAGAAAGTAAGTATAAAATTTGATCGCATGGTTACCAGCAAACCAACAATATGTATGTTCAATTGTTCATGAACTCAACGCTAACTTTTTGCTTATTAAATCTACTTTACATCTTATTCAACTGTGAATTTGAATGCAATACTTTTGTAGTTAAGAGTGTCACTTGCTGAACTTGAAATGTCCTCAGCCCTGGAGTAACCTTCAAAACAGTTAAAATCTAATGGGTAATTTAAGAATGGTTCACTTATTTTGTTTCAACCTGCACCAAAATACAATGTTAGCATGAAACTCCGGACCAAATTTAGCCCTTTACCGTTTGACAGTATTACTCATTTTATCGCCATTAGAAAAGTTGAAGTTATTAGAGTGGCAATGGCAAGAAGTTGTCACCGACAGCAGAATAAGGAAGGAACTGCCGCAATACAATGAACTCCAAAAAAACACACTAAGGTCAAACTTTGACGTGAATTAAGAAATATTAAAGCTATTTTTACATAAAAGTGAATTTTTAATTCACCTGCGGGATGAAAACGTAAATACTATCCCTTCTTATTAATTTTTTGCTAAAGCTATCTGGAAAAAGTACCATGGGATTGTGATCTTCCTCCATAGCGCATGCGACACGTTGAAGGCCTCTCTAGCGGGCACCCTGCAGTGATGGTCTGGAGTCGACAGCAGAAGTTGCAGGGAAGATGAGCCGAAAGGGATGTAGAATGCCAGAGGCAGAAGGACGCCGTACAGAAGAAGTTTTTGATGCCTTCCTTCGTCTCCAACTTTTTCAAGAACGCTCTCGAATTTTGGGGCGTTTGTTGCGCGTCTCGTTCTTGTGCTTTCTCTGTTACGCACGGTTTCAGGTGGCATGGTAATTACTATGGACTCTGAAGGTTAGTTTATCTTCTGTGGAGAAAAATTGGACTTTTCTCTAGTCGCTCTTGCTGACGCTTGTTTAGTGAGGTCGTAGAATGGCTTTGAAGTGTGTTTTTCTAAGTGAGGTTCAAAGAACCAATAAACTAGACTGTAAAGTAAAGGATCGCTGTAATCGGTCGAATTAATATTTGCTAGGAGTAAATCTTCGGAAACCCGAATTACTTTCTATTTTTGAATATTTTTATCCAACCTGCGATTTTACTTCTTAATGTTATTAATATCTCTGAAGAGAGTACTTATGCGTTACGATGTTTTGGCGAGCGTTCATTGTTCATGCGAATGAATTAGCATGTAAAACCACTAAGGTAGTAATGAACATTTTGATCGCAAGAGTAGCACAACATTTATACTGATTGTAGAAATAATCGAACAGCCAAACCAAGAAAGAACTGTAGATAAGAACAAAAAACATAGGCGTTTTTTCAAATCTCATAATCTAATTTTCTCCTCTTTCACGAATATATTAGCAAGCCCGAAGTAATTGTTGCCCGGCGCGATGCAAGCCTCATTAAACATTGAGCCCTAATATTGAGCCGCGTCCGTCTGTCCGAAGCCAGCCGTGAGTGTGTGATGAGCGAATCTGTGATACAAGCTCGGCCTCATCAACTCTCGAGCGATTCAATTTTTATTTCTTACGGCCTTTCTTTCATATCGCCTTCCTTCTCATTTCAAATAAAGCGGGGGTGGACTAGTGACAAATAATATATATTTTATAATCTACCTAAATTTAATTGAAACAAATGTATATGTTTAACATATGCACTAGCCGTCTTGGTAATACCATTGGAAATACGATAGTCATCGTTTTTAATTACTTACGTGGGAATCTAGATTCCTCAGCTTCAGATTACGGGTCGACTTGAGAATTGGACCATCTAGAATCCTCGCATAAAACCCCCATGAGATATCAGTCTTTATTATCTCTCGCATCCTTGTGTTTAACCTCAAAATATTAAAACAGAAAATGAAAAACTAGCGTATTTGCTTATCGTATTCATTTCTATCCAAGGGCATTGCATACAAGTAACTTATGATATGCGAGTACGAGTACGCACTTGTCATATTCATTCATACACTCATATTCATTCATACACAAAGCCATTATACACCCGCAACTTATGAGTAAGAGATGAGCAAACCATGCGGTTAGTGAAAGATTAGGTGAGTGAGCTGAATTAAAGAAAAAGCTTTTGACATTATTACACGTCTTGTGTATTAATTTTTTCGTATCAACTTCATAATAAAAAATTGACGCAATGAGCGAAGGACAATGTCATTACTTAAACAACGGATCACACATTTTTTTCGATGTAGCAGATTTTTGGATCAGCTTCTCTCTTTTAATTTGCTGCATTCTATTTCTGAGAGGTTAAGGTGAAGCCTCGGTACGATCACTGCATGACTCGCCCTTAACAACATCTATAATAATTAGGCCAGGAGTTGCGAAACGTTTATATTGATAATTTAAACAGCCCGCAATGGAGGGGCTCTGCGGCACGACCGGGGTACTGATGACCAGGTCGTGCTCTTGTGCAGCCCTGCGGTCTCTGGGGCGTTGCTTGCGTGTTACTTGCGCGTAACTTGGCTGTTACTTGCGCGTAACTAGGGAGTCACTTGCACGTAACTTAGCTGTTACTTGCGCGTAACTTGGCTGTTACTTGCATGTTACTTGCACGTAACTAGGGAGGTAGAGAGGTACTTGCGCGTAACTAGGCCGTTACTTGCGCGTAACTTGGCGGTTACTTGCGCGTAACTTGGCGGTTACTTGCGCGTAACTAGGCTGTTACTTGCGCGTAACTTGGCTGTTACTTGTGCGTAACTAGGCTGTTACTTGCGCGTAACTTGGCAGTTACTTGCGCGTAACTAGGCTGTTACTTGCGCGTAACTTGGCTGTTACTTGCGCGTACCTAGGGAGTTACTTGCCCGTAACTTGGCTGTTTCTTGCGCGTAACTTGGCTGTTACTTGCGCGTAACTTGGCTGTTACTTGCGCGTAACTTGGCTGTTACTTGCGCGTAACTAGGGAGTTACTTGCGCGTAACTTGGCTGATGCTTGCGCGTAACTTGGCTGTTACTTGCGCGTAACTTGGCTGTTACTTGCGCGTAAATAGGGAGTTACTTGCGCGTAACTTGGCTGATACTTGCGCGTAACTAGGGAGTTACTTGCTCGTAACCCTTGGCTGTTACTTGCGCGTAACTTGGCTGTTACTTGCGCGTAACTTGGCTGTTACTTGCGCGTAAATAGGGAGTTACTTGCGCGTAACTTGGCTGATACTTGCGCGTAACTAGGGAGTTACTTGCGCGTAACTTGGCTTTTATTTGCACGTAACTAGGGAGTTACTTGCGCGTAACTTGGCTGATACTTGCGCGTAACTAGGGAGTTACTTGCGCGTAACTTGGCTGTTACTTGCGCGTAAATAGGGAGTTACTTGCCCGTAACTTGGCTGATACTTGCGCGTAACTTGGCTGTTACTTGCGCGTAACTTGGCTGTTACTTGCGCGTAACTAGGGAGGTACTTGCGTGTAACTTGGCTGTTACTTGCGCGTAACTAGGGAGTTACTTGCGTGTAACTAAAGAGTTACTTGCGCGTAACTAGGCTGTTACTTGCGCGTAACTTGGAAGTTACTTGGACGTTACTTGCACGTAACTTGGCAGTTACTTGCACGTTACTTGCACGTAACTTGGGAGTTACTTGCGCGTTACTTGCACGTAACTTGGCTATTACTTGAACGTAACTTGACAATTACTTGCACGTTACTTGCACGTAACTTGGGAGTTACTTGCGCGTTATTTGCACGTAACTTGGGAGTTACTTGCACGTAACTTGGGAGTTACTTGCGCGTAACTTGGCAGTTACTTGCGCGTAACTTGGAAGTTATTGGACGTTACTTGCACGTAACTTGGCAGTTACTTGCACGTTACTTGCACGTAACTTGGGAGTTACTTGCGCGTTACTTGCACGTAACTTGGCTATTACTTGAACGTAACTTGACAATTACTTGCACGTTACTTGCACGTAACTTGGGAGTTACTTGCGCGTTATTTGCACGTAACTTAGGAGTTACTTGCGCATTATATGCACGTAACTTGGGAGTTACTTGCACGTAACTTGGGAGTTACTTGCGCGTTATTTGCACGTAACTTGGGAGTTACTTGCACGTAACTTGGGATTTACTTGCGCGTTATTTGCACGTAACTTGGGAGTTACTTGCACGTAACTTGGCTATTACTAGCACGTAACTTGGGAGTTACTTGCACGTTACTTGCACGTAACTTGGGAGTTACTTGCGCGTTACTTGCACGTAACTTGGGAGTTACTTGCGCGTTACTTGCACGTAATTCGGGAGTTACTTGCGCGTTACTTGCACGTAACTTGGGAGTTACTTGCGCGTTACTTGCACGTAACTTGGCAATTACTTGCACGTTACTTGCACGTAACTTGGGAGTTACTTGCGCGTTACTTGCACGTAACTTGGGAGTTACTTGCACGTAACTTGGCTATTACTTGCACGTAACTTGGCAGTTACTTGCACGTTACTTGCACGTAACCTGGGAGTTACTTGCGCGTTACTTGCACGTAACTTGGGAGTTACTTGCGCGTTACTTGCACGTAACTTGGGAGTTACTTGCGCGTTACTTGCACGTAACTTGGGAGTTACTTGCGCGTTACTTGCACGTAACTTGGGAGTTACTTGCGCGTTACTTGCACGTAACTTGGGAGTTACTTGCGCGATACTTGCACGTAATTCGGGAGTTACTTGCGCGTTACTTGCATGTAACTTGACAGTTACTTGCACGTTACTTGCATGTAACTTGGCAGTTACTTGCGCACAGTAATAGAAATAAGAATCACGTACAATTCAGGCCAGCACTTACCAAACACTTTTTAAGGTCTAACCAGTCGCTTTACTGAGCACTAACCAGATGTTCTGTCAAACACTGATCGAGTACTTAGCACATCACGATGCACGCAGTTTCTTTGCACCAGTCAGACTAATTACCCTGCACTGATTTGCAGGTCATGAAAGGAAGACATATACTTACGTGACGCTACTACCAGGATGTGTAAATCTACAGGGTGTCCCAAAAAAGTACTTATTCCTTTGACTGAAGAGAACTCATGTGTAATTTGATTTTGTTTCAGGTGCAAGTGCGTTTTATTTCACGACTTTATATTTTCCTACAATTAACATTCTTCTTTTTGATTTAGCTCATTGGGTTTGTATTTATGTCAATAAACACCTACATCAAAACAAAATATGTACACAAGTACTGGGGCAGTCTGAGAGTGAGTTCATTTTTTGGGGGACTTCCTGTTTCAATGAATTTATTCGGCACTGGAAGAGATGTCGGGCCTTCCTAACACACATTTGACTATCTGCATCCCTCAGCCCCACTCTCGGTTCAGGACTAGCAGCGATAAATATCTGAGGTATCTACAACTTCTCACACCGTAGGATGTGTTGGTCAATTCCCACCACGGTAGAGCAAACCAGGTAGGTTCAAACCAGTCTTTTTTTCGTCGACTGTGGGGTTTGCTGACGTCACGGCAACGAACCAATAGCAGCGCTCATGTTGCATCTGGTTGCACTGATACCCCCAAATCTGGCTCCACAATTGGCCTAACGACACAGTGTTTTGGTGACGTCATGAAGTTGGTCTGAAATAAAGCCGTTCTATTGGCTAGTCGGACAAGAAGAAGTGTATTTTCCGCCATAGAAATGACCCTACCTTGTTTCCTCTACCGTGATTCCCACTACTGCATATTGTGGAGAGTCCATCGTCTGGATAACACTGGTATCTATTTTAAACGTGAGTCGGAGGCATTGCTCATTTACAATTCGTATCCACAGTTGGCACAATGCACAATTTGCGTATCAACTACCGACATTGAATGCAGTGTTCTTCCCAATGTTTGCTTTGATGTTAGAACATTTTCATGGTTGCGAAGGCCCAGGGTAGAAGTGTCTTATCAAAACTCCGGTTGACGACTAGAAGTTTTTACACCCAAGAAAAGAATTAAATTTGAATTATAACTGGCGTATCAGTCGACCTCTGTTTTTTATCTCGAATATCTATGCGAGAACGTCAGTTTGAATCGCTACAACGTAATTGTGTCAATACGGCACACAATGGAGTTAATTTTAGTTAAAACTATCTAATTTCAATGGTCCAATGCACTTCAATACCTTTAAATCATACACGTGTAGAACAACTGCTCAGAGTCCACAATCAGAAATCTGAAGCTATCTCGAACACCAGCGTAATCGTCTCAATACGGTACACAATAGAATACATTTTAGCTAAGACTACCTAATTCCAACGCTCCAGTGCTCGTCAACACCCTCGAATCATACACGTGTAGAACAATTGGTCAGAAACCACAATCAGAAATCTGAAGCGTTCACTCGGTCCTTCCGGCACCATCAACATCGCACTTGACACTGAAAGTCACCGCAACTCTGCGAACGCTAAAGTCGCCTTCTTGATGTGCTCGTCACGTGCCCTCGCCGCGAGGTCGTCGGTTGTATGTAACTGAAGAGAACACGCAATCTAGATCGGATGGAACTCGGTTAGTGATTGTAAAATAAAATCAAATGCACCTGCAGTCTCCCTGTAATCGCTTCGTTTGATGTTTGCCCAATACGGGTCAGCAGAACTGGAAGAAAGTAGAACACAAGAGCAGTAGTTACTTATAGTTGTAAACGTACAGTACGTTTCACGTAATTTTGGGTAATTGTGACGCTTCTGAAACGAAAATAACGTCAGGCATTTTTTAACCGTTTTTAACCTTCTGTTTTCGCAAGGGTTTGAAAATTTCGCACTGTCGAGATTTATAACAGAATCTTTACTCCAAAAGCAGGTCCGTGGTAATTTTTCTGTACATTCAAACATGCTAAGCCTGGTGTCCGCTATTTTTTCCTTAAAATAACTTATCGACAAAAAATTATGGTACATAGTAAAAAAGTAGGACAAATATTAGAACCAACTTAGACCGCCTTGTATTTATATCATGTTTGTGAGCGACCGTTGAAAATTTTCGTCACAGTAACCACCGAACATAAGATGTCGCGTCACGCGCGACTGCCACAAGTCTGTAAGTATTGGACAAGTTTGCTCGCAGGTCACAGTGAATTAACGTGATTTGCGACTTCCCAACCCCCCCTCCCCCCACACTCTACATGGTACAGCATGGGTTCTTAACATCCCAGTCTAACTTTTTCGCCGGAGCATGCATGTTTTTCGCCGCCCAAGCGATTTAATTACTTGGGCGACAAAAAATTTGCATGCAGGCGGCGAAAAAGTTAGACTGGGATGTTGGCTATACGTTAGCACGGTTGCTACGGTTCGGTTGGCTTGGTTAGGTTGGAAGTAGCAGAATGGAAAAACCGTCTTTAATGCTCGATTAAATTTTTATCATTGCTAAAAAGCGTGATAGAGTTGCTGTGTAATATGTCAACTGGTACGCTATTATCTATTTTGATTGAAGGTAGTGAAACAATTAAAATACTATTCATACATACCGGTACTTAAATGAGTAATTTTTGTAGCCAAAGTGTTAATTTTTATACTCATACCTCATAATATTCCCTACCTGCTCAATGAAATAGATGAAACAGCCCGATTTCAGGGAAATCTTTTTTTATGATCAAACCGTTTGTTTTTACCGTGATATTTCTTGTTACCTTGGTTTTCCTTTTATCATAATATTCCCCATTGTTCATGTTGAAAATCTTCTAAGTAACGCTGTCTGCTTTTTTATGTGTGTTGAAAACCAGTATCAAATGTTTCATATGGTAAGGGGTAAACAAAAGGTGAAGACAGTTTCATAATAAAGGGATCGCATCAATAAGACTCGAGGGTAGCTGGCTGCTTGCACAATAAATATTCTCGAACACAGAGATTCTCTTACTTTTTAAATATAATTTTTTTATGTATTTTTTCGCTGCTTGATGGGGTCTGTTGGGGTTGTCTCAAAACTACAACTCCGCCATGAGATTTTTTTCGTCGAGCATCATTCTATTGAACTAGAAAGGAGATTACATACAAAATTTGAAGCTTGAAACAAGGTTGCTTGAAAAATGCAACCATTCTAACGAAATCAAAATTTTTAGTTACGTTGATCAAGTCATGGAACTTTGCTTTAGAATAAAGAGTGCTTCTTTCGGCAAATCACACATATTACCGTAGAACACTTTATCTCCCATTGAAGATGTTTATTCTAGAAACACCTGGGAATGATCTCATAATTCGTAAGTTAATATTCCTGTTAGGAGGTCAGTTGAGTCTGTCAGGAATATAATATTAAGTCGGGCAGCAGAGCTTGTCGAGACACGTGCGACACAGTATGGGAAGTACGGATTTCGATCGCAATGCATTAAAAAATAATTTGATTCGTTGCTTTCATGTTTGAGCAAATCGTTTTCTAAATCACTGCTAATTAGTTGGTCATTAATTGTTTACAGTCGTATTGAATAACGCTATTATATAAAAGTTCATTTAAGAAATATAATTGGTAAGGTTCGTGTATAGATAGTTTCTAAATTGATCTGTTAAATGTTTATCGATAATTCAATGAATAGCGTTGCGATTCTGTCATCATTTACAGCCGTAATTATGACGATTCTCGAATTCATTTTAATAAACATACGTACTTACCCTTCCATCAGGTTTCTTCCTATTTGTAGATAATGGTAGCTGTTATACTAGTTTTGTTTTCAAAATATATTTTTGTCTTGTTTTCTAACTTTCAATGAATCTCTTGCATATTTCCAATGACAGTTAAACTTACTTCACATGCGCTTCGTTAGAGTTTTCTACAGTTTTAGCTCAAAAAGATCGTTCGCAGGTTGTCTCTGTTGATTTCTTAAATAATGGTTTCGGAACACTGCATTTCGATCTGAGTTGGCATCAGCGTATATTTTTTTCATCAGTCAGTGAATTGTACTAACAAATAAAGTAACGATGCCCACCTTTGAAGTACAGAAATGCCAGTAACTGCGACGTGAACTTTATTGTATCATTTCCAGAGCTTTCGAAAAACTGTATAATAACAGCCGCAAGCTTTTACGGAAACTGCGATTGATCGAGGAGCAACCAATAGAGTGGGTCGGCCCAGGGCAGGCTTTCATAGGTAATTTGTGTGTTTCCAACTCATAGCGGGCCCCCTAAGTTATCATAGTTCAAATAAATATTTTCATTATCAACAAGTTTTAGTGAACTCAGCGACAGAGTTGATGCTTGGTTCACAATTCGTTGCGTCAGTTCCAAGCTAAAAAATGTTAAAAACAGAATTCTAGAATTCATCGGCGACTTCAAAAATATTTCGTTTCGCCCCAGGAATCTCACGGTGAACACGAAAATTTTAAGGGAAATGCCCAATTATGTTGATAAATAAATGTACTTAGCGAATGCATTCATTCTTATAGGAAGTAGTCTTTTTTGGAAACACCGAATTGAAAAGTGACGTAAATCACATCATTCGGATGCAAACAGTGTTGTCTTAGCAGCAAGTTAAACCTGCAGTGTAGGGCATGAAAAATTGAATACATTGTCTTTGAAAATAGTTCGAACCTACCAGATGCATACACATTCATGGCTATGAAACTGTGGTAAATATCATATCAATGAAAATTACCTCGTTACAGTGAAATTTTAAAACGAGAAAATCAGTGAAACTAAATGGAGATTGAAGATGGAAACAAGACAGCTAATTACGACGTGGTAATGAGTACTGGGGATGGACGCTATAGTGGGTATTGAAAAAGTCGTCGTACCAAAAATCAACGAATGATTTTAAAATTAATGAACAGTTCGTGATCATAATATTACACACGAACAAAAATACAAAATCATTTCACATATTCTTACCTCAATGTGTAGCCATCAAGGTAATGTGTTTGAGTCTTGTTTTTATTTTCACGTCTATCGAAACAAGTGAAGGGCGGTTTAACAGAAATTGTAGCTAAAGGAAATTAATGCCATTGGATGCTGGAGTATTTCGCTGAAATTTATACTGCACTGATACTTTTGGATCACGTCTTAAATTTGTAATCTTTGTATTCTTCTGATAACATCCCCTAAACCTTGATCTATTGGCAATGGCAGAAAATTATCTAATACGATTGTACTTGAAATTTCTGCATTTTCAACTTCAGCTTTAAGTGCTATCGCAAATCGCCAGCATTAAATGAAAATTGCTCATAAACCTTTCCAAATTATTTCGAGATGTAAAGAGTGAAGGGAGCTATAAATTGCGAAATTTAAAAAATCAGTTGAAGGTACCTCAGAGGTATATTATTGTATAATCTATACTTTAATAAGAGCCGCGTCCGTCTGTCTGTCTGTCCTGACTGTCCGAAGCCAGCCGAAAGAGTGTGGTGAGCGTATCTGTGATACAAACCCGACCTCATCAACTCTCGAGGAATTGAATTTTTTATGTTTTACGGCCTTCCCTTCATTTCGCCTTCTTTCTTATTTTAAATAAAGGAGGGTGGACTAGTATTGTATAATAGAGGTATATTGTCATATTTAAACTGGTGGGGGACGTTGTGCGCTGATGTTGGGGTCGGGTAGTATTGAAATGCATTTGTATGTTAATATTTGTGTGTATTCAAATATGCATTTTTTAATACATTTCAAAAAGTGAACTTAAATACTATATATATCGAACCACATTATTAGGTATTTATATGATGTTTTTAAATACTCGTAGTTTGGCACTTTTTATTCATTGGTTATTTAGACCATGGAAGCCCGCTTCAGTTCGGGAATCATTAGTGTATGTGTATCATTATTGTTTGATAATGATTGAAGAAGACGAAAGGACGATTTCTTCCTCAGCTTATTCACGAACAATTTCACGCGTTCGAATAGATAGGACGTGAGACTCCCAAGGGTTTTTTCGCTTTTATTCTGGTACCCACTTCAACAGCACACATCCTAACGTAAGAACGGTTTCTGTAAAAATAAACAGACTAAATAATACGATATGAAAATTGAGAAGTATCACGATAATAAATGCAAGACAAATATAGTAAGCATTCAAGTCGAATAATGAAAATTGTTGCACGAGAAAGATGACAGTTAAATGTTACGTTTTATTCTTACACTTTATACCTACCTAATAGATCGCTCGCACCGACCCTAGCCTCCGCCAACATGCTTCTGCCTATCTTGCCCTCGATCGGGCTTCAACTATTCTACGTTTTCTACTTCGGCAATCTTAGTTAAGAAAACTGGACAAAAAATTACCGACTGCGGCTACAATGATAGTACTTTACAAAACGTGTTTGATAACGCGTATGCCACAAGACTCCGTGACCCATCAACACTGCATCTGTTATTACGAGCATTGCCAACTTTGCCGTTTTACTTCCGAATCCTGATGAGTTCAGCCTCATTTAGACGTCCAACGTAGCTTTGTAGATATTTATATATAAATATAAGAATGTTTAAAGAATTTTCTACACCAAAATAACGAAAACAAACATATATGGCTTGAAACGGCATCCTCTGATTGTCAAAATGATATTAACTCCATTGAAAATAAACTGTTTTTCTTGCTTTAGCTATAATAGGATTTTGCAGTTCTCCACTCCTGTCGGAAGGCTATTTTCCATTTTTGGTGTGACGTTAACACCATCCTCAAATGAACTTAGAGGCAAACCTGTCGAACATTCGATGTTATTGCTCTCTAATTGAAGCTGCTACCTGCTTCAAGTTCTAAGTTTTTAAGTTTAATTCTGATTGCTCAAGTTAAGATTTTTTTAAATCTAGATTACAGGCAAGTTTGACTTTTCATGCATTCAAAAAATTATAATTAAATCATTCTTTTGTATAAATATGTACAGGAATTTTCTTAATACGTCGGCATATGTAAGCTATTTATGGAAGTTTTCTAAGTGGAATATTATGAAATTGTACTTACGTCAATTTTTTCATTCGAATGAATCGTAGTAACTCTTGAGAAAATGCTTTTTACACTCCTGTCACTTTTTTCACTGTGTCCTCTAAGCTAAAACAGTACAACCGAATTTATAGAAAACTGTACATATCAGTACTGCAGCGTAAAACCAATCTCCTATAAATTATAATGCATTCAGCTTCCCGCACTACAGTACAACGTACAGATACTTCGTAGTATGTGCAACAAAAATTATAGGTCTTAATACAATTACATAAATTACATCGTAAACGTACTCAATTTTCCGGTGCCTTGAGTCAAGAATGCGTAAGTTAAAAATTCAGGAGAAAGTATTTTTCTGAAGTAATCAAGTACTTTTTATGCATTCAGCATGAATCAACATTTGAAGTTGTTTTTGGCTTTTAATTAAAATAAAAGTTGTGTCTAGTGTTTAGCAACACTAAATGTACAAAATGGCTGCAGTGCAGCGGACTGTTCGAGCTTACTCTAATTTCGCACTAATAAATTTCTCTTTGCAAAAATGAGCTGCGCAGACTTTGAATGAGGAGTTAAAACACTTATGTAGAAGTCACTTTTTATTCATACATCTCTCGTGTAAGAGCAACAACGTAAGAGCAACGAGTTCTCGTGTAAGAGCAACAACAAATGAGCGTGGCTCGACTAATTGGTGTTCGCCTCAACTGATGTTAGGATGCCGACATTCGAACCGCGGCGTACATGACCAGATCATCTAATTGAGTCATTGAGTAGTCGGCGTCGCTGCCAAACGTCAGCGTTGTCAAGCCTCAAGTGCAGCTTTCTTGATCGAGAGCTTCAGTCGCATCAAAATCGTTAAAAGTTCTTGATCGAGAGCTATGGTCACCGATTTGATTCAGCATTAAAATCGTTAAAAAAACACCATTTGGTCAAGTCCGGAATCCTCAATTCTTTCGACTCCAAAAAAAATCAGTGAGCAAAAATTACTCTCTTTTCCACAATTTTTTCGTGCAAAATCTTCAGTCAAAGTCGAGAGATGAATAACAATTAATGAGTCGAAAAGTGCATGGAATGTTCCCCGTACATCATTGCATCTGGGCATGATTCATGCGACAGAAGAAGTTCAAATAAATGTACAATAATTCAATCCGGTGGGCATACATATCTTGTCATAAATCACTAAGTCGACCTTAACGCCAACTTTTCAAAACAAATTACTAACCTCTCTCTTGAATTCCCCTCACCTCGGTGAACCCGAGTTGACTCGTCTCCCTCTTATTTGTGTTTTTTAGAGAGCAGCAAGTAAACTCACTCAAAACATAACGAGTCATGAATAGCCACAGACAAGTTTATACATTAATTTCAAAACTTTCTAAGCTGTCAGTGTATTCAGCATTAAAAATACTGGAAATGAACAAAAAATTATTTGAAAGTGAATAAATCGTTTCCGTCAAAAAAAGTTGGGAGGGAAAGGTTACAAAGGTAGGTGCCATAATAAATTAGTTAATACTTCCAATAAATCGATTCTTAGGGAATCTCACGCCTAAGATAAAAAGGAGAACCAACGTAAAAGAGATTAGGCAATTGGCTCACAAACTTTAGGCGTTTTGCGTGAGAAAAGGACAATGAAATCATCAAATACGAGGCACTCCGCCGCTACAGAGAACTGTTATGACAGTTTCACACCGCGCAAAATAAAAGGTAAAAATAACATACGAGCAAACCTCCATGTTGGCCAGCGCACTTATAAGTATGAGATGAATAAGTAGTAATTTTAAAAAACTGACGAAAAGGAGAAAAAACTTTATTGAATATTGCATATATATATTCACTGCAGTTCACTTACGAGACATGTATCACAAAAACGGATTTTGTTCTTAAAGTCGTAAAGTGTAAGGAATATTGTAAATTGATTGATAACCTTGATAATAAAAATATAGAAGTGAAAAGTAATGCTGAGAAAGCATATGCCCTAGCAGACATCACGTGGAATCAACTTCAAGAACGACTTTAACCGTGTACCACTAGCGAGTTCGTAAAACTTTGTAAGTGGTTCTAGAACCAATATATGGTGACAGACATGGAAACATTCCGCAGCCAAGTACCTTTGCTTGAGCTTTGGTCTCAATTAAAGCTACGTAAACTTACCGAAAACTCCATCCCTCATCCCTTAAGGCAGTATTCATTCTGAATGCTTATGAATAATAATTATTCAATGCGCGGCTCGCGATGACTCAATTCTCGGCTCTCGAAAACTATATAAATTAATTAATTATTATATAATTTTATAATATAGGCTCACTTGCAGTAGCTGCGGCTCTCTCAATCAATGCGGTTAACCGAAGTGGCTCTCTTGTAAAAATTAGTAAAGAATACTCCTTTGAGGGCAAGGATGTACCTTGACACATTGAAGGTCATATGTGATGTGAACTTAGAAGCATTCGGGGTACGAGCTTTGACGTTTGGTTGTGATTTTTGTTGCCATGTGAGAGTACTCATCAGGAGATCGTTCCCATGTGAGAGTAGTAATCAGGAGACCGTTGCCATGTTAGAGTAGTAGTTCGGTGATCGATGCCACGTGAGATTAGTAATAAGGAGATCGTTGCCATGTGAGGTATTAACCTGTAGATCGTTGCCATGTGAGGTATTAACCTGTAGATCGTTGTCATGTGAGAGTAAAATCAGGAGATCGTGGCCATGTGAGAGTAGTAATAAGGAGATCGTTGCCATGTGAGGTATTAACCTGTAGGTCGTTGTCATGTGAGAGTAGTAGCCCGGAAATCGTTGCCACGTGAGAGTAGTTACCAGGAGATCGTTGCCACGTGAAAGTAGTAACCAAGAGATCGTTGCCACGTGAGAGTCGTAATCAGGAGATCGTTGCCATATAAGAATAGTAATCAAGAAATAGCAGTCAAAATAAAAATTGCGCTAGTTGTGTCAAACTTTGATTTCTTTCAACACTTCCCGAATAATTCCTTCGAAACATTTATCGGTAATACTTGTTTTTCATCATAAAACATAAAAGGTTAATCCACCATAATCCATGCAAATGTTTTTTTTAAAAAACTCGATGTCTGTTCATGCATGAGTATTAAGTATTTGTTTTCTGTACATTTTTGAAATGATGCAAAGAACCATTCATTTAGACCAACTTTGAATGAAGAAAATGCACAATATGAACATTTTTTAATCAAATAGTTATTTTTAATTTCTGTCTCTTACAAGATCGAAGACATCACAAAGAATTTCAAGATCTCACGATGCTGAAAGTTTTCAATCATTACTGTGATAAAAATTTAGGCCGCTGCGAATTAAAAATCGTATTTTATACGCTCGCTGTTTGGAATATGAAATATTTTTGAGTGAATAGATTTTTTCCCTCTGTCGTGTTCTTTTCCAACGCTGCCAGTTGTAACCACGGTGGAGGAAACAAGGTAGGGTCATTTCTATGGGAGAAAATACACCTTCTCTTGTTCGGCTAGCCAATAGAAAGTCTTCATATCAAACTTTATGACGTCACCAAAACGCAATATCATCAGGCCAATATAGGAGCAAGATTTGTGGTAGCCGTGCTACCAGATGCAATATGAGCGCTGCTATTGGTTCGTTGCCGTGACGGCAACAAAACCACAGTGTCAACGAAAAAGACTGGTTTGAACCTACTTTGTTTACTCTACCGTGGTTGTAACTGATTCTGATGCACACTTCTAACTTGGAACTCCGGTGCACATTTTTGCCAGCACTTTCCGGCGTTCGGGCGAGATTGTTCTCTTGATAGCACGAATGGTATAAAATGACTCATTCCATTTTTCTTCATTGTGCCACCACCCCTAAACTACTTACAAAAAACCCTCCAACACTAGCATCATATGCGCAAAGCGCATCTTTATCAGTACCCCATCTATCCTTTTCCGTTTCACCTCTTCTCTCCCCGACACACTCTGTGTCAAACTCTCTTTCCGTCTTTTCTATAAGCATTGTTCGTTCGTTCGTTCGTCCATTCTTCCTTGTGCGTGAAAGGACGGCGTAAAGAAAAAAAAAACGTTTATCTCCAAGAAAGTTGCTACATGTACAACATTTTGGGTTTTAAAAATTTCTTGTTATTAAGGTGCTAAATACGCCTTTAATATTTCTTATTAAATGTGCTTGTGCAAATCTCAAAAACAGAAACCATCCGCTCATAAATGAAACATGTTTAATAATTTTGTAGCTTAACTCTATGAATTCGGTTGAACGAAGACTCAATTCATGTTTTTCAGCTCCTATGACATTTCTCCTTCGACTTTAATCTTGTTCCCTAACTTTCCCTCTCATCTTCATGTTTCAATATCCTGGGGATCCAGTGCGGGAACACACCTTGTGCACAGATTCCACGTTCCTTCAACTCCATACTAAATGCTGCCCCCTTCTTTTCTTTCTTTGGACATCTTTGGTGTGGTAAGAAAAGTTAAAATCTGCTTATCATCAACCAATCTATGAGACCCCCATCCATTAAAATTAAGTTTCACAATTGAGATCTAGACCACTTGCATAAGGTTCATGTGGAATTTCAGATAGCACAAAGTAAATAAAATTTACTGCTTTGCATATCTCACTCGCAGATATTATGTTAAAAAGAATTGTTCGAGTAAGTGAGCTGGAACTTTTTTCGGGAAATTTGATGACTGTATATTTGATCCTCTGATAATAGACAATCTAATAATAGATAACTAGAACAGATAGCATCTGACGGCAGGGGAATTGGGCAGCAGCCAGTCCTGCTGATCGACGCTTCCTCTGACAATCCTTCTACTTTTCTCTATTCTATCCAAGGTTAAGCCTCTGCAGTACTGAACGCATCTCCTTATTCCTCCTGATCGACGTTTCCTCTGATAGTCCTTCTACTCTATTCTATTCTATCCAAGGTTAAGCCTCTGCAGTACTGAACGAATCTCCTTATTCCTCCTGATCGACGTTTCCTCTGATAGTCCTTCTCTATTCTATTCTATCCAAGGTTAAAGCCTCTGCAGTACTGAACGAATCTCCTTATTCCTCCTGATCGACGTTTCCTCTGATAGTCCTTCTCTATTCTATTCTATCCAAGGTTAAAGCCTCTGCAGTACTGAACGCATCTCCTTTTTCCTCCTGATCGACGTTTCCTCTGATAGTCCTTCTCTATTCTATTCTATCCAAGGTTAAAGCCTCTGCAGTACTGAACGCATCTCCTTTTTCCTCCTGATCGACGTTTCCTCTGATAGTCCTCTATTCTTTTCTATCCAAGGTTAAAGCCTCTGCAGTACTGAACGCATCTCCTTATTCCTCCTGATCGACGTTTCCTCTGATAGTCCTTCTCTATTCTATTCTATCCAAGGTTAAAGCCTCTGCAGTACTGAACGCATCTCCTTTTTCCTCCTGATCGACGTTTCCTCTGATAGTCCTTCTCTATTCTATTCTATCCAAGGTTAAAGCCTCTGCAGTACTGAACGCATCTCCTTTTTCCTCCTGATCGACGTTTCCTCTGATAGTTCTTCTCTATTCTATTCTATCCAAGGTTAAAGCCTCTGCAGAACTGAACGCATTTCCTTTTTCCTCCTGATCGACGTTTCCTCTGATAGTCCTTCTCTATTCTATTCTACCCAAGGTTAAAGCCTCTGCAGTACTGAACGCATCTCCTTTTTCCTCCTGATCGACGTTTCCTCTGATAGTCCTTCTCTATTCTATTCTATCCAAGGTTAAAGCCTCTGCAGTACTGAAAGCATCTCCTTATTCCTCCTGATCGACGTTTCCTCTGATAGTCCTTCTCTATTCTATTCTATCCAAGGTTAAAGCCTCTGCAATACTGAACGCATCTCCTTATTCCTCCTGATCGACGCTTCCTCTGACAATCCTTCTCATGAGGCACAAATGACGGGCAATTAGCCCAGCTGCAGCAGGAGACATGACCTGACTGCGTGATGAGGGCACCTGTACTCTCCAAAAAAGACTTCTGCGTAGTGGTGAGAATCATGTGAGGCGCCTAGAAACATACGGTACCAAGCGCCACATACACCTAGCGAAAATGAGTTATGGATGCCACTGTCATCCCCGAAATTTCCTTTGCCTGGAGTGAGTCAGGGTACAGAAAAATAGCCAGAAAATGGTCGAATACCTCTATTAGTTACTGAGATGCGATAGTTTCTTAGTCGCCAGGCTTTGATTCCGTTTTCTGACGTTTTTGAAAAGCGGCGCTTGGTACCGTATGATTCTAAGGGCCTCAAATGGACCTGCTGGCCAATGGATTCAAGACTGAAAGCAGTGATAGTAAAATCGTAGTGCAGTGTTTTCAGGGTTTGAAATCGACACATCTTTCACCTTCTGCCAAGCTCAGACAAAAGATTCTTCTTGATTCAGTTGCTGTGATTTTTTCTCATATGTTCGTCTAGGTCTACGAGCTTGCTTCGACTTATCTTCACTCTCCTCTAAGAAATAAAATAATTACCTGATGAAACTTAGTTCAAACACAACCGATATATTGAAAAAAATTGAAAAACAAGTTTGGTAAGCGTTAATTGGAAGTTCGACAACACTGCTACGCTTTCTTGTCAGTATTCAAAGGGTTTTTCGTTGAAAAAAAAATTGAATTGGTTTTTTGTTAAAATGAAAAATTGAACACGTTGGCTATGTTAGCGCTGTAGCCACGGTCGGTCAGTTGAGATTGTGAGTAGCAGCATTGAAAAACCTACTTTAGTGCCCGACTACATTTCTATCCTTTCTAAAAAGTGTGAAAAATGTAATTTCACCATAATATTCTACCTAATATGCTACAATTCATTTAAAATAGGTAGCGAATTAATTGAAATGCTACACAACCATACAATCATCAAATTCTCAGTTGAGATATTCAACATATGTTGAATATTCCAAGATAAATTCCAATTTCATCAAATAGCATCAAGTGCACTAACATTCCAAGTTATTTAATGCCCTTACATTACATTACCACAGCTGAAAAATGAATTCACGATGAACCATGAAGGCTTTGTAAAAATAAACAAATATTTTGACCCCCTGATTTCTCAGTCGATCTCACGATACTGAAAAATAACATTACCTGCTCCTAAGATCCTCACCTGACTCCTAAGATTCTCACCTGACTCCTAAGATCCTCACTCACACATCAACTGACTGACAGATGTGAGAACAACTGACTGATAATCCTTTAATTGAAGAACTGAGGAATTACATCATTTGTAAAATTCAGATTTCACTGCGCACGAACACAAACAGGTACAATAATTGATTCCTGTACCCCATCGACTTTAGGTACAATAATTGATTATTATTCCCCGTCGAGTTTTCCTTGTTTTAAAGACTTCCTACAATTTTGCGCTCCAGAAACGCATGTATTGTCATAATGGAAAGGGATAATTAATAATACGTACACAGGGTTTTCTTAAAATTTTGTTACAAATAATGAGACAAAAATGGTGCAGACGAGTATGTTTCTTCTTTCACGTTCTGCTTCAAGATTCAAAACAGGAACAATAAATAGCGACGCTCCAGCGATCTTCGTAGATGCGTTACGCGCGCAGTTCAAACGAACACCACGTCATAAAATCACAAGATAATCCTATAACAATTCTCCGTCATAAAACACAGAAGTGAGCGTGTCTAAACTAAGGGAACAAATTCTTCGTTGAGATTTCATCTCTGTTTCACATCCTAACTGAAATTTAAATCCGCCACTAGAAGCTACGCAAGACAAAATTCGGTTGACCTGACCACGGAACTAATTCGGCACATTTCTCGCATATTCAGATCGGGCCAGTATAAATTAAGAGCCTAATTAAACTAGAGGAAGCATGTCACAATTCGTCCAGGTTCTTCGTTCGAACATAAGAAATAAAAGCAATGCTTACAGCAAACATACCCAATTCGTGAAGACTAAAAAATGAATTTTGCTCGAAATTTTACGCTTTCTTCGCGCCGTTTAAGAGTGACTTCAGTAATATGTAAATGTAAATTCAGTAATGCACTAAATTAATGACAAATTGCGATTAAACCTCGAAGAACATAATAGTCCTACAATTATGCACATTTCTATTTTCTCTAACTGAACAAGATTATAATATTTGAATTGCTGTAGAAGATAATTTCCTACGTTAGCAAGCATGATCAGAACCATAATAGATCACATTAACTTTCAACAAAAACAAAATTCTACGCTACAGTTCCCCTACACAGCTCAGCCCTAAAAAGACAGCCCCAGGGCACCTGACCAGGTAGGTGCAGCTACGTCAGTAATCCTTCCATAGTTCAAGCACTTACGATGCAAAATCTGCGTCGGGTACCTTATTTTTAGGGCAACTCTTCCACTGTAACATGTCCAGTTGAGATTTTTAGCGCAACTCTGCCAGTGTAACATGTCCATTTGAGATTTTTAGCGCAACTCTACCAGTGTAACATGTTCACTTAAGATTTTTAGCGCAACTCTGCCAGTGTAACATGTCCAGTTGAGATTTTTAGGGCAACTCTACCACTGTAACATGTTCACTTGAGATTTTTAGCGCAACTCTGCCAGTGTAACATGTCCAGTTGAGATTTTTAGCGCAACTCTGCCAGTGTAACATGTCCACTTGAGATTTTTAGGGCAACTCTGCCAGTGTAACATGTCCACTTGAGATCATCGTAATTCTACTTTCCTACGAATAGACACACTAACTTACACTTCAGCAGACTCTTCACGACACAGCTGGCTGCCTCTAGAAAGAACAGCGGCGCCCATACAAACTTCAAGTCGTTGGAAACGAAGCATGGAAGGAGATGCAGCGGAGAAAGTTGAACGAAAGTAAGCAGTTGGTCGCACTGTAGAATTAAGCCTTCAAAATTGAAAGCGATTTCAGAGTCCTATGTGATTTTTCACGACCACGAAGAAGAAATAAAATATCTAACAATTGAACGACTTCATTTGGTTAAACAATTTCAGAATAAAAAACACGAAATGATCTTACAAATGTCACTAAAATCAATTTTTAAACATTGCTACCTTAGAAAACTAGAATTAATTCGTAAAATTCTTGTCCACGAAAGAAATTTCACAAATATTTCAACCATGAATAACTGTATAAAGAACTTCATAATAATTAAAATAGGAAATAGTATACCCAACCCTGTAGAAGGTTTGCTTTCAGAATAAAGCAGGGAATAAGTTAGGTAACTATAACGAAAGTAGTGTTCCTTAGGCACTACGAGCTAACGACCTATAGAGGTTTTATATTATCAATCTTTCAAGCTATGATAAAGAATTCTCCAACTACTACCATACTCTAGCATCATTAATGCCTAAATATCGGAGACAATACTACACAGCGGGCATATCTGTTTCCCTTGTAGCTTAGGATGGCTGTTTCCCTTGTAGCTTAGGATGGCTGTTTTCCTTGTAGCTTAGGATGACTGTTTCCCTTGTAGCTTAGGATGGAGTCGGCGAATATTAGGAAGGAAGAAATTTTAATAGAACTTCGTTATGAATAATGATATACAATTCTGCAAAATATCCCGCAAGTAATATTCGGAGCTCAGAGACGAGACACAGAACACAGGAATGAACACTAAGGCTAAGATAAAACGACGAAGCAAAAATATGTTCGCAACTTTTTTATGCAGGCAATTTTATAAGAATTTTTTATTTTTTATTTGTTTACTTTCTTAGTTTTTGGTATTTTTTGGTCGTTTTCCCTTAAAGCTAAATACTGTTTTGAACTTTTTGTTTTTTTTTGTGTGTGTGATTGCGAAAATTCGCACATCACCTCGTAGAGGAGTGCGCTACACATCTATCATAGATATAATTTTCTTATTGAACTTGAGAGAAGACTTCTCTATAACGCAAGCCAAGCTTCCCCTAAACCCTAAACTTTCCCTAAACCTTAAACTTTCCCTGAACAAGCTTCCCCTAAACTTCACTGCAACCATACGTTACTGAAGACTTTCTTCTTTCACTACACAATTAAACTGTGCATCGCGTACTTCAACAACAAACTTGGCTTCCAGTCATTTCACCTCTGTAAGAGAAGTTGGATTGGATAGAACATACGGTGAAGTATGAAATATTTTCATGTTCAAAATATTGCGTCACTCATTTGTGATTTTAGTTCCTATCATTCTCTCAATCATGTACTCTGAGTTTTCATACACCTCTGAAAATTTCATGTTCAAAATATTGCGTCACTCATTTGTGATTCTAGTTCCTATCATTTCTCTCAATCATGTAGTCTGAATTCTCATACACCTCCTGCAATCAAACGAGGCACATCACAACTTAATATAAATGTGTCTTTAACATATAGAGAAAGTATTTCCTTGCGTCTGGCCAATACTACTTGCATGACCTAAGCTGCAGAGACTCAAACAAGCTCAACAACCAAAACGTCCTGTCACCGGCAATGCATTATCTGGCAAACATATCCAAATCTGGCTCGCATTTCTGAAGCGTCCTGGCCATGACTTCCTACGTAGCAGGAAGCCTCGGGAGGAGCCAAAGGCAGTGAGGACATAATCTTTCTGTCACCCTTGCCTTCACTCACCGACACACGGACTAAAGAACTACGGTAACTTTCTAATAAGAGTCTCCGGTTTTCGAGTTGAGTTGATATCAAACTGATGAACTGAGATTCAATACAATCTACCATGCTAGGTCAGCGAATGCGATTTTGAAAGCATGGAGTAGGATTCGCGAAAACTATGGTCTGAAAAAGATAATGTTTTTTCAATCATCAAAAAAATAAATTAGCCATATAGTCGTTTTGTAATATGATGACCGCGAAAGTCTTGAAGTTTAATTTTTTTTAATGCACAAAATTTTCTCCTGTAACGTTGTTCAGTGATGCAGTGGCTCTGGGTATTCAAGTGATATGAAAAAATAAGACAGAAATTGTGTTTACACAACAAAATTGCAATGATGGAAAACTAATCTAGGAGACAAGTTCCTGCATTCATTTTGCATATCAGAAGTGTAAGCCAATGTAATCGCGTTGGTGAACCATGAGCGTTGAATAAAAGTGTGAATAATGCTATCCAAAAAACTAGATACTAAAAGATAAAGGTGAATTTTGCATTCAAATTTCCTCTAGAATAGGAACGATGATTCATCAGCGACTTGAAGAGTTATGAAATTCAAGACCAGATCCATACGAGAAGAATTCCACGCACAGCTTTTCTTGTATCCCCAGCATTCGGCTCAGAAATCCTTCAATAAATTGGCAGCATTCCATACCCAGTAATCCCTGTATGTGACGTATCCATGCCTAGCTCTTCTCATATCCGCAGTATCTACGCCCAGATCTCCTGATACCCGCAGCACCCAGGCCTAGATCTTCAGGTGTCCGTAACATCCAGGCCTAGATCGTGTGGTAAGTGTAGCATCCAGGCCCAGATTTTGTGGTAGCATCAACGTCCAGGCCCAGATTTCATGGCACCAGCAGCATCCAGGCCTAGATCTTGTGGCAACAGTAGCATCCAGGCCTAGATCTTATGGTAAATGTAACACCCAGGCCTAGATCTCCTGGCACCTGCAGCATCCAGGCCTAGATCTTGTAGCAACAGTAGCATCCAGGCCTAGATCTCCTGACACCCGCAGCATCCAGGCCTAGATCTTATGGTAAATGTAACACCCAGGCCTAGATCTCCTGACACCCGCAGCATCCCGGCCTAGATCTTATGGTGAATGTAACATCCAGTTCTAGACCTCAAAGTAGCGGCATCATCCAGGCAACATTACTGGCACTTTCGGTTGTTGTTGGCTCCTGAGCTCATGGACGGATTGAGGCGGTCGGACCGTCGAAGTCGCGACCTGCCTGCAGCGGACACTTCGCGCACCAAGTTGGTCTTGAGGAGGTACTTGCGTGACAGCTTCTCGTGCTGTTGCCTCTGCAACGCCTGCGATACATAGATTAGATGAGGTGCTAGTTTAAGCTTCCCTAACCGCAACAAATAAGTTCCAAAGAGAGGAAGGCCCCATTTAGGGTTGAGTTAAGGGAACGTGGGTTTTATGCAAAAGGTACAAAGAAACAGTAAGTTGAGATAAAAGTTAATGAACAAGATGAAAGTTGAAAAAGAAAGTAGTAGGTGTTGAAAAACAGGACAGCAGTAAACTGATAGTAGATGGTCTTTAGCAAAAATAAAAACCTATTCTATTTCAACAAAAGGAAGGCCCACTTAACCTTTATCTCTGGACCTCATATATTCTTCCTGGGAGCGCTAATTCTCATAAATACAATAGATGCATCCCCCTGAGGGGAGTGCCTAGAATAATGACGGAACACAGTGCTTGAGTACACAGAAGGAAAGCACACAGTGCTTGAGTACATAGAAGGAAAGCACACAGTGCTTGAGTACATAGAAGGACGGCACACAGTGCTTGAGTACACAGAAGGAAAGCACACAGTGCTTGAGTACATAGAAGGACGGCACACAGAGAGATGCTACGAGCTTCCCACAGTTGCTATCATCTACAAGATGTTTCAGAATTATTTTAGCAAACTTCAACCTTAAGTACCAGCAAATTGAATAAGCGTAATTTACTTCATAGAGGGGAACCAAAAAATTTTTAATTCAAGAGTTACAAAGGCTAAGCGTGCCATGATCGAAAAATCTCTTGGCCCCCCAGGTCTCCAGACATGACTGAATAAATTTTTTTGGCTGCGTCATTTTAGTCATTTTAGCTCTCTGCTGTCATTTTCCAATGTATTCACCTCCCCGTCTTCCACCATAATATTCTACTAAACTCTTATTCCACCAGCATCACGGTAGAAGAAAAAAGGTAGGGTCAAACCAGTCTTTTTTCGTCGACAGTGTGGCAATGCTGACGTCATGGCAACGAACCAATAGCAGCGCTCATATTTCATCTGGTAGCACTGCTACCCACAAATTTAGCACCGCGATTGGCCTAACGACATGTCACAATGGTGACGTTATAAAGTTTGTTTGAAATAAAGCCGTTGTATTGGCTAGGCAAAGAAGAGGAGGTGTATTTTCCACCATAGAAATGACTCTACCTTGTTTCCTCTACCGTGCTAGTACCAACCTTCTTACAAACTCATGAGACCATAAATAAACTGTAGTGCACTCTTCGTATGCTGTAAAAATAGGAAATCCCTCCTCTAGAATGTCCTTTCCTCCACCGTGTACGCATTTTTAGTTGCGCGTTGCATGCTAGGAGCTACGAGCGACAACAGATGGAAAAATTTCTCAGTAGAAGAAATGAACTACCACCCTACCATCCTTACCTAGTTATTTCTTGAGTTGTGTCTGAATTCTGCAACCAAGAAATTTAAACGAATTTTTCTGAGCTACGGAAATTTGCAATTTTAAAACAAGTAACCATTCTGATCACACAAGTCACAACTCGAAAAAAGGAACAAAATATTCAATACTTTGAGAGATTTAGCTCAGATACTTTTATATAAAAAGGAACTTAGTGAGTTGACACGTTTTCTCTAGAATATATCACAACCAAGGAAGTTGGATACATGGAACCGGCATCGCTAGCTTTTGCCAGTCAAGCGAGTGAAGCCACTTCTGCCGGCCCAAGCCCCGCCCACCCGGCATTAGGTCCCTGTGTGGAGGTGGTGTTGCAGTGGAGGGGTAGCACCACCTCCATCATCAGCGACTGAAGACCGCGCTGTTAAATGGCAGACTTGCGCTACTCTGTGCTATACGTTTTTTTCTTAGGCATATATTTCAATTGCATCCTCGCTGAATGATAAAGAAACTCATATTGAGGAAACTCGTCCCTGACCGCAGCGTGGATAGCGGCGCCCTGTCACGCTGAGTGTCTGACATGCACTGAGCCCCATCTCCGTGTGTGTGCCCGTATACCCTACAGCTACCGAAAATTGGCTTCACTTTAGAGCGCTGATGCCGTCTCCATTCTTAAACCTCCTTGATCACAACCATTCAAAACCCTTTCAGAAAATGGAACGGTTTTGTCGAAACAAATATTGTAATAATATAATATAAATACTTACTTTTTGAGCAGGTTTCAGCTCCTCCAAAGCCAAAGCCAACTCGTGTTCTCTCTCTTTTTCTTTCAATTTCTCCTCCAGAGTCTGCAATGCAAATGAATTTTTCAATAGGAATACAAAAAAAGATTTCAGATAGAGCGAATTCAAATTCAAAATTCAAAAATTTCTCCTCCAGAGTCTGCAATGCAAATTAATTTATCAATAGGAGTACAAAGATATATTCCAGATAGAGCGGTTTCAAATAGGCATATATGTATGTGTACATGAATAAATTCAAACTAAAATAAATTCAAATAAGTAGCTCAGTGAGTGCACAAAAATGAACTCTAGTCAGAGTGAATTCAAATAGGTTAATCTATGACTGCATAAGAATAAATTTCAGTTAGACTGAATTCAAATTGTTAACTCTGTGAGTGCTGAGAGGGATAAACTTTTGCTAATATACTTTCAAAAAAATTGAAAACAACAAATGATTAATTAAAATAACTCATAATACACACAAAAAATTACATAAGGGACATCACACAAGAAAGATTGATTAGATTAGAACACCCCGGAATCGACGTAGAGTATCGGGGTGCAACAGCAAACTTGCACCGAATTCACAAACCACTCCATTAGCCAGTGGCCAAAAGTTTAATCAAACTCTTCGAAACTTTAAGTGCGACATGACCCACCGGTGGTCACTGAGCGGATTTTTATAATGCTGCTGACCGACCAGCAGTCATTAACTCAATTTCCATAAATGCTTAATGTAAACTAAAAGTAGGTAAGATCTATTTAATGTTCGTTGTTATCAAAATTGGTCTTTGAAATTAACCCTAATTTGAGTTGCATATTTAACTTCAGTTTAACCCGCCGCACTTAACGTCCGCATTTTGAACTCAAATTATACCGTCATCACAACCACCATCACTAAACTGGCATTGGCATCATGTAGTCGCCGACATCACAACGAGGAAGCGACTGCCACTCGACAATGAACTTCGAAGAACACATTAGGGCACAAATTTCACAAGGAATAAAATATATTAGAGCTGTTCATGAAAGTGAATTTTGAAATCCACTTTGACGGTAAAGGGTTAATGAAGACCAGCCACTAAAGCCACGCATGAACACGCGAAATTTGCCCAGTGCACACATCCTCCCCTCAGCAACGAGTTAAGAACGCTTCAACTCCAGACATGTTAGTAGTTACCTCTTTTTTTCAATAGTTACCTCTTTTTGCTTAGGCTCGAGCTTAGACTGCGACTTAGGCGCCAAGTCTGAAGAGTTATGTCTGTCATTCAAAACGGAAACCAATAATTCATGTTTCCATGGCAGGCGGAGTTTTTCATTTTCGCAATACTTTTTTCCGAATTTGTCCAGCATGTTCATGTATTCGAAAAGTTGATCATTTCCCTTAGAAAACCAGCGAGTAACCTCACGATTGAGCGTGCAAATGGGCCCCAATTTTCTGTACTTTTTATTTAGCTCATTTAGTTCGGACTTATAAGTCCTTCTGTCCGTTTCCGATTTGTTATTAAGGCATACAGCAAGAGACAATTTATTTTCTTCAAGAGAATTAATGGAATAGACGTTCTTAACGTGCTGTTTCGGAGTGTGGTTCGGTCTATGAGCAGATTTGTTCAGAGACTTTCTGGCTGGTCTCGTCTTCTTCACGAGACTCGACTTCACCGGAACTTTCGGGTCCTCAAATGATGATCTTACATCGAAGGGCAGTACATCAGAGTAAAATCTATTCTTATGCGTTTCGATAGGCGCCGGCGTGTCAGAACTACCGAGTGTCCTACACCGGCGAACAGTTTTCCACTTGATTTCAGGTTCTGTGATTATAGGGCTAGGAGCGTCAGAAACTTTTTCAGGCGCCAAAACAGAAACAGCCATTGTTGCTGATTCAGAAATGGCCATTGCTTCTGGTTCAGAAGCATCCATCGCTGCTGGTTCAAAAACAGCCACTGCTACTGGTTCAGAAACCGCCATTGCTTCTGGTTCAGAAGCACCCATCGCTGCTGGTTCAGAAACAGCCACTGCTACCGTTTCAGAAACCGCCATTGGTGCTGGTTCAGGAACCGCCGTTGATGCTGGTTCAGAAACGCCAATTGCTGCAGGTCCAGAAACTGCTATTGCTGCTGGTTCAGAAGCAGCAGGCTCCGCACGATTCTCAGGTTTGAGACAAGTTTTAAGGATAGGCTGTGAACTAACCTCCGTTCGGGCACAACGTTTCGGTGCATCTCGTCGCCGAGAAGGTTTAAAATTGAGGGAAGTTTCTACTCTCTCAGGGAGGTCATCCAATCTGTTGTCTAGCTCTCGCACCTCCGTGTTTCTGGCAGGCACTGGAAATAAAAAATGAAACATTAAAGGATCGTAATCATCAATGCAAATTAAGGCAGGATCTCAACATAATAGCAAATCTAACTACGAATAATTTATTTCCACAATGCCCAAACAAAATCAAACCATACAAAATAAAGTGTGCTGCGTTTCACACAACTTTCCTACGTCGTATTTTATAAATACAAGGCAACGAGCAAGAAGTGCGGCTGGTCAACTACTTTCCCTATAATGCCTCGAAAAGAACCGTCATCTCGTGAGAGATGTGTTCCGTAGTGAATAAAAGTGGTGATAACGAGCGTAATTTTCTCATGAAAGATACCCTTTAAGGATAGCTTCTGTTTAGCAGTTTACCATCTTTTTGACTTGTTTTTCTTCAATTTATGAACATTTTTTCCGCGTATTTTTTCAGACATCCGCTGATGATGACCTTAGAGGTCGAAACGTTCATTTTTAACAGAAATATCTTTTAAAGCGATGGTCTTTACTATAATCTTCATTTTAAAGCTACGGCGAGTCATACAACCAAATCAGATACGAGAAATTTTAAATCTAAAAAAAACACAGTAATGAAATTTACAATCTGGGTGCCAGTATACTCTCTAGGACAAGTCCCCTACAACACACCTTGTGTTTCACTTCTCGGCTTCTTGACTGCTTTCCGGTCTGCTCGTGGCGGTGCCTCAATAATTCTGCCGTTGCCCGACAGAACCACCCAGTCCTCCTCAGCATCGGAAGGACTCTGTGGAGTCTGGAGTCCCTCTTCTAGGTCGGAGGTTACTTCCATAGACTTGAGGTCTCCAAATACTTCATCCGGGTCTTGGACGCTCGTCACCGGCTCTTGAACATTGGAGCTGGGAGAGCCCCACAAGTAGTTGGTGATTCCAGAAAACATTTTGGATTCTGCAAAAAAAAGAGAGTTGTTAGGATTGAGGGATTCATTAATCAGGTGTGAAGAAAAAGCACTGAATTGGACTTGAGAGTCTTCACTAATTCGCTACATGAAAATAAGGTTCATAAAGTAACTTGGTAATAAAGAACACATCACCCACTGGTCGAATGTAAAACCGACAAGGTGATACCTGTGTACTGGCTGCAAGGGAATTACAAGCTGCACTTGTTCTCGGACTACGAGGTTAAAGAATTCGTAGCTTGAGGCAAAATCGGACGATATAGGAATTCAAAAGAAGACACTGTGCGAGGCAAAAAATTGAGTAAAAATTAATGAGTGACCATGAGAAGGGATTGGGCAGAGGGGAGCAATAAGGAAAAACTGAATTCGTAAAAAATTAACCAAGGCAAACAAGAGAAATTACAGATCAAGAAGGAATGATAAGAAAAAAGTGAAGTAAGTGAAAAAATTAACAAAAGGCAACCAAGGAAAGGCATGGAGCAATGAAAAGGAATTAAGAAAATAGTGAAAAAAGAATGCTTTATCCCAACCAAGCCTGATACATATCATCTTGTAAATTGGATTTCAAATGCCTTATAACTAACACCAGGACGCAATGACGATTCCCAGGTCAAGCGGGTAGATGATAAGTAGATGAAAAGAAGAACCCCAACTGATGGGAGAATCGAGCAACAGCACAACGTTGCTACATTATTTGTGCGCACAAAAAAGTTGTGCTGGATGAGAGAGAGAGCTCAGCTGTTCGCGTGACAGCAGTCACAACAAAGGAACATCCGTCCGACACGAGAGCTCCCTGGATGCGGTTACCCCACATTCGCTAGTCACGGAGATGCGGAACCACTGCAGTGTTGCCAGATTCGCCCTTTTTCTGGTGAAAATTCGCATCGAAGTTGAACTTTACAACATTGAGTTTAACTGTAAAGAACACTAAGCATTTGGCAGCCCTACAGAATTGCTGAAAGTTGATAGGTTTTTTTCCTCCAATTATACTTGAAAACTGTGCAAAGTAGAGAACGCACGCAAGTAAGGGTTAAATGGCAACCTTAGCGTAAAGGGAGAAGTATGCAATGTGTACAGGGAAGTATTGACAGTACGCATAAGGGGAAAACTGCACCAAAAAGTGTGGGTTTCCACTCATTTTTGATGTAAAATTTCTGAACGTTTATAAGTTCTTATATTTGACGAGAATACGAAAATACAGATGACCGTGAAATTAACTCGAACAGATACGGTTCATGCATCATGTCTCTGAGCACAATGAAAATTTTAAAAAGCAGAAATGAAATAAAACACAATGATAGTGGCCACAATTTGGATCTTCTTATTTTTTATTTAGGGCGCGCTGAATTACTAATGTTCACCCCGGTCCCTGATGATTTTCTGAACGGCTCTTTGAAGATATAATGAGACAGATGAGTTTTGGCACCGGACTGTAACATGACAACGTATATTTTTAATACTTCGAACACAGTTGATAAATCCACAATATTCGTAACACAAAAAGTCTGTATTTTACGACATAGCCATCAGTTCAAGAAAATTGATGAACAAAACCTTAAACGTGTACCTCCGGAGTTATGAAGAGTCGTATTAAACTCTTTTATATTCGATATTTATCATCACCGCTATTATCACAAGACAGACAGCACATGTCTATTTTCACTGTTTTTCATTAAAAAAATAAAACATTTCGTGAGGCGTGTAGTTCAGAGTACACGCATTTTGGACTCACTTCAAACATTAGAGCTAAAGCAGGGTAAGATCAAATACTCACTCTTAATTTTCTTAGCGGTGGGGATAACCATAGTTTTGAATTCCCAACCAATCTTTGGATACAAAAGCAAATTATTCACAAAGCAGCCCCGGCCCCCACGGTAGAGCAACTGATCAGCAAGGAAGAGACTTCTGTGACGCTAGGTCCGTACAAGGCGCTAGAGCGGACAGAATTAAACCTCACGTCGAGAACTTGAACAATTCACGTAGGGAGTGAGTTTACACGTGCCAGCAAATTCTAAAAGTGTAATAGGAATGAAATAACCGATGAAAACCGGCGCGGGATCGCGAACTAGCGACTCTACGAGGTGCCGCTCGAAGGACAACTGCGTAATTCGTGGACGGAGGCGACGGGTAGAAAGCGCTACGACGGCGGTACGGGGGGAGGAGGATGTTTGGGGTAGATGAGAGCAGGGGAGTAGGAAACTACCGTCACGGAGGCCGAGATGAGAGAAGAGAAGAAAAAGAAAGATAGGAAGAACAACAGTTTATTTCGAATAAAGATGATACAAAAAGTACTAAGTTTTTTGTAATATCTTAAAGTAAGGATCCATAGTTGGTATTTCTCGACCGCAGTTCTTCAGGGCCACTGAGAGCTGTGAAACGTTGTCTCGAGAGTGATACGATGGGTGACATGAGTTCGGTCTTGATTGGTTTCCATACGTGATATTCGTACAACCTTTTTGGTATCAGTTTCTTATACAAATAAAGAGACGGGAGTTTGCAGTGGAAACTCAAGAAAAATAAAGTGTTTCTAAAAATTTTGTTGGCTTAATCACAACATTAAAATATCGGCTCTCAAAATTATCTCAATTTGAAGTTAGTGGGTATGTCACAGAAAGAAAAAAATATCCATGCCATTTGTCGAATAGCGGGAAAATACTTATAAAATTTAGTTTTAGTTTGAAAAAATTGAAGCGCGTGTGTAAAAAAACGCAAAGAAAAACATTGAAACGTTGAACAGGAGCACATTGAAGGATATGACCGCCAGTGCAATAGCTGAATACTCACACTTCTCATTTTTAAAAGGCAATGTGATGAATTTTTGTATGAACTTTATTAGACAAGTGTATTCAGTTTTTCTTTTTTCTAGTGATAGCAAATTTGATGCTGATAAAATGAGGCGATCGCTTCACCCGAAAATTAATTTCGAAAATTACGAACTACAATAATTTTTCTCAAAATCGTTCACAATAACATGTCACAACAGAGATCACTATTATGTTGCAAAAAATGGCGTACAAGCAATACAAACGTCGCACTCGACCACCTTGCAAGGGCCAATCGCAGAATTTCATCGATTTTCCTTAAAAGCATACTGACTTGTCTATGATTAGTGGAGGGAATTGAACTAAATAAGTGAATGAGTTTTATTTCGATCACGAGGAGTCAGCCAAGATTCTCAATCTGATCTCGGTTAGTTTATGTTGCAAGCTGCCGTCAGCTGCATGGTTGCATCAGAGGAAGAAATAAACAAGTTTATTTATGACTGAAAAAAAATTCACTGAGCGTATAGGTCTCAAGTATATAGATATTATCTTAACATGAGGTACTTGTTCTTAAGTGTGCCATTATAAATATTTAAGCATAAGGTCTTTAGTTGGCAGATATAACATCATGACTGAGCGTGGAGGTCTTAAGTAGAGAGATATTATCTTAACATGAGGTACTTGTTGGTGTGCCATAATAAATATTTAAACATAAGGCTCTTGTTGGTAGATATAACATCATATGTATCAGTAACTTAAGAATGAAGAAAATTCCGATAAAATTTATCACGTTTACTATCTTTACTATGAAAACGTTTCGGTGTCCCGCTCCCCCAGCAGTTCGAACGAAAGAAAAAAATTACGTCTGAAATAAAATATCAAAGTACAATGAATTCTAGTTACTAAGAATATATCATGAGAGCAAAATACAAGTATGACACAAAAAACAAAAATCATAACTCAGAAGCACAAAAAATACATGAGACACATAAGTATGAAATGAAATTAGGCTAGTACTGACGATGAATTTACCTATTCACTATTTCCAAAGAGTACGAGCAGTCCAAACTGTTCAAATCAGGTTTTCACTCGAAGATATGCAAGGACTCTAAAATTCTGCCGTCATACGGGGTTGAAGCAGAGACTAAAATTTTGAAACCGGCAGGAGATATAGGAACATTGCATTTTTCGGCATGATTTCGCACTGCAGAATACTATGGGTGTGCTAGTTGATTACCAGTACGGAAGCTTCTACTCAGCTTAATAATTATTTTGTCAGAAGATTGAGTTGTTTTTTACTACGTTACTCGTTCCAAAAATGTATCAAAAGCCCTGGAAATTCTTCGACGGAGTTCACTTTGCGAAGCGCGAACACAGAGGAAGATTAGATTAGATGTTAGTTTAAGCCGCCCTAATCACAACAAAGGCGTTCCAAAGAGAGGAAGGAACCATTTAGTATGGAGATAGAGAAACGCGGAATATATACTTAAGGTGAATGGAAACAGTAAGTCAAGAAAGAAGTTCGTAAAACAAGATAAAAGATGGAGAAGAGAGTAGTAAGTGCTGAAAAATAGGACAGCAGTGAACCGAGAAAAGATGTTCCTTTAACGTAACAAAAAGCATTTTATTTCAACAAAAAGAAGGCCTACCTAACTCTCAGCTCGGGACCTCCCATTTTCCCCTTGGCAGTGCTAATTCTCAGAGATATAGAGTTGTATCCCCCTGAAGGGACACAGAGGAAGAAGACGCAGCGCAATGTATGTGAACAGACACGTGCGTGTATGCACTGGTTTCAGCGCGCATGTGCGTAAATTTCTATAAATGTACGCCAGAAGCTTAGGACGGCACTCACAGCAGCACATCACGTGAACATGTCGTGGGTAACAATGAGGCACGTTCACTATTTATTCGGAGACTCTCGCCCAGTAGGCAACCGCGTGATCAAAATACCGTGCGCCTTGCTGAGCAACGTTCGTATCAATGATACGCAGGAAGATAGGGTTCGGTCGAAACGTACGTTGCCATTTGTAGCCATTTGGTTAACATTCGTAGCCATTTGGTTAACATTTGTAGCCATTTGGTTGCCAAGTGTCGCCGTTTGGTTGACATTATTTGGCGCTTGAATAATTGTACAAGAAATTCACACATTTCAAAAGTATTTAGGCTTTTAACTCATTTAAAATCTAGCAACGGGACTCGAGCTCATAGATGTCTTAAAAGAAAAATATTACTTAAAAGATACAACGTCTTAGAGACGAGGAATATTTTCCCGATTTTGCCCCAAGATTTTTCTTTCAATGTGCTATCCCTGCAAAAGAAGTTCTTTCGATACAAAATGATATTCTGTCACCATGAACACAACTTCCCATCATAACCACGGCATACCAATCGTCACCTTAGAATCCAAGACTTCACAAGGCGCTGGCTAGAGCAAGGCCACCACAAGGCCTTGAAGAAAATCACCACCTGGACGAAGGAAGCAGCAGCACTGGGCACAGGAACGCGTTAACGACAGTTCCGTATTTTTGCAGCGAACAGGAAGTGGGATTTTGTTGCTATCGGCAACACCAATGAAAAATGAACAAATATTGGGAAGATTCCTATACTCTTTCAAGTTAAGAATTTTTTAAAATCCAGGATGTCGTAACGCATCTCATACATCAACTTTTTTGAAAATACGCGATTTTTCTTTCTTTCTTTCTTTTTTTCTTTTCTATACGTGACATCTTTTGGTGGCTGGAAATAGCACGACCATCACTGGTAGGTAGTAGGTGCAAGATGGATATAAAAATCTGTCAATGAATGATGATGGTTAATTCGTGTTTGAAAAAAATGCTCACAGCAATATTGAATGATTCACTTCTGAAGCTGACATCGAAAAGATGCACTTTTTCGGCCTAAATATGAAGCGACTCCAACGCAATTACGAAAAAATTGAACATTCAAAAATAAAATCAGACACCTGCATGATTTTCAATTCGCTTCTGCATGATCTAATTGAAGATAATTTAAAATCCAAACATCCTACGATAATTTATCAAGCTATTTATTTACACCGAAGAACAAGAACAGCGTAGCACTGCATCACAATTAAAACTGCAGATACTAATACCGCAGAGTAAGAAAAGCGCAACTCTGCACCACAATTAACACAGCAGAGTAAGAGCAGCGCAACTCTGCATCACAATTAACACAGCAGAGTAAGAAAAGCGCAACTCTGCACCACAATTAACACAGCAGAGTAAGAGCAGCGCAACTCTGCAGCACAATTAACGCAGCAGAGTAAGAGCAGCGCAACTCTGCAGCACAATTAACGCAGCAGAGTAAGAGCAGCGCAACTCTGCGCCACAATTAACACAGCAGAGTAAGAGCAGCGCAACTCTGCAGCACAATTAACGCAGCAGAGTAAGAGCAGCGCAACTCTGCAGCACAATTAACGCAGCAGAGTAAGAGCAGCGCAACTCTGCAGCACAATTAACGCAGCAGAGTAAGAGCAGCGCAACTCTGCACCACAATTAACACAGCAGAGTAAGAGCAGCGCAACTCTGCAGCACAATTAACGCAGCAGAGTAAGAGCAGCGCAACTCTGCAGCACAATTAACGCAGCAGAGTAAGAGCAGCGCAACTCTGCACCACAATTAACACAGCAGAGTAAGAGCAGCGCAACTCTGCACCACAATTAACACAGCAGAGTAAGAGCAGCGCAACTCTGCACCACAATTAACAAGGAACATCGGACGTCAGCGAGCAAGCAGCCACTTGCACCCACAGGAAAGAGGCACGGGAGTGGCCGCGCCGAAAGCAACGGGACGGAAGCGCCGAGTGCGACGCCCTTCCATGCAGAGACAGCCGCACCTGACTAGCAGCGAGAGCAAGGAACGAACACTCGGTCGCCAGGCTAGGTGATTGGAAAGGATTTCAATGTATGTGATTGCTGGAGAATAATTTCCTGATAAACAAGAAAGTTTACAGAACTATGATCACTCAGAGTACTCAGAACTGATTCCTCAGAGTACTCACAACTGTGATCACTCAGAGTACTCACAACTGTGATCACTCAGAGTACTCACAACTGTGATCACTCAGAGTACTCACAACTGTGGGTACAATTTCAGCGAATGCGTTTTCTGAAGAATAATTTTCTGATAAACAAGAGAGTTTAAACAACTATAAGTACTCAGAGTTGAGTGTTTACACATGAAATTTTGGGAGCTCTTTTCACGATTTAATTTGTTATGATTTTTCTTGAATCTTATTTATTCAATATTAACAACAATTCCCGACACAAGTGCAAGTGCACTGCAACCCATGACAAGAGATAAATAGCAACGAGGCACAGGTGTTGAAAATCTGAAGACTCAGTAAAATCTGAGAGAACAAACAAGCGTCAACTGTTCATACTGGACTTCCGCTCTCTTTTTGTGTTTTTCCGTCTACGTCAAAGGCTTTCCTTTGAAATGTTTTACAACAGTGATAAGTTTTTTTTGAAAATTTTACACAATGGATATCGGCAGCTCTCGTGCCAAAAATATCGACATTGAGCATTTTCCAGAAAAATTACTTTTATACTGACTGTGAACCCTAATTTTAATTATAATATTTTGGAATCAGTAAGCGCACGAACATCATTAATCCTGTTAACGAAAGAATATTTTTTTGAAAAATTTTCATGATTCAGTTAAGATTTTAAATGCATAACTCGTTGCAAAAAAGAAAAACACATGCACAATTGAATGAAATTGTTTTGAAAAAACTCAAGTATGCGATAGTGTTTGAACATTTATGAAGTGGTTGCAATTTATGAACAAAAAGCATCAAAAAAGATCGCGAGCTACAAAGAAATTTGCCCAGGAATCAGAACTGCCGCTTTTCAATCTAAAAAATTTGCCCAAAAATTAGAACTGTCATTATTTAGTTTAAAAAATTTGCCCAGGAATCAAAACTGTCACTATTTAATCTAAAAATTTTGCCAGGAATCAGAATTCCCATTATTCAGTCTAAAAAGTTTGCCCAGGAATCAGAAGTGGCACAATTCAATCTTCCGTACAATCTTCAAAAGCAGCAAGCTAGCGTGAACAGTTCAGAAAGGCTCTTTGATTGGTAGAACGATAGCGTCGTCACGTGCACCGAGCTTTGCAACCAACCGCACTGCGCTTAAGGTTGTGCCGCCTTGCTTCCGTGCGTGCGTTTGCGTTCCAAGCAATGCGAACTCTTGAAGTGTGCACCTGGACAACAAGGTTGAAAGCCTTCCTAGATATTAAGGTGCTTAACCCGTTGACTACGTATTGAGATATATGTGTACCACTAGGTGAATTGTTCATTAGCGTACCGGCATAAATGAATAGCGTTTCACTTATATTACCACCTTTTCCAAAATAGATTTTAGCATACGAGGTAAGATATCGTCGTGCAATTATATTTTTTACTCTGTTTAGAATGGATAAGAGTAGAATTGCGCAGTAGAGTAGGTCTTTCAACTCTGCTACTCACAACTTAACTGAACCAAGCGTAGCAACCGCACAAACGTAGTCAACGAGGTATCACTTTGACCACAATTTGTTAAATTTAAATGCAATATTCAACTCTAATTTAAAGTCAATTGTGGTAAGCAATTTTGAAAATAGCAAACATTAACAGAATCGTGCCTTCATTTAACTTTAATTAGGTATTTATGAAAATTGTGTTTGCGACTACTGGCCAATAAGCAGCATTATGTGAATCCCTTCCTTGGCCACCAGTGGCACACGTCGCGGTTAAAGAGTTACGTATAGTTACAAGTTGATGAAGAAATGAGTGTCAATGAGTGTCATGTACCAAAATAGATCCCCACTAGAGATAACAGCTGACGTCGGCTCCGGCGCGCCGCAGTCTGGAGGACCTGAGGTCTAGACCAGCCATTCTCATCCTTTCTTCCATCACTGACCCGATCGGCATTAAGTATTTCTCCATTTACCCCCTACTCCGATACAAAACACACACACACTTTCTTTGCATTCTCTTTCTCTCATTTTACAAAATTGAATTTCATTGAATTATTTTTTAAATTATCAGATACTTCAATCATTTGCCCTCGACTGTATAATTTTTTACCCCCTAGGGGTAAATTTACCCCTGGTTGAGAACCTCAGGTCTACATAGACCGTCTGTCGGAGGGAGCTGATCTTTACGGGCTCATATCACTCTGGGGCTCGCCAAGTGGGAAGTGACAGAGGTCGATGCTCAGCCGAACAACAATCAATACGTCAATACCAGGTCGATAGTCCCAGAGCTAACTGGCACTCTAAGGAGCGTAAGCAAACAGTTGTGTAAAAGCACAAGCAGTAGTGTACAAGCATGCACTTGATGTATATTTTATTCTGCCATTTGGTAGGTCGATAGTCCCAGAACTAACTGGCACTCTATGGAACGTAGGCAAACAGTTGTGTGAAACATACACTTGAAGTATATTTTATTCTGTCATTAGATAGGTCGATAGTCCCAGAGCTAACTGGCACACTAAGGAGCGTAGTAGTGTAAAAGCATGCACTTGTAGTGTATTTTTTCGCACTGCTCATGCAACTGTCTTCATGCTCATGGATGCATAACATGAAAGAACAAGGCATTGTAATTTTTAACACATCTGTTTAAGCCCGTAGTTTGGATACACCATTTAAAGTCTTCAAATAGGCCTACACAAAACATGCTACGCACTGACTTGTCTATCCTGGGTAGAAACTACGCATTTCTACACGATAAGTTCTAGCGCCACGAAAACGGTTAAAACGATACCGAAAAATGCTTGACAGAATGATAATTTTTACGTCATGAGTTAAGCCTATCATGTGATACGTCTTCATCTTGGTTTTGTAGTCGTTTTCATGAGACAATATAATAACTGGTTTGATATGATCACGAATCCTTACCAAAAATAATGACAAAATCCAAAGAACAAAAGAAAAAGTCTTCTCGATCTTTCACTCGGTGAGACTCATGCTCTTACTTCTCTACGCAAACCAAAAGTGCGCGTTATCTTTCGGGAACTACGCTTAAAAATTATATTTTAGCGTTTCCTATGTATTACACCAACACATCATAAACCAAGCCATTACTGTACTGTATCTTTGGCAGAGCACAAGCACTGAAATACAAAATTCAACAGTAGAGCATTAGTATACGTATTTTTTTTTCAAATTAATGAGTGTTAAGATAAAGATTAGTGTGGGAACATAACGCTCTGGTGTCCAGTGCTGTGTTAGAACTAGCAATCTGCAAAGGTTGGGTGCAGTAAATGAAGGTCTCATACCGCACTGGTTTACAGGAGAATTCTGAACGCTGTGACTTGATCATGATTTGTTCGTGACTTGTTCATGACTTGTTCATAACTTGTTCATGACTTGTTCATAACTTGTTCATAACTTGTTTATAACTTGATCACGAGTTGTTCTTCACGGACCAGGCTGAGCAACTGAGATATCCTTTCTTCAATTCCAACCAAATGTAATCTTTTAAGCTAATCTGTTCTTAATTTAAGCTGTTAAGTAATTCTCGATGTAGTTTACTTCTCTGAAGCATTAACTGAGCTCTAAATTTTGTCATTAGTGGAGAACTTGGAGCATAATTCAGCTACTCATTTACAATAATTATACTCCCCTTGTGAACATATTTAGCGTTTCACGTCCTTTTACAAGGATTTTTGTGTATTAGGATTTCTGAAGATTGCTTCTCTACAGAATTACCCAAATCTCCATAATAGTTGGTCATGTAATGACAGTGTTATTGTTTTATGCATTTTTTCAACAACAATATCCCCAAAATGAAATGCAAGAAAAAATTAAAATACAGTGCATTTTTACATATATTTGCTATTAATCTCTTCGTCAGGAATTTGAAGCAATCCTTGATATATGTGTTGACCTCGTCTCCATGAAGACCATAAAATGTCTAGAAACACGGTGCAAAACCCGTAAGAATATTACCAATGCAGCACTTCAAAACCTTTACCGTAGTCTGTTTAAAAAAAACAGACGATACTTTTTTCGATTGTAAAATCCCATTGACGGTACAAAACCCGTAAGATATTTTTAATAGAGCTCTGCAAAAACGCTATGGTAGTCTATTTATGTAAAACAAACGCTAATTTTTTCGACTGTAATGTCCCATTGGACAATGCGTGCTCTTCCCGGTCCTTGAAGGCAAGCAGTCACGGCACCACGCACGGAAGATCTGTACAAGGACCGATCCACCCTGGACCGTGGAAAGACTAGCCAAGGAGAAACTGCTTCTTAGTGGCACTGTTCACCTTGACGATGGCCTACCGAGGGCTCGACGTGCCACTTCGCTGCGATCTTCGCGTGCGAAGAAAACATTCACTATACCTCAAAAGTTACGAGTACAAATTATTACGTATTTGAATGATAAATGTTCGAGTATAAATGATTAAATGAAAATATCTACAGCTCTTCAGAAGTTCCGAGTATAAATGGTTAAATGAAAACATCCACCGCATCTTAAAAGTTCCCATTATAAATGATTAAATGATTATGTATTTAAATGATCAATGATACGATCAAGTATCACGTAATCGTAAAAGATTACAATTCAATAAATTCATTGGCACAATTGAGGAACACTTTTCATACCCGTAGGAGCTATACTTTTCAATTTTCATAGTTGACGAATAATATTTTCCAAAAGTGATGCAAAGGAGGGTTCAGACTACGCTATACGAGAATTGCGGTCTGTCTGGCGCTGTACGAGAAGTGTAGTCTGTCTCGCGCTGCACTATACGAGAAGTGCGTTCAGCCGCAGCACAAGCCGGACAGACAACCTTCCGAGTCTTTTGCTGCTTGGCCATGAGCTTAACGTGGAAAAACTGACGTGTGACCAGTTTACAGACCTTTACACGCGCTCTGTTCCGCTAGAATGGGTCAGGCTCGGAAGGGCACGTTTTTCCTACCTAGTTCCGATACAGAAAATATCATGAAGAAGCTAACGTTAGACACTCGAGCAAAGGCTCTTCAAAAGTGAACTCCCACTCATAGAAGTGACTGAATCGACTAAAGTTTGTTTTATTTTAGATTATAATTGTATTTCCGATGAATTTGCGAGTTTCTCAGTCCTTATTTTGAAGATACATAAATTAATTGTGATAAGTTTGCATCATATTCGCGCAAAAATACACGGTTATAAATGATTTAAAAAAATGATATAAGTACGTGGATAGTGTATACATATGTAACCCTACAATAAAACTACAAAACTAGAGATCACTCAAAAATAAATTTGTAGAACATCACATTTCAACAAATATTTGAACTTCACTGAAGATAAATATTTGCAATTCACATAATTTTAACTTCACACCGCTGCAGACGCAGTGATGCAGCAACAGGTACGACACATACCAGGTTTAGCTGAAATCATTTGTGATGAACCAGCACGTTAAAAAGAAACGCATCTTGTCAGAACACCCGAGACTAGATTTCCAAACAATTTTCGTAACCGTACGGGAGAGCGTAAGTTCTAGATCGAGTTGACAACCAGCACGTAGCTTAGTCAAGTTGGCCTAACTTACGCTGCCAGTTGTATCGCTACAGAGACGTAAATTACTTCAAAACATGACCCCTAAAATAGCTCCTATGCAGGAGGAGTTGTACTGCTATGAAGACGTAAATCATTTCAAAATCCCACCTCTAAAATAGCTCCTATGCAGGAGAAGTTGTATTGCTATGAAGACGTAAATCATTTCAAAATCCCACCTCTAAAATAGCTCCTATGCAGGAGAAGTTGTATTGCTATGAAGACGTAAATCATTTCAAAATCCCACCTCTAAAATAGCTCCTATGCAGGAGAAGTTGTATTGCTATGAAGACGTAAATCATTTCAAAACACGACCCCTAAAATAGCTCCCATGCAGGAGACATAGCCTCTAATGTACTTGTGAGGCGACCACAGCTCGGTATCAGGACTACGGCACCTGACGTCATCACAGCAACAGCTGGGGCTCTGACATCACGCTCATGAACACGAGAGCACCTACACACACACAACCGTGCACACAACTCGACGCGCGCACACTCGCGCATGTACGTCTGTGTCCTGAAACGCTTGTACATGTACGAGTATGTACGCGCGCTCAGCATAGGCAACATTGCCAGTATACTCGAACTTTCCGCACACTTTCACGCTCGTCGAGTTAGTATAAACACAGAATATACTCGCTCGTACAAGGACTTCACACAGAACTCCTCACACACCGCTAAATGATCGTAAACAAAAGCAACAGCTAAGTGTGCTTTCGTCCCTCTACACTACGCGTAACAAATTCGAATGACTTGAACAGTTCAACAGTTAGAAAACTGAAATCAATATTTAATAATATTATACTTCTACATTATCCGAAACAAATTCAAATTTTACAGTTTCACCGTTAGGCAAACTGAGAGAAATACTCTACATAGACGCATCATCTCTATCACCTCATGTTCCCTGCGATTTATTCCGAGCGTAAAGCGCAACGCGACACTCACAAAGGAAGAAACAATCGCCAGAATGGCGGACTGGGTGACCTGCGAGAGAGTTTCGGCGTCTGAAATGACCACGGCTGGCCGAGTCGCGGAAATGCCATTGTTTGCTCTCCTGAGGTCACCACAGGCTCGCAATAATTCAAGTACCTAAGTTTCTGGAACTGCTCATTAATTGTTACCGGAACCTGAGTGGCGCGGTATCAAAAACACACGGTATTTTCACGTCTCGTCAAAGGCTGTTTCGGCAACGTTGTTGCAGCTGTCAATGAAAATCAAAAAAAGAAACAAAGAAAAACCGTTTGTTTCCGAAAAAGTTGAAACTTGAAATGTGTTACAACACATTGTTTAAAAAAATAAATTCAAAAGCAGTTTCATTTCACGCCGTGCACGCACAAAATCTCAGTCTTCAGTACTTTGGAGAAGATATTTCTATTCGAATGACAGCTATTCGAGGGAGGCAAAATAATGTAACTTATATTTAACATGTTGACTATGTATTGGCACATATGTGCACCACTTGGTAAATTGCTCATTTACGTACTACAATAAATGAATGGCATTCCAATTATTTCACTACTTTTTCAAAATAGATTCAAGCAAACGATGTAAAATTTGATAGTGCTATTATATTTTTCCCACTTTTTAGGCAGGATAAAAACGGATTTGACGTGAACAGTACGTTTTTCAATAATTATTCTGCTACTTAATCCTAACCGAACCAACAGTAGCGACCGCACAAACGTAGTCAACTCATACTGAACCCTTTATGACCTGAATTATAATTTAGAGGGACAGAAAATTGTTTTTTTGTTATTTTTAGTCAATTTATAAAGTAATGATACCACTGGAGTCTTCGAACTGGAAAAAAATATATATTTTCATTGATTTTAACATGACTGAACTACTTCGTTCAGTTCGTCATGTAATAAGAACACTATAACCATTATATAGGAAAGAACAACCATTGAATAATATGAATAACTAAATACTGTAAAAAAATTGACATCACGCCAACGAAACTACGAATGCAAAGATTCCGAAGACGTGGGGCAGCGAGCCAAAACGAATACGGCTGTGGTGGTCGAGATATGTAGCAAATGATGCCAGTAGTGAGTAGTATAAAGTAGTAGCGCAGCCACGGAGGGGCCTCGGGGGCCACTCAAAAACAAGACAACAGGAGTCATTTGAACAATTTATTTACCACAGGAGATACAGCATAAAATTTTTACCTAAGTCTAGCGCAATTGACACATTTGAGAACATCTGCTTCTGGCCCGAATAAGTTTAGTGACTTCTAGGGCATCCTATCATAACTTCGGCTTCTATCCATGCCTACACACACAGGCAAGCACGTGTGTAATGATTTGATGCATACCTACACTCACATACACACATATGCACACGCTCAAAACCAGTTCTGCGGAATATAGATTTTTTTAGGCCTGAGGGGCCGAAGTTATTCGTTTCCATTTATTGCCTCGACTGATTTCAGGCTCCTGTAAGTCACCTATCTATTACTCTTAGGACTCAAACCTTGTCGTTCGCCATGCGATGTAAGAAGATCTTTTAATCATTTCCATCTCTTTCTGCAGGTATAATAACTGCACAGCCACCGTAAATTACAAGAGAAGTGAGTAGCAATTGACTGTTATCACGTGCTCGTTGGACCATCGACCGAACAACACCAGGGTTTGGAAGGAAAGAAGCCCACAGTTCGACGAAAAGCAAAATGCGACACAGAGCATCGGAGGAAGTGCCTTCAAGTCTGCCATGCGTGCGTGAATGCTACGGGTTTCGAATTAGGGCTGCCCTTGAAACTCTATCTCTTGAGGTACTCTATCTCTATCTCTTGAGGTACGAGTTTAATGCTACCCATATCCACATGTTCGGTTGCACTAAACCAGAAATAAATGCAGGTACAGTGGATAAAAATTGCCTCATGAGAGAGATTGAGGTACAAGTTTGATTCCACCCATATCTACATGATAGGTGGCTCTATACTAGAAATAAATGTGGCTATATACGATGTAGACAAATTATCTCATTGGCGAGATTGACGTGAAACAGGACCAGAGTGATTTATCCTACCAAGGAAGAAATAAATGCAAGAACATGAATAGCTCCAGCAAAAAAGTACGTTCGTTAATTTCAAAACAACTCAAAAACATGCAGACAAGTGTGGTAAAAATACTGCATGTCGCCTCTAAACAAGTTTAAATTCAACTAATTTCAACAAGCTCAAATTAAGCAAGCTGGTCGAGTTCAGATTAAATGAGCTTCATAATTCGGAAAATGCTTCAACTCATTCAGTAACTTGCACCCACTAGTATACTAGCCTGCACGGACATCTAAAAATGGCAGCTTGGCTCAGCCATTCACGAAGCAGCTAAGCTGCCAAGGCTGTGACGTCATCGCACCGCAACACGCTCCAATCAGCTGATCACAGTCACCAACCGCCTGGTGTTTTCTGTTGTTTTTGTTAATGTTTAATCCGCCTGGCGTTCTCTGTTGCTATTGTTATTGTTTAATTCTCCTGGCATTCGGTTATTGTTATTGTTTAACCCGCCTGGTGTTCTGTTTGTATTGTTATTGTTTAACTCGTCTAGCGTTCTCTGTTATTATTCTCATTGTTTAACCCACCCGGTGTTCTCTGTTGTTGTTATTGTTTAACCCGCCTAGTGTTCTCTGTTATTATTGTAACAGTTTAACCCACTTACTGTTTCTGTAATTAATGTTACTCTTTAACCACCGCTAATGGTGATTTTTGCACTGAATGTGCCTAGTATAGTCAACAGGTATCATTTTAGGGTAGAATTCTTTCTTGGGAATGGAGGTGATGATCCTAATTTAAAATACAATCCACATACAATCAGTTAATGAAATAAAAGTATGAGTATATTTCACGATTTAGGTAAAGAACCTCTGTTGCGAGTGAAATTTCCGCAGTTACGTATCACAATTACAGTTCTCATATACGTAGGTTGTAGCTCAGGTCCGAAGATATTTTGACAGAAAGGCCCAGCACCGGGTTAATCCTTCGTATCGCTTTCTACGAATCACACGACAAACCTATAAATGATAGCGGGAACCGATAAATGATAGCGGGATGTGAAGGTGTGAGTATACCGTGAAGGGCACGCGCCATGGTACCATGGTACGCGCAGTAGGTACCATTTGTAAGCGCCAGCACCGACAAGGGTACGTTAATTTGGACAACGGAGATAGCCTTCGTGAGTAAACACAACGGCGGAGTGGAGGGAGAGTTGCAGGCACTACGCACGAGCTGCAGGAAAGCCGTGGAAGCCTGTTGTTTGCACATTAGAATGGCACAGTGAACCGAAGATGACATTTCGAAATGAATACATTTAGTTGACACGGTATTTCTGTATCTTATCGCAAAATAATTACGACTCTAACATTCATGTTTGAAGAGAAATATCAAATCTTGGTCTTGTCTATAAACATGCAGCACGCAAAACCTGCACTCAGCACCGGATGCAGGTCTGCTTCGAAGCTCAACAAGGCATAGCAAAAGCAATGCCGTCACTGCATGGCTCACCATTACTTGAAAAGATAATGTCGAGTTTCTTTGGAGATCCAGGGTCACTAAGAAAAAATCGGTCCTGACACGAGGCGAAGCTTTATATTTAACAACGAATGTAGTATAATAAATGGATTTGGGTTGGCTGCGCTGTGAGATAGCACAGAATGACAATATCGATTGTAGGTGCACACTAAATTACAAGCTGCTTCAACACGTCATAAAATTCAAGGTCATTTCAAAACACATATTATCCAAAGGTTATTTCTAAGTATAATAATATCGAAAACCATTCAGAGCGTAATCCGATGAAAGGCTATTTCAGCATAAAATATTCAAAACGATTCAGACACAATTCTATGAAAAAACATTTTCTAAGACCATTTCAATTTAAAGCATAACATATTCAATGCTATTTCATCATACGATGGTTATGCAGCAAAATAATGTCCACGGTCATATGAAAGCAGAAAATATCCAAGGTCATCTCAAGCTGTTTCCATGGCCACATCCAAGAATGACCAAGCTGCTCCACTGTGTTGAACAGGGCGAAAAGAACTCAGTTCAGCAAGTCGTATTCATGGCCACATCAAAACACCTAAGAATGAATAAGCTGGTTCAGTACACCGTATTCATAGCCACATCAAAACGCCCAAGAATGAACAAGCCGGTTCAGCAAGCCGTATTCATAGCCACATCAAAACACCCAAGAGTAAATAAGCTGGTTCAGTACGCCGTATTCATAGCCACATCAAAACGCCCAAGAATGAACAAGCCGGTTCAGCAAGCCGTATTCATAGCCACATCAAAACACCCAAGATTGAATAAGCTGGTTCAGTACGCCGTATTCATAGCCACATCAAAACGCCCAAGAATAAACAAGCTGGTTCAGTACGCCGTATTCATAGCCACATCAAAACGTCCAAGAATGAACAAGCTGGTTCAGCAAGCCGTATTCATAGCCACACCAAAACGTCCAAGATTGAACAAGCTGGTTGAGCAAGCCGTATTCATGCCCACATCATAACATCCAAGAATGACCAAGCTGCTCTACCGAGGAGTTGATCAGGGAGAAAAAGAACTCAGTTTCAGAGCCCGAGGCAGCGCACACGCAAGCATGGTGCAGGTGCAGAGGCGGTTGGTCGCATGACAACAGCCCGTCCAGCCCAGCACATCAAAGGCGGGGAGGAAGAGCGGCGAGTTGGTGAGGCAGCAGCATGTGCAGGACAGACCTTCAAGTCATGTCGATACGAGCACAATGACAGCGTGGCTCTCCATAGCTCTACCGCGCTCTTAACACTTTGACAGCAACATGAGCCACCGGTGGCCACGGAGGGGATTTTCATGAGGCTGCTGACTGACCAGTAGCAACTAACTCAATTTCGGTAAATACCTAATGAAAACTAAATGAAGGCAATACCAGTTGTTTGCCATTTTCAAAAATTTTGACTACAATTGACTTTAAATTTGAGTTGAATATTGAACTTCAGTGTAATAAACTGCGGTCACAGTGTTTAAAAAGAGTACGGGTATCACATTAAAGCACAAAGAGAAGAGATGAAATTCTTGATGGTACACTGCAATTTAGCAAGATAAGCAGGTATTGTAACGTGTGTGCAATCAACTCCTGATTGCATAGAAAACGTGAATGTAAACAAGAACGTATTTTGCTGAGAAATACACATGGCGAGGAGTTCATTTCAAATAACTTTATTATAAACGCAGAGAGGAAGATGATGTAACGTATCTAACCTCCGGTTTGGTTTGTGCCAACCACAGAATGGCGATTGTCCCTGGCTTCCACATGATTATAGTTCCAATTCTAGTATAAGTACCTGCTGCACTGGTTCATGTTTTCAGATGTTCTGATTCATATTTTGGTTATTTGTTAATTATTCCACAGTTAGTCACATTTATGGTTCATTTTTCGGTTATTTATTAATATTCCACGGTTATAGTCACATTTACGGTTCATGTTTCGGTTATTTATTAATATTCCAGCGTTATAGTAACATATCGATGTTTCATTCTCACATGAACCGAATCATGTTTTTGATGAATCATTTCAATGAGACATTGGGAAGTATATGCCAAATATCTCGCTCCCTGTAATCCAAGAGACAGTGATGGTAAAAAGTAGGCAGCTAATGCCCGACGATACAAAAATATGAGCATTTTCTTTCGGCTAATTCAGGTTATGATTACACAATTTTTATCGACAGTCAGTTAAGGTAAGAAATGTGTCAAATACTGGGAACTGATACTATATTTAAACGCACGCAAAACTAGTTACGTTTTATGGTCATGCTTTATCCCAGTAAGCAATACTTATTACTTCAATAAAGAAAACGCTTTCCTACACTTCCATAGAACTCCAATTGGGGTAGCAGCAGGGAAAATAACCAGAGCTAACGTTTTATCAACGCACAAATCTCACGTATTATGAAGGGGAAAAGAAGAGGTAACAATGAAGGTACTGTGATAGCTGAGTGCACAATGGCAGCTAACAATGGGAATAATCCTGGATTGTGAGCGTGAAGTATGGAAGACAATAGCCTTCACGTTACATGAAAGGCTTCGCAACCAGTCCATATCGCAGCGAGGGAGTTCAGCAAGTAGCGTACGATTTACTGTAAGAAACGTACAGTGTTTATCAATGGAATTTATTGTTTTTTACAATGAAATATACTGAAGTTTATCAATGAAATGTACCGGAAAAGTGCAAGCGCGTTGAGTCTCTAAACGCCCTTAAAATTACGGAGCAGAAATGCGGAGAGCCAAAGCCAATCAGGGATCGCTCCTGGGGCGATATTGACGTGACAGGATCAGACCGAGATGGGAGAGGCCGCTGGTGGGGTTGTAGCTAACGTAGGAGCGGTTCCTACGTCGGCCGTTATCGTGGTAAAAACTCTCAAACTTAGATTAATTATCATATAATATTTATGCATTTACACCTAAAGAATATTATCATAAAGGAACATGCGAATAAATAGTTCTATTTCTCCGGAAATAGGATGATTTTACTCACAGATCGTGAATGCGAAGATATACTAGCTACAATTGCCCAAGCTATGCGAGTTACCCATGCATTCACACTTCAGTACGTATTTTCTTGGCACAGGTCAGAAGCTGAGTGATTTTCATGGGGTAATTTTAATAGGAAGGAAGCAAATTTCCATAGTAATAATGTGAATTTAACGATTCTCGCCAAGAAAAAGGCAACCTGGCAACCCTGCGGCCAACACCAGGGCGCGCCACGTAGCGATGTCGTAGTGATGTAGTTGCTACAAACTGCCATATTTTCTGCGTACACAACCAGAGGTCCAGTCTATTATGCCAAACCTGCAAAATTCCGTCCCTCACCAGCACAAGCAGTATCTCTAGTCAGCAATATCGGTTATTATCACAAAAGTGAAATAGCAACGAGATATTTGTCGATGCGTGTTTTGTCACGGAGTGCGCTGCCCTCTAGTAAGTAGTAACGTTGCTAGAATATGAAAGTTGGCGTTGCCGTGACCGCGTCCTATTGCTGGGCCAACGTTCTGCCAGGCACTAGCTGTCAACTTGTCAAGCTGTGATAGCAAAATTAAAGAATAACAACAACAAAATAAAGAGGGGCAACGCCAAGATCAAAATCGGCTCAAATCCCAAAACATACTAAGAAGTAAAAACTAAATACTAGTAAATGAAGTAAGATGTAAAAAAACTAGATACCACTAAACACACGAATAAGTACAAAAATTAGATACTAGTAAACAAAGTAAGAAGTAAAAAACTAGTTACTAGTAAACAAACTAGATTAAAATCAATTTAAATCCCATAGCGAGCTAAGAAGTAAAAACGCGAAACTGAGCGCCGAGGGACAAAGTCGGTTGGATCGCAAGAACATGGTGGTGCGAAGCTGTGGTTATAAAATTAACGAGTTGATATATGTACGTTCCTAGTCGACCGTGACGTTACATCAGGAACTGAGTGCCGCGGAAGTACATAATCATGCTGAGCAGGAAGAGGATATCTTCAAAAATGAGGATTAAATAGTTCAAGAATTATATCATACAATGAAAAAGAGGAAGTTTTCATCACATAAAATACTGCTCCTAACACGATTGTGATAACAAAAGAATTTATTCAGCTTCCTCAGCTTTACTTCTATCAATACTAGTCCACCATTCTTTATGTGTATCAAGAAAGAAGGCGAAATGAAAGAAAGGCCGTAGAATATAAAAAAAATCAATCTCTCGGGAGTTGATGAGGCCGAGTGCCGACGGCCCGTATCACAGATACGCTCATCACACACTTTCGGCAGGCTTCGGACAGACGGACGTACGCGGCTCTTATTATAGTATATATTTACTTCCAGCAGCAATATCAATTTTCAAAAGCATAAGCCAACTAAGGGCTACTTGTTCGACGTCGTTTGTATAGAAATCGTTGGGGAAGTTGAAAACTTTATAAACCCGAAATCATGGACGAGTTCTCCGAATCCAAAATAATAAGATTCCCGATTATGCTTCTCGCACACGAATAAGCACATGAAGTCATCCTATACGCATAAAAAATGAGCATTTTTCGAATGACACTATCACCCAAGGCAATTGAATTTATTATAACACTCGGTATCGTTGAAAGCGACGAATTCAAGTGCGACCCAACAGAAGTGGAATGTAAATTTCCCATAACATACTAAAATAGAGTATCACGGATACCCATTTTCTCAATAACATAATTACCCACTGGCACGGCTATTTTACACCTCGTATGGTTCGTTTATCACATAAAGACCTTTATATTCAGAAATATTTACAACCTAACGCATCAACATTCTTGGAAATAAACGGTTTCTTTTTCTTCAAACTCACCAGCGGCTTCAAGTTCACAGATGCGATTCTCGCTCAGTAGCAGCAGTACAAACGAAGAAGCTATGACGGCAATAGTACTGCACACGCAGAGGCAGTGAAATGATTCAGCTAAGTAAACAAGACTGGGACAAGTGTCGAGGTGCCGTGCAGCTGCACGGGCTTGTCACGAACCAACATAAGCTTTAAAATGCGCACTTGAAACAAAGAGAAAAGCGAATAAATTAATGACTCAAACCAAAAAAAAAGGTTAACGGACAGATTTTATTCCATTACTTTGTTTAATTTGCGGTGATTATTTCATTGTCACTAAAAAATTGAGTACACGAGTTAAACCACTAACACCTTACAAACATCAGGTAGTCCAGGAAAATACACTCCAGTATGCTGAACAACGATGTTAAGTAGATTTGATTAGAGCAAACTCATATATCACGTAGTTATAATAAACCCAACAGAAAAGAACATGTTCATGTACCACTTAGAATCAGAACAACAGCAAAGAACTTGTTAATGTATCACATCGAATAAAGACAACAGAAAAAAACGTGTCGATATACCATATAGGATAAAGACAACAAAAATAATGTATCACACAAGATAAAGACAACAGAGAAGAATGTAATGCTCAAAAATAATTAACTGAAGCCCTGCGACATTCATGGCAGACTGCCAGTACACGCGTTCTTTTTTCTTAGGTTGCACGGAAGCAAAAGTTCTAGGCTAGGAACAGGGAAAGTGTGCTTGGCCTAACAAGCACTCATAATTCTAAGCTTAAATACACGTGTAGAAAGATTTCCAGCTTTCTCAAACAATACATTTATGTCGAGTAAAAACTAAATGGCGAGCAAGAACGACTAGGATGCGTAGCTTTTAACTAAATTGTCTAGAAAATAATGAAAATTCAGACACCAATTTTTACCTGTACTTAATAATTCAATATCCTCAATGAAACGGCCTATCTGACAAAAGCGAAAAACAGGCACACATCCTTCACAATTAGAAATTGTTTCTTTTCTGCGCACAAACTCTACTGTGTTTCAAAAGAGTATCACGTGTGTAATTTTATTCGGAAATAATACAAAATCTTCTAACTCTGGAACCACGTCTTGCGTCCAATGAATGTGGGGGAAATAAGAACAGATTTTCGAAAACAGGAAACAAAAATGAGTGACATATAAAATGAGACCAACAACTCTACTCGTAAACGCAGGGAATAAGCTGGTTCTCTCGCACACGCATAGTCTTCGCAAATAAAAAGGCCCATGTAGTCTCTTGGAATCCAAGTAAGCAAAGATTAATGGTCGAGAGTACCACAGTCTTATTATATGAGCTTCTAAGACACAGTGGCTAAAAATTCAATTTAAAATGTTGCCGTCTTTCAGGAAAACATCAATCATTGCAACGTTGGAATAAAATTTGTATACGTCCACGATAACAGCCTCGTCGAACTCAAAAGTCTTTCGACAATCTCCTCTCGAAATCAAAGATTCGCCTTTCCTACATTCGTTGCGATTAACCTAAAGAAGAGTTAATCGCAACGATTGTAGGAAAGGCGAATCTTTTTAACGCCCTGCAGGACTTTAACGCCCCGCAGGACTTTTTGGTCCTCCTTCAAAAATAGCCTCAATATATTGTATTTCGTGTTAAATTTGTTCCCTAGTGTGTATGTACTTAGGAGTTTGCCGCAGAGTGGTAGCTCCTTCTTCATTCTGATATCGGTCACTACCTGATGCCAGAGTAAGTCTAATGATGGTACTTATGATAACGATAATTTGAGCAGTAAAATACTGACTTTAAAGGGTTGACCTTATTTCAAAACAAGATTCCCAAGCAACTAGCAGGTCGGCTGTTTCGAAGCTACATAAACTCGAGAATGAGAATGAGACCACGCACTGAATGCCCCCTAGCGACAGTTGCGTTGTGTTGCTCAGCGCCCTGAATTAAGTTTTTGGCAAGCCATCACACATCCGACTTTGTTTAGCCAGGCGCAAACAAAGATAGATGAGAAACATAGCTGGGCAGGCCCCTTTGGCAAGAATTTCAATATCTACTCAAGGGCACGAGACCTCCAAAAATTAGCCTTACACCAGCAGCACGAGCAAGTCGGTCACTTACAACAGCGATAAATATTTACGCCTAGAAATAATCTTCCTGGATAACAATAGATCTTATGAAGCATATTACGGAAAGGCTGACTAACAAAAGAACACTGAAAACTGGAGAACACTTTAAAGAGAACGATGCCCAACAAACTGTGCCACTATGCGCTTGGTATACAAACGGTATACAACGGTACTCTTGAAACGGTACATAACAAACTACACCAATTCAAAGAGAACAATCCCAACGAACTTTACTACGATGTGCTTACTACACAATGGTCCACAAACTGTTCATAACAAACATATAATACAAAACAAAAAACGATCCAAACGAACTGCACCACGATGTGCTTGGAAAGACTGAATATCACATGCAGTGAAGCTGCGGTCGGAGATGAAACGAGAGGGAATGGAGAGTAAAAACAGAAGCGGGCACCTCACGAGACCAAGAAGCGCGTTAAGCGTTGGCGTTGATCTCAAGGTCAGCCAACAGCTGAAGAAACGCACGGAAAAACCAGGATCTGAAACTGTCATTTATAGCCGCAGCTCATCCCTGCCGAACTGCCGCTCATGGAAACCTCCTGAAAAGCACTGAATGGATGGGTCTTAATGTTAACTTGTTTTTATGATCAGCTCTTACTTAAAGAAGCCATACAGTACTTATATGAACTGCTCTCAATGGAGACTTATTTTTATGAACTGCTCTTAATGGAGACTTATTTTTATGAACTGCTCCTAATAGAGACTTATTTTTATGAACTGCTCTTAATGGAGACTTATTTGTACGAAATATCCTTAACGAATGCTTGTTTTATGAACTGTTCTTGATGAAAACTTCTTCTAATAAATAGCTCTTAACAGAAAGACCCATAGAGAGATAATTTTAGCATCCTAGCTCTTCTAGTTACTTACTGGCTTAAATCAAGTTCTTCCCTACAAGAAATCACACAAAAATTACAAACTTTATAATCTGCGTCCTATGCGTAGTTGGACCGGAAGCAATCGTTCTAAAGTGAGCCGAACAAAGCAAAAAAGGGTCGAGAGAATCAGAACAATATCACTCACGTGAGGAAAACAACATCCGAAAAAAACTATTCCAAAGGGTTTAGAAAATAGGTTTTTGCACTGTATCTCGTCTACTTAAACAAACTTACCGATCCAGATAAAACACAACAATGCTGATTCAGAATACTGATACAATTTAATTGATTATCAGGGACGCAAATATGATAATAAACTAACGTAATCATCAGAAACGGAGAAGAAATAAACTGATAAGCGCTCTGCAATAAATAGGATTTTTCGAACAGTGAAATTCCACGAATTTCTAATAAAAAAATTTTTTAATAAAATATGTACAACAATTTATACAACTCCAAATTTGACGCTCTACTGCCCAGATAGTGAAAAAATATCGATGTAACTTTGACGGCTCTCAATCAATGCAGAAAAAATTTTCCTTTTCACATCAAAAACGTGTGTGGTCGGAACAGTCGAAAAAATTTACATTCGAGTCGAGTCCAACACGTTCATAAGCTTAGCACTTCACCTCAAACTCTTTTGCATTTTTGAGCGGAATTTAAGATGCTGTTTTATTCAGTAATGCGGTGGCACGGGTCCGCCAACATATGTTCAAGAAAGCACAAGTGACAGGATAAGTTTACATCTTCTAAACAAATAGAATAATCACCGCGATAAAAACCCATTAACTCGACTTACGATAAACCGATGAACTGATTTTATCGCTTAGGAACAATGCGCACACGACAAGGAAAAAATGGACGTTCCCTGAATTTTGCCTCAATATGATTGTCATTGTTTTTCAAACAGATTTCTGTACGACCATCGCATACCTGAATAATTATTCATCGATCAAATTCATTTTCAACGTGTAAAAGTGAAATATAGTTGCAAAGGAATCAGAAAATTCAGATGAATAAATACTAAAGTATAGATAAAAAATGAGCCCTAAAGAATAAAGAGGAAAGGATTAGTTTGGCATGAATGATATGAGTGGGTGACGAGTAGAGTTACTCATCTCACCTAATCATAGCCTTGTGTTTTTATTTCTTTATAAATTTGTTTGGTGTTCGCTTCTTCTGTCTCTCTGTAACGCTCATAAGGATGCTTAATGACCGTATCTGTGATACGAGTTTCACCAGTGCACAAGTACAAGAATGATTTTAACACGGGTACTATTTAGATGCATAAATTTGTTTGTCATCCGCATTTGAAAAAAAAAATATTTAAAAAAATACCGAGTCCCGTCATGTTTGACGGGTTGGATCACTCATAAGTGAATAAAGAGAAACCGGACACGTGTCAAGTGCTAACGAACAAGTAATAATTACGCACAAGGGAATAAATACAAAACATCGCACACGTTTTGACCTGACATTATTTCGCATTCAACGCATGTTTAGGTTACATCATGCAGCATGAATTTTTCCCGAGGTCTCAGACAACGACGGTGAGCAGAGGTCGCAAGCAGCGCAATCGATGACGCGAGGAAAGTCAAGTCGGGCAGGCTGTCAGGGACAGCGGAAATCAATCGAGAGGGCAATCATAAATACGTTCGTTGCGAGAGGGAACTTACAATGTTCATGAAGGTTTACTTACGTGCTCCGCACCGTAGATTTCTAGGTTAAATATTTTAACTAGCAATTAAAAGAAGAAAACACGATATGGAAAGCAATCGAGAGGGCAAGCATGAATACGTCATTTACGAAAGATTAATTTTCGAATTTTTTGAAGGTTTATTCGCACGCTCTGAACCAAATATTTGTAGTTTAAATATTTAAACTAACCAGCAAAAAAACACATCGACACGGAAATCAGTTGAGAAGGCAAGCTTAAAAAATACGTTAACTACGAGAGGTCACTGAACATGTTTTTGAAGGTTTTTTACGCGCACCGTTCCATAGATTTGTAGTTTAAATATTTCAAGTAATCAAAACACATCGACACATTTGAATGTAATATTAACGACCTTTCTAGGTTTGCTAATAAGCAACGAACCGAATTAACCATCATTTCCAAGGTCACTCTTGTTTTTTTAATAGTATCACATGGCAGAATATTTAATTTTCAAAACACGCAACTGGTCATTGAATTTTTAATCGCAATGAAGCATCAAGCATTAGCTTGATTCTCTGTGAGATTAAACCTACCTTGAAATTGTGCTTGTGCTCTCAAAAAATCATTATACATTTTTATAACTCATATGATACCGAAACTACATACAAATTCAATTCTGATTTATGTCCGGTATCATATATACATATATCGATCAGTGGATACATTTTTTTTTTTGACACCCTGTATAAGCGTTCTTTTTCGAGCAACGACCAACACGCATAGCACCAGACCAGGTCTGTATCGACACAGCTAAAACTGCTATGATACGATAGAGCAGTTCCAGCTATCTACTCAGCTTGTACCTAGTCATATCCAACACTCAGTCTACCAAACACTAAAATTATGGATATAACCCTAAAGACATTATTTCTTGAGGCAAATATTCACTGTTCAGATCAACTACCTCAAAAAATGTACCGAGTTAATCAACTTGCTCCGCTTGCAAATGAACGCTGCATCTCATGGTAGCTTAGCCATTCAACTCGCCCCGAGTTCATTCAAAGAACTCCAAATCAGCATGTAGCCTAATTATTACAATAAGAAAGTCATAGGTGAACACCATTAACGTAATAAAGAGGAATGACCTACAGTCTTGCATGACAAAGGTTATTGCAACTTAGCATCGGAAATCAATGTTTTTTTTCAAGTGGGGATTTTGAGTTTTGAACAGAACATTAGAGTAGATAAGATCAACTAGAGTTACACGAAATACGCAAGAAAAATTTGAACTAATTTTTCAAAAACACTGTCATTAACTTACCAGAAGTTGACACGAACAAAGTACCGATGCCCTTCTCTCGTGGGAAGCGGGATCAATACTGAGGACTTATGAACAGGCAACTATGCCACACCAACAGCTCGCACAGCTGATTGAGACCGCTGCCAAACGTCGCAAGAATTCGTAAATCCTATTTCCACTAAAAACTGCTTCAAAACTGCATGACTTCAGTCATAAAAATATGGATAGGAATTTTAAGCGAATATCATTACTAGAGCATCAGGTTTCAGACCCTTTATCAGGAACTTTGAAGAAAGGTTCATAGTTCACCCTGCAAAATTTAAAGTCCAGTTGACATATACACAGCTGATGACTGATCACGTGATGCAAACAAAGAACAAAGGCGAGAACTACACAACCTACGCTTTATTTCCTTAAAAATGAAACTTAAGCCTGTTCTTTGCATGTATCACATTCTTTATATAATTTTAATGTAATTTATAGGTAATTTTAACTGATAACCATGTATAAAAATTATTTGAACGCAGACACAGGAATTTATTCCTTACCATCGTACCTCAGCCAGCTTGCACTACGTATGCGCAATGCATTGGAACCTATTATAGATTTGATTCACAATCTGCCGATAAAATCATCGAATTGCAGAGGAAATAAAGATGTTTATAAGCCATCACTGATCAAAAATATTTAACAAAAATATCTCGGTTAAAAGGCTTGCTGTATCATTTGGTAATAGTCTCGGTAATAGTAAAATCAGCTGTGAGTCGAGTTTTTCAAATCCAACGGTTATTTCTATGAAACATGATCTCTGACATGAACGTTTTCTTTCTTTTATTATACAGGCTTACTTAAATTCATTTTTCCGTGCAGGATTGAACTTAAAAAAACTGAGTGAAGTGAGCTCAAGCTGAGTAGTTGTAGCTGTTTGCAGAAATAGGGTAGAGACGTTGGTAATTGGTAGTGGCAACTCTACGTAGAGTCTGGTGGGAGTGTAATTAAAGTGTGAGTGACGTAAACAGTAGTTTAAGTGACGTATTCAATGGAAAAGGATGTTTAGCTATGTAGATTTAATATAAAGACCTAATTTTTTCGTATTACTAAAATTATGGATAGCTGGATTACAGATAGAAACATAGTTAAATTTTACTCATTTACGGAGAGTATAACCCAAGGTATAACCAAAGCGGTTTTTCTTTTTCTTTCCTTTTTTCTGTGTTATTTTTCTAATGTTAACCCTTATGAGTTGCATGGAGATGTAATATAAAAAATTATTTGGACCCATACACCTTGAGCGTAAGCATTTTGAATTATAAATATTCAATTTTGCAAGCACAATTTATCGCTGTCGAAAATTGTATTAAATAAACATTCAGAAACACTATTTAAAGCTAAAAGTATGTCTGAAGTTAGCAGCAATGAGATTGAACAATAAAAAATTCTAAAAAATCAAGATACACTGGATTCTATGTTAATTATTTCTAAAAGTTAACCTCCAAACTACGCAATATTCGTCCACAACCTAATGTAATTATTTTAAAGTAAAAACATAATTTGCTCTATCGTGAGAGTGCTGTTCAAGGTACTTGTGGGTTATCTGTCACCCCTTTTAATTTATCGTTTCCTTTTGATGTTAAGGTTAGGTTAAGTTAAGTTAGCTTGTTTATAAATTATTAATATTTTTTTATCATTTTTTTATTTTTGTTTTGTTTCAGGCCTGAATGAATCTCTGGGACCGTCCAAGAACTGAAGACGAAGGTCCCAGATATTCATTATATATATAGCATTTTGTATGTATATATAAATCAATTCAATTTTTCACTCATTTTGCTAAACAGGTGGTGACAGATAGCCCACGTGTACCCTGTTCAATTTAACTTATAGCGTAGATGACCTTAGGCAAAAAAGGAATTTAACTCATGACACAGATAGTGCGAGACAAAAAAACGATGGAAAACGTAGATTTTCTCAAGGATCAACCTAAGCATGCCAAAGTTAAAAATTTAACTTACAAAACTTCACTCAGCCCTCAACGTAATTAGATTTTTCAGTAACGTTCATAAATTTGAATGAGGATAAATTCTGTTTATTCATCCACAAATTATTATGATGAAGACATTTCAATTTTTCTTAAAATAAAGTATATGAATCAAACCGTCAATTATGACTTCAGTTTTTATTAGCTCATGACTTACTATATTGAATTCTTTAAACTTTGCGTCTACCTCCATTTATTAAAAATAAAATAACGACCCAATCGGACTAACTGCTGTACAAATAATGAACAATATTGGCCCTTTTAACAACAAGCAGGAAAACTTGAACTTGATAAAAAAATTATGTATGCCCCTGGAGTTTGAATTCATGAGAAAATTGACAGTAAAATGTTTCATTGGCAAATTATGATTTTGAAAAAAAAATCGGTATATATAACTTCACAAAATATTTAAAAGATTTCATTTATTTTAATGGAAACTTAAACTGTAATTTTCAAGTACAAAAATGACTAAGAACCATACTAGTTTAGAACCATTATTTTCATGTTTATGTTTGGATCTGGCCGAGGGGTATAGCCAGTCCTAACAAAACCTCGACAAGCATCTGGGAAAAATTATGAGAGGGATAATAAGGCTCTTTGGACTCAGCTTTTGTGTATGGTTTTATTTGAAGGAGCCGGGAGGGTCGCCGAGACTTGATCCTGCGGATCTTGACTGAAGATACTTCGCAGTCCTGAGGCAGTCGCTCCGGCCGGTGGACGAGGTTTTAAGTGTATTGTGTTCAGAATATTCAATTTACTGAGGGCAATTTTTAAATAAGCACAACAATCGGTGCGTGGCTCTTTATGTGGGCAACGCCTGCTTAATTTTGGAGCAGGGGAGTTTGATCACAAGGTGCCGAGCCTGATGGCGATGATGACTCTTCGTTTGAATAGTAATTAAGATCCAGGCACGCTGAATTCGGCAAATGAGAGGATAATTCAATTGTGCCCGTAATTTTAGGCAGTTGAGAATTAAGGCCCGTAATTAGAGAATATATAAGGCTAAAGGCCCAGAACATAGCCAAATCTAATCCAAGTAGAGAGTCCCATAAGCGGCCCAGGGAGAATGTTGTAAGTGGTGTGTGTGATGACGTTGACGTCCTGCAAGGGGTCCAAAAGCTGGATGAACAGTCCAAGGAGACATCAAGGAAACACCACCGACAGTCCACACATCGGAAAATAATAAAACTCCCACACGGCAGAATTCGAGAAATCCTACAGATTTGACTCTAGTTAATTTCATTTGTTCTCTTTCTCGTCAAGCTCAAAAGTAGAGAGATAGGACAGAATCGATTAAGAAACTCTTATACAGCTGCTCTTGCTTTTAAATACAAGGCATAAAATTTAAGAATTTTTAGTAATACTCTTGGTGATTATCTAAGAGCAAAAATCGGGGATCAAATCCCTGGAACCATTTAAAAAACACATGACTTAACAAGACATGGTTCAAGAAGCAGAAGAAAAGAATTACAGCAATTAAGAATTTCATATAAAGAGAATTAATGCTTCTTTAAGTACTCTAGGACGTCTCTATAACTGTACAAGAAATAACAGAGAAAAATTCTCAGGTTTCATTGATATAAATCCTACTGAGAATCACGGATAATATCAGTTGCAATTAATAAGTGGTAAGGAATGATACCCAATAATAAGAAAAGGAAACACTAAACGTTTTGCTTGCACAGAAAGGAAATGTGCGCGAGATGAAACATGTGTGGTGTTCTCCCTCAGGCTGCTTTACACTCCGGGCAGACTATGTAAATATCTTTAGACTTTGTGAAATATCTTTGCCCGAAGTGAGTGCCTGAGGTACAAACGAACCGGCAAGGTGAGGAAAACACAACTGGAATAAACGCCGTATTATTATGAAGATCGCCGACAATAATGGCACAAGGGAATATTACAGTCGAGTAATACAGTGACAGATGACGTCTTGGCGGACCGACGGTTGTCGGGGAGATGCTGCGTGGTTGAGGGGCGAGAGCAGACCGGTGAGGCTGCTGCTGTCCGAGGGTCTCGACCAAGGAGTACCAGAGGCGGTAGCGGGGAACTGGTGCGACTAGCAAGCAACAAGACGTGGCGGCTGGCTGTCGAGGAGGCGGTGAAGCCGACGGGTGAGGTGCTGGCGGAGCGTCGAGGCTTAGTGTGAATATCAGGGCCGCTGAGAGTGTACTGTACTCCGCTGGCTGCGCGGCTGTTTATATAGGCCTCGCTGGAGGTTGACTCTACCCGTCCGGGTCTCTGATTGGCGGGAACGCCTGTTTACTTTCACGTCGGACCGCGCGGTGTATTTGCCTCAAACACTGGAGTTGCGTGTGGTCTCATCTCCAACCATGAAGCGTGCGAGGGAACGCCTGTTTACTTTCACGTCGGACCGCGCGGTGTATTGAAGCGTGCGAGGGAACGCCTGTTTACTTTCACGTCGGACCGCGCGGTGTATTTTTCCCCGCCTCAAACACTGGAGTTGCGTGTGGTCTCATCTCCAACCATGAAGCGTGCGAAGGTTGTGGTGGTGTGTGTTCATACCACCACAGGTGCCCCCCCGTTGTTTTTTTTATGTTTCCGAGTATCTCTGTGGAGGTTTGATTCTTCTTCCGTATTTAGTTACGATACCTTGTTCAGGAGCCACCACTGCCTGGGGGAAGGGAACTCCTTCGTAGGTATCGTGTACTTTTGCGCTTGTTGGTTCCACGTGCTCTGTTTCTGTTTCGCTGCTGTCGGGTAGGTGCGCTGCTTTCACCCTGTCAATCGTTATATTGGTAGGGTTCCCTCGTATGTCTAAGGTGAAGTACTTCGGGGTCCTTTCTAGAACGCGAAAAGGGCCATCGTACGGTCTCCGCAATGATTTTCTGACCCCTCCATGTTTAACGAAAACGTTGGTTGCCGTTAGCAGGGCGTTTGGGACATTGATGTCTGTAGGCCCCTGCTGCCTTGGGAGTACTGGCTGTAATCGTGTCATTGTTTCTTGTAGCCTTTGCAGGAATTCTCCCGCTGGGAGAGTTTCGTTCTTCCTTGCAGGTAGTTCTCCGGTGAGGCGTAACGTCTGCCCGTACACCATTTCTGCCGGCGAAACATTGGCGTCTGAGTGTGGTGTGGCTCTGATGTTAAGAAGTATGAGGGGCAAAGCGTCCACCCAGTTCGCGTCGGTCACAGTAGCTTTCAGGGCTTCTTTCAATCGTCGATCTAGTCTTTCCACCAAGCCATTGCTTTGTGGATGGTAGGCTGTAGTCCGGTGTCGCTTTGTGCCCAAAGCTGCTAGGAGGTTCCTCCACAGAGTTGATTCGAACTGTACTCCTTGGTCCGTGATGATCGTAGTCGGAACTCCAAACGAAGACACCCAACCCTGGAGAAAAGCGCGGGCAGACGTTTCTGCCGTACAATCCATCATTGGTATAGCCGTGCACCATCTTGTGAAACGATCGATGCACGTAAGTAGGTACCGGTAATTCTGCGATACGGGCAGCGGTCCGACGATGTCCACGTGTATGGTTTGGAATCGTTCATTTGGAACTGGCATTCTTCCAAGTGGGCTCTTGACGTGCTTCGTAATCTTGCTCGATTGGCACGGAATACATTCTCGTGTCCACTTGCCGACATCTTTGTTGAGGCCGGGCCAGATTACTCGTTGTCTCAGGAGATCTCGCGTAGCTTGAATTCCGGGGTGACTGGCTCCGTGAAAATGCGTGAATATTGTTTTTCGGCAACTCTTGGGGATGTACGGCCTCTCCTGGCCGGTGGACACGTCGCACCACAGGGGTATTTTGTCGCCGTGTGTATTGATAGGTCGTATCTTCAGAGCACTCATCGACGCTGGATTCAGGAGCTCTTCTAATTCTGGATCTTCATTCTGTTCCTTCATTATTTCCTCGTAGTCGATTGAAGGTTCTTTTGGCAGGATTGCTGACACCATACGCGATAGCGCGTCTGCTACAGTGTTGGTGGTGCCGCTGATGTGGTTGATCTCACAGTCGAACTGCGAGAGATATGACAGTTGCCTGGCCACGCGTGGATTGCTGCCCTCCGTAGATTTGTGAAGAGCGAAGCAGAGTGGTCGGTGATCCGTTTTGATCTCAAAACTCCGGCCCTCCAAGAAATGTTCAAAGTGTTGGACTGCTAAGAAGATGGCCATTAACTCCCGGTCGTAGGTGCTGTATTTGCGTTGCGTGTCGTCCAACTTCTTTGAAAAGAAGGCTACTGGTAGTTGCTCTCCTTCGATTTCCTGTTGCAATACGGCCCCCACCGCGGTAGCAGAGGCGTCCGTAACTAGGATTGTCTTGCCTTCTGGAGCCGGGTGCGCTAACATGGTGAGCTGGGAAATCTCGTTCTTCAATCTCACAAAAGCTGCGTCTTGTTCCGGGGTCTAATTGATGATTTTCTTTGAGTTCTGTGAGTAGCCTTTCGTTAGTTCGGTGAGAGATTGCATTTTTTCTGCCGCAGCTGGGAGAAATCGATGATAGTAATTGACGATTCCCAGAAACTGTCTTAGTTTTTTTATCGTCGATGGTCGTGGGAAGTTGCAGATGGCTTCTATTTTCTGTGGAAGTGGCGAGATCCCCCGAGCAGACACTCTATGCCCGAGGAAGTCTAGTTCGGGCACTCCAAAAATGCATTTTGCTGGGTGCACTTGTAGTCCCTCTTCTCGCAGACGACGGAACAGTTGCCTTAAGTGATCTTTATGCTCCTTGGCGGACGAAGATGCTATCAGCACGTCATCTATATACGCCGTGACAAAATCCATGTCTCTGGTGATCGCATCGATGTAGCGCTGGAACGTTTGAGCAGCATTCCGGAGTCCGAAAGACATTACAGTGTACTCGTACAAGCCGAACGGTGTGGTGATGGCCGTTTTCTGGATGTCTTCAGCTTTCACCGGTATCTGGTGATAGGCCTTTACGAGGTCGATTTTTGAGAAAATTGTCTTCTTGTGCAGCTTGTAGTGGAAGTCTTGGCTGTGTGGAATGGGGTAACGATCGGGCTTCGTAACTGCGTTTAGTCGCCTGTAGTCCCCGCAGATTCTCCAAGCCCCGGGTTCGGACGACTTAGGGACCATATGCATAGGAGACGCCCAGGCGCTTTTTGATGGTCTGATGATGCCTTGATCTAACATCTTCTTGAACTCGTCCCGTGCTGCTTCGAGTTTTTCTGGAGAGAGTCTCCTCGGTCTCGCGTACACCGGGGGGCCGACCGTTTCGATGTGATGCTGTACATCTTTTCTTCTTGGCTGAGGAGTGCGTTCGCGGGAAGCCAGTATCTCGGGGAACTCCTTAAAAAGGTCGTTGAACTCCGGCGATGCTTGATGATCGATCCTGTGAATTTTTGCGCTACTCAAGTTTGCTCGCTCACAAGGAATTTCTGTTTGTGTAGTTTGGATGTACAATCTTGCATTTGCTGTGTCGACGTTGATTTTGTTCGCGTGTAGGAAATCAATGCCTATGATTGGTTGACCGACATCGGCCACCACAAAATCCCATCTCACGAACAATTGAGGGGCGAGCTGAATGTTTCTTCCTGCCGTCCCGTACGAAGCTATTGGAGTATTGTTGGCTGCTAGCAGATCGTAGGACGGAAGTCTGGTCGAACATTTTCCGTCGGGCGGGATTAGACTGACCGCCGAGCCAGTATCGACCAGATATCGGACGTTGTTCGCGTCTTTAACGTACAACAGCTCGCCTGCTCTTGCCTGCGCGAAAGATGGGGCGCTTACCATCCTCCGCGGCCATCGTTTCCCGCAAAGCTGCACGGTTGCGTGCAATTTCTTGCACGATCGCCAAAGGTACGGTGGTAGTAGCAGTAAACTTGTTCGAGCCTGCTTCCTTTGTTAGCGTTTTGGACGTTTCTGGGTGCCGGGGCTTGATTCCGCCAATTGTCTGCTTGGTGGACATTTTCTTGCGGGCGTAACGCCTTTCCTAACATTTCTTTGAGTTCTGCTATCTCCTTCATAGCTGCGTCGAATTCGGCTCTTGACACTGTCGGAGACGGTGATGGCTTGACAGCGTTAACGGTGAGGGGCTCGGCAGTTGAGGACCGACACGCGGATTGCCTTGCTGTGACTTGATCGGCAATCTCCCTGTACTCTTCGTCCGTTTTTCCTCTTCCTAAAGCTTCAATCAGTGGCTGTGCTTCCACTGGCAATTTTGAAAGGTGCATCGAGCGGATGACTGACGGGGGTAGCGGAGCTTGTCTACAGTTGTTGAGACGCGTCATTTCCAGGAGCAACTCGGAAGGAGTATTGTCTCCCAGCGTTATTTTAACGATGGCGTTGTAGTTTGTTTCTTCGTCGTGACGCACGAAACGTTGCGTCAACGCCGCCTTTAATGCGTCGTATTTACCGTTTGCCGGGGGATTCAATAGTATCTCTTGTACTCCGGATACAATGTGCGTGGGTAGTCCTCCTAGGAGCGCCCCGAACTTCGAAGCGTCGTCCAGGTTCGGGATTTGTGCGAGAAAAACATCGCAGTGAAGGAGCCATATTATAGACCTATTTTTTTTTCATCGGCGTATGTATCATTCGCTGGCCAATTTCTGGAGGCAATTCTTTGATCGTATTATTCCTCGTCATTTTCTTCTTTACTTCAGGAATCTCAAGGTTGGGGATCGAGACGGAAGGCCTCATTTATTATATTTTCATTATTTCATTAAAGATCGAAATATGCAGTGACTTTTCAACGTCATTAGTTGCAGTCAATCATAATATTACGACAAATCAAATAGGGCCTCATTAGGTAAATGATGAGATAGTTACAACGTAATTTAATGTTATGAAAATGACGTCTTCAAACTCAATTAATAAGAGGAATGACATATGTGGAAATAAGAAGCGACTAACGAAGTACACAGCGTATTTGAGGTTCTAAATAATTACAATGCTATCAGATCTCGGTGATTGAGTTAATTCTTAACTATTAGATGACATAAATCACAAGAATTCGCGCTATGGCATTGAGATAAATCGGTGAAGCCTTTTAACGTGAAACAATAGATGAAAACATAGATTACCAACATATTGAGAAGTCTGACAAGAACATCTTAAATGAGGTGAAGCCTCGGAGTTGAATCATTTAATATAGAAACATACTAATAATTATAAGAAGCACATCTTAGCTGTGAGATGAGGTCTCGGCGCTGGGTAATCAACAGAGAAGCAAAGAACGTCTAGAAATTACATCGAATAAGGTTAAACTATGCCTAACACATGAAGTTACGAGGGGCTTGAGGAGAATATAGATGAATACATGGATGATCATGGGATACTCAGCTGGGGTGTTCCCGAATAGCGGTTGACAAGTCAAACACGACTTTGAGCTAACACTTCCCAAGGTGAGGAAAACACAACTGGAATAAACGCCGTATTATTATGAAGATCGCCGACAATAATGGCACAAGGGAATATTACAGTCGAGTAATACAGTGACAGATGACGTCTTGGCGGACCGACGGTTGTCGGGGAGATGCTGCGTGGTTGAGGGGCGAGAGCAGACCGGTGAGGCTGCTGCTGTCCGAGGGTCTCGACCAAGGAGTACCAGAGGCGGTAGCGGGGAACTGGTGCGACTAGCAAGCAACAAGACGTGGCGGCTGGCTGTCGAGGAGGCGGTGAAGCCGACGGGTGAGGTGCTGGCGGAGCGTCGAGGCTTAGTGTGAATATCAGGGCCGCTGAGAGTGTACTGTACTCCGCTGGCTGCGCGGCTGTTTATATAGGCCTCGCTGGAGGTTGACTCTACCCGTCCGGGTCTCTGATTGGCGGGAACGCCTGTTTACTTTCACGTCGGACCGCGCGGTGTATTTGCCTCAAACACTGGAGTTGCGTGTGGTCTCATCTCCAACCATGAAGCGTGCGAGGGAACGCCTGTTTACTTTCACGTCGGACCGCGCGGTGTATTTTTCCCCGCCTCAAACACTGGAGTTGCGTGTGGTCTCATCTCCAACCATGAAGCGTGCGAAGGTTGTGGTGGTGTGTGTTCATACCACCACACATGAAGATCAGTGCGGCGAATAACCCGGCGGCTCTACACGTCTGTCGGGTTTTTCGGGACCGTTGATTATGGTGTATGAGAATATTGATTTGGAACGGCCAATGAAAACTCGATCTTATCTCGAAGCGTACCGGGTAAATTACGAGAGTGATAATGAAACACGTTCGTGGACTCAGCTTAGTTTCCGTGGCGGAGTTTATTTTTGGAAGCGGAAACCAGGTGAAAACTGGCTTCGTTGGCTCTTGATCTCGGAGAGCTTGTCGAGGTGGCAATCCGTGCCGGAGGGCCAGGTTGGAGTTGACGAAGGCCGGCACGCGATGCCGCGAGCGTGGTGAGAGAGTTGTATGTGGGGAAAACTTTGAAGGAGTTCTAAACAGTGACGTAATGTGGTCACGTTATGAGGTCTGCTTTCCAAACGTCTAGCAGACAATCGAGCTTGGGTAAATGTAGTAACTCAAAGGCTTGAGGCTCAGGTAGATTTGCTGGCCTTTCCCAAGATAATGCAAAATGGCTTGCTCAATAATATGGTAAGTTGTGTGCAAGTTGTAGCATGACTCGGGTTAACAACGTAACATTTAACATGGCACTCAGGGAAAACCCAGGGAGATTTGACTGTGATGGTTGTGTGTATGGCGCCGATGTAGAGGTCCTGCACAGGAGTCCAGGATGCTGGATTAGGCGTTCCAGGAGAGACATTAAGACATTCCCTACTGAAAATCCAACATAATAATGACAAATCTTCCCACACGGAGAAGTCCGAGAAACTCCTACAGGTTCGACTCCAGCTAAGTTGAGAAGAGAGAGGAAGAATTTAATCAAGAAAGTCTGATACTACTGCTGTTGCTTTAAATGCAAGGCATGAAATTTAAGATTTTTTTTGTAGACTATTTTGATTTTTCAAAAGGCAACCGGGGAATATTCCCCTGAAATCATGGAAGGCACATGATTTAACAAGGCATGGCTTATGAAGCACAAAAAGGAGAATTACATCAATTAAGTAAAATACGTAGCATGTGGATTTAGACTTTTTTATGCACTCTAGAACATCTCGATAACTGCACGAGAATACAGGGAGAAAAATTCCCTAAAGTTAGTTGATAAAGGTTTTACTGAATTTTTTCTGATAAATATCGTTGGCAAGAATGAAGGAATAAAGGAATAATATTCCCTCTGATAAAGGAAAAAGGAAAACTGCGTTTTGGATCTCACAGAAGGAAAATACGCAAGGAAAACGAAAGCATGAATAATTCGTGCGGCGGTGGACCCAGCGGCTTCACGCGTTGGCATAAGCCAAAGCCGCCGGCGTCTTGCACACACTCAATGATAGGCAGATGGTAGTGGGTGTTTGTCACACGAATACGATGAAGTAAATTAATTTTATTGAGATGATTGATATCGAATTAAGTGAGGTTACGTAAATATATGGAATTAAGAATGAAGTTCCAACTTTAGCAAGTAGACATGAATAACTTCGTAATTTATTAAAAGTTATTTAAAAAAACATCTTTAATGATTATTTTGAGTTTAAACAAGTTTAAGAAAAGACTGCCAGAAATGATTTGTAAAAAAAATAAGAGAAAATACTATTAGAACACATGTTTAAAATGCAAATAAAAATCACGTAGTAGTGACAGAAGACGGCAGAGTTTTCCGCCATTACGCAAGACGCTATCGGCAATTGAACGCCGGCAATTCGGCCGCGTTCGTCCACAAGTAGTTTATGAAAGATTCGTGATATGATACTGGCAGAACCCGCAATATGTGTTTGCAGTAAGGAGAAAAACCAGTACGTTAACTGAATATGTAGTATGAATTTACGCGGGAGTTTGGGAAATGACACTCAATATTCACTCTATAAAACACATGCTAATCTCAGAATCTTAACACTAATTTCTTTATCACTAATTCACGACACTGAGCAGATCTTTAGATTAAAACACACAATACACCGAAAAACACATGGCACCTATTCTTACCCGGTTTTACTCTTATTTTAACCCTAAATATCACTGCACTTACGAGATGTTCGCGCAACCACGCCACAAGCAAAAGTGAGTGGACTAGGCGACGCGCTTGTATGTTGCCAGACGGGCTGCTTAAGAACTCGAAATGTCGATTGATTATTTGATCTCTCATGTATTTACACAGAAATTTTAATGATTACGAATTAGAAGTAGAAAATAATTAATAATAAATTAGAGTAATATTTTTAATGCTACTAATTAATTTATTTAAGTATGAATAGCGAATTTCTAATTTTTACGCTGATGTAGCGGTATGCTACATTACCCCCCAAGGCGCAGACCGAAAGGTCCACCCGCTGCAATCATCTGTAGCGGGAAGGAGGGCGAACTACACGACCCTGCCGAGTTCGGCAATTGGCAAATGATACTGAGCGGGGAAGTTTCACCAAACGGGTCTGCAAGTTTAGATCGGCAAGAGTCCTAGGAACAGGAGTTACTGCAGCGGGCTCGTCTGGTCTCCCCAGACTTGTCGCTGTGTCAGTAAGAGGACTAGAGTTAGAATCTACGACAGGGTTAGAGATAGGGTTTAAATGTACAGGCACATAGAAAGGGTTACACTCAAGCTGACTAGGCAACAATGCAATCAACTGAGGAAGCTGAGATGGTAGATATGATCGAGTCTCAGTGGAAGGAGAAATCTGCGGAGAAGATGATGAGTTATAAGTTACACTATGATCAGAAGTGTATGCGACTTTTAATCTGTCTATGCTCACAGGGTCGCTCGAGCCGAATCTGTCGAGGATGAAATATTTTTGCTTGCGTTTAAGTACTTTGAATGGGCCATCATAAGGGCGCGTGAGTGTAGGTTTTATAGCATCATTTCGGACATACACATGTGTGCAGTCTTGCAGGGCAGGATCTAGCTTGTCCTCAGTCTGAGGCATTCGCGGAGCCACATACTTGATCTGGCGCATGCAATCTTTCAGGCAGGTTACGTAAGCGGAACGGTCAGCGGATGAAAATTCAGGCAAAGGTTTTGGGTCAACAATGTCGCCGGGGAGACGAAGCGTCTTCCCGTACAACATTTCAGCCGCTGTGCACTGCTGATCTTGTCTGTGCAAATTTCTGATGCTAAGTAGTACTACTGGAAGTCTATCAGTCCAATCGTGACTGCAATTAAGGCAGCGCAAGGCAGACTTGAGGTCTCTGTGGACTCTCTCAATAAGTCCATTTGACTGCGGATGATAAGCTGTAGTGGATGTATTTGCACACCCTAAGGTGGTGCTAAGCTCACTCCAGAATTTGGAGGTAAATTGTGATCCCCGGTCATGCGTGACCTTTAAAGGGACACCAAATCTAGATATCCAATTTGATAAGAAGGCGCGTGCTACAGTCTCAGTTTGTGTATCAGGAAGAGGGACAGCCTCAACCCAACGCGTGAACCTATCGATGATGGTCAACAAATAAGAAAAACCGCGCGATACAGGCAAGGGACCCACTAGGTCTAGGTGGACAGAGTCAAACTTTTGACCTGTGAATGCGCAACTCTGCAGCGCTGCACGATTATGTTTCACCACCTTACTACTCTGACACGCATGGCAATTTTGCACAATTTGCTTGACCTCCTTACGCATCGCTGGCCAGACGTAACGATCAGAAATCAAACGCAATGTACGGTTAATACCAGGGTGACTGAGGGAATGGTAGTGGAGGACAGCTACTCTGCGGAGAGTCGCAGGAAGATACAAACGAGAAGGTCGCTCGGCATCACGATACACGCCGTCAACCAAGGTTAGTTTTGGAAGGGAAGGGTTAGAAGATTTGAGAAGGTCCTGAAGTTCAGGATCCTCCTTTTGAGCATTACAAATGTTGCCGAAGGTGATTTCGCCACTGGTTTGGACAGTATTGATGCGGGACAAGCAATCGGCCACAGTATTGTCGAGACCTTTAATGAAACGGATGTCAGTTGTGAACTGACTTATAAAGGAAAGGTGTCGAGCTTCTCTAGGCGAGTGTCTTTCAGAAGGCATTTTTATAGCCGAGGTCAAAGGTTTGTGATCTGTGTAGATCACAAACTCCCTTGCCTCTAGAGCATAGCGAAAGTGTCTCACAGATAGGTAGATAGCAAGAAGTTCCCTACCGAACGCGCTATAAGCACGCTCAGTGGGCGACAGCTTTTTGGAAAAGAAGGCAAGAGGAGAGATATTAGTACCTACTTGCTGTTGCAACACAGCACCTACGGCGGTACTGGATGCGTCCACAACTAGGCTGAAATCAGCATTAGCAATAGGGTAAGATAATTCAGTCGCGGAAGCTAACTTGTGCTTTATTTCCTCAAAAGCTGTGCGCGCTTCTTCCGACCATTTTACCTCAATAGATTTGCCTTTACGTTTCGGTTCGAGGAGGTCAGACAGGGGCGCTAAAGTTTGAGCACAGTTGCGTATGAAACGATGGTAAAAGTTAACAGAACCTAGGAACCTTCTTAGTTCCTTTTGGGTCTGTGGAAGAGGAAAGTTTCTGATCACTTCTACTTTGGAAGGCAATGGTTTTAGACCTAGGCTAGAGATTTCATGACCTAAGTAAATCAGTGAAGGCTTTCCGAGCTCACATTTTGCAGGATTTACAAGGAGTCCATTGTCGGACAATCTTTGAAAAACGACCCTAAGATGGTCTTTGTGCAACTCTGGGGTTGTGGACGCCACTAGGATGTCGTCTAGATAGACATAAGCGAAAGTGAGATCAGAGAAGATTTCAGCCATGTGCCTTTGGAACGTCTGAGGAGCGTTCCGCAAGCCATATGGCATTTTGAGGAACTCAAAGAGACCAAACGGAGTGATTACCGCGGTCTTAGGTATGGCACTCTCATCAAGTGGAATTTGATGAAAGGCAGATTGAAGGTCTATCTTAGAGAAAATTTGTGCTCCCTCTAAATTTGCGCTGAAATCGTGAAGGTAGGGGATAGGATATCGATCAGGTAAAGTAACGGCGTTCAACCTGCGGAAATCCCCGCACGGTCTGAATTCACCGTTAGCCTTGGGTACTAGCAAAAGAGGGCTAGCCCAAGGGCTTTTGGAGGTGCGGATGATGCCTTCCTCGAGTAAGCGCGCAAATTCTTTCTTAGCTAACGCCAATCGATCGGGCGGCAGTCGCCTAGCACGGGAAAAAACTGGCGGTCCCGTCGTCTCTATGAAGTGCTTTGTGCACGTTTGCGTGTTATTAGAAACTAAGTTAGGGTTTGTTAATTTTGGGAAATTTTTAAGTTCCTGTTCAAACATGCACTCATCTTTGAAAGCAATCGAGAAGGAATGCAAGACATTTTTTTTAGTTATGCTACCAGCGGGAATTGAGATATGTGTCTCCTCGTCTCTAATACACCTATTTTTGATGTCTACAACAATCCCAAACTTTTCGAGAAAGTCCGTGCCAATGATAGGCTCTTGGACTTCCGCGATGAGGAAGGTAAACAGGAAAGTTCGCCTCAATCCCAGACTGCACTCTAAGGCTCGTTCACCGTAACAAGGTATTGGCGTGCCGTTTGCGGCGCGTAATGTAGCCACTAATGGATTATTTTTGTCTTTCACCGTGGCAGGGATTATGGATACACTGGATCCCGTGTCGATAAGAAATCGATATTTGGTAACGGGATCGAGGATTGTCAAGAGGCGAGTAGTCTGGGAATGAGGCAACGCAGTACTCGCTACTGTGCGTTGCTGGTGGCGTTTCCCGAAGTCATTTGTTCGGTATAACGCGGGCAAAAGCGTGAGGCGCATTTACGAGCTTGGTCACCAAATTTCTGGTGATACCAGCATAAATTGCTACTGGCATCACGAGAGCGTGACCGAAAACGGGGGTTTTGATTATTTGACCTATCATAAGATCTACCTCTATCAAAGCGTTGAGGAGGAGGAGGAGGATAGTGATAGTTGGAGGGATAGTCATAAGGATAATTGTAGGCATTTTGGTGGCTTTGGAATCTCCCTGGGCCTGGCTGAATGTGAGCCACGGTCTGACCTATTTGGAAATTTTGGAGAGCTTGCTTTATTTCAGCGATGTCCTGCTGCAGCTTATCTATTTTGGCAGAGGATTGGTTTTGCGCAGTATTTGACGGGCTAAAAGTTGTAGCAGCTACATTCAGGGAAGCAACTTGTGATTCTCTTGGCAAATTAATATTGCGGATCACCGTCTCTGCGGCTTCCGCTAATTTTTCTAATGTTTGCTCGGGCCCCGCTAACGAGAGGAAAGGACGCACATTAGGAGCGAGCTTCGTCATGAAAACTTCCTTCAGAAATCCCTCAGCTACGGCAACACCTGTAGCGAGTTTCCGCAGCTCTTTAACTAGCGAAGTGGGTGAGAAAGAACTAGAGACAGAAGGAATAGCTGAGGCGTCTACCAAACTGCGGAACTTGTCCGCATCGGACATCTGAAGCCTTGCCAAGATTTTTCTTTTCAAGATTCCGTAAGGATCGCGGTCTGGAGGGTTTTCTAAGAGCTCATTGGAGTCATTAAGGAGATTTGTGGGCGCGGCGCTAACAAGCGCGTAAAATTTGTCTATCTCACTACGTATTTTATTATACCTAAATACGGCCTCCACTTGGTTAAACCAAGTGTGGGCGTCCCCTGGAATGAAAGGAGGGAGCCTAATGGGATTTGAGTGGGCTCGATCTTCATTATCTGAGTCAGGCATGCTAGCAATCTCTTTTGGGGATGCGCAATTAATGATATCAGTGCCTAAGACTTGGGATGAGGTAGCAAGGGTTTGCGTTAATTCTTTACCTACTCAATCATTCAAATTTAGTGAAACAGAAGATAGGAAATATGAAATTGGAAACGAAGAGAAAAAAATTATTATGCGGTATGCGGCAATTTGCGTAGGCACTATATTAAGCAGGTGAGAGAAAAAAATTATTTTTCTACCTACTCAATCAATCAATACGTTGAAGAAAAAACGGAAAAAAGAGAGAAAATGGGACGAGAATTTACGGTGGTCAGGAATAAATGCACAGCACGGAAATAGTAGAAAAATATTTTCCTACCTACTGAGGCACAAAAACACACAAAGACAGGAAACAGCATAAAAGAAAGATAAAAATTTTTAAGCTGCTCAGAGAAAATTCATTAGCATGGTCAAAAATCCACAGGAAATCTCTCAAACCACTACGACATGGGAAAACTTATCACTAATATGATACGCCAACATTATCCTCTCACAACCCCCAGAACACTTCGAGTTTAGTTCTTTCTTTTATTTTAAAAAAAATAAGGCCAATGCACCAGTGTCGGGTTTTTCGGGACCGTTGATTATGGTGTATGAGAATATTGATTTGGAACGGCCAATGAAAACTCGATCTTATCTCGAAGCGTACCGGGTAAATTACGAGAGTGATAATGAAACACGTTCGTGGACTCAGCTTAGTTTCCGTGGCGGAGTTTATTTTTGGAAGCGGAAACCAGGTGAAAACTGGCTTCGTTGGCTCTTGATCTCGGAGAGCTTGTCGAGGTGGCAATCCGTGCCGGAGGGCCAGGTTGGAGTTGACGAAGGCCGGCACGCGATGCCGCGAGCGTGGTGAGAGAGTTGTATGTGGGGAAAACTTTGAAGGAGTTCTAAACAGTGACGTAATGTGGTCACGTTATGAGGTCTGCTTTCCAAACGTCTAGCAGACAATCGAGCTTGGGTAAATGTAGTAACTCAAAGGCTTGAGGCTCAGGTAGATTTGCTGGCCTTTCCCAAGATAATGCAAAATGGCTTGCTCAATAATAAGGTAAGTTGTGTGCAAGTTATAGCATGACTCGGGTTAACAACGTAACATTTAACATGGCACTCAGGGAAAACCCAGGGAGATTTGACTGTGATGGTTGTGTGTATGGCGCCGATGTAGAGGTCCTGCACAGGAGTCCAGGATGCTGGATTAGGCGTTCCAGGAGAGACATTAAGACATTCCCTACTGAAAATCCAACATAATAATGACAAATCTTCCCACACGGAGAAGTCCGAGAAACTCCTACAGGTTCGACTCCAGCTAAGTTGAGAAGAGAGAGGAAGAATTTAATCAAGAAAGTCTGATACTACTGCTGTTGCTTTAAATGCAAGGCATGAAATTTAAGATTTTTTTTGTAGACTATTTTGATTTTTCAAAAGGCAACCGGGGAATATTCCCCTGAAATCATGGAAGGCACATGATTTAACAAGGCATGGCTTATGAAGCACAAAAAGGAGAATTACATCAATTAAGTAAAATACGTAGCATGTGGATTTAGACTTTTTTTATGCACTCTAGAACATCTCGATGACTGCACGAGAATACAGGGAGAAAAATTCCCTAAAGTTAGTTGATAAAGGTTTTACTGAATTTTTTCTGATAAATATCGTTGGCAAGAATGAAGGAATAAAGGAATAATATTCCCTCTGATAAAGGAAAAAGGAAAACTGCGTTTTGGATCTCACAGAAGGAAAATACGCAAGGAAAACGAAAGCATGAATAATTCGTGCGGCGGTGGACCCAGCGGCTTCACGCGTTTGCATAAGCCAAAGCCGCCGGCGTCTTGCACACACTCAATGATAGGCAGATGGTAGTGGGTGTTTGTCACACGAATACGATGAAGTAAATTAATTTTATTGAGATGATTGATATCGAATTAAGTGAGGTTACGTAAATATATGGAATTAAGAATGAAGTTCCAACTTTAGCAAGTAGACATGAATAACTTCGTAATTTATTAAAAGTTATTTAAAAAAACATCTTTAATGATTATTTTGAGTTTAAACAAGTTTAAGAAAAGACTGCCAGAAATGATTTGTAAAAAAAATAAGAGAAAATACTATTAGAACACATGTTTAAAATGCAAATAAAAATCACGTAGTAGTGACAGAAGACGGCAGAGTTTTCCGCCATTACGCAAGACGCTATCGGCAATTGAACGCCGGCAATTCGGCCGCGTTCGTCCACAAGTAGTTTATGAAAGATTCGTGATATGATACTGGCAGAACCCGCAATATGTGTTTGCAGTAAGGAGAAAAACCAGTACGTTAACTGAATATCTAGTATGAATTTACGCGGGAGTTTGGGAAATGACACTCAATATTCACTCTATAAAACACATGCTAATCTCAGAATCTTAACACTAATTTCTTTATCACTAATTCACGACACTGAGCAGATCTTTAGATTAAAACACACAATACACCGAAAAACACATGGCACCTATTCTTACCCGGTTTTACTCTTATTTTAACCCTAAATATCACTGCACTTACGAGATGTTCGCGCAACCACGCCACAAGCAAAAGTGAGTGGACTAGGCGACGCGCTTGTATGTTGCCAGACGGGCTGCTTAAGAACTCGAAATGTCGATTGATTATTTGATCTCTCATGTATTTACACAGAAATTTTAATGATTACGAATTAGAAGTAGAAAATAATTAATAATAAATTAGAGTAATATTTTTAATGCTACTAATTAATTTATTTAAGTATGAATAGCGAATTTCTAATTTTTACGCTGATGTAGCGGTATGCTACACGTCGGCATTCGCCAAGCCGCCGGCATAATTTGTGCGCACTCGCGAAAGGCAAATGGAAGTGGGTATTTTTGTCACAAGAATGAACAGAATGAAATTAAATTGTTATTGAAATGATTTTAATTGAAATAAGTGCGATTAAACGCAAGGTTCAAGGAGTATGAGCTATAAAAGACGACTCAAAACTTTAGCAAGCATAGACATGAATAACCTTCGTAATTCGTACACATACGAGATTATTAGGAGACGTCTTTAATTATTATTTCGCGTTGAAACATTATTTAAGAGAAACTACTGCAAGTACGCCTTGTAAAAAATAAGATACTATGATAACACATGCTTATAGTGCAGTTATGGTCACGGAGTAGTGACGGAAAACGGCCGTATCTGCTCCGCCATTTGAAAACAACAAAGACACTATCGACAAGAACGCCGGCGATTTAGCCGCGTGCGTTCACGAGTCCGTTTATGAGTAATTTTCGATATGATACTGGCAACCACAATATAAGTTTTGCCGTAAGGAAAAAAACAATGACGTTAGCTGAACATCTAGTATGAAATTTCAACACATGAATTTGGAAATGACGCGCAATAGTCATTCTATATCACCGAGTTAGCACTCTAGATAACACATGCTAGTCTAAGAATCTTAACACTATTTGAGAGTTTATGCCTACTTCACGACACTGAGCAGTTCTTTACGTTTAACACAATCACACGAAAAAAAACATGGCACATATACTTTACCCGGTTTCTTTCTATTTTAAGCCTAAATTTCACTTGCACTTACAAGATGATGTTCGCACGCTAAAGCCACAAGCAAGAGTGAGTCAGTTCAAGTGACGCTCTTCGATGTTGCCGTATCGGGCTGCTTTAAACTCGAAATGTCGATTGATTATTTGATCTCTCATGTATTTACACAAAAACTTCAATGATTACGAATTAGAAGTAGAAAATAATTAATAATAAATTATAGTAAGATTTTTAATGCTAATGATTAATCTATTTAAGTGCGAATGGGAAAATTCATAATTCTTACGCTTTGTAGCGATATGCTACATTTATCAGACAAATTTTCGCAAGATTAATGACAGAAACGAAAACTCTACACGCAATCAACCAACCTTCAAAACAATGTGAAGTATTTTCAAGCCTGTTCTCTTAGGAAATCTCCTCTTCTTATGTCATATTATCATTTAAAAAGCATGGAAAAGGGTGATACTCATATTAGCTGAAAAAAGTGCGTATGGGCGTTGATGAAAATGTACTTGCGGAACAGTAAACTTTCAAATCATTCAGCAACCCCATCTCATCCTCTCGTGCGACCGTGCCACCGAGTCACAAGATAAGAGTGACCAGTTGTGGCCGCAGTGCTCTACAGGCTGTAAAACAGGTCTTCGCTATTTGTTTAGTTTTAAACGTAACTAGTGTGTCCGTTTATTGCCATTTTAGTAAACGTTAATACCGGTTGGGGGTAGAAGTTATGCGGCTATCAATTAAAGGTAGATAACGATACGTTTGTTATTGTCTGGTTCATTCAACAATAATGTAGGAGTGGACCTGCTAGTGCGCTTGCATTGTAGCAGAATATAGCTGTAATTTATTGAGTATTGTACAATCCAGAGTATCATTAAGGAGATTGCCCCACTTTTTCAACTTTTTTTGTCCGATTCGTTTGAAAATTGGCCAGTAGGCCTATATGTATTTTGTGAATGTAAACCGTTTTTACTCCTGTCACTTTTTCGATTTAGGCCTTGGTTTTTTTATGAAAAATTAGTTTTTTGGTATATTTTTATGGATATTTCAAAACGTGACTTGTCATTGAGTTTTGATGCTAACCTAGAACTAAACCAAAGACAGTTTTTGAATCCTTGGAACATTTCTAACAAACTCAAATGGTTTTTTTTTCTAATTCTAATTTTTTCTAATTTTTCCTAGATTTATAATTTTCATTAAAAGAACTGTGGCTTCCCCTCACTACCCAACTTGTTTACGTTTGTAATAGAGGGTTAGCTTCCATTATTAATGAAATTCTTCTTGGCACGCTTGCTTCCTTTGGCGCAACTTCAAAGTTGAATGATTTGTAAATAATGCATCAGCAAGCAGAATGTCATTCATATAAAATATTCTGAAACGTGTTCCTTTGGTGATTCTTGGGATAAAAATTATCAATTTCCGTGATTGCATTGAACTTCACAGTGAAGACATTTCATTAAACTTCACATTTTTATAATATAAATTGGTCAATATGAAGTTTAATGTTGTCAACGAATTTCATAATTTTGTAGGTATAGATAGGTAATATAGTCCATTTTAAGACGTTTCACAAGAATGACATTCTGCCCGGTGATGCGTTATTTTTGAATTATTCAACTTTGAAGCTGGCTTGTGCGCGCCATGGAAGCGCGCGCGGCTAGCGTATTTTAATCAATAACGGAAGCTAACCCCCTATTACAAACGTAAAGAGGTTGGGTCGTGAGGGGTAGCCATAGTTCTTTTAGTGAAAAGTATAAATAAAGCTTCTAACCCACCTGTTAGGGTGACGATCGCAATCTTGTTTACATCGGCACTAAGATGGCGGTGCCCATGGCAGCAGCCATCTTCCAGTCGATGTAAACAAACGTCACTAGGGTAATTCATCAAATATCGAACTGAACTGATTATCGAACAACTTTGGAAATATGCGCGTAATAAATTTAGTAAGCATCCAAACTTGCTCAGTGCCAGTGATCTTACATCTAAAACTCCTATTTTAGTGATAAAAACTCATTTCTGTGAGCTGCAAACTGCTACCAGCTGTTGCGAACGCATTTTCTGTACGACCCTTACAAATTGGTCGAATTTTTTCACTCGAAAAATCTTACGCACCTCGGGAAAATTGCGACGGTTTAATTGTTGTTGGGTCACCGTCAACCTCCCGTCATAACTAGAGAGTAGTGTTGTCATATGATGTTCTGTTACTATATTTTTTTCTTTTCTGCCAAAAACTTGATGATTATTCCATGTTCGACATTCAGTTCCTTTTTCATGTCAGTATTAAATACTGAACAAAGGTGTTCGAATCAAAATTCCTTAAAAATCATGAATTTATGCCTCGAACAAAGCTTTTCGATTCTTAATTCTATTAAATAACTGAATCGATCTATTGAACGCCTGTTTTATTTCATTAAAATATTGTATTAACGCTTGATAATAACATTGAATAGTTGAAGATGGGAATTCTGGTGAGGGGCTATCAATTATCTGCTGGTGTTCCAAAGCCCTCAAGATCATCAATGATTCGTCTGGCTACATTTACTGATGATCAATCCCTTGCCAAGAAAATCGATGCAAGCATCAATAATAATTCATTGACGAGTGCTTTACACTCTACTTCAAAAAAGGTCACACAGGTTGATGATCACAATGATGGTTCAACAAACACTGCAAATGAAACATCGACATCATATTCAAATTTTGATAACTCTCCATTCAAATGCATCTTGAAAATAAGTAATGAGACAGTTATTTCAAACAAACAAACAAAACAAACATCGGCATCTTTGGGATGCTTTATTTCCAATCAAGCCTGATACAAATGATCTTAAGCATTGGTTTTTCAAATGTCTTATAACTAACACTGTATATAGGACACCATGACGGTTCCCCCGTAAAGCCGGTACCCATTTCCGACACCTGGGTCGAGTGGGGTATTGTGCTTGAGCTTTCCCTTATACCCAACGGGGAAAATCGCAGCGCTAGCGCCGGGATACGAACCCGCGACTCCAACATACAAGTCCGATCCCTTAACCGATGTGCCACCGCGAGCACTTCCAAGAAAATCCAGTGCACCAAAGAAAAAAAGAATGAAAGAAAAACGTTTATTTTCCAAGTGGCCACATGAGGTGTACAAATAGATAGACCATACGAGGCATATTAATGGACAAAATATACGAGGCGTACTAATAGACAAACCATACCTGGCGTGCTAATAGTCTAACAAAAGTTCCATACGAAGAGAACTAATTGACAAACCATCCTGTTCGAATCAAAATTCTTGTTCGATTCCTGTTCGATATTGATGAAATTATGTTACTAAAGAATTCGATTTTTAGAACAATAAATACATTTCAATAATCTACGTTGTCTTTCAAGCGACATCACAGAACAAGAAAGCAACTGTTCAAGAATAACCTTGAGGCCCGCAAGAGTTATTCAGAGCAAAAGTTACCGATTTATGAAGGTTGTTTCTAGACACACGTGATTTCTGTTCGATATTTGATGAATTACCCTAGAAACCTTTATTTTTAATTTTCACTAAAAGAACTGGGGCTTATAGAAAATAAAGGAATTGATTGATGTTACTAATAGGATATTGAAATATGAGGAGTTCCGTAATGGGAAAATTTACCGTAATTTATTACGTCAAGTGTCAGAACGACATTTAAACAAGACTAAAGCACTAAAACTAAGGGTAACAAAGGTAAGAGTCCTTCAGAGCCGGTCTTCTGGGAGACAGGCGGGCGGTCCACTTGCGATCTCTGACTGCTGTCGTAGGAAGCAAGCACCCGTGCTCTGTGGAGTTAGTTGCAGTTAGATACGATATAGTGTTTAGTCTTAGGTTTAATACGGTTTATCGTTGTAAAATAAGTTTTTAGGTAATAAGTTTATAAGTTTTTTAAGGCAAGTTATAAGTTATAAGTTTTTTAAGGCAAGTTATAAGTTATAAGTTTTTTAAGGCAAGTTATAAGTTATAAGTTTTTTAAGGCAAGTTATAAGTTATAAGTTTTTAAGGTAAGTTATAAGTTATAAGTTTTTTAAGGTAAGTTATAAGTTATAAGTTTTTTAAGGTAAGTTATAAGTTATAAGTTTTTTAAGGCAAGTTATAAGTTATAAGTTTTTAAGGTAAGTTATAAGTTATAAGTTTTTAAAGGTAAGTTATAAGTTATAAGTTTTTTAAGGTAAGTTATAAGTTATAAGTTATTTAAGGTACGTTTATAAGTTATAAAGGTAAGTTTATGCGTTATAAGTTAGTTATTAAGAATGCATGGGGAAACGTCGTCCTAAGTACCCAGCTCACGGCATGGCAAGTAATTGGTTACTGAACTAATAGTTCACCAACCTCCAATAAGCTCGTGAGCTTCAGGATGTGCCGGGAAGCGGAGTCAGGCGAGTGGATGGTGAGCGGAGCAGTCAGCAGCAAGTAGGATGCCTTAGCCCGTCATCCCCGTCCGCTCGGTCCTCGGTGGAACGGAGAAGCGCAGCATAGCGATGCGAAGGAAACCCCACTGGCGTCCCTGCGTTGGCAGCACGGGAGATTCCGCTGGGGATGCAGGGGCCGGTGGAAACGGCAAAGGCTGTGTAGGCTCCAGTAATAAAGTTTGATGATGAAGTTGAGAGGTCAATGGCTGGAGGCGATCTGAATCGGCCTCGAGAAAATTTAAGAGGTCAGTTCAGTTTGGCTCAAATGGTGTATTCAATTGGCCGTATTCAGGATGGCAAACTAAAGTTCAAGAAACCAAATACAAGCCTAGAGCTGGGTTATGGAATTTTTATATATTAATGTAATAAGTTTTTTCTATATCAATTTCAAAGTTAATATTCTCAGATTAAGTTTTACTTATAAGGTAAGTGTTAATTTAATTTTATTCCTTAATTTTAAGTTCACGAGGAAACAAGCTTAAATTTAATCAACTCTAAACGATTACAGGATAGCCTGTAAGATTTCTGTACATTCCCCGCCAGGGATTCGGCTTCACTAGAAATGAAGGCGAATGAAAGATTATTTACACTGCGTCATCTGCCACCCAGGAGCGAATTTTACGCTTAGCCGCAACGGCAGCTTTTCGTTGGCAGGGGCGCACGTCAGGCACATTCGATTCAGACCCTAGTCCGTCCGAGCATGCCGGCTGGCTGCTGAGCGTCTCGTCTGATGAGAGAAGAAGAATTAGTGACGAAGCATGACGGTAGACCTCGTCACCTGTGCTTTTACGAATATGCGCTGCGGTGACTTCACCCAGAGAATTAGTTTCTGTTTTCAGAACGATACCTAAAGGGTAAGTGGATTGTTTTAAATATTTATCTACTAGCAGAACTATGTCGCCCAATTTTAGGAGCTTATGCTTTACGGGTTTATATCTATCCGGTTTGTCAGTAGCTTGACGAACCAAGGTTGCCAAAAATTCTGAGTGATAAATATCATTCAATTCCGTGTGAGCACGAACCAAAGTCGAGTAGTATTCTGTGAAGTCCTTGAGAGACCGTGGTTCGAAGTCTGGATCATCTGTGGAAATCGATTGAAGATCAGGTAAAATATTGACAGAAGGAAGCTCGTAACCGTGGATCAGCATTTCTGGTGTTATAGGAGAGACATTTTCAAGATTAGATCGTAACGCTTCTTTGAACGCGATTGGTCTCCTGTTGATGAGGTGCACAGATTTGGCAATCAAGAATTGGAAATCAAATATCGACAAAATATTTTTTCCAATAGCTTTGAAGATAAGTCTCTTGCAGGCCTTTACACAACATTCAATGAGCAAGCCTAAAGCACTGTTGCCCTTGCAATACTGTGCCAGTGTTATTTCTCGGATGCCGTGCTCCTCTAGGTAGGTTTGAGTTTCATGGTCATCGAGGAAAGATCTTATTGTGTTGAAGCCTGCTGAAATTTGACTGCCTAAATCAGCTGTACAACTTCTGAACATTCCGTATTCATAGACGTGCAATTGTAGAGCCTTTAGGAAGTCTTGTGCATCTGCACTCAAGCAAACTTTCATATTTATTGCCCTACTCCAGAGACAGGTCAAGATCAAGATCCACACCTTTTGTTTTTTACCTTGAATTTTGATGGTGTATGGACCCATGTAGTCCAGGAACACAGAAGAAAACGGCTTGGCAATTGGAGAGACTCTGAAGTCGCGATAAGGACTCTGGTTCAATTTTATTGGTCGTTCATTTACTCTACGACAAGTGATGCATTGCTTTAGAACTTTCCTAACTTCAGAAAATGGGTGAATGAAGAAATAATTTTTTCTCAACTCGTGCAGGACTGAATAGACACCGGAGTGGCCGATGGAGACATGAGCGTCTGCAATGATCAGTCTTGAGAGCAGACTGCCCTTTGGCAAGAGAATCGGGTAAGCGTTAGCGTTTTGTTCGGGAAATTTAGACTTCACCCTCAAAAGGCCGTCCGGTGCAAGAAATACGTTCAAACGTTTTATTAAAGGAGGCACTTTACTACTCTCTTTCTTTGCGTCTCGCAAGTAATCTAGAACCTCACGAAACCGTTCTCCCTGTTCAGCAAGCAAAATGGTCCTCATCGCTTTAGAATGCAAATTTTCCGTTTGAATAGCAAGAGTAGCATCAGATCTTAGTACTTTTAATTTCAATTTGTTAACAAACAGGAGGACATTTTTGTAAATCTTCACAAGTTTTGCTAACGAAGAAAATTTATCGAGAGGTACCAAGTGGACGTTAGGATAATTTCGCTTTGCAGTGCAAGCGTTTACGTTAGCGTTTATGGGCGACTTACCCTGATTATCTTGTTCAGAGGCCTGTGCTTCGTCTCCGGCGGAGACCGGAGCTTCCGACTCCTCGACGGCTTTGCTGGCGGCATGAGGCAGCACCAAGGAGAAGCCTGGGTCAAAGGAGGAAGCACCCTCACGGATGAAGGTAGGACCTGTGTAATATTTAGATTTGTTTAGTTGCTTAGCACTTGGGCAACGGGTAACGAAATCTGCAGGATTTTCCTGTCCAGCGGTGAACCTGAAATTTATAGGCTTTTTATTACAGAGAGATTCTATCTCTTGTAGTTTGTTCATGGTAAAGACGTTCCTTTTTGACATCTTATCGAAATCAATGGAGAATGATTTGATCCAATGCAAAGCCACCATGCTGTCTGTAAAGAGAGACAAGGATGTTATGTTCAAAGGAGTCATGGTTTGGCTGCCAGTGAAGTTCTCAAACCAGTCAATCAATGCAGCTGTTCCCAGATGCACTGCTGCAAGTTCTAGTACAGGTACAGATCTGGCTTTCATTTGTTTGTTGACAATTTTTGACTTACTGGCGAGTAGAGTAAGTTTGTTTTCATTTTCTGCTTTTATGTATATGACGTAGCCATACAAGCTGGTCGAGGCATCTGTGAAAGCAATAAGAGAAAAGTTACTTTCACGCTGACCAAGAGATCTAGGAACCGGGAGACACTTAGAGGAATTTACCTGCTTGGCGATAAGAGTCCACTCCCGAAGTAGGTTCTTGGGGAGCTTGGAGTCCCATTTCAAATTTTGGTCAGATTATAGTTTGTGTAAGAAGACTCTGGCTCTGTTGAGAATGGGGCAATAAACGTTGAACACATCATAAATTTCATGAATGGTTCCTAGAATCTTTCTTTTCGTATCTGCCTTCAAGTCAAGCTTTACCGTGCAGGGCCGAAGGGTGTCAGCTTCCCGGTCCCAAGTCATGCCCAGAAGTTTGACGTCCTGGGGAGTTTCTGACTCGCTTTCTTCGTCGATTCTCTGCTGCAAAGACGGTGAGTTAGTCATGAATTTCTGTAAAGGAAACTGGTACTTGCTGAAAACCTTTGGCAAGGACTCGTAAGAAAGGGTCAGCTTAGTTAGGTCATTAGTTGAATAACCACCGTTATCCATGTACATCATGCCGTACACTGCTTTGCGGAGCTCTGACAAGAAAGGATCGTCATCTGGATCGTCTAGGATCAATATCCTGTAGAGAGCCAGCATTAATAAAGTGGGGCTCGGTCTGAGACCAAACATAAGTCTCAGACTCTTGTATGCAATAGGGGTCAAATCGTTTTTTAGTATGTTTTTGAACCATAAGAAACAAAGTCTGTTCTGGTCAACTTCTCTTAACTGTATGTTCAGAAAAGCCTGTTTTATATCAAAGGTTAAAAGATATTTATCAAATCTGTGCCAGACTAAGGCAACTTCAGGTTTTGAATTCAGGCATGGCCCTGGCAGAGTGGCTTGGTTATGGCTGACAGAACCTTGAGCTTTCTCACAGAGGTTGGCCAGGAACACTACACGACATTTGGTAGTGTCGTGCTCCATACGAAATACGCCCATATGTGGCAAGAAGCTGCATTCAGGATGGGTTGCCATAAATTCCTCTGTGTTGTCGATACGCTCAATAATGCCGTTTTGCTCCTGCTCCTTGAACACATCATTGTACATTTTGAGACGGTCGGCATTCGACGCAAGTTTTTTATAATTGCTACGTAATATTTGGTGCGACAAGGCGTAATTTTTAGACAGTTTATGAGAAATTTTATGATTCCACATCAGTGGCATGACTAGTCTACCTTCATGATTTCGTTTTGTGTTCGTCAAGACGTAGTCAACTAACTTGTCGTTCAATTCCGTTTGCTCAGGATCACCCGGTGGGTCCAAACCTAGAAGCCCATCACAACGGGAGCTGAGCTCGTCTGCGGGCGCACGAGCAAGAAACGGGTCTAAATCAGAGTAATGATTAGTCTCACCAGATTTCTGCTCGCCGGACCCAGGCTGACGATGGTGTTGCAAGACGGCAACGTCTGCAGCACCACAAGACATGGACCGGCCAGGATGATGTGCATCGTGCTGCAAGGGTGACAAGAAATGTAAATTTTGTTCAATGGTTCGAACATTGCCCGTCAAGAAAATTCCTACTGCAGAGTCTATGTAACAGGATTCTTTACCAGGGTTACCAAAATTCACGTACTTCATATTGAAGAAGGGATCACATTCCGTGCCCAAGACGAGCGAAATTTGTTCTGGAAAAGAGGAATCTGCGTAAGATGAGTCGGCCAACGCGTAACCTTTCTGTTTAAAAGTAGATGCAATTGGCCCCAGTCCTGAAGTGGGCAATGAAATTTGAATCGACGGGACACAAATTGCCTCTACTGAGAAATGTTTGTTCCCAGCTTTAAGCGGAACCTCGACCATGTCCGTAATCAGTTCTGTGCTTGAATTAAATCCCTGAATTTTTACCTTTTCATTTGCCTTTACCACAGGAAGAGAGAGTTCATTGGCCAAGGAAGAAGAAATAAAATTCCTTTGGCTGCCACCGTCTTTCAATATCCTAACTTTAGAGGATTTGATCTCTGCGGTAAGAGTAGGTAGCAAATTCAAGTCATCAATAGTTTGGCTGAAAAAAGATTCAGTTAACGTTAGAGCGTTCGTCGCATGCTTAGGAGAAGACCCCTGAAGTTTGCCTTTTTGGCACAAATAGGTCATGTGCTGACCATTACAAGTACGACATGCCGAGGAAAAATTGAACCGACAGTTTGCCGCGTTGTGGTTTAGAAAGGAACATTTGGTACAAGCACGAATAGATTTAAGTTTATCACATTTTTTGGTGGGGTTGTCATACCTTGAGCACTGGCTAAGATTATGGTCAGCATTTACACCATCCGATCTGCACAGCACACAGAATTGTTTTTTGGGCTTCACAGCGACGGCTGAGGAGACCGTGGGATTAGCTTTAGTTAACTTACGGTCGATCCGTTTTGGAGCGTCAGCAGGTTGAAGTTCACGTTTGTAGCGCTCCGTGGCTTCAAACAGGTTGTTTTCTATCTGAGAAAGAGATGGCTTATTAGTGTTGGTTATTTGGATGAGAATGTTCTGAAACTTGGTATTAAGAGCGTTCCAGAAAAAGTACGCCATGACCGCGTCTACGTCTATTTCTAGTTTTTTGAAAGCAGCAACTGTGGATTTAAGCTCGCCGATGTAGACATAAGGGTCATCAGACTCTGTTAGTTTGATGCTGGCAAGTTTTTCAATGGCGTTGTACTTTTGAATAATTACTGATGCAAAGGCCTTTTGCAACAGGTCTTTCGCCGTTTCGTAGGTCTGATCAGGTATATCTAGGGAATCTAACAAAATTTTTGGCGAGCCCGAAACTTGATTGTAGAGGTACACGAATTTTTCATAAGAGGTTAAATTATGTTTGTCAAAAATTGCTTCGAAACTGAACAGGAACTTTTCAAAATTTTCGTTAGGAGAGTTGCTGAATTTAGGCAAGGGAACATCGGGAAGTTTTAATTTTTGTTGTACATTTACGATACCTGCGTTTGAGGCGGAGGAAGTACCAGCTGCGTCACCTCTGGCAGATGTAGAGGTAGAAGGTTGTGACTGGAGGAGGGCCAGGCAATCGAACAATTGCGCCTCGTACGACTCCTGCTCGTTGGCAGCAGTCTCCAGCACGTCGTCAGTAGCGTCGCTGCGAAGCAGCAAGTCAAAAATAGACTTGTCTAGATCTTTTAGCTCAACCTGCAAGGAGGTAACTTTAGAAATGTTTATCAGTTTATCATGTTGCGAGTAACCGTCTATGGCAGCTTTAACGGTGTTGTGTAAGCGAGTTACACGCTGCCGTACATACTTGCGGGTTTTTGTCAAAATAGTGAGGTCGCCGTTCCCAGCCGCTCGCTGAGAAGCTTCTTTTTTGGAAGCCATAGCTGTAATGAATCGGTAGAAAATATTAGTTCAAGTTAAGGTTTTAGGCGCAAAAGTCGCAAGGTTTAGAAAAATATGTTAAAGAAGAATGCTGCTGCCGCTGATGCTGCACCACACTCGCCGACAAACCTGGGCTCCCGGCAACACACGTTTCCCCATACTGGCCACCATATAGAAAATAAAGGAATTGATTGATGTTACTAATAGGATATTGAAATATGAGGAGTTCCGTAATGGGAAAATTTACCGTAATTTATTACGTCAAGTGTCAGAACGACATTTAAACAAGACTTAAGCACTAAAACTAAGGGTAACAAAGGTAAGAGTCCTTCAGAGCCGGTCTTCTGGGAGACAGGCGGGCGGTCCACTTGCGATCTCTGACTGCTGTCGTAGGAAGCAAGCACCCGTGCTCTGTGGAGTTAGTTGCAGTTAGATACGATATAGTGTTTAGTCTTAGGTTTAATACGGTTTATCGTTGTAAAATAAGTTTTTAGGTAATAAGTTTATAAGTTTTTTAAGGCAAGTTATAAGTTATAAGTTTTTTAAGGCAAGTTATAAGTTATAAGTTTTTTAAGGCAAGTTATAAGTTATAAGTTTTTTAAGGCAAGTTATAAGTTATAAGTTTTTAAGGTAAGTTATAAGTTATAAGTTTTTTAAGGTAAGTTATAAGTTATAAGTTTTTTAAGGTAAGTTATAAGTTATAAGTTTTTTAAGGCAAGTTATAAGTTATAAGTTTTTAAGGTAAGTTATAAGTTATAAGTTTTTTAAGGTAAGTTATAAGTTATAAGTTTTTTAAGGTAAGTTATAAGTTATAAGTTATTTAAGGTACGTTTATAAGTTATAAAGGTAAGTTTATGCGTTATAAGTTAGTTATTAAGAATGCATGGGGAAACGTCGTCCTAAGTACCCAGCTCACGGCATGGCAAGTAATTGGTTACTGAACTAATAGTTCACCAACCTCCAATAAGCTCGTGAGCTTCAGGATGTGCCGGGAAGCGGAGTCAGGCGAGTGGATGGTGAGCGGAGCAGTCAGCAGCAAGTAGGATGCCTTAGCCCGTCATCCCCGTCCGCTCGGTCCTCGGTGGAACGGAGAAGCGCAGCATAGCGATGCGAAGGAAACCCCACTGGCGTCCCTGCGTTGGCAGCACGGGAGATTCCGCTGGGGATGCAGGGGCCGGTGGAAACGGCAAAGGCTGTGTAGGCTCCAGTAATAAAGTTTGATGATGAAGTTGAGAGGTCAATGGCTGGAGGCGATCTGAATCGGCCTCGAGAAAATTTAAGAGGTCAGTTCAGTTTGGCTCAAATGGTGTATTCAATTGGCCGTATTCAGGATGGCAAACTAAAGTTCAAGAAACCAAATACAAGCCTAGAGCTGGGTTATGGAATTTTTATATATTAATGTAATAAGTTTTTTCTATATCAATTTCAAAGTTAATATTCTGAGATTAAGTTTTACTTATAAGGTAAGTGTTAATTTAATTTTATTCCTTAATTTTAAGTTCACGAGGAAACAAGCTTAAATTTAATCAACTCTAAACGATTACAGGATAGCCTGTAAGATTTCTGTACAGGGCTAGCCCTCACGACCCAACCTCTTTACGTTTGTAATTGAGGTTAGCTTCCACTTCATTGCAAAAACAATGACTGTTTTTGCGCAAATAAGGCCATTCATGAGCGCCGTTTGTATAACTTCAAACTTAAATAACTTGAAAACTAAGCATTTCCGGGCACATTGTCATTCATGTAAAACGTCTTAAAATTGACTATATTACCTGTCAATACCTACGAAATTATGAAATTTGTTGACAACATTAAACTCAATATTGACCTATAAATTTGAAATTTTTCAACTTGGTTATAAAATTATTTAGGACTTTAAGGTTGGTTTAACTTGATAAAAATTTATCAAAAGATTCAACTTATGTTTTGATTTCATTTTATAGTTTGTGAAGGGAGATTATAGGATTGATGTTGATTTTAATGCACTCACAGAAATTAAAAATTTGGTTGCCCCAAATTGCTAATAAAGCACATTTAAAAACGTTTTTACCGAATGACATTTTGCTTGCTGATGCTCACTCCCAGGGGAAAAATGTGAGGGCCCAAACTGAGAGTTAGGTAGGCCTTCTTTTTGTTGAAATAAAAGTTTTTTATTATGTTAAGGACCACCTTTTTTTGGTTCACTGCTGTCCTGTTTTTCAGCACCTCTCATTTCTTCTTCAACTTTTATCTTATTTTACGAACTTCTTTCTTATCTTACTGTTTCTATGCCCCTTCAGCATAGATTCATCATTTTCTTATCTCCCTACTAAATGGTGCCTTCCTCCTTCCTCTCTTCGATACGCTCTATTTTTGTAGCGGTTAGGGAGGCTTAAACTAACTTATAATCTAATCTAATCTTGCTGATGCTTAATTTTTTAGTTATTTAACTTTTGAAGTTACAGGATTTTTATATTTAAAGTGAAGGAACAGACACATAAATATGCTATAATATGATATTGACGTAAGAATGATTGAGGTGAGGTTAGTTAAATAAACTAATCTAAATAAAACTAGAATCAATTATCTTATATTAGCCAAATCAATGATGATTTTTTGCCAAAAAAGTGGATGTGTTCCAACAATGCGGCAACTACACAACCATATAATGTTATTCCTACCTGAACATATTTATTGTTTTATCTCAAAAATTATGCATTAGCGAGCAAAATGTTATTCATGAAAAACATCTTAAAGTGCATTCTTCCACCAACTCTTGGAAACCAAATTTTTAATTTCCATGAGCGCATTAAAATCTATATAGAAAAATTATAGAAGTTACTACCTTAAGATTTCATAGCCAAGCCTGTGGTCTATTTATATGAATGTGTAACTGTGTTTGTTTGCATGTGTTTTTCAAAAGAAAGAGAGTTGGTAGAACTCCCATGACAATTTGACCTCTATAATTGAGCACATTTAACATTACATAAATTCATTTTATAGAGATATTTCTTGTGCAATCTGTAATAGTTGAAAGTTGAATCAGTTACTATATAGTAAGATAAAATTAGGGATTTTTGTTTCAATTCTTTCTGTCTGGGCCAAATTGTGATGATTATTTGAAAATTAACACGTTTACTGTGTTTCAGCGGTTGTTAAGTTTGTTTGGCTAGGTTTAAGTAGCAAAATTGGGAAATCAACTTTACTGCTTGAATAAATTATTCTTCCAATTAAATATGAAAAATGTAATTGCACAATAACATTTTACCTCATATGGTAAAGTTATTATTAGAAAAAGTTGTGAAACAGATGAAAATGTCATTCATTTATACCAGTACATCAGTGGGTAATTTACCTGTTGGTACACATGTGGCCCAATACGCAGGGAATGTGTTGAAGATACAACAAATATAGTCCATCAAAGTTTAGTTATCTGCTTTTGTATTAGAATAGCATTCATTTATCTTAACCATTTCTTCAAAGTGCCAATTTATTCAGATATTTTAAGATATTCTAAAGTTAGATTTTTTTTCTGTAGGGTGGGAATAAAATGAGAATAACTTTTAATACTCTAGATGATTTACTTATACTGTAGTACAAAATCACTTGGAGTGCATTGTGCTTTCATTTTAATTCAGTTATTTGTCTATGTAGTGGAATAAAATCCAGTAATCTTGGCATTTGTTTTACAGTGAAAAATCAGTTGAAGCATATTTTGCTTCCATCTAAGCCTAGTTCTTTGCCTATAAAATCACAACATTCAACAATTTTGACCCTTTCCTTACTCTGCAAACTTTTCAAAACACAATTTGTTGTAAACTTGTGATAACTGTTTGATCATTTAATTCATTTTATAAAAATTTAAAATGACTGATAAAAGTCCCAATGGCAATTCTAGCAGCAGCAGTAGCAGCAGCAATAATTCCAGTGAGGAAGAATTCACAGGGGCTTCATCCTGCTCCCGTACAGCCAATTTTAAAGATGATGAGGAGGTATGTTGTAATTTTATTTCATTTTCTTCTTAGCATGGTTTTCACTTATGATCAAACAAATGAATGAAACAAATGAATTTTATCTAACAATTGATTTTGAGATGTAATGTCCATGCAGCAAATCTAACTATTGATTCTGAGATGCAATGTCCATGCATTAAATCTAACAATTGATTCTGAGATGTAATGTCCATGCATTAAATCTAACTATTGATTCTGAGATGTAATGTCCATGCATTAAACCTAACTATTGATTCTGCAACGTACCAACATTGTGTTTTTGCAGGTATTGCTGCAGCCGTTCCGTTATGTGCTGCAAGTTCCAGGGAAGATGATCAGAAGCAAGTTGGCTCATGCATTTAATTATTGGCTACAAATCCCTGAAGACAAACTTTCTGCTATTGCTGAGATAACTCTCTTGCTTCACAATGCCAGCCTCTTGTGAGTGTACATGAAGATGATGTGTATTTATGGCATTTAGCTCTTATGCAGTAAATTTTGAGGTAAGAACTAAGTTTGGTGGGAAATTTTAGAATTTGGGTGCTTTATAGCTGCTTTTTTATAACCAGCAGCTAAATATCTGGAGGAGTAAAACCTTTTCTAAATTACAGAAGGTCTGTGACTTTTGAAACCAATCAGTTTTTATAGTTTAAAAATGCATTTATTTAGTGTAAATCATGGCATCCCTAAATACAATACAATACAATCATACATAAGCACCAAAGTCACTCACTCGTGCAAATGCTGCACTGATGTTGAAGCCATTTTAAAGTCATAACAAAGCACTTCTAATTCTTGAAAACATAACTGGAGCTAAAAAGAGGCATGGGAGGCATACTGAAAATAGCTTTGCCACAATATTGGGTTGTTTTTTCTGCCTTGTAGGAGTGACAAATACAAGGTTCATATAACACAACCATAGTAGGTCAAACATTTTTTAATGATTTATGAGGGATTGTAGAGTCGCCATGAAATGTTGCAAGTGATGCTGTTGTAGACCTAAAACACTCTGTAGAGTGTTTTTCTTTCAAAAATTTACTGACTGTAGTAAAACTTGGTATACAGTACCTGTTACACTACCCAATTTTTTCATGTAACGGTTCAATATGTAACAATATTTCATTTGGACTCCATGCCTGATTTGGCACGATGCGTTTCAGAATTGATGACATTGAAGATGGGAGCGTGTTGAGACGAGGCATCCCAGTGGCCCACAGCATATACGGCATTGCCTCCACCATCAATTCTGCTAATTATGTCTACTTCTTGGGGCTGGAGAAGACGCTGGCTTTGGGTCACCCTCAGGTTGGTCATGTCAGCTTTGTAGAGCTAGTATTAAGAATTTCATTACCTCCACCATCAACTCTGCTGATTACTTCTACTTCTTGGGGCTGGAGAAGACGCTGGCTTTGGGTCACCCTCAGGTTGGTCATGTCTGCTTTGTAGAGCTAGTATTAAGAATTTGTTCTTTGTGTGGGAAGACATTTGGAATGTTTTTTGAACAGCCAGGGATGCAAGACAATGGAGATTTTTAAAAAGGGACAAGACAATGAGGACTTCAAATAAAGTGAAAGGGCAATTGAGACTTCTAATAAAAGTGAAAGACAATTTAGATTTTAAATAAAATAAAAGAGCAATTTCGACTTAAGATAGAGTAAAAGGGCAATTGAGACTTCAAAAAAAGTTATGGGGTAATGAAAACTAAGAATAAAAGTGGAAGGGAGACTTCACTGGGCAGTGTAAACTTCAAAGGGCCAGCCATGTTTGCTAGTTCACATTTTTCTCTTCACCGTGTGGTGTGGCGCGTGCACTGCAGGCCGTGAATGTGTTCTGCGAGCAACTGCTGGAGCTGCACAGAGGGCAGGGCCTTGATATCCACTGGAGGGACTCCTTTGCCTGCCCTACCGAGGAGCAGTACCGCCGTATGATCATTTGCAGTGAGTACTGCAGCGTTTTTTTGCTGGGATTTTCAACTGCAAGTCATGTTTTTTGGAGTATGATCATTTGCAGTGTGTTCAGCCTTTCTTTACTGGGATTTTTTGCTGCAAATATCATGTTTTCTGTGGTTGTGAAATATGATTTTGAGGCTGTGGTAGGTTTTCTATGTTCAATACAAATCATGTTTTCTGGGGTTGTGAAATAGGGTTTTGAGACTGTGGTAGGTTTTCTACCACAGCTCTAACTTGTTTCTTCTGCTGTGATTTCCCCATTGAAAGTCCTTAAGAGCATCAAAGAGATAGCGCTCGTACAAGTGACAACTGTTTATTGTTATTAAGTAGAGTAGTGCACTACAGAGTATGTAATAAATGTGCCACTGAACCTGCTATTAGTAATTAATGCACCACAGATCCTCTTATTAGTAATTAAGGCTCAACAGAGTGAGATTTTGTTCTTAGTGATAACCATCACCATATAGTTTGAGCTCCATACACACGTACATGCTAAAATTACCATGTTCTCTGAAACCATAGACTAAGGCAAGAGTTGACACAATTGTGTCTTGTTATCCTTCTGATTTGGAATTACGTTCTGTGATCATAGAAAGTTCCAATCTGGCCAGACAGAATGTAGTGTTATGTGTGCATTCAAATATAATCCATTTTATGAGTTATCTGTTTTACTCATTTTTAGCTCCTGGCATAGTCTGCCATTTTCTCAGCAGATCAGGCCAACTACAAGCATCTATTGATGCTAAGAGAATGATCTACTTCACACATTAGTTGAGTATGGACCTGGAATTTGTCACAAATTATGCATTGAGTTAAGTTCTAGTAGGCTGTATTGTTCTGGCTATATTATGTTAATGAAATTAGTTTAGTGGACCATTTACTTCCCTTTTAGTTTAGTTAATTATGCCTGCTGTTGTCCTGTGTGTAGGAATTTTAAATTTTGCTGTAGATTATGAGTGAAAGTGAAGCATGGGTGGTGACATCCTAGGGACAGAGAAACCAACAAGTTTATCGCAGTTATGCAAGTAGTTAGATATGCTTCATTATAAAAAGGCATAATAAATCAGAAGTGCAAATTAAACCACTAAAAGGACCATAGTGAACAAAACAAAAATCAAATCAATATTGAAACAAATCAGCCATATTAACATGTTGCCAGCAATGGGTTAAACGAAAGGTCAGCATTCAACTCAAATTTAAATACAAAAGTAATTAGTTTCATAAATACAAAAAAGGTCCATTAAAAAACACCATTAATTTTAAAAGATTTCTAAACTTTCTCAAACGGCAAATCGATGGGTCGTTCGCAGCAGGAAGAACTTGAACGCACCGAGGGGTCGTATTGCAGTCAACGTGTTAACCATGCTCGAACTGTTTTTATAAAGAAACAGGAGGGTTGTTTGGCCTGGCAATCCGGCTGATGCAGCTGTTCAGCACCAGCACGGCGAGCTTCAAGAAGCTCACGGACATCCTGGGCCTCTACTTCCAAATCAGAGACGACTACTGCAACCTCTGCATGAAGGAGGTCAGCTCTTGGTTGTGCTGCTCTCAAGGTCTGCTATTTATTTGATTAATGCCTAGGAGGTCGGCTCTTGGTTGCGCTTCTCTCAAGGTCTGCTATTTATTTGATTAATGCCTAGGAGGTCGGCTCTTGGTTGCGCTTCTCTCAAGGTCTGCTATTTATTTGATTAATGCCTAGGAGGTCGGCACTTGGTTGCGCTTCTCTCAAGGTCTGCTATTTATTTGATTAATGCCTAGGAGGTCGGCTCTTGGTTGCGCTTCTCTCAAGGTTTGCTATTTATTTGATTAATGCCTAGGAGGTCGGCTCTTGGTTGCGCTTCTCTCAAGGTCTGCTATTTATTTGATTAATGCCTAGGAGGTCGGCTCTTGGTTGCGTTGCTCTCAAGGTCTGCTATTTATTTAATTAATGCCTAGGAGGTCGGCTCTTGGTTACACTGCTCTCAAGGTCTGCTATTTATTTCATAAATGTTAAGGAGGTGGGCTCTTCATTGTGTAGGTCTGCTGTTTAATTTAATATTTACGAGGAGGTCAGCTCTTTATTGAGCATTTCTGTAGGTCTGCCATTTGTATCAACACTTTCAAGGAGGTCGGCTCTTTATTGCAGTGTTCTGAAAGTCTTTAATTTGTTTCAATGTTTTCAAGGAGCGCAGCTCTTTGTTTTGTAAGTCTGTCATTTATTATATTAACGTAGAGCTAACCTTAACGTTAATTTCATTAATGTTAAGGTTAGCTTTTCATTATGCTGTTCTGTTGGTCTGTTCTGTAAAGACTTGTTTATTTAAATATTTTCAAAGAGGTCAATTTTTTATTCCGGCGTTCTGAACGTCTGTCATTTGTTTCAATATTTTCAAGGAGGTTAGCTTTTTATCAAATTTTTTTGAGTGTGGTTAGCTGTTTAATTTAGTGTTTTGAAGTTGGAGCTAAGATTCTAAATTGTAGTGTTTTCAGGTTGATTTCTTCTCCTTTTTGTTGAAATAAAATGTTTTTTGTTGTGTTAAGGATTACTTTTTTTGGTTCACTGCTCTCCTGTTTTTCAACACCTACTACTTTCTTCTTCAACATTTATCTTGTATCATGAACTTTTTTCTTAACTTACTGTTTTTATGGCCACTTCTGCATAGATTCTGCATTCCTTCATCTCCATACCAATTGGTGCCTTCCTCTCTTCAAAACGCTCTTATTTTAGTGGTTAAGGAGGCTTAAACTAACATCTAATCCAAGATGTGGTGTACAGTACAGCGACAGCAAGAGCTACTGCGAGGACCTGACTGAGGGCAAGTTTAGCTTCCCCATCGTGCACGCCATCACCTCCCGCCCTCAGTGCTCGCAGATCATCAGTGAGTTCTGTCTTCATTGGCATGCTGGCTTGTGACACTTCTATTTGTGTGGCCTTAATTTAAGTGTGACGTAGGTTTGCACGGCATCACCTCCCGCCCTCGGTGCTCGTTGATCATCAGTGTGTCCTCTTTTGTGGTGTCTTTCCTGGCATGCTGACTTGTGTTAACTCTATTTGTGTGACTTAGGTTTGGGGGACATCACTTTAACTCTGATCTACATTTGTGTTGGTTTTTCGTGGTTTTGTCTGCTCGAACAGAGCAGATATTAACAGGCATAAAATTTCCTATTGCCATTGCTACCACCTCATGAAGTGCAGACATCAGGCGTCCAATGTCCTATTGTCATTGCTACTGCCTCAAAGCACCCTGATTTAAGGAGATCATCCCAGTTGGACAATGTTATATATTAAAATATGCATTGTTATAGTGTGACACTGGCTTTATGAGTAAGAGTTCTGGAGGCCTAGGTTTACGAGTCCCGGAAGATCATTGTTGTGGGCCTCGCATGGCAGGCTCACAGGATGTTCTTATCGTGCTTAGGTTCGGATGAGTCGGAAGCGCCTCGACCGCAGGCGCCGGCGGAAGTTCTTGTTGTGCACTAACTTAAGAGCAAGCTGTGTGTGAACTGCAGTTACCAGTAGATGGATATGTGCCTTACTGAGAGTTTCATTCTCATTTGGGTAGTTAAAGCTACCGATACTGTAGTTAGCAGCTACAGTTAAATTGACCTCATGTTGCGCTGAAAGTAACGACACAACAGACAACTTTTTTTGTCCAATTCGTTTGAAAATTGGCCATTATATGTCTTTTGTGAAAGTAAACCTTTTTTTACTCATGTCATTTGTTCGATTTAGGCCTTATTTTTTTTGGACGAAAAATTATTTTTTGGTATATTTTATGTATATTTCAAGACGTATCAACTCATTGAGTTTTGATGCTAGAACAAAACCAAAGACAGTTTTAGAATCCTTGAAACATTTCTAACAAACTCAGTAGGGCTTTTTCAAATTCAAATTTTTCGATTTTTTTTTAAATTTTGAAATTTCTGAAATAAACAACAATTTTTGGGGTTTAGATCTATATATTTTTTTGAAAAATTAGAATTTCATAAAAAGCCCGACTGAGTTTGTTGGAAATGTTTCAAGGATCCTAAAACTGTCTTTGGTTTTGTTCTAGCATCAAAACTCGTTGAGTCCATACGTCTTGAATAGTAAGGAAGGTAAATTTTTCACTAGAACCCAAAAACAACCCATGTCTATTGAATTCGAATAACGTAAAATTTTTGTACTTGAATGCACTTTCCAGGATCTATTTATAAGTACGAATAATGAGCAGCATTTTCCTAGTGAATTTCAATGAAACATATTTGAAATATCGTCCTTATGAGTGAATAGAAATAATTCATTTTACTTTAGTACTCACCATGTAGCGACTTTTTCAACTTTTTTCGTCCGATTCGTTTGAAAATTGGCCAGTATATGTCTTTTGTGAAAGCAAACCGTTTTTACTCATGTAATTTTTTCGATTTAAGCCTTATTTTTTTCTGACGAAAAATGAGTTTTTTGGTATGTTTTATGTGTATATCAAGACGTATCAACTCATTGAGTTTTGATGCTAGAACAAAAACAAAGACAGTTTTAGAATCATTTAAACATTTCTAACAAACTCAAATGGGCTTTTTTTCCATTTCCCATTTGTTCTTTTTTTATATGGGGTAAAAATCGGTCGAAAATGAAAAATTTTGGTCCCCTCACCCCCTGGAGGGGGATTTATTGTCCGTAGCACCATAAAATTTTAGGACCAAGTAGTTTACCAACTAAGGGTCCTTTCCCAACAAACACATGAGAAATGACCCCCGGAGCGACAGGGGCCTCGGATGATCTCCTTAAGCAGACATTATCAGGCATCAAATTTTCATTTCATCGGGCGTCATATTGCAGATTTCCTTTTGCATTGCTACCGCCTCAAAGCATCCTCTGTTTGAGCAGGCATCATCAGGCAGCGCCCAACTTTCTCTTGCCATTACCATCACCTCCCTGTTCAAGCAGACATCATCAGACATCTAAATTTCTCTTACCACCTCAAAACGTTCTCTGTTTCAGCAGCCGTCAAATTTCTTTTGCCATTCCTACAGTCTCATAGCATCCCCGTTTGAGCAGACATCATCAGGCAGCGCCCCAAGGACATGGAGGTGAAGCGCTACTGCGTGTCGCTGCTGGAGAAGTACGGCTCGCTCGCCTACACCCGCGACATGCTGCGCCAACTCGAGCAGGAGGCCAAAGAAGAGATAGAGAAGCTCGGCGGCAATCCTTTGCTTGTCAAAGTCATAGACTCCCTAAGAGCGTCCGATTCCTAGATGTTGCACGCCGTGTTCCGTGATTGTCTGTACTTTGTTGTCCGTCGTGCGATTGTTGTGATTGATAATTTAATTGATATTTTAAATATGATTAATGTGATTCAAAATAACTCAGTCCCATTTGATGATGATATGTGTTTATGAGGCAAGGTTTGGAGAGATGGTAAAAATGTTGAAGTAATTGTTTTCATGCAATGAAGAACAGAATTACCTCTATATTCTACTCTAAAACTATTTTATATATATTTCTAATAGGGTGACCATTCATGGGTTTATTGTATCCTGTGACTCATCGTGCACTGCCTGCCAAGAAAACAATTGAGCTTGTTAACAATTTGGATAAAACTCTAATTTTATGTTTAACATTTTAGAAGCATTTCTACGTGCAGAGAGAAACCTTTTTAGATCTTGAGAGCAGGACTATTCTCGACCTAAGAACTGCGAGTCATCAAGGAAACTTTTTTCACCTTCAGATGGGGCTCCCCTCAGGAGGATACAATTATTGTATCTTTGGGAACTAGCACTCCCAGGGGGACAATGTGAGGGCCTGAGCTGAGAGGTAGGTAGGCCTTCTTTTTTGTTGAAATAAAATGTTTTTGTTATGTTATGGACTACCTTTTTTTTGGTCCACTGCTGTCCTGTTTTTCAGCACCTACTACTTTCCTCTTCAACTTTTTCTTGTTTCGCCATCTTCTTTTTAGCTTACTGTTTTGCACCTTGTGCATAGATTTCGCGTTCCCTCAACTCCATACTGAATGGTGCCTTCCTATCTTAGAACATCTTTGTCGTGGTTAAGGGAGGCTAGAACTTTCTTATATAATAATAATAATAATAATAATAATAATAATAATAATAATAATAATAATTTTGTCAAACAATCAAGAATAAGAGGCTTGTATCAACATTGTGAAATGTCCCACAACGTAAGAAGCATTCTCACTAATATCAAAGTAGCAGTGCCTTTGTTGTTCTCTGGAATCATCAAGTTCTCCAGTTAAGAGGTTGTACATTTTTTTATTGAGGAATGATGTTCTAATATTCTTGTGAAATGTTTGCTTAACCCTTTAACGCCTCGAGGACACCAGTGTCCTCTTTCAAAAATACCCTCAATATATTATATTTCTTGTTCAATTAGTTCCCTAATGTGTTCTTTGAAGTTCTCTGCCGAATGGCAGTTCCTCTCTCATCCTGATATCGGTGACTGCCTGATGCCAGCGCCAGTTTAGTGACGGTGGTTGTGTTAACGGTAATAGGAGTACAAAAATTCGGACGTTAAAGGGTTAATCTTGAATCTTTGGTGTGCGTCATCTATTTACTTTGAGTGAACGATTTGAGCCACAAATTAATTTGTTGATTTGTTGAATAGAATTTGCACTTATTTTCTCACTTTTAAGTTTTGATATGAACAGAGGAAAATTATATAAATGCTTCTATATTCGTTAATACATCACGAAACTTACCTTTTTGTGTTGTCTGGTCATGTGATCTCATAAGAAATGTTGTTTTTCATCATAAACTCTAGGGAAGGTGGCGAATGGTGTTACGCTAAACGCTGAGTCCCATGGCGGGTGTTGCGCTGAGCGCTGAGTCCCATGGCGGGTGTTGCGCTGAGCGCTGAGTCCCATGGCGGGTGTTGCGCTGAGCGCTGAGTCCCATGGCGGGTGTTGCGCTGAGCGCTGAGTCCCATGGCGGTTGTTGCGCTGAGCGCCGAGTCCCATAGCGGGTGTTGCGCTGAGCGCTGAGTCCCATAGCGGGCGTTGCGCTGAGTGCTGAGTCCCATAGCGGGTGTTGCGCTGAGTCCCATAGCAGGACTCAGCGCTACGTGGGAAATAAAATTAAGTCTTCAATTCCATTGTTGTGCATCAGTGCATTGCTAGAATTTGGCACATGCCAGTGGTTACTTTAGACATGGTACTACGATACTCATGTGTGTATATCAACCAAGGATCCTCACTTTAAGATATTTTGAAAACCATTGATAAGCTTTTTGGTACCATCTTTATTGAAAATAAACTGTTTTTCTTATTTTCTTTCTTTCTTACGCTACTGGCGGATAAGGAGGCTTGAACTAACTAGTAATAAACTGTTTTTCATATTTTCTTTCTTTCTTAAGCTACTGGCGGATAAGGAGGCTTAAACTAACTAGTAATAAACTGGTTTTCTTATTTTCTTTCTTTCTTAAGCTACTGGCGGATAAGGAGGCTTAAACTAACTAGTAATAAACTGTTTTTCTTATTTTCTTTCTTTCTTAAGCTACTGGCGGATAAGGTGGCTTAAACTAAGAAGGAGGCTTAATCTTATCTTCCTTAGCTACGCGTGCATTAGAGCCAGCAGCGTTTGCGCAAGAATGTGTTGCGAGTGCATTCAGGTCGTTGTCTGTGTGCTGTGTCATTCCATCCCGTTCTTACTTTGCTGTTTTCTTCGTTGAAGTCACAGTTGATATGTGCAACCGAGTTTGTGAGGCTATGTGGATTTTTTTACATTTTTTGATGCTACTTGATATTCTTGAAACGTTTTCCGAGTCGGTTAATCCTATGCTTATTAAATGTTTATGGTGTATTGTTTATTTTGAAAAAAAGAAGGCTTAAATCGAGTGTCAAATATAAAGTGTGTATTATCATCGTTTGTCTCAGTAAAGATCGACTGGAATTCTCTTCAAAAAGTTATTTTTTTCTTGTTTAATAAATTTATGCAAATGTTAAACCAACGGTGAAAACAATCACGGTAATAACCATAATTATTGATAGAATAGTTGTCATGATAACAGTTTTTCGCCTCGCTTTCTGTGAACAAAAAGTGTTTTTTTTTAATCTGCTCCACTCATGCTTGTGAAGCCTGCTTTTTGATTTACAGGTGCCGAGTGGAGATCTTTGAAATGATGTTAGAGAGCCGGTTTTACTGTTTGAAGTTGTGTTTTCTCTTTAACAGTTGATCATGAACTGTTACAATTAACACAGTGACTGCGACGGGTTAAACTGAAGTTCAATATTCAACTAAAATTTAAATTCACAAATAGTTAGAAATTTTTATATATATATCAAACATTAACTGGGTCCATTAAATTTAATGGATTGTTTATACTTTTTCAAACGACCTATCGCTGGGTTATTTTGCAGCAGGAAAAACTTGAGCACGACCCACCGGTGGGTCGTATCGCGGTCAATTGCTTGAGGCTTGTGGCTTCTCCTTGCCAAAACAGAAAGTTTCCCATAACCATACCCATTCAATATTTTATCTGACTCAACAGCTGCAAGAAATCAAGTGTGCATACAATGGAATATGCATATTCTTTGTTCTGATACCTTCCTAAGGGGGATACAATTATTGTATCTATGGGAATTAGCGCTTCCAGAGGGAAAATGTGTGAGGGCCCGAGCTGACAGTTAAATAGGCCTTTTTGTTGGAATGAAATGGTTTTTGATATGTGTAAGGACCATTTTTTTCTTTTTTTGGTTCACTTCTATCTTGTCTTTCAGCACCTACTTTCTTCTTCAACATATCTTGTTTCATAAACTTCTTTCTCAACTCTCTATTCTGCGTTTTCCTATCTCCTTACTAAATGGTGCCTTCCTCTCTTTGGAACGCTTTTTTAGCGGTTAGGGATACTTAAACTAACATCTATTATTGTTAATGCACAGCTGCGCTAGCCACCGGGGATAGTAATTTTTTCTGACCGTTTCCGAACAGTAAGTTCTGTTCCCTCATTTGAGGAGTAAATTAAAAAAAGCTCTGTAAAGTAAAAGCTCACAAGTTAAAAGTGTCTTATTAAGGTAACGTTGTGCTGTTATTGCTGTCCTCGTGATGTTGTTGTAGTGGTGCATGTTATTAGCGCTGTATTTACTATTGAGGGAACAACAACTTTCTGCCACTCCTAGCTAGCTTGTTATGATGGTGCATGTTTTGTTCAGATTCTTTAGTCCGTTTTACAGGGTGTCCCAGAAAATCAGTAGCTGATCTTAGAATTGATAAAGACTGAGCTTTGAATTGATAAAGCTTCCCGTTCGTTACCGGGTATGGGTGAAAGTCAAAAGTCGAAGGATAAGAAATTATAATACTTCAATAATCAATGTCTCGTTACCACTGAATATTCTCATATGGCGTTAACAGAACTAAATTATCAACAATAACTGCAGAGCTCCATCAATTCAAAGTTCCGTCTGGTTTTTTCTTAACGACACAGTGTATTCACTGCGTGTGCGCTGAGATTACCTCGTCTCCTTTATTTTGACTCGACGCGAAGACTCCAGCTTATATTTTTGATGATGTACACTTTCTATATTTACAAAAATGGCTTATATTGGTCACCTCTGTTCCCAAGTGTGAAGGTGCTTGCTTGCAATAACTCTCTTGGTTTTGAAGCTCTTTTGAGAAGGGTAGGGTCCTGCAAAATCCTTGCATGGCAAAACCTTTAAAATCCTCGCATAAATTTTGAAGTTCTTGCGCTCCTTGAAAGTTTCTTGAAGTGTGAGTTTGAAGCTTAGATTTTGGAGGTAAAAAATAGAAATATTGTTCATTTCTTCATTCCGATACTCAGTGAAAACATCCCATATCAGGGACACTTACACGTCCATGTTTCGTTTCTTGATTTAAAACATCCCGCATTAGGGACAGTCTACTTTCATGTTTCGTTTCTTGATTTATAACATCCCGCATTAGGGACAGTCTACATTCATGTTTCGTTTCTTGATTTATAACATCCCGCATTAGGGACAGTCTACTTTCATGTTTCGTTTCTTGATTTATAACATCCCGCATTAGGGACATTCTACCTCCATGTTCCGTTTCTTGATTTATATCGTCCCGCATTAGGGACAGTATACATCCATGTTTTGTTTCTTGATTTATTTTGTCCCGCATTAGGGACAGTATACATCCATGTTTCGTTTCTTTATTTATATCGTCCCGTATTAGGGACAGTATACATCCATGTTTTATTTCTTGATTGATATCGTCCCGCATTAGGGACAGTATACATCCATGTTTCGTTTCTTGATTTATATCGTCCTTCGTCAGTGAAAGTAAACAATTTTGCAGTCATTTAAACTTAATTTGACGGGTTAAAACTCAATACTCTTGATGTGAACTTGCAAGGCGACTTGTGGAATTTTTTTTAATTTTGAGATAGCTTCATGGACTCCGGCGCACCTTGCAGACACAACACACCTGAGCACATGTGCGACCATGAGAGTGAGGAAGCAAGATTACTGTTTTTAGTCTGTGTAATTTGCCTTACTTTACCTACTTATGGTTGTGATTGTTCCTGGGCAGTTCTTGCTTATTTGACGTGGCCTGCATCTAGTGTCTGTATCCCTTTCAGAGGATGCAGCTGTTGGGTGTATGGGAAATGGTGATCGCGATAAATGTGAGGTCACAAGCTCAGAATTAGGTAGGCCATCTTTTTGTGTAAATAAAACCCTCAGGGAGACACAACTATTGTATCCATGGGAATTAGCGCTCCCAGGGGGAAAATGTGAGGGCCCGAGCTGAGAGTTAGGTAGGCCTTCTTTTTGTTGAAATAAAATGTTTTTATGTTGAGGACAAATTTTTTTGGTTCACTGCTGTCCTGTTTTTCAGCACCTACTACTTTCTTCTTCAACTTTCATTTTGTTTCATAATCTTCTTTCCCAACTTACTGTTTCTATGCCTGTTCTGCATGGATTCCGCCATCCCTTAACTCTATACTAAATGGTGCCTTCCTTCTTTCTCTCTCTGGGTCGCCTTTGTTACAGGTAGGGAGGCCTAAACTAACTTATAATCTAATTAAATCGAGTGCTCAAGCTTTGTTCAATGCGTAGTGTCTCAATTTTTTGCTGGTGTTGTTCTTTTCCCCCCCCTGGCACGGAACCGCCGCCAGCGGTCGCTCTGTCTACCTACTTCTCTGTTTGTGTACCTTGGAGGTGGTGCCTGTTGGAGCTCCGTCCTATGCATTTATTTATATCTCATTTACGTTATTTTTACCTGATTTATATAATATTTTAGTCCAGAATTCCATACGCTCAGGTGTAAGTATGGAAATAATTTAGTTCATGCTGATTTTCACTGTATATTTTGTACATCTTTTGTGGTGTTGATTCTGGAAAACAACGCTCCCCGAGTCGCGTGTGCAGAAGGCGGTAGCTCTGCAGCGGATCTTGCTGACTTAGCGATCTTTGGGGCCTTGTGGTGGTAGGATTCCCGAGCTCCTCTTGTGAGTGTCCTCGTAAGCTGAACTAGTTGGAGTTGCCAGAGATCGTTGCCGGAGTTGCCAGAGGTCGTTGCTGGAGTTGCCAGAGGTTGTTGCCGGAGTTGATAGAGGTGTTGCGGAATTGCCTGAGCTCGTTTCCAGAGATGTTGCCGGAATTGCCAGAGGTGTTGCCGAAATTGCCAGAAGTGTGGCCGAAATTGCCAGAGGTGTTGCCGAAATTGCCAGAGGTGTTGCCGAAATTGCCAGAGGTGTTGCCGAAATTGCCGGAGGTGTTGCCGAAATTGCCAGAGGTGTTGCCGAAATTGCCAGAGGTGTTGCCGAAATTGCCAGAGGTGTTGCCGAAATTGCCAGAGGTGTTGCCGAAATTGCCAGAGGTGTTGCCGAAATTGCCAGAGGTGTTGCCGAAATTGCCAGAGGTGTTGCCGAAATTGCCAGAGGTGTTGCCGAAATTGTCAGAGGTCATTGCCGGAATTGCCAGAGGTCGTTGCTGGAATTGCCAGAGGTGTTGCCTGAATTGCCAGAGAAGATGCCTTAATTGCCAGAGGTCGTTGCCGGAGTTGCTAGAGGTGTTGCGGAATTGCCTGAGCTCGTTTCCAGAGATGTTGCCAGAATTGCCAGAGGTGTTGCTGAAATTGCCAGAGGTGTTGCCGAAATTGCCAGAGGTGTTGCCGAAATTGCCAGAGGTGTTGCCGAAATTGCCAGAGGTGTTGCCGAAATTGCCAGAGGTCATTGCCGGAAGTGCCAGAGGTCATTGCCGGAATTGCCAGAGGTCGTTGCTGGAATTGCCAGAGGTGTTGCCGGAATTGCCAGAGAAGATGCCTTAATTGCCAGAGGTCGTTGTTGGAGTTGCCAGAGGTGTTGCCGGAATTGCCAAAGGTGTTGCCGGAATTGCCAGAGGTGTTGCCGGAATTGCCAAAGGTGTTGCCGGAATTGCCAGAGGTGTTGCCGGAGTTGCCAGGGGTGTTGCCGGAATTGCCAAAGGTGTTGCCGGAATTGCCAGAGGTGTTGCCGGAATTGCCAGAGGTGTTGCCGGAGTTGCCAGGGGCTCAGGAATAGCTCTGGTGCACTCAGCACTGGGGCTGGCACTATTTCTGGGGTATGTTTTGTGCTAAGTATTTTGCATAATTTTCCAGGTGGGTTGTGAAGTAAAGATGTTTGCCGTAATTTCCCAGATACGTCAGTTCTATTTGCTCTTCTTAGCATCGGGTTTGGTGAATCTTACTTTAATTTCCTCCTGCCTTTTTGTGGCCTCATCAGTTAACCTTTATTTCTGAGCTACGTAAAATCTATTTGTTGACCTCAGTTTCGAGTTTGGGAAATCTCTCTCTTAACCCCTTCCCCAACAATTTTTTTCTTAAATCCGTTTCTTTTTTGAGACTAATTTTTTCATTTTGGTTCTATGTTGTATTTTTGATGCTGGTAATGAAAACAGTTCGTAGTTCTTTTTTCTTCCTATTTTTGTGGTTAACTTTTACTTTGAAAATACCTTTGTCGGCAAAAACGAGTCACATAGTCATTGTCTGATGTCGAGAAATAGTCATTGTCTGATGAACTGGCAGAGTTATCAGAAGTATTCAAGCTTCTGAGGGAAGGTTCATATTCACTATCTTCCGTTGATCTAGACATTTAGGGTGTAACACTTGGAAATGGTACAAAAAATGAATGGAAATGTGGATGCAAACAACACCCATCCGACGGCAATGGCTGTCGGAGCAAGTCTAGTAACAATGTCCTTGAAATCTCACAGCCCTACCCTATCGCCTCTGCCAGACGTACAATTTGACGAGAATACTAGTTTCACACGTAGAATGGCTTACAAAGGCTTAAAATCGACGAGTTTATACGTATGTAGCTGGTTTTTGAGGGTAAAGTTTCAGACGAGTATACTCATCGACGACTGAAAAACGAACATTTTGTGAAATCGAGTATACTCGTTTCTGCCGGGGAAGGGGTTAATTTCCTGCTGCCTTTATTGCTAATTCTCCTTCTCCTTTTTTGGGAGGTACGCACGTCTCGTTGCGGTAAGCTCCTGTTCGAACGCTGTCTGTGTGTTCTGCTTCTTTAGAATATTTTTTTTCGCGATGCGAGGGCATGATCGTCGCTCTAAGAGCTTCTTTTAGAGTGGTTTTAGTACCGTCTCACGTCTTGTGACCTTGTGTAATTATATGGAAATAAATATCCTGTGAAAATGAACTTCACTGAACAGCCCCGTGATGCCAACATTCCTGAGTTGATTTTAGCGAGTGCTGGTAGTGAAATGAAGCCTCGCCTTGCTTGTTACCAGCGAGCGCCTGTAGCTCGCTGAGAATATTTCTGTGTTTTTTACTGGATGCTTCTTATCTGAAGAGCTCGCTGACCACTCTAGAGCCCGTGTTCTGATGTATGTTAAGAACTAACTTGAAATTGTGACTTTCATTTGATGTGTCCTAAAATGATATAATTGGGATTATGATTTGACATTTTTTTAAATGATATGATTAGAATTATTAACTGACGTCTAAAATTAATTAGGATTTTATTTTGGTGGATCTAAAAATGATAAAATTGGAATTATTTAATGCATCCTAAAATGATCACTTGTCTCACTATTGGGCCCATGTTTTGACGTTTCTTGAAACAATTTATACTGCGTATAAATTGGTATAAATTAAATCATTGGTATACATTACAAACAAATTATAATTATATGAATTCAGATGATCCCTCTTTCACTATGGGCCCCCTCGAGGGGACACAACTATTGTATCTATGGGAATTAGCGCTTCCAGGGGGAAAATGTTAGGGCCCGAGCTGAGAGTTAGGTAGGCTTTCTTTTTGTTGAAAAAATGTTTTTTCTTATGTTGAGGACTACCTTTTTTCGGTTCACTGCTTTCCTGTTTTTCAGCACCTCTGACTTTCTTCAACTTTCTTCTTATTTCATGAACTTCTTTCTCATCTTACTGTTTCTATGCCCGTTCTGCATAGATTCCTCATTCTTTATCTCCATACTAAATGGTGTCTTCTTCCTTCCTCTCTTTGATACGCTCTTTTTTGTAGCGGTTAGGGAGGCTTAAACTAACTTATAATCTTTCACTATGGGGCCATCATACGTGAACACATGTGTTCTAACACGCCTACAACACGTAATACCTACCAGGTCATTTTCCGAATACTTACCCACCTACCAGGTCATTTTCCGAATACTCACCTACCTACCTGGTCAGTTTCAACTTCTCACTCAATGGTACATACCGTATTACGACTCGCATAGAGTAGGTCTTTTTCTTTGAACTGGTGTTTTGAATTGCGAATTGGTGTTTAAAATGAATCTTTTAACCGTTTTAAGAATTTGTTTTCTTCAAAAAGAAGATTTTTATCGTTTTATTAATTTGTATTCCTGAAATTGACGTTTTTACCTTTTTATTAATTTTTATTCGTAAAAATTGACGGTTTTACTTTTTTAATTATTTTCATTTCTAAAAGTTGACAATTTTACCGTTTATTTTCATTTTTTATTTAGATATTCCCTGTTGGCATTACAAGTTTGGGGCGTAGTTGTTTTTTTTTTTGCGCGCTATTTATAGGTGTGCGAGCAAGCCCTGGTGCGCGGGAGCTTTTCCACCACTTAACGTGATATTTATTGAATTGCTAATAAAATATCTAGTCCATTTGCACTTCTTTTCTTGCCTTTATTTTCGTTTTCCCCGAAGTTTTCTAATCGAAGGAAGTACTCGGAATTTCTAACTGCTTTTCACGGCAAATTCGAAGATGTGGTTTTGAATTCATTTAGGAAAACTCGAAATTTTTAGCTCCGCCTCGTATGAAGAAGAGCTTGATGGTTGTCGTCGTTGTAACGGACAATCTTTTTTCGGTTCACTGTAATGTTTTTTCAGCGCCTACTACTTTCTTCTTCAACTTTGATCTTGTTTCATGAACTTCTTTCTCATCTTACTGTTTCTATGCTTTTTCTGCATAGATTTCGCGTTCCCTTATACTAAATAGTGCCTTCCTCTCTTTGGATCGCATTAATTGCAGATAGGGAGGCTTTAACTAACTTATTATTTATAATCTGGTTGTTGTCATACGTCCCAGCTTTTGTTTCTGCATCCAGGGAGGAATTATGAAGGATATACTTTCACGAGGGTACTTCCTTCAGTGGCGCTTAGCTTTAGTATTTTGTACTCGCTTTATTTCTTTTAGTTTTACTGCCTTCATTATCTCTTTCTTGTCTTTTCTTCTTCTTCCTTCGTATCTCGCTGTTTCTATGTGCAGGATATCAAGTGTACGAACACACTTTGTGCTTAGGTTCCTCGTATTTTCTTACAAGACCAAATGGCCCCTTCTCTTCGTTCTCTTGAGATCGCCTTTGTTGTGGCTAGGGAGTCCAATATAACTATAGCTTCATTATAGGCTATCTTAAGGCCTTTTTACACGATCATCGAGTGCGCGCGTGAGCAGTGAAGAGAGGCTCAAGCCCCGCCCACTCGTTTTTGCCTCTCTTCACTGCTCACGCGCGCACTCGATGATCGCGTAAACAGGCCTTTACACGACGTGTTTCTAGCTATGCCCGCTCGCGATACAATTTAGTCCTATGCTCTTCATGTTTTGGGGCAATACTATACAGCAGTGGTTCTTAACCTGAGGGTCGCCAGCCTCCGAAGTAAAGCCTGATTTTTTCCAGTAATGTTATTGACAAAAGCGTGAACTTTCACTGTCCGATACGTTTGAGGACCTATTTACAATATTCTTTGTTGTGAACTCTTATTTACCATTCCATCTGCACACAAATTCCCCTGACAATTCTTAAGTGGAACGTTCGTGGGAGGAAAAAGGCTTAGAACCACTGCTGTACAGGGTGTCCACAAAAAATGTATGCACTGACCCATGTATATATCTATACATATGATACCGGAACTATATATTAGAATTAACTATTTGACCGCAACATGCCCCACTACGGAGGGGATTTTCATAATGCTGCTGACCGACCAGTAGTCATTGACTCAATTTTCATAAATGCCCAATTCTAAAGGAAGGCACGATCCAGTTAATGTCTAATATTTTCAAAATTGCTGAGTATAGTGGACTTTAAATTTGAGTTTGATGTTGGACTTCAACTTAACCAATTGTGGTCAAAGTGTTAAACTGTTGTCCCGGGGTGAAAATGTGAGTGCCGGAGCTAAGAGTTAGGTTGGCCTTCTTTCAGTTGAAATAAAATATTTTTCTTGAGAACCGTCTTTTTTCGGTTCACTGCTGCCCTGTTTTTCTGCACCTACTACTTGCTTCTTCGACTTTGATCTTTTTCGTCATCTTTATCAACTTACTGTTTCTATGCCCTTTCCGCATAGATTTTGTGTTCCCTTAATTAACTCCATACTGAATGATGCCTTCCTCCTTTCTCTCTTTGGATCGCCTTTGTGGCAGATGGGAAGGCTTGAACTAACTAGTAATCTAATAAGTATTAGATTACTAATTGAAACATTTTAACAGTTTAGATTATAATCTAATCTGTTAAAATGTTGTACATGTCCTGTATCATACATAACACATATCGGTGAGTGAGTATATTTTTTTGGCCACATTGAAGTGTCTTTCGTAGATCTCTGGAGACTGGATTGTTGTACAGCATCCGCTGTTCCAAATCGTTAAGTCAGCTATGGATTATGATAATTAGTATTATTAGTTGACATATCTTAAATTAATTAGCATTATTATTTGGTGTATCTAAAAATGAAATAATTGGAATTATTATTTGACGTCTCTTAAAATGATGCAATTGGGATTATTATTTAACGCATCTTAAAATGATCACTTGTCTCACTATTGGTCCCATGTAGGAAGATGTGAGCTAGTTGCGGACTATAATAATCCTTTTTGTCACCAATATTTTTGAAAAACCCATTTCGGCACCGATATTTTCATAAGTGTAACGCCGTCTTTTTCCAACTTAATTCTTTATTTTTCCGCCAGGCTTTTTTCGTAAGTTTTAGGTGACGTAATTTAAGAATGTTTTCAGGGTGTAGCGCCGTCTTTCCGACTTGCGTTATAATTTTGCTGCTCGACTTTTTTTGTAAGTGTAGTTGATGTTTTTTAAGAATATTTTACACCAAAGCTGCCAACAAATACTTAATTAAAGTCACGAAAGTGCTTGATATATCGAATCATGTTAAGTTGTGTAAGTTGCAGTACACCTCGACAATACTTTTGGAGTCATACATTTGCAGTATTCATTTTAACGACTATTGAACTCATCGCACTTCCCTCGCAACTGTTATGAAGCGATTCATGAAATAGGAGGATGCTTTATTCCAATCAAGCGAGCCTGATACACATCGTCTTGTACATTGCTTTTTCAAATGCCTCATAACCAACACCAGGACACAATGACGGTTACCCCCGGTCAAGCAGGTACCCATTTCCGACACCTGGGTAGAGGGGGGAATTGGGGCCGAGTTCTCCCTTTTCCCAACGGGGAGAAAGCACCACGCAGCGCCGGGATTCGAACTGCCGACACCTTCCCGTGAAAGGCGCACTCTTAACCACTCGGCCACGGTGACCGCGAAATAGCAAGCAGTTCATCTTCTTTTTTCATGAACATTTGAACTCAATGAAAAGTTTATATGTTGGTGATGCAAGTGCGATCGAATTATTTTATTACTGTGTATTAAAGTATAAGATTAAATTTAGGTAGGAATTCGATACGTACTTATCGTTTAAAGAATATTACTTGCGCGAAGTATTATAAAATTGGGCTTTCGATTGCAAGATCTGTGATTAAAGATCTATGTGTAGGCAAGAAGTTAATTCTATGCGTCGACAAGAAAATTAATTCTACGTGGGAGATTAATTTTCTGCGTTGGCAAGAAAATTAATTCTACTTGTCAAATTATTTCTCTGCGTCGGCAATAAATTATTGCCTTCAGCTTTACTTTAGACCAGGGGTCTCCAAAATGCGGCCCGCAACAGTTAAATCCGACCGCGTACTCGGCGACTACTCTAGAAATTATGGATAATGGCAGTAAAATTAAAGTTGCTTTGGCCCTTGCGACTTACTGGAATAATCACTATGGCCCTAAGTCTGGTGAGTTTGGAGACCCCTGATTTAGAGTGCCCTCAGGGGACAACAGGTTGGGGATCCCCCCAACGGTTGGGGACTTGGCGCTCCCCGGGGCTGCCCCGAGCCTATGTAATTTTCTCATTTGTTGTTGCTCTGCCAGGCGGCCATGTTTTTAAAATTTCAAGGAAAGCTTGCCGATGGTAGTGAAATTTCAGGGAAAGCTTAACATTTATGTATATTAACACGCCAAGTGTGGCGTGACCCACCGGTGGTCACTGAGGGGATTTTCATTATGCTGCTGACCGACCAGCAGTCACTGACTCAATTTTCATAAATGATCAATGAAAGCTAAATGAAGCCATGATCCAGTTAATGTTTGTTATATTCAAAATTGTTTACCACAATTTACTCTAAATTTGAGTTGGGTATAGAACTTCGATCAGTTTGACCGCCGCACTTGACGTCCCAGTTTAACTTTTTCGCCGGAGCATGCATGTTTTTCGCCGCCTATGCAATTTAATTACTTGGGCGGCGAAAAGCATGCATGCAGGCGGCGGAAAAGTTAGACTGGTGTGTCAATAGTTTTTGGTTGGCTCATCTCTGCTTCCAGTACAACACGGATACACAAAACTCAATATTATTTTCTTAACCAGACGCTGCCTTTTGCCTTGAAGTGTACTTGATATATTTCAAGAATTACATTCTTCACTTTTAGTATCCGGAGCCAAGACTTTCAAATATATACGTCAATGTAGCGGTACAACCGCACACACAAGCTCATTTATCGACCTGGCTACTCAAGGCACTGATACCGTCAGTGTCGATACCGTCAACTTTTCTTTTACTGATACCGTCAACTTTTCTTTTGCCGATACCTTCAACTTTTTTTTGCCGATACCGTCAACTTTTTTTGCCGATACCGTCAACTTTTGCAGACTCTGCCAATTACAATACTCTTCTCTGAAGCATTCTTGCAGCTTTACTTATTCGGAGGGTATACCAGATACGTGAGAAAACATCGAATTCTGTCCCTTTGGATGTTCTATGACATAGTCTCCCATTCCATATGTGTAAAAAGTTATCGAAATTTTAAAAGATTTACATTTTTAACAACCACCCTGTATATCCATCCTAATAGTACCCGCGATTAAAATATTCTTGTACTTATTCTTGTACTTCTTGTACATGCACTAGTGAAACTCGTTTCACAGATACGGTCATTAAGCATCCATGTGAGCTTGACAGACACACGCACCAAGCAAGCAACAACTGTGCTGTACACCACCGGTTAATCAATACAGTATGTCCCACAAAAACCAGAACCGAGTATTTATTTTCCTATGTCACTAATACCATCATAACAACACCATAAGCATTTAATTTCAAGCAAAATTATGTTGGTATTACTGGTACGGATATTCTTATGATGGTATTTATACTGATACGGGTATTCTCATGATGGTACTACTGATACGGGTATTCTTATGATGGTAGTACTGATACGGGTATTCTTATGATGGTATTACTGATACGGGTATTCTTATGATGGTATTTATACTGATACGGGTATTCTCATGATGGTAGTACTGAAACGGATATTCTTATGGTGGTAGTTCTGATACGGGAAAATGAATACTCAGTTCGGACAGTTGTGAGACGTACTGTATCTAACCACAAACACTAATAGCACTGTAGGGCCTCACAATAATTAACACGAGACGCGCCCCACGTGACGGGTGTGTACAGAAATTCCGTCTGAGGACGAAAGATGAAGACAAAGACATGCTTGTCTCCTGACAATTGGTTGAATTTTCAATGCTCTACAGCCAATAAAAATAGCCCATACTCGAGTGGCCCTCAGGACTAACAAAATCTGCCGCTTGAAATCTTACGACCTTATTATATATAATTTACGTTTTTGTATTTGCGTACCATTTTACCTAGTAATGCTCTTTGTGTGTTGATTTGTTTGTTTGGTGTCCGCTTCCGTCTCTCTGTCACGCTCGTAGGGATGCTTGATGACCGTATCTGTGATACGAGTTTCACCAGTGCACAATTACAAGGATATTTTAATCGCGGGTACAATTAAGGTGGATATATTTGTTTGTCACCCAAATCTGGGAGGTTTGTTCGCCTAAAATACTGAATCCTGTCATTTTTGACGTACCATATACACTAGTTGTAACTAAATGTCACATTTAAATTCATTTATACGTTCAATTTAAAACCAATCTTTGTCGACGTATTAGACTTTGATTTTTCCGGAGTTGCCTGGATCGTACATAGTGGTCATCTATACGTATTGCTTTGTCATTTTGATGCCTTATTTATTCAGTGTTCATACCACCAGCTGCAGCTTACTAGTGTGCAGACAAGTCAGTGAAACGAATTGCGGAAACAGACTGTATCAAGAAAGAGCTATCTCTTCCGTATCCGCTGTTGCCATGACAGCAACCCTCGGTTTTGACAACACACCTGCACAGACTCGTTTTGTTAGCTCCTAAATAAATTACCGTGAGTCGATTTCCCCCCAAAAAAATTCCTTATCCCGCAGCACAGAGATGACTAACAACAAAATGCAAAAGAGCGCGTCGAGGAGGAGTAGTTCTGTGTTTTACAACACAGTAGAAACTCTCTCCAGCACCATATTTCCGAACCTGGAGTTCGATGAACTCGGCAGGATTCCTCCGAAAGTTGGTGAGTGGTGTGTCGATGTACACATTACTGTGTTTAGGCACACATCACTGTGTTGATGCACACATCACTGTGTTGATGCACACATCACTGTGTTGACGTACACATCACTGTGTTGATGTACACATTACTGTGTTTAGGCACACATCACTGTGTTGATGTACACATTACTGAGTTGAGGCACACATCACTGTGTTGATGTACACATTACTGAGTTGAGGCACACATCACTGTGTTGATGTACACATGACTGTGTCGATGTACACATTACTGTGTTTAGGCACACATCACTGTGTTGATGTACACATTACTGAGTTGAGGCACACATCACTGTGTTGATGTACACATTACTGAGTTGAGGCACACATCACTGTGTTGATGTACACATGACTGTGTCGATGTACATATTACTGTGTTGACGCACACATCACTGTGTTGATCTGTATGAAAATATGGAATCCCGTAATTTTTAACGGGCTGTGCACACCAGCGTTCTCAATAACGTTATATATTCCAGGGTGCCTCCTCACGTCCAGTTTACCACTCCAGATGTCCATCTTCTTCTCCGGCATCTTCTTTCCTGTATGGCTGTGCGGCACCTACACCATCTTCTATTATAAGGTTACGTTAATGTAGGCGTGCTAGGGCCTTTATGACTAGGGAGGCTGTCACCCTAAATGTAGGCGTACTGGGGCCTTTATGACTAGGGAGGCTGTCACCCTAAATGTAGGCGTACTGGGGCCTTTATGACTAGGGAGGCTGTCACCCTAAATGTAGGCGTACTGGGGCCTTTATGACTAGGGAGGCTGTCACCCTAAATGTAGGCGTACTAGAGCCTCTATGACTAGGGAGGCTGTCACCCTAAATGTAGGCGTACTAGAGCCTCTATGACTAGGGAGGCTGTCACCCTAAATGTAGGCGTACTAGGGCCTCTATGACTAGGGAGGCTGTCACCCTAAATGTAGGCGTACTAGGGCCTCTATGACTAGGGAGGCTGTCACCCTAAATGTAGGCGTACTAGAGCCTTTATGACTAGGGAGGCTGTCACCCTAAATGTAGGCGTACTAGAGCCTCTATGACTAGGGAGGCTGTCACCCTAAATGTAGGCGTACTAGAGCCTCTATGACTAGGGAGGCTGTCACCCTAAATGTAGGCGTACTAGAGCCTCTATGACTAGGGAGGCTGTCACCCTAAATGTAGGCGTTCTAGGGCCTTTATGACTAGGGAGGCTGTCACCCTAAATGTAGGCGTACCAGAGCCTTTATGACTAGGGAGGCTGTCACCCTAAATGTAGGCGTACTAGGGCCTCTATGACTAGGAAGGCTGTCACCCTGAATGTAGGCGTACTGGGCCTTTATGACTAGGGAGGCTGTCACCCTAAATGTAGGCTAACTAGGGCCTCTATGACTAGGGAGGCTGTCACCCTAAATGTAGGCGTACTAGGGCCTTTATGACTAGGGAGGCTGTCACCCTAAATGTAGGCGTACTGGGGCCTTTATGACTAGGGAGGCTGTCACCCTGAATGTAGGCACACTAGGGCCTTTATGACTAGGGAGGCTGTCACCCTAAATGTAGGCGTACTGGGGTCTTTATGACTAGGGAGGCTGTCACCCTAAATGTAGGCGTACTAGGGCCTTTGACTAGGGAGGCTGTCACCCTGAATGTAGGCGTACTAGGAAGAGTAAATTATCAGGCTGGCTCTCAAATTTATTTTTGCGTTAGGATGCTTTTTGGCTTGGCTAACAAACTGGAGCCATAACGTGATTTTGTTTGTGTATTTACCTAGGTCAATTTTATAGTAATTATTCTTTATATTCAGTGAACAACACCCCATAATTAAATTTCAAAATGAAAGTCACGCTAAAGAGTAGTTTATTTGACTACACTCTTGCTTGAATGACAGCAACGCATTCGTGCACATCAAATCTTGATTTCTGTATCCCGTGGAGTTGCCTCGTTGGAGTCAAGCTCTGAGTTGCAGTGAATATGAACTGCAAATGAACAAACACAGCCGAAGATGCGACGCAGTAGATTCCAGACAGCAGCTGGAGAGTTATACATCATAGTGACAACCACTTCCGAAATTTAATGTGTTTAAATATTTCGTCCCATTAAGGCCTGTTTACACAGTCATTGAGTGCTCGCGTGAGCAGTGAAGAAAGGCACAAGCCCGGCCCGCTCGCTCTCGCTTCAAATGCTTTCACTGCTCAATGACAATGCGGACTATGTTTTTTATGGCGCTGGCCAGAGCTTGTCAGTGTTATTACAGCCGCACTGCCAACTGTCATTGAGCAAGTAAATACGCCTGAAGCGAGAACAAGTGGGCGGGGTTTGCGCCTCTCTTCACTGCTCACGCGCGCATTCAATGATCGTGTAAACTGGCCTTTAAGACTGTTGTCTTGTAAATCAGAGTCTACTGCTTTTCTCTTCAACTTTTATCTTGTTCCATGAACTTCTTTCTCAACTTGCTGTTTCTATGACACTTCTGTATAGATTCCATGCTTCCTAATCTCTATTCTAAATGATGCCTTCTTCCTTCCTCTCTTCAAAACGTTCTTTTTTAAAGCGGTTGCTAGGGAGGCCTGAACTAACATATAATCTAATCTAATATTTGAAACTCTCTTTTTTAGCGGTTAGGCGGCTAAAACTAACACATAATCTAATCTTCCAGTACTGGAAGCTGTCCACCATATACCGCTACATCGTGGCCCTCATCTGCGTTGCCATCCCGCCCTTAGAGCTGGTGCGTCTCCGCCTGGGGTACTCAGGGAATATCCGCGAGAGGGTGAGTAACGTGAAGGGAATATCCGCGAGAGGGTGAGTAACATGAAGGGTATATCCGTGAGAGGGTGAGTAACGTGAAGGGAATATCCGCGAGAGGGTGAGTAACGTGAAGGGAATATCCGCGAGAGGGTGAGTAACGTGAAGGGAATATCCGCGAGAGGGTGAGTAACGTGAAGGGAATATCCGCGAGAGGGTGAGTAACATGAAGGGAATATCCGCGAGAGGGTGAGTAACGTGAAGGGAATATCCGCGAGAGGGTGAGTAACGTGAAGGGAATATCCGCGAGAGGGTGGGTAACGTGAAGGGAATATCCGCGAGAGGGTGAGTAACATGAAGGGAATATCCGCGAGAGGGTGAGTAACATGAAGGGAATATCCGCGAGAGGGTGAGTAACATGAAGGGAATATCCGCGAGAGGGTGGGTAACGTGAAGGGAATATCCGCGAGAGGGTGAGTAACATGAAGGGAATATCCGCGAGAGGGTGGGTAACATGAAGGGAATATCCGCGAGAGGGTGAGTAACATGAAGGGAATCCCCACGAGAAGGTGAATAGGAAAAAAGAATGTCAGCTTACGCTTAGATTTTCAAACATGGATTGATATTTCGTCTTCACTCAGGTATTAAAATTTCAAACTTCGATTGCAATTTTGCCTCCCCTAACGTCAGATTTTCGAGTGCAGATTGAAATTTCACCCTTCCTGACAATGTACCAGGTTTTCAAACAATGATTGAAATTTCGTCGTCACTAACCACGTTCCACATTTTCAAACACGGACCGAAATTTCCCCCGTCCTGACCAGGTGCTAGATTTCAAAACCTGAACCGAATTTCAAATATGGATTGAAATTTCGTCTTCAGTGAATAAAATTCCAGGTATGCAAGCACTTGAAATTTCGTCTTCACAGAATAAAATACCAAACTTTCAAGCACTTCAAATTTCGTCTTCACAGAATAAAATACCAGACTTTCAAGCACTTGAAATTTCGTCTTCCCTGAATAAAATACCAGACTTTCAAGCACTTGAAATTTCGTCTTCACTGACCAGGTGCCGGAGCTAGCGGGCAGTTGGCTGGTGGTGACACTGCTGCTGCTGCCGCTGGTGCTGTTCCTGCTCCTGGCCCCTGGCTGCCGGCTAGCCGCACTCGAGTACCCCCTGCACGGCTTCTACCTCGTGCTGCTGCTGGTGCACGTCGTCACCGGCCACATCGCCGTCACCCGCATGGCTAAATACCAGACCAAAATTTACCATTTGCAGAAAAGCGCGTCCAAGAGTAAGGCCATCTCACACCACGCCAAGAATAAGTAACCAGACCAAACTGTACCGCTTGCAGAAAAACATTTCGCAAAATATACTGCTTGCAGAAAAGTACTTTAAAGAATAAGGCCATTTCGTACCACGCCAAGAATAAGTAAAAGATAAGTTTTCCAAATTTCGTATGTTGGTCGAGTTAAAACTTCTCTGCAGTCCTGATGATAGAACTTATTTGGCATCCTTTCCATCAGATACGATGAGAATTTTTGTCCGGAAAACTAACTAAACTAATAATTTTTGTCCGGAAAACTAAAACTAACTAAGTGAGGTGAACTTGAATTAGTTCTCAACTTTATCGTTGCAAAATGAGAAAGAATTAAGCAGAGGCCGAGAATCTGGCAACTTTGACTGTGAACCAAAGAGGCTGAGTGCATATGTGCTCTCTCATCTGTTAAATGATCTAAATTTTTATTTCTAACGTCAAGATCAACGTCTTCATGTGAAAGCTATGATTTCAGGGTCCAGAGTGTTGTGAGAGTGAAGATTTCAGGGCCCAGAGTGTTGTGAGAGTGGTGATTTCAGGGTCCAGAGTGTTGTGAGAGTGATGATTTCAGGGCCCAGAGTGTTGTGAGAGTGGTGATTTCAGGGTCCAGAGTGTTGTGAGAGCAATGAGTTCAGGGTCCAGAGTGTTGTGAGAGTGATGATTTCAGGGTCCAGAGTGTTGTGAGAGCAATGAGTTCAGGGTCCAAAGTGTTGTGAGAGTGGTGATTTCAGGGTCCAGAGTGTTGTGAGAGTGATGATTTCAGGGTCCAGAGTGTTGTGAGAGTGATGATTTCAGGGTCCAGAGTGTTGTGAGAGCAATGAGTTCAGGGTCCAAAGTGTTGTGAGAGTGGTGATTTCAGGGTCCAGAGTGTTGTGAGAGCAATGAGTTCAGGGCCCAGAGTGTTGTGAGAGTGATGATTTCAGGGTCCAGAGTGTTGTGAGAGCAATGATTTCAGGGTCCAGAGTGTTGTGAGAGCAATGATTTCAGGGTCCAGAGTGTTGTGAGAGCAATGATTTCAGGGTCCAGAGTGTTGTGAGAGTGATGATTTCAGGGTCCAGAGTGTTGTGAGAGCAATGAGTTCAGGGTCCAGAGTGTTGTGAGAGCAATGATTTCAGGGTCCAGAGTGTTGTGAGAGCAATGATTTCAGGGCCCAGAGTGTTGTGAGAGTGATGATTTCAGGGTCCAGAGTGTTGTGAGAGCAATGATTTCAGGGTCCAGAGTGTTGTGAGAGCAATGATTTCAGGGTCCAGAGTGTTGTGAGAGCAATGATTTCAGGGTCCAGAGTGTTGTGAGAGCAATGAGTTCAGGGTCCAGAGTGTTGTGAGAGCAATGATTTCAGGGTCCAGAGTGTTGTGAGAGTGATGATTTCAGGGTCCAAAGTGTTGTGAGAGCAATGATTTCAGGGTCCAGAGTGTTGTGAGAGCAATGAGTTCAGGGTCCAGAGTGTTGTGAGAGCAATGATTTCAGGGTCCAGAGTGTTGTGAGAGCAATGATTTCAGGGTCCAAAGTGTTGTGAGAGCAATGATTTCAGGGTCCAGAGTGTTGTGAGAGCAATGATTTCAGGGTCCAGAGTGTTGTGAGAGTGATGATTTCAGGGCCCAGAGTGTTGTGAGAGTGATGATTTCAGGGTCCAGAGTGTTGTGAGAGCGATGATTTCAGGGTCCAGAGTGTTGTGAGAGTGATGATTTCAGGGCCCAGAGTGTTGTGAGAGCGATGATTTCAGGGTCCAGAGTGTTGTGAGAGTGATGATTTCAGGGCCCAGAGTGTTGTGAGAGTGATGATTTCAGGGTCCAGAGTGTTGTGAGAGTGATGATTTCAGGGCCCAGAGTGTTGTGAGAGTGATGATTTCAGGGTCCAGAGTGTTGTGAGAGCGATGATTTCAGGGTCCAGAGTGTTGTGAGAGTGATGATTTCAGGGCCCAGAGTGTTGTGAGAGTGATGATTTCAGGGTCCAGAGTGTTGTGAGAGCGATGATTTCAGGGTCCAGAGTGTTGTGAGAGTGATGATTTCAGGGTCCAGAGTGTTGTGAGAGCGATGATTTCAGGGTCCAGCGTGTTGTGAGAGCGATGATTTCAGGGTCCAGGGTGTTGTGAGAGTGATGATTTCAGGGTCCAGAGTGTTGTGAGAGCAATGATTTCAGGGTCCAGAGTGTTGTGAGAGCGATGATTTCAGGGTCCAGAGTGTTGTGAGAGCAATGATTTCAGGGTCCAGAATGTTGTGAGAGCAATGATTTCAGGGTCCAGAGTGTTGTGAGAGCGATGATTTCAGGGTCCAGAGTGTTGTGAGAGCAATGATTTCAGGGTCCAGAATGTTGTGAGAGCAATGATTTCAGGGTCCAGAATGTTGTGAGAGCAATGATTTCAGGGTCCAGAGTGTTCTGAGAGCGATGATTTCAGGGTCCAGAATGTTACGAGAGCAAGTCCAAACCGTTTAGAGAAGGATGATTTGGTAATGATTCTACCTTCCTGAAATTGTTATACTCGTCAACTATTGGATCAGAAGCTGGGACTGCGGCGCATTTTGCTTGTATTGCGTCGCTACAATCGTCAAATTACGTTGCCTTCTACGTAATTTTGTATGACTTTTTATATTTTCAGCGTTCCTTGTCTTTGTGTTTATCATCGTCTGGTTATCATCATGATTGTGCTCTAAATGATTTGTAAATCATGGTTTCGCTAGTTTCTCGAGCATCTCGACGAACTTGTACGAGAAAAAGTCTGTGTTTGTTTTTAAATTGGTAGAAAATTTAACGGTATTTTTACTCTGAAACATAAAACCTACAAATCGATTAGGTTGCACTGGATTCAATGTAGTTCCTCTTGATTGGTATAATTTTCATCGCGTTGTACGCAAGTTGCTGTCGTTACGCCGATCAAAATCTGTGTCAATGTTAACTATATCGTAAAAGATCCTACTCGGATTATAGAAATTTGTATTCCGTTTGTTGTTCGTGTCTTTAAATTTGATAAATGATCTCGTATTTTCTTACATCATTTAACTTTGAAATTAGATGTTTATCGTTAGCCAAATATGTACGTGCACAAAGCTACAAGATAGACTTACCAAAGATTTCTTTCACTTACCTATTAGGTAGATGAGCTCTCTTAAAAATATTATTTCTGTTGTCTTGAAAATATTCTAGTCCATCAAGGATCTCGTTACCGTTACGTAATAAACATTTTCAACCAAAAGGACTTACTTTTTCACCTTTTATCGTCGTCTTCAAACTTCAATATATGGAGTTTGAATCAGCATCCAACGAGCGCAGCCGCACCTCTATTTTACGCCTCTGAACCAGAGCTACTTGCCTTGGAATATCTTTGTTGCGGCTAGGGAGACAAAACTTACTTGTCTTATCTGAACAACTTATATAGAGTGAAATTCGAAGTCACACTCGCCTCCTCATCACCGTTGTTAAGGAATGTTAGGAATTAGATTGAGCAAGTGACGAAAAGGAATGTTAGGAATTAGATTGAGCAAGTGACGATAAGGAATGTTAGGAATTAGATTGAGCAAGTGACGAGCAAAATAACCCCAGTATTTCGGCAGCTCTGATGAATTTAAGAGTGGTTGAAGGTACGCGTGACACGTAATTCGAGCTTGATCGTACTGCTTAGCATAGAGTACTGCATCCTTGAACAGGGTCAGCCTCAAGTGTTAATTTTTAAAGTGGATTGGACCGTATGCTATTGCACCATATATGCGATACAGATACACATCTGAAAAATTCTCTTTCAGTTTATTTCGTAACTCCGTTTTTTTCAAATAATCCAAGTTACCACTTTTCAATATGAAAGCCCATGTATCATGTTTTGCTTTTTAAAAAAACAAGAAAATTTTACCTCGGAGTTCATTTTTGCAACCTGTATATCGTGTTCAGCTGGCCCACGTGAAGAAACGAATAGCGAGGAACATAATTGCAATAATAATGATTTAATAGTAATAACATAGAAGTTATAATATCATAATAATAATAATAATAATAATTAAATAGTAATAACATAGAAGTAATAATATCATAGTAATAATGATAATAATTCTGCGAAAACCAGACATGAACTTGTGCCGTAGGCCTATTCTTTGTTGAAGTAAAACGTCCATAAACGTATTTGTTTCTATTGTTTTGTTTTATTTTGTTATTTTGTTCTTGTTGTTATTATTTTGTTTTATTCAACTTTTGTTTATTTACTGATATTCGGGGCAGTACTGCTGTAGTACCAGTGCAGCAATCAATGATGTGACGCGACAGCAGCGGTAGGACGTCATGTGTGCGTTGAAAAGAAGAAAAAAAAAAGTTGATGGCGGTGTTCTCGCATCGTGGCTTCACGCGTCAAGCAACGGAGAAAGGATGTTTTATTCCAATCAAGCCTGATGCACATCATATTTTACACTGGTTTTTCAAATGCCTTTTTGCTAACACCAGGACGCAATGACGGTTACCCCCTGTCAAGCCGGTACCCATTTCCGACACCTGCGTAGAGTGGGGAATTGTGGCTGAGTTCTCTCTTTTCCCAACTGGGAGAACCACCGGGCAGTACTGCTGGGATTTAAACTGCCAACCCTTCCCGTGAAGGGCGCGCACTCTTACCCACTCGTCCACGGTGACCACAATGGGGCGATCCTATCAGGAAACTTCACTGAACTCACCACTGCAGGCCCACTTCTTCCCAATGGTGGCTTCAAGATGTATGTACTACAAAGGAGCTCGTGTTTTTTTTGATGTGTTAAACTATTGGTGACCACGGTCGATTTGTTTCTTCCAGAGTAATCGGTGCTTTGTACTTATCTGCACGGAGCGACCCGTAGCTATGCAAACCATAGCTCTGATGCTAGAGGAATTGCTCTTATATAACTACGTTTCTTGCGCTGAACTACAGGAAACTATCACAGATAATGCACAGATTTTTGACTGGGAATACGCGGTATTGATAATTCGCCATTGTTTGAAATCAATTTTCAATAAATTTTCACATTAAGTATTGAAATAAAATTTAAGAAAAGGAATCGCACATGCACCGTTTCGTTTTAGATTAAAAATCTCTTCAATGATGTTTTCAATTTATTTCCACTCGTGCTGACGAATGATAACTGAAACTGGATGCTTAAAATTAAATTACGGTTGGCGATAAATGAAACTGGATGCTTAAAATTAAATGGCCTAAATTATTGGAAAATAATCAACAGGTTCTACAGTTGACATAGTGCTTGTTTTCACTGCAGAATGAATTTGAAGAGAATACACAAAAAAATTCATCCACTTCTAATTTAAACGCCCTTACGCATTCGTTAACGCAAATATACAGCGGACATAGTAAGGACACACTGATCAACCAAGCAACAAAAAATGAGTATTGTTATACGAAGAGATGTGTAGCATTTTCTCATGGGTTCGAAGTGGTCTTAATTGGTCTAAGTGCTAGAGTTATTGATTGAATCTTAGATCTTCAAAATAAAAGTAATAATAATTATCATTATAATAATAAGAACCTTCGTCTTTGCATTGAGATAACGAACTCATACTTCTTATTATTTCTTCTGGATAAACCAAAATCTAGCTTCCCTAACCTCAATCAATCTGCCGAGATTCAACCTTGAACAAGCCAGAAAAAATCATAAATTGCGTTGTCCAGATCGAGGGTTATGCATTACAGATAAATTTTTTCAGAGGATAATGAGTCGTCCGCTCCCAAACAAAATCCGCTCCTAAGCGGCAAAAGTGGGCGGTGCGTGAGTCAGTGGTATAGGTAGTCCTTACACACGATATTTCGACATAGCGGATTAAACAGCTGACGAGAAGAGATGTGATGTAACTTCTCCTTTATTTCTGAGCACCATTCGGACAAAGAAAGGATGTTTTATTCCAACAAGCCTGATACACCTTGTTCATTGGTTTTCAAATGCTTTATAACTAACACCAGGACGCAATGACAGTCACCCCGGTCGAGCCGGTACCCATTTCGGACGAAAGGTCAATTGCTGATGTTCACTTCACCTGTCCCACGCAGATGCGAACAACAAGTCGGGAGATAGCGCTGCCGCAATGTTTACATGGTGCTTGAAAACGCGTAATATTCTGAACCTCGTCCAGAGTTACCTGTTAGGCCTTTTCCTGATTTAAATTCTTTTATTTGAATTTTTTAGATAAAATGTGGCGTTTAAAATCAGTCCACGTTCCGTAGCCGTGCTGGTTCGTCGGATGCAGGGTGGTATTTATGACCGAATTCTTTTGAAAAAAGGCCGGATTTAAAAATATTTTCCATGAACAGGCCAATCTGGCAACCCTGGACGAGGACGGTCTGGAACAGAATGTCATCGGTTACAACAACTCCGGATGTCACGGGAGATGTACGCTTTTGCATCACCTAGCTTGTGTCTTCCTTCCATCAGTAACACAAATAGAATCAATGCGATTTTTTGCGCAGCCTTGTAAAATATTCCAAAATTTCTGTTGATGGTGTATTTCCTTCTTCAGTGCTACAAATAGAAATAGAAAATGTTCTAAAATTTCCATCGATGGTGGATCTTTCACAGTATTCATTGGTGGAAAATTCTGAATGAGTAAATTTTGTGTCCAAACTCACACACGCGCGTGTACACCCGCATTTTTACTTCACTGAAAGTGTGACGAGAGAGACGAGACGTCATCTATTAAATTCTATCAAATAAAGAAGTAACCTTGAGTTATCGTTTAGCTTGCAATATGAACTGAACAGCTTGAAGGTCATGTCATTAGAGGCAGTATTATATTATATGTGGCAGCATAAATTATTATCAAAACACTAATTCACAGGAACAACTAAACAATTATGCGTCTCCTCTGTGTGTTTTTTATAATTCTTTAGTAACAATTGGAGAGGAATGTACGGAAACTGATAGGAATAATAATTCGAAAGGAATTTGCGTACGCAAGTGTAGAACTTCAAAATTAAAATTTAACTTATTACAAGCACATATGTTTGTGATATAAATTATAATCTTGACAATTATAATCTTGAGATATAATTAAATATGACCATATAATTTTTGATGTTTATATAATGTTGATGTTCATCTTACGTGGTAAATCGGTAAGCCCTGGTACTGATTAAATTATGTGACCTTCGGTGCGATATAGTTTGTTTAACTGAAGCGCTAGCAAACCTATGTAACTACTACTGCTACTACTTGTGATACAAATAAGTCTGTCAATTTCCTCGCTAACAGCGCCATCACTCAATTCTAACTCACTTTGGGTGTCCGAAGTCAACATTTTTAATACACCCAGAGTGCTGTATATTAAAGTACATATGTACGAGAATTTAATGAGTTCACCATCTGATACTCATGAACAGCTAATAAATGCATTATGGGTATTTATGATATCTATGATGTATGTATAAGTACATAAAAATAATTAAATTAATTATTGACGAACAGCTACTATTGCATTACAAATGATGTGATTGTTTTCAAAATTTCGCAAATGTCGTTTCAAGATTGTCGACAATTTTTTTACAATCATCGTTTGAATTATCGTTTCAAAAATACACACGCAAAGTGGAACACCAATAAGGTATACAAAAACCCGTATATGATACTTCTGAAAACAGTTCGCTGAATCGTGAGAAAATGAGCAGCAACTACACAAACTCCTTCTCCGGTGAGGTATGTTTCCACAGTGTATTCATGAGAATAAGTGTAAAGGGAATGTTTACATGCATCATCAGGAGGTTTTTTAACTTATGCCAATTTTCCACTAAAGTTTGTTTTTAGAATTTTTTTCCGCGGGATTTATGGTGATTTTTGAGTTGATCAAATTTTTGGAAAAAAAATGTAACCTTTGTATCAATCTGCGTCAATAATTCTACACATTTGTAATTGATTTTGAAGTGTGAGTATTTAATAACACGTTCAATAATCAATACGTTGTTAACACTTTGACTGCGACTACTGAATATTAAGTTCAATGCCAAACTCGAATTTAAAGTAAATTGTAGTACAGTATTTTGTAAATACCAAACATGAACTGGATCGTACCTTCATTTAGCTTTGATTAGATATTGATGAAAATCAAATTTGCGGCTACTGGTCGGTTAGCAGCATTATGAAAATTACATCCGAGTACCACCGGTAGCGCACGTCGCAGTCAAAGTGTTAATATTTTCTATTTTCAAAAGGACTCACAACAAATGACTTCAAATTGTAGTTGAATCCTGAATTTTAGTTTAACCAATCGCGGTTATATTGTTAATTTATTTAAAAAATTGGCGCTGCTTTCCAGTGCTGGACGTGGCTGAAGACCGTCAACCTGACGCTGTACCGCCACCCGGAGCTGTTGCACGACTGGTACCTCTACATCATCACCGCCTCCATGAGCTTGTTGACCGTTGTGGCCCTCGTCGGCAACAGCTGCGTCTTCTACGTGGTGGCGAAAATAAGGTTTGATATTATCTTTCTGGCGCTTGGAAAATGGGACCTGCGTTACATGCGTGCAACAATGCTCAACTCTAAGGTTTGATCATGCTTCCGACGCTTGAAAAATAGAGACCCCGTTACATATGTACAACAATGCTCAACTATAAGGAAAATAGAGACCGCGTTACATGCGTACAACAATGCTCAACTATAAGGAAAATAGCGACCGCGTTACATGCGTACAACAATGCTCAACTATAAGGAAAATAGAGACCGCGTTACATGCGTACAACAATGCTCAACTATAAGGAAAATTGAGACCGCGTTACATGCGTACAACAATGCTCAACTATAAGGAAAATAGAGACCAAGTTACATGCGTACAACAATGCTCAACTCTAAGGTTTGATCATGCTTTCGACGCTTGGTAAATAGGGACCGTATTACACGCGTTCAACAATGGTCAGCTCAAGTACTAACCTCACGTTTTTAGCGTTTGTAGGGAAATTCGATCGTTTAGATCAAATTTTCGCCTACGTAGGGTTTGGGAAAAAAATTCTTCGTCATGTTGTAACGTGACTCTACGAGGACTTTACTATGTACACACAATGATGGTTATTTGTATGTTTGTATGAACCAACTTGATTTAAGGCTCGTTGTTAGTTTCACCAAACTTTTCTATGGAACGAGGTAGAGCTCTATGGGATGGGTGGGTGCAGAACTTCCAATAATACCCAGAACAATTTTTTGAAACTAGCCAGAACACCTAGAATAATTTCCTAAATCTATACCCAGAATAATTATTTGAAACTACCTAGAATACCCAGAATTTTATATTGAAAATACCTAGAATACCCAGAAATTTTTTTTTAATATCGAAAATACAAAGAATTTTTTTTTCAAAAATACCTAGAATAACCAGAATTTTTTTTAAATACTTAGAATACCCAGAATAATTTTGTGAAACTTGAAGTTCTTTTTGGCGTACAGACACACAAATCTGAAGTTAGCGACGTTTCTGGGTTGCCTGGCTGCGTCGGACCTGCTGACCGTCATGTCCATCCTGCTGTTCGACCTGCCTTTCATGTGGACCCACGACTTCAACTGGGTGAGTGGCGCCTCTTAGCACATTGACTACGTATCGCTACATACGTTTAGTAAATTGCTCATTTTTTACGTACCGGAACATACAAATTACATTTCAGCTATTTTGCTACCTTTTACAAAATAAATTTTAGAGTATAAGGTAACATATTATCGCTTAATTGTATTCTTTCCACTTTTTAGAAGGGTTAAAAATGTATTAGAGCAGTAAAGCCGATTTTTCAGTTCGGCTTCTTCTAACCTAACCAAACTGACCGTAGAAACTGCACAACCGTAGTCAATGTGTTAAACCCTTCAACGTCAGCATTTTTCTACTCATATTACCGTTATTACAACCATCGTCAATAGACTGGCTCTGGCATCAGGCAGTCACCGACATCGGGATGAGGAAGGAACTGCCACGCGGCAGTGAACTTCAAAAGACATATCAGGGAACGAATTTAACAAGAAGTACAATATATTGAGGCTTTTTTAGAAAGAGGACCGAGAAGTCCTGTGGGGTGTTAAAGGGTTAAGGAATTCATGTCGACGCTTCTCAAAAACCTTTGATATTTTCTATATTATCTTTGTTACAAATAACCTCTTATTTATATTCCTTTCTTTCTTTTTCTTAAAATCATTTCTTAAAATGTAATCCATAACGGGCTCTGTATGGAACTTGGAAATTTTTTAATGCACGCATTCATTTCTATAACTTAGATTCGGTCACTCGGGGAAACTCTTTTCACCGGGGCAGTACGGTGAAAAAAATGTGCAGTTATACAGTTTTAGCGCATATTTTTAAACATCATAACAATTTTCTGAAGACCGATATCCCGTTCAAATAGATTGTAAGCCTTATAAAAACTATTTAAAGCTTGTCTCCAATGAACAAATTATATTTTTTAAATGTAATATAGAATTTATTACTAGAAATTTAGATTTGTGGGCTTATAAGAGACAATTTCTTTGTGCAAAAGTATGCGGCATTTATTCTTCTGACACGTTTAAGACATTTCACTCAGTTTGCACATGTAAAATCCCCCCTTGGGTTTTCAAATACTTTATAATTAATGTCAAGGACGCAATGCGACGCTTACTATTGAGTAAGGTGTATAATAGGTCGAGCCAGTACCCATTTCTTTCACCTGGGTCAAGTGGTGATTCCTTGCTTTTCCCAATAAGAAGAAACACCCGGCTCACATTGTATGATCTCGAACCTAGACTTTACAAGCGAAAGGCAAGCGCCCTCATATAATTACTAGGCCACAATTACCAACTGTACAGCAGTGAGCACTTTTCCCACGAAGAAAAACGTAAGAAAGAGAAAAAAAAGTACAACAGCTTATTTCCAAAAAAGATGATACAAAAACATCTTTGGTTTTTGAAACGTGAGAGATTTGACTGAAAACCTTTTTTTCGTATAATCTCCCGCATAAACTACCACATACCCTGAGTAAGACCAAATTTACGACAGCAATATGTTGCAAGCCACCTGACTATCATGAATGCATCCAATGCACTGAAGTTTTATGCCGCGTATCATTTCACCTCGATGTCTCAGAGCATCTTCTCAGAGTCTGGTCACGCTTGCATGAGCGGCGTACGTCTGCTTAATGAGCACACCGTGTTAGCATGCACGCTCAGTCGTGGTCGAAAGTGTGTTCCCGATGAAGTGTCCGTAAATAACGAGAACTGAGCATATTTCAGCAATCCTTGAAATTGAAACTGAAAGTGTTTTCCTGGTGAAGTTTTTGCAAATAACGAGAACTGAGGACACTTCAGTCGTGCTTGAGAGTGTGTCCCCGACGAAGTTTTCGTAAATAACAAGAACTGAGGACAATTCAGTCGTACTTGAAAGTGCGTTCCCAATGAAGTTTTCGTAAATAACGAGAACTGAAGACATTTCAGTCGTGCTTGAGAGTGTGTCCCCGATGAGAACTGAATACATCTTATATGCGTTAGTGTTGAAACCCAACCCCCTCCGTTCGGTAATTCTTAGATGACCTTAAGCAAATCCTACGACTAAAATGATTACAAAACTCGCAGTTCACTCTGATAGCCAAGAAGATGTCGGCCCAAACATGTTTCAGTATTCATGTAAACTTAGAATATCGTTAGTGGAAAATATAGCGAGGGAACTCTTCAATGTGTTCTAAATGCGGCATTAGAGCGCATCATCGGCTTGAATTCAGATGATATAAATAGAAGAGAATGTTTTACTCCTGTGCGATGTAGTCATCAATGGAAGAAAATATGCAGGCTGAGCTACGAAGTTGCTGGATTTACAAGTCTTTCGATATTAAACCCTGTAATACCACTCATGTCCAGGTGCTGGAAGAGCTGAGCAACAAAGTTACTCTACTCAAAGTTACTATACTCTTGATTATACCCCGGAACACGACTCATTTCCAGGTGCTGGGAGAGCTGGGTTGCAAAGTTGCCGGATTCATCCAGTCTTTCGCGGTGCTGGCGAACAGCTCTACCTTAGTGGCCATGGCTCTGGACCGCCACACCGCCATCGTCCGCAACATCTCTTCCAGGTCTCCGCACGTCCGTACCTGGAGCTCCGTCCACACCGTCGTCTTTGTGACCTGGATCACCACCACAGCTATAGGTGGGTGCTTGTTGCACCACTGCCATAGGTGGGTGCGTGTTGCGGTCTGCTGTTACGTCGGAAATTACGTCGTGTTGAACTCAATGCGTGTGGTGGGTGCGTGTTGCGTCTGCTGTTACGTCGGAAATTACGTTGTGTTGAACTAATTGCGGGTGGTGGGTGCGTGTTGCGTCTGCTGTTACGTCGGAAATTACGTCGTGTTGAACTCAATGCGTGTGGTGGGTGCGTGTTGCGTCTGCTGTTACGTCGGAAATTACGTTGTGTTGAACTAATTGCGGGTGGTGGGTGCGTGTTGCGTCTGCTGTTACGTCGGAAATTACGTTGTGTTAAACTAATTGCGGGTGGTGGGTGCGTGTTGCGTCTGCTGTTACGTCGGAAATTACGTCGTGTTGAACTAATTGCGGGTGGTGGGTGCGTGTTGCGTCTGCTGTTACGTCGGAAATTACGTTGTGTTAAACTAATTGCGGGTGGTGGGTGCGTGTTGCGTCTGCTGTTACGTCGGAAATTACGTTGTGTTAAACTAATTGCAGGTGGTGGGTGCGTGTTGCGTCTGCTGTTACGTCGGAAATTACGTCGTGTTGAACTCAATGCGTGTGGTGGGTGCGTGTTGCGTCTGCTGTCACGTCGGAAATTACGTCGTGTTGAACTAAATGCGGGTGGTGGGTGCGTGTTGCGTCTGCTGTCACGTCGGAAATTACGTCGTGTTGAACTCAATGCGTGTGGTGGGTGCGTGTTACGTCTGCTGTCACGTCGGAAATTACGTCGTGTTGAACTCAATGCGTGTGGTGGGTGCGTGTTACGTCTGCTGTCACGTCGGAAATTACGTCGTGTTGAACTCAATGCGTGTGGTGGGTGCGTGTTACGTCTGCTGTCACGTCGGAAATTACGTCGTGTTGAACTCAATGCGTGTGGTGGGTGCGTGTTACGTCTGCTGTCACGTCGGAAATAACGTCGTGTTGAACTAAATGCGTGTGGTGGGTGCGTGTTGCGTCTGCTGTCACGTCGGAAATTACGTCGTGTTGAACTAAATGCGGGTGGTGGGTGCGTGTTGCGTCTGCTGTCACGTCGGAAATTACGTCGTGTTGAACTCAATGCGTGTGGTGGGTGCGTGTTACGTCTGCTGTCACGTCGGAAATTACGTCGTGTTGAACTCAATGCGTGTGGTGGGTGCGTGTTACGTCTGCTGTCACGTCGGAAATTACGTCGTGTTGAACTCAATGCGTGTGGTGGGTGCGTGTTACGTCTGCTGTCACGTCGGAAATTACGTCGTGTTGAACTCAATGCGTGTGGTGGGTGCGTGTTACGTCTGCTGTCACGTCGGAAATAACGTCGTGTTGAACTAAATGCGGGTGGTGGGTGCGTGTTGCGGTCTGCTGCTACGTCGGAAATTACGTCGTGTTGAACTAAATACGGATAAATGCGCGGGTATTTTTAGTTGTTTTAAATAAGGGCCGAGTGGTTTCAGTAACTAGAATGAGAAATCTCCAACGATTGTGTTGTAAAAACTATAAGAAAGATTGTCTTCCAGAATGCGAAATTGATTGTGGAACTCAGAATACTCGACCAATTTATTAATTCTATACTGATATGATATGACTGATGGACTGATTTGATACTGATCTATTGGCGACAAATTGACACGTTGATCGCGATGCTATACTGGCCGACCAGTGATCACAAAATCAATTTCTATACATTACTTAAACAAAGATAAATGAAAGCACGGTCCTGTTAATGTTAGCTATTTTCAAAATTGCTTCTTACTATCACTTTAAATTTGAGTTGAGTATTGAACTTCAGTTTAACCCATCGCTGTCAACGCGTTGATATTGTGTTAACATTTTTCCTAATAAGGTCAAGGCCTTATTGATTTCACAATGAGGTATGGACCAATTAACATTGTTTTACTGTTCATTCAACTGTTAATAAATGACTGATAATTTAAAAGTAAATATTAGCTTCTGCGCATTCGTTGTCCGCTAAGCTTAATTTCGAAGTTTGTACTGAAATTTGTATCTAAATAATACATCGCACTGCGCAAGTGCACTGGTAAGTTAAAGCAGGAATATGAACATGTGAATTAGGGTTATACGCAAAAATTAAAATGCATTGCACTAGGAAAGTCCCGATAACCGAAGAAAATAGTTTATATCCAAAAAATTGCTATATTAAATTTGTTGTAAATTAATTCTCAATATAAAGATCCTTAATTTATTCTGAAGCTCTTATAGGTATTGCTAGAGCCATCTCCATGGTTTAGTAGAACCAAGGAATTTGGATACATTTCCATTAAACCTCCTTGAGTAGAACAATGATGGAAACATATTTTAAAAATCCTCAGTTAGTTTTCCTTATGTTTTAAAAGTTTTCAAATACTGCTCAGAAAAGGAATGAGCTTTTGAATGAGCAGATGAGAAATGAGAAAAGGAATGAGCTTTTGAATGAGCAGATGAGAAATGAGAAAAGGAATGAGCTTTTGAATGAGCAGATGAGAAATGAGAAAAGGAATGAGCTTTTATTCATTTTCTGCTCAGAAAATGAATACTGTGAATTTAGACAAGAACGCCTTGGGGAACAATCGTCTATCAATTAGAACGTCAAAAATGAATTACTCTACTTACATCAATGACTCACAGCTGAGTTGCAGCCGTGACATCATCCACCTGACGCTTCTGAGCGCTGTTGCCATCTGACAACAGCACTCGATCCCTACACAGGTAACAAATTTAACGTGCCATCTGACAACAGCGCTCGATTTCTACACAGGTGTCAGCGTGCCGTTCATCTTCTTCTTCGAATACGGCCAATTTGTGGCTTTCACCTTCAAAGCTCCGGTCCTGGAAATATTCTGTTTCAAAATCTACAGCTTCTGCTGGTCAGTGGACTCTGATTTGGAATCCGTACGTCACTACCAGCTGATCGTGTTGCTCAACATCTTCCTGCCTCTGCTGATCACATTCCTCCTTTGTTACTGCCGCCTTATACATTTCCTGTGGGTGCGCAATCATGACAGCAGTGATGCCCCCCAAGCAGGAAGTTCTGGCTCCTCTACACCCAACAATCGGGTACTGTCTCAGGAAAACGTGCGCAAGAAAAAAAGGGTGAGTTTTTTTTCTATTTGCGCTATTCTATATTGTATTAGATGTTGGTAACATAGCAGAAATAAAAAAAAATCCTCTTAACACTTTGACCACAACGTGCACCACCGGTGGCCACGGAGGGTATTTTTCATAATGCTGCTAACCGACCAGTAGTCACAAACTCAATTTTTTCATAAGCTCTTAATTGTATCTAAATGAAGGCATGATCCAGTTAATGTTTGCTATTCTTAACGTGACTTACTACAATTGACTTTAAATTTGGGTTGAAGATTAAACTTCAGTTTAACCCATTGCGGTCAAAGCGTTAAATATAGTCCACTCATACATGACAAGCGAGACAGATAGTAATTAATGTGGTAAAGAGAAAGAATTGGTCGCGAAATTTTTTGGCTACCTTTTCTATGCTTGTTGTTCGCGTCAATTTTAGCGAGTGTCCTTTTGCAGTAATGCCTTGAATCAGTAGCACAGCAGAAGGAACCACGGGGCCATGGCCCCCCTCCCCCCCGAAATGTTGAGCTGAGGGCCAGTTTCTGTCGCCGTTTAAAGTACAAGAATAAAAATATTTCTGATAATTAATGTCTGGCCTCCCCAAAAGTTATTTGTCGGGGATCCTGGCCCCCCGAAAATTTTCAGCTGGTTGCGCCACTGCCTTGAATTATTATACTGTTACACAATTTAGTGTTGAAGTGGGAGAGTTTTGTATAAAACCCCTGTTCTCATGTCTCATTTGGCTAGCTACATTTAAAATAAATCTTGCACAATACTTTTCCAATTGTAACACGCTTCCTCCCAAGAAGTCAGTGATGTAATTCGGTTCAACAATTAGCTATTTTGAAACTTGTGTAGTATAATAATATAAAATATTAAATGATGTTTTCACTGGAGCATCGCTCGTGAAGAAAAATATCCTTATTTTACTTATTTTCAGCTGGTAAAAATCCTGAGCTGCATGGTCGTGGTGTTCGTGGTATGCCGGCTGCCTGCCTGGCTTTTCCTTGTGATTCGCGGGTACGACAAACACCTCGAGACTGGACCGCTCAAATACCCAGAGAACCGCCAAGCTTTGAGCTACACGCAACACATTCTGCAGACCCTCACATTGGCAGCCCCTGCCATCAACCCCTTTCTCTTTGTGCTCCTGCACCCCATGTACTCGCAGTACTTTTCCTCCGTGTCGACAGTACGACGCAGAATCGCAGTTGCCTTGTGTCGCACTCCTGCCGCCATTTCTCGGTCAAGAGACTCTTTTTCCGTCTCGTAAAGATATGACTTTGACAAGCGTTTTATCAATGTGATAAGGCTGGATTTTCTATGTACTTCTTATCCCATAAAACTGAATCATGAGCAAAAACCAACACACGCAGCAGTGGAACTTAAAGCTGAGGTCTACCAATGAGAAATCATAGTGTTTATCCTGAAATTTAATTGAACTAATTTCAGTTTAGTCTGTTTGAGTGATAACATAGGACTTTCTGTAGCTGAAAGGCGAAATGAACGTGTCCGGCTGCACATCGTGAAGAATTTTCCCCATTATATTATACTACTGATACGTTGATTTCTCACATGGTTAGTTTGTTGAAAATTTGTACGGAAATTATATATTGACCTGTTAGTTTGTCACTATGTTACAGTGATATTAGACTTGATAGAAATAAAAAACCCGAGGGAAGCGGATTATTTCGTTTACTTACTAAAAAAAGACATATCCTGCATATGGTTTACAAACATTCTTCAAGTTATGTCTTCTTTATTCTACTTTAACCTCTCATACTTGATCATTTCTTCGCTCGACTCTTTCGGATTTTTATCCATGCATTCACGGATATAATTTGAATATCACTTGGCAATAATACGATCGTCATATTTCAATGGGCAGAAAACTTAGCAAATATGTGATGAAAAGAAACCTGCGGGATTTAAAACATATTCGAGGATAACAAACTTTTTCTGCAATTATCCTGAAAAAGTTTGGGTTTACTTTAGAATATTTTCATACACGGCTTTTCTTATTTTAATGCGAAAATTTCCCATAGAAATCCTCCTGTTTGTTCGAAAAAATGTCGTGGTAGGAAAAAACGGGCGTCTCACTCCATCTTCTAACGTGAAATAATTCTCTAACAAGAGCTGAAATTTAACTAAAATTTCTTTACCCAGATTCATAAGATGTAAAACTGTCTTAGGTATAGCGATCTTTATTTAGTAGTAGATATTTAGTAAAATTGTGAATGGATGTAAACCAAACCTTATCGAGAAAATGTTATTACGAAAAAATTAACATCCAAATACGTTTAAAAATGGTTCATTTGGCACGCAAATAAAGTTCATAACACGCATCAAAATTTGTTCATATTGACCTTCAAATGATAAATGCTTTCAAGCTACGACTGTCATCTAAAAATATAGACGAGAGCTTCTTGCCAACTGACCTGCGAAGCTTTTACGCAGCCTGAGTCTTTTTCGTCACTACGCAAGTTTTCGTAAAAAAAAGAAGAAACAACGGAGTTGTGAAACGAAATCTCTATTACCATAGATAACAGCTTTATCGTGCTTAATTACTGGATTATCACGTGCTCAACATTGGATCACCAACGTACATATAACAATTAATATTTTAGCTACGTTAGTCTCAGTCCATTGCTGACCTAATGAAAAATTTTAATCTCTGTCTTATTTCTTGTATTTTTGGGAAAGAAATACTAAACTTTCTAACTTTCATTTTAAGCTCAATTATCATTATTTGGTTCGTATAATCTTAGTGAATGAACAAATTTGTAGGAGGAAAACGCAAAAAGAGTCTAAAAGCTCCTATTAGCGATGTTTGGAAGTGATCGCTATTCAAGTATATTATCAAATCATTTATTCGATTCCTATCGGTGTATTAATACCCCACCAATGGCGAAATCTAAATCATTAAAATTGAAACGTATTTATGGGCAAATTTTTAAAAAACGTTAAATATAAAGATAGCTCTAAGCTAAATGTGCATCACGTATATATTAGCGTGTTTTTCTCTTAATCCAACACAAATTTGTGTCCTAAAGAATGAATCAATCACCATCCGCAATATGAGCTAGTCCTTAAAAAACTTATGTTGGACTACTAATAGAAGCAAATGTAAAGTAAACATAAATAAAATGTGATTAAAAAACATAAAAAAACAATAAAAGATAGCTTTATTTACCAATGGGAGTAAAATAATCGTTGTAGGTACTGTTATTCATCCGCCAAAACCTCTGCCACTCGCCGTCTCGCCCGCTCGATTATTCGCCCTAGCCGGCCAAACCCTCAGGCACTACAGGCTTCTCACCTAATTTAATACGTAAATAATACGATTAAGTAATTGTTAACTTTTGTAAATGTGAATTTTATTATTTCTTGAGTACTTTAATGAAATACGAGTAAAAAATTTCGAAAGAGACAGAAGTTAATTGGTGTAATTTAGATCAAATATCAGTTGCTGGCTGTAGCAAGTGGGTTGTACGATCACTGTTTCGTCTCTCGAGCAGATACGGCTGCTTCAGAAGTTCAGATTGAGTGACAGCGGTGTGTGCAGACGACGTAGCCGGTGATTTCGCGCAATTTAATTCTTTCGCGTGAAACTTTAGGTAAGTGCGATGCAATGTTAACATAGAAATATGTGATTCTATTTCGAAGAGGTGTTAATTTATAATTTATTTTACAGAATGTTTTTTTTCAGTTGAGGTCTTAACTTGTGGGCCCGTGTAACTAGCCGGAATATTACGCTGCAACTATAGATTAACCCTCCAAATAACGACTATGATGTAATTTTTAACACTAAGGTATGAGCCAATGAAAGATGAATTTTAATTTGCCTCATGAGGGAGTAAACTAGGTAATAATTCTGTGTAGTTCATATAAAGCATAGGAGTTGATGCATGTTTTCTGTATGAGGTGTGAATATGCAACCGGCGTGTCAACAAGCTGCAACAATTGTTCAAAGGGCAAAATTGAGTTATTTTACTGACCGTGGCGTGACATAAAAACGGATTTTGTGTTACAGAGAGGCACACTTGGCAGAATAGCTGGAATGAGGATAAATTTAGGTGATAGCATGAGTTGTGGCTTCTGATCTGATAAGTTATACACTTTGTGTAAGTTAATGCATGATTTCTTGGGTGATTCCTACAGAATTTTTGCTGTTAACAGTTTATTATGTGCACTAACTTGGGTTATTTTTACTTAATGTACCTAGTATGAAAGTTATACGATTGTTTCAGTTTTAGATGTTAATAAGGATGTAACTTTAGGGTTAGTAAAACACGTGAATGAAATAGTGTTTTAAGTGTGTTTGGATCTTGTGAAAAATGTTTGAATGTAGTGCTATTATCAAGACATGTCATTTAGGGAGAAAAATGGGTCAATATTGAATATAATGTTGTCAACAAATTTCATAATTTCGTATGTATAGATAGGTAATATAGTCGATTTTAAGACGTTTTACATGAATGACAATGTGCCCGGAAATGCTTATTTTTGGAGATATTTAACTTTGAAGTTATAGGAACGTCGTTTATAAAATTGAACAAACGGAGAGGTAAATAAGCAGAAATCCTGTTCTGACGTAACGATAGGTAAGGTTAGGTTTGGTAAAGTTAATTTAGTTAAGTATCCTAACCTAAGTAAGCCTAAAATATCTTAATTTAACTCAACCATATCGAGGCCGATGACTCCCGCCAAAAAACTTGGCGTGGTCCGCGTCCGCAAAACGCCGGAAGAGCCATATCGAAACTGCCGTTAAGGCTATTCTTACCTGGCGTTATTTATCCTATATCTCCTAAACTAAGCATTTCCGGGCACATTGTCATTCTTGCAAAACGTCTTGAAATCGACTATATTACCTATCTATACCTACAAAATTATGAAATTCGCTGACAACATTATATTCAATATTGACCGAAAAATGGCTTGGCTAAAAGTTCTAAGCATTTTTGGGTGCAAGATGGCAGTCTTGTAAAATAATTTGGTAAATGGGACAATATTTATTTTTTGTCAGGCAAGGAAATTAATAATTTTGGGGCAAATAATCAATAAAGGAACACATTTAATAACCTTTTACAAGAATGACATTCTGCTCGCTGATGCGTTATTTTTGAATAATTGTATTTTGAAGTTGGCGCAGGTGCCGTTATTTTAGTTAATAAGGGTAGTTAACCCCCTATTACAAACGTAAAGAGGTTGGGTCGTGAGGGTTAGCCACAGTTCTTATAGCGAAAATTATAAATAAAGCTTCTAACCCACCCATTAGGGTGACGACCGCAATCTTGTTTACATCGGATCCAAGATGGCGGCGCCCATAATGGCCGCCTGCCTGACCTAAAGTAAATATTGACCGGTAAATGTGTAGCGTTGGTCAGTAATCGATTTTCCACTTTTCGGTGTCTAATCGTAGTTAATTAGATCGAAATAAACAAATTTTCTTCTATGCACTTTCCGTCTCAAATGAATATTTTATTAGCTATAGCGGTAAATAACTTACTGCAACTCCAGTGTGTGAAGCGGCAAGTAATTCTAGGAGCGCGTTGGACAGCAACACTGCAATGCGCACTTGCTTCCAGCGCGATCGTCATCAAAGACGAAACCAAACCTACCGCTATACCTCGTTAAATACTCATTTGACGAAAAAAGTGTATAGAAGAAAAGTTGTTTATTTCGATGTTATTACCATGATTCAAGCAACAAAAATTAAAAAATTGATGAGTAGCTGTTTATTCGAGCGCATTCGTAATCAAAGACGAAATTAAACTTGCCGCTATAAATCGTAAAATACTCATTTGAGACGGAAAGTGCATAGAAGAAAACTTGTTTATTTTGATTCAATTTATTAGGTTCAGGCACCGAAAAGTGGAAAATCGATTACTGACTGCTACACATTTACCAATAATTTTTCAGGATCATGCTTTTTAGATTTGAGTTAGAGGTAAGAATTGTTAATGAGATATTGCACAAATGAACAAAAAATCTTTGTATGGGAGGATTTATATACCTTTTTGTTGATTTAGGAGGCCAATAATTATTGCATTGCTATTTGTATTGCCTAAGTTTAAATATTTATTTGAACTCCTAGTTGATGCTCAAGGGTTATTTTTGAAGTCCTTTATTAAAGAATATATGTGTGAAGAATTAGAGCTTTGGAAATGGTCTTCATTATCATAAAAAATTACTAGTGTTGGTAATCAAGTGCATTACTCGGTACCTAGTGCAATAACTAAAATGGATATAAAGTTTTTCTAAATTTGACTTGAATTTTATGTCACATCAAGCTTGTAGAGTAAATTTATCAAACAATTACTACGATTGAACCATATTCAAGCTTGGAACTAAATATGGGACCTGAATCTATAAATTCACTGCCAATTTCTTTCTTCCTGTTTGGCACTGGCATAACCTATTTATGTAGTTCAATGTCTTTGCAAAAAAATTTTCAATGTCATCTATGGTTCAGCTACTTCAGATTTATTATTTTGAATCACTTTTTAATTTCAGTTCTATACATATTTCAAAATTTCTTAAAATCTCTGAAGTAAAATTTATTTCAAACTTGAAAGTTTATATTATACGGACTCCTTAACTTCTGCATTTGGTTGCAAAAAGATAACTTCAAGTTTTCCATTTGGTTGCAAAAAGATAACTTCAAGTTTTCCATAGAAGTGTTAAACACTGATGCCTTTTTGAAGATGTCATGTAATCCAAAATTCTGCATTATTGCTATGATATATACAAGTCTCAAGTATCATACCATAGTGTAAATGAGTGTTGTGTGGTACTTATCTTGCAAAGAATTCAATTTTGTACTGATGATTCTCATTTAGAAAAGGTTAGGCCAACACCAGAGCATGAAATTTTAAAATCTGCCCTAAAACTTTGAACAATTTGGTGTCTTTGATGGTTTGAGTTTTCATGGACTGCTTTGATGTGATCAGTTATTTATATTTATTTTTAATTCATGCATAGAAACGGGTTTAGTTAATAATACTCAATATCCAGATAATTAACTGAAAGTCGAAAGGTTTCTTCAATATGATAATACTAGCTTTGAATTTAGAAAATTTCCAAATGACTGGAATTAATTTTTAAATTTTGTTTTCAGATACATTCAGATCAACATGAGCCCTCCAACATACGGTGATCTTGGCAAGCAGGCGCGTGATGTGTTTGGCAAAGGCTACCATTTTGGTGTGCTGAAGCTTGAGTGCAAAACCAAGAGTGATGCTGGAGTTGAGGTCACCGCTGGTGGCAGCAATGCTATTGAAACTGGCAAAGTTGCTGGCAACCTGGAGACCAAGTACAAAATTAAAGAGCATGGTGAGTTTTATATTCATTGTGTGAACCAGCTTTGAAACAAGTGTGGTATTGATGTTTTATGTCATTCTTTCAAGTTCATCCCTATTAACTATATTTATCTTGGGTTTGAGTTAGTCAACCATGTAACCCATCTTAGTCAACCATATATACATCATGTAACTTCATTTTACCCATTCATCTTCATCATAATTATTTTGCCTCTTCCTTTTTTATTTGGTTTAAATTCTATGTAATACATATTGGATGCAATATCCTACTACCATAAAAGTATATGAGAAGGATTGCACTTTAGTATTTCTGAGGATTTTGCAGTCATAGAGCTTTTTAGCTCCTCGCAGTGGGAAACAACTACTGTGTCTGGAAATTAGCCCTCCTAGGGAGAAGATGTTAGGATCTCAGTGTAAGGTTAGATAGGCCTTCAATTGAAATAGAACAAGTTTTTGTTTCGTTATGTACCATGTTTTTGCTTGACTTTTTTTTTTGTTTAGCAGTTATCACTTTCTTCTTTTTTCATGAACGTCTTCTAATCTTTTTCATGAACATCTTCTAGTCTTCCTGTTTCTGTCCTGAACATGTGGGGACTCTCCTTGTGCATAGATTATGTGTTCCCTTAATTCTATGGCATTCTTCCTCCTTTCTCCCTTTGGAAGAAGTTTTTTCAGTTAGGAAGGTCAAGTTTAACGTATATTTCTATTAATTATATATCTGTTTAATATAGTCTTTCCAAAATAACTAACATTTCTATCTAATGTAGAATGCTAGATGCTGTTAAAAGTGCATGTTGATGAAGTATCTTTCAGGTATTTCTGTGTACCCAAGCTAGAGGTTGCTATTCATGTTGTGGGGGATATGTTGTTTGGTCCTTTAAACCCTATTTAACTTTTGTTTAAGGTTCTTGCATATTATTTGTTCACTTTGATTAGCATTTTTGTTTCATGTATAATATTTAGGAGCTACCAGTTCATTGTTTACTGTTGCACCTCCAACTGAAAATTTGCTGCATTTTTTATTTCTGCCCTCCATTTTATGGAATTCATTTCATAGTTTTCATCATTAATTTCAGTTGTGTTGAAACCTTACATTCAATATTAATTAAATGCAATTATATGTTGGCTGCAACATCATTCCGAAAGAGTGTGTAGAATAAATGACATTTGATTACATAGGAGACAAGTTAAGGTCTTGACTGAAGTTTATTGGTACGTATTTGAATATCATGATCATTGTGGTGGTACACTCTCAGTACTTGCTTGTATAGGAAAAGCTTTCCAGTATAATACATAGAATCATTTGTAACGTTCTCCTTAGGAAGTGAGGGAAGAAGTGACAACTGTGGTTGTATGTATGTTTGTGTTACTTGTTATTTTTTCGTTTTTTGAGTTCAAACTTAATAACCATAGACCCTGATTGTTCTTGCTACTAGTGTTCAATATTTGCAGAAAAGCCAATGTGTGTTGAATTGTAGGAAATGACTGATTATATTTTGATTTTTTTGTGGCTATGGTATAGAACTTTGTGTTGCTAGCATTGGGGATAATTTTGATGTGAAATCCATCATTGATCTCACAAGATATCTTGCACGGTTATGTATTCTTCACTTTTCTTTTTTGTTTTACCCATGAAATTCTCATAATATATACTTTCCATGGGTCTCATTGAAAATATATTAAATTTATTTATAGCTCTTCATTCCCAATTTTTAATGCCTAGTCGAATGTTGTGTAGATGTTCACTCTCCTTTCATACTCGTCCCCCTTCAGGGGATACAATTATTGTATCTATGGGAAGTAGCACTCCCACGGGGGAAAATGTTAGGGCCTGAGCTGAGAGTTAGATAGGCCTTCTTTTGTTGAAATGAAATGTTTGTTATGTTAAGGACTTTTTTTTTTCGATTCACAGCTGTCCTGTTTTTCAGCACCTACTACTTTCTTCAACTTTGATCTTGTTTCATAGTCTTCTTTCTCAACTTACTATTTCTATGGCCTTTCTGTATAGATTTTGCGTCCCCTTAACTCCATGCTAAATGGTGCCTTCTTCCTTCCTCTCTTTAAATCACCTTTGTGGCGGATAGGGAGGCTTAAACTAAACAATAATCTAATCTTCACGTGCGTGGAGAGCAGTCAATGCACTAAAACTGCTCTCAGCCGGATATTATGTACCCACTTGATCAACACCTTCTTCCTCATCCTCCATTAACAAATGCCAACATTTGGTATGCAATACAGCAAGTCTATCCATGTCTCACTATGTTTAATGTTGAGTTAAAACTGTCCGCATTATCGTCTGTTGCGTTTCATGTTAGTCTGATATGCTTCATTTTCTTGTTGCGTATCTTTCTAGATCTTTTATCAATTGCTGAAGTTTGATGTCTTCATTCTCTCAACTTGGCTACTAATGCTTCCCTAGCTACTGATTCCAGTCAATTCACTCACCTTAGTAATTCTATTTATGCCATTTACTAAAAAAGCCAAACAGCTACACCTTTCACATAAAGTAGAATTACTCACAGTTACCTCTCATGTAGTAATTGATCACAGTTACCTCTCGTGCATTAATTAATTACAGTTACCTCTCATATAGTATTAAAAAGAGAACTAAGGATAAAATGAGCGTGTCCAAGTTCATAAATTTGACTTTCATCTCTAATGAGAATTTGGTCTGTTGAGAGGCACCCATGTGGTTAACCTGGTTTGGGCATCACTGCGTGTTTGTGTCTAACTCAGGGAGATACAACTATTGTATCTATGACATTTGGCACTCCCAGGAGGAATCTGTGTGGCCCCGAGCTAAGAATTTGGGAGACCTTCTTTTTCTTGTAATAGAAAAGAATTTTTGTTTCTCACTACTGACCTGTATTTCACCACATACTGCTTCTTTATTTGTATTTTATCTTGTTTCATAACCTTCCTTGTTAACTTTCTGTTTTTATGCACAAGGGATCTTTTGCATAGATTCCTTATTCCCTAACTCCGTACTAAATGGTGCCTATCTCTTTCCTCTCTTTGGGCATCTTTGTTCTGGTTAAGAAGGCTGAAACTAACTCAAAATCGAATCTGTTAATGTCAAAATGGTTTAGTGTCTCCGACTCTTCACTCTCTTGGACACAGGTTTTTTTTTCACTGATGGTGCATTTTGTTTTTCTATACAGTAGGGATTAAGCTTCATTCTTCCTAATTGTCTTTCCTTCCTTATATTTTTCAATATTCTTCAGGTTTGTGTTTATTTTTCTTCATTGCTTTTGAGTGATATTTCAACAATTATAAAAATTTGAAATTTGAGATTAGTTCAATCATTACATTTTTCAAACTGTGTTTTCAATACCTTGTGCAATTTTTTTGGGGAAAAGGGGGGGGGGGGTGAATAAGAAAGGCATTCTAGGTTGAGGACTAATTGAAAGGGGTATACCCTCAGGGAAATTCAACTAGTGTAGCTAGATGACTTAGCGCTGTGATATTTTAAGCGGGAAGATGCGAGGTCTCAAGCTGAGCCTTAGGTAGTATTTTTCTTTCCTTGAAAGAGAATAGGCATTTTTCTTCTTTATGGACCATCTTATTACACTTCACTGCTGTCTTTTTTTAAGCATCTAAGACTTTCTCCAACTTTTATCTTGTTATAGAAACTTCTTCATTTTTGCAGCAAATGTTTTATTCTTGATTTGTTCTCACATTTTTTATGGACTTTGTATTAGCCATAGTATATAGGGTGCTGTAGATTGTAACTTACTGTTTTCGCTACATTTAGTTAAGCTTCATTTTTCCTGTTGGATTTTCATTTGAAGTTTGCCTGACATTATTACTATCAATATTAGGTATCATCAGAGTTGAACAGTTGTTTTTATGACGAGCGTGTTGGTTTCCAAGCTTGAATAGCATCAAGAGTTTGCTTTTCTGGACAACTGATTATATGCGTGGGTTTGTGTTCTGCTGGTTGGTTGGATGGATGGATGGAAGAAAGCATTTTTTCAGTAGCGGGGCATGCACATAAGCATTCATTTTTCACATCGTGTAACTTGAATTACAAAAACTATGGTTGATTGCGTCTGACAAGCCTATCTTTTATTGTTCACCATACCCTGCTTCCATATACATGTAAATAAGTTAGTGATTCTCGAGCTTCTCTCGAGAAAAGGAGACACCCGTTTTATGTTCCTTCTTACACCTCAGTAGTGTATTGACACGTTGACTGCGATACGACCATCGTGCTTAAGTTTTTCCTGCTGGGAAACGATGTATCGATGGGTCGTTTGAAAAATTTTTAACGACCTTTTAAAATTAATGGTATTTGTTGTACCCAGTTAATATTTGGTATTTATAAAAATATCTAGTAACTTTTGTATTTAAGTGCGAGTTGAACACTGAACTTCAGTTCAGCCCATCGCATTCAACGTGTTGAGAGACATGACACTGCAAACGCTCGTGTTTGCACTTCTGGTCGAATGGTTAACTAGGATGTGCTGGGCAATTTAGATGACGGACTTCGAAGTCATCTACGTACTTCTAATGCGTGCGCACTTACATTTCATAGGAAATTATACCGTCTTGGCGTGCAGAATTACATTACAATGGTGCTCAATGTGATTGAGTGAATTCTCATCATCAAACATTTTATATATAATCACCCATTAAATTATATATTCACCCATTAACATATTTTATGTTAATGGGTGAAGTAGCAAGTCAATTACTACATTAAAACTACTCTTTATCAAAAAGATGATAGAACACAGTAACAAGTATGACGCTGATCGTAAACTTCTGATATTACGATCCCTGCAAGCTATTTCTTTATGCCGGATTTTGTTATGTAGCATTGTATTTAGAACTGCGTTTCTGTTAGTTATTTTCATTTGTACAACTACACCGAGATAACGAGCCTTGGAGACAGCTTCACAAAGTGCATTTCCTTCTTTTAACACGTTCAACACTTTATGAATTGCTCATTTACGTACTAGTGTAAATAACTAATATTTTAGCCAATTCGCGACTTCTTTTTAAAGGAGTTTTATCGTACGAAGTGAATATTATCGCGCCCATAGACTTAATACATTTCTCGTAAAAGCTGGAAACTTGTTCGATCAGTAAAGTCGATTTTCCAAATCTGTTTCTCACAGCCTAACCAAATCAACTGTACGATCCGCACAAACGTAGTCAACGTGTCAACTTCTTAAATATGTTCACGACGTACGAGTAAACATGCGTACGGTGTGCCACTTGGTAAATTGCTCATTTACGTACCAGTAACAATGGCTACCTACTATTTCAAACCGACTGCGGAAACGTAGTGAATGAGTAAAGATAGGTGCGCTGAAAGTATAAGCCAGCAGCGCTTCTGGACACCAAGTAAAATTGCTAAGATTACCAAAATTACATACCAGGGGATGGTGGCAATGCTGTCTGACTTGTTGTACTTTAGGGAACGACGCTCCTTGGTGGTCACCCTTACTCACCCACTGCAAATAAGCTACGCTATTGAGTTAAATTTTTGTTGCTACATAGTTTAAATTATGTTATTTGATGAAATTTTAATGACAATAACATTGAAGTATGTTACAGTTTAAATTTTTTGTTATTTGTTTAAATTGTAATTCAATAACATTTTAATAACTATAACGAAAGTAGGGTTTTGGTTTAAATCATCTCTTCAGGATTCATCTCTTCTTTAGTTTCTCTGCTCCCGGTTTTGATACACACGGGATCCTTTGTGGGAAAGCCTTTTATGCATAAATTCCACGTTCCCTTGTCACCATACTAAATGGTGCCTTCATCCTTCCTCTGTTTGAACATCTTTGTTATGGTAAAGGGAGGCTAAAACTAATTTATAATCGGTCAATTCTGTATCTATGGGAATTTGCACTCCCAGGGAGAAAACGTGAGGGCTCGAGCTGAGAGTTAGGTAGGCCTTCTTTTTGTTGAATTAAAATTTTTTTTTTCATGTTACGAGCCATCTTTTTTTTTTGGTTCACTGCTGTCCTGCTTTTTAGCACCTACTACTTTCATCTTCAACTTTTATCTGGTTTCATAAACTTCTTTCTTAACTTACTGTTTCTATGCACCTTCTGCATAGATTCTGCATTCCTTTATCTCTGTATTAAATGGATCCTCCCTACTTCCTCTCTTCAAAACGCTCTTTTTTTAGCAGTTAGTGAGGCTCAAACTAACATAAAATAATGGTATAGTATAAATATGACGTTATTAACGACCTTGCGGGGGTCCTTGAACTTGATTACGTTTGAATTTATTCATTAATATTGCCTCAACAGAACGGAAACTGTCGTATCTAAAGTAAAAAGTAAGTAGTTACTAAATGGTTTCAAGTGAAACGTTAAACTTTTTTACTCTTGGAGACCATTAAATCTCGAGTGAAAATAAAAAGTACTTAATGATTTCAGGTAAATCATTTACCTTTTTGGGTTGTATGACTTGAAAAATGCATAGTAATGGTTAATTTTTTCTCTGAGTACTGCAGCAGCAGCAGCAGCAGGTGTTTGACAAGCAGATTGAAGTTGTTCATATTCAGAGGCTGGGATTGTATGAAAAGTATAAATTAAAAAGGTTTTTGCCTTCGTGAAGCAAGTAAATTCTGAACTTATCTCCATGTATAGCACATTCTTATGAAATTACGGTTGTACTTCATACTTGGAGACAAGTGGTATTTGCAGCTTTTGGTAGACATTTCCAAACGATTTATAAATAATTCAAGCACTTCATATAGACGATTGGAATATTTTATTCAAGTAAATTTTTGATTGGCTTAGAGCAGCCATATCGTATCTACTAAGCGACGGATGAGCGATATTGTATCCACTAAACAGCTGTGTCATATCAATTAAGCAACTGTTGTTTCAATTAAGCAGCTGTCGTATAAGTTAAGCAGCTGTGTCGTAAGCAGCTATATCGTATCCACTAAGCAGCTATGCCGTATCGACTAACGTGATGCCCCTCCTTTTGGATGCACTTTAGGTACTAAGCTGAACAGTGCTCTGAAGCGGAAGAAAACTCAGTACCACGATGACCGCATGGAAAAAGCCATCAGGCTCATCATAGACGAAAAAGTCTCCGTGAGTGAAGTGAGCAAACGTTTCAGCATACCGAGGTCAACACTTCGTACTAGACTACGGAGCAACGATCCTTTGGTGGTCAAAAAACCAGGCATGGCCACTGCGTTAACCCAGGACGAGGAGAGCGAAATATGTGACTGGATGATACGCATGTCCAAGATGGGGCACCCCAAAGCTTGGAAAACATTAGCCTTAGCTGTGAAAGATGTGTTGGACAAGATGGGTCGGAGAAACGTGTTTAAAAATAACAATACTCCCACTTCAGGGTGGCTGCAGGCGTTCAAAAGAAGGCACCCCATTATCAAAGGCATAAAAACTCGTGAGGGAGGAATTTCTAAGAATAAGGCCACTCGAGAGGACGTGAAGTCTTGGTTCAAAGGACTACGGGAAAACTTGACCAAAGAAAATTTGGATCCTCACGTTTTTATGCAGCCAATCAATGGATCTCGTATATTTTATGCGGAAGAGATGCGCATTTTACTGCAGGGAGAAGACCGTTTATCAAAGGTTCTGGTACGGAAGGAAAGTTCAGGAGCTCGTAAAATGATCAGCGCCATGGCTTGTATGAACGCCTCTGGCGGCTTTCTGAAACCCCTCCTTGTTTTCAACGGAAAGAGACCACCCATTTGGCAAGAACATCCTGATCTGAACCCTGCTACGTTTGATGTAGGTTTCAGTCCGAGTGGACGCATGGAAGAGAACGTATTTTTCTATTGGATGCAGCTGTTCATTCATCAAATTCGCGATATGCCGCTCCAAAAACCAATCCTCTTGCTTCTTTATTATAACACCGCTGATGTAACTATTGCTACTCTAGAAATGGCCAAGGAAGCTGGAGTAGTGCTGCACATGCTGCCACCTCGGTCATCGCATATTTTACAGCCGATGGATAACGCTTGTTTCAAGTCACTCAAAGAAGCATTCCGTGAAAGCATAGATTTTTACGGGCCCCGCTATGGTCCTTCCATTAATGTTAAACTGTTTCCTCTTGTTTTCATGCGTGCGTGGTGCAGGGCCACGAAAAGAGAAGACGTTCTTGCTGCTTTTCATAGCGCTGGCCTTCTACCACTTGACGAAAATGCAGCGATCACCAAGAAAATGATACAAAGCTCGCACGCGTCATCTGGTAACAGCATTCCTAAAGTTAAACACGCTCACCCTCCACACCCTCACATGCACATGAATCATATTCCTACCAATCCGTACAACAACATAGGCGGCAATTCAACTGCTCCTGACACCTCGAGCCTCCATCTCACGTATCCGCCGCCTGAACACTGCGCTCCTCAGCCTGACTTCGGGAGATTCAACCCACAAATGCCTCCACCTCCTCCACAACAGCAGACGAGTGTGATGCAGCCGCAGCACCCACCAGCACAGCAACAGCACCAACCGCAGCAGCAGCAGCAACAAACAACTTCACAGGCTTCACCTCAGGTTCAACCATCTCAGCAGCACCAGCAGGCTTCTCACAAGTGTCCAACATTGCCATGCTCTCAAACGAGCAACAACAGTAACGGTGCTTGCTCGAAGGAGTTCATTAACGGGTTGGAAGCAGCGATGGATTTCGTAGTTCAAAACTTTATACCTGAGATCGTGCGTCCCATCTACGCGGAGTGGCTTACTGAGGGCAAATCGTGCACTCCTGATCCCATGTTCTACGTGTGGCGCGGTCTGCAAGACCTTATCGCTCAGACTAAATCAAGATCACTGCCCCAGCAGCCTGCACACACCCAGGCTCAGCCACCTCCCCATTCCCAACCTCACCAGCCTCCGCATTCTCAACCTCATTCGCAGCCACACCCTCATTCGCAATCCCATCAGCCCCCAAATTCACAGGCACACATTCATAATCAACAGCCTGGTCCCCCACCCCAACAACAGCAGCAACAGACGAGCGTACCACCGCCACAGCAACAACATTCCCTCATAGACATGCCCAGCGCCCTGGATTTTGTGGAAACCACTTCGCTGCCGATCGAGCAGTCCTATGAGGGCTGCAGTCAGGATTATCAAAATGATGGCAGTCGATAAAGTGGAGTAGTTTGAGGCCATTAGTTGGTTGTTTTTTAGCTGAGAAAATTTCAGGATAAGTGTGTGTGATTTTTTGAACAAGCTGAAATTCCTCCAGTATTTAATAGTGTTCTGTCGCTGAGGAGACATGCTAATGTCTTCAAGTTTAATTGAAGGAACAATCACTTTGTATTTAATAGCGTACGATCCTTTTTGAAATCAGTTTACGTTGTTGAGGATTTCATTCCAGCTATGTCTTGAGCCATCAGTCGGTAGTTATTCTGGCTGTAGACTTGGTTTTTTATATCTTTTAAGGGGTAAGTTCATGCAAGGTGCCCTACCATGAGAACCATCTTCTGCCTCGGTACAATATTAGAAGGGGCGTGATGGCTTCGTGATTATCTTTTTCTAAATTTAGATTACATTGTGTAATTTCCTAATCTGTGGCGATGAATACTGGAGGATCAAATGCCTACTAAATTGTGCCATGCGGGTGTGATGTTCCTCTGTTTTGTACATTTGTTGTTGAATCGTTTTAAATATTCTGAGGTGTTGCAATGGAAATTTATTGAATAATGTTAAAATTGCAATGGAAAATATTAATCTGTCTGAGTTGCTAAAGCAATAAGGGCTTTATTTTATACTTGTTGGAGCAAGTAACCAATAGATTAAAAGCCCATGAAGAGGATATGCTTATTTTATCAGGAAGAATTAGCGCTCTTAAAGGAAGATGTGCAGTCCCAAGCTGTAAGTTAGGGCTTCTCTCCTTTGAAATGGAATAGTTTTTTTGTGGGCCATCTTTTTCTTGTTCACTGCCATTTTTTTTACACCCATTTCATGCTCCAACTTTCATCTTGTTTCATAAACTTATTTTAAAATTACAGTTCCTACGCACAGTGTGGGGAGCTTGCCTTGTGCATAGATTCTCTGTCTCCTTAATTTCATACTAAGTGGTGCCCTCCTTCCTCTCGTGGTAACGTCTTTGTTATGGGTAGGGAGGTTTAAACTAACCTGCAATCTGAATTGATCTGTCCGGCTTGAACACCGCCTGATATTGGCTGTACGACTGTTGGTGTATTTCTTCCTACTTGATTTGAATTTCACTACGTAATGATCTCAAGTCCGCGAAATTGTGTGCCATATTTAAAGCTGCGCGTTACCGTTATTTTTAATACAGCTAAGCTAGTGATCCACGTAAATATATTTCAATCTGTGTAGCCTAATATGATTACAGTACTTCTCTCTTTCCATTCGTATGGGAAGAGTTCAGTTTCCGTCCTTGTGACTAGGTGACGAAGCTACTATTTCGTTAGTGGCGTAGACGTCGGTTTTCTGGTTGACAAATTCTCACATAATCGCTATTAAGGTCTAATTCGTTTTAGTTGAAAAATTGCTTGACTGTTGATAAATTCAAAAAAATGGATGCTTGTTAGTAGGATTGTGCTTCAAGCTTAACTTGGGGACATCCTTTCTCAACACGTTGACCGCGATGGGTTAAATTGAAGTTCAACATTCAACTAAAATTTAACTATTTAGCAATTTTATCAATACCAAACATCAACTGGGTCATTTAAAACCATTAATTTAAAAAAAAAATTGAAAATTTTTCAAACGACCCATCGGTGGGTTGTTGCGTAACAGAAAAAACTTCAAGTACGATCCATTGATGGAGCGTATCGCAAGCAACGTGTTAAGGCATGTGCAAGATTCCCGGACTGCGCCATCTAGTACTTTGATCATTTCTTGTTAGTGTGCCTTGCTGGGGATGAGATCTTGACTGTGGTAGTGGTTTTCGTTGTTACTTCTTCTCGGATCAGCAGCTTCTGTTACCGAAACTAGTTGAGACTTGGAGGTTGGAAGCAGAGTTACTCTGTTGGCGTGGTAATTATCACTAGCTTGTGATAATTATCACAACTAGCTTTTCCTCATCACTGTAGCCACTACGATGTGCTGTTAATATTTTTATAATTATTTTAATGTAGGGAAGCTCACGAGGATAATTCGAATTTCGCCATGTGCACTATAAATTTGTGCAAAATAGCGTACGTGATTATTTGATGCCCCAAAATAATACAATTTGAGAATATTCAAGTAGCTAAATTGTACAGAAAACATAAATTGGTACTCATGCATTTGGAATATATAATATAAGGAAATACTAACAATTGATATTCGTGTGAGCTGCCAAGTCCATTTAAAATACCAAATCACTGATGACGTTTGTGTATTTGAGTTCGTATATACAAAATGCCGTGAATATATTTACTAAGTTTATTTCGTCAAGTTAACCGCGTTTTGTCAACTTGAGGTTTTTAGCATTCCAGTTTTTTACTACAAATAATTTTTACTATACATGCCATGTACATTCGCATGTGTATTTCATATCGTCACCGCTATTGGGCATAGCTTGCACTGCGCTGTGAAGTTTTGAATAAGTATAGAATAGTGTCGCCGGAAATGAGCTTATTTTATTTTAATTTCTTTGAGCTTATTTTATTCGAATTACCAAGAGCTTTTTTATTCTAATTACTATGAGATAATTTCATTTTAATAACTAAGAGATAATTTCATTCTAATTACTATGAGTTAATTTTATTCTAATTACTATGAGCTTATTTTTATTTTAATTACTAAGAGATAATATTCTAATTGTCATGAGCTAATTTCATTTTGCTTCAATTAACACGTAACCCATAGCACCATCAGTTGTTCTGAACACTAGTTCCAACACGTATGAGCGTCATCGCTGCGAACACTGAGGCGGAGTTCACACCAGGAGGATAAGATATTTATCTCCGAAACATGCGATGCACGATAATTATCCTGAAAATAAGTTAGGTTCATACTGAAGTGATAAGACATGAGCTAGCAACGAAGTGTAGCAGGAGAAATTTAGTCAGTAATCATGAGTCCTTCATCGAGTGATGAAGAACTCTAGCCAATATCGTCCCTTAAGGGGGATACAATTATTGTATCTATGAAAATTAGCTCTCCCAGGGGAAAATGTAAGGGAGTTAGAGTTAGGTAGGCCTTCTTTTGTTAGAATAGAATAGGTTTTTTTGTTTGTTATAGGCCTTTTTTTCGGTTCACTGCTGCACTGTTTTTCAGCACGTACTACTTTTTCAACTTTTTTATTGCTTCGTGAACTTCTTTCTTAGTTCTGTGTTTCTATGTTAAACGTTTCTATTGTTTCTATGCACCCTGTGTATAGATTCTGCGTTCCCTTAACTCCATACTAAGTGGTGCCTTCATCCTTCCTCTATTTGAACATATTTGTCGTGTAACTTTCTTATAATCAATCATTCAATCAGCCGATATCGTACGACACTGATAGAAGAGACACGCACGCTATGTCTCTTGATACGCGCATCGTGCGACAGCTGTCGCCATCGTACCGGTGTGAACCAGTTTTGTCGTCTCTCCGTATTTTTAACGGATCTGAGCGCGTCGTATCTCACAAGACAATTATCGCCTATCGCTTACGACCTACAGACATGTATCTTATCTCGCTGGTGTGAACGCCGCCTTAGACAGCTAAGTAACCGCGTACCTACGTACATCCAGGGAGAAGATGTGAGATCCCGAGATGGAAATTATGTAGGACTTCGTTAAAATAGAATAGGTTTTTTTGTTTCGTCACGAACTACCCCTCAGCGGGGGAGGGGGGGGGGCAACTATCGCATCTATGGGAATTGGTGCTCCCAAAAGAAATATGTTGGATCCCGAGCTAAAATTTAGGTAGGTAATCCTTTTTGTTGAAATAGAATAGATTTTTGGTTTTGTTACGAACCAATGTTCTTCGGTTCAATGTTGCCCTTTTTTCTAGCGCCTCTGACTTGTTTCTTCAACTTTCATCTTGTTTTGTAAACTTATTTTCTAACTTACTGTTCCTATGCGCAGGGATCTTGTGTGGGAACACGCCTCATGCATAGATTCCTCGTTCCCTTGACTCTATACAAAATAATACCTCCCTTTCTCTCTCCGAAATATCTTTGTTGTGGTTAGGGAGGCCTAACTTGTCTGATCTAAAGTACGTGCGTATCCAAGATACATTTTGCGGTGCGGATTTCATAAGTTAGGTTTAGTGGCCTACGTGGGACTAATTCTTATGTAGAACTAAAACTCATGAACTGTATTTGCCCAGGTACATTTTCTGCAGTACCAAATATACTTTAATCTGAGGGTGAAAATTTTTTTTGTCCAGCTATTCTTATTTTACTCCGAAAGGATAAAACGAGGCTCGAATGAAAAATTATCAGGATATTTTAAGTAGGGGAAGACTTGAAATTAACAACTGTAGCTGTTAACATCTAGTGCGTTGCACGAACGTGTAGCTGCTGGATCTTTTCCAGATAAGCTCCGCCACTAATGAAACACTTAAGTTCACCCACTTCTAACTTCCGAAATAATGCACCTAGCAACTGCAAATTACTCTCAAACGTAAGATTAAAGCAATCTTTCTTTTGAGAGTAATATGAAGTCGATGGGTGCATTATTTTGAAAGTAATAAGTGAGTGAACATATGTGTTTCATCAGTGGCGGGGCTTATCTGGAAAAGATCCCAGCCGCTTACTTGAGGTAGCCGTAAAATACGTTTGTGATGCTGGACAATACGTATTTGAATATTCATAGTTCAACTTCATACTCGAATATCTGTTGCCAATTTGTTTAAAAAAGTATAAGTAGCGAAAAACTTTTAAAATGGTTTTTATTGTCCTGATCCAAATGATATTCCTGCCGAGTGAAAAACAGTGATTGACACAGGTGTTTATTATTGCCTGATTTATTATATTACGTCATCATTCCATAAAGTTAACTTCGACTCAGCATTCAAACAATGCATTTAAAAAACAACTTTCGTTCATATGTACCGTTTCTTAAGCCTTATAAGGCACATTTCACGCTAAGCTAGAAAAGCAGCATCTAGCAAGCTCGTATGAGCCATCTAGCCGATGGTCTGCGAGAGTGGTAGGTAGGAATAACATTTTCACCTCGCATGCTGGATGCTGGATAAAACTTGCGAGTTCAGTGTGAAGGCAACGGCTCGTAATAGTGCAATTCCTACCTACCAGTTCGCAGACCATCTGCTAGATAGCTCATGCGAGCTTGCTAGATCCTGTTTTGCTAGCTCTGTGTAAAATGGGCCTAAGGCGAGAGGTGCACGACAAAACGTTGGGAATTAGGTGCGGGAAAACTGAACTTGAAGAATGCTGGTTCACTTATGTATTAGTACTGCTTGTATTTCTTAGGTACCGTAATCATCTTGAGAGGTTTCAGTACCAAATTTAACTTTGAGTGGTTGAAATCTTGTGACTTCATTTTATGTATTAGCCAAACGATTTATCAGCAAAATCCATTTGATGGCATTATGCAGTGTTAGGGTTAGAATAAATGTATCGAGATACTGAAGAGTCTTCAGCGTCTCCTTAGATTTTAACCCGTCTAATCGATATTCTTGGTTTAAGAGCTCCAGATTAGAATGTTAACAAGGGGGGGTACGTATTGGGTAAAGTTTTTAGGGCTGCCCATCTTTGATGCGGCTGTACCAGTGTTCAGTATTTACGCACATATTTGGTTGTGAAGGTACAGGAGGGGTCTGCTTTCATTTTGCACTGCCATTGAGGGCATTTTCCTTTCGGTACGATGTGGTCGGGACAAATCAAATCCCAGATAAAAATCCGAATCCCGGCTTCCACATCGTTCATGTATGTTGAGAATATTTTCTATCTGTAACGCTATGAACATCATTTATGTAGCTCATTCACGAAGTAGTGCTTTTAGCGAGGACCTTGTTGAGCAGATTATGTTAACCGGACATTCTCCTGAGCGGGTACACTGTACAAAATGTTTCATAAATTTCACGCTATAAATCACAAGTATCAATAGGAGGCGAAGTTGGGAAATGAGAATCAACCGTGAACATTTATCCTATAGTGAGCTGAAATGTAATCCGTGTATAAAAGACACGTTTATTTTCTTTTGAATGGGCTTATGTATTCACTTGCATTCTATTTCGCGAGAAAGACGGATCTTGGGAGCGTAGTTATCTGTTCTGAGGCATGGGAACTTGAGCGGTTTTGTGGTGGCACGTTGCTTGAACTTAATTGCTTCAGTATGGAAAGAATGTGAGGTCCTAAACTGCAGGTCAAGTAGGCCTGATTTTGTTACAATGTGCATTTCATTGGTATTACGGACAATTTTTTTCGGTTTACTGTTTTTTTCCAGCACCTGTTACTTCTGAAACTTGGATCTTGTTTCATGAGTTTTTTTTTATTCTCGCTGTTTCTATGCGCTAAGTGTTGGGGATGCCTTCTTGCATAGATCTTTCGTTCCCTTAAATCCAAACTAAATGGTGCCTTTCTCTTTGCTTCCTTAGGAACACTTCCGTTGTGCTTGAACTAGGTAACCTGATTCATAATAAGAACCGGAAATATCGTGTGCATCTCTATTCCAGTAAAAACGGTCAAGAGAAACAATATTTTCTGTTGGAAAATTGTATCTTTTATGATTTCATTTGTATAATTACAAAATGGACGTAGTTTTTCAAAAACCGATTCACACAAAAAAATACCATATACACAAGACGAAGAAAACAATGAGTAACATATGTACCTATTCACTACTGTTAACATATGAGGCTTGCAGTGATGATTTGAAATTGGTTGGTCTTGAAAATGTACCGAGACTTTCCATCCATTTTACAAACTAACCAATTCTAAACTAAATTCCGACTCCAACTGATGGTGATATTTGGGTAACTCGTACCTCACTGCAGTGCTCCAGTGAAGCTCTTCTACCGTTGTCACCTTGTGTGCGAGGAAAGTGGCTGAAAATAGAGGAGCTTAAAATACCGCTTCATTTTTATTGTTATTGGATCGTGAGAGCACAAGTTTTAGTTTATTTTGTCGTGCAGAAATGATTCATCTGTAGATGCTTCGCGTTGTATGGTTCATTTTGTGTGTTGTTGAGGCAATTAATTCATGTTATTGTAAATTTAATGCCGTTTCTCCTGCGATATTCTAAATTCCTGAATGTTAAGCCTAACAAATGCGTTATGATTGTACTCCACGTTCATTCAATTCCACAGCAAACTCTTCCTTGTTTATGAAGGGTAAATAGAGGGTGCGTAGAATCGCATGTATCTAACTAGTACAGTAGCCATCATTCAATTGAGTTGTGTCCAGTGCTTCTGTAGTTCATGGCATTAATGTTCTTCTTCTGGGCAGGGTTGACGTTCACGGAGAAGTGGAACACCGACAACACACTCAACACGGAGCTGGCTTTGGAGGATAAAGTCTCCAAAGGACTCAAGCTGGTGCTCAACTCGACGTTCGTGCCCCAGAGCGGCAAGAAGAGCGCCGTGCTCAAGTCTACGTACAAAGCCGACGCCGTCAGCATCAACTTGGACTCGACCCTTGATCTTGGAGGACCTCTGGTGAACGGCGCTGCTGTCGCCTACTACAAGAACTGGCTTCTGGGCTACCAGATGGCCTTCGACACGGCCAAGTCGAAGCTCACCAAGAACAATTTCGCCGTTGGCTTCACGAGCAGCGACTTCATCCTCCACACATACGCCAACGACGGAGCTGAGTTCGGAGGCTCGCTTTATCACAAAATTAGCCGGGACTTGGAAGGTGCTGTGGATCTTGGATGGTCCGGCAGCTCGAACACTACCCGTTTCTCAATTGGGTGCAAATACGCTTTAGATAGAGATGCGTCCGTTCGGGCCAAGGTTAACAATAACTCGCAGGTTGGTCTCGGTTACCAGCAGCGTCTGAGAGACGGAGTCACTCTTACTCTCTCCACTCTCATCGATGGTAAAAATTTCAACCAAGGCGGCCACAAAATTGGTCTCGCTCTTGACCTCGAGGCTTGAGACGCACATTTTGCCCTTCAAAATTGACCCTTGGTGCTCGGTCTTATGATGCTTCCCTTTTCAAGTTGTCAATCCGCAACTACAAATTTTTTAGGCTAGTGTTCACTTAAGCAACCGTGTTCAGCAAAGGCTTGGAATTTGTTCTGTGTATCTAGTCGATATGCCAGAATTGCACGTGAATTTCGCTCACTTTTTGCTGTTTCATGATTTCTCGAGACTTAATTTGTAATATACACATCGTTGCAAAGAGAATGTGAATGTACATTACAGTTGCGTGTAATTTTCCATTATGTATTCTACTAAGAATGATTGAAGTTCGTGCAGCTCAGGTGAGTTGCTCGATGCAGCTTCTTGCTAATGTCTTTATTAAATCGGAATGTTCAAATCTCTTTATTTCTCCTCGAAATAGTGAGTCAGAAGCTTAAACTCCTCATTGGAGCACAGAATACCCTAGGTTAGTTGGGCTTATCTGTCCTATGCTATGGGAACCAGCTTCTCCAAGGGAAATTTAATCTAAGCCATACATAGGACTTGAGGACGTTTATCTTTTGTGTCCACTTAGCTTGTGCAAGGACTCTCAAACTTCTCACTATTTCTTAGTCTTTTTGGCCCCCTTTCTTCCGAATTTGCAGTTTCTATGCGCGAGGTATCTTGTGAGTGAACTCACCTCCTGAGAAGATACCACGTTTTCTTTCGTTTTAACTGATTTAACCTTTCCCTTTCCTTTGCAGAAACATCTTTGCAATAGAAATAGATTCCATAACTACTCCACCCTCAGGGGGATACAAACATTGTATCTATGGGAATTAGCATTCCCAGGGGGACAATGTGAGGGCCCGAGCTGAAAGTTAGGTAGGCCTTCTTTTTGTTGAAATAAAATGTTTTCGATATGTTAAGAACCATATTTTTTCGGTTCACTGCTGTCCTGTTTTTTCAGCACCTACTTCTTTCTTCTTCAACTTTGATCATGTTTCATATCTTACTGTTTCTATGCCCTTTCTGCATAGATTCCGCGTTCCCTCAACTCCATACCAAATGGTGCCTTCTTCCTTCCTCTTCTTGGATCGCCTTTGTTGCGGAAGGGGAGGCTTAAACTAACGGTCTAATCTAATCTATAATCCATAACTACTCCTCTTGCTAACTGTTCAGTCTTTGCGAGCGCTACATTTGATACGGGTTCGCCCTTGTGGCCCTTGACTAATTTTTCATCAAGATCTCCTGTAGTTCACGTTTAAAATAACATAAAAGCTTATTTAGAGTTGATGATAGATAGATATAATGCATAGTGGAAAGTTCCCAGGCTTAATATAAGAGCGTGACTACCAACTCTGAATGATTGAAGGTCGGAATGAACCTCGATAGCACATAATGGACTACGACGTTAGAGCGTTGACATGTGAGCGTCATTTACGTACACACGCAAGAAAAACGACCGTGAATAGACTTAGTTCACTTGACTGAAGTACACATAACAGCGTAATACATTTATCGTGTAGTTATAAGTAACTACTTCCCCCAGCCGTGGTTAGAGCAGGAATGAATCGATCAGTGAAGGTGTGAGTAGCACCCTTGAGTTACCTCATGACTAATGTGCGTTTAGCGATGTCTGGGTGGGCTTGCACGTTTGATTTGATTGCGCGTAGTCGTAAGGAATTAGAAGGTTAGCATGATATATTATCCGAAGATCGACAGATATCTGATGTTTAACATTTTGGAATTATTCTTATCACACCTTACCTTAATATTGCAGTCTCAGTAAGATCTCTCATCCTTGAAATAATCGGAGATGACTGAGGAATTTACATCGTAATATTAAGTACAAGGAGCAGAAATATCCCTTCGGTCTGTTAGTAAGCAATGACATAGGTTGACCAAACTAAAACGTGTTTTCGCTACTCTGGCTTATAGTTCTGATTTTCAAACTTTAACTTATGCGGTTTTCAGAGGGATGTTTGTCACAATAATGATATAATCTCCGTGAAGTATTAATGATGCATTTCTGTTGATACGTGGAGACATCCTGGAATGTATGCTCAAGAGTCTTGGAATAAAAGTAAGTTTTATTAAAGGCATTTCAGCATGCATCTATTAAATTATGCAGATGTTTCAGATTCTTAAAATGAAGTGAAATTGGAAATTACCCGAGTAGCTGAAGATAGTATGCACGCTCTTAACGTTTTCTCGAAATTCATTGAAAGTAAAAAGCATATTTAGATGAATCAATTTAAAAGGAATTTCGCATTCTTTGAAGTTAAGTGAAAAATTTGGGTGCATAATTGGGAAGTGTTCTCATTGAGATATTTAAAGCTACCTTCAAACTGTATGGCATAAAGCAGGTAAAAAAATTGTTTATAATTAAATTCAAAGCTTTAGCGAAAGCTGCTGCAAAAGTCACTCTAATGTCAGAGGGTTTTAAGTTCTTGAGCAGTTCAGTTAACTGAAATGCCTGCATTCATTGGAGGTGTAATATTTTTTTCAAATTTTCCATGGAAATAATGATGGTATTAACGATTTTAAAGAATCAGATTCGAGGAGGAGCTACTGCACAAGCCAAACTAAAATATGTTATCGTAAAGAAAAGGACAACGGAAATAAATGTGTCTGAAAAGTTAACATATCAGATTTAAAAAAAATCCACCGTATTGAATTACCTATATTCAATGGGTAGAAGTAAAACAAAAAATATCTTGATGTCTATTACCAGTGATTTAATGAACTGCTAGAAATATATGGAAAATATGTTTTACTTTTTCGCTATAAGTTAGGAGAAAAAAAATGTGTCCCTGTTTTTTGTGCCATTCAAAAGCATGAGGACATCTACATGGATCTGTACAGCTTCTACAAAATGAAATTTGTTAGTAGAACTAGGCTACTTTGAATTCAAAATTTCATGAGCTCTATCAACTCACTATACCTCGCACATGTATTCATTGGTAGTAATTAGGAGCTGACCTTATAAGTTCATCGCGTTAATGAGGAAGAGTATTGAGCCAGTAACAAATTAGATTTTATTTAGTAGCTAGAGAACCTATGTACGAGATTTTTATTTTACTATATTGAACTATGTTTATATAACTATGTCAACCTTAACTATGTTCTTCTATGAGCCAAGACTTTCGCAGGTCAATAAGGGGGATACAATTATTGTATCTATGGGAACTAGCGCTCCCAGGGGGAGAATGTGAGGGCCCGAGCTGAGAGTTAGGTAGGCCTTCTTTTTGTTGAAATAAAATGTTTTTGTTATGTTAAGGACCACCTTTTTTCGGTCCACTGCTGTCCTGTTTTTCAGCACCTACTACTTTCTTCTTCAACTTTGATCTTGTTTCATAATCTTCCTTCCCAACTTACTGTTTCTATGCCTTTCTGCGTAGATTCCGCGTTTCCTTAACTCCATACTAAATGGTGCCTTCCTCCTTCCTCTCTTTGGATCGCATTTGTTGCTGGGTAGGGAGGCTAAAACTAATGATTAATCTAATTAATCGCAGGTGAATATGCCAAGATTAAGAAAAACCGGCAACGTTATTTTATTTTAAACTTGTTTTAAAGATGTTATTTGTAAAGTGAAAACTAAATAATTTCAACTAGGAAAAAGTATACATACCATCTTGGACGATACACGAGCGGTGTCAATCGTTGTAGGAGTGCTGCAGTGCTGGAAATCTAACCAAAAATCATTCGGTCCGGAAAAACATTTGGAAATAATTTCTGTGTATGAAAATACTATGAATAGATATAGTACAGATTTCAAGATGAACTTTGGTGCTGATTAAAGTAAGGTTTTGGTTATAAATGGTAATGAGATTGAAAGAGACTGACAGTGGTAGATTGGAGAAATCAGAATAGGTAAAACTAAAAAATACAAATATCTAGGTTGTATGATGAGTTGAGATGATTGCAGTAGAACTAAGGGTTACAAAGTGGCAAGAGCAATGCAGTGGAGTAGGCGGTTAAGTAGTGTGGCCAGATATAGAGCAAAAAAGTATGAATGTGAGAGAGGAATGTGAAAGTACATTGCTGTACCAATTGTCACGTATGGGATGAGTGCTCTAGCCTGGAATGGAAGTGATCTTGAGAGGCTGGATGTGATACAAAATAAGGTAGGGCCTAGAGTGTCTAGCTTTGGGTGCTTTCACGCAAAAGTTTAGCTTTCAATGGTGTTCAAGGCTATCTTGCACACTGTGCGTGTTTTCACGCTGCTTCGCAGTGCGGTTCAGTCAGAGAGGATTGGAAGTAAAAGTAAGTAAAAGTTTTTATAGGCTACTATAAAAGGTTTATTATTATTATTGCCATTGTTGCAACCTACTTTGCAAGATCTAAATACTTTACCTGAGGGTTAAAGCCAGTTTTTCAATAGCAGGTACAGCATTCCTCATCTGCGTGTTGTTGTGGGTTAATTTGCCTTGGACGTATGACAGCAATTCATCAAAACTTTTGGCAGACATACAGAAATAATTGAAGAATTTGGCTTCACCTTCCCATAATTTTGCAAATAGTATGGCAAATTCTCCTTCTTGCGGCCTTAAACTGACTACCTTATGTACCCAGCACCGCCTTCTTCTCTTCCTTTGCTGTCTTCTATATAGCAAGTATAAAAGGAGAGCTTTCATTACTTTACTATGAGCAGCCATTATTACCCAGTCCATGAACACTCGTAATCACTCTCGGAGAACAGCAATGCAACACTGATAAAATCAAACGTAAAAAAATGCCTCGTGTGAACGATTGAGCGTGAAATCCTGCTGCGTGAATTTTACAATCAACGTGATTCCATGTTCTGTGTGAAAGCACCTTAAAGGAACACATTTAAAAACGTTGGTTAATGTTAAGAAGATGCAGCTAATCAATTCTCAAAATTTTGTTGCCTGTGTCATGGTAATTACATTGAAATAAGCAACTTTTCTCCTATACACTTTGTGGGGCAAATGAGTATTTGAGTTATAGCAGTATCTAAATTTTTGTCTTTGATGGCAAATGCAATGGAATAAACGGTCAATGCTCAGCGTGATGCAATCAAAGGAAATATGAATTTTATTCCAAAGAATCACTAAAGGAACCCATTTAAGAACATTTTACAAGAATGACATTCTGCTCACTGATGCATTATTCTTGAATTATTCGACTGTGAAATTGGCTTCCGCATGCCAAAGGAAGCAAGCGCGCCTACCAGAATTTCATTAATAACGGAAGTTAACCCCCTATTACAAACATAAAGAGGTTGGGTTGTGAGGGGAAGCCACAGTTCTTCTAGTGAGAATTATAAATAAAGGTTGAAAGCAACCCAGTAAGATCTATTAACAATTGTGTTTACATCTGCTCCATGATGGCGGCGGCCGTACCGGGTGGCGCCATCTATGAGCTGACTGTAAAGGTGACGGTACCGGGTGGCGCCATCTATGAGCTGACTGTAAAGGTGATGGTACCGGGTGGCGCCATCTATGAGCTGACTGTAAAGGTGATGACTTAATAATGACGTCCGCAACATCAGCTCCAAGATGGCGGCGGCCACCCGGTAAGGCCGCCGCCATTTTGGAGCTGATGTTGCGGATGTCAGCCTAATGGGTGAGTTAGAACCTTTATTAATAATTTTCATTAGAAGAACTGTGGCTACCCCTCACGACCCAACCTCTTTACGTTTAAATGTACGAGGAGTTCGTGAGACTTGAACTCCGGACTAGAAATCACCGCATCAACACGCTATCGCTCCTGAGTTCGAGTCTCACAAACTCCTCGTACATTTATTTCATTTGAAAAAACCTTGTGGAAGCGGTGTCTTCCCGTACCAGATTCATTAACTGTTTCTGGGGGTGACTAGACTTTGAGCTCTTTACGTTTGTAATAGGGGGTTAGCTTCCGGTATTAATCAAATTTCACTTGGCACGCTTGCTGCTAAAGCCAACTTCAAAGTTGAATAATTCGATAATAACGCATCAGCAAGCGAGCAGAATGTCACTCGTGTAAAACGTTTTTAAATGTGTTGCTTTAGTGATTATTCGTAACAAAATTTTGAATTTCTGTGCAGCACCTAAAATACATATTGACCTGATGTAATTGATATGCTTTAGGCAGCAAAATTTCAAAAATCGATTAGTTGCATCTCCTCAACTTTAATCAAAACGTTTTACAAGAATGACATTTTGCTCACTGATATGTTATTTTTGAGTTATTCAACTTTGAAATTTTTGTCTTCCATAGCAGTTCCAGTAAGTTTGCCCATAAGCGGGAGCTGATAGAGTAAGTTTGAGTACTTTGTAATGTTTTATTTGCCAAATCCGCGGAGCCTGAACCCACCTCTAGGATGTTTTAGTTAATAACACAATAAAGGTTCTCACCGAAAAATTTTACATTATAAAAATATTCTGCTGTTAAATCTAACTGTATTCATTCCTACGGTTTTGCTAATGTTTTAAGGACAGCATCCCCCATAGGAATCCATGTTTTTGAGATATCTGGAGAAACTGTGAATTTTGCTGCTATAAGAAGTGTAAAAGGTCAGGTACATCCTGTGAAAAAATGACTCATACGTTCACTCATTCGCCCGCTACGGGGGTTTGAAGAATGGGGGGAGGGGAGGGGGAAGGAGTATTTTATCATGTTACACCTCCCCCTTAGCACTTTCTTCATGGCTTGACGTTGCTATGTCATCTCCTATGTCTTTCTATTACTCTATAATGATTTCAGAAGTCTAACCTGAACCAAAAATGTTTGAAAAATTTAAATTACAATTGTTTGTTTCTTTGTTTTGTTTATAATGTAAACAATGGATTTTCGGGTTTCAAAATGCTTCTTCTCCTATAGTTTTTGAGATACAGTGATGATTTTGGTATCATTGGATGCAGAAAGTTGTGAACATTCCAAATCACTAAATGTTTTTCACAATAAATATATGTTCAACAGTTATGACGTCATAAATCCGAATTTTTTTGATGACCGAGTTTGATTTTGAATTTTTTGATTTTTTTTTCAAACTGAAAAATTGGAGAAAACCATTCAGCGATTTGGAATGTCCATGTTTTTCCGCATCCAATGATAATAAAATCATCACTGTATCTCAAAAACTGTTAGACAAGAAGCATTTTGAAATCCCCACCTAAAATGTCGTTTTCTTTGATTTCCCATTTTTTTCACTAAAATTGCACTTTTTCCAAGAGGAAAATCAATTTACAATTGCATTTTCTATCAGTATACCAAATTTCATTGCTCTAGGTTCAAAAATAAAGAAAAAGGTTCGTAAGGGGGACGTTGTTCTTAAGGGGGCCGCCATCTTGAAAGTGATGTCAACGGCATTTCGATTTAAATCTTAACTATTCCAGTCCCGCTAATATTTTCGAGTGATAACCTCTATTGTGTTATAGACATAGAAGTGGGCTCAGGCTCTGCAGACTCCGCGGGATTGGCTAATAATAAATTATGCCATGTATTGCATAAACAATAACTTTTCCTGTGCTCGCCGCAGTTCTGGCATTGTTTGAACATGCGCCGGAAAGCCATTTCATGAGCGCTGTTACTATTACTCCAAAGTTGAATAACTAAAAAATAACGCATCAGCAAGCAGAATGTCTTTCATGTAAAACGTTTTTAACTGTGTTCCTTCTGTGATTCTTTGGAACGGAGTTTTTAATTTCTGTGTACGGGTTAAACTCAATATTGACCAGAAGTAAGTAGGCAAGAGATTATTCATGTTAGAATTAGGAGACCTGTGGATGACTGGATTTTAATGAATGTTGGAGATGAAGGACCAGAGTGGGGCTGCAAGAGGTGAAAAAAAGAGATAGAGAGGCAAACAAAAAAGTATGGATTGAATAAGTGGATGCTTATAATGACAAGAAAGTCTACACTAATCTGGTATGTGCAAAAGGAAGTACCTAAATGCTAAATGTTCTATGATAGTAGTTTTGGAAACCAACTTTTGTTTGCTGTAAGGTGTAAGGCATTGAGCGTGAGCCTTGGAGGTAGAAGGAGAATATTAATAGATTATGTTGGCAGTTTGATAGGGGAGTAGAAGAAACAATTGAACATATAGAATGTAGTAAGTATGAGCAAGAGAGAGAAAGTTTCATGAATGTGTAGTTTGAGCAGTATGGAGAGAATGAGTGGTATACCAGATATGCTGAAAATGATTGTGGTATGAGTTATATTGTTGGATTAGATCAGGAGTGTAATTTGAGTATCATTGAAGCTATGAACATTTTTTTGTACATGCCTGGAGTAAGAGACGGTGATTAGAATGAACCAGTCATGTAAAGTGGGGTGTAATGACCCAATATGCCTGGGAGGCTGGGGATGGCGTTTTGATATACTGGTTATCCCAGTGATGCCGTTCAATGGCAGCTTGTGACAAGGAATAGTGATGAGTATTTCTTGGACAAGTCTAGTATACAGGCGCTGAACTCTTTTGTGTGAAGATTGTGAATATTGCAGAGGAAATTGACGGCCATTACAAAGGCCCCATTGCTATCAGCCCTTAAGTTCAAGTTCAAGTGTGCTTTGAATTTTGATTTTTGAGAGCAGCAAACTGAAAAGATAAGAAAGGTCCCTTGTTTAACTAATCATTCCATGAATTTTTTATGATCATAGTTGAACAGATTTTGTTCGGAAGAAGGTTCAGATAAAACACTGTCTGGTAGTAAATAAAAGAAATATTCTGTGCCCAAAGATGCCTGTTGAATCGGAAGAACCAGTTGACTATGAAAGAAAGTATAAAAATTTAAAGAGAAAACTTCGGTTTCTTATATATGTGAGTATTCTTATTTAGTTTTCTATTTAAAATATGTGGAAAATCATTGTTCAAAAAATTTTTATTTTCGACTTCTAATATCTTTGCTGATTCATGTCAAAATTCTGTTACTGCAGCGAGAAAATGTGCCAGGTTTATTAATAAGATATGCTAATCTACTTTTTCTGATAATAATAGGGCAGTAAATTTTTCTTCTAAATCAAGTCTGAGTTCAAATTTGTTTTACAAGGTAGGTCCGGCTTGTAAAGCATGCTGATGGCACTTTACAGAATTGTGCAATTTTGGCTATGCTTTCCATACAAGGTCATGAACATTTTAGGCCTAATTTCATAGTATAAATGTTATAAATTTTTCTTCAGTATATATATAGAAAGGAATGAAATGCCAAAATTAGTAAAATTTTTTTAACGTTTTTTAAAATTTATTAATCGCTCATAGATCTTAAAATTTTTCTCCGTTTAGCATAGTGTGATAGTTCCTGGCATCTCAAATATTGTTACTGCTTACATCCAAATAATTATTTAGCTATTTATGTTTGTATAGTATAATTTTTCAAAGTTAATCAAACTTTAATGCTCAAACTGATATTTCTACTGCAGTGCGATTTGTGTAAAATAGTTTACTTTATGTATAGGTGGCCTACTTGAGGCTGTATATTATCAGGCTTAGTTGAAAATGCATCTTACTATAATAACAACTGTAGGCCCCTGTAATGAGACCTGTTAACTTTTTTTTTTAGTTTAACTTTTTTTATAAATTTGGTTATGAAAATTAATGTTAACTGCTGATTTCTAAAGTGTTGATCATTTAAATGTACTTGATTCTTCCAGCCATACACTAGTATATTTCATAACATGATGAGTAAAACATTTTTTGTTAATAAATGCTCATCTAATTACTGCAGTTTTTTTGATCAAAATATCCAATTATCAATTTAGTAGGTATGAGCTCTGTTCATAAGTACATTATCTAACATCTGCATGCATCTTCCTATAACCTGCATAACTCTGCATCTGATTCTGATGGATGTGTTTGATTTCATCCCTCCAGGTTCCATTAGAATAGCTGGTAAATTTTTCAGAACAATTCATTAATCAATTTTCAAATTTTTGTTGCATCTATAATGGTAACGAGATCAAAATAAAAAACTTTTCTTCTGTGCACTTTCCATCTCAAATTAGTATTTAACAAGTTATGGCGGTATTGTAACTTGACTAATCTAACTCATTCTAACCTAACCCAACCCAACCTAACCTAGCCCAACATAACGTAACTTAATGTAGCGTAACTTGACCTAATGTCACATAACTTAATGGAACGGTATAAATGTTGTTTAAAAAAGGAGGTGGGGCAATGATGTCACTGGCCTAGAATGAATAGGAACACAGATAAAGAGGGATACTCCACCTGGTGACAATATGTGACAATATCCAATCTGCTGTACGATGACTTGGTCAACAGTAATGTGGCAATTTTTGCCATTTGAAAGAGGAAGGAGACAAAAATTACCTTACCTTCATAACTCATGAAATACTCCTTTTTAACAGAAAGTGTATCAAAGAAAAGTTGTTTATTTTGATCTTATTAACATTACATAAGCATCAAAATTTTGAAAATTGATTAGTGTGTTCTGAAAAATATCAAATAGCTTAACGCTTTCCCCGTTTTGTGAGCCATTGGTGGTACATAAAGGGAACTTTCATAATGCTGCTGACCGACCAGTTGTCACAAACTCCATGTGTATACATACTTAATCAAAGCTAAATAAAGGCACAATCCAGTTAATGTTTGCTATTTTCAAAGTTGCTCACCACAATTGACTTTAAATTTGAGTTGAATACTGAATTTTAATTTGACCAATGGTGGTTAACGTGTTTAGTTAGGTTAGAAATTTTGGTGCTTCGTGTATTTCTTTCTTGCAAATTTTAATTTATACATTTGAGAAAACTGTTGCTCATAAAATTTGATGCTCTTGGGATGGTAACATAGCACTCATCGAGCTGTTAATATCTCCAAACTTATCTGTCCAGAACAGTTTTAATTACCAAATTTGTATTGTTTAAATAGTAATTTACAGGAATAGTAGTTCTTAAAGTAACCATTTATAGGTGCTTAACTATTGAGGTTTAACAGTAAGTAACCTCTGGTATTCAAATAAATATCATTATATCCAAAAGCAGGTAAATCAATTTATGGAATATTTTGTATTAATCCATTCTTCAGTTTTAATTCTTAATCCTTAAAAAATTAAATTTCAAATATACTGCAAGTATAAGTAGCATAGTGATGACTTGAGAAAGTTTAAAATAGGATGCAAAGGTATTAGCATAGCACTTATTTAGAATATCTAAAATCTTTTGAAAGATTATAATAATGACAGAATATGTGTTTTGATCTTTTAGATTTCTGTAATTTCTGATTTAGTTTCCTTATGTTTTCAGGAAAATGTTTGCTTCAAAGAAGAGCTTGACAAAGCTAATAGAGCTTTGTTACAAGTACAGCAAGACAAGAGCTTTTTGCTTGAGCAGCTTCTACCCTACCATCAGCCTCTAGCATCTTCTTCTGACTCAGACCTCACTGACTACTCGGATAATGAAAATGGCACTGTTGCTGTGGCTAAAAAGTAAGCAAGTGTATGAAGCTTTACATTGAACAAGTTTTAACATTTTTTATATAAACTTATTTTGTATTTGATGAAAATTTGACTTAGATAAAATGCAAAATAGCATTTTTCATTTCTAAATCATATTTGAAAATGAGGTGACTTGTCAAAATGTGCTTCTCAGTATGTTGTTATGAAGATTGCATTCTGATAAGGTTGTCCTACTGACAAGCTATCTGACATTTGTACGGTCTAGAGCAGTGGTTCCCAAATATATACAACCCTATTCTCATAAAATCTTTATATAGTGTGTTCAAAATGAACTGGCGACCCACAGGTTGGGAACCACTGGCTCAGAGTATTATTATGTTTTTTTTTTTATCTTAGCCAAGCACTTATTTTGTTAGTTTTAGCCTGTTAACCCCTTCCCCAGCAGAAACGTGTATTCTTGTTTTCACAAAATGTTCTTTTTTCAGTTGTTGACGAGTATTTGTCTAAAACTTTACCTTAAAAAAGCAGCTACATACTTTTATACTTGTCAATTTTAAGCCTTTGTAAGCCATTCTACCTGTGAAACGAGTATTCTCGTCAAATTGTACGCCTGGCAGAGGCGATAGGGTAGGGCTGTGAGATTTCAAGGACATTGTTACTAGACTAGCTCCGACAACCATTGACGTTGGATAGGTGTTGTTTGCATCCACATTTCCATTCATTTTTTGTACCATTTCCAAGTGTTACACCCTAAATATCTAGTTCAACGGAAGATAGCGAATATGAACCTTCCCTCAGAAGCTTGAATACTTCTGATAACTCTGCCAGTTCATCAGACAATGACTATTTCTCGACATCAGACAATGACTATATGACTCGTTTTTACCGACAAAGGTATTTTCAAAATAAAAAGTTAACCACAAAAATGGGAAGAAAAACAATTACAAACTGTTTTCATAACCAGCATCAAAAATACTATATAGAACCAAAATAAAAAAATTAGTCTGAAAAAGAAATGTTATTAACAAAAAAAATTGTTGGGGAAGGGGTTAATGTTATGAGTTTCTGGAGGAACACAAAATTGGTTGCTATTGTGCTAACATGTAATGCTTTGTAGAAACAGAGCTGCCATTGCTCAGCTGTAGCATTTGTGATACAATGTCTGTTCTTTGGAAAGAACTGGAGGAGTTATGCTTGAGCAAACAAGAGTTGAGCAAATTTCTCATAGTTGTTGAGAGTTTAGCAATTTGATTGACATAGTTTTCCCCCAACTTCTTGTTTTTTATGTAATTTATGTGTATGAAATATATATATGAATCAATAGCATGACAATCTGTGTTTCTTTAAACTTAGAAGTTCATACATTGCAGTGTAGTTTTGCTGATATTGTTTTATTTTGGTTGTTGATAATATTTTTCTAGAGCAAGAGAGTAATTATAATTTTGGTATATAATGTTGTACCACTAATTCAACTATGCTATTACCAATTCTGGCAGATAGTAAAAGTCACTGTAGTTCATGTATACTTCATTTTCAAGTAAAGGGCCGTGCTGACAATGTGTGCTCTCTTTGTTTTTGGTAGTGATGTATTCAGAAATGTTTTTCCACAGAAACTGTAGCCACTCAAAAGAATCAACTATGCACTGTACAGTATGTGGAATTTTTGTTCATGATTTTTTTATCTGCCCTTTCGAGATGGTTGACAAAACCATTTAATGGTATTACTGAGTGCATTAAATTCGTTTTAATTATTTACGTGGAAATGGTACACTTGTTGGCTAACTGTAAAGACGTCTGGCAGCCAAGTAAAAAACCTTTTGACAGGATATCATACAGAATGTTTTTAACTAATGCTCAGAGATGATCCTTGTCCAAATGGAGCAAAAACATAACATTTGGCTGAGATATGTAAGTAATATTTTACTTTGATCTCCAGGAAGCGCATTGGTGAAGCTGGCAATACTGCTCCAAGTTTGCAAGCGTCTTCTCAAGGTGTAAATGGCACTGCTGCTAGTTCAGCATTTCCAGTCCAGAGTTCTAGTAAGTTGAGTTTTTGTTGCACATTCAAAGTCTTGAGACCAATGCAAGTTAGGTAGGCACTTCCATCTCATTCTCTCTAGACCAGGGGTTCTTAAACTTTTTTTCAACCAAGGACCACTTTTATTACAGAAAATAAGCTGAGGAGCCCCTCACATGTGTTCCTCTCAGGAATATATATGTCTATATCCACTATCAAATTCATTAAATTTTGCGGACCCCTGTCAAAGTGGCATGGACAACTGCTCTAGACTGATCATGGTATATGAGTATGCATTTTTAGACATAGCTTTCTTCTTTCACAATCTAAAATCTTAGAATTTATTTTGTGTAACAGATATCCAAACCCGTGTTTATGCCAAGTCAAGTGTTCCTTTGGAAAGCAAAAAGCATTTATTTAAAAGCCGTTTGCTTTTTAATAGTTCTCTAAGTTTTTTTTCACTATTTATTATGCTTAGCACCTTTTAGCAATACTTTAATATGTATTAGATAATTTTTAGGAACATTTAATTTTGTATTATTTCAGTAGAAGGTGGTTGATTCTTCCAGCTGTTCTCTATAAATGCTCAAATTGTATTTTTATTATTACCTTGAAACCACATGGTACAAATTCAATATTACTGTGTAAATAATCGAGTGGTATTTCATCTTAAAATGACTTAAATTTAGTTTTACTTGTACATTGATTTTGTTCATAATCTTTTGTTGATGTCCCTATAAGCCATTCAATTGACTTATCATTTCAATTTGAATGAAGTTGATGATTTTTTCTGTTCTTTGGTTCAGGCAAGAACCCTGGTGTGGGAGGCAAAGGAATACCTAAGCCTTCCATTTCAAACAAGCCTGCATCCATGTCTGGCGGTGCTGCCGCTGCTGTGACGGCTGGCAAGAAGAAAGCTGCTGCCTCGCTCTCCGCGCGTGGGGGAAAACAGGTGCTTTTGAAAATTTTGATTCAGTTACTCTCCTTGCAAATTCAGGCCTATTTTTAAATTTATTGGGATGTTGTGCTGAAACCTGTAGATGCTCATCTTGCATGGTTGCCCCATTAATGGGATCCTCTTCTTTGTTCTACACAAATGTTGCTTGTTTCCTTCAACACGGAACTTTTTGTGTTCCGTGCTAAGAAAGCTTTGAAAGCTTTGAACACAAAATGTATCAATCTTGAATGTGGATTATTGTTTAATATATGTATATGAATATGACTGGATAATTGATATTTTAATAACATATTTCCAACCAGAAACAAGATGTTACCACCACATGAGAAAAATTATTCACATGAAGGTTTCCTAAAATGTTTTCACTGTTAGGTTTTGTTCTCTTCCACCCCTCAGGGATATACAGGTATTGTATCTATGGGAATTAGCGCTCCCAGGAGGATTATGTGAGGGCCCGAGCTAAAGGTTAGGTAGGCTTCCTTCTTGTTGAAATAGAAAAGGCTTTTGTTTTGTTATGGACCATCTTGGTTCACTGCTGTCCTGTTTTCAGCACCTACTACTTTCTTCTTTAACTTTTTCTTGTTTCATGAACTTCTTTCTTAGCTTACTGTTTCTGTGCACCTTGTGCGTAGATTCTGCGTTCCCTCAACTCCATACTAAATGGTGCCTTCCTTTTTCCTCTCTTGGAACATTTTTGTCGTGGTTGAGGGAGGCTAAAACTTTCTTATAAGATAATATAATAATGTTTTCACTGTTAGGTTTTGTTCTCTTCAAGTGTCAGGAGCACCCGTAACTCTCGATTCGTCTCCTGGGATGGGACTGGATGAATAGAGATGGTGGATAAATCGAGGTACCATATTTGGTTCAAAAGAAAAAGTGAACCTGTTCTTTTAGGGGAAACTTTATGCTGCATACGAATAATTATCCTAGCATCTTAGAGTAAGGGAGTTAATAAAACGAAAACATTCAAATAAATAAATTGTTTAATGCTATTGTTTCTGGGTTTTTGTTTTCTGGTTTTCAGTTTTTTCTGGTTTTCACATTCATTGATACATCAACTTTTTACTTGAACTCGTTGGGGTTGTCATATTGACCCATTTATCAAACCAACACACATTGAACAGAGGGACAGATGAAAGAACAGCCTTTATTTGCAAAATATATTGTTGATCTTTTCTTACAAGGAAAGTTGCAGAATATGCGGCGAACGCGAAGGTTAGATAAATCTAGAGGGCGGAGGCAAACAAAACTATATAAATCGAGAGGGACTAATCGAGATATGGATGAATTGAGAGTTACCTGTATAGTACTTTTGCATCTATCTATGGACATTTCTGCATCAAGGGGGAGATGAAAGGTCACAAACTGAAAGCTAGGTAGACCTTGAAGACCATCTTTTTTCAGTTCACTGCTGTGCTTGTTTTCACCTCTTCACTTTTTCACTACTTTCTTCAATGTTTATCATGTTCTATAAACTTTTTCAGTTTTGCTGTTTCTGTGCGTACGGTGTGAAGACACGCATTGTGCATAGATTCATTTCCTTCGTTCCATTTTCAATGGTGCCTTCAACCTTCCTCTCTTGTGAATAATTTTGTTGATGGTTAGGGAGGCTTGAACTAACTTGCAATGTAATCCAACCTTTTTTTTGCCTTTCAAAGTCATCAACTTCATCCTTCACAGCCTAAAAGAACCATTTGGCCATTTTGTAAAATACAGCCTGATAATTTGTACCTTACTTTTAATCAAATTTATACCGTAGTGTGATCTTTAAACTTCAGTGTTGGATTACAGTTCCATTCTCATTCTGATTTTGGTGACGCCTCATGCGATGGTTACGATCCATTCCCATTCTGATTTTGGTGACGCCTGAAGCCGGTGTGTCATATTACGATGGTTGTGATGACTAATTTTAGTGTGTAACTCGGGCCATAAAGTACTTACACTGCTGTTCTTTGTCCTCCACAGCCAGGAAGAGGACGTCAAAGAAGAGCTCCTACTAAACCAACTAAAGATCAAGCTTCTCTCTCGGTGAGTCAGCTCTCGTTTGTTTATGTTTCTCGGCCTACTTTTAAATCCCTGCGGCAATGTCATTACTTTTCGTTCTGCTTTCGTTTCTCAGTCTGTATTTCTTTCCCTGTAGCAATATTATGAAATTTCTTTCTTCCCCCATTTCTTAGTCTACATTTAAATCCCTGCAGCAATGTAATAAAATTTCGTTCTGCTCCCATTTCTTAGTATACATGTCTCTCCTTTAAAAATATTATAACATTTCCTTCTCTCATTTCTTAATATGATTTTTTTTCTTATGGCAATATCATAGCATTTCGTTCTCTCTACTTTCTTAGGATAAATTTCTTTCCTTAGTATGCATCGACTTGTAAAAGTCTACAATAAACACCCTATACTCTCTAAATAAAACTCGGTCAACTGAAGAAATTGATGTAGCGTTGCTACAAAAGACTATTCTGTCTCCACAATTTTTAATATCTCATCCAATAATATCCTTGGTGTGTTTATTCATTTATATATTTACTATGTAGTGTGCCCGTCCTGTCAAAAATGACGGGATTCAATACCTTTTGTGGATAAATTTTCCAAATGGATAACAAACAAATGTATCCATCCTCTAACAGTACCCTTGATAAAAAATATTCTTGTACTTCTGCAGTGCTGAAACTCGTATCACAGATACGACCATTGTAACTATCTTTATGAGCAGGAAAATGGAAGAAGCGGACTCCAAACAAATAAACCAAGGGTATTATTTGGTAGTAGCAAGACCCGTGGAAATTCCTCGGACAATGTCATCGTTAAGCTAGGTGGACCCATGAAAAAATTCCGTCAACATCACCTAACCTATGCTAACCTAACATATCCTAACCTTTCCTAACGAAACCTATCTTGATAAAATGTTAAACATATCAATGCATTAAAAAGCGATCTCTTAATATTACACTGAGGAATTTTGGTACCCATGATACCGCGAACTTAGACGAAAGCGTGACGGATACCAAACGAATAAATTCTATGTTTACGGACACCAAATAAGTATATAAATAAATATACAAATGGACGCACAACGGGTATTATTAGGTTAGATATAAGATTTTTTTTTTCAAAAATTTTTTGGGATCAGCAAGGACAAATTCAATTTTTCTTTTGACCCAAGCTTTCGGCTAGATTAGCTCTAGCCGTCATCAGGGGAACGATGTATTTTTCAACAAAACCTCTTATGGTATCCGCGTGTATATAGTATACAAAACATTTTATTAAATTTTTTAGATGCAAGCCGAAAATCATTGATCAAGGGCGACTGATGAGCAAAGGAAGAAAATGCGGGGGGACATCAAGGTGACGATTAATTTTGTTTGGTTCCTAAACACTGTACATTGCTTCGACAATTTTTCGGGCGTATTAATTTTTAACATTTTATAAGATAGATACATTTTCAAAATCAAAAGAATGGTTATCATTTTCGGAATGCTAATAGACAAGGGATAACCTATTCTTCCTCTGCACATTCTTAGCATGCTCATCAATTCGTTGTTAAAGATTTCTACCCGTTTCCCCAATGTAACATGCTTAACATTCTTTACATTATAATTTATATATAAGATTACTTTTTTCACAATTCTATCGTTTATCTTTAAGTCTGATTAGGCTGTTTTTTATTGTATTCTAAGATTTGATGGAAACTTCACTACCAAGACGTCCTTTATTTTAACAATTGAGATAAGACTTGGTGTCCGCTTCTTGAGAAACAGGTGCTTTGATTTGATTTAAGTGATGCTTAATGACCGTATATGTGATACGAGTTTCACCAGTGCACAATTACAAGAATATTTTAATTGCGGCTGCTATCAGGATAGGTATATTTGTTTGTTGTCCACCTCCGGACGATTTACATAAGGAGAATATAAAACCCAGTCATTTCTTACGGCCCATGTACACTAGTTACATATATAATGCAATGAAATAACATACTTTTCCAGGCGGATCGAGTGGGAGGACAAGCGGGTATAATGGCGGACTCGGGTGACGGAGAAGTGCGGAGTTTGGGTGAAACTGAGCTGAGCCGAGAAGAAGTAGAGCGCCACTTACTGGCTCGCCAGACCATCGCTGAGCTCCACACGCCTGTGTCACTCACCCTCCCCAATCAGCTCTTCTCTGATAACCTCATGGACGGGTCAGTGCCTTCCTCGTATTGCCGCGCGTAATATAAGCATGTCTAGACGTAATTGCAGAACTAAAGAGATGGAGTTCCAGAAATTTGGTAAGATGCTTATGATGTTGTTTTTAGAGTTCTTTTACCAGTGTTAGAATAACCAGTATTCGTATAACCATTATTTGTAAAACCATATTAAAAATTTATTCACTACAGGCATGTATATTGTTGCAAATAGGACTCAAGAATATACTTATAATAAATAAGATCGAACAGTTTACAATATGAGTATTGTGGGCCAAATGATTTTCGGGGCTTCCATGGTAACTTTTCTGGAGTTCAAGGATTCTGAAGTAGCATGAATAGTAACTTAACATGCTTATGTATCTAACCTAGAATCTGTTGAGCATATTGGAGAAAGTATGTTGATATTAAAACGAGGGAAAATACAGTTGTAGAGCTTGGTTTATGTGTTTCATTCAAAAGTATTCGAAATATATACTATGGGCAAATGTACATTTGCATGTACACATACATATACAAATGTACAATTTGTACGTGTATTATGTTCGTAGTTTTATGATGGAAATTTATTCTACACATTATCCACGGTAAAGATATACAAAGTTTAAAGATTTTTTAATTAGAATATATTTTACATTTTGTAAATGTATCATACATTTGCATTGCAACTTGAGATCGCATAAGATTCCAGCCTACTTTTAAATGCTGAAAATTTGCGAGCATCGCAGACATTGTTTTGGACGGAAGTTCAAAATTTGATATCAGTAATAAAAACTTTCAAGAATCAAGATGTATCTTTTGGGTTAGACGACACAATAAGCCTATTTCTATCTCATCGAGTAGTCATGGTAGTTAGTTTGAGTGTTAATTTGGTGTCAAAGCTTTGAGTTAATTTTTTAGTATTTCCTACGTGAAACTTCATAAAAAAAGTCCTTAGTAGTTGGCAAGTTTCAAAATTTTTCAATTATTTTTAGAATCTTTAGCGTGGGCGTTGTATTTGAATTTCGAAATTCAGAGAATCTCTTATTTTTTTTTTTGGAGCGTGATTACTTTGATTTATTTTTGTATTACCCCAGGCTTACATACCATGTTGGATAAACGGGATAAATCAGAGTGTTATAAAGGATTTTTAGTGAATCCTGGGGTAGGATGTGCTTGACTTGGTAAAATGTTGAAAGATGTGCATAGTTTTTTGTATTTTACCCCCAAATTTGCTACTGTCAGAATCTGAATTTTTTTCCCTAAGCAAAATGCTAGGGAGTTATGTTTTTTCTAGAATAGTATATATTTAGTTTTGTTGACTTTGAAGCAGATAGAACTAGCTTCAAGCCAGAGTGGAGCGGTTATTAGACCCTGATTTGCTATTTTAGGGGTAAAAATTTGTAGAATATGAAACTTTTATTTGCAAAATGTATAAATTTGAAGAATGATGTTGATTTTTCACCATCAATTTCTTTTTATTCATTTTTTAAATTCACTGACGAGTCTTTAAGCTTGATGTAGTAAACAAAGCAAGTTCATAATGTTAAGTTTGAATTGGTTAGTCGGCGTTGGTGCAGTTTTGCTGCTACCTTGAGGCCAGGCACCTAGACCCTATTTTAAAGATGACGGGAGGGTGGGGGACTGAAACTGTGTGAAGATCTCACATCAAATATTGAAAGATAATTTTAGAGAAAATACGAATTGATTTTCAATCAATATCTAACATATTTTTACGTAGTACATATCAAAATTTTTTGAAGGAATACTGAAGCAGCACACTGTCCCATCAATTTCATCTGTATGTATACGTGTATCCAGAGGGTTATTATTACATAAACGTCGTCTGGATGTACAGATCGTATTAAATGCAACTCCAAAGAGAAGAAAAACAAATGGAATACTTTTTTGTTGTTGTTGTGTTGACCCCAACATTAGGGCACTCATTAGTTCTGTTGCGTTCTTACAAGAAAAAGACCATTTGTGTACTATGAGGCAACGCTCAATTTAGGAGTTCCTTCCAACAACTTGTTAGTGATACATTGAGTCTTTGTCCTTCGAAAATGAGATACGTTGATCTTTACCCTTCAAAAATACGAAACTGGCATTTTTCTTTCACAGTCATGTGTTACTATTATTATTAGGGTACACTCTATTTATTTCATGTTGGCATGTTTTTTGTTGAAAGCAATCGTTCTCGTTAGGAGCTAATGCATTTTTCACCACCATGTTCATCTCGGTGTGTTTTTAAATTTCAAGTTTCAAAAACGTGGCTGATAAACAGACATTGTCTTGAAAATTAATGCAAATCCTGTCAATTATAGAAAAAAATTCAATAATCACAAGTCTAAATTATTTAAATCACGAAATTTCATATTTTAATTTACGTACTCGAGACTTGAACAATTTAATTTCTTTCAGAGACCTTCTATCGGAAGAGATAGAAACGACAAGTAACCTTGACGATGATGGTGGAGGTGTGGCTGTTTACGAAGACTGAAGCAGCACATCTTTATTGCAGCCTAGAGAAGCTTTGGTCGCATCAGATTCTTAAGTGAGTTCTTTTATATCTCTCTCCCACATTCGATATTCTTGACTTTGATGTCTTCGTAGTTTTATTTTGATGCTGATCGGTCTTGTCATCAGCTGCTTGAATTTAAAACTTCAGTCTTTCAGAGAACAGGGCATTCACTGAACGGAATTTCCAAGCAGTACAATACATCTATTCAAAAGATAGCTCCACTAAAGGAGGGAAGCTGCTTTGGTTTTATTCGCTGAGTATGCTTCGCAGAAGAGATAATGTCCATTTCAGTTGATCTGAATTATCTTTCCTTCCCATTTTTTTTTTGTTATAGCAGGCTGATGCAGTGTGCTTTCAATGTTATATCTTTTTTACTGTGGCTAGTAAAAGTGCTGTCTCGCTATGTAACATCCTGAGTGAAAGGGAGAATTTAAAAGAAAAATTTCTGGTTTTTAATTTTGATTGGGCACAGTTTTCGAGGATATAACTGTGATAAAACCTTATGTTTACTGGCTATTTTTCCTAGTATAATCATTCGATGCATAGATTTTTGCAGAGTTTTCACAAAAGTGAATTATATGGACACAAACTCTTACTTGGAGATTTAACTTTGGGTATCTGAGGGAATTAGCGTTCACTGAGGGAATCTTTGTAAACGTCTGCCTCTTCAGCTGATTTTTTTTTCGGCTGATACGATTTGAGCTGAGGTTTGTGTATGCTTTAAGTTTTAATAAAACGAGTTTTTGATTCGTTATAAACTATCGTTTTGAGGTTCATTGCTGTCCTATTTTTCAGCAGTTAGTACATTCACGTCAACTTATACTCGGTTTCATTAGCTTCTTCGTAACTGGTTTTTTCCATGTGTTCGGGATCTTGTGTGGGAACATACCTTGTGCATAAATTTCCTGTTCCCTCGACTCCATAGTAATTGGTGTCATCGTCCACCTTCTCTTTTGTACACCTTTGTTATAATTCTCCAACATGAGAGTAGGGTACACAACACAGTAGGGTAGGTGTATTTTAGTTGGAAATGGAAACTGTGTTAAAAAAGATCTTTTATTTCAAAGTGCACAAGTACAAATTTGAGAAATATATCCTATAGCTAAGAGATCTAGTACAGTGCTTGTCAACAGACGGAATGGATTTTGCTGAATTATTTTATCCCTCCATACATGCCTGCCTTGGATAAAATACAACAGCTGAAATACTGCAATGATCGTAGTCTTCTTTGAATAGTACGGTTAATCTACATTTAATATATTAATTCTGGGATGTGGTAGAAATGTACGAAAAGGACATTTATCTAAACTTCACTATCTCGTAAATAAGCGTCCAACACGGTTTTTGGATGCGATTATGAAACAATGAAATGCTTAGAAGCAGACAGGAAGTTAGCTCAAAGTCTCATTTGTTAAAGATTAAAAGTAATTTTACGGCGCTGGCACAGTATTTTAACAATTTATCCATCTTGCTCTAAAATACTGGGGATTAAGTTAGCAATATTTTAATATTTGCTACTTGATCACAACCTATTTTCGACATAAATTAACGCGTATGGCAAGACTAAGGCGTCCCCTATACAGCTGGAAGCGAGAACGTAGCTTCTTTAGCTGCCCATTATACATCATCTGGATTAGTTAAGAAAAATCCGGCGGCGCAGGTTTTATGACCTAGTGCATAGGTTTCATGTTTGACTAGACGTTAAAATAGCATCATCTGCTGATCGAAAGCGACTTAGGATGCATAATTTTAAAGCAGTTGCAAATATTTGAGATGTGGCTATTTATTCCGGTGGCAATGCTACGTGCATTGGGAATTTTGTGATAAATATTACTAATGTTGCTTTGTAACACTAAAAGCACAGGATTTAAAAATTTACTTCTTATTAAAGTAGTGTACAGTACGATAACATACTCTAGAATTTTCTTTAAAATCTGAGCAAAATGCAAATAAAATGTATCTTTAATTTGCGAAATATATTCACTGGCGATTTCTTTCGTTCTCACGGCACTGCTCGCAACGCCTGTTATAACATTCGCTGCACACTCGAGTTGCTGTGCTGAAGTTAGGACAAGAACGGCAGCCGCGCACATTGTCAGAAGCAGCATTGAAGGGCCTGCTGATGATCCGTCGCACGTGAGCTGGTCTCTGTAGTAGTTCACGTGAGGCGGCGGGAGTTTATCTGGACGGCAGAACTTGTGACCTCCCTGCTCGACATGAGAGACGAGCATCATGATTATTCAGTGTGTATTCAAATATGTTTTCAGTATGCCTCACCAAGCGTTTGTGCAAATTTAAATTTGTAACTCAAACAGATTATTGAGTGAAATAAGTAAACCTGCTATTTAACGCGGATAAAGGTTTTTGTCATTACTCTGCAGGTATGCCAGCAGAAAATGGGGTCAATGACTGCTATAGATGGCTAGAGGTGTAGGTATGGCTAGAGGTGTAGGTATAGCTAGAGGTGGAGGTCTAGGTATAGCTAGAGGTGGAGGTCTAGGTATAGCTAGAGGTGGAGGTCTAGGTATAGCTAGAGGTGGAGGTCTAGGTATAGCTAGAGGTGTAGGTCTAGGTATAGCTAGAGGTGTAGGTCTAGGTATAGCTAGAGGTGTAGGTCTAGGTATAGCTAGAGGTGTAGGTCTAGGTATAGCTAGAGGTGTAGGTATAGCTAGAGGTGGAGGTGGAGGTGTAGGTATAGCTAGAGGTGGAGGTGGAGGTGTAGGTATAGCTAGAGGTGGAGGTGTAGGTGTAGGTATAGCTAGAGGTGGAGGTGGAGGTGTAGGTAGAAGTGGAGGTGGAGGTGTAGGTAGAAGTGGAGGTGTAGGTGTAGGTAGAAGTGGAGGTGTAGGTGTAGGTAGAAGTGGAGCTGTAGGTATAGGTAGAGGTATAGGTGCCTATACTCCACCTATGCCTCCTACGGGCACCTCTACCTTTACCTCTAGGCACATATAGCTGAAGGTAGCGGTATAGGTTGAGTGCCTTTATATAAATTCGATTATATAAATTAATAATTAATACGATTAAATTCCTCTTCAGCTGAAATTTTTTTCAAATATAAGTCACTCGGGTCTGTTAGGTTAGAGAAGTGGTTATCAACCAGGGGTACATTCACCCATAGGGAAGAAAAAACTTTTAGTCGGGGTACATAGTTGATGTACCCGGTAATTTATAATGTAATTCAAGTTAGTTCCATTTTGTTGAATTGAGAGAGAATGTAAAGAAAGTGTGTTTTGTATGGGAGTAGGGGGTAAATGGAAAAAGACATATAGCCGAGGAGGTCAATGATAGAGGAAAGGTTCAGAATGACTGGGTTAAATTACCTAACTCTTGACAACAGAGCTTTTGCTGGTTCAACTCGACTACTTTCCTGACCCTCCCTTCCACTGCGGCAGACCTCTAAGTTACCCTTACCTTGCAGACATCCGCGCAAGCCGGGCACACCACTCCACCCATGTGCAGCCACCCTTGCTCGAAGATCTTAATGGAGATCACCTGAACGGAGAAAACCGATACTAATAGGGGTTGCACAAACAACATTCATGTCGGTAAACGGAACGAGGATAGGATTGAACAAATAATTACCTAGTCCTATGTTTGATGCTGTGGGTTCGTATAGAACGTGATAAAATTCACTCCTGTGACGGAGTATGATGTCTAATTTCAAAACTCATTACAGCCGATTGGCCTAGTTATATACAACGCATCATTCACTCTTGATGAAATAAAAATAAACATATTTTCAGACTTTTTCTTTCCTTTTGGTTTAATTAAATACGAATTATCACTGTCACTAACATGGTGTCATCATCGACAGAGGTTGTGGAAAGAATTCTGTCTTTGAAAATGAGCGATGGAACATTCGTTTTTTGAACGCTTTCACAAGAGAAGCATTTTCAAGCATATGATGGAACACACTCAAAATTGGTATATCGTAGAGTCACCATTCATGGTCAGTAATGGGATTTGCATTCAAACCATATAGTTACATGTTAAATTACGAATGAAATTTTCATGAGAAAATTGTAAAAACTTATACGACGAGCATGCGTTATCAAGTTATTAACGTGTTGCGAGTTCCACCACCAGATTGTTCAAGATCCCTCAATGCTCACAACTAGAATCAAGAATTTATCTGAAAACAAACGAATCGTACTTTTTTCGAGCAGTAATGCATCTCTATCACGTGAGCGACTGAACTCTCATATTGAACTGACGAAAAACTCCTGTGCCAGCTCGATCCCCACTAGCTTATAGAATATGTAGAATATGATAACAGTAACGAGCCAAGTGGCCCATTCTAGGATAGTTCTCGAGTCCTGTGCCGTCAGACCTATCATGTACAGGCATCAGTACATTCATGATATTACGGTATCTCTAAACGACGCCGTTATTCTAAGTGTAGAGCCAAGATTTTTGTTTTCTTTGCCATTTTTGTCCCATTAAAATCAAATTCATTTCTTTTCTCGCGCCATACTGACGTTACTATCCGATAAGGCATTACCAATCGAATCGTAAATAAATCTTTCAAAAGAATGTAGTTTCTGATAGTTGAGACTATAAGTTTAAGCGTCCCTAACCACAACAAAGGTGTTCCAAAGAGAGGAAGGACGAAGGCACCATTTAGTATGATTCAAAAACGCAGAACCTATGCCCAAGGTGCATTTCCGCAAAAGATCCCCTGCGCATGGAAATAGTAACTTGGTAATGAAGTTAATGAAACAAAATGAAGGTTAAAGAAGAAAATAAAATACTGAAAAACAGGACAGCAGTGAACCGAAAAATAGATGGTTCAGCTCGGGACTCCTTGGGAGGGTTAGTTCTCATAGATACAACAGTTGTATCTTCTTGAGAGGTTAGTGATTCTAATAGTGATCGTAATAGTTCACTATAGGAGAAAAACCTTCCACGCACACAGTGCGAAAGGGGTGGATCCTAAGAGAAACTCATCCATCCAAATCTCACATTGACAAAAATTTAATGGATTCAATAAGTATATTTAATATACTTATTGAATCTCTTTCCTAACAGGTCAGCAGTTGCGCTTAACTAACTAATCAGGTTTACACGATGAAAAATCGAAGGAAGTATATTTTTCAGAAGTTTTTGAAACCTGAATGTTTTTTACCCCCTTATAACAGTTAAAACTTGTAATATTATAGCCAAACTAGACTCGTGCAGTTGGGATGGAATCAGATATAGAAGCATGATAGATTCACGCCCTTATTTGCTCACTAACACACTCCATACACCTCGACTTACTTGGTCAGCGTGGTAGCAGGTAAAAGTCCGGTTTGCCACGACTATATGCACGCGGCTGTCACGACACACGTACTCGTAACAGCCAGATCCCCAGTGCTGCCATGTGCGCATCTGGTAGCACGTGCGCTCTGTCCACTCCTGGTCGTGGTACAGACACAGCGAGTTGGAGCTGTAGTTCTCTAGCGCGAAGTTACGATCAGGTTCTGTAAAGCGTATCAGAATTACAAGCGCGTAATGGACCCACAAATAAAGAATATTTTATAAGATGGAATTAACAAAAAATGAAATTCGTACAATTATCTTAAAGGCCTTGCAGTGGCCGAGTGTACAGAGCGCTTGCGTTCTGTGCTTCCTGCACGGGTTCGAGCTCTGTACGCGGCAGTTGGCGTGAAAAACGCTGACACGGCAAATCAGGGTCGTTGCCTGCAGTGGGGTCACTGTCCTCAAGGAATGTTACCTGGGATAATACGAGTAAAGAGGAGGATAATAAGGCCTTAAACGAGAGGATAATAAGGCCTTGAAGCTCGGGCGTGACTAGGGGCCTGGGGAACCCCTTTCATTTTAATATACTATTTTAATATACTTACCCTGTAAAGTATGATGTCAATGATACTCAGCCACTCTCTACTAAAAAAAAGGTAAAAGGCTTGGAGAAAAGGCTACCAAATATACCATCTTAAACGTACTGTATCTAAACTGAATAATGTTGTTGATAATGAAATATAAAAAAGCTGAGGAATATAGTACACCCTTGGAACGTAATTTTTTGCAGCTAATTTCAATTTTTTTTAGAAGTACACCGACATTTAAAATATGCAAGTAAATTAATTAAAAAGAAAATGACTGAATGAAACATCATTGACAACGTACTCATTATTGCATAAGATGACTAATTACTTGATATTCCAACCAAATGTCAATTTAAAAAAAATACTTGTATCCTTTACACAGAGAACTAAGATTAAGTACCAACCCAGCCTAGCCTTAAAGAATGCTGGACGACCATGAGGAGGATTCAAGCCACATTCATTGGACAAATTCACGATAGCTAAAACGTACACATTCATACCAGTGCAGTACACGTAGAGCAAATTATATACACAAGTTAGTTTAACATTCCACATCACAGAACCCAGTTTCACCTGGATTATTTTCTGGGAAGTTGCAGTGTGAGCCACGAACCACCACGTTCTGGCTCTTCCACGTAAATTCTTGTATGTAAGGGCAGTAATCTGCAAGCGTCACAGAGCCTCCGTAGTGGCTGAGCTTCTCGGTGATGAGTGGAATACTGTGAAAATTCTGAAGGAAGCACATATTGTATTTTAATATACTTATTGAATTTGTAATGCAAGTTAGCAGAAAGACTAAAAAAATTTTATTGCACAGGGGTCACATTTGCTGAAACTTCACGTCCTTTGCACGAAAGACTAAAATCGTTAATGATCTGAAAATAATTTGGACATCACCACAGATTAGAGGTTATTTTAAGCCTCCCTAACCGCTAAAAAAGAAGCGTTCTGAAGAGAGGAAGGAAAAAGGTACCATTTAGTAGGGAGATAAGGGAAAGCAGAATCTATTCAGAAGGGGCATAGAAACAGTAAGTTGGAAGAGAAGTTTATGAAACAAGATACAAGTTGAAAAAGAAGGTGTTGAAACTAAAGACAGCAGTGAACCGAAAAAGGGGGTCCTTAACATAACAAAAAACATTTTATTTCAATAAAAAGAAGGCCCGCCTAATGTTTTCCCTTGGGAGTGCTAATTCCTTTAGATACAATAGTCGTATCTCCTTTAGGGGCATCACTACAGAAAATGAAGTATTAAACAATAAACATACTTGCCGAAAATCAATACCATGAATAAAAATAACACTCGAATATTATTTATCAATATCAAAAAATCATCAACTTATGTCGGACAACAGGTTTCAGAGCATTAAGTAAGTAACGGTATCAGAAAATGTTAATTTTTGTTAAGCACTATCGCACATATATTCAAATTGCTCATCTGTCCATAATAAAAAAAATGCTTCCTTGATGCAAGCCGCAAAACCCTTCTAGCATATGAGGTCCCTAAAATCATACAGTACCAAGCGCCACAGGTAGCAGAAACGAGTTTTTTACAGTCATCCCCAAACCATCCTCTGTCTGGAGATTGAGTCGTAAGTACAGAAAGATCGATGCAAACAAGTCGAAAGCCTCTATCAGTTGCTGCGATACACGGGTTTCAGATTTGCCAAAGTTTGATTCAAATGTTTCTAAAAAGCGGCGGGCCATATGATTTTAGGGGCATATGCACATATTAAAAGTATTGCACTCACTTGATAGCGTTCCGGTAACGCAGTTGGGTACTCGACAAGGTTGCATAGAGCCACTGAGCTCCTGTCATCCGTGCACTCCGTCTGCAGTGGGTCTTGTTTCACTTTGTTGCAGAACGGATGCAGGGTCAAATTCCTGCTCAAATTAAATTGCGGATATTAATTTGGGGGGAAAAACACGGCCAGATATTGGCTAATATGAACAAAAACTCAGGTATTCAAGGAAGTAATTCTTAACTTTAGTAGATTTCATTATTGCATAATTAGAATGAACCTTAAGATTAATTCTCACTAGAAAGGATCACAAGTATGATTGAAAACATAATACTGTACATTCCAGTTAGAGGTAGCTCCGTAACTCCACATGGGTTGTTATTGAATCTAATTCTTAGATTTAACGTAAAGCTAAGCCCAGTTAATTTACACAACTATCAGAATTAGCGACGGGTCTTGGGTAAATATGTAAGGTATGTCTATCCAAAACGTTAAGCACCTCAAAAAAAAGTTCGGACTACAACTTAAGATTTCACGAAAATTAAATCTTGCGCCACTTGCGCATTCAGCAAGATTAAGCGGACATCTCTGTTAGAACAATTAGTAAGTTTGAATTGTACGTTCGTCATTCTTTCCACAAATAGAAAATTCACTCTATCTGCGTTGGGTCAAATAGAGACATGTGTTTTCAAAATTCAATTTCAATTGTGCGTACGGTTTATAGGTATGCACAATTTTTCGGTGCACTAGTTTTTACTCAACGATTTTCATGTTTCCGATAAGTGGGAGGGACGCACGTATAAAATACCCTGTACATTTTCTCATAACGGGGGAGAAGCTAGTGGTCCAGTCATTACAGCAGCTACAACGTACACCTGACATAACCACACATATTGCCATTCCTACAGCTCTCAATGAATATCATACATCAATATTTAGCAAGGAACTCTTCTAGAGCATAAGGTTTAAATCTTCCTATGTAAAGGAACACTTATTGACCCGCGTAATGTTCACTAGACGACTAAATTTAGCATATTCAGTTGATAGATAATTTCTTGGTTGATCTGCTTGAGCTAAGAAATTCATTAAGTTATGCAAGTACCAAGTAGAAGCGTTCTTCGACAAAAACGTGCGGTGGTAAAATAACTGAATAGCATCAATTAATTAATTACTTGTGTCAATACTTGAGATTTATGAGGAAGATTCGAACGAATCAAACAAGGCAGATGGGTAATTAGTGTCATGCTTCTCCGCATGACTGTGTAAGGAACATCGCCAAGAATCTGGAATCGTTATCTGGCCAATAACGTATTCATATTCTAAAAGACCAAATGATAATAAGTCTGAGTGTCGACGAAGGAGCATTTCAAATCGCCTATTCTTTCAAATCGTCTATACGTTCGGGAAGAATCTCCGCTTGGACTTCGAGGACAACGACAGCCCAACAGAAGATGCCAGGAACTTCAATGATTTCTCTTATGTGATGTTTACTTCTTATTAATAATATTTGCGGGGATTGTTAGTATAAATATGTTAACAAGAGTAAGTAGCAGCGTATTTAAATTAATCGGGGAAATATCTTCCATTCATATACCAATCTTGTGATGCCGTTATTACTAGTTAGCATCTCAAATGTTCGCATCGCCAAGAGCGTTACGTTCGAAAAGAGTCAGTCGGACCGTGGCAACCGCTGAGTTAAGACCTGAAAACACGTCGTGCCGGGGCCGGTCCCCAGCTTGGGGCTGGCCAGGGCTTTGTCTTTATTGAACAATTTATATTCAAGTGAATTCGCATACATCATCCAGTAACGTAAACTATAAATTATTGGTTGTCACGGAACGCATATCAGCTACTTTCCTGGAATTATAAGATAAGTCCCATTCATATTGTCCTATAACACTTATCCGCTCTAATGCATCCTCATTTCTTGCCTCTGTGCAATAGGTAATTCATAGGAACATTCAGCGTACATCCGATGTTTTATCAAATGTGACTAGGTGCGTTAGATCCATTTTGATTATTTCTGTGTCAAGATTAGGGAATAAATAGTGATGTCAATGCCTCGTGAATTTCCCCTTTAATAAGAAAAGAATTATCGTTTCTGTCATAGAGAAAAGGTTAACCCGCTACCATATTAATTGTTTATTAAATAACGTAAATTACTAATTATGTTGGAGACGTTGAAAAGTCTCAATTGATCTTATTGACAAAATAGAATAATGTGGCCTTAAGTCACGACGGTTATCAAAAGAAATGAAAGCAAAGGAAAGAAATAACGACGAATAATGCCGGAAACGAGAGGGTCACAACAAAATGCTGTGACATCGGTGGAATAAAATAATAGGGACACAACAAAATGGCGGCTAGCGGTGGGGGATCTTTTATTCTTTGTAATAAGAGTTAAATTTCCCTTACCCATTCCTCCGAAGTAATTAAAGCTCGAGCCTACGAAAAAAAAAAATTAACAGAAACCTTTTAACCTCTTGACAGATTCGATAACTTCTATCTCCATAATAAACTAAACCCGTTTCATTCAGAGTGTACGTTAGGATGATTTTAACCGAAATTTTATCATGTATTTCATGTAACTTTATATTATAGATGTATTTCTTTGCATTTATTATTTCCTATGTACGTGTGAACCTTGCCTTGGTAGCTAATTAAAATTTAATTCATGTATCAACCATTAGTATATGTCCATTGATCATAACTTTAATATGTCAAACCGTTTGAATTATATAGTTAGAATTCGATAATTCGATTATTTTATCTAAAGCCATTTAATTACTTAATATAAATTTAATATCGTGCCATTCAATTTATTATACTATTCATTTAAACTGTGCTTCAATGATTTTTGTAAAAATTATAAAATGATACTATATAAATTTCATCATTCGCATTTTGTTTGAGAGAAGCCTAGGCAGCTTCGATAACGAGACGCTTCGAATCACATTTCCCTCAACTTATGCCATTCAAATCTAAATTCGGAATCCAAATCCCATGTTATACACATGAAAATAAATACTAATATGAAACTCTCCTTGAATTCGACTTTGTAAATGAATTATTCAGTAAATTATCTACTTAATCTATCATATGTATACGCTAAAGAAAATTCATTTAGAGTAAAGTTCAATCAACCAGAATGATGTTTTCGCGTAACTACGTACGAATAGAACTTTGCACATTCTCATTTCATGTAATTATCGTATATGTTGTAATGCTAAATTTATTGCAAACTTTATTTCATTTGATGCCCGTGTCAAAATTACAATTTCAATGCATTTTTCCATCATGTAATGAACGCCTGCTTCTACATTTGAATGTTGGTATGTCGGACGTGAGGTTATGGAGTAACAGAATGTAGATCGAATGTTCAGGGCTCACTGGGTAGCAAGTGTGGTTCTCTGGTGCTAGCTGCTCACTTTGTTTACAAATATCCTTCTCCCCTCGCCTGGTCATTAATCTCAGCTCTGCCCTGTCGCTCGAAGCCACGAGACGGAACTCAGGCACTGCTTCTTGCTGTGGTAGACTTTGAATTGCTTTGCTATTCTGTTGAGATACTTAAGAGATAAACTGGGAGCTTAAGGTAAATGTTTAAACGCTCAAGTTTTGATGTAATATCTTAAACATATGATGCGAAGTAACGTAAAAATGTAATAGTTTTAATTAAAAATTTGCAATTTACATACATAAAACTTTGACTTACGATTACGATCTAAATAAAGAATTATATTTTATGTCCATCAAAGTATTTCTCAATGAGGAGAACGTCATGAGTATATTAAGGGATAATTATCTCAACAATATGTTACAGGAATTCACGATGAATTATGTGGTGAAATAGAATAAATTAGGTATATATATATTTAGCAAAATCACATCAAATTTCATTTTTGGGCTGAATTCCGCGATGCTATAACATTTTAAAGAAGGGTAAACATTCTGCGGGGCTACAAACATTGGAATGTGTTGTGTGTCGTATCGGCGAGGGTTTGGGCAGCGCTCTCAAGTGCTTGAAACGGGATGTCATAGATCAAAGTCACTCGGCGGTTGGCGCTTCGTCCAAACTTCTACGGTTCAGGCGTCCACAAAACACAAACACACAATCTTGAACACAAAACACATCCAGGCAACACAACACAAGTCACACACACAACACACGGGTAGGCGTGAGCGAGCCCCTTCAAACAAGCGAGGGTTAGCTTCGAGGAGGTAGGGGCTGGCTCATGGGGTGACCGCGGCTGCTCTACCAATGAGAATCAAGAAGTAGAGTAGGCAAGGAGGTGTGTCAGAGAACGCACCAGTTACATTTCGGCAACCCGAAGCAAGCAAGATTTCTACCAATCACAAGTGAAACACGTGATCTTTGCGAGGGAACAATCGCGAATGATCTGGAAAAGAAAACAAACGAGAATATATAAGCGGCGGACAAGTACATTCTTGAGGGATTTTTGAGCGCACGTGAGAGACTGCGCGACGTCTGAGAGTGCACTACACCGCAGGTCGGCCTCGCCGACTTGCCTTCTACCAAATTGCAATGTGAAAGTTGATAATTCGAAGTACAAGAAACAACGTTAGACGGCGGCAAGCGTTGAAGCACCGTCTCACAAAGGAACCTGATCGAAGTAAACCAGCCTCGCATCGGTGATCGTCATGAATAAACGCGTCGGAGATTCAACCAAGAGCATTCAACATCTGTGCATCGGGGTCGAACTCACAGTCAACTTCAGCGGCAGTCGTCAACATTGCAAATGGCAAACAGTTAAGTTCGTCCACCCACAATGCGTAAAGCAACGCGCAAATCTACAGTGAAGTGGCTTACCATTGAAACTCTTAAGACACTCCAGGCACAACGGCGGCTGTGAACTCGAGTTGGAATGCCGGCGGCACGATGAGGGAGCGGCAGAGGCATCGCTGCAGCGCGGGCAAGACATCAGCCTACACCAGCAGCAAACCTAAAGCTACGACGTGGAACATCAGCAGTGAGCAACAGCATCGTCAGTGAATGTCCATCAGTGAATCATTTATTATCAAAAGGGCGAGTGTTTTATAGTTGTGAGAGCTCTTTAGGTGGTGATAGAAGTTCAATTTCAGATGTAGATCAGCACACAGATAAGTGCTTTTCAAAGTTTCGCGAAGATTCATCTAATTTTATAGGCAATCGATTCCCTGTGTTTATTTAGTCGAGGATCGACTTCCCGTTGTATGGTTCGACACCGTGTCACAATTCCAGGTTAAATCGTGATGTGTTATTCTCGCAAATATTATGATTTGTGTTGCTGTGGAGCTGGCTGTTTTGTGTATGCGTAAATCGTTGTCAGCGATGGAGTGTGTGCAACTCGAATTTTCGGTAAGCATCACATTTATGTCAGTGCCCTTTCAAATTATTTCGTTCCCATGCCTAGTGTGTTTATCCACGTGTACCCCAATAAATTAATGTAAATCGTAATAACTCTTTTATTCTCCATGTCTGGTATGCAGGTGTGCGCGAGCACAAAGGATAATATTATAAAATGTTTGGGGGTTGAGACTCCCCCTGCGTGCGTGATTAGTAACCCTTTTCACGCTTCGCGACAATTACAAATTTTGAGCTTCATTGATATACGCTCCACATTAAATTGAAATTACTGGAGAACTTTGTCATATGACGTCCTCAATGTTAATGCATTATTTAAAATTTAATCCTCATGCTCCACATTATATTTAGAATTTAATGTCATTCGAAACAATGGAATATTATTTTAAGTCCGATAGGTATGTCAAATATGTGAGCACAGAGGTAGAATGAGACGAGATGCTAGGATATGTGTGTGAGAGATGAATGGGAGCTTGTCTAGAACGAATGAAATTCACAAGAGCTCACGGAATAACAATAACGGTGATTTCAGTTGTTGCTGTCGCGGATGGTGCGCTGCAGCCAGCACCACTGCCGGCGTACCGCCACCCCATCGACTTCACTCACCACCACGGGTTCAACCACGCCCACACCATCAACCACGGAGTCAACCATGCTCCCAAGACCCAAACGCACTAGACAGGCAGCACCCGCACCATCGACGGCGATGATCGGAGCTTACGATGCGCATCGACATAGAAAACGAGGTGTAGAAAATATCCACGACATGACTCAGACGACTGCCACGGAAAGTTTTCTACGAAGGTCCGGCGCTCAGAAAACAACTGCCACGGAAAATTTTCTACGAAGGTCCGGCGCACAGAAAACAACTGCCACGGAAAATTTTCTACGAAGGTCCGGCGCGCAGAAAACAACTGCCACGGAAAGTTTCTACGGGGGATCAGCGCGCAGAAAACGGCGCCCATTTAAATTTAAAGGTCATAGTTCAACTGGAGGCTTCGGCTACGACTTCGGGATTCTGCGAGTTCAGCGACAACAGAGAACGACGACGACTACGGAGAGTATCTACGCGACGAAGGAAATACTACGAAGGCCCAGACGAAAACAACGTGTATAAATTGCACTTCGGCGATCTCAGCATAATTAAATGGCAGCGTCTTCTATTACACCCTCTAGAAAAGAAGACGAAATCCACGAGATAGTAGTCCACCTCGATTGATGACCCACTGAGTATACTCGGAGATCTCTATAAGACTTCTGCAAGTGAAAAGGAACAGCTCAGTGCCACCCAGGACGAATGAGCCTGCGGTATTATGGAAGTAGTAATTACACTTCCGAGAGTTTTTACTCTCAGGATTTTCGCGAAAATCCCAACGTCGGAGGAGGAGGTCGACATCATCTATAGGAAACGTTTCTGCCCAAGAAAAAACTATTATGGTGTCTATATTTGGCGTCCTCGTTTCAGCGCTCGCCACATGAGCAAACTTCGGTCGTCTGCATGCTGCTTTTTTTCACGATCCACGTGTTTCGACACGTCGGCTGCAAGTGAGGTTCAATATTGAGGATAAGCCTTTCGAACACAAGCGGGAGCTTGTAATTTGGTCGGCTATGGGGGATATTGTCATGCTTCTCCGCATGACTGTGTAAGGAACATCGCCAAGAATCTGGAATCGTTATCTGGCCAATAACGTATTCATATTCTAAAAGACCAAATGATAATAAGTCTGAGTGTCGACGAAGGAGCATTTCAAATCGCCTATTCTTTCAAATCGTCTATACGTTCGGGAAGAATCTCCGCTTGGACTTCGAGGACAACGACAGCCCAACAGAAGATGCCAGGAACTTCAATGATTTCTCTTATGTGATGTTTACTTCTTATTAATAATATTTGCGGGGATTGTTAGTATAAATATGTTAACAAGAGTAAGTAGCAGCGTATTTAAATTAATCGGGGAAATATCTTCCATTCATATACCAATCTTGTGATGCCGTTATTACTAGTTAGCATCTCAAATGTTCGCATCGCCAAGAGCGTTACGTTCGAAAAGAGTCAGTCGGACCGTGGCAACCGCTGAGTTAAGACCTGAAAACACGTCGTGCCGGGGCCGGTCCCCAGCTTGGGGCTGGCCAGGGCTTTGTCTTTATTGAACAATTTATATTCAAGTGAATTCGCATACATCATCCAGTAACGTAAACTATAAATTATTGGTTGTCACGGAACGCATATCAGCTACTTTCCTGGAATTATAAGATAAGTCCCATTCATATTGTCCTATAACACTTATCCGCTCTAATGCATCCTCATTTCTTGCCTCTGTGCAATAGGTAATTCATAGGAACATTCAGCGTACATCCGATGTTTTATCAAATGTGACTAGGTGCGTTAGATCCATTTTGATTATTTCTGTGTCAAGATTAGGGAATAAATAGTGATGTCAATGCCTCGTGAATTTCCCCTTTAATAAGAAAAGAATTATCGTTTCTGTCATAGAGAAAAGGTTAACCCGCTACCATATTAATTGTTTATTAAATAACGTAAATTACTAATTATGTTGGAGACGTTGAAAAGTTTCAATTGATCTTATTGACAAAATAGAATAATGTGGCCTTAAGTCACGACGGTTATCAAAAGAAATGAAAGCAAAGGAAAGAAATAACGACGAATAATGCCGGAAACGAGAGGGTCACAACAAAATGCTGTGACATCGGTGGAATAAAATAATAGGGACACAACAATTAGATTTTGCAGTAATAAATAATTCGTTGTTGGTACTTTCCACAGAAATTACTCAAGGTAGATAAATAATAACATAATGTATAATGCAGTAACAAATAATCCCTATTTAGTCTTTTTCACATCGGCTATTCAAAGCAGGTAAATTTAAATGAATATGTAAAGACTTTCTATGGAGCCACTCATTATACGCTTTGTTCCCTTTTTAGGATAGTACACCAAACATAAGTTAAAACAGAAATTTTTGGATAATTCGCGATTTACGTTTGCCACGTCACATTACCAGGTCTCTAGACCCAACCGCAATATCAATATAAAACACGGTTTTCGTTTCCCACGAATGGTGAATACAGACCTGGAAGTTCCTCATCCAACATTCCACACAAATAGTGAGACAAATCTGGGAGTTCTTATCCAATATTTCACACGAATGTTGAGTACAACCCTGGAAGTTCCTCGTCCAACAGCTTCCAATATGCAAACTTACTCTCTGGAACGCTTCTCCATCCATGCGAGGCAGCTCTGAGTGGCAAAAAAGCATCCAAGGCCCTTGCCCCAAGCCAGGTCTTGCGCGAGGCTATAGTCGGCCGTATACCAGCCAGTGTCCTCTAGTAAGGCGAGTGTGAGGCGTGAGTACACAGGGTTCTGAGTGTGGGTGCCTGTCATCGCCTCATTCTGGAGAAAGCCGCAATGTAAAGAAATTGCATGAGCGAAAATATTCGCAGAAAAAAGGTCAAGACTGAATAATTTTATAAATGAATCGAAACATGATTGCAAATGGTAAGTATTTAATAAGAAAACATTCAAATTTATTTAACGAAAAAAAAACGGAGTAGGGGGAGGACTGAGGAGAAGTCAAAACACAAAAACAGTAAGAAACTATGAGGTAGTTTCAACCAAAGGAAGGGAAAATTGAGAATTTGGAACGATGAGAGTTAAAAAAATGATCATGAAGAAAGGCGAATAATAGAGCATAAACTACAGGTAAAATAGTAAAGCCTATTTAAACCTAAAATAGTGAAGGCGCAACAAAAGCATGCTGACTATGAACAAATACAGTGCATTTATTACTAGTCAGGGAAGGCAGACGGGTTTGAAAGATAATTTGACATTTTGAAGTTTCCATGCCTTCATTACGAAGGTATTAAATACAACAGATCACGATGACACACACAGCAATACTTCAGCAGCGGCATCGAAAAAATACGAGCGGTCACAACAAAAATGATTAAAACCTCGACAGCGACGTGAGCTACCGGTGGTACACGGAGGGAATTTTTTATAATGCTGCTGACCGACCAGTAGTAACAAACTCAATTTTCATAAATACATAATCAAAACTAAATGAACGTACGATCCAGTTATTGATTGTTTTTTTTCAACATTGCTTACTACAATTGGCTTTACATTTGAGTTGAATATCGAACTTCAGTTTTACCCGCCGCAGTCAAAGTGTTACCAAGTAGTCTCACGCGTAAAAAGTAGTACGCACTTCAAAAAGACGTTTTTCCCAATGGGTGAGAGCAGTTCCTTCTCTTCCCTGGTCCTCAAGCTCAGCGCCCTCCAGGGTAGAACAGTTGAAGTGGCGTCTGACCTGCCGCAGCAAAAATTTTCCTCTTTTAAATGAAAAAATAAACAGTCTTCAGATAACCGCTTCACTGAGCAGGCAATATTAATATTGATCCTTACTATACGTCAATGGAGAAGTAGTTTTGGGCATTCTCGCCAAATTAAATTAAAAAGAATAGAAATCACATAGCACTTCATGCACCAGAAACATATCTGCTTCTTGAAATGCACGAGTCAACACGCAATTAAACGACCTGATAAATTTAGAAATCGGTACAACGACTTTTAATTTTTGCAAAACATTCATGAGTTGATGGGGATATGTTTTACAAAAAATGGCATAGCTTGAAATAAAAATAAATATAAAATGAAGATCTATTCCCGTCTACTAACTACAATCGGATTCTTTTTTACCTGAGTCATACACGAGCAAATTTGAATTTCGGATTAGAGCCTAGAAGAAAAAAAAGTGAATCTAATTATACAGATATGTGTTCGCAGTTGAATTACATTTTATGGTTCAATTTTGCTCATAAAGTTACATTGAGAGCAAAGCTATGACTTCAAGGAAGCACAACAAACTAATTTCCGAGGCATCCCGGCACGCCGTGACAATTCTACAATGATAGCGCACGATCTTGACGTTAACGTTGCGAGCAAAGGAAGGTCTACGAGTGTTACCGTGCCCGAGAATCACTTCTGTGCAGGTAGGTACCAGTATACTGAATTAACGTAGCGAGCGGACATTATGAACATTTGTTGTAATTGCAGTTCCATACTAAAGTTAATATAATCAAACGGGTTTCTATCACCTACGAATCTGGGGAGTGTCCGTACCATCCTATAGATCCTACTCAACTCATGAGATTCGATATCTCGGAAACAATGAATGTTAGGATTTGCACTTATTCTAGAAAAATATTTCTTTAGGGTCGTTACATTTACCGTTAAAGTTTGTTTCGTGAGTTCTTCAACACCCTGCAGGCTTGAGAAAATGACTGAAAAGTATGGTAGAGGCTAACTCACTTCCTTCACAACCCGAGGAGTGACAACCATGTTGACGGATTTGGAGACTGTGCCACTGCGCACGTGCCAGTCCGGTCTCACCACGCGCTTGATCACTCGGTCGCTCCACTGGCGAGCTTGCAGCCTGTGCACACAACCGGATAGACTTGGCTTAACTGCTCAATATCGATTTTGCCTCTATATATATTCTCACATGTAACATCAGAAAGTAATATTCGGATATCAGTAATTATTTTGTTATTCCCTGGAAACATGTTACAAAATTGCGTAATTTAACCAAAATAGGAGTCTCAGAACATCTGGCTGCTAAATATACTACGCAAGGTGAAAGCACGGAAGAAAATATCAAAAGCCATCAAGGTCAAACGACGCTCATTTACCCTAGACAAGCCGACACTGAGTAACTCACTGCTCATTGAAAACAGGTTTGCCGTTCGCTGTCCTGTTGGTGAGCGGCTCGCCGTTATCATCCCTGAAGAAGGCGTACAGAGACACCGAGAAGCCGAGCGCGTGCAGGATCTCATGCTTGACGGTGGACAGCAGAGTCTCTGCCTCTTGTCGCTTCACGCTGATGGACGAGGGGCACAGGTTCACGTGCCCCGCTATCGGTCTGCCATCAAAATTCCAGGGTATTTTAGCAAGAGTTTAGGGAAGGCCCCGACGGCGCGCCAGTACGCGACGATAAATGGTAGTCCGTAGCTAGTCTACATTAGCGGGGAAAGAAGAAGTGAATTGAAGAATTCATCTTTTTATGTGATAAATATAGTAATTGTGGTACGCTACATAATAAATGCAACCCAACCCAAGGAACGTAAGTATCTAACAAGAATGAATTCAAGGATTCGTGTAGAGTTCAGAAAACGAAGATATATTGTCTTTTAATTAAAAAAACCAACAAACATGAGCCAGGAAATTCAGGCTGGGCTTCGGCTTGCAACCTTAACACATTGAATGGAATACAATTGAATTGAATGTTGGACCAGTAAATAAAAATCATTTGCTAAAGACGGGCCGTGGGTGATATTTTTTCCAATTTTCCACTTTCATTGTCTCAAACTAAACTTTGAACATTATATTTTTAAACTGAAGCAGAAATGAGATCTATACTTAGTGCATACAGAGTTGAAACTTCGATCTTCTCATCAGTGCTGACAGCTCGATCTTCTCTCACTTGCCCTAATATGCGTCTGATCATCTAACTCTCAGCGTTCTATGAATATACGAACATATACAAAAATATGAAATTCAGCTCCCTCTCAATTGATTGCTTAATACCTTCAACATAAAAATGATTTATGGTATACTCCAATTTAATGGTATTCGGTACTAATGAAAAAGCTTTCATTAATTATTTACAAAATCCGTTTCTACAACATAAATCTCCACAACAGGAGGACGAGGCAGCCGGGAACTCCACAAATTCATATTGGAATTCACGCTATTAAAAATATCTGGAAATGATCTAGCACCTGTCGAGCATATCCTCCTGTTGGCAGTGAGCGGCATAAGCGACTGTGAAGCCCTTTTTACAGCGTTGCGTCTCCACAGCGCTAATGTAAAACACAAAGTCAGCGTCAGGTATACCGGGGGACTCCTCCTCGCCTCCCTCTATGCGGCAGTCGCGTCCGAAGTGGTTGCACACCCGGCATCTCTGGTGGACCACACAACGCTCGAAGATAAGATATTTCTGAGAGGTATAACGGTTATATGCAGTGTGTTGTGTAATTCGATGCACACATATTAACCAAATACAGAAAAACGCAAAATAAAACGATTTCCAGGAGTTTTGAGGTTTTTGTCACTCCTAAAAATCGTTTTACTTGGCGTTTTTCTGACCATGGGTAAAATATGTGTATCGAATTACACAACACACTGTATACAGATTTAGGTATAACAAGAGTTATAGAGCAATACAAGACAAACATATTCAACATACCAGATGTTTTGGTAGGGTCATTAATACTCGAATACTAAATTTTTCACACGGATATCAATTACCCACATTTGATTAGAGAAGATACGTTAGTATAAGCCTCCTTTACCACAACAATGGTTTTTTAATGAGAGTAAGGTACCATCTAGCATAGAATTAAGAAAATCCGGAATATACGCACTATGTGCATTTCCATACAAAACCCCCTTCGTTTAGAAACAATTTAAACAACTTAAAAAAATTTAAACAATTTATTTACCACAGGTAATACAGAGGTAGAATGTTTCTTAAGTCTAATACAATGGTTAAATTTGAGTATAGCTACCTGTGGGCCCGAATAAGTTCAGCGACTTCTAGGGCATCCTACTATCACATTATTCTAAGGTGTACAATAGTGTTTAACCTAATTCACTCAACCTAGTTTCGCATTAGACTGATAAACGAGATAATGAACTCAATATTGATGTTTCATTACAATATAGGTCATATGGTCTATATTTACCAGTATATTCGATAACGATTTCACGACTGAAAATCGGTGATATTACACATGGCAAATTACATAATTAGGACCAGACATGTAGGAGGCAGGATTTGACTTGGTGATCTTGCATGACTAGTATTCTGATAATAAATGAGACTCAAGATTTCTTTTGAATACCTTGTAAGAATTACTTTCACGGATCTCCGCAGGTATTGAGTTCCAAGTTTTAGTTCCAACGAATAGGATACTGTGTTGCGACCGGGCCTTTGAATAATAGGGAAGCATGAATTTACTTCCATTTCGCGTTAAATGGTCGTGATGACCAGTTTGCGCAGTTAATAATTGTTTTAGGCTATTGTCGCCATCATTAGTTACTGTTTAGTAAATGAAATTGCAGATGGAGATTTTGTAGAGATCCGAGAGTTTAAGTATTTGTAAATTTTTGAATGAATCATTTGTGTGAGCATTATATTATAGATTCTTTACCGCTCTGATGGCTCTTTTTTGTAGAGTAAAAATGATATTGGTTTTATTTTATCACTTCCGTGCCATGCTTCTATTCCGTATTGCAAGTATGGTGAAATGAGCGTTCGGTAGAGCATTTGCAAAGCTGTTTCAGGCAGGAACTTTTCAACTTTATTTAGGATTCCGATGGATTTTGATAATTTAGAGCTCATATGGGCGATGTGCTCTTCGAAGGTCAGATGTTTATCTATTATGATGCCCAGAAACTTACATGAGTTGGTTTCTTCGATTTCACCTTCGCAAATTTTAATGCGTGGGAGAGATATATTTTTCTTGTATGAGAACGTAATATAATTTGTTTTATCGATATTAAGGCTTATTTTATTAGCTTTAAGCCACAATGAAACCTTATGGAGTTCAAAAAGACTAAGGTTTTTAACACGAAAATCCGCAACAGTGGATTAACCCTCCGTTTATGTTAGTGTTAGTATAACAGTTAGTTTCCTACGAAATATTTATGAAAAAAATAAAAATTGAAAAAAGTAATGGGTGCTGAAAAACTGCATGGCAGCGCCAGTGGACCGAAATGGTCCGTAGCACAATTAAAATACATATCCTACTTGAAAAAAAGAAGGCCTACGTAACCTAACCTCATATTTTCCCTCTTGGGAAAGCTAATTCTAACAGATACAAAAGTTCTGTACTCCTGAGGGGCGAGAATCCTACAATGAATGAACGTCCTTACGATAAATAGAGTAATAAAATACGAAAAATCTCTGCGGACGTGAAGAGCATTTTAAAACCAGATATCTCGAGTTCAACATCTAGCGCTAGCAACCCTAATGAAGAAAATGTTTTAGGATATAAATGGAAAACCTAGACGGCTTCCAAACATATGACACAACATAAACGGGGGGGTAATCCACTGTTGCGGATTTTCGTGTTAAACACCTTAGTCCTTTTGTGCGTCTGAAGTTAATAGAAAGCGTGAATGACTGACTAATCTGTGAGAACTAGTTACAACAAATGAAACTGTTTGTAAGAAAATAGGACATCAACGTTAAATTCGAGATTAGTCACCACAAACATAATAATGGGAATGTAAGAATAAAGACGGTTGATGAAAGTTTAATTTCCAAACTGCACAATGAACAATTCCTGTTTGTCTCTAGAAACTCAGTCTAAATGAAGGTCAGATCACCCGAAACAATATGTTGTTTTCAATTTCAGCTCACAACACACTGAACGACGGAAATTGTGGCGATATCCTGCAATAAAAATACGGCTTGGTGTGTAATTATACTAGAATTAATAACATTGGATCATAATTTTATTAAAAATTTCAACGGAATAGCTGAAAAAGTCGATGACACGAAGAAGATAACATCCCTCATACAAATTAAAGTGAGCGTTATTATTACCCAGCCGTACAACAGCAAATCTGTAGCAAGATGAGTTCAACTTACTTGTACAGATATCGTTCAAGTTTTTCATCAAACTGTGACGAATACGTTCAATTACTAGCATGAGAGATTTAAAATATTTTGATACCGATTCCCCAGAATTAGATTACTAGAAGAACTTCATCACCTACCATATTAATGAGAAGAATCGTTCTCAATACTCGCAAAAAAGCTCACTTGGCTTCATACACCTCGTGCTACTCTTACCTCATTAGCGCAGATGTCAACACATCATCCACTGATACGCTAAGTGAGTAGTCAACTACAGATAACCAGCCCAGTCCACCGCAGTGTCATACGAGCTTCAGGTTACGGAGGAGGGCAACTTTCATAATAATGATAAATATAGGGTAGAACTAAAATCCTGGGAGCACAAGAAGCGTAATATCTTCCCTCTCAAACTCCTCTCACAAGCAGCTACTATTCCGATACCAAGAAATATTCCAGCTTTCACCGATTATCAATCAACGCAATAAGTCTTACAGTTTGGATATAAAATGAACATTTCCTGCGCTAGTGAACCCTTTTTATAAAGAGTTTTATAAAAAAATTACCGGTTCAGAACCTCAGGTCAATGAATTTAAGCTCTTGAAACTCATCGACGAGCTCAATATTTTGCGATTTGATCAAATTTAATTAACGCGCAGTTATCTCTCAAATTTAGGATTTGAATTAATAACATAAAAAATGAAATATTGTTCGGGTAAATTAGGTTCATTCAGCACATGAAAATAAGAAGCCTTATAGGACGATATTCATAGGAGGATGAAAAGTTTTGTAGTTATGATGAACACTATGACCTCCACATTTTTTAAACTAAGAAGTGTAAGCAAAAAACTTGTTCATAGACAGTATAAAACAGCGAGAAAACTTGAGACTGCACCAGCGAACTAACTCTCGACAGAAACAGCGAATCTACTCCTGAGTGACAGAAACACCAAACCAACTCGCGACAGAAACACCGAACCAAGTCATAAGTGACAGAAACGGCGAACAGACTCGTAAAATAAATTCAGCTGTAAAACTGCATGTGATAACTTTTAAGTTACAGAAACAGCAAACCAACTTGTGAGCCACGGAAACGCCAAATTATTCGTGAGTGACAGTAACAGCGAACAAACTGGCGATATAAATTCAGTTCTAAACGATAACTCATAATAAAATAAACAGCAAATCAACTCGCGATATGAATTCAGCTGTAAAACTGCATGAGATAACTCATAAGTAACAGAACCACCAAACCAACTCGTGAGTGAGAGAAACAGCGAAAAAAACTATAAATTGAGCTGCAAAACTGAATGTGGAGGCGTGCGAGGACTCACATTGAGGTGCTCATCAGGTACGCGCACCTCGCCGCACATGGTGACCGCCTCGCACTCCGTGTTGCAGTACAGGTGCGGGTCTCCGTGGATCACGAAAACCTGGCTGTCCACGCATTTCCTGTGAAGCGTGTGAAGAATACCTTTTCCAGCCGTCATCAATAAAATGAACAACCAAGGCTGTCAGCAATATTTACTATCACAAGCATGAGTGAATCAAAATCGTCTAACGAACATTTAAACAATTTAAAAAGATTATTTCCCACAAGCGATACAGAAGTATACTGTTTAAGTCCAGTACAATGATCAAATTTGAGTAGAGCTACTTGTGGGCCCGTTCAAGTTCAGTGACTTCTAGGGCATCCTACCACCAACGCTATTCTAAGGAGTACAATTATGCTTACCCTAATTCACTTAACCTAGTTGCGCACTCGACTGATCAAAGAATCAGTTCACTCGAGATTCAATGCTTAATTTTACGAATTAGTTTATATGGGCTTAATGTTAACAGTATATTCTAGAAACGATTTGAGAACAGACGGCAGATCATTGACATTAGCCATGGCAAATTACCCATCAGGATAATTATTATATTATTGGATTATTTCTCACTCGCAGCCCGAGAGTAATTCATAATCAATAAGATGTTATAGCATCAAAATGCTACAGTTCTGATTGAAGACATCGTTGGATTTAGAAGGGACTTCGACTCGAGGTGTTCGTGACAGACCAATCACCGGAGCGCACCAAAGCTGTCAGAGATATTTTCCATCACAAGCATATGTGAATCAAAATCTGTGAACGAACACTATTCTTCATTCGCAGCCTGAGAGTAATGAGATGAGATGTTTGAGCATCAAAATGCGACAGTATAGAATACGATGACCTGGACTCACGCACCTGTTGAGCCTGATGACCGGAGCTGTGTTGGTGACCGACAGGGCTCGCTCCCAGTAGTGCACCGCTTCTGGCAGCACCATGTTCTGCTCATAGCGTTGCCATATGGGCACATTAGTGCCATAGCAATTGCATCAATCGTGACAAGAAACTATGAAAATATGTTGAACTGCTTAGGAATAGCACTATAGAAGGCGCATCAGATGCGAGAAGCGAAAAGAAAACATGAAGGTACGTTCAATATCTTAGCTGGTGTACCACATAAGAGAAGCGAAAAGGAAACATGAAGATACGTTCAACAAGTTAGGAAGAGTAAAATTGAGTCATCTAATAAACTATCAAGCAGAATAAGCGGAAGTCGATAGAAGTAAACAGTAACTTCGCGTTACAATAAGGCGCCTAGTGTTCCTTGTTGTTTTTTATAAGTAGGCGTCAAAAAGTGAACGTCACATGCAAAGATAGTTTAAGAAAATTCAAAATTTCTCAGAGCAAGCTACGAAAAACGAACGTAGAATTACACAGGGTGTTTTAGAACTAGCAGTACAAAATTGTGCACCAAGTAGAAAATGGCCAAATAAACACTTTTTCTTCTATGAAATTTTCCGAAAAAATATTTTTTTTTTGAGATATTAACTGTTTATTGTTCATAGGATGAAATTTAATCACACAAATATTCTCAAAACTTATTTTGAATTTACGTTATAAACACTTTATTCTATGAGAGCTTACAATAATAAAATTTGGTTTCAGTGCATTTTAATTTAGTTTGTTTAGATGAACATGAATTTGTCACTCTTTGCAACAACAAAATGAACTCCCAGTGCCACTTGCACGATTTCGGTTCAGAATTAAGGCAGTAATTGCCGATGAAAGCTGTTTCATTGAATGAAATTTATGCAAGAGGATATGAATGCCATTTTACCCAACTGTTTCTCATAGAATAGAAGTGTTCGTAACGTAAATTCAAAATAAATATTACGAGTTATTACGTGATTAAATTTCATTCTGTAAAACAATTAACAGCTACTATCTCAAAAACGTGGTTTTTTTAGGTAAATTTCTTAGAAGACAAACTCTTTATTTGGCCATTTTCTCCTTGGTGTGCAATTTTGTATCTCTTGTTCTGAAACGCCCTGGATGGTACGCAAAATATTTAATATGATTGAGTACAAAAAAATAAGAATGAAGAAAATGAATCATATCTCACTCTTAAAACACTATATAAAGTTACTTACAGAAAAGAAAAATGCATAGCACTAACATGTGAACATTCTAAATAGCATCACGTTACTCACATGCGTAAGGTTGTACTTGTCAGAGGGTAACCTGCAAAAAATGCATGAAAATAACTAAGTGATAACAGAAACAAACGAAGTCCTACATAAATTGCTCATACAAAAGACAATACGCTAAACATTCTTTACATGGAAATTCAACACGACTAAAAATTCAAGAACTTTCAAATCTCTTTTCTTTCTAACAAATTGTTTTTCTTACGTTAGTACATATATTCAATTATTGGCGTATGTCCAATAAAAAATTTTGGGGATTACCTCTGATACTAATTAAGGAGATGAATTGCAAACTTTTAGACGAGCTATAACTTTACTAATTAACACATTGATTGCGATGGGTTAAACTGAAGTTCAATATTCAACTAAAATTTAAGTCAAAAGTAATTAAAACATGTATAAATGATATTCTAAATTTAGCTTCGTTAAATTTTATTAAATATGATACCTATCCGTGCTGTATTCTTCGTCTTTAAATTCTTAATGATAGTCCGACTAAGGAGTGCTAATTTTACGGAAAAATGTATAAATACCAAACATTAACTGGGTCCATTAAATACGATTTAAAATTCTGTGTCTCCAAAAAGGATTGTTAGAATTTTTCAAACGACCCATCGATGGGCCGTTTCACAGCAGGAGAAACCTAAGCACGACCCACCGGTGGGTCGTATCGCAGGCAATGTGTTAAGTGATGGTATTTTCATACACTAGATAACCTCTGGCCGAGGACCCCCCACAATAGGGATAACGAAGGGCATGTATTGCAGCACAGAAAACTTGTCCACACGAGAGGGAACAATAGCCTTGACCGTCAAGTGTCAAAAAGAAAACGTACAATCGACAAGTCCAATAACTGCAAAATTTTTCGGCAAATATGACAAATATCCCATTTCAATGAAATTTTACGCAGTAATTTTCTGCATAGTTTGAATTTAAAAAACATCAGTGAATAGGTTAGAACAAAACAGATTTTCTACATGAGTATGGACACACGGATCAAAAAAGGTGCCAATAATTTACTTCAAAGAGGGTACACACTACGTCAATTATGGTTTAGTCACAGTACAGCTCAACAAAAACATTAAGCAGAAACAAAAACAGACAGCATTACATAGTCTGTTGAAACCTGCCACTTTTAAAGCTAGAATTCTTGGAGACAAGCGGACAGTTTTCCCATAACATATGACCAAACACGCTTCGTTTTTAAACATTATTTTTCTGCAATGAATACAATACAAAGTTGTTTCAAAATAAAAGAAAGCCTTTTAAGCAAGAAAAAACAGTGAATAAAAGCAAGTTTCATATTTTGAGAAACATCACGGACTGCAGGCACAATATTATCAGAAATAACATCTGCAAGACAATGCAGGGCCCTCGCAAACATCACGAAATGGGAAGCCGCGAGAAAGAGTTACGAGGACAAACAGTCGAAGGAAGGTCACTGCAGCCCCCCACCACCAGATCGTTACGACAAAGGTGTTCCTTGCGATACAATGATAGGCACTTCGCGGCCAAGAAAGCCGTGTCAACGCACAAACACTGACTTTACTTTCCAGTCAAATGAAATTGGAATCATACAATGAGACTCTCATCATGAGCAGCTCAGTAATGGAACCGTTATGCCGTCGGGTTTAAAACCAGAGGCGAAATATTTTTTATACCAAAGAAGAGATGGAAGCACTATGAGATTCAGAGCTAGTGAATCCCGTCAAGTTAAAGAATGGTTCGAAACCGAGAGTGATACAAATGCGACTGCAGGGGTTGAATATGAAATTAATGTTGAAAAAGACTCTTTATGGATAGCTTACCAAGGCCCTTGCTTTGTATCGCCCGTATTTACAATGAAAAAGTCACATTATTTCCAAGTACTGAAGCACATGCAAGTGGTCCCAAGCCAAGGTTTGGTAACTTGTCAATAATCTGGGCCAGCAAGCGTATTCATTATACTCGTTGCTTTCTCTGGTTCACATCATACAAGTGGCAGGTGCTCTTTTGCACACAAAAGCTAGCACAGGCGCTCCACTTCAGTAATGCAAAAGTTGTCATGCAGACGTCGACCGTCTCGTAATGAGATCAAGGACAAATTAACAATCAATTCAATTGTCAAGGAGTCAGCACACATAACAAATCGTCATGGACAAAACTATGAATAAACGCTTTAAAGACATTGCATTTAGAGAAGTAGTTAAACACAATCAAATGACTGTAAGGAATGAATATTGGCGGGTTCAAGAATTATTGTCGCCATGGATATTGTCGAACCAAAACTCATTTTAAAAATCGACGGAATCTCTACTACTCAAAACAACACAAAAATTACAAGCTAACGTATTTGGCTCGCAGTACTGCAGGCCTATATACATATTCCTACGGGCTCCATTTTAATAGTGACATCGAACTGAACGGTAAATTATCACTTAGTTGTATGATTGATATCACAACAGGAGAACACACACTATAGTAGATTTATCAAGATTTACAACGCGTCACAAATAGTATAGTATAGTAGTTAGGTCAAGGGCTTGCTTCCATTACAAAAATGTCTTCACAGAGGAAAGGGATGGGACCATTTAGTTTGGGTTCGGAAAGCATGTAATCTATGAACATGTGTTCCCACACACGATACCAAAGTGTAGTTAGCAACTATTTTGGGGAGTACATAAGAGTTGTCGGGTAGACCACAACAGCAATCAATGAAGGAGCCACGTAATTCATGCACTAGATGTGTTCCCACTGAGGATATTAAGCGTAGTTTTCAATTATCTCTGTGGCACATCCTCCTATCCAATGAAAGTCGCCGGACAGACCGCTACAGTGGAAAACATGGAATCTATGCACAAGGTGTGTTCCCACTTAGGATATTAAGCGTAGTTAGCAACTATCTCTGTAGCACATCCTCCCACCCTTTGAAGGTTCAAGTTCCCGGACAGACCAAAACAGTGACACGATGAAGAGGTACGGTACTTTACCTGTAAAAGGACTCATCGTAAGAGAGCGATATCCTCAGTCGGCCATTGGAGCTGCGCTCGTGTGGGGACCGTCTGTGGCGGCTGTTGGGCAGGTGCACACCTCTGATGACCTGCAACAACATATATAATATTATAAAGGAATAATCTCAAACATTACATTCAAAGTTACGAAGCCATTATCACCAACATCATATTCAATATAAAAAAGACATAACTTCAACATCATATTCAATATTATGAAGTTATGATCTTCAACATCATATTCAATCTTTAACGCGATTTCCAACAACTTCAAGACTCAAGATAATATCCAACAACGTCTTCAAAATCTAACGTAATCTTCAATAACTACAAAATTCAACGTTTGGGTTAGCTATATATTGATATATTCAAAACTTTGATATATTCAAAACTCAAGGTAACCTTCAACAATAATTTCGAAATTTATCATAGACTTCAACCCCTCTCAAACTCAGCATAAACTTCAACCACTTCCAAATTCAACATGAACTTCAAAAACAATTTTGAAATTCACCATTGTCAAAATTATAATGAAATAATTACATCGAAAAGCTAACTTCTTCACCTACAGGCTATAAACTTTCATAGAAGAAAATAACCAGGGATACACAAAAATACGAGCTCTGGAATTATAACATATCTGCAATGGAAATTGAAAATACATTCCTAAATTGATCTCCCGTTCTGCAGCAAAACTTTTCCATCTTAAGTTCTGCTAACTCAGTCACTGATTTACGTATTATCGAATCCCTCTTCATTAGCCGCTTAAAACCCGATCTAAACGATATGCAGTCGTCACACCCCTAATTAAAAATAGCTTCTGTTTAAAGTTTTTAACGTTATCATTTTTTTTGTGTAGTTTTTCTTCAATTTATGAATGTATATTATTCCGTGTATTTTTCAGACATCCACTGATGATGACCTTAGGGGTCGAAACGTTCGTTTTTAACAGAAATGTCTTTTAAATCGATAGTCTCTGCTATGTCGAGTCGCACATTTTAAAGCTATGTCGAGTCGTACAACCTAATTTGATACATAAATTGAAAATTGTAACGGTTCCGTTTTAAAAATGTCCAAATTGAACAGTGGTTGACTACGAATAAAATTTGAGGAATGTTTCAATACACCAATACTAACACTTTGACCGCAATTGGTTAACGTGAAGTTCAACATTCAACTCAAATTTGGGGTTCATTGTAGTAAGCAATTTAGAAAACAGCAAACATTAACTGGATTGTACCTTCATTAAGCTTTTATCAAGTATTTATGAAAATTGAAAATTCCCTCCGTGGCCACCGGTGGCGCACGTTGCGGTCACAAAGTGTTGAATAAGAAGAGCCGAGTCACTGAAGGATTTTAAGGAAACGCGAGGCATAAATTTCAAACAAGGCCAGTAAGTATCAGAAAAGTGAACACGAAGTAGTAGAATAAAACTAGGCATCGTACGACGCACCAGAAATTTCAACGACGAAAATCATTTTTCAAGAGCTGTAGTCCAAAGGCAAATAAATCTTAATTTATAAGAATTCGTGTCAATGAAAATTGCTTAGAATAATTTAAAAACATTCCGTGAAGCATGGTACAAAAAACTTCAATTCTAACGCTTGCTTGCTAATCAACTGCGAGCACTCCTTAGCTTACAAACAGAACTACAAATTTTACTCAAGAAAATTGATGGGCCACGAAACACGCAACAATATTCAAGCACTGTTGATGGCAGAAAGATTAGCGTCCAGACGAGTATTTCAACAACATAGAAAAGCAAAAGATGTGAAACCATCCTAGGATTCACTAACCAGCATAAGATTGGGTCAACACTTTGACTGTGGCAGTCAAAACTGAAGTTATTCAACTCAAAAAAATATATTCAACTCAAATTTCAAATCAATTGTAGTCAGTGATGGTAAAAACAGCAAACGTCAACTATTTGTGAAAATTGGGGTTTTTACTACTAATCGATCACAAGTACTATAAAAATTCTCTCCGTGTATCACCGGTGGTTCACATCGCAGTCAAAGTGTGAACAAAAAGCCAGGACAAGGAACAGCTACACTGGCAACCGACGCAGGAACTGCGCAGAGAGGATGCAGGGGCGGCGCAGAACAGGCTTCCTTTCTCTTTCTAGCACTGCGCCTTTCTGAGCGCTGAGCGTGAACTACTCCGCTACCTAGGGTCGGATTTTCGAACGATAAACGTCGTCTTTGCGCGCCGCGGTTCAGCGTGCAACGTAGATCCTTCTGAGGTAACTGCAAACAGCCTGTGAAAACGTAACGTAGCCAAGTTGACTTAGAAAAACGCTGTCAGCTGTACCGACGACGTAAATTCTTAGTAAATTCAGCTTTTGAACTCAAATTACCAAGTTTCAGAATTGGGTGATGCTGAGTAACATAGACTTTCTACTTTCATCTATACTATAGCATTAAAGGGCTCAGGGCCAGAATTAACACGACAATATTAGTAAATACAGACCGCCTAAGAGAAAGAACATAAACACTGCAACTATACAAAAGCCGCGGCTGTCCTGTTGTTGACTGATATTATGCGTGGGACTTGGTTGATAAAAATACACTATAATCTCATTGCATTTTTATTACAACGTACTTCCAATACACCGAAAATAATTAAACGGAACATAGTATTACACAACGAAGTATCTCGAATTATACACCGTTGTGTTGGCCAATTGTTTTCACTAAAACGCGTGTTCCACAAAATGTACTTGTATGAAACGCCGCAAAATGATTCGTTTCGTAACTTTACTAAATGGTAACACAATATAAACTCTCCTGTGCAAATGTTCGATTTCTTACGTATGAATCTGATTAAAGTGATATTTGAACCCGCATAAGCTTAGGTAGAAATTCCTTTGCTGTAAAATATACTTGAACAATTTGCAGATATTCAGAATTGAAGCATGTGAAGTGGCAAACTGCCTATCATAGCACGTTGACCGCGATGGGTCAAACTGAAGTTCAATATTCAACTCCAATTTAAAGTCAAAAGTTGTTAGCAATTTCATAAATACCAAAATTAATAGGATCGATTAATTACTATTACTTTTAAAAGATTGATAACATTTTTCAAACGACCCATCGTTGCGTCGTTACGCAGCAGGATGAACTTAGCACGACCCATCGGTAGGTCGTATTGCAAGCAACGAGTTAAATGAGCTGAAACATTTCTCTTTGGCTCTATCTCAATGCGCACTTCATCAACAGTCACCAACCGCTGACCCACCTCGCTAGTAAGCTCTAATGCCCAATGTGGTCGAAAATCACCAGTGCGTGTTATGAAGGACCGCAGGTTCAAGTTGATTTTAGTGTGCCTAAGTAGTGAAAGCACGGGTGACCTTTATGCAGGTAGGCAGCTCGGGCGCACGGGCCAGGGTTGCCGGACTGGCTTTTTCAAGTTAGAATCTTCAGGTCGGAGCTTTTTTGAAACAAAAGTTGATCATGAACATCATTCGGCAAATGGTAACCGGGCAGGTTAATGGTGTTTCCTAAGGTAAGTTTTACTTAAAAAAATAGGGATTTTGGGCGCCAGAAAAATGACTGATCTGGCAACACTTGCACTGTACCTGTACAAGCAAGCTGTGAAGCACTGTCGCCTAAGCACTGACAGGGTTTCAATTTCTTAGTCTTGACACCTCTTACCTGCAGCTTACTCTTACGCTAGAGAATTGACATGGTGGGAACTGGTGTGACGTGCCACTACGGTAACTTGATCTTTGAAAGATACATCCTTAGTGATCGCTCCATCATTACAATCGGGTTGTAGAGACATCATTACAATCGGGTTGTAGAGGCATCATTACAATCGGGTTGTAGAGACATCATTACAATCGGGTTGTAGAGACATCATTACAATCGGGTTGTAGAGACATCATTACAATCGGGTTGTAGAGACATCATTACAATCGGGTTGTAGAGACATCAATACAATCGGGTTGTAGAGACATCATTACAATCGGGTTGTAGAGACATCATTACAATCGGGTTGTAGAGACATCAATACAATCGGGTTGTAGAGACATCATTACAATCGGGTTGTAGAGGCATCATTACAATCGGGTTGTAGAGACATCATTACAATCGGGTTGTAGAGACATCATTACAATCGGGTTGTAGAGACATCATTACAATCGGGTTGTAGAGGCATCATTACAATCGGGTTCTAGAGACATCATTACAATCGGGTTGTAGAGACATCAATACAATCGGGTTGTAGAGACATCATTACAATCGGGTTGTAGAGACATCAATACAGTCGGGTAGTAGAGATGGGTTTTAAGCATCATAACACTTTGACTGCGACGTGCGTCACCGGTGGCCACGGAGGGAGTTTTCATAATGCTGATGACCGACCAGTAGTCAGAAACTCAATTTTCATAAATATTTTATCAAAGCTAAATAAAGACACGATCCAGTTAACGTTTGCTATTTTCAACACTGCTTACTACAACTAACTTTATATTTGAGCTGAATATTGAACTTCAGTTTTACCTGCCGCAGTCAAAATATGAAGCTAATTAAGGAGAGGGAATGGGTGAAAACATTGAGTAGAACTGTCTAATGAAGCAGCAGACGTACTTCAAACAGCTCGGGATACTCGCAGTGCTAATTATCCAATTTAAGTAATTTAATGAGCAGATCGGCTTTTTGAATTCCTGCTCTCTTTACACGTTCCCCGTGTACTGAGCCACATGTGTACCAAGAGTAGCGGACCATGGAATTTTCCTGAAATTCTTGCAGGAATTTTCAAATGAATTCAATTTAGTTTCCGTTTGATAAATTGATTCATGAAAGTACGATTCTAGAAACGACGCGGGGATCCAAATGATGACGTGCAACTTCTGTCTTGAGTGTTTCAGGATTTCCTTCTTGTAAAGAATACTAAAACACAACACGAGTTGATATGTTATCCGCCAAAAGACTTTAATTTAGTCTTGATAAACAGCGAAGTAATACGGTAACCGTGAGACAGGTCTAGCTGCAGCAAAGGAAGCTCCACTTTAGCTTTTACAAATTTGTATCATTAAGGTAGCAAATGATACCTAGCTCAACGTTCGTTGTACAAACTTGTACAAATTTTACGAGAAAAAATTCCCGGGGAAAGCCGTGGATTCTCAATGGTTTTGGTATTCACAGTGCAAGATTCATCTTCAGAAACCCCATTCATCAAATCAATATACTTGGAGCACCTTACGACACGTACACAAAAAAAGAGACTCAAATAACTGTCTAAATCAACTATCTTTGCAGACGTAATATTGCAAGCATTCAAGCATCTCTCACTAGACCAGAAAAGGAAGCCGGAAAAGAACGACACGCTCGTTTATAAAAAGAAAAATGAGGTCAAAATAAATTGACGCTGAAGGTTACAATGATGGTGTAGATAGTTAAAGACTTATTTGATTCGATAAGTCCTCAATTCAGAGATACAATTGAGGAACCAAAATCGCGCACAACCTTGAAACAGACACGGAAAAACTCTTAACTGAGACGTAACGAAGACAAAATACGAGGGTAGAAAACTACGACTATAACGCCAGTTTTCTTGGTAACTAGAGGAGTCATTTGGAAGACTTTGTAATCTGTAGCGAAGCACTGTGATAAACGTAAAATTAAAGGGTAAAACTAAATGGTGCAAGACAACCGTATAACAATGGCTGATACAAAGAAAAAGAAACTCGTCAAATTCAGATAAGGGAGAAGGTTGGAATGCGCGACACTCACAATAACCGCAGGAAATGAGTGAGTCTGATAAAAGTAATTTAGATACAATCTGATAATCTTACACGCAGCGAGAAAATTACCCTCATAATGAGATTCGTCTAAACGTCAGCAAGCGCCGATACAGTTTTGCTTGATTTCTATGGTGCCCTTCAGTTTTTAGCGCGATAGAGTTCATGTCCGTGAACTGTCATGGTTTCTTAACAAAATAACTTTATGTACAGTACCTCATAAAACAGGACAGGAATTTAACAACGTTCACTTCTCTTGTGCAATTTTCGAACTTTCATACACTCACAAATGCATGTCCATCATGGGCTTGAATGACCGTGATATTACAAGAGGGAAAAGGATTAGATTAGATCACGTCAAGCCTCCACATAACAACAAAGGTAAAAAATTAAAAATTAAACCATTCGAAAGTTGTTACGCAAGCTTCAGTGATTACTTTAATACGTTCACGTTTCCGCGGTGGCTACGGCCGGTTTCGTTAGGTTGGAAGAAGCAGAACTGAGAAGCCATCTTTACTGCATGATTGCATTCTTATCGTTTCTAACGAGCCGGAAAAATATAATAGCACGATTACATTTTAACATGTACGCCATGGTCTAATTTAAATGAAGGTAGTGAAATGGTAGTCATTGTTACTGGTACATAGATGAGCACTTCCCCAAGTGGTACACATATGTACCAGTACCACGGTAGAGGAAACAAGGTAGGTTCAAATCAGTCTTTTTTTCGTTGACGGTGTGGTTTTGCTGACGTCACGGCAACGAACCAATAGCAGCGCTCATTTTGCATCTGGTGGCACTGCGACCCCAAATCTGGCTCCACTATTGGCCTAACGACATGGTGTTTTGGTGACGTCATAAAGTTTTTTGAAATAAAGCTTTTTTATTGGCTAGCCAAACAAGAGGAGGTGTATTTTCTCCCGTAGAAATGACTCTACCTTGTTTCCTCTACCGTGACCAATACGTAGAGAACGTGTGAAGAAGAGTGCGAGGGTCCGCCTGAGTGCAGAGACAGTATGCGAGATCGGCAGCATCTTGGATACCGCGACCAAGAAAGGAGCCTCGGTCCTTTCACGTCTCCGGAATACCCATCGGAATGCCACGTCTATGAACGCCGCTTTTTAAACGCTGACCGTGTAAGGAAAAGCTCAGCCACAATTGAAAGGTCACCTCCGACATCGCACAGTCTCGGAGGCTTCTCATGATCACCGGGCAAAGGATCGCGGCGGAGTGAATCGTCACGACGGGATAATAGAACACTGTCTCAGAAAAATTAGAAAATTTTTCCATAAGAATACTCGCCTTTTAGAAACTGGTCAGCATGTAAGAGGAGGATGACATGCTACAAAATTTATGCTCACGTTTAGAAACTTGAAAAAAAATTAAAAAGAAAAAAAATTGTAAATTCGAAGAGCAAGACGAAAATCACGAGGAAAAAAATACAGCAATAATATATTTTAAAGTTCAGGCAGAAAGATTAGATTGTAGTGCTCTACCCTAGTTACCCCTCAAACCTTAATTCTAGTCTTTTTATGTTCAGTAACCTTAATATGTTCAGTTTTTATGTTCAGTAACAACACCTGGCCTTACAAGATTATTAGTTAGTTTAAGCCTCCCTATCCGCAACAAAGGCTATCCAAAGAGAAGAAGGAAGAAGGCACCATTTAGTATGGAGTTAAGGAAACGCGGAATCTATGCAGAAAGGGCACAGAAACAGAAAGCTATGATAGAAGATCATGAAACAAGAAAAAGTTGAAGAAGAAAGTAGTAGGTGCTGAAAAACAGGACAGCAGTGAACCGAAAAAAGATGGTCCGTAACAAAACAAAAACCTATTCTATTTTAATAAAAAAAAAGTCTACCTAACCTTTAGCTCAGGCCCTTACATAGTCCCCCTGGGAGCGCTAATTCCCATAGACACAATTGTTGTATCCCCCTGAGGGGAGTTCAGGCAGGCAGCTGAAGAAGCGCCGGATCCACGTTCGTTGAACTGACCGCAAAAGCGACCTTATAGTTAAGTTTATATTAGATTATTAGTTAGTTTAAGCCACCCTATCCTCAACAAATGAGATCCAAAGAGAGGAAGGAAGAAGGCACCATTTAGTATGGAGTTAAGGGAACGTGAGAAAGGGCATAGAAACAGTAAGATGAGAAAGAAGTTCATGAAACAAGATTAAAGTTGAAAAAGACAGTAGCAGATGCTGAAAAAAGGACAGCAGTGAACCGAAAAAAGTTGATCCGTAAAAAAACAAAAATCTATGTTATTTTAACAAAAAGAAAGCCTACCTAACCTTTAGCTCAGGCCCGCACATTGTCCCTCTGGGAGCGCTAATTCCCATAGATACAATAGTTGTATCCCCCTGAGGGGTTATTGTTCAGATTAGATTAAATTTTGAGCTTCACTAACCGCAACAAAGGCGTTCTAAAGAACAATAGGAAGAAGGCACCATTTAGTATGGACTCGAAGGAACACGAAATCTATGTACAAGGCGCATAGTAAGTTGAGCAAGAAATTTATGAAAGAAGAAAAAAGTTGAAGAAGAAAGTAGATGGTGCTGAAAAACAGTACCGAAAAATGATGGTCCGTAACAAAATAAAAAACTATTCTATTTCAACAGAAGGAAGGTACGTCTACCCAACCTTTAGCTCGGGACCTCATATATTCTCCTTGGGAGCGCTGATTCCCATAGATACAATAGTTGCATCGTCTTGAGGGAGATCTTACAGTTCAAACTGAGCATAATTACGCATGTTCTGTACGCTTGGCAGGTCATAGGTAAAAAGAGAAATAACTCGAGAAAAAATATTGGAAATAATATTCCCAACAAAAATGTTCACTTATAAAAATAAAATATTTCCAAGACACAACACGCACGTATGCAAAAACTAGTCAACGGTTTTTAACCCTTTAACGCCCCAGAGGACACCAGTGTCCTCTTTCAAAATTCCCCTTCAATATATTTTATTTCTTATTCAATTAGTTCCCTACTGTGTTCTTTGAAGTTCTCTGCCGAGTGGCAGTTCTTATCCCATCCTGATATCGGTGACTGCCAGATGCCAGCGCCAGTTTAGTGACGGTGGTTGTGTTAACGGTAATATGAGTACAAAAATTCGGACGTTAAAGGGTTAAGAGTTCAAATTCTTCAATACAATGTACACATACAATGAAAGATTCAGTCATGCCATCTAGTAGTTGTGTTATCGAAGGTATGTTATTCTTCAAAACAACTGAAAAATAAAAGGAACAGCATAAAAACATCATTTTCGCGAAGCGATAAACTTCAGCAGTGGGCCTCTCGCACCAACTTTCATTCATAAGCCAACGTACGCTTACTATAGGTATATAAAACGACTTTTCGGTGAGATTAAATCAGGGACGAACCCGAGACGTACAGAGGTTCTCTCAGACGAGCGCTGATGAACACGATTCACCGTGATGAAGTCGGCCGGCAAGTACCCTTCGGTGCACGATCTCAAACAGAGGTCACAGTTTTACACGGGAGCCTCCGCCGCTGTCGCATCTATTCACACCGCGACGGCTCAATCAATATTCTGGAGCGAGAATATAAACCTCCTGCAGAAATTAACGTCGATGTATCGATGATTTCTTATCAAGTCTGACATGACCAGTTCGTGTTTTTTTTATCTAACGTGCAGTTGTAGAAGGCATCTTTGCAGTCGTTTCTCGCTAGAGGATACATTATTTCACACAGCGAAGATTCCACCTTTGGCCTTTGAGTGCCCCAAGCAAGGCCAATTTGTCTCCAGTTTTGACGGCTTGGAAGTGGCCTTTTTAACTGCATGAAACGTTCATCCTTACTTCTACAAGCATGCAAGGCTTTTTTTTTATATTTAACTACGTGCAAGTCGTATTTTTCGCTTTAACTGCATACAAGACGGATTTTCACCTGAAGCTCCCAAGCACAGAATTCAAATTCACTCTAAAGCTAAAAAACTATCTCATAGTTTGCAATACTGGTCCTCGCCGCAAAAAAGTTGGAGAGCAGCAGGCGAACAAAACAGGCAACAACAGACTTGCTTACATGAATCTCATCCAGAGATAAGACAGCATGAAGGGCTCCCGTCAATGAAGATTTGAACACAACAAGGATCTCACCGGCAGTGACTTGGCAAGACCTGCACACCTCCTTTGGAATTCTGGGGAACGTCAAGGCCTCTGGCCCGGGCTATACTAGAATCATCAACTCAACTTTAAATGGCAACTCAGTTGGTTTTATTCTTAAGGCTGAACATGATCCTAACACTTTGCTTGCGATTCGACCCATCGATGTGTCGTACTTAAGTTCTTCCTGCTGTGAAACGACCCATCGATGGGAAGTTTGAAAGTTTTAACAATCTTTAAGAATTAATAATATTTAAATGGACCCAATTAGTGTTTGCAATTCATAAATTGCTAACAACTTTTTAACTTTAATTTCGAGTTGAACGTTGAACTTCAGTTTACCCCCACCACAGTCACCAAGTTAAATGGGAAATTTTCTGCGTTGATTTTCGTTTTCTTTAAAACGAAAAAAAGCTGAGCATCGCCGCGAGGTCATCGCCAATATGTGAACTGGAGACCTGAAGAAAATATATGAAAAATAAAATAGGTTTTACAATGAACATCAATACTAACAACAGCAAAGGTAGCTTACAGTTCGGAATTAGGTCTCAACTTGTAACAATTCTCTACGCTATAAAAAATGGAAAAAAATTCGACAAAATAAAAAGGGCCAGTCACCAAAGAGGAGCCTCTTGAGCACGCTGCTTATCATTCTAAAAGCAGTTATGGAACGGGTAAATACGGAACATTTCAGGGCAGAAAAGGTCGTGCATACATTTCGCTACAAACATTAGCTGAAGAGATAGGTTATATGAAGGATCAGTTACCCCAATCAACATGAAAGAGAAAACCAGGTCCGAAACTCTTAATCTAATTCATGTAATACTGACCCCAGCAACAAGAATTGTTAATTACTCAGCGTCGGATAAAAAGAGCATCACTAGTAATTCTCGAATAAAATACAAAATATAAAGCTTTTGAAAAATTGAATTTAGAGTGAAATCGTTAGATCTTTAATTTTTTTACACTTCCCTCATAACTCATGAAGTTTCTAAGGTCATCAACAATGACGACGCGCCTCCCGATGAAAAAAATTGAACAATTGCAATCAAGGAGGAAATTCAAATCAAAAACAGAATTGTACTCACGAAGCCCAGGAACCAGCTACGAAAGCTAGAAAATTGCCCAGCCCGCCACTAACCATTTTGTGGCATAACCATGTTATTTCTCGATGCGATAAATAACAGGTACTTTAGTGACGATTTCTATTCCAGCACTAAAACCCCGAAATCATATTCTTCACAGAGAAATGCACAACTTACACAAAACTTCTTCACTAAAATATCTTTACAATATACTCTCATAAAATGTGTCAACAGTACTAGAATTAAGAAACAATCAAATGCTGTACCTCTTATGGTAGATTAATTATTTAACACGTTCGCTGCTACTGGACGCACGTGTGCGTAGATTGTCAGTAGCAGAGTTTAAAAAACGACTTCACTGGTCAAAAAAACAGTATTTTTCATAAGATGTGTGAAAATGTAATAGCACAATGCTATTTTACTCTGTACGCTTATATTACTTCTAAATAAGATGTTTAAATAATTTAAATGCTGTTCATTCACACCGATACGTAAATGAGCTAATCACCTAATGACAAATCGGCAATGAAGGTGTTAAATAAAACTTTCCAATTACCGAATCAAACATTCATAAATCAAGCATTGGCGTCATATGGTGGGGGAAAGCACGGCACATGACTCCCCATCCTACACTAACGACTCCGGAAGACAGATAGAAAACTCACTCTCTCCAATCATAGAGCAACTAAACGGGTGTCCGCCGTCCATTTGAGGCATCAGAGTAAACGAAACAAACAAATCTAGGTCACGCGAGAGTACCGCCAGATGTACTCTCATTTGCTAAAAAACTCAGCGAAAGTAAAAATTTTCGTAAGAATAGTTTGAAACTGTCATCCTGTCTCTTGTTGTACATAGATGTAATAAACTTTGTCAAAGTATGCACAAGATGAAAAGCTTCCAATTTCATCACGTGAAGTATTTTAATCAGTGAAAAACAATAAATACCGTAAATTTATCACACTGAACTTGTGTGTTGAAGAAAAAAGATCGATATAGTGAGGAAGAAATTAATGCTAAAAATATTAAATCCCTCTTGAACAACACAACTTAGTAAATTTCCCTCACGGGTGGACACTGATGAGCTTTTATTAGAAATAAGATTCTAAAACGCCAGAGGGTTTTCGAAAGAAAGTTGCGTACATATGCTCACTCACATATGGTACGAAATACACATGGCATTTCTCAAAGTCAAAAGTTAGCTTGCGGCGAGAAATCTACTCTCCCGAAGGAAAGCGCGACCAGATGTCGGGGGCGCGCATGTCAGATAGGCAGGAGGCAACCCGCTGCCTCGGCCTGGCGACCCACACTGCCTCCGCCACATCGCGGTCAAAGAAAAGAGTGAAAAGAAAAGAAAAACAGTTAATTTTCAAAAAAGGTTGATACATGAGATGTGTAACTTATTGGATTTGAAAAATTTCGTAAATACTGGCCAGGTAGACAGGGTGTTCAAAAAAGTTGCGCTCACTCTTAGACTGCACATTTCTCGTGCATTTTGTTTTTGTGTTTATTGACGTAGATAAATAAATGTATTATGCGTTAAGTCACAGAAACGAACGTTAAATTTAATTGAAAAATGAAATACCAAAAAAGTGTTTACTGACGTTGATAAATAAATGTATTATGCGTTAAGTCTCAGAAACGAACGTTAAATTTAACTGAGAAAATGATATATATATATGAAAAAAATTTAGTCACACCTGAAATAGAAACAAACTACAAGTGATCTTCAGTCATGAGAAAAGCGCATTTTTTGGGACTCCCAGTATATGACTGGCAAGTACGGTTTTGATGAAACCATTAAAATTCCAGCCGTCCATAATCAGGTCACGATTATATTTCGTTAGTAAATCCCAAACCCAATTCCAGGGAAATGAGCTATTGCTGAACCAAAACTTGAGACAAAAATTCAATTGCAAAACCGAAATGCCCATTTGGAACCGGTCTTACTAATATTAACATATGTTGGTCCATTTTCATTTAGCGATACCATGACTGTAACAAACGCACCTGAGCATCACCCTAAGCAATTTACGCTACGGTATAAAAATCATAAAAGATAATCTACAACATTTCATTAAACCGTCGGTATTTGAACAGTCGTCACATCAAGACTTGTATCTGCTAGCAGCACCGATGACAGAATTCACTACTAAATCCCTACATTTTGTCTTTCATCAAAGCAATTTTAAAAAATCTCTCATTTATCTTGAATGGCATTCATTACATCTCAATTTCGCGAACAACGAACGATGCTCTCCTGAGAACACTCGAGAGGAGGGATTTTTCTCATGTCACAACGATGAAGATCCAGTCAGTTCCAATGGCAGCTACGAGAAAGCCTCAGACAGTGAGCAATATTCGAAGAACTATGAGCAATGCCTACACGTTCCACTGTCAGTTATTTCGAAACCTATCTTGGCTGAGCGACAACAATGTATACCGTGTGCGTCTCATTGAATAGGCCCAAAACTGATGAATACACGAGCACTGAAAGATGAAAATTCATCTCCAGACGATGCGCACATTAAAAAAACACATCGAGAATAAGCTAAACTATGATACACGTCAGGTTTTAACTAGAATGCAGTTTACTGAGAAATGTCACTCTATGTATCTCCTAGAATAGAAGGGCGCACGAGGCTCGTCCACCGGTGCGCTCATTATGGAAGTGACATGACGCTCATGACATTAGGATGAGATGCACAAAACACCAAGATCGAATACAAAATATGAACTTAGTTATCCCAGTGCACACAGTTTGTAAAACACATGAGTCCTCTGCCAACGAAGAACAAGGTTACTAAAAAAAGCAAATGCTTTAATGAAGGCAAACGAGTTTATTTGCGCACAATTAAGAGTCTATAGACACGAGGCACGATGCAAGACGTACTTGATTTGGCGAATATTGAAGTTTTGAACGTTCCTGAGACTCATTATATGAGTTTAGCAACACCAATTTTAGACGTACACTCGAACGGTATGCTACACGAATCCCAACCACAAATTTCTGTTCATTTGTCCATTTGAATAAGCAAAACGATACCGAGATAAACAAAGAAAAACAACTAACATTTACCATAATCGTAGACATTTAAATTGCACACTAGCGTGTGCAAGAATAAATATTTGCAGCACGGAGTTCAGTTACCGGAGAAACACAACCAAATTTTGACACACTGGTATCATTTTCGATTATGAAAAGGCGAGCGTGTACAAGAATAAATAATTACGGCACAGGGTTCAGTTAACGAAGAAAACCAACCAACTTTTGACACACTCGTAGAAATTTAAACTGGACCCCGAGCGTGCAAAAGAATAAATAATTACGGCACAGGGTTCAGTTAACGAAGAAAACCAACCAACTTTAACCATGCTCATAGAAATTTAAATTGAACCCGAGCGAGCGCAAGACTAAATAATTGCGGCACAGTGTTGAGAGCAGCACGCAGAAGAGGGATACACAAGACCTGCACTCGCGCCTGTCAGTACGGCGCCAACCGCGTCGTGACTTGAATACTCCGGTCCTATTACCATGCACACATGAGGCACGATTAAGGCCGACACATAGAATGATTAGTGGCAGCCCTCGCTTGGTTACCACTCATGAAAACGCTCAACGAATTCGCATGTCGAATACCTAACATGTATACTCACAACCCTTCATACCGGTGAATGTTGCTTTACATTGAAATTTGCGGACAATAACATGGAAGACGCGATGCATTTGAAACAAACAAACTTAAAAACAAGAAGATCCACAACAAGAACTCGAGTGTCTCCAGCATCCATCTACCCTTGACAGGAAAATACTTGCATAAGAAGGATACCTTCTTTCTTTTGCAAGATTTGAAGTGCTCTGCGCACAACGTTAACCAAATGAACTAGGATGCAATTAACTAAGCCTGAACAATCGTGCATTTCCTGAACCTTAAACGAGCTCAAAGCGCAGCATGAGGTCGACCGAGACTCAGTAAAACGTTTCCGCAGTTGTGCTTGTCTAGAACAAGATGTTGCTTCATATGAACGATGAGAAAACGTAGCGTTCTATAGGACCGTAAATCAAGCGAAGGACGCCACTGATACGCTGATGAAGAGAAGATCACTTATGGCGGACGCTTTGCAGTTAACTCAAAGAGGCACTTCAGAAGGAAGACGCTTCACCGCAAACTTTATGGTCCCGCTTCCATCTCGGCTGGCAGCGTGAAGGCATACATGCACACTAACTTGAGCTGTAGAAGCGAGACAGGATTTCAGACTTATTCGACACCATTGACGGGGTAGAGCCTTATTAGCTCTTTTTCTCACAAGTTCATGTTATCCCATCTTAGAACTTTTTCAGAAGAGTGTTAATTTTATTCCAATAAGCACGTAGTAGAACTTGCCAATAGCAATTAGCAAGTAATTAATTGAGAAGGCTGAACTCTTTTAAAGGCTCCCTGGAGTTCCCGCTTAATCTAGGCAATTATCGCAGTGAAATTCAGCTTCAATTTGATTCAAGTGACATCACAAGGATGCAAGTGAAGACTCCAAACAATTATCCATCGTTCGGATAATTAAAATAATGAGCACAAGTTCTCAGGTAGCAGTTACTCAAGGACGCCGAGATGTAGTTTTGACAAGTGCCTTCTCCTGATAATTCTGCTGGTCTAAGCTATTTTTCGATGAATGTTAATGATCAAGCGAATGTTAACTTGATAAACGTGTCTGCACATGCCCACACTACAACCCTTCGACTCAGACAGAGAGGTGAAACATATAATAATAACAAAAAATCAACATTACACACATTTTTGTACTTGTTATACAATTGGAAACATGCATATCAAGAACAATAAATCGCTACGATAAAAGTGGATATTACGAAACTCCAAATATGCGATTGGAGAAAATAATCACAAACCGCCAATGATAACATCTTCATAATTAAAACTTAGCTGACAGACGAGAACGTAAAAGAATGTCATATAATATAATTGAATTATTTTTTTGGAAAGAAACAACTAATATCATTAAAACAATGCTAGCTGGAAAAGAAGGAAACGTAATTACACCATAAAAAAATAATTCATCGACCATAATCAACAACCCATACATACTCATGCACTGATTTAATGTAAACTCAAAATACAAACGATGATGAATAAAACAGCACCGAAACAGCTCGTATTCTTTTGCTGAATGGCAGGGCATGATCACATCACAGTGAACAGCAGTTTCATCAATAAAAAATGAAGAAATGCGATGAATGGATGGATGGATAGATTCGTCAGCCAGCCAGCCAGCCAGCGAGCCAACCCACACACACATTGAGAGAAATGGTGCCATCTAGAAGCTTGAATGAAACAGAGAAAACCTCAACAATAGGAACCAGGACATGCAGGCGTAATTATCGCAAACGAGCCAAGTACGCGTTGTGCTGCACAATGCCAGCGCGCAGGTGCACCGCACACTCGCATCGCAGAAAAAACAGTCACGCACGCGAGTATCGTTAAGAAACAAAACTAGAAATAACACCAGCAGAATCACAGCACAACGTCAGAAATGCTCAGTGCTGTACACTAGACAACTAAAGAATTATAGGAAGAGAAAAGGCAAAACTGAAATATGCTAAGAAAAACTCGTTCAACATGTGTTGATGACACTATAGCAAGCAGAAAACTTTTCATAGCACACTAGTAAGAGGACAGACACTAGCAGCACACCCTTCCAATGCATCTCAAGATGTCCAATTGGAGAAGTTTCACAAGGCACAGAAAGATGCTCTTCTCCGCATTTACACAAATCCGGGTGCTACTATAGCGTGTGGTGTAGAAATTTAGTTTTAATCGCTAAATTAAAAGTATGCAAATAAGTAATATCCATTAGTAACCTAACGTCACGCTATAGTACTAGCTAGAGGTAAATCTCATGCTACAGTGTGGTAGGCCTCACACTATAGCAGCACCCAAATCCGACAATGCATAAATTTGGCAAAGAAAAATTAGTAACAACTTTCAAGCGAGCATAGCAAATGAAGGAAGGCACGTCATATAAAAATTGAGCGAACCTAACCAAGCAAGCAAGTCGAGACCCTCAGCCCGAGGAAGTAGCTACATCGGAAAGTTGAACGTCTGTGTAGCTACAAGGAGCGTGTATGAAGATGAATAGAGGTAGCAGAGTTCGCACAATGAAGGTCTGGTCTAGACAGGCCGGCACACAGCTTACTCAAGCGTGCGCATAACGTTAAATTGCGTACCTACTACAGCAACATCCCATACATGCGTCGAGGTGCCACAAACCTCCGAGGTAAAATGGGTTTGCAGCCAAAACAGCACTTGATTCAGGGATCAGTTTCCAGCAGAACAGTAGGTACTGTGGTTCCGATTGAGATGTAATTATCAACTTCTCCTCTCCAGTTGCGTGAAGTAAGGAGTTAATATCCCAGGGCAATCATAAGCTAATCATATTCGTTCTTAAGCAAATTTTAATGAACAGAATTTGAACAAGAACGATTTTTAAAAACTAATAAAACTAGCTTTTCGATAAAAAATAATAGAGTCCTAACAGATAAATTGACAAGAGCATCCACCTGGAAACAAGACTTGGATTATCACACAAATCAGTTGGAAACTCTCCCTCGGCTGGCATTCCAACCGAAAGATCATTACATTAGTCAGTTTAAAACCACGATGTGGATAAAAATACCTTATCCTCAATGGAAGCGATCTTATCAGCGGGGAAAGAAGAGATCATTTAGCATGGATTGTATTGAAAGTTGAATCTATGCACAAAGTGTGTTCCCAAACAGGATACCCAACGCATAGAAGCAAGTTAGTAAGGAAGACGAAAAAATAAAAACACGACAAAGAAAAAAATAGAACAGAACAAAGCGGGCACGAAAGATAGTAATCCTGGAGGCCAGGCCTATCAATAGCGGAACATTCCCCTAGGGCGCCAGTCTTCACAGCAAAAGGTGGACAAACCGAACTAACCTGAATCTACTGCCTAATCAACGCCACTGGAAGGGCGAGAACCTTAGATTACGAAGTTTCACTTCGACAGTCAAGCCGCAAAATGGGTCGTTTGAATAATTCTAACAATCTTTTTTAAATTGATGGTATTCAACACTTTGACCGAAACGTACGCCACCAGAGGCCACGGAGGGAATTTTCATAATGCTGCTGACCGGCCTGTGGTCACAAACTCAAATTGCATAAATACTTGTTGAAAGCTAAATGAAGAAATGATGCAGTTAATGTTTGCCATTTCCAAAATTGCTCAACACAATTGACTTAATGATGTTAATGAACCCAGTGTTAATGCTAGGTATTTACAAATATGTTAATTATTTTTGACTTCAATTTTGAGTTGAATATCAAACTTCAGTTCAACCTATCGCAGTCAACGCGTTAAACCATAGACGAAAACTCCAGCCTGAGGAATAGAAAATAATCGAAATCTGAGATAGTAGATAATAAGCGTAAACTACCGCGAGCTCACAATATCACCCGAAAGAACTCGTTCCACAAAATACAGAGACCAAAAACCGGCACGCGAAGCGAAGCCGTGTAAGGTGGAGTACAACACGTGATCCGCTGACCAACTTTCCCTCGCGCATGGTAGCCACGAGACAAAACATCTCTAGGAAGTCATGAATTGTTTCCACCCGAATGCTCCACTAAACGCAACGAAAAGAGAAATTCTTCTTCTTCTTCCGCTACTGGCAGTCAGTCGCACTGCGATCGATAAGAGGGAAGAAATCATTGCCCTCCCGTCTAGCTAGGAATGATTGAAATGACAGAGGTCGTGTTTGAGAAGAGGGTAATGAAAGTGATGTGTGGTACACATCTCTCACGTACACCTGTAACAACTCAACGCTTGGTCACAGTCGAAAAAAGGTGGAAATCACGTCGATGCAGCTTGAATCGCGCGCAACACTTGATGATTTTTAATATTTTATGAGAACCAACACATGGGAGGCGCCAAATGTTGAGTTTACTGTCAGTGTTTAGTAGCTAGGCCTGCGTTTCTCATGCATCAATCTACCACTGAATCCAGTTACTTCAGTGGTAGTTATCCAAAAAATTCAGTGGTAGTCGCCCACTTTATTCAATTGTATAGTCACCCAGTTTAATAGGGGTAGTCACCCAGTTTATTTAGGGGTAGTCACCCAGTTTATTTAGGGGTAGTCACCCAGTTTATTTAGGGGTAGTTACCCAGTTAATTCAGGGGCATAAATACCACTGAATTCAGTCAAGTTCCCACTTTTCAGAAATGACAAATATAATATTGAACTCATGAGCAAATGTCAAAGTATTGTTCCATTAATACCTATTCACTTGAATGACAACCAATAGCGCGAAGTAAAAAAACAATCATGTTAGTATAAAACTATAAGACAAGACTTACGTTGCTCGTAGTGAATGAAAATAACTCAACAAACTTCAAACACACTGACTTTGTTTGTGTCCTGTTTTTCCACAAAATTGAGCAACGCTCGCATCGCATCTGAACAAACACATCTTAACGACACTGAGCAGTAGCTCTGAACTCGACTCGTCGCACAGTGCTAAATTTCCAACTTCATCTCAGTTTTACGGCCAATTCTGCTCGTTTCACGACTCAAAGGTGCAGCGACAGAAAACTGCACGCCTAAACACTAACGAACGCCCACAAAATACGAAATACACAGTAAGTACAACCACACAAGGTACCAAAAAAAGCGATAGGAGTGAAAAATAAACCTTTTCGCACCAGAGCTCACCACGTATGAAAGTACCATTCTTCATACTCATACATGTCTAACTCAAACATGAACGATACAGAAGTACAAACAGGAAAAGCAAGGTAGCTTTTAATTTCGAATGAATATTAAGAAACTTGGTAAACGATGAATACTAAAACGCAAAAATAAGCATCAGGTAGGGTGTACAGAAGAAACTATGTATATTGTTTACATGTACAAAATAAAATTTAAAAAATAATATATAAAAAATACAAATATAAAATAATACATCCAAAATATGTGCATACAAAATAAATTGATTAAAAATTTGCCAGAGAGAAGAGTTGAACGGACTGGTCAAGGGAGAGGCCGGGTCGAAAGCAAGCAGCTGGCCGACCAACTAACCAACCGGGCAGCGGAAGAGAAAGTTAAACGGCCAAGTCGCCATCGCAGCCGAGCTTCTGACTAAAAAAGAGTCGAGAAAGTGAAAAAAGGGAGATAAAACAGAGCTCGGGAGCCCTTCCGTGGTCACCGAGAACACGTTTGGCGACTAGTACGAGAAGAGAGAAAAATATGAGGGGGTGATGGTAGAGGCTGAACGCTACGGAACCGGAAACATGACTTTATTCGCATACGAGCATCATAGATGACTGCCACTAAATTTAAGGATGAGTAGGACTTGGTAAGGAGAAGGACGTACATGCTGGAGAATTTTGCACGTGATCAACAGTGCTAATAATATGCTGTTTGCTACGCTGATCATTCAAGCTAACACGTTTGTTATTCCTCTCAATGAGCTTGAGTGGATCGATGATTTGAAGCGTGTTCTCGCCAATAAAATTCGAAATAATCGAAAAACGTAACTTAATATACAAAAGGTCTCGAGCATTCACATAAACATGCTCCCGGACGAAGAGTCACCGAACTGATTCTTCAATCAAGCCGTGGCGGCGAGATATCGCCTTTGATGAAGACGTGTCTCTGTCACCCTTCTTCTTCCCGGCAACTGAGTACAACGGAAGGTAGACCTTCCCGGCAACTGAGAGCGGTGTGCATATGTTATATGTACTATAAGGATACACATCCAAGCCTTTAATGATGCGCAGATGTGGGGAGTTTTCTTTCAACATTATTATACGTAATTACCGCTGAACACAAGAATGATATTGAGGCATGTTAATATAAAAATACACGAGAAGACTTTTGGAAGATCGTGTAAGTCTTGAACAAGTGGGGAAGTTGCACGCAACACTGTTTACTTATTCCCAGTTATATTTTTCCTCAGAATTTTATACTAGAATGACCACGTTAAGAAAATCTGAGAAAATTCCTATAAAATCACGTGTTTCGTGATCTGGAGGTCCCCATGGACCACAGAGTCCTAGTCCAACATTTTTCGCCGGAGCATCTATAATTTCAGCCGCCCGACGCAGGGACTGCGCTGAATTAATATGTCCGTGTGGAACATAAGATTAATACGTCCGTGTGGAACATAAGATTAATACGTCCGGGGAACATAAGATTAATACGTCCGTGTGGAACATAAGATTAATACGTCCGTGTGGAACATAAGATTAATACGTCCGTGTAGAACATAAGATTAATACGTCCGTGTGGAACATAAGATTAATACGTCCGTGTGGAACATAAGATTAATACGTCCGTGTAGAACATAAGATTAATACGTCCGTGTGAACATAAGATTAATACGTCCGTGTGGAACATAAGATTAATACGTCTGTGTGGAACACCACAGATGTGCCGGCAAAAAAGTTCTCCAGCGGTGTACCCTCAGTTACGTCGTCGCACGCGGCTGCTGGGAGCGTAGTTGTCGGTCGTGAAGCCTCATGTCGCGAGCGTTATTACTACACGCTCCACTTTCTACGTCATGTCGCTTTGCTCAGCGACAACAAAAATAACGACCATCAATTCTTTCACTGCACTAAAGTCTCGTTCGGCTTTCTCGAACACGAGAGGATCCCTCCGCTTCTTGTCTGCGCTGCGTGAGACCGCGCGTGCTGCACTAATTACACGCGATGAAAATAGTTCGAAACGCAGTGTTACAGGCGTCAATAACCTCGTGATGGCAAAAATTGGAGTGACTTCTCATAACGCAGTATTTCGCGCGTGAAAAATGACAAGACACGATTCAGGAGTATTTTGATGAAAAACTCGCGTGCATCGACTGGATTAGATGTTAGTTTTAGTATCCGTAACCGCAAAAAAAAGACGTTCCTAAGAGGGAAAGAAGGCACCATTTAGTATGGAGATGAGAGAAACGCATGATCTATGCACAAGGTGCATAAAAACAGTAAGTTGAGAAAGAAGTATATGAAACAGGATAAAAGTTGAAAAAGCAAGTAGCAGGTGCCAAAAAACAGGACAGAAGTGAACCGAAAATAGATGATCTTTAACATAACAAAGAACATATTATTTAAAAAAAAAGAAGGCCTACTTAACTCAGCTCGGAACGTAAGAGAACGCAAGCCACGATGGACAAAACAGCCACACGGAGGACCGCACTTGCGACCGTATACGACGCACGAGAGAGGACGTATAAAAACACGCACACCAGTAAACGTGTGAGAAATCTGGGACGCTCTTCAGCATCGCATAGTTCGGCAAAGACTTATATTTGACTTTCAGTGTAGTCATGTACGACCATCATCATTAAAACCACTGAGAACAATCCGATGATTTGAACTACATGAACAGGTCCTACAACGGATCCGAATTAAAAACCGTGGCAAGTACGCACGAAAGATTTAATGCCACTGCCGAGTTTACGAATACGACTCGTATAAAAAAAATGCACTCCGATAAGGTTAAGAAAGTTAGTTTAAGTTTCCTTAGCCACAATAAAGGCGTTGGTTACAATAAAGGATGGACGCACCATTTAGTACGGATTTCAAGGAACGCGGAATCTATGCACGAGGTGTGTTCCCAAACAATATCTCCTGCGCATAGAAACAGTGAGTTGAGAAGGAAGGCTAAGAAACGAGATAAAAGATAAAGAACAAAGATAGAGGTGCTGAAAAACAGGACAGCACAAAAAAAAGATGGTCCTTAAAACAGAAGCCAAATAAAATTAACTTCGACAAAACGAAATCTTACCTCAGCTCGGGGCCTCAAAATTTTCCCTAGAAGCGGTATTACCACAGATACAACAGTTGTATATTCCTGAGGGAAAAACATGCTACGAATTTAAGAGGTTCCATCGGATAAGACTACTGCATGGCTAGAGTGACAGAAAACTTGACGAACAGCAACAGAGTGGAAAGAAATATGCGCATAAATTGTAGACTAAACTTTATTTAACACGAGATACTAGCCCAGCCAAGTTATAATTAATTGGTCCCGAGAACGATAACACAAATATGTTTAAGTGACATCTTCAGCATACTATAGGACCAATGGATTTCAAAATGAAACAGCGTTAAAGCTAACTATCGTATTCTCAATAAGGCGAAAAACTTTTTCCGAGAATGAGTCATAAAATTAACTCGACCGTTTCTAAAACAGCATCGATGGGAAAGGTGAATTAACCGAAAACACGCCGACACCAAACCAGATTGAAGGGTTTGATGAAGATAACCGTTTACTGGACTCTCTATATCGGCATTGCGAACATCTGCTTGGACCCGCTGTTGTACATACATGTTAACATTCCCCGAAACACAAAGCACTGCGCATTCAAAACAAATATGTTCTCGCACACACCTGTGGCTGACCGCAGGGTTTACACAGCACTTGTGGCAGACAGAGCATTGATGCAATATTTCATTGACTTGCGTGCCTTGCGAAACTCGACAGCTCGCATTCAATTCAACTCGCGTATGATGCGAAACTTGATTAAATTCGAATCGCTTGTGAATATTAACAACGGGGAATGACTGATCTCTATCCCCGCACTGAACTTCCACCGTTTTTTATCCTCGACATACGGGGAAAATAACCTAAAAAAGTAGGAAATAAGATTAATACGTTTATTAACCCCGGGATATTGATCTCATACATGCAAGTGACAGCGTAGAAAATAAGATTAACCCGTCCGTGTGGAAAATAAGATTAATAGGTTAAGCAACCCCTGGACATTGATCGCATGCACACAAGTGACGGCGTGGAAGGTACAAATCAATCTCTGTGAGAGGGCGCATCCTGCCAACACGCATTGGGGTCACGCACGCAGGTTTGTTGGCCGACCATTGATGCTGTCAGCGCTCAAGGAACACCTGCAGGCACCCGATAATACAGATACAAGTAAAAGCTTTCCCTGGCGTCCACGCGCCTCTCACTCCACAGGACAGTGCGTGAGAGCACAGTTTTTTTATGAAGCTGTTTGCGTTTCTTTACTTCAGGATTTTTTTTTAAATTGTAATCACCTTACATCGTAGCACCGAAATCCGGAATATAAAAAGTGGGGGAATTTCTGACGTTTCACGCACATGTGAGAGAAATTTTTTAGAAAAACGAAAACTTCCGCGTAAGGAAGAGACAAATGCAGAGACAAATTGCATTGCTATAAAACTAAATACATCAATCGGAACCCGTTGGGACAGGTTGCTTGTACAACTAATTTTTGGGGAAATATTTTTCGTAAAATGAGCATTTACAACAGTGTGTGCCCATGAAACCAAGAATTTACCGTATGTAATTATTACTTCAAGCTGGATGTGGAATTTTTGCCCAGATTATCATTGCGCGCAAACGCCGACAGTCCCAACCAACAAAGTAAATGCACCAACAAGATTTCTTGCGTTCTTAATAAAGCAGATTGCAGTCAAAATTTATTCACAAAATTGGTTAAAATATACCCTTGCATACGCTTTAGAGGAGACAGTAATTACAAGAGAAGTTCTATGCTGTGAGAAGTTCTACGCAGTGAGAAGTTCTACGCATTTTAGTTCTTTTGTCTCTGACGTTTCGCTATATACCTCACAAACAAATCAATGAAGCTGCATTGGAAATGTTTCTAAGAGCTGTTTTAATTCTCTTGAGCAAACCAGATAATTATTATCACTATTATTATCGTAATATTTTAACCCCCGTTACCACTAACAAGCAATCCGCACAGTGAGACGCAGAGCTAAGCAGAAATCATCAGTACATTGAAATGACAAGAGATTTGGCGGTAACTAAGCTTGACCAGCCCAGGCAAGGCGCAGCATATATTGCTATTGCTTAGGCTGTGCACTGCAGAAAAGGGTATAACTAACGACCAAGTACAATGGAGGTAGATCACGATCGTTGCAACTTCAGTCACGCGTTGTCCTTGTAACGGTCCGCACCAACAAAGCAGTACGCATTCGTGCCAAAAACAAACGATGTGAGCGTATTCATGCCAAAAACAAACGATGTGTGCGTATTCGTGCCAAAAACAAACGATGTGTGCGTATTCGTGCCAAAAACAAACGATGTAAGCGTATTCATGCCAAAAACAAACGATGTGTGCGTATTCATGCCAAAAGCAAACGATGTAAGCGTATTCAAGCCAAAAACAAACGATGTGTGCGCATTCATCTAAATACAAACGATGTGTGCGTATTCGTGCCAAAAACAAACGATGTAAGCGTATTCATGCCAAAAACAAACGATGTGTGCGCATTCATCTAAATACAAACGATGTGTGCGCATTCATCTAAATACAAACGATGTGTGCGTATTCATGCCAAAAACAAAGAGTAGCGCAGCGAAAGACATACGCGAGATACCCACAGCTGCTTCTGAATGTTGGCCTGATATGCAAAGCACGTCAAGTACTTAGCGCATACATTTCGTTTTATCATTTGAACATTTTTCGAGTGAAAATGAAAAAGTGCAAGCGTTCATCACATACTATAACCGTTATAGTCACGACATTTGAAAACCGTGAAATGAGTACTCTTTTCCTATATTGAAGTTCCGTCGAAATAGTTAATCGTTACTGTTTCTTCAACTTTATTTCAGAGTGAAATAGCGTAATAATTTTTTTTCCAGAATTATTTTCGAACTTTTACCTTTCCTTCCATCAGAAAATTTTCATTTCATGGAGCAGATGAATACAATTAAATCATCCTCAAATAAATGCAATGTATATGTATTTTCGTAACCATTTAGCGCAGAGTGCCCGCACTCGAGTCTCTATGCCTTATCAGTGTTGAAACATGACGAATGAACAACACCTGCGGTGAACCCACTAATCTTAAACGTCTATACCTACAATACTGCACCAAGAAAATATTTCCAAATCGTACTTCAAACTTCCAAACACCGAGGTAAATTTATTAATATCGTAATCTGAATTTTGGGATGTCGTCACAGAACTCTCTATCACAGACTTTAGGGAAGTCCCCCCCAAAAAATCATTTTTTCCGAGAACTTGGAAACTTCAGTGTTGTACTGAATGAAAGTATAACAACTGAGATATGGAAGAATTTCAACAGTGGCTGCGATTTTTGTAAAAGTCAGGGACCACGAGACTATGGCGGCGGAATGGGAAAAAGAACAACTCTGACATATTTTACGTTATAAATAAAAAATATCGCTCAGTAAAAATGAATAATTTGCGCAAACGTGAGAATGGAATTCATCGCAGTAAACGTACACGAGTTTAGCCAAAGATCGCAAAGAACAACATGCGGCACAGTCATCAAAATTCCATCAATGTGATGGGAATTTTGATAATAGCGCTTCATATTGTTCTTTGCAACTTTTTGATAAAATCGTCCAACGCAACGTCGACTCGTGTATTCAGTCGAGCCGCACTGCAGACATCGCTAAAAAAGCTCGCATGAATTAATCAGTGAATACGGAAGCAGGAGGACCGTAACCAACTGCATGAGAAGCGCCAATTAAGACAAGAAAACATAAATTTAGCGTCAACGTGGACAGAAGCACGTAGGAGCCCTGAGCAGGAGCGTTTACTGTCGAGTAGGCAGCACAAAAACATCGCATCAAGGTTGCACAGCGGCGACAATCTGCGTGCGTAATACTGTTCTACGAGCAGCGAAATGTCAGTCGCGTACACCCAACTTTGTGACACGTCACACCTGAGGAACTATGAAATCTTGATCTCGCATATATACACGAAACCCCCTCAATTGAACTCGAAATGACCATGGGGGTAACATGCCATGTGTAGAACAGGATGTGGCAACGTAGCTGACATTCCCATGTCGGTTCTAAAGCAGCCGTACCATGAGAATAAAATAGCATTGCGTACACCACAGTCAGTCCCACTCAAGACTATATCAGTGTTATTCACTAATTTTTGCAAGAGAGCCACTTAGATTAAACGCATTGATTGAGAGCCGCAACTACTGCAAGTTATCGTAACTCAACTAAATTAATTAAGCAGTACTAAGCTGCTAGTGCAATGTAGTGAATGAGAGAAATTGACTAGGGTAGGGATGTTAGAATGTTATCTCTTACTCTGACTTCTTCATCCATCACACCTCATGAAAATATGACTATTACTTGAAAAATTGTGTGTCTACATTCTTTTTATTATTTAATTGGTATATTTTTCGAGAGACACGCAATGAATACCACTGGACTACATCGCCGCCGTCGCGCTACGACACAAAGCTCGGCCGTGGCCTCTCGTGCATTTTTTGGAGACTACGTCATGACACAGGAACTGAACAGATCGTGGAACTTCAATTTGATTTTAATTTTTAGTGCAGTTGTGACCATATCGTTCGAGATACATCTAATAAATAACAGGGATTTTTCAGGGATACGAGCAACACCTGAACTTACTCAAGCGAGATGGACTAGTTGACCACGGACTTCCAAGTATGCCAAATGGTGAGGCGCCGCTTCCAATACCGGCCTGAGAGTGCGTCCGATCGCTCAGTTGGAGATGCCCCACGAATGTAGTAACTATAGCGCTACGGGGTGGTGATCGTATCGTAAACTACAGCTCATAGCCAGTCCAACTTATTTGCCAGGGCATCTATAACTTTAGCCAAATATAGCTTCTGCATAGAATGGCGAAAATTATAGACGCAACAGCGAAAAAGTTAAACTGGAAAAGGCTGCAGAAACCATGAGACGGTCAACTAGTCCAAGTTTAGAATAAAATGAGCCACAGAAATTTCATGATGAGTCAATCATATAGCTTTTTTTAGATAATTTACTTCCTTTGAAAACGATTCGTTTGCAAGACAGATTATTTTTCAGGTCAAAACGCCGGTAGTAACGATTTTTCAAACCGTCAGGTCAATTTAATTTCAAAAATTCTTCCATTCAGTTGCTAAATCCAACACTAACTTTAAGAAATAATCCGTCGACCAAAAATTTACAAACTCGCATTCAAGTCGAAAAAAGCTTTTCCCAACGTAAAATTTCAGTCACATAACTCCATGAAAACTGTACATTCATTTTCGGAGAGCGGACGAAGAAAATACGAAAACCAGAGTTCTATTTCAAGTAGTAGAAAATGGCTTGGGGCCCTACAGTGCATGCTCCATATTTCTGTCCGTTAGGACAAAGTATAAGTTAGGAACCAATCTCCACTTGGCCCAGGTGTATGCAATGGGCACCAGTGGGTGACCGTCGCTACGTCCAGACAATACATAATAAGGCACTTGTAATCGATACAGCATGTACCACCTTGATTACAATAGGTGACAGTCGCTGCGTCCTGACAATAAATAATAAGGCACATGCAATCGACACGACATGCACCAGCTTGATTAGAATAGAGACCATTCCTAAACGCTGAACAGCCTTGGGAGGCACAGGCTTGCAGAGCCCACATTCCAGCTCCACGACCCCTGCGCCTTCAGTGTGAAAGCAGGAAAAAGAAAAATTTGTTCATTTCCAATAAAGTTGATACATGAAATGTATAACCATTGCTTTTTAAAATACCTTACAGTAAGATGCTCAGTTGATACGCACACATGGGTATCGTAATGCACTGTCAGTGGGCTTTTTGGAATGAAATTTGATTATATATGAATGCCGTTCAGCAATTATGCGGGGTCGCCTTTTGCTGAATACTTCATACACTGAAACATGTGAAAGAAAATTTTCAGTGGCCTATTTTGAGGCCTCATTCCTGAAGTTTGAGGTCTTTTGAACGAAATTCGATCATGTGCTCTTCAGCAACTCTGCGGGGACGCCTTTTCCTGAATGCTTCATACATTGAAACATGCGAATAAAGCCTGAACTTGAGGATTTGGCGATCAAAAAAGGCCACTGGCACTCCTAGGTGAGTGCAACCTTTGTCTTCCGGGCTGCATTCCATCCGGGGCAAAGCGTAGCTAGCTCCCGATAACCCAGTTGCTCTACTGGGCTCTTCACACGTTCTTCACGTATTGGGCCACACGTGTACTATCTTTCACGTATCGGTATAAATAAATGACATTTCATTTGTTTTGTAACCTTTTTTCAAAATAACTGTCATCATACAGGGTGAAATGTTATCGTGCAACTGTATCTTTCATATTTCTTAAGATTAAATAAGTCGTTAGTTTTAGCCTTTCTACCCAGCGACAAATGCGATCCAAAGAGAGGAAGGAGGAAGGCACTATATAGTATGGAGTTAAGGAAACGCGGAATCTACGCAGAAAGGCATAGAAACGGTAAGTTTTGAAAGATGGTCATGAAACAAGACCAAAGTTAAAGAAGAAAGTATAGGTGATGAAGAACAGGACAGCAGAGAAACGAAAAAAGGTGGTCCTTAACATAACAAAAACATTTTATTTCAACAAAAAAGAAGGCCTACCTAACTCTCAGCTCGGGCCCTCACATTGTTCCCCTGGGAGCGCTAGTTCCCATAGATACAACAACATACGTGCACTTTTATCGGAATAAAAGTGCAGTCGAGCAGTCGAGTCGAATTCCCAACTCTGCTATTTGCAGCCTAAACAAACTAACCACGAACCACCGGAGAAACTCAGTGAACGTGTTAGCACGTTCCCGGCGTATTTATTGGGCCACATGCGTACCAACATGTAAATTGCCCGTATAATGGATCATATTTTCCTCAGTTTAGCGACCTTTTCTAAGAATGATTTTTACCATATGAGGTAAAATGTTATCATGCAATTGTACTTTTCGTATTTCTTAGGAAGAATAAAAATTTATTCAAGCAGGAAAGACAATATCCAAATTCTGCCACTCACAACCTAACCAAACCAACCGTTAACAGCCGCTGAAACGCGGTGAATGTGTTGAATGGAAAAACATTATCCCAAATATCCCTGCGCGTGTGAAACGCGAGCTCACACTCACTTTATTTCTTTTAATATCAGTACATAAGTGTAGGAAATTTGAAACGAAATGAAAACTCTAGTAACTGCGAAAAAGATACTGTGAACTAAATATGCGCTATATTTACAGGAATGCTCTCACCAATCGATATCGTGACCACACCCGGGCTCAAGCACTCCTACAGATTCATTTCATTTCTTTTAGTTCAAGTACATCAACGCAAAAAAAATTTGAAAAAATACTGTTGGCTAAAAAATGAGCTATTTCGTTTCTTTTAGTCTAAGTACACAAATGCAAAATGATTAAAACGAATGAAAACTCTACTAACTGCGCTAAAGATATCGCACACTAAAAAATGAGCCATATAGTTGCAGGAATTTGCACCACTCGATATCGTGACCACCACGCCCGAGCTCCAGCACTCGCACTGACGCCAGTCCTATGAAACGGAACACACACGTTAAGGTAGAATGGAAATACCGAGCATCATTTCGGGATTTTGAGCTCTTTACACTAGGTTTGACATCATGAGCAAAGAATTTTAGTTAGAGTCGTTCCACCAAATTTGGCGATTCTTAAAATCTGAAAATAGAACATATAAGCCAAACAATTGCTTTCTGACATGAGAATTTAGGTAAGATTTGAAGGAATGTAAACCGAAAGCAATGAAATTACGTTCGTTTTAAAAAGTGGCGATAAGTAAAATTTAACAAATATTTTCACTCACTACATATAAACACGCCAAACCACTCAGAAACGTAGAACACGGTACACAAATTATTTCAGTTACGTATCAAGTAATTAAGTTAAGGTGGCGAAATAACGAATATATTTGCACAGCCCAAAAGGGCTGCAGGAATTCGACATGAAATGCTAGATTAGGTTATTAGTTTAAGCCTCCCCATTCACCACAAAAAAAGGTGATCCAAAGAGAGGAAGAAGGAAGGCACCATTTAGTATGGTATTAAGGGAACGCGGAATCTATGCAGAAAGGGAATAGAAAAAGTAAGTTGAGAAAGAAGATTATTAAACAAGATAAAATTGAAGAAGAGAGTAATAGATGCTGAAAAACAGGGAAGCAGTGAACCAAAAAACGATGGTCCTAAACATAACATAAACATTTTATTTCAACAACAAAAAATAGGCCCCCCTAACCCTCAGCTTGGGCGCTCACACAATTTCCCCTGGGAGCGCTATAGTTCCCAGAGATACAATAGTTGTGTCCCCCTGAGGGGAGCATGAAATGCTACATCAGCGTCCATTGGAGGGGCATGCGGGCTCACTCGTATACTGTTGCCATGGACGCCGTTCTTAACGATGAAATATAAGGGCAAGATCCCCAGAAATAATGAAAGCTTGCTGTAAATTTAGACCTGTAACCAGGGAAACAAGGTGTAAACCTTAGAATGAGCATGTTTTTGCTTTCACGAATGAACGAGCACAAATGATAAACTCGGTACATGAACAATGGGTGATTAAATACGGTTCATTTTTTTCAAAATTGTTTTAAATGATTCCATAATTTAATCTAGTTTAAAATTCTCTCCTCTTTTCAACTAGCACTTTATTCGACTAAAAAAAGGCGGCCACCGCAATCAGAACATTTTGTGAAAATTTCAAGCATTGGCAGGTATGACTAGACACAAAAATTACAGGACTCGTTCAAGGTCAATAGGATGACTGAACACGTTCAGTACGTACGTATTGGTATATATGTATACCACTTGGAAAATTGCTCATTCACGTACCAGTAACAACGGCTACTGTAAAACTGATTTCACTACCTTTTTTGAATTAGACCATAGTGTACAAGTTAAAACGATATCGTGCCATTATATTTTTCTAACTCGTTAGAAAGAATAACAATACCATCAAGAAGCAAAGAACGCTTTTCAATTCTGCCTCTTCTAACCTGATCGAACCGATCGTGGCAACCGAGGAAACGTAGTGAACGAGTTAAAAACGCTCTATGAATGCAAATGGAGAACTATTGCAGCTGTTAATCGTAAATCAAAGCAAACGCCACCTGCATCACCCTCACAAGTGATGAGCAAGTACAACGAGTCATCGATGACACAATTTCCTCTCTCGTACTTACATATACAATTTCTTTACCTAAAACCTGCTTCTGTCTTACCGGATTCTTACGCGAAAGCTGACAAGCCAAGTCCTAGCATCCATTGTCTGCGAAGATCAAACAAGTGGAACAAGCTTATGCGACTACAACTTATCACACAAGTAGACTGTAGAGTAATCATTCGATTATGGAAAGTTAGCATTAACTGCGGCAGGGAGAACTAAAACTTAATATGAGCCTCAAACTTTATTTCAATTGTAGTTAGTAATTTTGATAATGTGTAATGTAAAATTCCACAAAATCCAGTTAAACAAATATAATACAGAACACGGGCACAAACAATGACTCCAAAATGAATACCTTTGAAATTATAACAAGAGATGACAAAAAATTAGAGCATTGCTCAAAATGAGCGCAGATCACAAGCGAGGAATCTGTCTGGCACGTACTCTGGAGACCCCGAATTTATGGGGACAAGTTGTATCCACTTTACTCAAATGCCAACCTATAGTAAATGTAGACCGGCAGTATAACACAAGGGCAAGTCCAGGCATTATGCCCACAAGAGCTCGTTGTACTTCAGCATTGAAGTGAGACGAAGCGAATTCCTTAAAACGCAACAAACATGGATGGAAGGTTATGTCTCGACTTCAAGGCAATATTTGGATCCGTCGCAAGACCTTGAAACTAAACAAAGCACTCGAATTTTAACGTCAAAACGCACATTTTAGAAACACGTTTAGAAACACTTCCATAAATCATTATTCCTCGATTTCTCACGCGAGGGTAATTGCCCGGAGAATACAAACAATGTATACTTTATATACAACAACCTGCAATAAAATGCCAAACCAAAACACTCCATTTCTTATAGGCGGCATCCTACAGTAAGACCTTTTGCAACAAAGCTAAGCGTTCGCAATATATCACACACCAAGAAGGTTGAATCAAAATTGTACACCATAGCGCCTGCTCTCGTGCATGTTGCCTGTGGCACACAGGATCTGCACGCATCTTCACAACAATCGCGCACTGCAGCATTAGTTAGAGCCATAGTTTCCGCACAAATGTTTAGGTATAAATGCTCAACACGTTTTCTGCGATGGGTTAAACTGAAGTTCAATATTCAATTTAAATTTAGAATCAGAAGTTGTTACGAATTTTATAAACGCGAAACAAAACTAGGTCTATTAAATACAGTTAATTTAAAAGCTTGTTCAAATTTTTCAAATGACCCATCAATGGTTCGAAGCGCAAGCAACATGTTTAAACGTTTCCCGCGAACTAAACTGAACTAGGACTAAACTGGGTTAAGCTGGAATTGAATATTAAATTAAAATTTAGAGTAAACTATAGCACGCAATTTCAAAAATAACAAACATTAACGGGATCGTGCCTTCATTTGGCTTACATCAAAAATTTCAAAAAATTGAGTTAGTGACTGCAGGTAGGTCAGCAGCATTAAGAACCCCTCAGTGACCACCGGTATGTCCCTTCGCAGGAAACGTGTTAAATAACTCAAAAAAAAGTTGAAGCGAATCTGTATCTTAACGAAGATAGATTTCTGATGTTCCGAAAAGGTGAATAAATCAAAGCAGTAGCCACACCAGCAAGTTCAAGAACTTAACTTGACAGTAGACAAGTGCCGTAAAACACATATATCGCGGTAAAAATTATTTCTTTATTTAAACACGAATTCCAAAATCATGAACACAATGATTACCAAGTATGAACGTGAGAATATTTACACCAAAGCATTCTTGACAACGCAAACAATGAAGTAGAACTTGGAGAATGGAGAGCCAAAGCATAATAGGGAAGTGGGCACGTGTGACTGCAAACCAAAAGCTGGTTACGAATGTTGTAGTTTTGCGTGCTAACAGGTGGTTACGACTGTAGTATCTTGGCGCGCGTTGTAGGTGTGTGAGTTACTCTCCAAAGGAACCCAAACCTTTGCTTCAGCAGTTTTGGTACATCCAACTTGTCCTCACTCTGTTTATTTACTCCATAATAGTATAACTGTACGTACAGATAATACAAAATGAAAATAAGACTACGCAACATAACATCAGAAATTATTCAATCGTGTACTAACACACATGGCGAACCTCATAGAACCATACGAACTATACCTGTACAAGACTAACGTCGTACTCAGAAAAATTGAAACCATTCCAGACAAGAAGAACGTTCAACTGATGAAAATATAAACAGCACACAAAGCAAGACCATGAGTGTGCATTAAAAACAACCGAAATATTCATAATAAATCTCCCGGTCTCGTTAATTTTCTTGCTCGCTTATTTTACGATTGTTGTAAAAATCCCAGAGTATAACATGACTTGACACAGCGTTAACCGAACTCGCTGTCTTATCTTCTCTACTCGTAAAATCCCAGAGTATAGACTTCACACAACGTTACCAGAAACTCGTAGGTGCCAGCGCGAGATGAAGCAACCCATTGAGCTGTAATGAGAGTATAGCGCCACAGAACTTAACGATCGCGTAATGCGGAAAGGGCCGTGCGCACGCACGCACCGTGGTGTCAAGATCACGCTAATGCCGCTATTTATTTCCGCGTGTCAGGCGAGCCACACAAATTGACCTCAATTTTCCGCCCATACGAGTGTTTTGTTCCATTAAAGCCAAGTCGTAATGAAATTACGTACGAGCAATCATGTTTTGCTGCTTTATAAGATGATATTGTATATTCCCAGCACTGTATGGTAAATAGGACTCTCCAGATTTCATGCGAGATGGCGCTAAAGAGCGAGAATAAATTTACTTAATCCTGCAGCAAGAGGACAAAACAAGGACATACGTAAGAGCTCGGCACAACCAAATACCGTGCAGCCCGCTCGCGTGATTATCAATAAACCCTGCAGCGGCTGCGAATGTCCGGTGTGCTCTTTAAACTACGAATAAGCCCTGCAGCTGCCGTGGATGTCCGGTGACCTCTTTCTATTATCAATAAACCCAGCAGCTGCAGCAAATGTCCGGTGTGCTCTTTAAATTATGAATAAGCCCGCAGCTGCCGCAAATGTCCGGTGAGCTCTTTAAATTATGAATAAACCCGTAGCTGCCGCAAATGTCCGGTGTGCTCTTTAAATTATGAATAAGCCCTGCAGTTTCCGCTAATGTCCGGTGACTTCTTTAAATTACGCATAATAAATAAATCGAAATTTCACAGCCACGTTGGCGCCCTGGCCAGCAAGACACAAAAGTTACTAAAATACAATGCACGTAAATGTTTTAGATTTTAGATTAGATTAGTCGTTATTTTTAGCCTCCCTACCAAGCAACAAATGCGATCCAAAGAGAAGAAGGAGGAAGGCACCGCTTAGTACGGAGTTAAGGAAACGCGGAATCTACGCAGAAAGGCATAGAAACAGTAAGTTGTGAAAGAAGATCATGAAACAAGACCAAAGTTAAAGAGGAAAGTAGTAGGTGATGAAGAACAGGACAGCAGTGAACCGAAAAAAGGTAGTCCTTAACATAACAAAAATACTTTATTTCAACAAAAAGAAGGCCTACCTAACTCTCAGCTCGGGCCCTCACATTGTCCCCCTGGAGCGCTAGTTCCCATAGATACAATAATTGTATCCCCCTGAGGGGAAATATTTTAGAATGTTACGATTAACGCCTGGGTACAATCCTGGACACAAATGACACAGTAATACAATACACGTAAGAATATTAGGAAATGCCACGTTTTGCACTTTGAAACAAATGCTACAGTGAGACAAAGCACGTAAATATTATCTAATATTATCATTCGCATCTCAATACTAATGTTATAGTATGACATGGAACGTAAATATTGTGGAATATTATCGTTTGCTGCCCCTGAAGACAAATGTTACAGTAAGGCAATGCACGTAAATATCGTGGAATATCACCGTTCGCGCTTGAATATAAATGTTACAGTAAGGCAATACGCTTAAATGTTGTGAAATATTATTCTTTTACTTTGATATGCCACCAAGGATACAGATGCCAGTGTGTCAATGCGTGTAAACAATATGGAATAACCACTGCTTGCGCCTTCATGCAAAGCTGAAAACAAATTCTACACAGAGAAAATGCACGCATGTACTGCTGGTAGTTCAGCGATGATGGTAATAATAATTTTGATTTTGCGAAGGCACTAGTTAACCAATTTTGTTCAAATATCAATAACTAAACAGCTATGAGCACAAGTTCTACTGTGAGGCCTTATGTTGCCAACTGCACAGCTACGACGGCATAAATTTGGGTGAAAATTAGGCCTCTGGACCGATGTTTCATTAGAGACTTGAACGTCAATCGCCGAAGGGGACCGTCGACTGAAAGTGAGCCCGAGTTCCCACACTCGCCGCGTATTTGGGTCGAGAACGTGCCAACCAGCGGCAGTGATAACGCGTAACCATTTCATTGTCCTATTGTGGGACGGGCGGGCTGTGTTGCACAACTCTGCGCCGACCCACACCGCGCAACTCGTATTCGGAGCATGACTTGTCAAGGGGCGAGTGGAGATCACCGCGATGCTGTGAGCGCGGCTTGTTAATCGCGCACGCACCGTCAATATATCATTAAACGAAACTCGGGCCTTGAAACACGCTAGTGTGTCGGGGCCGTTCGCCCTCGCAGCGATTGAAAATGGTATGGTGAAATCGGGGCATGTTTCAAAATCATATTCAGTGCTATGATACTCGAGAAATTTTTCAGTGTGAAAAAAGTAACCCTGATCTATGAAATACTCGTGCACAAATTATTGGGATTTTTATCATATTAATGCATTAATCC